>JAKFHU010002088.1:28150000-29400000 GCA_023783475.1 Daubentonia madagascariensis
TATCCCAATCAAGTTGACACATAAAGTTAATAATCCCAATTAATTAGAAAAAGCATGCATTACCTTGATTGTAATAATTTTTTAAAGGAGAGACAATAGAAAAGGTCAGAGGAAAGGGTCTTCCTTCATCAAATCCTGCATTAAAGGGGCAGACATGAGAGAAGAACCAAGAAAAGAAGATGAAGTACTTATGAGGAATTTTATACAATAGCATATTAATTTTTTGACAGGTTTAAACAATAGGAACAGTATGTTCACTATGACTTCAGAAAGAATTTTGGCCACTGGTCTACAATGATAGTAGAACCCCTCCTATTAAACCACTCCTATTTTCACTTGGAAAGACTAAACGATTCTGATGAACATTTATGCCAAAATCCACCAACTACAATTTTATAAAATGTGAAACTGTAATATATAATATAATAAAAATAATAAAAATATATATTACATATATAATATGTGAAACCAGAAAAAATTCAGCCATAAAACCAGAAACCAGAACCAGAAAAATATTTGAATGCTTGATGTTTTATAGAATAGACCAAATTTTAAGAAAAAACTTCTTTGTCAATATAATGTAATAACATTTTATTATATCCACAATTGAAATCAAATTATTCTTCTGAATAGAATCTTAATCAATACTTAGAACAAATTACACAGATATCATATAGTTATAATACTTAGAATTATAGTTTTACCTGCCAATTTATAATTTCTTATAATTGTGCCCAAGAGCATTGGTTATGTTTTTATAGATTCTAAATGTTCTAATTATTTTTTCTAATTATTAGTCATTATGTATTTTCTGGACTAGTTATATCACTAAAATATAGAAGAACTGTGTTAATTTTATTCACATTGATACTGATATATTTTAAACATTGCCTATTTCCCATCTTTACATGTTTTCTTTTGATTAAACATCTCTGGGAATTATTCTCAAGTACATCACTATTAGTTTCAAGTTACATTAGTTTAAATCATTTATTCTGCTGAAATACTATATTACATAACTAATTTCTGCAAATCTGTTAGTGATTTGAGCTAATTTGTCCTCCATAAACTATGGTAGAATAATTATGCTTTGATCTTATAAATTAGCCAAATGGAATATTGTTTATAATATAATTTAAATGAAAACTGGCATTGCATTAAATGGTGTTTCTTGGCTCGCTGCTTAATGGATCTCAGTTGGTGTGCTGTTCCTGGGCAAACAGTGCAACTGGCTCCACTAGGGTTAACAGGATCAGAGAGGCACTATTGTCCTCACCAACGTTTTCACTGCATAGGAAATAATAAAAAGCAAACTAATCTATTTTGAACACAAATTTCAAAGTGTTATTTAAGAGTTTATAAGGTAGAGTTGTGTTTGCATGAAGCTTACATCAGTGTGAAGTAAAAACGTTGAAACTGCCTCTTGAAATCTGTGCCAGCAGCCTCACAGCTCTGGGATTTCATCCATGACAACGACCATTGGACTTGTGCACATTAACTACCCACGAGACCTTGGGTCCCGTCCTGGACCTTTTTATTTCCTGGAACTGTTTCATCCTTGAAACCCTGAACTCTAATATTCCATCCTCTGACCAACCTCAGATCCTTGCAGTCCTTTCATGTCTTTACGTCTGCTAATCATGCCTTTACTTCATCAAGGCCTTGATATTCTTGATTTTTCATTTTCCCTGTACCAGTTTATTCAATAAAAAATACAATTAATTGTGCGCTTAGATTGTCTTAAGCACTTTACATGCATTGTCTTATTTAAGCCATTTGATACGAGGTAGGAATTAGTATCCCATTTCACATATGAGGAAACTGAAGCATAAAGAGGTGAAATAAATTGCTCAAAAGAAGTGGGAGGCAATAGTTTAAATTCAGGCCTAGGTTCTCCATAGCCTGTGCCCCACAGCTCTTATGTTTTCACTCCCTTTCACCTCCAGCCTTAACCATGTCATCCCTCACTTCAACCAGTCTCTCTCTCTCTTTTCTGCCAGTGCCCTCAATTCCCGTATCCTCCAGTCTTTTTTGTTTTGTTTTGTTTTTTTAGGTTTTAGCTTTTTTTCCATTTTTTTCATTTTTTAATCAGTGGGTGAGGGGAAAGGCAGCTGCAAAGGTGTTTCTCTCTTGTCTGGAAAATAAGAGCTCCCACACCTTGGAAGAGAAAGAGAGAGAGGAGCGAGGGAGGGAGGAAGAGGAGAGAGACAGAGAGAGCGCTATTCTCCCATCTTGACAGCCACTACTTCAAGATACTATTAAAAAAAAAAAACCCTAATTCTATTAGCTAACTCATCCACCTTCTCTCTTCTTCAGGTTGCTGAGCACTACTGGAGAAATCACAAGCTGGTGAGGGCTGATGCCATACCTGTCCGTTCGTTGGCTCCACTCCCAGCTGGGTCTCCAGTGCTGCCTGGCTATATGTCCTTTGTCAGCTCCTTTCTCTGTTCCAAACTGAATTTCCTCAAACCTCCTGCTCCACCATTTCCTGCTCAATGAGCTAACCCAAAGCATTAGATTGTCAAATCAACTCGTATAAACACAGACCTTCTCCAGTATCAAGCGTTACTATTAATTTCAGGAATACAAGCAATTGAGAGTCTCAGGTGATGTATGTGGTGTCCGAGACCTCTGCATGGCTCTCAAAGTCTGCCATTCCTGCATTAGACTCGCACGGTGGTGGTTCAGAGTAACGGATGAGGTCTCTAAGAAAGGCTCATGCGTTTTTACATAGCGGGGAGCATTTAGGTTTTGCAATATCTCTGTCTTAGACCTCAGGTAGTAACTTGGCTTGCATGACATTTTCCAGAGAGCCATGCCCCGTAAATCCATAGAACCTAGGTTTATTTATCATAAGCAATCCTAACATAGGCATGTATTCCTAAGAGAATTCCATATATATGGGCTCTCCTTCTAGCAAACACCATCAGTCTATTTATAAGGAGTTCAGCTATCAGCATGTCTACAACAATCACCTGACTTCTGTCCTTTCCTAGAAGGTTCCCCTGTCCCCAAACACAAACACACACAGGCCACCTGCTTTAACTCTTTTCTCCAACTCATTTTTAGTCAAGAATTCTTCTTTCATTTTATAAAAATTAAAGTGTCTCCTAGATAAGAAAGTCCTTCAACTTCCTGTTTCCAATGATACACATCATTAGACATTCACCTTACCATCTTTCCTCTAGCCTCAGTGGAAAAGTATCCTTCATTTTGTCCAGAGTCGATGCTCCTCTCAAGGATTTGTTTCTCCATCTTTGGAGACTTTGAATATTTTATTAATCAACTGCAACTCCACTTAATTGCATTCTTAACTAGCCAACAATTCTTCTAAGCAACACCACTTCTACAGTGGTGGTTACGTGCCAGGCACTTTAGTAATATTATCTCATTTAATCCATAAGAACTATATGAAGTATACACTGTTAGTATCTCCAACTTACATATGAGGAATATGTGTATCAGAGAGACTAAGTGACTTTTTCAAAATCACACAGCTACTAAGTGGTGATGCTAGGATTTGATCACAGCAATCTATGTGCTGCAAGTACCTTTCCTAATGTTTATTTTAAAATTTTTATTATGAACATATTTTAGATTTACAGAAAAGCTACAAAGCCAGGTCAAAGAAGGAGCTTATAACTCTAATCCCTCCTTCCCCTAATGTTAACATATTACCTTACCATAGTACAATCATCAAGAACAGGAAAGTAACTTTGGGACAATGTTAACTAAATTACAGACTTTTAATTTAATTTTCATTATTTATTAAAAAATAGTCATTATTTTAATTATTGAATTTTTTTTATTCACTAGTTTTTCATTAATGTCTTTTTCTGATCCAGGATCCCCCGAAGTTGGGAGTGGTTTCCCCTCAGTTGCCTCCAGCCTTTAATACTTGCTCAGTCCCACCTTATCTTTCACAACCTTGATTAACATTTATGTTTTTGTCACTCTTATGAGGGAAAAGTTTTCCCAGCTAAAGAATGAGAAACTTATTTGGTATCAATTAAGTTCACTTTTCCTTATCAACATATATTTACTAATTACTAGACACATTATTATAGAGTTCTCAGTTGACATGATTTCTGTGTATAACTTTCAGTTTCAATGTCAAATCATATGGTTGTATGATTTACACACAATAAGATGTATCCTACCATGACTGTCCTTCTCCTTTTAATTTATGTTTTTGGTTATTTAATGTGCACTTTCCTTTTCATTCTTGAGTGATAATGAATTCCAGTTTAGCTGTGTGTTATTTCCTATGAGCACTTGTCTGGTTTCTACAGTTTTTATTGAAAAGTTGGTCCTTGGTGAGAGTGTTCCCCCTTTAAAGCCCTCTTTTTTTTTCTATGTAAGGTTCTAAGATCTTGTCTTTGGCCTTTGATGTATTTCTTCTATGGTACTAGTTATGGTTTTCTTTTTTGTTAGCTTTCCTGGGGTTTTAAGCACTCTTGAAAAGCATGGCGTGTCATTGTCAGTTGTGAATTTCCAAATACTGCGTCTGAAACTCTCTCTCCTCTTTCCTTCTAGGATCCTAGTTCCACGTGTCAGATTTAATTATTCTATACCTTGTGCTTCTGTTTGCTTTTCACTATTTTCTATTATTTTCTCCTCATACTTTAGAGTATATGTATGTCTTATATTCAAGTTGGCTAACTATTTTCTTTAGCTGCGTCTAAGTTGTTTTTAAACCCCATCTATTCAGTTCTTTGCTTCAGTTATTTTATTACTTTTATATTATTTTGGTAAAAAGCATATAACATAAAATTTCCTATATTAACTATTTTTCAGTGAAGTTTAATAATGTTAAGTATATTCACATTGTTGTGAAACAGATCTTCAGAACTTTTTCATCTTGCAAAACTGGAACTCTATACACATTAAACAACAATTCTTCAAGTTTCATTCATATTATAGTGTTTGACAGGATTTCCTTTCTTTTTAAGGCTGAATAATAATCCATGATATTTATAGACCACATTTTTTAAAATTTCAGAATATTATGGGGGTACAAATATTTTGGTTACATAAATTGCTTTTGTACCATTTGAGTTAAAGACCACATTTCGTTTATCCATTTATCAGGTGATGGACATTTGGGTTGCTTCTACCTCTTGGCTATTGTAAATAGTGCTGCTATGAACATGGGTGTGCAAATATCTCTTTGAGACCATCCTTTCGCTAATGTCTATTTGTTTGTTTGCTTTTTAGAGACAAGGTCTTGCTCTGTTGCCCAGGCTGATCTCAAATTCCTGGCCTCAAGTGATACTCCCACGTTGGCCTCCCAAAGTGCTGGGATTACAGGCATAAGCTACCGCACTTGGCCCTATGTCAATTTGAAGTAACTTTTCTAACGTCTATCTATGACATATTTTAAAAAAGTTTGCTCCTTATCGTATACTTTTAGTACCTAAAGTTCATATCACACAAATTAAATAATCTTAATTTTTTCAGTCATTGTTTCGTCTGTCTACTCAAGGAAATTCTTTGAGAGTGGAAATCATGACACAATTTTTTCTATTTCATATGACAATGAGCACAATTCTGAACACATAGTGCATACTTCAAGGGTAATTAATTTGGGGGGCTGTTATGGGTTGAATTGTGACTGCCTCCAAATTCATATGTTAAATTCCTAACTTCCAGTACTTAAGAATTTGACCTTCTTATTTGGAAATAGGGTCATTGTAGATGTAATAGCTTAAGATGAGGTCATACTGGAGTAGGTCAGGCCTCTAATCCGTTATGACTGATGTTCTTATAAAAAGGGGAAATTTGAAGACAGACTCGTAAGGAGAATGCTGTGTGAACATGAAGGCATAGATTAGGGTGATGCTTCTGCATGTCAGGGAATTGCCAAAGATTGCCAGCAAACCATCAGAAGCTGGGGAAAAGGGATGGAACAGATTCTCCCTCACAGCCTTTGAAGGAACCAACCCTGCTGACACCTTGTCTTAGTCTTCTAGCTTCCGAAACTGTGAGGCTATCAAATTCTCCTGTTTAAGCCACCCAGTTTGTGGTACTTTGTTATGGCAGCCCTAGCAAACTAATACGGTGCTATTGACACTCAGTGGTGAATAACTGACCCATAAAATTGTATATAACATAGTGTGTGTGTCTGTAGGTACACATTTTTTCCTCCTTTGCACAATTTCACAATCTCCTCCTCTAATAACCCACATTTCATGACTAGTGGCAGAAGCCTAATCAAGAGGTAGAAGAAGTGAGCCTCCAGTGTGACATTTACCCCTGTTTTAACTTGGAGTTCTGGTATCTTCAGCTTATGAGTGTTTAGCATCTTATGACACAAAGAGCTTGCACCTATGATTTTCCAGATTCATCTGAGCTTTCCTTGGCATGTTGAGTCCAAAGTTATCTCTTGGATCTTCTCTCATAGTAAGCATTAAGAATGAGATTAAAAATCGCAAATGCATCAATCCTAAATGAAAACCAGGGAAATGTTATCCTGGAACCAAGGGAGCTGCTCTGTTTAATAGATTTGGGAATGCTGAATGTTAGAGAGCTCGGTACCAATTTCCTAGTGTTACCATGTTAAATTACCACAAACTGGGTGGCTTGTAATCATAAAAATGTATTTGCTCACAGCTCTGGAGCTCAGAAGTCCAAAATAAAACTATGCTCCCTTTGAAAGCTCTAGGGAAAAGATCTTTATTGCCTCTTTCAGCTTTTGGTGGCTCTAGGCGTTCCTTGGTTTGTGGTCACATAACTCCAATTTCTGCCTCTGCCTGCATACGGCCTTCTCTGTGTCTTCTTCTCTTTTTTCCATGTGTCTCTCCCCTGTATGTCTCTTATAAGAATACTTGCCATTGAATTGAAAGCCCACCTTAAATCTGGCTGATTTCAACTCAAGATTCTTACTTATATCTGTAAATATTCCTTTCTTTCCAAAGAAGGTCATATTCACAGGTTGCAGGGGTTAGGATGTAGACACGTTTTTTTGGAGGCCACCATTCAACCAAGTACAGGCTCCAGCATTGCTAAATCTTAAAAATAAAAGAGGAATAAAATTAGCCCAAACAGATTTGATTTTTATACCTCTTTTTCTTAAATGAGAGGCTAAGAATAACCCCTTAATTCTGAATGAATCACTCACAAAAGGAGCTGAACAAAGGAGCTGAAAATATTTAGACTGTAGAAGTGGAAATTTAGGAGTACAGACTGAGCCCTATTTCTTTTTAAAGATAATAAATTCATTACAGGCATACACTGGAGATTTTGCAGTTTTGGTTCCAGACTACCACAATAAACAAATATCACAATAAAGCAAGTCGAATGAATTTTTTTATTTCCAAGTACATATAAAAGTTATGTTTACACTATACTGTAGTCTATCAAGTGTGCAATAGCATTACATATAAAAACACAATTTGCATACCTTAATTAAAAAATACTTTTTGCTAAAAAATGCTAATGATCATTTGAACCTTCAGCAAGTCATAATCGTTTTGCATGTGGATGGTTTTACCTCGATGTTGATGGCTACTGACTGATCAGGGTGGTGGTTGCTGAAGGTTGAAGTGGCTGTGACAATTTCTTAAAATAAGACAACAATGAAGTTTGCTGCATTGGTGGACTCTTCTTTTTATGAAAGGTTTCTATGTAGTATGTGATGCTGCTTGATAACATTTTACCCACAGTAGAGCTTCTTTCAAAATTGGAGTCAATCCTCTCAAACTGTGCTACTGCTTTATCACTAAGTTGATGTAATATTCTAAATCCTTGTCTGTCATTTCAACAATGTTCACAGTTTCTCCACTAGAAGTAGATTTGATCTCAAAAAACCAAGTGGTTTTTTGCTCATCCGTAAGAAGCAACTCTTTATCCATTCGAGTTTTATCATGAGATTTAAAAAATTCAGTCACATCTTCAGGCTCCACTTCTAATTCTTCTTCTCTTCCTATTTCTACCACATCTGTGATAACTACCTCCACTGAAGTCTTGAACCACTCAAAGTCATCCAGGAAGGTTGGAATCAACTTCTTCCAAACTCCTGTTAATATTGCTATTTTGACTTCTTCCCAAGAATCACTAACATTCTTAATGGCATCTACAACATTAATATCCTTGTAGATATCCATCAGAGCTCTTGGGTAACCAGGTGCATTGTCAATCAGCAGCAATATTTTGAAAGGAATCTTTTTTTCTGAGCGGTAGGTGTCAACAGTGGGCTTAAACTATTTAGTAAACCATGCTATAAACAGATGTACTATCATCCAGGCTTTGTTGTTTCATTTATGGAGCACAAGCAGAATAGATTTTGCATAATTCTTAAGGGCTGTAGGATTTTTGGAAAGGTAAGTAAACTTTGGCTTCAACTTAAAGTCACCAGCTGCATTAACCTCTAACAAGAGAGTCAGTCTGTCCTTTGGAGTTTTCAAGCCAGACATCGACTTCTCTCTGGCTATGAAAGTCCTTTTTCTCTCTAGCCTTGAAAGTCCTAGATGGCATCTTCGTTCACTAGAACACCATTTCATCTACATTGAAAATCTGTTGTTTGATGTAACCACCTTCATCAACAATCTTAGCTAGATCTTCTGGATAACTTGCTGAAGCTTCTACATTAGCACTTGCTGCTTCACCTTGCACTTTTATGTTATAGAAATGGCTTCTTTCCCTAATCCTCTTGAACCAACCTCTGCTAATTTCAAACTTTTCTTCTGCAGTTTCCTCACCTCTCTCAGCCTTCATAGAATTGAAAGGAGTTAGGGTCTTGCTCTGGATTAGGCTTTGGCTTGAGGGAATGTTGTGGCTGGCTTGATCTTCTATCCAGACCACTCAAACTTTATATCAGTGATAAGGTTGTTTCACATTCTTATCATTCATGTGTTCACTGAAGTAGCACTTTTAATTTCCTTCAAAAACTCTCCCTTTGTATTCACAACTTTGCTAACTGGCACAAGAGGCCTAGCTTTTAGCCTATTTTAGCTTTTGACGTGCCTTCCTTACTAAGTTTAATCATTTCTAGCTTTTGATTTAAAATGAGAGATGTGTGACTCTTATTTCACTTGAACACTTACAGGCCATTGTAAGGTTATTAGTTAGCCTAATTTCAATATTATTGTGTCTCAAGGAATAGCAAGGCTGGAAGAGAGGGAGAGAGACAGAAGAACAGACAGTTGATGGAGCAGTCAGGACACACACAACATTTGACAAAGAAGTTTCCTGTCTTACATGGGCATGGTTCATGGCACCCCAAGACAATTATAATAGTAACATCAAAGATAACTGATCACAGATCACCATAACAGATGTAATAAAAATGAAAAAGTTTGAAATATGGTGAGAATTACCAAAATGTGACACAGACACATGAAATAAGCACATGCTGTTGGAAAAATGACGTCAATAAATTTGCTTGACACGGGATTGCCACAAACCTTCAATTTGTAAAAAAAGCGTTATCTGCAGAATGTAATAAAGTGAAATGTAATAAAGCAAAGTGCAATAAAACGAGATTTGCCTGTATTTCAAACATATTTTGGAGGGGGTGGAGTGATATAATCACCATCTTCACATTTTTATGGAATGTCATATAGGAAAAGGATTAGATGTGTTTTGTGAAACACTATAGGGAAGATCCAGAAGTTTCAGGATGGCAGATTGAATCTGATTAAACCCAAACACTTGCAATAACAAAGATATTTAGAAATGGGGTGAGTTATTTGCAGGCTGGGAGTGCTTTGTACAGAAGTTTCCAGCTTTGGGTAGGAGGTTGAGCTATAATATTTTCAAGGTCCCATTCAACTCTACAGTCTATGGTTCTGCAATTTTCTTTTCCTACACGCAAGTAAAAATCACTTAGGTATTTTTCAAGTCTAGGGGCACTGATTAATAGTGTTTTGATAAAAAAATATTGCTCATAAGCTCCTTGTAGAAACAGCTGACATATTTGTAGGTTCAGCACATAGAATTAGACTAACTATAAGCTGGGGGTGGGCTCCAGAGTATTTGAGAGGAAAATGTAATAATTATAGAACTTCAGCTGGCAAGGATCACAAGAGGCTATTAATGTTCATAGATATTTGACTTTAATAACCAGGATCATCTGCTATGGGTTCAGGTAATGAGGCATTTCATTTGTCATAAAAAAGTGCATCTTTAAATCTGTTTTCTTTCACTTTGTTTTGTTATTATGAAAGTATTATTCTCTCTTTCCTGATAAGTGTTTGATAACAATGAGTACAGAGTCATCAGATTGCTATTGCGTCCCATATAACTTTGAAATTATGCTATGGGGCAGAGGAAGAAGAGCTCAGGAAAGGAGAGCATGTTATTATTATAAGAAGTAATAGTTTCATATATATTTTTTTTCTGCTTGCCAGTACTTTTTACAGATGGGGGTTTGAAATTGGATGAGAGTCAAATAATTTGGAATATAAATAATACCAGGTGTACATTAGGTCCAATTTCTTTTTTAAAATGTTGAAGTCAACATTTCAAATAACCAAAATATGTTAAATTTGGGAACATATCAGAATAGCTAGCTATGACAGACACCTTGAAGTAACTGATGAAGCTCTGGTTGAAGCTCTGTATAACCACAGCTTTTGGGCATGGGGTTAGAAAGATAGTACGACATAAACTCTAAAATGATTTTCATCACTAGGGTGTCTTCACAAGCAATTAGGAAGGGTCAGGGTCTAATAATTATGAAAAATGTTGTAATTTTTAATGTACTAAAGTCCACTGAACTTGGATTTCTTACTTAGGTAATAATAATTATTCATATTTATTGAATGCTTAACACATGTCAGTGTTATTTCAAATGTTTTGTTTATAGTGTCTTATTTAATCCTTACCTCAACCCAATGAGGGGATTATTTTTGCCATTTTTCAGATGAGAAAGTTGACGGTCTGGGCTGGGATTTTCAAACTTAGGCATCCAGAGACACCTGAAAGAGCCATTGGAGGAAAAGGAAAAAGAAATGTTTGAAAATTATTTCTATGGGTTGATTTCTTATACAATTAATTCCAAAGTACTCCAGTTGTACTAGATTTTTGTCTTATTTTATCCATTCTAAGGCAATTTTAACTAGTATATTATTTATTATTAGGTACTTAGCCTGTGCTTTTAACCTTTTCATATTTCCATACATATTGGTCTACAAATCAGAGATTTATTTCAATGACAACCATTTTCCCTAAAATATGGTATCATACTCAAAGTCATTCTCTGTTTTTCCAAAGATATGGATACCATATTAACAGACTATCTGATTAGTTTATTGTTTCTCTCACATTTTATCCAGCAGTTTAGTGTCATGTCATCTTTTATAAAATGTGTGCAAATATGTTTAAGTTTTGTTGAAATTTTAGTTGATTGAAATGATGTTTTGAAAACTATCTTCCATGTAAGATATTCAAATACATTGCAGTCATTCAAATTAGGCTTCAAAATGCATTCAGGGTTGGAGGACTCTGGAAGTTAATAAAGTGAGCCTAAAAGAGAAGGCTTTTATGTTTTTTGCTCGTCTTCATATTTTATATCTTTTACAGAACAAGAGGGAACAACAATGCCCTAGACATTTTTCTTGTACTTCCTTCTTTCTGTTTCTGTTTAACATCTCATATCTGCCTTCCTTTTTAGAAAGACTGTATTGGGTGTAGTATTGGTGGGAATGCTCCAGTGCCCTGCTTATGTTGTGGAAGCTGAATGGGAAAATTCCTTTCTCCTCACCCCTTGGCAGACAGAACTCATCGTGGTAGGGCTTTGAAGGAAGGTGTGGTGTACTGTGGCCATGAGTGTCCAACCGTCACGTGCAATGTCAGAGCCTTGGTCCAAATGTTCATACCACTTAGCTTCTGGAACCCCATTGGCTCTCACACATTTTTCTAGAACTACCTCCCTCCAATTTGCACACTTTATATTCTTCCAATAATTTCCTTTTTGTTTGTGGCAGCCAATTGGTTCTGCTGCTTGGACCAAGACCTCTACTATCATTAACTTGCACCTGTGGGAAGCCTGCTAATGGGGAAATTTGGCAGACCTGTTTGCGTAGGTCACGTATCTGATCCTTGACAGAACAAAGAACAAAATCTTCCCTCATCCTTTGGTAACCCTTCAGCACAATGATTGAACAAAATAAATATACAAATATCTATTATAAATATATTTTTAAAATATCAAAACATTGATACAGTTTTGAAGTCACTGATGAAATAAACCTCGATTACTGAAGTTGAGATGGAAATACAGTCATGGTCACCAAACGTATATTTTTATGCTATGTTTTTGTCTTCTGAAGGAAGTATTTTATGTGAGGGTGGTACTACAAATCTTCTGACAGGCGACTTTGAGTCTTCAGTGTCCTCCCTGCAAGTTACCTGTGTTATCTTTTAAGGGCCCTTTCATCTTAAACAACAGCAAAGCAAAACTCTTCAAACTGTTGGGGTTTCTGGAAAACGGCTTTTTTTTTTTTCCTTTTTACTATGTCTTCTGGGAAACTGAAATGCAATTTGGAAACAATGACAGCTCAGGACTCAATTTTCTAGTTCTAAAAGAAAGTCTAAGCACACATTTTTAAGTTCAGGTTGAAGCATTCAGGTTTTGATTTCAAAGGGAGTTCTGAATTTGTCATGATGTCTTCTTTCTAAATGAAAACAGGTGCTGAATTATACAAAGGGAGACGCTAGCATCTTATACCACCTGAATATATTAATATTATAGTTTCTGTTCAGTTTTAGCTTTGTGTTCACAAGAATTCCTGTGTGTTTTTCTTCTTTTGCTCTCATCGTGGGGAAAATTCAGCACATTACCTACTACTGCTATTTACATATAAGTTGCCTGATGAAAATTCAATAGTTTTTAAACCAGTAAAATACTGATGAGGACTGGAGAACCAATGACTGCTGTTATTCAGAAACATTTGTGCTGTTCTCCTCCTGAACTAATGTCTATCCAAGTACAACTCATTAATGCTAATTATCATCAGTGATTATTTTCTACATGGTAATGAAGACTAAATCTTCATCTACATGGAAAATTGTTTTGACTACAGGATCTGATAGATATTTGAGTTACTCAGACAAATGATCAATTCAATTTCAGTAAGTAGTTTGACTGATCTCATTCTAAATTAATTTAGTAAATTCATTTTAAATACTCAGATCGTTCATGTTGGTATCTTATGATTTATTTATTTAATCAGAAAATATTTATAGCCTATCAAGTACTGTGCTGTACATTAACCTGTATGATGAGTTCTTTATTTTTTATCACTCGCTCTGTTATCTTGAAAGTCAAATAGAGCTAATATTAATAATATGGTATTATACATTTTATACTAAAGTTGCGTTAATTAAAATTGTGCTGGGTTGATTGGAGTAATGCCTTAGGAGTTGTTAAATTCTAAGGAAACTAATCTTATTTTTGAGAGGAATGAATTTTCTAATTCTTAAAAGAAATGATTTTAGGCCAATTTAGAGAAAATATTTGGCCAAATATCTTGGTAAGAATATATAGAAAAAGTGATCTTTTGAAATTACATTTTCATCAGAAGGCTCAGACAAAATGAAGTTAGACCACAATAATTTTAAAAAATAATTTCAATATTTATACTAGCCAGGGGCCATTCTAAAATGAGGAGTCTTTAGTAACTGTAAAATAGTCATAAATTATAAGCATATATTATTTACTCAATGATTATCATCAAATAATCTTTGCTCTTCGTTTTTGGATAGGGGGTCAAATGCTACTCTGAATCATTTTGTAATCCCTGTGGTGAGAGTTAATTACTTTCTCCATTGTCTTCCCATAGCATTTTTATACCCTTATTACCACACTTAACACATCAAATCTTCATTATTTTTTCTCCTGTCTTCCACTCGAAACTGTTTGGAGGTAATGTTTTATTCACAGCTGTGTTCCCACGGAGCCAGTCACAGAGTAGGCAATCAGATATCGTTGAGTGAAGTGAGTACATTTACTTGAGCAAACATTTTATTAATTTTCCATTTCCCTAGTCTATTTTTGTTGTTGTTATTTCTTAATGCTTGTCTTTCCCTGTCTTCTTGTGGCATTTACCACCTTTGCAAATGTTTACCTTAGCCTGCTTATTGTCACTTTGAGAAAATTTCACCACTCTCTGGAATCCCTCTGTCTTTATTCCTTGTTTTAAATGCCCCACATGAACTCTTGCCTGAGACTAAAAATTCCTTTGTGAAGGCATCCCACTTATTTTGGAATCTAAAACCTCCATTATCGAAGTATAATGTAACCCTGCAATAATGATTATTGAATGCAATTTATTTATTAAGAATGTTGGCAACATTCGACACTAATCCAAAAAGATGGTCACATGAAGGAATTAAGAATTAAGGTCTTGAACAAAAGCATATTTTAGAAAACTACTGCCTTGCTTAGTAATAAGATGGGGCTATGGTAATATATCCGAAAATCAGCGATTCTACCACCTAAATTAGTCCGGGGCTAATTGTCTTATAAGTTCTGCTAATACATTGGCCTCAAGGTCCCCAGACTTCTTACACATAGCGACTGGGTCCTAAGGCCTTTGAGGGGGATGTCCTCAGTCTATTATTAGGTTCTCATCTCTCTGCTTCAGTCAACAAAGGAGCATCTATAATAACCATAGTGTTGCAGAAATTTGGGCCTCCTGGGAACTTCATAAGTTTAAAAGGGGTAAGAAAATTAATTTATGTAAAAATTATGCCATAACTTGAAAACAGCCAGACTAACTTAATTAGAAATTGGTAGGTATTTACAGGTCCGTGTTTTTAAATTTGTGTTTTATCTTTTCCTTCCATACCTCCCTCCCTCCTTTTGTCCTTCTTCCCCTTCCTTCCTTCTCAGCTGGAGTAGGGAGTAAGTCTTTTGAGTTCGTGGCACAGTGTGAGCATTAGTCCCCTCAAGATCCCTCTCTTGTTATGTTAGCATATTCCTTTTTACACCATTTCCCTTCAATTGCTCTTCCCTGTATGGACAATGTTTCAATATGTAAAATATGTGATAATATTTTTGCATATATTTTTAATTTACATAAAAGTTATTTTACCATAGATCCCATTTTGTTTTTACCTGCTCCACACTATGTTTTCAAGATACATCTTTGTTCTTAGGACACATCTTAAGAAACTTATTTCTTCTAATGCTGAATAGTGTTTTGCAGTATGCATCCTCCACCATTATCCTGTTCAGTGTCCCCATGAAAGGGCATCTAGGTGGCCTCCAACTCTCTTGCAATATGCACACTCTTGTATGCCCCTAGTTCAGAATTTCTTTGGAGAGGAAATTCTAGTAGAGGGGTCCCTGGGGATAGGCTATACTTTTCCTTAATATCACTAAGAACTGCCATATTATTCTCTAGAATAGCTATATCATTCTATAAAACATCAGCTGAACCATGATGGTTTCTGTTCCTTACATCTTTGCCAACTTTCTAATTTTTTCCAATCCTTAGGGTTACTAATAAAATGGAATCTCATTGTTTTGATTTACTTTATTCTTATCATGAATGGAAATTGAACATCATTCAATCATTCATATCATTATTTAACATTTGGACTTCCCCTTTTCTTAAACGCCTGTTTTATCAACTTTAGGTTTCTTCTCTCTTTCTTATTTTCTTGAAGTAGTTCTTCTTAATCTCACCATATGCCATTTCCTTGTCAGCTTTAGATGTTGCAAGTATCTTCTTCTACATTGTCATTGTTTGTTACCTTTGTCTAGGATCTTCTTTTTTCAACAAATGAATACTTTGGATGTATTCAAACCTATTCACACATGTACTTTTACGGAAAGATTGTACTTTTGTTGACTTGTTTCAGAATTTTAGTGTGTCTGAATGCTGGTAGGCTAGGTCTTAACCCTGTCACCAGTTATGCTCAGTTTTTAAAAAGTTAACATAGTTATTCATGGATCTACAATCTGTTATTTTAGTTTTGTAATAGCGTTTTTGTATCCCTCTAAAAAATTTTAGCTAGATTTTATACATAATTTTTGAAGAATAGACATCTTAATAATATCAAGTAATTCTTTACACAGGCACAGAATATCTTTTCATATATTCAGATCGTTTATGTAGTTTTGCAATTTTTTTCCAAGCGGTCCTAGAAATTTTTTGTTAATTCCTATGTATTTTATAGTGTTTGCTGTTATCGAAAATGTGATATTTTCTATTTTCTGTTTAGAAAAATGTGGTGTAAAATTGGTAAGTTTATTTTGTATTACTCTCACAATGTATTGATGGATACTGCTTTTTAAATCTAGTCTAGTTGTCTCTTTTTTATTGGAGATTTGAATTTATTTATAGCTATTATATTTGTTGCTATATTTGGACTTTAAAATTTCTACCTCATTTAAAATTTTCTCTTTACATATTTTTGTTTTTCCATTTTTTCCTGTTTTGCATTTGGTAAACCAAGTTTTCTTTTACTGGTTAAAATATTATATATTAATTTGTTCTCTATTTTTGTGTTATTGTCACTTTTTAAGGCACATGCAAGGTTAATTTTTATTGCCAATTTTATGAACTTACCAATATCTATATATTCCCTCAAATGAGACAAATATTTTCTACCTTTTCACCTCTCCATCTTTGGTTCTGCTACTGTGTTGGTAGAATTCAAGTTCTAAAATTTTAGTTTTGTTTTGAAGTGGATTTCCATTCTCTCTCTCTCTCTCTCTGCTTTCTTCTATTTCTTTTCCTTCTTCCTTGCTTTTTTAAAACAAATTTTAATTTCGGTTCTTGCTCTTCTATACCACAATAACTATTAAGTTACTTGATTATCCATTTTTTTTCATGTTTCTAGCAGTACTCTACTTTTCACTGTAATTTTCCTTGAAGAATCCTTTCAGAGTATCTTTATTACATAAAACCTCTGAGGCTTTGAGTGCATAACAATGTCTTAATTTTATGCTTACATTTAAATGACATTCTAGGAAGATATAATATTCTAAAATCAGAGTTCTTTTCTTTCCATATTTTGAAAATATTTCTCCATTGTCTTTTATTTCTAGGGCTTTTGTGGAGGAGTCAGATGTCAATCTGATTATCATTTCTTTTTTGGGTAGTCTGTTCTTTTTCTTTGGGAGCTTTTAGAAATTTTTCTTTGTCTTTGATAATCTTAAATTTTACTATAATGAGCCAGGGTATGGGGTACATATCTATCATTTTTGTCATGCTAAGAATCCATTCAATCTTCTTCAATCTTTTTTTATCTTTTTCTCTCCCCCTTTTTCTCTTGAAACTTTGTTTTCTGGATACTGGAAACTTCTGCGTGTGGTGTAATATTTCAACTCTATCTTTCACGAGCTCACTATTTCAATCTTTGCAAATACAAATGCTGCTATTTAGGACTTTCATTTTGTTCCCCCCCCCAAATTTACATGCCATTTAGCTTTCAAATAAAAATTACATGTGCACATAGTTATGTAGAGTTTTATGGGACCACAAATTGTGTTATGAAAAATACTGTTCCCCAACTCTTCCTCCTTTCTTACTGGGAACCAGCATCGCATTTCTTAACTGATAACTTGGTATTTATCTCTCTGTCTCTGAATAAATGTGGCAGTTCTTATTATTTTTCCTTTTAGTTTTAATCATTGTGCATTGACTTGGTATTTTGGAAGATAAAAATTTATCTCATTTTTACTCTTTCACCCAATATCCTCCTTCCTGGCACACTCCCAATTTTTCATCTTCATCTCGTCAATATGGGTATACAATAAGTTTGGTTATAAAACGTGTTGTTTACATTACTTTGTCTGTAAAAACTAGGCTATGATTACAAAAAATACGCTATGATTACTTTGGCTGTATGACAACTCTACTTTCTAGTAGGTTAATAATTGTGTTTATTTTATTCGCTTAATTTTCTATGTCCTATCACTAATTTAGTTTCAAGCTCTTGCCAGGCATGTAAATATCACTCAGTATGTTTACAAATTAGATAATTCATCAATATTATCATCTTAAGTCTTTTCTGCACAGTCCCTTTTTTAGGCTGCTATATTCCTTTTTTAAAGTGTTAAGCAATTTGGGTGTCCATTTCCTCCAGGTTCTTAGCTTATAACTGAGTAGGTAGGACAGGGTTTCCCATGTAGACAGCTATTTCCTTTAGGTGTTAGCTAGCTAGGTTCTAATGGCTGTTCTTTGTGTGTGTTCTCCATGCACTATAATTATGTAAGGGGAAAGATTGAATTTGGGCATTAAACTTCTCGACAATCCTTATTGCTCTATTTTGCAAAGACCTACTATAATCTTCAATATGGATCTAAAGTGGTCTGTGGAATAGTGTTTGGGAACCACTAAGTGACCTCACCTACTTGTTAAGGCTTTCAGTAATACTCTATAAGTTGGCAATCCCTAAATCTCCATCTTTAGCCCAGCACTCTTTCTTAAATTTAAGACTCACATCCAACAATCTATCTACTAAAAGGATATTCTCTAAGTACTTCAGATTGATATCTTCCTCACCAGAGTTATCCATTTCTTTACATTTTCCATAGCAATAGGCCCTCCTGGTGACACGTGAGAGGCAGCCTCGAGTAGTGCTTAGAAATATGATTCTTGAGCCATATTGCCTGGGTTGGAGCTTCAGTGCTACCACTTAATAGCTCTATGACCTTGGGAAAGTTATTTGGCCTCTCATTTGCAAGATAAGGATAAGTAAGTGTAGGGTGGTTATGGGGGATTAGAAAAATTAAAAACCGCTTAGAACAGAGCCTAGCATGTAGTAAATTCTATGTGTCTGTTAAATATAAATAAATGAATAATCAAATAAACAAACTCATGCTAGAACCTTGAAAGCAATTGTTTGTGTGTTCTTCAGACCAAAAACCATCCCTTATATCACCCAGCTATTGATAACGACTAATAACTGCCAATTTTATCTTCTATTTATTTCTTAAATAGCTCTCTAGATCTGAGGTCTCCAACCCCTGGCTATGGCCCAGTACTGGTCCGTGTCCTGTTAGGAAACAGGCCATGCATCACGCCCTGAACTCCACACCCCCACCCCACAACACCTCATCCCCCCATCCCTGGTCCGTGGAAAAATTGTCTTCCATGAAAACGGTCCCTTGTGCCAAAAAGGTTGGGGACTACTGCTCCAGACCATAAACTCCATAAATGTCTGTTTGCTTACAATCTTATTTCTAGTTTGTACTACAATACCAGGCACACCTAGTGGGTATTCAATATAATTTTTGTTGAATGGTTTAATGAACTACATATACCACATTGTATTATAATTTTCTGTTAATATATTTCCCCCACTAGATTTAACTTCTTGATGATTAGGACATTTCTGTTCTTTTTAGCATAGCACATAGAAATCAATAGGCACAAATAAATATCTGTTATATGAATAAATGAATGAATGAATGCATGCATGAAAGCATTTGGATAAAAGAAGGAGTCAAGCCTAATAACTTAGATTTCTTAGGGGCAATATTGCTCTGAGAAACACACTGCTGAAGTTAATAAGGCAGAACTTAAAGTTATGTTGGCTTTACTTGTGTCAGTTTTAAAAAAATAACAAGCATTTAACTGACATAGACCATTGAAAATAACTAAGACATCTAAGACACACTAAAGTGAAGCCAATTATCCTGGCAACTAAGGGCATTTTGTGTTTGCTAAGCATTTAACTTGTGGAGATGAAGATGCATTTTTAGCAACAATTCAAATGGTGACACTTCTGGACCCTTCCATATAGCCTGAAGAGCTCTACTCCAGAAATAGAATATTATAATATTCCTGACCAAGGATATCCACACTATTATAATATTTATACCAAGTTATTTTAACTTATAAAATGAAAAGTAATAATGAGAAAAATAGTAAGACTGTAGGCTTTCTAGGTGATGGAAACATTTTATTACTGAAAGTATTAGATAACTACCTTCTTATCAATAACATATTTGATTAAATGTATCTACTGTTATAACATATTAAGAGAGACTGGTAATTAAACAATGTATATAATGAAAAATAAATCTTTTTATTTTAAATGTGAATTAACTCTGTGCTATATGGTGAGTAAAGCACCAACAGCAAATGCATTGTTCCAATAAAATGACAAAGAATTGACTGATCTACTTTTATAGAGGAGAGCAAAATAGACAGAATGAAGAAACACAAGAATGATGACAGTTGTACAGAGATAATGCAGATACCAGGTATGCTGATTTAGCTCCATTTTACATAATGCACGAAATTAGTAGTCACAGCAAAGTATTTTATTTGTATTTTCTTGTATATTACATAAGAAAAGTTATATTTAACATTGCCTAGGATAAGTATTCCAAAAAAGTATTTCTTAATTTTTTTAATTTTATGAAAATATATCATATGACAAACAAAATGATAAATCTGTGCAACCTCTTTTTGCTCTCTTCATTACAGTCATATTGAATGAGATACTATTTTTACACTGCAGTATTTCCATACTATTTGCAATGCAGTATAAGTCCCTTAAAAAAGCCCAAGAAATTGTTACTCCTTTGTAGGAAACTGATCCAGGAAAGAAGTCATGCATTAAACAATTTTTTAAATTGTTATATAATTTAATAAATATTTATTGTGCACTCACTATGTGCCAGGAAACCTGCTATGAGATGAAAAACAGGCAAAATTCAGCTGCACACCCACTGACACCCATACCCACACCCAAACCCCACACACACACACACACACACACACACATACACACATGGACACACACACATACAAGGGAGTGTCTTATCTCTTGGTGCCATTTTAGAGGTCCAGCAACAGTGGAAGGGTGTTCAGAGAAAGAGGGGAACTTCTAGTTTATAAGAAGAAAAATATATTAGGAAGAAAAGACCAGATGAGTGAGGCATTGAAAAGTGAACAAGACTTGACAGATAGAAATGCTGGGGAAGGCAGGATGTGGAGGAAGTTCCACTGGGAAAAGCACAGATGTGGGAACTGTGAGATCCCCAGTGCATCAGTTGGGCTGGATCATAAAGGGTGTATGTTTTGGAATGTGGTGGGAGGTAAACCAGGTTTCATGACCAGCCTGAGGAGTTTGCATTTGTGCAGTAAGCAAGGAGGAGCTGTTATAGTTTAACATACACTTGAATTCAAATGTTTATTTTATGCTTGGACATTTTATTACATTTTAATGTAAAATTTTGATTCATAATGTAACTGATTTGTCATTTTGAAAACCTGTGTCTCTTATATAACATTTTATGCCCTATAAACACACAATTCAAAGTGAGTACAAATGAACAGAAATGAATTTAACTTATTAGTCCTTTCTCAAAATGATCACTACAAGATATTCAATATATTTTGGTAATCATTTAGGAGTTTCCATAATATATCTTCTGTAGGTAATAAACAAGAGGATGAAATTAATACTTAGACAGAAGGTTAACTACAATGGCTGATGTGTAAAAATTGGATACTATAATGAACCTGGATATTCAAAATTGGATGACATATTTATTTATTTTTTTCCATTTTTTTAATAATAATAATTATTTAGGCTTACCAAAGCAAAGATTTTAGAGAATTTTGGAACCACAGAGAAGTACAAGAAGAAAGCTAAAAAATAGCACCTTTACCATACTGTCCAAAGTGGTTTACAGATTCAATGCAAGCCCATCAAAATACCAATGTCTTTTTTCACAGAATTAGAAAAAACCATTCTAAATTTCATGTTAAATCAAAAAAGAGCCCTAAAAGCAATGCTAAGCAAAAGAACAAATCTGGAGGCATCACATTACCTGACTTCAAATTATACTACAAGGCTATAATAACCAAAACAGCATGGTGCTGCATAAGAGTAGACACATAGATCAATGGAACAGGATAGAGAACCCAAAAATAAAACCATACACCTACAACCAACTGATCTTCAACAAAACAGACAAAAACATACACTGGGGAAACAATCCCCTATTCAATAAATGGTGCTGGGAAAATTGGATAGTCACATACAGAAGACTGAAACTGGATCCCTTTCTCTCATCATACATGAAAATTAACTCAAGATGGATTAAAGACTTAAATGTAAGACCTGACACTATAAAAATTCTAGAATAAGACTCTTCTGGACGTTGGCCTAGGCAAAGAATTTATGACTAAGACTCTAAAAACGAATACAACAAAAACAAAAATATTAATAAATAAATGGAACTTAAACTAAAAATTTCTGTACAGAAAATGAAACAATCAACAGAGCAAATAGTCAGCCTACAGAATGAGAGAAAATATTCTCAAACTAAACATCTTACAAAGGACTAATATCCAGAATCTACAAGGAACTGAAACAAATCAGCAAGAAAAAGACAAATAACCCCATTAAAAAGTGGACAAAAAAAATAAACAGATATTTTTCAAAAGAAGATATACAAATGACCAACAAACATATGAAAAAATGCTCAACATTACTAATCATCAGGGAAATGAATATTAAAACTACAATGAGATACCATCTTACCCTTGTTAGAATGGCAATTATTAAAAAGTCAAAAAACAACAGATGTTGGTGTGAATGCAGAGAAAATGGTACACTTATACACTGTCGGTGGGACTGCAAACTAGTACAACCTCTATGGAGAACAGTTTGGAAATTCCTCAAAGAGCTAAAAATAGACCTACCATTCCATCCAGCAATCCTGCTACTAGGGATCTACCCAAAGAAAAAGAATTCATTCTATAAAAAGACACCTGCACCTGTATGTCTATCACAGCACAATTCACAATTGCAAAGGAACCAACCTAAGTGCCTACCAATTGATGAGTGCATAAAGAAAGTGTGGTATATATGCCATGGAATGCTACGTAGCCATTAAAAAGAATGAAATAATGTCTTTTGCAGCAACCTGGATGGAACTGGCGGCCATTATCCTAAGTGAAGTAACCCAGGAACAAAAAACCAAATACCTCACGTTCTCACTTATAAATGGGAGATAAGCAATGGGTACGCATGGTCATACAGGGTGACTTAATGGAGATCAAAGGCTTAGAAATGGAAGGGTGGGAGTGGAGTGCAGGATGGAAAACTAATTCCATGCATGAGAGCAGAGCCCTCATGATCTAAACTCCTCCTAAAGGCCACACCTCCTAATATTATTGCACTGGGGATTAGGTTTTAATATGAGTTTTGAAGGGGATACCACCACTCAAACTGTACCATATGCTTTCATTTCTTTTGGATAAATACCTTTGTGGACTGGCTGAGTCATATCGCAGGTATATGTTTAACTTTTTAAGAAACTGACAATGTTTTTCCCACCAGCAGTGCATGAGAGTTCCAGTTTCCCTATATCCTTGCTAATGTTTTTGTGATCACTCTAGAATTTTAGTTATTCTAGTAAGTGTGTAGTGGTATGTCATTGTGTGTTTAATTTGCATTTATCTAATAGCTAATGATGCTGATCATATTTTCATGTCCTTTTTTGCCATCCATGTACCTTATTTTTTGAAGTTTATGTTCAAATCTTTTGCTCATTAAAAAATCTTTTTTATTATTGAGTTTTAAAAGTTCTTTATATTTTCTGGATATGAGTACTATAACAGATGTGTGGTTTGCAAGTATTTTATCCCAGTTGATGGCTTGTCTTTCTATTATATTACTTAAAAATATGTTATTAGCATTATGGGCAAAATTACACTTAATCATTACATGTTTCAATATCTCTGGTTAATAGTAAAATAGATTATTTTAAAAAGATAATTAGAGATTAGAATTTTATTTAGTTGTTTTCTCTTTCAGTTTTCATAAGGTTTTTATATATAAAGGCCAGATGTAATCCATCTACCATATTTTTGGCAATTGGTTGTTCCGAGTGTGCTGTTTACCGCTAAATTTTTGTAATACGTTGAAATGCATGTCTGAAATCTTAATGTATTCAAATTTATTATTTAATAAAATTTATTATTGATTTCCGGGTTTAGATTAGATTTTTATTCATCTATTTTTTCTATGTACCTAGTTTCATTTTTGAAGAGTTAGTTTGAAAAATACATGTGGAGTTTGTATTTTGATATGTAGTGTGAGATAATCTAAAGTTCATTTTTCAAGTAAGTATTCTCAAATATAATAGTTCTTAGGCCTCATCAGTATATCGTATACCTTTACAATATTCAAAATGCTTAAACACAGAATTTTCTGTTATTTTATATTCTATCTATCAGTTCTTATGTCAGTATAACATCGTTTTAATTATCATAGACCTCTTATATGCTCTAATATAAGTTAGTACAATCCATTCCTCCCTATCCCTTGAAATAATGTTGTGGGGGTATTGAATGCAATTGTTTGAAGTGTTAATAAATTTGAAGACAAATTGACATTTTTAAAATTTCTATTTTCTAACTTAAGAACATGGTCTATTCCACCATTCATTAAACCTGTCTTCATTCCACTCTGAATATTCATGGTGTTCTTTTATGGGTGTTATCTATTTCTTGATGAGTTTATATTCTATGCATTTTTTTATTATTGTGAACAGGAGCTTTACCATTTTGCTGATTATTGCTGCTATGTAAAATAAATGTTTTTCACATTTATTTTTACCTGTTTAACTTATTATTTTCTCTTGTTAATTATAATAGCATTTCAGTTGATTTTCCAGGACTTTTTGGCTGGTTAATATCTGAAAATAATGATGTTCCTATTCACTCTTGTTTCATGTCATTGATTTGGACAGAACTTCTGAGACTATTAAATCATAGTGGTGATAAAAATTATATTTATTGTTTTTTTGACTTTGATTGATATTGACCCTGCAGTGTTTCAGTATTAAGCGTTATGCTTTTATTGCTTTAAGATTGATATTCTTTATTACTTTAAGAAAGTATCGTACTACTCCCAGGCTTTTCATGCTTATTTTAAATCATAAATGCATCAGATATGTTATAGTCAAAGTTAACACTTTTTAAAAAAATATGATCATGATGATAATGCATCTAGATATAGAAAATTCCAGCTTAATAGATCCAATATATATGTCTAACTTTCTCTCTCCTAATTCCCACTTACATGGGAGTAGTTACATGAAATAACTACTTTCATGAGTAGTTACATGAAATAACTACTTTCTTAAAATGATAGAATCATTATAGCAGAGGAAATCAAGAAATAATGCCATCAGGAATTACTGGAAAATATAAATCCAAGATTAGTCCAATAGAGAACCCAGAGCAGAAAAGAAACAGTAGTTTAACACTCAAGCCTGGTTGTTCTCCAGTGAGTTTTGGAGGAAATTTTAAATTCAGAATCAACTAGACAAAGAATAGAAACTGTCAGGGAAAAAGGTGTTTATAATTCATTAAAATACTTTTGCTCCCAAGGTGAAGCCTAAGAATGATTCTATCAATCAGCCTGGATGTATTACTTAATTTTAGAGTAAATTATATTCAACCACCATCACTTTTAATTATTGTTTATTTTTCATTTTTAAGTCAAAACTATAGATCAGCGGTCCTCACACTAATGTTTGTGGAAAACATTTGAGGAGATTGTTTTTTAATATGCTTTTAATATGCATTTATTATTTCTGGAGTTTGGTCATATTGTAGCCCTGAGCCTAGAGATTATGATCCAGGTATGGGGTAGGGCTCAAAAACATCCCAACTTGATGCTGCTGTGGGATGACACTTGTAGTGACATGGCCTTAGATAAACATGGAAGACTTCATTACAGTTGAGGATCTATATTTACATTCACTTGTTTTATCATTAATATAAAAACAGTACAACTTAGAAAAATTGGAAAGTGAGGGCAGATGAAGAAGAGACAATTTTAAGTGAGCTAATTTCCTCATATATCACAGTGAGGCATTGACTGATTTTTAAAAAGAAAGAAAATTAAAACACTCAAGACAATAAAGCAAAAATTGTCCATTGTTCCTCCACTTAGAGTTGAATTTTAGATGTCCACTAACTCCCTCATTTCTGCCACAAACACACATACAATATTTTGTAATGATGTGATCTTATTATTCGTGTCAATGTTTAACTTCCTTTCTTCATTCTACTGTTTGTTTATGAGTTTAAGTGAGCACAGTTTTGACATCGAATGAACTACCAAAAAACAAAAGCAAACACGAAATGAAAAACAATATTTAGAACTTCAAATAAAGGATTGTGGACTTAACCAATTTAGACCTCTAAGAAATGTGCTAGAAAATTTCTGTTTCTCAATCTGATCAACATTGTTCTTTACCAACTGTTGGGAAATGTCTTATGTCTCATCATCTTTGACCTTTCCATGTGCATTAACATATTGATGAATTTCTTTATATTGAACCATCTTGACATTACTAGCATAAATCATACTTAATCATGACATATGATTTTTTAAATTTCCTGCTCTATTTAATTTAGGAGTATTTTATTTAGAATCCTTGAAATTCATTCCCCCTTCTCCCATGTCCTGCCCCTTCCATCCTGGGTTCTTGTTTGTCTGTTTGTTTGTTTTGCTTTCTCTATCTGGCTTCAGTCTAAAACTTTTGTTAATATTGTAAAAATGAATTAGAGCAAAAGGACAGGTAAGATAGAACTCTTAATTTCTTTCATTGTCATTGACTTATTAGGTGTTAAAACATAAACTCTCTGAGGACAATGACTGTGTTTGTCTTGTGTGTTGCTATTATTCTGGTCCCTGGAACACTGCCTGGCACATAGGGAGTGCTCAATAAATATTTGTCAATTGACTGATATCAGTGCTGTTTGCCTTAAAAATATACTTTAATTTTAATGTTTTAATTCTTTGTTTTAAAATATATCTGATAAATACTTAACAATTATTTAATGTTTGACTTTTTCATGTTTATTTAGGGTAGGGTAATGATATATCCCCTTTTGTCTGGGACAGTCTGGTGTCTGGTTTACATCTGTCCTCCAGGCATTATTATTGATAATAGCCACATTTCATTTTCAAAAACATCCTGGTTTTGAAATAAACAATATGATTACCCTGCTCATAAGCCACATAGAGTGGATTTTTCTTTCCCAATCTGAGAGTCTGTCTGTTAATAAAATTTGGCCATTTACATTTCTTTTTTTTTGTAATTGATATATTTGGTTTTACTTCTGACTAATGTTTCCTGGTTTTCTTTTCTGTTTCTTTTAAAATGTTTGCTGCTAACTTTTTTGATCATTTGCTATGTAGGCTATATTTTCTTTCTTTCTTTCTGTCCTCTAATACTGTCCAAAGTTTTAGTTTTCCTATTATAATTACCATTTTGATTTTTAAAAAATATCAAATATATAGTTTTTAACTTTAATAATTAAAGAAATTATTTTTATCCTATAACATAAAGAGGACAAATTTAACTTGCTTTTATTCTACTTCTCTCCACTACCAATTTTCTGGTTTTCCTGATATCATATTATACACTTAGACATGTAATTGGTACCTAATTGGATATAGAAAAACAGATACTAACTGGGGGAAGGAGACAAGATGGCAATAAAAATGGCTTCCAGGTCCCTGAACAGCTAAGTCCCCATGTGTGCCGTGAGATCGATGGACATCTCTTCCTATAATTTACTTTTCTTGCCCTGCTCTTCTGTTGGAATACATTTCAGTAATAGAATATTGTTCTTGGGATCTGGCAGATCATTTTTTGAAACCCAAATTTTAGAACTGTCGAATTTCCATGAATTTGTTTAATAATAATTTATTATTGAGTGCCTCAATAACAGGTTTTGATTCAACACTAATCAATGAGAAGTGGCAGACATTTGGCTGGGGATGCTTCTCAAATTATTTTTCTAAATCGTATGAAGCAGATGCCAGAAGAGACACTCAGGGCCTTAATGATTCTGCCTGGGCATAACTTACATAAGTGCTGTGACATCCTGTAACTAAAATGGGAACCAGCCTGGAGACAAAGCATGCACACCAAGGGCAGAAGTGAGGAGACAAGGAAAGAATATGGTTTCTTGATAATGCTGTTGAATTGACCAAACAAGGAGCCACCCTACCGCCGGACCTCGTGCTATCTGAGATAATCAATTTCTTTATTTCTTAAGCTAGTTTGAGAACGACTTTTCTATTAGTTTTAACTTAATGTATCCTAAGTGATAGATACTCTCTTTCCCGGTTTTTCTAATTTTCTGATTTTTGTTTTAATAATGATTATTTTGTTTTGTTTTATAATGATTAATGATACGCATCATGGGGCACATTCTGTAGGCACTCAGGAAATAAGTGCAGAATGAAGAGAAAAAAGAAAGGAAAGAAGAAGGAGATGTGATAAGTAAAATAAAAGGTAAAGAGAGAAAAAGGAAGGAGTAGAGAAATAAGGAAAAGGACAAAAAAGAGAAAGAGATAAGAGAGGAATTAATAAAGAAGGGTCTACTGTATTCATTTACAAATAGCAATGCTCTATAGTCATGCTTGATAGATTTAAAAAAGTATCCATCTTTCTATCTGTTTTTAAAAATGGACAAAATAGCAGAGACCGTAATTCCTTACAGTAATGTATTCTAGGGTTTATTAATATTTACTTTAATAATACTAAAAACAAAATCCCCTTTTCCACAGAATTTACCATTTATTGCTTTTGTGTCTCTAGTAGCAGGAAGGGCTAGTTACCTGCTGGTAAACTATCATTGGTATAATGTCTGGGAATATTGCAGACATTAGTGCAATAGTGCCGGGGGGGGCATCCACATTACCCTGGGGGAGGTGGCCACCAAGAGCTTCGGAAAGTAATTTGGAACTGCCTTTTGACACATAGATGAAAAGAGCCAGAACTGGGCTAAGTAGAGGGATATCACAGACAAGGGCAAAAGCGTGAAACATTAAAGCAGTGCGAAAAAACATGAGACAGTCTAGTCTGGAAACTCCTTGTATTCTGGAACAAGATCAATACTTGGCATTTTCAAGGAGCAGCACAGAGGCTTGCGTGGCTGGAATCTGAGCAAGTGAGGAGAGCAGTAGGAGAGGATGCAGATGAGGGAAGAGCAAGTGCAATGTTAATGGTGTTTGGAAAATATTAAAAAGGCCGGAAAAGATTAATATTCTATGGCAAAGAAAGCATTACAAATAGTGTCAGGAGTTGAGTCTTGAGAGGTAGGTAGGGATCAATTCACAAAGGGCTTTGTGTTTTCAGCTACGGACTATGAACTCTGGGTTGAATGGTTTGTGAAACTGTTAAATTACCGCAAGCCAGGGAGTTAGTCATATAATGTGATCTGTGCTTCGGAAAGATCCCTTGTGTGGGGGAGTCCACTGAAGGCAACCAAAGCTCTGTGTGTGGGGAGGGGTGGGTAGCACAGGAGGTGGGTGAGAGGACATGGAGATCAGCTCTGCTGTTACAACAAAATAATCAAGAAGAAATGGGGCCAGAAAGAAGGAAGCCTTGATACAACTATGGTGAGAAAGAGTGAAGTAGGCTAGGGTAATTTTAAAGTTTTTGCCCCAGAACACTGAACAGTTGCTTGTCATTTGCAGACATAGGAAACAGAGGAGAAGAGAAGATGATGAGTTCAGTTTTAGACATGACGAGCTTGAAATGTTTGTGGGGCTGGCTCTATGCCCCTGGAGCTCAGCAGAGAGTTCCAAGAGAATCAAGGTGCAGAATTATGGGATGGTAGGTGAGGCCATGGATTTGAGTGAGTCAGTAGTGCAGAATTTATGTCAAGTCAAAAGCCAAGTGAGGACAGACCCCCAACAGAAAACAAAGTTTAAAAAGATGTGAAGAGCTATTAGAGAGATAGGAGGTTTTAGCATCACAGGAGGCAAGAGAAGACGGTTTCCGGAGGAGTGTTCTCAGGCAGTTCCAAACCCCACTGAGAACTCTTGTACAGTGAGGACAGAAACCGCTCATTGGATTTGGTAATAGATATGAGTATTCTCATGTTAATTTCCCCAGTTAAGCCATTCCTGGAAATATAAACATTTGGCAAATTCCCCCCTCCTCACTCAGTCCTTCTGGGGATATTTGAAACAAAAGGTAGTCTTAGTATAAATATTAATATATGGATATTTAGTTTAGTCAATTTTTAAAAAAAATATGGTGTATGAAAAGTGAAGGTCTGCTGTTTGCTGATTTGACCATAGACTGTCAGTTAATTCCTCTGGGATTTAGTTTACTTACATGTTAAACAAAAGAAGATGCTTAGATGATTTCTTAGTTTTCATCTCTGAAATTCTACGGCACTATAATTTACCAGTGTCCAGAGGAACAGGTACTCCAGTTTTCTGATTGGTCAGACCTGAGCCCCACTCCCTTCCTGGGGTGAGTGGAGGGAAAATATTATGTGAACCACACATGGTAGTCTCACCCACATTTAGTATTGTCTTATTCATTGCCTTGCTCAACGATAAAAGGATGATGAATCCTGGGAACGATACATTTCAATTTAGCTATGACAGAAAGCACTTGCCTCCTTAATGGTCATTTAAGTTCTTCCAATAATTTTCATGTAGTGGAAATGATTTATTAAAACTAGGTGTATAAGACCAAAGATGGTTAGATTTGGAAGTGGGATGTAATTTCAGCTACATACTGAAATGGGACTAAAATACCCATATTTTAACCAATATATGTATATTATTTTGTTTTGCTTTTCATCACAACTCTTAATAGGTGGCAAAATCCCCCCAAAGAGCAGTAGAAACTTGGCTTCTGAGCACCTATGGAAAATGAGGAATATGGTACTAAATGAGAAAAAATTTTACTACAGTCTTCCTTGCTATTTGTCACATGACTTATAAATATTATTTTACCTCTTTCCATGGAAAAGAATTTTTTTAATTTAACATTTTATTTTGAGATAATCATATCTTCATATATTTCTCCCAATGGAAATATCTTGCAAAACTATGCTGCAACATCACAACCAGTATGCTGACCTTGATACAGCTAAGAAACAGAATATTTCTATCACCACAAGGATCCCTCACATTGGTCTTTTGCAGACACAGCCTTTTCTCTCTAACATCCAGCCCCTGCTTAACCCATGGCAACCACTAATCTGTCCTCTATTTCTACAGTTTCATCATTTCAAAAGTGTTATATAAATGGGTTCATATAATAAACTTTTGGGATTGGCCTTTTTCACTGAGTATGATTCCCTAGGGATTCATACCGGTTGGTGCATATATAAATAATTTGTTCCTATTTATTGCTGTGTAGTGTTCCACAGTATGAATGTACCATAATGTGCTTAACAATTTACCCACTTAAGGGCATCCAGGTTATTTCCAGTTGGGCTATTATGAATAAAGGTGCTATAAACATTTGTGCACAGGTTTTTGTGTGAATGTAAGTATTTCTCTGAAATAAATGCCCAGGATTATAATGGCCAGGTGGTATGGCAATTGTATGTGTAGCTTTTTAAGAGATTGTCAAACTGTTTTCCTGAATGGCAGCACCATTTCACTTTCCCACCAGTATTTATGAGTTATCCAGTTTTCCTGCATTCTGATCAGCATTTGATGTTTTCATTATTTTTATTTTAGCCATTCTGATAAGTTTGTAGGCATAGCTCATGGATTGTGGTTTTAATTTGCATTTCCTTGCTGGCTAATGACGTTGAACATTTTTCATGTGTTTGTTTGCCATCTGAATATTTTCTCTGGTAAAATATATATTCATGTCTTTTTGCCCATGTTCTAATGATTTTTTTTTTTTTTTTTTGCTGTTCAGTTTTGAGATTTCTTTATATGTTCTAGTCCTCTCCTGGATATGTGGTTTGGAGGTATTTTCTCCCAGTATGTACCTTGTCTTTTCTTCACCTTACCAAGGTCTTTTGCAGAGCAAAAGTTTGAAATTTTGATGAAGTCTAGTTCATCAATTTTTCTTTTGGTGGATTGCACTTTTGTTGTTAAGTGTAAGAACTCTTTGCTTGGCTTAGATCCTGAGGATTCTCCAGATTCTCTTTTTTTTCTTAAAAGTTTTATGAGTTTACATTTTACATGTAAGTCTGTGATCCATTTTGAATTTATTTTTGTATAAGGTGTGAGACTTAGGTTGAAGCTCTTTTTTTTTCTTATGGAAGTCCAAATGTCTCAGCACCATCTTGTATGTTTATCTTGTATTCTGCAACCTTGATAAACTCACTTATTAATGCTCAGAGTTTTTTGTAGATTCTTTAGAATTTTCTACATAGATAATCAATGCATCTGCACACAGAAACAATTTATTTCTTCCTTTCTGATCTGTTTGCTTTTTATTTCCTTTCCTTGTCTTATTGCATTGGTTAGAATTTCAAATAGTATGTTGAATAAGAGTAGTGAGAATGGACTACTTACCTTATTCTTGACATTAGGGGGAAGCATGTGTATTTTATTATTAAATATAATCTTAGTTGTAAGTTTCTGTAGATGTTGTTTATCAAGCTGAGGGAGTTTTTCTCTATTCTGTTTTTCTGAGAGCTTTTTTTTAAAAAAAGAAGTAACTCCAATTCTACACAATCTCTTTCAGAAAATAGAAGAGGAGCACAAATTTCCTGGTTCATTTTATGAAGCTTGTTTTATTCTCATACTGAAACCAAACAGCATAAAAAACAAACAAAAAACCAATTTGTAGACCAATTTCCCTCATGAATATAAATGCAAAAATCCTTAACAAGATATTAGCAAATGGGTTTCAGAGCTACCTTATAATTATTTTAAATCATACACTATAACCAAGTGAGGTTTATTCCAGGGATGCAAAGTATCTGAAAATCCTTCCCTGGAGAACCCTAAAATTTTGAAAAATTTTGCTTAAATATCATGTTTCTGATATTTAGTCATACCCAGGAATTTATTTCTAGTTCATTAATTTTATTGCTGAATAGTATTCTTTTGTATAAACATACAATTTTCATTTATTCATTTATTCATTTTTCTGTTAATGGATGTTGAAGTTGTTTCTAATTTTTCAATATTACAAATAGCTTAAGAACCATCCTTGTATATTTCTTCATATATAGTGAAGAATCCTTATCCATATATATATCCTTGTATGAGTGAAAGTATCTATATACTGACAGAATTCTATATCCTTAGAAGTAGAATTATTGGAGTATAGTGTATGTATATCTTTACATTGGTTAGATATTTTTAAATTTTTCCCCAAAGTGACTTAACTAATTTATATTTCCATTAGCAGTGTATGAATTCACTCTGTTCCTTAATCTTTGACAAATCTTGGTATCATAAGGCTTTTTACATGTTGCCAATCTCATGGTTATAATATGGTATATCATTGTATTAACATGCATTTTGCTGATTACTAGTGAGATTGAGTATCTTTATATGTATTTATGGGCCATTCAGTCATTTGCCAATTACTTATTGATTTGGGAAAACTTTATGGATTCCAGGCATTCATCCTTTATCACATATATGTGCTGCAATAGCTCCTCTCTTTTATTGTATCCCCATAATTTGGCTTGCTTTCATTAAAATTTGAATGTAGATAAATGTATTAATATATTCTGTTATAGTTGTGATATTCAAGTCTTGTTTAAGAAATTTTTTCTTATCCTGAATCTTCTAAAAGTTTTACTTTTCAAATTTAGATTTTTAAAGCACTGGCAATTTTGTTGTTGTTGTTGTGTTATGAGGTAGACACCTATTTGTTTTTTTCTTCCATATAGTCAATTATTAATTTGGTCATGTGCCAAGTTTCTGCATGTGTATGAGTCTTTCTGTACTTTTGATGTTGCTCATTGTATTATTTGTCTATCCTTGTACCAATAAGTAATTATGCTGTTTCCTTTTTTAAATAACTAATTAATTAATAAAGCCTGTTTTATTATTCTTTTATTATAGATCTTGCTACCTGGCAAAGAAAATTTCATCTTTTTATTTTCTACAAAATTGTTCTGTAAATTCTTGGAATTTTATTCTTCCATATGAGTTTTAGATTTGTCTAGTTGCACATAAAATCTTGTGGGATTTTCATTTTAATGGCCTTAAATTTCTAGATTAGTTGGCGGAAAATTAACTAAATTACAATATTGAGTCACCTCATTTAGTGAACTTAGTTCATCTTGACATACACTCAGGTCTTCATTTTTGTCCCTCAACAATGGTTGTAATTTTCTCAACTTTTGATTATTGTTGCTATTATATTTTCTAATTAGTTTCCACTTGTGTACTGGAAAGCTATTAATTTTTTAATATTGGTCTTGCAGCCAAGAAACTTGCTGTCCTCTCTTATTAATTAAAGTTTATTTATTAACGTTTTAATTTTTCTCTACATCTAATCATATTGGCTGAAAACAAAAATTTTGCCTCACTATTCTGATTCTTATACCTTTACCTTGTTTTGTCTTATTGCAAGGACTTCTAGTACAATGTTGAATTGTACTGGGACCCAACAGTCATAATTATCTTTCTCTTGATTGTCAGTACTGCTTCTAAAATTTCACCATTTACTATGATATTTACCACAGGTTTTTGCTAAATTTACTTTATAAGTTTATGGCAGTATCCTTCTATTCCTTGTTTACTAAGATTTTATTTTTAAAATCATAGTTGAGTGTCTGTGATGTCAAATGCTTTTTCTATATCTTATGAAACAATAACACAATTTTTCTCCCTCAGTTTGTTACTGTAGGTAATTACATTGATAAATCTTCTGATAGTTAACCATTCTTTCATGCTAGCGTTAAACCTTTTCAGATCATGTATTTTGTTTTGTTTCATTTTAAATACACAGTTAAAAAGGAGAGTGCTTTTAACTTAAGAATATGTGCATTTGATGTATTCTACAAGAGATATAATCATTTTCTCAGACTTAGAACTTCACTTTTTGATTGCCGTAATTGAATAAGATTATGAAACTTTCACTGTTACATTTGTAATTTGAATGTAAAACAGTTTTTTAAAAAATCAATATAATTTAATAAAAACATATGTATTAATTTTGGTTTAGATTAAATTTTTTCCCTATTGCTAATAGTTCATTTTAAAATTATTCATTTAAGTTGTCTTTATCTAAGAGATTACATTAAGCACACACATATGTGAGATATTTATAAAATATTTAAATGTAATTTATTGTCATTTTACCATGTATCTTGTCTCCTAAAATAACATTTAACTAGTCGGAATCTCTAGCTCAATATTCAAATTAACTTCTTCTTCCCATATAATGCCACGTGACCTCTTTCCTGGGAAGGGTAGACTATCAGTAACATCCCTTTCTTCCCGTGTTTTTCTCAATCAAATGGCACAGAGGTTTTTGTTGACTACTTGAAAACTAAAAACAAATAAACAGTTTTCCAGAGTTTATCAAATTATATTAATTTAATGCCAATCCCTGTTATTAAACTTCTAAATAATAAGTGTATAAATTTACACCACAGGAAGTTTTCTTCAGGAATTCTATAGGGTTTCCACATTCTTTCCATTAAGTTGAATAAAAACATTACTCGAATTACAAAGGACTAAAACACAGGATTAATATTAAGGAGTGATAAGTGTCACATAAAATCTCTAGGTGGAGAATAATGGATATTCTATTTTACTTTTATTTTAAATCAGGAATTATTTAAATTATTTTAAAGCAACCTTTTCACCGTCAATATTACTCACTTATTATGATTAGAAAGGATGGAAAAAATATGACTGGAACAATTGCTGATTTAAACTTTCATTCTCGCTGGGTTAGGTTTCCAGTGACGGTATGTTTAATCATTACATGAGTAAAAACTACTGAAGTTGGCTCTAGAAATAGAAATCATAGATGTATTAAAAGAAATTAGTAAATATTTTTGCAGCGTGGAAAAAATGCATGGGAGAGTTACCCATATTCTGATTTTTATTGGGCTTTTGTGACAAGTGTGAATTTTGAATTGACAATCTTACATTTATTTTCTGTGGGTATCTCTTTCTCTGATTTTTTATTAGATATTTATTAATGTTTATTAATATTAGAAATGATTCTCACTCAAAGTCAAAACAATTTTAAGAAATCTTAAGAATGTATGAAGCACATTCTATGCATTTTAAGCTAAAGAAAAAGTAGAGAATAGTCTATATACTTGTAGGTAAAAGTGAAGCAGACTGAAATTTCCCGCTCAGTAAATTAAGAATGTCTAGCTTGAAGTCTTGTACAATATTTGTCCAGTTTCATACTGCTTATGCCTTAGATAAGGTCAAATATATCTTTAACATTTGAAAAGAGAAAGAAGCATTATCAACACTTCAGAAGTCTAGAACAGGGCTGTCTAATAGAATTTTCTGGAATGACAGGTATGTTTATATTTGCACTGTACAATATAATAGCCAGCAACAACATGAGGATATTGAGCACTAGAATGTGGCTAGCATAATAGAGGACTGAATTTTAAATTTTATTTAATTTTAATTAGTTGAATCTTAAGTACAAACATCCACATATGGCTAGTGGATACCATATTGGAGAGTGCAGGCCTAGAATCTTTGGTTTTCCAAACTTGTCATTAAAGCCTCAATCTGTTATAATTTCAACGTAACTCTTGCCTCTATAAAATGGGTATACCAAACTTGAAGTTCAAATATAAATTATTAAAACCTATTTGATTAATATTTAACATATATAGATAAACTTAACCTTCTCAATAGCATATTGGCCCAAACTACAAAAATTCTTGGCAGAGAAAATGATAAAGATTTTTATTCTATGTAGGGAGAGCTGATAAAAAGCTAGTGTGTTTTACCAATGTATTTCTACCAGTTTTCCATGCCAATGGAATTTTGATTATTGTGATATTTGATAGTAATTAATATAATGAAATTAATGTAGAATACCCATTCTAAAAGCATTTTCATTTTCTGGTAATGTGAAAAATCTAGGATTGCTTCTAGTGACTTTCTTTAAGTAGAATTTTTTACAAGGTCTAGATATTATAGAACTCAGAAGACCAGAAAAATAACTTAATATGTGAAACATATTAATTTCTTTTTAATTTGGACCTTTCACTGAGGTCTATATTTTCAAGGGAAATTAAACTGTCCTGTAAAATTACATAGCTATGTATTATAGTAACATTTCAAGAGCTAGAAATAATAAGAAACCACATTTTTACAGTGCAAATGACTACCATTATAACATCTTTTATGTAAATTTCCTTATTGCTTAGTATTTAAATTATAAATTAAAAATTGATGAAAAATTATTACATACACTCTGGGGGATAAAGAGAACAAAAATAATTTTCTCATATCTTAAACTCAAAGCTAGATTCTACATTTTGATTTTTCAAAAAATATTTCTATAAATCATTTTATTACAAAATAAGAAATAATATATAACTACATAATTTACTATGTTTAACAGTTTTTTGGTGACTGAACTGCAAACATTAACATTTGTCTAAAACATTTTAATATTCTTAACATAGATATGAGTATTCACATATATGCATACATAATTACATATACGTATATAATTAAAACCAACATAGAATCCCTTTATTAATACTGCTTGAGTATCATCATTAATCATTTCATGCACATACAGACACAGACATATGAAGGCTAAAATATTTTAGAATGCCCAAATATAATTTTCAAAATTTAAAAATATGACTTTTATAAAAATATAAAACAAAACATAGCAAAGATTTTTAAACCCATTAAAAAGTAAACCAGTAGAATGGTAAAGCTGATTAAAAGAACTTCATGAACAGCAATTTCTATCATCAGTCTGGAAAGGATGCTGAAATAAGTTGGCCAAGTTAGAGACAAAATTGATCAATGTCCTATAGGGCTGTAAAACATAATCTTTGGGGTTATCTTTTCTTCTGGAAAGAAGTCATTTGCATCTCTGATGGACAAGGTATACAATTTAGCATGTAATTTTTGGACTTAGACCCTAAGCAATAGTAAATAGTAAGTGCAACAAAGAAAAGTATATCCTCTACAGAGTTAACTAGTCCTTGCATATGCCTGTCAGATAATGGTCCAGTGAGACTTTAAAAGGACATGCAGCCATTTTTTTTTTTAATTTTCAAGTTTTGGATTTTTTTAACAGAAAGGAAGTATGATGTTTTATAATTTTTTCATCAGGATAATACTTTTTAAAAACAGCACTTTTTATTACAATAAAAAGTTTATAGTTTATTTCTTCAGAAGCCCTTGGGAAATAGATAATTTAATTTGTAACTTATGAGCCAAGTTTTACCAATGCTGACAACCTTAGAAGAGACAATTTTGTATGTTTCAATATGGTAACAGAAAGAACCAAGAATCATTTCAATTGTAAGTGTTGATCAAACTAGCAGTCAGGTCTGTATACAGACAATGTAGAGCTCAATCCTTCCGGTTTTCTGTCAGGATACAACTACCATTGTAGAGACCAATCTGCTGCCATCTGTCAGACTAAGACTTCAAAAACTAAAAAAGATTCTTTGATAAAGTTCTATTTCCCGGGGGTGGGGTGGGGTAGAGTGTAAAACCTAAAACTGAACTGTGGCCACAATAAAAAGAATCTCCTTTTCTTTCTCCTCCCTTCCCTTCTTCCTACTTTTCTTTGCATCCATCCTTCCTTCTTTCCTTCTCTTCCTCTCTCTCTCTTTCTTTCTAGATTAAGGAAGGTTATGCTCTCTTTTTTTCAAAATTGCGGGGTGCCTGGGATATAAAGTGAGGAAATCTGAACAGCCTATAATTTGGTGAGATAAGGGAGAGTCATTGGGCAACGTGCAGGGACTGCTGCAAGCAAGTCAGCAAAAAAGATAAAACACGCAATGGCAGGTGCTTCTCCAAGAGGAAAGCCTGTGTGGGCTGGGTTTCTTTCTGAAGTGGGAAGTTGAAGCAGCAGAAAACCCCCAGGTAGGATTTTTTCCTGTATTGGATGGTAGCACAAAATTGTCTCCTAAATTATTCCAGAGATGCAATGCAATGCAATTCAAATCAATGGTGGGTGGGTGGGGGGTAAGGTATTTGCTATATTAGGTATTAAACCACATTGTAAATTTACAATAGTGAAAACAAGACACTGAGGCAATAATAGACAAAAAGCAGTATTGCAGGCAAAAATTCAGCTTAAGAAAAATGGTGTTTAAAAAAATTGTCTATGCATTAAGATTTTAGATTATGTTTTTATTTTCTTCCTTTATGATTGTTTCTCTTTTATATAATTTTAAGAATAAATTTGAATTATTGTAATATAACATATAAAGTATATTCTATCAAAGTTCAAAGTTATATGGTAACCATAATACACACAAACACATATACAAATATTACTCCTCATACTTTTGTTAAACTGAAGAATTTAAGTAGAATTTTCTTTGATCTCACTTGTCGAAATTAAAGAATAATGAGGTATGTATAACAACAACAACAAAAAAAGGCAAGGAACAAAGTCTCTCGTTGCTAAGATTGGATTGTAGAAAGATTACTTTACCATATACTGCCCAACATTTTAGGTTTCTGTTTTTCATCAAAGTAGATCTGGCAGAGAAACACATGTTTTCAGTTTTGCTCCATGAAAAGATAATCTTCACTTTAGTATTCATTATGCACAATATATGCAAAATGCAATGAGCCAACTGACTCACACTTTGGTGTCATGCAAATAAAACCTAAACACAAGAAAGTGTAACATCTAGTCAAATGTGCATAAAACCACAAAGGCTAAGATAAGAAAATGGATAGCTAAAAAATGCAATTAGCACATTCACTGAGGGCCATCAGTAGAATTTGGAGCTGAGCCATACAAATATAATTTTGTGCTTTTGGCTAAGAATAACATTACATTTATAGGCAAATATAGGCTCACGTTTGCAGAGCAGTTTCTGCATTTGATAAAAAGAATGAAAGTGAAAGCTTCTGTGAAGATAGGTAAATGGGAGGCACAAAAGTGCATCAAAATGTGACCTTTTTTAAAAAAAGATGATTGGTGCATATGCTTTATGAGTCTTTGATGTTTCAAATGTTTGTGTTCTTTTCCAATATTTGAGAAAAATGTGATTCAATCATTCAATATTTAATAATATAGGTAAGAAACAGGCTTTCCTCATAAAGATATGAAGTTTGATTGTCTTTTTTCCCTAGAATAGTGGACAGTTGAATATATATATGTGTGTGTGTGTATACATATATATACATTTTTATAGTTTTAATGGCTTGGTCTTTTTTTTGTTAGCTTGGATGCTTGGCTTTTTCAATCAATGTATGCAAAATGAATTTGACTGTTTTGTTTAAGTGACAAATTAGAATTGATTACAAAACCCATAGAGCTCAGATATTTAGGTTACTAATGCTAAAAGGCTATCAGGTAGTCAATTATTCCAAGTAGTTAAGTTGGTTTGGGTTGTTGAGAGAGAACCAGAAACTAGTATGACAGATTACTGTTCAAGAGGTCAGACTCAAGTACGGCAAAATAGAAGGGACATGGAAAATGAGGGGAGTGACAGGAGAGCACTGGTTTTCTAAAATATAAGAAAGTCACTGGAAGGAAAGGGCCGGAAGATAATTTTTTCTAAAGTCAGCCCTATATACAAAATTTAAAAGTGGTTTGGTCTATTTCAGCGGTTCTTGAACTTTTTGGATTTTTGTCACCACTTAACGATGATTATCACATGATCACAGTCACAGCATAACAACATCTCAGAAACCTGTAGAGGCTGCCATAGTCATCACAGGATTCATGCAGTTGCTCTTTAGTACTGAGTCTTTGAGAATAACTGATTGTTGCAGATAAAGACTTTCTTAAAGACTCAAGTGGCAAAGATCTGGATTTGCTAAGTAACCCTCCATGTTACTCTAAAACATACGTACCCGCTTTCACTCCTGCCCCTCAGCAAGTCCTCATCTGCTCCAGAGCACACCACAGGACCCTTTTTGCTCCATATTCCATCTGACAGACATTGCAATGACCATATGTATTCATAGTTGTAACCAAAATACATTTTGCACATTGCTCAAAATTTGGCAGCACACCCGGGAAACATTTGTGGTACATCCCCATATGCCCCAGCACCCCAGTGGAGGGCAACTGATTCATTTGATCATTTCAGTCACATAGAGGCAAACAAAAACGTTTGACAAACATGACCTGCAACACAGTAAAAAACAAAAAAGAGAACAAGTAACTTCTAGTTGACACTTTGAAGGAGGAAAAGGCATTTGTGAGGACAGGAGTGGAATATGATTTCAAATTTAAAATGTTCTTGTTGGGTTCTCTATTCTGTATTTTCTTTTAATTGACACTGGAGCATATCCAAATGTTTGTTGTTGATGTATATTTATGTGATAAAAGGGTGCAATCTGTGAGCTACAAGAGGATCATGACAGCTGGTAATTTATTTCTAGTTTATTAATATTTTTCAAGTATGTTTTTTAAAATTATTGGTTCAGGAGGAATTGAGAAGTTTGAGTTCCAGTTCTACAAGGGACTAACTGTACAAACTTGGACATGGTACTTAATCTATGCTTGAGTCTTCTTATTTGTGAAATATGGGTGATTAATAAAGACCTCCCTCATAGGGTTGTTGAGAGGATTAGGTAAGATAATATGTGGAAAGCATTTAGCAGAGTGTCTGCAAATAACAAGTTCTCAATAAGTGCAACCTGTTATAATTAGCCAGCCTATTTGTGACTATATCCAGATATTTAAACACTTGGGGGTAAACTAAATTAAATATAACTCTGAAATCACATGATAAAATTCAGAATGTTACAGGTCCTGATAAATTAGTAGGATAATGGTGAGTAACTTCCAGGAAATAGTCTGAGAAAGGAATGTGTAACTCAAAATTATTTTGTATAAAAAACATCTATCATTTAATCCAGGATTTATAAGAGCCAAAGTGTACAAATTTGTTCCTTCAGTTCTTCTTTGAAATGTTTCAGTGTATCCTAAGCAGTGATGACAACAAAAGGTATTGGGAGTCTCGTTATTCTGTGAAACAAAATGAAGGAAATCAATTAGAATAATGATTGCTTTTCATTCCTGAGTGTTGTTTTTAGAATCTATTTGGCAGGCGTCTATTTCCTGTGTCCAGAGGTATCCAGAAAGTGTTTCTATAAAGGACATTTCATATGTGAAAAAGTCTAGGAATGCAGACAGATGTTCCCAAAGAAGAAAGGCAATTTTGCTGAGAGATATTACAATATAGAATAAGAACTTTGAATACTTGAGAAAACAAAGTAGGATGAACAAGTACTTGCTAAGAGAAGTGGCAGCCTGACATAATTAGGATCCAGAAAGCCACCTTGGAGAGCAGCACACCTGAGAGTAGTCTCTGCCAAGGCAGAGGCACATTTCAGCAGGTGTCAGACTGGCTCAAGGGTGAGCTTCCTTAAACTGTAGTTGCAAGAGTGTTCTTTTTCAGGTCATTGAATGCTAGCTTGGGTTCATCTTTTACTTACCCATCTTTTACTTGCAGTCTATAGGAAGACATCAACTTCAAAGTTGGTCTTTCATTTTCTGGGGAAGATTGAAGCTTGCCAAATAAAATACCACAGTCTTCCATGGTCAATGACGACATCTTTCAAAGAGTGAGTTCTGTTTAGTTGGGTACTTCTCTGCTATGCTTGTAGCTTCTAAAACATCATGAAGTTAAAGAAGAAAGAAAAAAGCTGAGTTAAGAAAACTGAAAGGTATGGTTCTTCATTTTTAAAATAAAAGCACATCTTAAAAACAATTAAATCTATGTATTTCTGATTAATTTATGCAAAAAAATTCAGAGCCATTTAAAGTTTAAAGGTTTTTATGGGCCTTTTAACAATTCTTGTAGATTTTTGTTTATTTTAAAGGTCATAATCCTATAAATTAGTCCAACCTATCCTCAGATATTTCACCAAAGAGGTAAAGATCTACCTTAACGCATCACCCAACTGTGTTACTACCAGAATACAGCTCTTGCTCTCCAGTAAAAGAATAGTAGTTTGACAAAATTAGCAATTCTTTAAATCATGGCATGACTTCACTGTGTTTTTTCTTATATCAATATTAGGAACCATGGCAATAAACATCCCAATTTAGATATTCAAGTTTAAAACATTTGGAAGTTCCACCTTGACCTAAATGAAAAGTTATTTTTAAAATTATTAGCCTATAGCTAGCCTAAAGCTAACTTTCAAATACAAAAAAGTGCAAATAATCTTGCATATTCTAACTTCTAGAATCAAATCTTTCCCTATGGTTTAAATAATAATAATTTCCTTCAATATAACCATAACTGTCAATAATTTTTGGCAGTTAGAATCACAGAAATTAAAATTTTAGCGTCAGAAAGATTCCTTTAAAAATACTAAATGCAACCTTCTTCTGTTATAAATGTGGTAACAGAGTTGTGAACAGTTTGGGAGGGTGCCCAAGTCGTCTCATGCTATAGTCATTTATTTAAACCTTTTGTTCAAATTTCCAAAACTGCAATGAATCCTTAACCATGTATAACACCATAAAAATGATATTCTATTGAGAATAATGCACTACAATTAGAAGCCAAGAATTTCATGGAGAACTTGATCCAAGGCAAGGGAGAGGGAAACAGGGAGTGAGCTTTGCAGAGCTCAATGTGCAGACTGTCCGGAATCCTGCTGTTGGCTTTCCTTCGTGCTCCAGGTTCTACGTTGGACCAAACCACAGGCAGAATGTTGACTCACTTGATATAAAGATGATTTTCCCAAGAAAGAGTAGCCGCTACATGTTATGGATTGATCAATACAATATAGGCAAATTGAAATTCTACAGAGTTACCCAAGTGCAGATATTGGTAATTAAAATGATTTAAAATGAACAGAGCTGTTGGGGAGAAATTTCTGGGTCTAGACCAGATTTGTAATTCAGCTCTATAGTTACATATTATCTTAGGTTGTTGGGTTCTCTTGGAACTCTGAGATGAAAATACTATTTGAGGTGTGGGTAGCTTATTTGGGATGTGATCCTAGGAAGTGCCAGTGGGGAGGGAAGTGAGACGGGGAAAGGAGGACGATGCTGTTAGGTCAGAGCCCAGAGGAAGATGCAAGCCTGGGGCGTGGTACCTGGGTGCAGGTGGGTGGAGGCCAGAAAAGGCGTCCACACAGAAGAGGGGAAGGTGGTGAGTTTTACAGAAAGTTTGGGAGGGGGAGTTCTGCCAGTTTCTGCTGTTCCATCCCAGCCTTTGTAATTCAGAGTTATCTTTACAACCTCCGGATCCTGCGGAGCCTGCAGCCTGCCGGGGGATGGGGGGGGTGGGGGAGGTGGGGGAGGTGGGGGGGTGGGGGAGGTGGGGTGGGGGGTTCTTATCTGACTTATCTGCCGCATCCATTCCGGGGCAGACCCAACAGATATATGATGTGATTAATGGGCAGCTTACCACTGTGGGCAATTGTGAGTCAATCTCACTGGAGGTCCCTGGGAGATGATATAAAACAAACTTCAGAGTTGCCATATTTGGGCATAAGGAGGCTAGAGCTTTTTGCCATTGGTTGTGGGCTGCTCCCAGAGGAGTTAGCCTCCAGCACTTCTGGTTTTTCCTCCTCTGGGCTGTGGCTAGAAAACATCCTAATGGATATGGATGGTGCATGCACAGCTGTATTACACACAGACGTATTTAGTAGTGTTAACTGATTGATTCACACCTTTAGACATGTAATAGTACAATGGTGAGTCTGCATTTACCCCATTCTACCTGTAGCAAGTAATAAGATATGATAGCAAAGTATTCTCAGAATGTGAGAATAAGGTGATTGAAAATGAAATTATGGAAAATCGTAGGTTCCTCCAACCTATCTATTGGGGTGTGGCTTTGGATGAAAACTGCTTATAATACCACCTCTCACCCTGCTGCTACAGATTAAACTGCATTATCATAACTAAAGAAGAGTGAATTCAGTCAAAATGAAATGTTTAGCAAAAACATTGAAGAACAGCATGAAAGGAGCAGCAGTTGGTAATGTTCATGTGACACCCTCCCATGGCCAAGGCCAGGACTTGTGGGAGTATGGCCTTCTTTGGAGCTGGGTGGATCAGGTTCTAAAAGCCTGATATAATGCCATTTATGATGTAGGTCATATTGCTAACTCCTCTTGCTCTGATCCATGCTCACCAAATAACCTAGATTGATCTATAAAGAGAAGAGTTACTAGGCAGTGTATATGACAGCCTGGTAGCCTTGACAATTTTATTTTCCACTGTAAATTAGTGGATTGTTTTTTAAATCTGAGTTTATAACTTTGGGATTGATATTATGATATTGCTTATGACAAAGTCAAGTTCTGGGCCTGGATCATGGCGATTTCACCAATATATTGTGAGACCATTTGGTAATGACTCTTTGTGACTTTCTGGTCAGCATTTCTCTGGCATAACTCCTCCAGCTCTCAGCAATGGAGATATGGATTTCAGGAACTGAAATGTAGAACAATGGCTTCTCTATTTGCATTTCTATAAACCATTTATTCATTTGTAGAAAATCAGATTTCAATACCTACTGTTATAGCATTATCTAGAGTAGAATGTGTAGTTCAGTTTACCTCTAAGTTTGAATTAATTGGGAAGACAGTCAGTGACCTGTGTGTTCCTCAGAACTCTTAGTTCCTCAAGGTGCTTTGTGAAAGTATTTCTGGGTTTAAAATATTTGGAAAACATTGCATACTCTATTTCTATTTAGAGATTCAGAATATATATTAGCCATTAAGAATTTGGGAAGTCTTAAGGATATCCATTTAATTTTATTTAACCCAGCATTTTCCCTCTTTTCCTCATCCGCTCTCCAATTGTCTAACCAAACATTTATTAATGTCACTTAGAACACATTTGTGGATTATCATTACCATCTATTTCTTATCCTATTTCATGTTTTAAAAGACATTTTATATTATTAAGGTTTGTAATTGGGAAAATTAATCTGTTTTTGCACATTTATAAAGGTTGAATGCATCATGATTATTTACTTTGCTCTGTAATAATATTCAAATCAATTTCTGCTTATCTCCTTTTTACATGAGGTTTGTCCTCTTAATAACATTCCGTTTACCAAATATGGGAAAATGCATTTTCATTTCTCACATAGCTAGAAAATCTTTGCAGTATCTGGGCAAATAATTTGCTTCCTGCATTTCCTAGTGTACATCTATTTGCATTGCTCTGTCAATATGCTTGAATTGCAAATGTAAACATTGAAATGATCTGAAATTCCCTCTGACAGAGAGGTTTCCACCACTGATATTCATTTCTCCTTGTACATTTTGCTGTGTGAACAATTCCTTTCTTTGTTCACATGTTAAGGCTTTGCCAGAGGCGGGCGTTTATGGCATTAATACACGGAATGTTGTGGGTATCTCTTTCATTATCTGGAAGAAGAACAGATAAAAATAACGCTGAACTCTAAAGGCATAAACAAATACAAAAGATTTCAAAGACGGACTGCCTGCTGAGGTTTTCTTCACGTTTACTGTATAACCATTTAACCCTGGGTGTGGGGTGTGTGTATGTGTACCTGGGCGCATGCAAGTGTGTGGGAGAGAGAGAAAGAGAGAAGATAGAGTTTGCCTCACATCCTTGTTTCAAATGCCACCTTCACTTTGCCTCTAAAAAGACACCAGAAACACAATTTTGTAATATATTCACTAATACAAAATGTAGTTTTGAAGTAACGCAGAAAGTTCATCATTAATGATACAAGAGTGTTTCAATTAAGAAGACAGTTTATATCTGAGAAAAAAATATGATGAAAAGAGAAAAACATTGGGACACATACAACTTTTTTTGTGAAAATCCTAAATGAAATTTGAGGGTATACGGAGGAAACAAAAGAAACTGAAAGAGGGACCACTACCTTCAGACTCTCCCCAGAGGCCATGTGATGGAGCAGATTAGGCACTTTCGCTATGAGACTCAGGCTTAATCTAAGCTTTAAAAGGAACTTGTGGAATTTGTAATAACTCTCTCTAATGTCCACAGCACTCTCTTCCCCACTTAGCTTTCTTCTCACTAGGTATGTCTAGATGAACACCAATATGTACCACATCATTTTTATTTAGTCACATCTCTGAGGAAGTCAGAACTGTGTGGATATTTTCAGCTTTCATTATTAATCACATTTATCAGTATGAAGGAGGGAGCATCCAGGAAATATCATTCTTATTTTATAGACAAGAGAGTAGAAAGTGATTTGCTCAAGTTCATAGAGTGAAGCTGGAGTAGACACAGGTGGATAAAGTAAGTTTCATGTCTTGATTAGTCCACAGCTTACTACTGCACCTTTAGAGCCCGGAGGCTGGAAAATAAGCCAGTGATGTGTCCTTGGGTGCTAGAGGCAGGAAAAGGAAATGTAAGGAATCGGCTTCTGCCAGTATTGCAGCACTGCCATGCAGTGGGAGTGTACCTGTGCATAACTTGGAGTATGCATTTTGGAAATGAAATAGGGCTCGGAAGGGTTGATAGAGAATGAATGGAATTAACCACACAAGCAAGTTGTATTAACTTGGAAATTATTTTATTTTCCATACATTCCTCCTGAAGCAAGGATAGCGGTTTCCTCCTTGTCGTTACAGTACACAACAATGGAAAGTCAGGAGGAGGCCCAGGGATGCTTTTCTGCTTCTCTGTACCAAATGAAAGCTATAAAGGGAAGGAGAGAATTAGCTATTGCTACGTTAAGAAAATGAGGTGCCAAGTGAAAACCCCAAATCTTATTTTTGCAACCACCAAAAAGTTTCAGTTCAGGATTCATGCTGGGAGGCAAGCTGCACATCATGTGAAATTCACGGCTTACATCGCAGGACAGCATCGTTGGTACTTTGGAGCCTAATGCTGTACTTGGCACAGCGAGAGACATTTGAAAATCTGAAAAGTCCACATTTCAAGAGTTCCTATCCAGAGAATTCTCTCTGGTCCCTATAGTGCATCTCTATAAGTAGTGAAATAGTCGAAGCAAAGTAACCAGAACACCACAGATATCAAAGAAAAGGCTTAGTTCAGTTGTGTTCAGTCTCTGACATTCCTGTGTGTTGCTGGGAGTCATTGATACAGGTGGGGGGACACCACATTTCTCCTCTGCCAGTCAGCTCTTGTATTGCAACTGTAACAAATTTCCACAACCTTGCTGGCTCAAACAACACAAATTTCTTACACTTCTGGAGGTCAACGGTCCAAAATGAGTCACACTGGACTGAAATCAAGGTGTCAGCAGGACTCCATTCCTATCGGGAGGCTCCAGGGGAGAATCCATTTCCTCACCTTTTCTAAAGCTTGTGGAGGCTGTGTTCCTTGGCAGGAGTGCCAGCAGTGGAAGGTTGATCCTTCTCACACGCACTATTCCAACCTCCTTTTCTGCCATTACATCTCCTCTGACTCTGACTCAGTTCTGTCTCTCTTTTCCATGTTCAAAGACCTTTGGATTACATGAGCCCACCCGGAAAATATAGGATATTATTCTTACCTGAAGACCAGCTAATTAGCAACTTTAATTCCATCTGCAACCTTAATTCCCCTATTCTATATACCATAACATGTTCACAGGTTCAGGATTAGGATGAAGATATCTTTGGGAGAACCTTATTCTGCTTGAAACAGCTCTATAGCTGCCCATCTCCTCTCCTGATACCATGTCATCTCTATATCATCATAGTGAAGTCATACCTTGGTTTAGTCTTGCTCTTTTATGTTAATCAACATTCCCACACATAGTGCCGCTCTTAATTCTTAAAATATATAACAAATCCCCATTTTATGGATGGAAAATAAGGCAAAGAAAGACTAGGTGAATTTGCCATTGTTGTATTGGTGGCAGGGCTGATAGTGAAGTCCAGATTGACGGTCTCTAAATTTGTTGTTGCTCTTGCTAAGTAACTCTGCCTGTCATGTAGATACATATATAATAAAAATCTATATAAATACATATAGACACATTTGTAACCCATATGCACACTGTTGGCTTCTCCATTTATTGATGAAGTGGGGATGGTGATATTTCCCTCTCAGGGTTATTGACAGAATTAAAGAGAGAAGATATTGGGTGTCTGGCACGTAGATTAGATCGGGAAACTGGTGGCTTCATAAGTGAATCTTGCATATCTCCCTCACCCTTCCCAAAGTGTTTGGTTTGGCTAAAACAGTGCTTAAAAATTGGAATTTTTGGTGGGGCTCATAGTCTCTAGGACCTGCTGATCCCTAATGTTTTATACCAAGCTGGAATCAGAACTTTTTATAACCTGCTTGGGCCCTGTAGGTATATAAGTTTATATCCCTGAATAAGTCAGCAAAGAGAAGTGAAAAACCCATGAATATTTCATGATATCAATTTTTTCTTAACGTACACCAACACCCAAACTCATTGGTTAAGGACTAGTGCATTAGATTATGCTTCTTTTCTTAAGGCATACCAGGAACCAGTCAGCAGAAAGATATATTAAATAAATAGAAAGAACACCATGGGCTTTTAGACATAGTAATCTTCAGCATCTAATTTCTATCTCTCTCTTTCTCTCTAATTTTTCCCCTGCTAAATAAGATTCAAGATAATACTTCACTGCTACTAAATGATCTTCCAGAATTGTAGGTCAGACTTTTCTGGTGGAAGAAGTTCCCTTTACCTTATCATCTCTGCTGATGAGATCAAGGTCAGACGTGGATAAAGCACTAACATAGCATTAGGACAGAGCATTCTGGTGCCTAGAATAAAAGCAAATTAATTATTCCTTTCTGTACATATCTTTTATAATGTAAATGATCCCAGAACCAAGGGATAAATGTATAACTTGTAGTGACACTACGTGCAATAATCTGCATATAATTCTTTTGCAAATAATAGATCCATTTTAGTATCAAATTGAAGAGAAGCCTCCAAAAAAAAGACTTGAAATTGATGCACACAACATTTTCACCTGGAATTCAAAGCTATCTATAGAAGCAGCAGTCATTTTGTGATTTTTTTAAAAAAACTATATAAAGCTTATCCATAGGAAATGGTACTCTACTATAGAGAATTAGCAGAAAAAATAGATACTCAGTAACTCTTTGTTAAGAATTTTTCTTCCAGCTTTTATAACTAACCTCTTCTGTAGATAATTTGTCTTAGTTTGGGCTATTTTCCTCTATAGAGTCAATTTTTTTGGTGTGTTTTGACTCAAAACAAGAGGAATACATTTTAAAAATAATGGTAGTCATAGTTTTTAAGCTAGAGGAGTGGATGGACTATTTTTAAAAAAGGAATACATTCTAAAATCATTCAAAAAGGATAACCAGTTTGAACAATACAGTGCTCTTTTCTAAGCATCTTAAGATAAAGGCTCATGAATGATCTCAGAAAGCATTAGAAACTGGAAACAATATTTAGGAAAAATAAATTGATTACAGCAAAATGCCATCTCCACTTCTATCTTAAAATAATATCTGTCTTATAGGTTTTGACACATCTTCTGTTTTCTCACTAAAAGGAGATAAAAACTCTCAATAATTCTAAAAACCAATGCTGTCTTACATGCTGTTGATAGAATTTGGAAATAATATACACTAAGCATGGGATTAATGACAAGCCTATACTATGCCTTGTGTGACCCAGTAGAGTCACTTGCTCAGAAAAAAAAAGTGTGTGGGGTGGGGGTGGGGGTAGGTATTTTATTTACTCTCTATTTTCTGACCTATAGATTAGAAACTAAGAGTCTGAACCATGCTCAAAACTGAATAGCAGTCCCCTCAATCACCTTTAAGTATCAGGAAGGCAGGAAATGACCTATATATTTTTGAAGATACTTTATAACTAGGGCCTACTATATGTACCAGGCAGGAACATATAGACTGAATATTTTTTGAATGAATGAATAGAAGTGCCTAATAAAAACAGAAATCCAATAATTAGGGTATATTAACAAAAATTAAAAACAGAAATTCTTGAGCTAAAATAAGATTTATGGATGTAGTTGGAATCTATCTATTTGTCTGAGACAAAATCAAGAGACTCACACCTAGAAATATTCTGATGTCTTTTTCCCTAATTCCAAGAATAAAGAAAAAAAAAATTACAAGAATTTAAAAAGGCATCTTTTTTTTTTTTTTTTAATAATTTTCCAGTACAGAGGGAGCAGACACTGTTGAAAGGCATCCTAGCACTGGGGCTGTTTTAGAAAGGTAGCTAAACATAACTTGCCAGAAATAGAAGTGGGACATTTACTTTGAGAGCTGTTTTACACTCACATAATAGCAGTTTGGTTACAGAGAGACTTCTGGCTTAGGAATCAGAGGACGACGTTCTAGGCTAATCACAAACTAAGCAGATCCATTTAGAAAAATCAATTGTATTTTTACATTTTAGCCATAACCAGTTGGAAAAAAAATCAATAGCATTTAAAAAAACCTCATCAAACTCTTAGGAATAAATGTACTGAAAGGTTTATAAGACTCGTACACTGGCAACTACTAATGTTACTTAGAGAAATTAAAGACCTAGATAAATGAAGAGATATATTATGTTCATAGATTGGAAAAGCTCAGTATTTTTAGATGTTAATGATCTCCAAATTTATCTATAGAATTCAATCAAAATCCTAGAAGACTTTTTTGTAGAAGTTGACAACTTGATTCTAAAATTCATATGGAAATGCAAAGGACTTAGAATAGCCTGGAAAATCTTGAAGACGAAAAAGAGTTGGAAGACAACTTGATTTTGAAATTTACACAGGAGAGGAACCCCAGAATTATGAATGTGGCAGTTTATATGGAAACTGCTATACGGCTGCCCTCCTCTCCTTCTGAGAGAGGGATACAAATATTATCTCCCCAATGTAAATAAATCTTCACTAAAATAAAAGAGAGTCCCTAATTTACAGTCCTTTGGAATGAAAACAAATAGCTTCTAGTTTAATTCCCCTTTGAAATGTAAATATATACCCTTAAAAAATGTGGATGGCAAATGTTTTGGAGGGTCAGAAGGAGGCATTCTGTCTTTATAGCATGTCAATTTCCCTTGCTCAGGAGGCTGGGTCTCTGCAGGAATAGTGAAAAATCCAGAAAAGACTGACTTCCCAAGTGTGGGCCATCGTGTCTCTGTCTCAACTTCTCAACTCTGCCCTTATGGCATGAATGGAATAATATATACATTAAAGAAATAAGTGTGATTTTGTCCCAGTGAAACTTACAAAACAAATGGCAGGCCAGATTTAACTCCTGGGCTATAGTTTGTGATGATTAATTAGATATCAATTGACTGGGTTAAGGGATATCCAGATAGCTAGTCATGCATCACATAATGATAATTCAGTCAACAATGGACCTAATATATGACAGCTCTCTTACAAGATTATAATGGAGTTAGAAATTTTCTATCATCTAGTGACATTGTAGTTCTGGTAACATCATAGTGCAATTTACTATACTATACTTTTAATCATTATTTTAGAGGGTACTCTTTCTACTTATAAAAGAATATACTGTGCTACCCTGGCAGCAGCCTCATACATCTTGTGTTTACCACATCTCTTGATTGCATCATTTTCTCTTGTGTTTGATTTAATCTCACATTGTTTTGTTCATCAGGGCCCCTAAGCATACAAAATCACTGCTAATATTGACAATAAGAGGCTATCTTGAGTGACAGACTTGGAAACAAGATTAAAAGTGATTAAGGACTATGAAGGCAGAAAATCAGCCATGGTTATTGCTCTCCATTCAGGTGTGTCCCATTCCACAAGAGATATGATCTTGAAGAACAAGAACAAAGTGACAGAAACTCTTAAAGGATATGCTTTATTGAAAGCAACAAGACTAACAAAAATTCGAGAAAATCTTATATCAGGTATGAAGAAACTTCTAACGACCTGGATTGAAAACCAGACACAGAAGTGTACCCCTCTCGGCACCATGACAATCATGGCCAAAGCAAAAAGTTTGTTTGCAATGTTGAAAGAAAAGGCTGGACCCAACTAAGATGTTAAATTTACTGCTAGCTGTAGGTGGTTTAAATGATTCAAGAATCATTATTCATTACACAATGTGAAAGTCAATAGTGAGTCTGCAAATGCAGATGTGAAGGCAGCTGAAGAATTTTTGGGAACTCTAGATAAGCTGATTGTGGAGGAAAATTACTTGCCAGAGCAAATCTTTAAAACGGATGAAAACTTTTATTCTGAAAGCGGATGCCTGAAAGGACTTTCATCCATAAGGAGGCCCAGTCAATGCCAGTTTTCGAGACTTTTCAGGACAGGATAATGGTCTGGCTTGGGGGCAATGTTGCAGGCTACAAATTGAAACCCTTTGTGATCTGACACAGTGAGAACCCCAGGGCCTTCAAGCATATCAATAAGCACACACTGCTAGTGCACTACAGGAGCAAAAAGAAGTAATGGATGACCCAGCTCCTCTTCCAAGATGCCCTCCTAAATTGCTATGCTAGTGAAATGAAGAAGCACTGTTTGGGGAATAAAATACCTTTCAAGATTTTGCTTATTGTTAATAATGCTCCTGCACATCCTCCTTTTATTGGTGATCTTTATCCCAATATCAAAGTGGTGTTTCTCCCCGGAAAAACCAGCCCTTGATCCAACCAATTGATCAAGGAGTTATAGCAGCTTATAAGGCCTACAACCCCAGGAGGACCTTTGCCAAGGCTGTTGCTGCAACTGAGGAAGACCCTGAGAAGACACTGATGCAATTCTGGAAGAATTACAACATCTATGATTGCATCAAGAACTTTGCTTGGACTTGGGGTGATATCACCAAGGAGTGTATGAATGGCATCTGGAATAAGACAATCAAGAGGTTTGCCTATGACTTCAAAGGAATTTTCAAGGATGAGTAGTTTGCTGTGGCTGAAATGGCAAGCAACTTTAACCTGGGTGTGGATGAGGATGACATTGAGGAGCTCCTGTAGCTGGTTCCTGAGGAACTGACTAATGAGGAATTGTTGGAACTGGAACAGGAATGCAAAGCTGAAGAAAAGGCAAGAGAAAAGGAAGAAGAAAAAAAGAAGGAGCAGGAGAAGAAAAAGAAGGATCCCCAAGAAAATACACAGTGAAAAGTTTAGCAGAAGATTTTGTAGACAGAGAGAAAAAAATGGCAGACTAGAGACAGCCTGCCAGCTCGCCTCTCCCAAGGAAAGAAGTGAAAGGTGCAGGCAACTACCTACATATGGATCGCTCATCCCGGAAGCAGCATTGTGAATTCACAGAGAAGCTACCTGGAACACTCAGTGTGGAAAAAAAAGGTGACGGGGGATACACATACAAAGATTAGAAAACTCAAGGAGAACAATAGGAGAATAGAGCGCGAAGTGCTGTGCTCACCTTGCTGGTGCAGTGTGGACTGAACAGCAGAAGATTTTGCAGACCTCAACAAACTGTTTAAAGTGGTTGAAAACATGGACCAAAAGGTTTTCATTTACTATTTAATAGAAAAAAATGTTCATGATGTATTATCTGCTTACAAGCAAATTTATGATGGGAAAAAAAGAAACAAACCACTATGGACATATTTCTGAAAAGAGTGACACCTCCTCAAGAAGAGCCTCAGGTAGGTCCTTCAGGAGGTATTCCAGAAGAAGACATTGTTATCATAGGAGGTGACAGCTCCATGTGTCTTATTGCCCCTGAAGACCTTCCAGTGAGACAAGATGAGGTAGAGAAAGACAGTGATATTGATGATTCTGACTCTGTGTGGGCCTAGGATAATGTGTGTGTTTGTGTCTTAGTTTTAGCAAAAAAAGGTTAGAAAGTAAAATAAATAAATAAATAAAAACTTTAAAATAGAAAAAAGCTTATAGAAAAGTATATAAAGAAAGAAAATACTTTTGTGCTATTGTACAATGTGTGTTATTACAAAAGAGTCAAAAAGTTAAAAACATGGAAAAGTTTATAAAGTAAAAAAGTTACAGTAAGCTAAAGTTAATTAATTATTGAATAAATAAATTTTTAAAGATAAATTTAGTGTAGCCTAAATACAGGCTTTATAAAGTCTACAGTAGTGTACAGTAATGTCCTAGGTCTTCACAGTCACTCAGCACTCACTCACAGACTCACCCAAAGCAACTTCCAGTCCTGCAAGCTCTGTTCTTGATAAGTGCCCTATACAGGTGTACCATTTTAAAAAATCTATTATACTGTATTTTTGTGGTACCTTTCCTATGTTTAGATATGTTTAGATACACAAATACTCATTATTGTGTTACAATTGCCTACAGTATTCAGTACAGTAACATGCCATACAGGTTTGTAGCCTAGGAGCAATAAGCTATACCATATAGCTTAGCTGTGTGGTAGGTTATACCATCAGGTTTGCATAAGTACACTCTATGATGTTTGCACAGTGATGAAATTGCCTAATGACGCATTTCTCAGAACAGATCCTCGACATTAAGCGACATATGACTGTATTTCTGGGTATATCTGTGAAAGTTTTTCCAAAAGAGATTAGCATTGATTCAGGAGACTGTGTAAGGAAGATCCACCCACACCAACGTGGGGAGGCATTGACCAATCTGTGGAGGGATTGGATAGAATAAAAAAAAGGGGAAGGGTGAATTTGCTCTTTCTTCTGGAGCTGGGACACCCATCTTCTCCTGTCCTTGGACATCAGAACTTCAGGTTCTCTCTCCTTTGGACTCTGGAACTTGTGTCACTCAGCTTCTTTGGTGTTTGAACTCCTGGGCTTACACCAGTGGCCCCCCATTTTCTCAGGTCTTTGGTCTTGTACTGAGAGTTACACCATCTGCTTCCCCATTCTTCAGGCCTTTGGACTCACACTGAATTACACCACTGGTTTCCCTGATTTTCCAGCTTGCAGATGGCATATTGTGGGATTTCTCCACCACCATAATCATGTGAGCCAATTCCCACAATACATCTCCTCTTATATATGTATCTCTATATATATCCTACTGGTTCCATTTCCCTGGAGAACACTGACTAATACAGCTGTTCTAGAGTGATAGGATCATAGCAATGGTTTCCTTAGGAGTAGGGTTTATTGACTGCCAAGGAGGTCAAGGAACTTTCAAAAATGGTGAAAATATTCTTTATTTTTATTTGAGTGATGGTTATATGAGTATTTATTTGTTAAAACTTGTCAAACTGTGCTGTTCATATCTATGCATTTACTTTTGTAAAATTTACTTCATTTTAAAAAATCACTATGGATTCTTGCAGCCACTAAAAAGATAATAGGGGAATATGATGAACAATTTTATGTTCATTATTTCAACAAGCTAGAAGAATTGGACTAATTCCTTGAAAACCACAAACTGCCAAAATTCAACCAAGATGAAATAGATAATCTGAATAGCCATATAAGCATTGAAGAAATTGAGTTTATAATTTAAAATCCCCTGAAAAAGATATCTCTAGGACAAAATGATTCCTCTGGAGAATTCTACTAAATATTTAAAGAAGAGTTAACATCAGTTCTATATAACCTCCTTCAGAATACAAAAGAGGAGGGAAAACTTCCCAATTCGTGTTATGAAGCCAGTATTAACATGATACCAAATGAGGCAAAGAAAATACAAAAACAAAACAAAATGAACTGCAGACCAATATCCCTCATAAATATAGACACAAAAATCCTTAACAAAACATTAATAAACAGAGCTCATAATATCTAAAAAGAGTTATACAACATGACCAAATGGATTTTATTTTAAGGGAACAAGGCTGGCTTAAATCTATTGATGCAATCCAACATATCAACAAAATTCAGATCTATAAAACTTTTAGGTTATCTACCAAGCAGTAAAAATCAGTCTGTCCTCAGCTTTCACTTCCAACACTAAATGCTGATCAAATCTCTTATACTTAAATGATAAATGAGAGACAGTATGTTCCTAATCTGAATTCATAACAGAAAATACATCCTCATTCACGTGTGCATGCACACATGCACATCTACCCCTGCACACAGATAAACAAAAAAAAAAAAAGAAAGGATATGTTTAAAACATGGTAATGTTTCTGGGTAGTAGAATTATATGTATGTGGCTTAAATTTTCCATTTTTAAAATATATTTTCTATAAGTGGCCTGAATAAATATTTAGATCCAGGGAAAAAAGAAATAACCTGAAGGGAGATATATGTGTTGGTATTTATCCTAAGTAATTTTACTCATTTCTTTTTTTAATCTTGAAAATTATACCAAATATCAATATAAACAATTATATAATACCAGTAAACACTAAACTATTCTCACAGATAATTTCCCTCAAATTTATGCCTTTTTAAAAATAATATTCTAAAGGACAATTTCTGAAACATTTGACTATTACAGATATAAGGACTGACCACCAAACCAGGCTTAAACAGATTGTAAAATGCGCTAACACTGACATATTGAAAAAAAGATACCATTTCACAACAGTGAACTATTGTGGTCAAGTCATAAGAAATTATGCTCTTAAAACGTACCTAAAAAACACCAACTTTCCATTATCACAAATTAGGTGCCTTCCATGGATAGATGCTATTATGACAATACAAATGAAAAGTACATCTGTAGCCATTATTATACTAACAGTCCAGAATTAATACAATGTCCAGGAATCAGACGTAATTACAGTGAAAGCCCCCATGGCTTAGATCTGCCACTGATTTCTTAAATAATCAGTCTGAGAAGCTGAAAGAGTGAATCTGGGGGCATTTTTTACCAAACAGAAAATTACATTTTCATTAACAATAACACATCGATTTTTATTTTAAGTGGGCATTAATGAATGAAGCATGCATTTAATGTCATGGCTTTGAATACCAGATATCTCTCTTTCCTGGTTGATGTGTATTTTCAAACAATTCCAACTCCTCCAATTTAAAAACTGTAGATATGATTTTATTTTTTGAATGAGGAAAGGTGTAGAGACTAATGGAAAACTGAAAGTCTTTCCTTGGTGGATCCCACAGCAAGTGCACACATACACACTCACACTCACACCCACACCTCCGAGCATCCCCATTTATCCCCAATGGAGGGTGAGCTAGAGAAGCTGGGAGAGCAAAGTGGAAAGGGGTCACTGAGAGAAAGGGTTGGAGTTGACACATACCTCCTTTCCGTTCTCTTTATGCTTTTAGCTCTTATTTCTTCTACTCCACAAACCCTACACATAGCCTAATGAATAAAAATGACATTAACATAGGCTAAAGATCTTCTAGATTCCCTGCTGTGCCACACCAATATAACACCTAGAAACTACATTCCACAGATTCCCTTGCCAACAGGATTCTACCAATGGGAGGCCTTTGCATGAGATTTGTAAGGAAGAAGAGAAGGAAAAGGCATTTCTCTTTAGCTTTAAACAGATTCTAGGTGTTGCAAATGATAGAGGTGAGGTTTCATTTCTGGCATTTTGATGTACTCCTATGTATCAGCTACTTTGATGCTACAGGTATCTGAGAGCTTTGGTGGTGATTTTCCTACAATTTTGCATATCCAGATTTCCCAAAAAAGACCTTCTTGGCCTTCATTCCTCTAATCTTTCTATAGTTGCATGAGCCTCTAAACCCCATATAATAAACTTCTTCCCACTCAAAATACAAAGAGACTTTGTTTTCCTGACCAAAATCCTAACTAATAGACTTTTCTGGGGAGAAGATATTGATAACCCCAAAACCTCTGGCTGGAGGTATGAATGAGCTTACTCATTTCACCACTACCTTTTTAAAAAATATATTTTTTTTACTTACAAAGCTAAATGGAATGAACAAATGAAACAACAGCTCACCATGGATAAAATCACACTTTCATGCCCATCAATGCACGAGTGAATTAATAAAATGTGGTATATGTATACCATGGAGTATTACTCAGCAATAAGGAACAATAGTGAATTAACACATCTGGTATTATCCTGGTTGGAGCTGGAACCCATTCTTCAAAGTGAAGTGTCACAGGAATGGAAAAACAAGCACCACTGGTACTCAAATTGGTACTAACTGATCAACACCTACATCACACAGGGCAATAACATTCATCAGGGGGTGGGCAGGCGGGAGGTGGGTGGAGGGGATGGGAAAAACTCTCACTGAATGGATGCGGGGAGCACAGTTTGGGGGATGACCATAATTGTAGCTCTGACATGGGCAGTGCATGGGCAATATATATAGCCAAAGTGTTGTACCCCCATAATATTCTGAAATAAAAAAAAAATCACACTTTCAGCACTGTTTAGCATCGTGGAATATCAAAGCCTCATTATCACACTTTGAATATGTAAATTATTATATCAATCATTGTAAAACAGGAATACAACATGATGAAGTGACAAGTTTATAGGTGAACCATATGAAAAGTTGATAGTAACTGACCATGTTGATCCAGAAACAGCAATTTTATATGGTTCAGCCTAAAAATAATATAAAATTTGAAATTAGTTTTAGTAGAAATGTAATAACACTGTCAATCCCCAAAATGGGCCACATTTCCATTTTAAACAACAACAAAAAATGGGCTGGAAAAGTATGTGCCTTTTTCACGTGGAAAAGTATGTCTACGAAATGCCTCATTCCAGCATCACACACATACCCCCTGTGATCACAGAGGCATTTCTTCTTCTTTGAGTTCCCCTAGCTCTTGATGAGCTTGGATTCCTCATCTGCCTGCATGCTCAGTCTTGCCCTCTGTTCTAGAACCGCCCAGGCTTGATGTAAGATGTGCTTATGTTACTTTAGTCACACTCATGTATTCCTCTGCACAGACCCTACTCTGTACTTTAGTACTAAGCTGAGAACTGGTGTCCCACTTTCTTCTTGCCTGTCCCCCTCTAATAAATCAGGAACCCTGTTACTTGTTGAGGTCCTGCTACTTGTGTACAGACCCAGAGTCCGTGTGATCATGCTTCTGGGTATTGACCCTCTGAATCCCTTGTCACTTTGCTCTGCCTATTAGGACACCACATTCTTCATTTGGGATCCATGGTGTTAATGGATGTATTGAATGGGGACTAAATATTGCTATAATATTGTGTATAGTGCCTACCATACTTCATAAATACTAAATGAAATAATAAACGAAAAAATTAAAGGCTGTTTAGAGCAGGCCCAGGTTAATGGGAACCCAGTGTAGGAACTTAGAAATATGTAGAAAAATTACCTCAGGGATTCAAGTCATGCAGATACTTTGTTGAAGTTAAGCCCAAGTCCTTAATGCTTGGTCAAAACCAACTCAACATAGAGGTGTATTTTTTCCATGGAAGAATACAGGCATACAGGCATACAGGTTTTGGCAGACAATCTGGAGCAGGTGGGTATGGTTTTCATCCACATGCTGAAGCTGGCTCATCACTCCCTAGCCCACCTTGCAGCTTGCAGACAGGAGAGAAGACATGGAGGGCAACCAGCTTCGTGTATCAGACAACTTGACCGGGAGTTGCGTATATATCACTTCTGCTCACCTGCCACTGCCCACTGTCAGATGACAACACTCATCTAGCAGCAATGATGCCATGTGTTGAGCACTCTGGAAAAATTAGAAAAAGGCAGGGGTACATTAGAAGGCAATTGTAAAAGTTAGAGCAACAAATTATGATGGCCTAAAGTAGTAGTTTGTACTCTTAAAAATTATCGAGAACCTTAAAGAGCTTCTGGTTATGTCGGTTATATCTATTGATCTTTACCATATTAAAAATACAAAGTAAGAAAATTTTAAAACACAAGAATACACAAACATATATTCTATTAATCATCAGAGTGATGAGATCATCATGTTATATAGGTTCTGAAAAATTCTGCTGAATATTTGGGAAAGAATGAGGATGTAATAGGCAAATGATGTTTTAGTATTATTATGAAATGGTTTTGACCTAGTATAGACCCTCTGAAAGGGTCTTGGGAACCCCAGAGATCTCTGGATCATAGTTTGAGAGCACTACTGGCTTAAAATAAGGTCAAGTCAATGGAGTTGGCAAGGAGGAATACATTTAGAGATCTTAAGAGAGTGGAAATGACAGGACTTAGTGACATCCTTCGGTAAGATATAATTTGCAAACACAAGCTTCAACATCAGTTAAGCTGTTATTGTTTTAAAGCTAATCTTAAAGGAGCACTGTGCTAAATGCTTAAACTTAATTTAATCCTCACCTAAACTTGGTGCTGTTAAGTTTTCTACAGCTAATATGTATAATGAACAACGTGCAATTGTGTGTAGTGAACAATGTAAAATTTTCTGGCTACCTAGAACCAAAGTTCTTCTAAAGCATGTAAAGTTTTTCTAAAGCATGTAAAGTTTTGAATAAAAGCTTCTGGCTGATGCCTCAAAAATGACCCTGTGCCTTTAGGGAAATCTTCTTCAAAACAAGCCTGTAAGATTCTCATCTCTGTTGCTTCAGAAAATCGATTTCTGCATTTCTCTTGGTTCTGGTTCTGACGCTGTTCCTGCTGTAGTTGTTCGGCATTGCTTACTGCTCAATTCTGGTTCCCTCTGTTCTCCTGACTCTATCTTTAACCTGGATTCCATTCGTATTACGCAGCTAAACTTAGTTTCTCAACACCTGTTCCAACTTTCCTCCTGTTGTTACTGCTCCATTCTGGTATGTGGACTGATTTTCCTATATTCCAATTGGCGGTCTGGTCTAACTGCCCTCAGATATTCTGAAATATCCTCTGGGCATTATTTGCAAGGTGACACCACAGCCATCTGCTGCCCACAGTCAATGCAGAGCAAAACCTTTGGTTTTGGCATCAGCCCTTCTGGGAGTGACTGTGGAGGTGGGATACTGCAGGAAGAGAGAGTGAGGCCAGGCCGAGAGCATGAGAGTGTGCTTCAGAGAAGGAAAAAATGGCTTCCTTTGACCCCTAGGAACTGCCCATGGAGTTTCTGAGGTTTTTGTTCATTTTCTTTTACTTTTTTCAAAATATCATGCCGATAGTAATATGTTACTATGTATATGAATGTTTGAAGTGATGGTGTAAGTTGGAGAAAGCTTTCTGGAAGCAGGGTCATTATATAGCAATTTAAGGAAAGTAGCCATTTCATATAAATTGAAACAGGAAAGAGGTTATTTAGAGCTGTGGTCCCCAACCCCCAGGCCACCGGTCCAGGGCCTGTTAGGGAACAGACAGCAGAGCTCTGCTGCGCCCCGCCCCCACCCCGCTTCCCTACCCGCCCCCTGCCACAGGGAAAAATTGTCTTCCATGAAACTTAGGAACGGGGAAGTGGGGGGCGCACAGCAGGAGGTGAGAGTGGGCAGCAAGCTAGTGAAGCTACATCTGTATTTACAGCTGCTCCCCATCACTGGCATCACCACCTGAGCTCTACCTACCACTCCCCTTTGCCCCCCAGGTCAGGGACCACTGATTTAGAGTACTGCATTTGTTTTGGCAATGGAAAATATGCAGGGCTCTTTTTAAAAAGTAATAAAAAATATCATTATCACACATTAAAAATGAACAATAATTCAATAATTAAATATTAAGTTAGTGTTCACATTTCTCTAATTATCATCTATTTTTTTGTTCTTTACATTTTGTTTGAAACAAGAGCCAGGTAAGTCCATACATTGCAATTGTTTGATATGTCTCTTATCTCTTTAAGTCTATAGATTCCACCTGTCTTTTTTCCTTCCCCTTACACTTGTTTGTCTGTTGAAGAAACCAGGTAGTTCTCTTATAGAATTTCCCACAGTCTGGATTTTGCTGATTGCTTATTTGTGGTGTCCCCTTTATCTCCTACGTATTGTTGGATCTAAATGCATTATCGGACTACTTCAGAGGTGGTGGCGTGTACTCACTCAGGAGTTATATAATATCTAATTGCAATTCCTTTTATATTCTTAGCTAGTGATATTCATTTTCTAGATCCATTAATTCATTAAGAATTGCAAAATGGCAATATCCTAATTCTAAAAACATTTCATAGTGTATTAACTGGAGCACTTCCATAAAGTGAAGTTGCCCATTATGACATACTCACTTATCCTGAGGTATAGTTAATTAAAGAAAGGCAGGGTAAATGCTAGGTTCCCCCTCCCCCTTGGGCCAGTGAGAACCTATTTAAGTTGCCTCCTGAGTCCTTTTTACTGTACCCTAGTAGTCTTTGATAGCTTCTTTGTTTTCTGGTATGACAATTTTTAGGCTTATCTTAGACTTTTCCTACTCTATGGAAACATCTATTTCTCCAAGGATCTCTGGCTCCTTTTAGAAAGAATTCATATTAGTGACCACAATGTGGACACTTAGGATGCTGATAGCTACTTAGTTGGTCATCATTTCTAGGCCTTTTCAGTGGATAGATAGGAAATACAGATTGTTTGTTTGTTTTTAAAGATATAACACACCTGAATTCATACCGATACTTTTAACTCAAATTCAGGGCTTTGAATGTTTATTCAACCTGTTCATCCTACATCTTTATCTTCTTTCCTCTCATGCTGAAAATCTTGATTCTTAATGACACCAATATAATTATTCATTTGCTTTATTCTACACCACACACAAAGCTGTCTCAGAGTAATACCAACAGTATCAACAATAATATAATTCATAAAAACAGTTTAGGACATATTTGTAGGGTTTTTTTTTCCTACTAGGGCACTACAGTCAAATCATTGCATTTTTATGTCATTCTAAATAGTTTCTGTATTGTTGTGCTACCAACTGATAAACATTTAGATTTATTTATTTTATTTCACTTTTGATTTTTAGGAGATGCTTTTAAAATTAATTTTAACAATTATTTAAAATAGTTACATGTTTTCAAAGTTAAAATGACAAAACAAATCTGTTCCAAAAAGGCAAACTTCTGTTTCCGCCTTTATACTTTAATTTCTTCATTTCCACCTGTCCTCTCCACTTTTTTCCCCTCCATCCCCCTATGTGTCCATATCCTTTTGTTCTACATTGGGTCACTTTCAAGAGTGAAAAGAGGTTCTATTCATAATTGCTCCTTGAAAACAAGAGTAAATGGGAACTGTCCAGGGAAAATCTGGCGTACATCTCATTCTATCTTGAAGACATCATTTAAAAATTCTCTTTTCACTTTTTAAAATATAGCTCATACATACACATTAGTTAGAACCATGTCAAATTGCCAATATTTGCTTTTTAACCTAAAAAATGGCAATTTCATTCATATGTTTAATCTAAATATTTGCATCTCTCCTAGATAAATGGTGGCACTCTATACTCATTTCCCCCAACTTTCCTTTTTCACTTCGATGTGTGCTGGAGATATTCCACAGTAGTAGGTGAAGAGAGTCCCCATTCCTTTTATAGCTGTGGAGTCTACCTTGTGTAGTTGGATTATAGGTTTTCAGCTGGCCCCTGTAAATGGAAAGTTGGTTTTGTTTCTATGCAATCAATAGCCTTGCACATAATGTCTTTTCATGTTTTTGCCAATGTCAGTTTTGGGATAGATTCCTAGAAAGGGAATTGCTGAGTCAAATGACAATGTGCATGTAATTTTGCAGGGGGTTGCCAAATTCTTCTCCATAGGCATTGTACTTTTTGCCTTGCCACTAGCAATGTGTAAGAGGTTTATATTTCCAAAGACTTTTGGTGTTTATCAATTCGATATTCACCACTCTCTTTCATTTCTCTGTGACTTTATACATGCCATGCTCTTCTTAAGGGTACCTTCAACTTTTTTCTATACCTGACAAACTTCCCCTCATCAGGGCTGCCAAGATTTCTTTGCGGTGCTCCCCAGCAAGGGTGGCCTGACTACAGATGTGTATGTGGGATTTGTACTGATATGAGTTATAATTGGGCACAAACCCCTTTCTGGAACTTGGTGTAGTGGTTTGTACTGTATTCCCCACTCCTTATCTCTCCAGCCAAATCATTCTTTAAGATTCTAATTAAATGTTGCTGCTTTTATGAAGCCCTCCCTAACTCTCTTCTCTGTTTCTACAACATTTGCAGATACTTTTATTGTGAGCATTATCACACTGTACTTAACCATTTACAAGTCAGTCCTCCCTCATTACATGGATTTCCTGAAGTCAGAGACAATATAGTATTTATTTTTCCACTGCTAGTGTTCAGCCAAGTCTTTAGTGAAAATACGGATTTATTTTTGAAAGAGTAGAGCAGACAAGGTATTATTAACTGATGGAAGACTTTGACAGTTACAGTGAAACGTTTTTGATGTAGAGAGCAATGGGGATACATTGGAATTTTTTTCTTTTATAGGTTTATGCATACGTTTTTGTCAGACTGAAAGAAGAAATTACACTTGAGGTAGTATTTATTTTTATGCATGAATAAAGAACTTTTTTCATTTTCCTCCTTTCCATTTTTTCTACCCATTGTTATACTATTGATTTTATTATATTAATTTACACAATATGCTATAGAACATATGATCTTCCAAGGTTTTGTTTCATGTGCATTGTGCATATAAACTGCTCATGTCTATAGTAAAACACTCCTAAATTGAATTATATTACAAAGAAATGCCATAAATTTAAGCTGAGCAATATACACACATGTACACACATTCTTAATAAATGACAGAAAAGCAAAGAATTCTGAGAAAATTTAACCTTATGAGTCATACATTTGGCTGGCATAGCGGGAGCGGCAGAGAAAGGAATGCTCCCTGAGTTTTTCACTTATGGGCCCTTGCAGTTAGACAGGGCCATGCCATTAGTGCTGGTCAATGAAGTATGAGCAAAAGTATGGTGTGCTACTTCTGGGTTAAGGAAAGTATATGTGTAATTTCTAATTTTTCTTTTCTCTTCTATTAAAACTGAGGAGGGATTAAGATCCACTGTGCATTTATAAGATGGTGAGACCTCTGTTTGTCCATTTGCATCCCTGAGTGACTACATGGAACAGAATCCCCTGCTGTGTACCTGGGATATGGAACAAGAGTAGAAATGAATTTTTACTGTGTTAAGTCACTGATGTTTTATGGTCATTTGTCACTGAACACAAACTAATATACGTGGCTTATGAAGAGAAAGAACTAAGTTATGAATAACTCAAATACTTAGAGATAAGTGAAGTAATAACACCTTTATTATTTTTGAATTTAGGTAGACAGTGATAAAGTAATACAACTTAAAATACCTTTGAAATATTTATTTTGAATAAACGAAGTAAAGTAGATGATGGGAACAGAAGTGAACGAGACCGCAGTAAATGATGATCCAGGTAACATCAGTCTGTCTGCTTGTTTATTCATCATTTCCTATGTGACTGACACTGAAGGGCTCTGGGGTTATAAAGATAAACAAGGTAGACAATACCCCTGCCCCTTAATGGAGATTTCAGCCCAGAGAGAAAGATAGGCAATTAAAACAAGAATAAAGTAGATAAATAATCACAGATTTTTGAAAGGAAATAGAGGGAGATGCTGTGGAAGAAAACAATGGCAACGATGCAGGGAGATGGGGATCATACTTAAATCAGGTGGTCAGGAAGAAATCCTTTCTAAGCAGGTAATATTGAAGCGAGACCTGGAGGGTGGAAAGGAGCCAGGAATTCAAAGAGCATTCAAAGCAGGGGAAGAGCACACACATGGTCCCTGAGGGGCAGATGAAGTGTGGCTGGTGCACTTTTGGTGGTGGGAAGACAATAGCAAATGATGTTTCCAAGGTGGGTAGAGGCCAGGCTGTGTGAACCAGAAGAAGTTTAGATTTGATTTTAAATACCATATCAAGGCTTTCAATTTTATGCTAAGTGAAGTTGGGATTTGACATGATCTAAATGATATTTCGGAGGAATCCTTTGCTGTGGGAGGAAAGGGTAAGAGGACACCTTAGTGGAAACTGGGAGAGTAGCAGGGAGGTGATGGCTAGGGCAGGGGAGGTGGTAGTGAGTATGGAATGGAGTGGGTGGATTTGGAATATATTTTGGGGCTAGAACCATCAGAACTTGCTAATGGATTGGATGTGAAGGGAAAACCAAAGGTGGTTCTCAGCTTTCTGGCATAGACAGCTGGGTGGATAGTGATGACAATTATTGAGATGGGGAAGAGGAGCAGGTCTGAAACGGGAGATTGAAAGCTTCCCTTTGGATATGTGAAGTTTGAGATGCCTTTGAGACACCTAACGTCAACTGGACAGCTGAATTTAATTCAGACGATGGATTTGAACTAGAGATCCAGACTCGGAAACTATCCTCACCTAGGCAGTATGCGAAGCCACAAGAACAGACGATGTGATCTAGAGAGAGAGAGTAAAAGTAGAGAATAGAAGAATGGACAAAGAACTATATTTGTGTTACAAAGGTTCCTAGTATATAAAATGTACTATTTCAGAAGACATATGAATCTGCATAGTAAATAGTCACTTATGATGAAATTTGATTGCATTAACAAAATATTATTAATAGTATTGGCAAAGGAACAAGCAAAAATGTGAGAAGGAAATGTATCTTTTAAATGGCAATCAATGATGGGGAGGTAGAAAGCTCTAAAAAGTCAAAAGCTTTTATGTTTTGTTTTAATAAGACTAACTAACTGAAATATGTTTTATATTTTAAAACAGGTTAGTATGAGGAAGGCTGGCGTCATTGCTTTCTGGATGTTTAAGCTTGAAATCTATAATACTGCAGAATCCATTTCATCCCACACATAAAAATGACTAAGATGGAGAAAAAAACCACAGCATGTCTTGATATACCTTAAATATTAAGGTACCCTTGAGACAGGAGCCCAGTGATCGAAAATTTATAGTACTAGGGGTATAATTCTATTATCATGATAGCTTATGCCTATCTGTATAGTCAGATTAAAAGTAACTTTAGAACAATACATAGGCTTTTCAATTGCAGAATCAAGGTTGCAATTTTGTAGACATATAGGCTCTCAAATCTCTGGAGGGAAATGTAGAAAAATAAAAACTTACTGAAGTAAAGCAATGTGCATTCTACATTATTATGGCAACAAATCGATAATGGTATTACAATAAAATCTGGTGTAATCACATTTTCCTTCTTGGTATTGCAGTATTAATCTCTGTCTCATGGGGGATGGGGTGGATCACAAGACATATAATGGGGTGCAGAATATTTTGCTTGTTACAGCCAAGGCAGTGGGACTAGTAATTACCGAAAGTTTTTTTTATTGCTTAACGATTGCTTGTTGCTCTTTTTCGCCTTTTTAACAGCTTAAGCAGTCACAGATCAGAGCTCCCTAACCCTATACTACTGCTATTAACATTATGCATTTAAAAAATTTTACTTTATCCCTTCCCTACAACTATTAATAACTACTAGCTAAAAGGCTTGGAGCATCCAGGCATGGCTTTGACACTGAAATAATTAAACCAACAAAAACTGGTACTGCCTGAGCAACAGACTGAGGGGTCAAAAATGGCCTGGAGATTACCCTCTTGTCACCTCAGTAAAAGTGCGGCAGAAGAGAAGCACATACAACTGTTTTCCCTGGTCTTAATTATTCTATAATCAAGAAATATCTATTGATTTACAGAGGAATAAAAGTCTTATAGCTTTCTTCAAAAATCAAATCCAGCTAAGGTTTTATTATTTTTGTACCTTCCAAATTTCTTGAATAAATTTAGTAGCTCTTGTTATGATGTTAAATTTATTATCCCTTACACAGTTTATAGCATGGATTTCCCGTTTTCTCTTAAAAAAATTGTTGATTGTAATTTACAGAAATAATGGCTCTAAATATGCAAAGATTTCTGTGAACAAACACTCTGCCAGAAACAAATATCTCTAAAAGGTACAAATAATATATTGTCACTGAATACATATTTATTTTTATTATGGGTATATTATGGCCCCATGTTCAAAAACACCTATTACTAAAATGAGTTTGCATAACCACTGAAGTAACCTCCTACATTGTAATCAGCACAAAAATTCACTAAGGGGAAACATGCAAAGTATTTTTCAAATGCGTATTCCAGCTGAGAACTGGACCTGGAGAACTAGAGATATTCTGCTAAGTATTCAAGAAACAGAAAATCCTACCAACTAACTGTTTGGTGATTCTAGAAAAGAATAGAGAATATCTATAATATCTGCAATATCTATAGTACCTGGAGAGAATCCAAATTGTCAAATGATACCAAATAATCTCATGAACAATATCTCATTTGTGGAAGCAATCAAGTGAGACCCATGTGAGCAGTTAGCAGTATTACATCCACTGTAAGCTTTCTGTAAACAATTTCTGTAATCTTTCCTAAACCTGATTCTACAGCATCCATTAGTATTCTTTTGCGTCAGGCATTTGGTGCCTCTGTGACAGATATTAAATATCTTAAGGGAGGCAGGCCCCACTAGTATGCAGCAAGCTGATGTCATGGCTAATGTAAGCCAAAGCTCTGTTAAGAAGCCTGTGGTAAAACCTCAGAGAGTGACAGGGCACAGCTGCTAGTCTGAGGATAGATTCTTGATGACTCAAGGCCCGGTGTAAGTTTTTTTGTCTCCACTCAAACATGTGGACTACACAATCCTTAAGATGACAAAGTTGGATTCTCAAAGTCCTTTTCCCAATGCCAAGCGGGAGGCTGAAATCATCAATGCCTTGCACGTTTCAGATGCTTAGGCTGTGTGATATTGACATGAGCATATGAGTAACTGCAGATGATGCTTGTGTGAAGGAACAGTATGCATCTATCTACTCAGCACATTTATTTATTTAGTTATTGAGTATCAATCGTGCTACACCATCTCATTCCCAGATCACTAGACACCCAATTGTCCTCCTGAGTCTTTCGGTTTCTAAACTTTGGGGAGCGCAACTGTAACCACTGGTGTTCAAATTTGTCATCAAATGTAAAAACTAGAATAAACTGCATTTTATAACCCTAGGAAAGCTTTAGAAATTCTCGGTGTATTAATAGGAAATCTTTATTCCTGGCCTATTGGGAAAAAATTAATAGTTTACCTGAAGATGTAAAGTCAAGGTCCCTTAACTTTTAATTTACTTTTAATTTACTAAAGGACGTTGTCAGTGAGATGCACATTGTATATGTGTCTTTGATATCTAGAGCCCCTACTCTACATGAGCTATTCACATGTAGAAAGTATTCAAAAGGTTCTAATAGTGGTAAAGCATCAGAACGATTGTACTGCTGGAGATGTAACTTTGCACCCTTGGAATAATCAACTCATTTTAAGTAAATTAATAAAGCAATAGACATGGTATATTAATAAAGCATAAATGATATTAATAATTTTATATTATATTGTATATAGTAAATTGTATATTATGTAAAGGAGTTTTTTTAAAAGGGTAAGGCAGACTTTATTTAAAGAGGGCCATAGTGATAGGTTTAGGGATATAGGGACCACTGCAATGGGGTCTTGCAGTGGGAGAGGAAGACTGGACTCAACTCTCTATGTAAAGCAATTGTGAAGCTGTAGCTTACATATGAGATCATTTCCTTCGTGAATTGGTTAGAATAACCATTTTTTCCAACATGTATGTTGCAATCAGCTGTAAGTATCATAAGTAAGTAATTACTGATAGTAAACAAAGCACAAAAATATGTGGAAAATTTGTCTTTATTATAAATGAGAATTGATAACAAAGTTATCTCCATATTAACAGCTCTCTCACCTGCCCTGGTGTGTGCTCCTTTGAATGTGACAGAAGGGAGTTAAAGGAACTGGACAAGAGAGGTCAACACACCTGTGACCTCCATTCCCATTTGTGGCATGAAGTATGAGAGAGAGATGTATATATAAAACGAAATATATATTGGTTTTCATCCCTAGTTCATGGCACAGAGCTCCTAAAACCCTGTAATTTCTTGAGTGATAAGGGTGATAAGAATATCTTTATTTAATAATATTTAGTCTGAGTTTCTGGCTCCTGACACAAGAGTTGGAATATCTGGAGTTTGTATGCTAAATGAGGTGACTGGTGGTCCCTAGATAGCTTCAGGATCGGGGCTTGTCACCAGAAAGACCAAGGCATGATTAGAGGGTTAGAACTTCCAGCCCCACCCCCAGACCTCCAGAGATTGAGCTGATCACCAAAGGCCAATGATTTAATCATACATGCCTACATAATAAAGCTTCCACATTAACCCTTAAACTGTGGGATTCTGAGACTGTCTGGGTTGGTGAACACGTGGAGGTGCTGGGAGGTGGCGAGCCCGGACAGGGCATGGAAACTCTGTACCCCGTTCTCCTACACTTTGCCATTTGCATGGCTTTCATTTGCCTGTTCCTGAGTTGTACTCCTTATAATAAACCAGTAATAGTAAGTAAATTATTTTCCTGATTTCTCTGTGAGCCATTCTTGCAAAGTATTGATACTGAGAAGGGTGTTCTGGGAACCCCTGACTTTGTAGCCAAATGGGACAGAAGTGTGGGTAACATGGGCACCCAAGACTTGAGACCTGCTTTGGAAGTGGGAACAGTCTTGCAGAACTGAGTCCTTACCTTGTGGGATCTGATGCTAACTCCAGGTAGGTAGTTAAGAATTGAATGAAAATATAGGACACCCAGCTGGTTTCTGGACAGTTGGAGAACTGGTTGTTGGTATGAGGAAAAACTCCACAAATTTTGTGTCAGAAGTGCTACTAGTGAAATCAGACTATAGTATTAATAGTATGAGGCAAAAAATTGTGAGAACTGCTTATTTAAACAAAATGAGAATTAGTGTAATATAATTAGGCTGGTAACATAATTTCTGACATAAATTGGGACACTTCTAAGAATAAAGAGGAATCTATTTTTAATTTTACCCGGTCATAAATGGTTAAGTACCTGAGCTGTGTTCAAATCCTAATTATTCCACTTATTAGCAATATCATATTGGGAAAGTTACTCTCTTACCCTGTTTTCTGTCAATAAAATGGGCTTACTAATTGCTACCTTATAAAAGCACTATGTCAGTTAGGCTCCAAGCAGGAGACAGATACCCCACAGTTATTTGAACAAAGTAAGTTTAATATAAAGAATTATTTACTTTAACAGGGGAATGAGGGTAACAGAGGATTAGCTAGTGAGTGGTAGAAAGAACTACAGAATGCAGCAATGGCAGTTAATAATGCGCAGCCATTACCTGAGATAGAGCACCCAGGGAAAACCAGTAGAATCAGCTTGCTGCAAAGTGGCTGAAGAAGGTACCAGGGGAAAGCTCTCCATAAAGAGTTGATTTATCAGTTACACTTGGCTGGGAAGCTATCTGATGTGCTGTTGGGGAAAGTTTTTGTCCACTGGAGCTGCTAGCTACTGCATATAGTAGGAGCTGGAAGTTGGAGAAGGCACCCTCAGTACAGGCGCCTGGTCAGAGAAGAACATCAGACTCAGGAAGAGAAACATTTCTTCCTCCTTCAGTGTCCCTCCAATAACCTCTAGTTAAGGTGACAAAGTTTAACTGTTGCCATGTTGCAAAGGAAAATATTTAAAGTGTACAGTTCTATTTTTGCAGAATAAGGAATTAAGGGTAAATTTGGAGCTGAGAGGCAATGTTGATTGATAAACGGCACAAGTACGTTAGAGTCGTATAAGGTATTGTATTGGAAACTTTCAATATGCTAACATTTAACTTGTTTAAACATGTTTAGCACAGTGCCTGGAATATGGTAAGTGGTATATAAATTAATGCATACTATACTGTTATTATATGTTCTATATATCCCATTCTAGTTTTATTATTAAATGAGGCTAGGGCTCTAATTGATTACTCTAAGAGATGTAAGAGAATCGATATTCAGAAGGGTGAGATAGTATTCTCTGTAGAGCTCAAAAAAGAAAAAAAAAAGACACTAACTTATCTGCTTCCTATGATTTAGAGAGTATCCTGACCTGTAATTATTTTTAAAAACAGAAATTTAAACTCCTAAAACATCAGCAAGACTATTTTGCTAGAGCTCTAGTATGGGAAATTCCACGCTTAGGATTTTTCATGTTCAAGCAAAATGAATTTCTTAATTAATAAAGACACTTTCCCATTGATGCTTCATCACCTTCCTTTTGTATCCAATAAATCTGTATTGTCATGTCATTAATCCCCACTACTCTTGGGAGGCAAGAGTATAGAATTATCTATTCTATTTTATATTGTCTTTACTTCTAATAATCGGTTTAATATCATGTTATTAAAGCCCAATTCCCTACCTTTTATTTTTCTTATTGTTAGAAATAATAGGTATTTTTGATGGTGAATCATAATATTTTGTTAATTTGGCACATGGCTTTACGCTATTTGATTTATGCTTTTCATACCCATCATAGTATGTTTCAGCCTCCCAGAGCACTAATTTAAAGGTTAAACATTAGGATTTTGTATTTGTTCCATTTGTCACATCTCCACCTGTGTTCCTTACTGTTCTCTAAATGCAGTCTTCATTTACTGTAATAGTTGACTCCCACATAATGTTTATTTAATGCATCTCTTCAGAATTAGTCTTTTATGCAAAGTTACATGACTTGACCTCTCATTAAATTAGATTTACAGCCTCCCACACTTTTTCCTTATAATAATTTCTTTTAAATTTTACCTGCTTTCTATTAGGTCATTAAATATTAAATGTCTGATTTTGAATCAAAAGTTTAGTTTATTATATCTCAAACAAGAAGCAGTACAATTAATCAAAGTATGTGCCTAAACTGTCGACACAATTTTGCCATCTTAAGGGTAGTTTGTTTATGCCAGCAGCTAAGAAGCCTAGAGAGCAAGTGCCATGAAATCACGAAAGGCTTTTTCTACAGCTTGTTGAGAATTGAATATTTTTCCTTGCAAGAAGTGGTCCAAAGCCTCAAAGAAGGGGTAGTCAGTTGGTGCAAGGTCTGGTGAATACGGTAGATGACAGAGAGTTTCCAAGTCCAGCTTCTGTAGTTTGAGCAGCGTTGTTTGTGTCATGTGGTCTTGCAAGAGGATTGGCCTGTCTCTGTTGACCAATCTTGGCTGCTTAATCACAAGCATCCTCATCATTTCATCCAATTGGTTGCAGTAGACATCCACTGTAATGGATTGACCAGGTTTCATGAAGCTGTCATGTATAATACCAGCACTGGACCACCAAACAGACACCATTAGCTTTTTTTTGATGAATATTTGGTTTTGGACTGTGTTTCCGCACTTCATCTTTATCCAACCGTTGTGCTGAACATTTGCGATTGTCAGAAAGAATCCATTTTTCATTACACATAACAATGTGGTGTAGAAATGTTCACCTTTATGACAGCAAAGAAAGGCAAGCTTCAAGATGATTTCTCTTCTGACGCTCGTTTAACTCATGCAGAACCCATCTATCCAGCTTCTTTACCTTGCCCATTTGTTTCAAATGGTCCAATATTGTTGGAATAGTAATGTCCAACCTTGCTGCTAATTCATGCATGGGTTGAGATGGATTTGCTTCCACTACAGCTTTCAGTTCATCATTACCCACCTTGGTCTCAGGTCACCCACATGACTCATTTTCAAGATTAAAATCACCAGAATGGAACTTCTCAAACCATCTACGTACTGTGTGTTTATTAGCCACATCCTTCCCGAACACTTTGTTGATATTTTGAGCTATCTGCACTGCATTGGTTCCACAATGGAACTCATATTCAAAAATAACACAAATTTTTTACTTATCTGTGGTTTCACAAAAATTGCTCTAAAAAATGTGAAAGATAATCACAAGACAAAACGTGCATTTGAAAGAATGAGGATGTACCCTCACAATTAAAAAAAAATGTCAAAGTGAAATGTCAGAGATATCAACTGTCAAGCTTAGTACTTAAGGAAATCAGACATTCCATACTTAATAACCTAATAAAACTTCTTGTGAGTATTTGTAATGACTACTATAGATCAAATATGTCAATAGCCTATTCTTTTTATCCCAGAAAATTTATTATTTTCTTGGATATTATAGTTCTATAATACAGAATTTAAGAGCTTTTCTCTGTTATTTTTCTTGAATCATGAGGATGTCTTCAAATCTCTTCTCTATCATTAGCTCAATTCACTTTTATAAAAATAGTTTGTGTGTGTGTGTGTGTGTGTTTTACATATTTTTGCCACGTCAATGAAAAGATTAAAAAATTGAGATTAAAAGTCTGGAGCTAGTAGTTCAGGGCAAATGAGATGACAACTAAATTTACATTTTCTAAAAATAGATGGTTTCATTGCATTCCTGTATTGTGTGAAATGTCTATTAAATGTAGTTTTATGGGGGAATAGTGGATTTGAGAAAGAATCTGATATTTCATATTTTATTTTGTCATGACTCTTTTATTTATTGTTGTTTTAAAAATGTTCTAAGGGGAAAATAATAATTAATAATAAATATCAGAACCAATTCTAGATCTTGACACTGGAACTCTGTAGTGCATAATTTAAAACCTTTCTATATCATTTCCAAAGTCACTTTTTTTAAGGCAGTTGATTTAACTATTCTTCTGGAATATAAGGAATCTCCTTTCCTTTAGATAGCTTTAGAGCCAGCCACATTTGTGTATTTAATGTCCCAGGATCAACTATCCTGCCTCCATTGCTTTTTGCTTTTGCTGTTTTCTGTAAAAAACCTTCCCATGCCCTCTGGCTACTTTCCCAATTCCCAATTATACTTATGGTTTAGCTCAAATATTCTTCTTTCCTTGAAACCTTCTCTGTTCTCTCCAGCTGACTCTTAAAATTTTATGTAGCTTATTATTCTTATTGTTGATTTTAGTCATTTTATAGATGACATTTACTGCCTTATACTCTTATACTCTTAGGTGTCATTTCAGGTGATAATAGATATATATGCTCTAATGGCCCAAATAAAAATGGTAAGTCCATAACACTTATTATGGCTCATGATAATTCATCAATAGCTATGTGTTGATTAATTAAAACAAATATTTTGTTGGATTTGTATGTAGCACCTGCTACCTACCAGGTGCTGTTTTGGTTTTGGGGGAAGAAAACATCAAATTGAAGAAGGTATTCCTCGTGGAACTCTCTGTCTAGTAGTGAGGCAGATAGGTGGATGTGCAAACAAGTATTTGAAATAGCAGAGTCCAATCTAGATGTGGTGTTATGCAGGAGAAGGAGGCTTGCAGTGCTAATCAGGGAAAATGTCTGAAGACCTAATATTTGAGTTGAATCTTAACATAAAGGAGCAGGAAACAAATTTTAGGCAGAGGTAAAAATCTGTGTGAAGATATTTGCCACTTCAAAGGTAATTGTAGCAGATTGGATCTTTCTTAGAATAATAAGTTAAAGATTTAAGCCTTTATGAGAGTGAAACCTGAGCACCAGAGTCCATTTAACATGTGTTTGTATAATTGGTGTCTTAGTCCATTTGTGCTACTATAACAAAATACTTGAGAATGGGTAATTTATAAACAATAGAAATTTATTTCTCACAGTTCTGGAGTCTGGAAAGTCCAAGATCAAGGCATCAGCAAGTTCAGTGTGTGATGAAGGCCCCTTCTTTATAGATGGTGCCATCTAGCTGTCCTCACATGTTGGAAGAGACAGAAGGGCAAAAAGTTATGAATGCTGTGTCCTCAGATGGCAGAAGAGGGGAAAAGCAAAAAGGGCCTGAGCTAGTTTTCTCAGATCCTTTAATAAGGCACTAATCCATTCATGAGGGTGGAGCCCTCATGACTTAATCACTTCCCCAAATGGCCCCACCTCTTAATACTACCATAATGAGACTTAAGCTTCAATGTGAATTTTGGAGGGGACACATTCAAGTCATAGCATTCCTTCCCTGAACTCCCAAATTCATGTCCTTCTTATATGCAAAATATATTCATTCCATCCTAATAGCCCAAAAGTCTTAAATCACTCCAGTACCCAGTACTGAAGACTAAATAGACTAGTTCTTTTTGATGCTGAATCATAATATTTTGTTAATTTGGTACATGGATTTTTGTGCTATTTTATTTATGCTTTTTATACCCATCATAGTATGTTTCAGCCTCCCATATCACTAACTTAAAGGTAAAACATTAGGGTTTTATATTTATTCCATTTGTCAGAGCTCCATGTGTGTTCTTTACTTTCTAAAGTCTAAAGTCCAGAGTATCATCTAAATTAGATATGGGTGAGACTCAAGGTAAAATTCATCCTGAAGCAAATTGCTTTCCAGCTGTGAACCTGTGAGATCAAAGAAGTTATGTATTTCCAAAACACGATGGTGGACAGGCTTAGAATAGATGTTTCTATTCCAAAAGGGAGTAATAGGAAAGAAGAAAGGAATAACAGGTCCCAAATAAGTCCAAAACCCAACAGGAATACAGCATTAAATCTTAAGTCTTGAGAATAATCTCCTTTGACTCCATATCCTGACAATGGGTCAGTGAATGGGCTCCCAAGGCCTCAGATAACCCCATCCCCATGGATTTGCTGGGCACAGTCCAAACTTTAGCTCTCACCCACTGAAGTCACATACTTGTGGCTTTCCCAGGCTTGTGCTGTACACTGTTGACTCTACAGTTCTAGAGTCTTGGGGACAGCTTTCTCCCACAGCTCTACTAGACGTTGCCCTAGTGAGGCCTCTCTGCAGTGGTCTTAATTTTGCAGCAGTTCCCTACCTAGGCTCTGAGCCTTTTCAAGACATCCTTTGAAATCTGGGTGGAGGTAGCCATGCCTCCACAGCTCCTGCATTCTGCATACTTGCAGAATTAGCACCAGCCAAGGCACTAATGAGGTGCTAATGAGGATACTACCAAGGTTTACAACCTGTACCTTCCAGAGTGGTGGCTTGAGCCATACCTGGGCCTACTTGAGCCATAGTTGGGGTGGCCAAGGAATGCTGCACCAGAATCCAGGGAGTAAAGTCTTGAGGTGGCCCTGGGCAGCAAGCCCCAAGGTCCCACAAGTGCCCTAGGTTCTTCCTTGGAACCCATTCTACCCTAAAAGGCCCTGGCACTCTGGGCCTGCGATGGAAGTGGCAGCTTTGAAGATCTCTCAGATGCCTTTGGGGTAATTTTTCCTTTGTCTAGATGCATCTAATCTCCTCATCAAAAGTTCCCTTGGCCATGTCATTGGTATTCTCTCCTGAACATACCTTTTTAGTTTTTATAGTCTGGCCAGGCTGAGCATTTTCCAAATCTTTATGTTCTGCTTCCCTTTTGATTATAAATTATCTTTACCTCATTTCTTTCTTCTCTTATTTTACTATGAGCAGTTAACAAAAGCCACACATTCACCCTGAACACTTTGCTTAGGTATTTCTTCCTCCAAATATCCTAGTTTATTGCTCTTAAATTCTGCCTTGTACAAAGCAGTAGGACATGAACATAAGTCAACCAAGTTCTTTACCACTTTGTAGCAAGGATGGCCTTTCCTCCCTTTTCTAGTAAGATATTCCTTATTTCTTTCTCAGACCTCACCAAAATGGCCTTTACTGTCCATATTTCTACCCATATTCTGATCACAACCACTAAGATAATCACTAAGACAAGACTTTCTCTACAGCTGTCCTTTTCTGAGCCCTCACCAGAAGTGCCCTTAACACTCTGTCCATGGAAATCTAGGCTTTTTCTAGCATGTACCACCAAACTCTTCTAGCTTCTACCCATTATCCAATTCTACAGCTGCTTCTACATTTTTAGGTATTTTTTATAGCAACACCCCACTTTTCTGGTAATAATTTCTGTCTCAGTCCACGTGTACTGCTATAATAGAACACCTGTGACTGGGTAATTTGTAAAGAACAGGAATTTATTTCTCATGGTTCTGAAGGCTGGGAAGTCCAAGATCAAGGTGCTGGCAGGATGGGTGTCTAGTGGGGGTTGCTTTCTGCTTCCAAGATAGCGCTTTTTTTTGCACCCTCAGGAGGCGAGGAATGCTGTGTCTTCACATAGTGGAAGGGACGGAAGAGCAAGGGGGCACTCCCTTCAACCTGAAGCCCTTTTACACGAGTGCTGATCCCATTCCTGAGGTTTGAGCCCTCATGACATTACCACTTCCCAAAACGGCCCTACCTCTTAATACCACTACAATGGGGATCAAAATTCAACGTGAATGTTGGAGGGAGTACATTCAAACCATAGCACTTGGGAAATCCCATGTACTCTCATTTGAAACCATCTTGACCCTAAATATATGTATAGTCATGAGCCCCATAATGACGTTTCTGTCAATGACGGACTGCATATATGACAGTGGTCCCATAAGATTATAATATCATATGTTTTACTGTATGTTTTCTATGTTTAGATATGTTTAGATACACAAAACTACATTGTTACAGTTGCACAGGTTCGTACAGTAAGATGCTGTGCAGGTTTGTAGCCTAGGAGCAGTAGGCTATACCATATAGCCTAGGTGTGTAGTAGTTAACTATACCATCTAGGTTTGTGTAAGTCCACTCTGTGACGTTCGCACAGTGATGACATAGCCTAACAATGCCTTTCTCACAATGTACTACCTTTGTTAGCTGGCAAAATACAGGCAAGAGTCTTTCAAGTACATGGTATCCTCACAGTGCAAATAAGTTAGTGCAGAATAAGCTGAACTGTCTTTCTTCAGGCAAACACAATAAATGTCTTCTTTCTAACATTTTATAAGGATTGACACTAAAAGAAAATGTATTTAGTGTCAAAATATTTTCAGAAACCTGTTAAGATCAAATTTATTTTCAAAGCTTTTAACCCTGAGTAAAACTGTAGAAAATTTTTATTTTTTCTTAATAAACATTATTACTTGGTATTGTGATATACAGCTCTTAATAAATGATATGAGTACAAGTGGAAATGTGAGGCACAGTGTCCCTAAACAATGTTCCACACAGGCTCTCCTGCTTGCAGTGTTTGTCACCGCAGCCCCACATGTAAATGCTAGATTGGACTGAATGATGAATTTAAAACAAGTGGGTGCACTCACTGTGGCCCAAATTAAGCCTTGTTCTAAAGTTGCTATAGCAACATTATCTGTACCAAATGTCCTGCTCTAAGAAATAATTGGAAACATTTCCTGTTATTTAAAGAGAGAAATAAAATCACTATTAATTTTTTGTATCATACTACACAAAATATATTAGTCTCATGCAATTTTTTTTTAAAAATCAGCAAAAATCATGAATGAGTATATGCATTTTTATATTATTATAACAGCAAAATTAAGAAGAAAATGAATAAAATTAGTTTGTAGCTATTATGAGATATGTAGGAGTTAAATAAAATATTTGAATAAAGATATTTCTCTTCTTTCTTTCCTGAACAACACTTAAGAACAGAGAGCCATAAATAGTTCCTTTGGGCTTTGTACATATGAATTATTTACTTATTGGATCATGAACAAATTTCTTCAGTATTTGGAGAAAGTTGAGAAATGCCTGAAGTTTTTGGGTTATTGATAGGATAGTAAATACATAAATTCAAGGGACCTAAAAACACATGACATATCAAGAAGCAAGAGGTCTAAAATGTTTTATGAGGGTAGCTCCAATCAAAGGAGCATACCTTTAGAATCTGACCACAATAGCTACACGATGTACTAAAATTCCAGGCCCAGATGCATTTCTTTCTGGAAAATGATTTTAAATCAAATATATCAATAACTTGTTTTCATAAAAAATTATTAAGAAACATTGTAACATTTGAGAAAAGCAAAGACTCACATAAATTGGAAGAAAAATAATCCCCACAAACAGCATAATATTTATTGTCTAGTAACCTGTGAAAATGTGCTCTGTACAGTTTTATTCAACGTTTCAATAGTATTTTTTTTTCAGTTTTGGAAAGGCACTTTCTTTCAATGTAATGTTAATTCTAAAATGCCATTTCATGCTTCATTATCTGTGAGTAGGAGTTTTAGTTTATGGTTGACCCTCAGCTTCATCTGTGAGTCATGGGTTATATAGCTGAGTATATTTTCCTAGGCATTTGGGTAAGGTGAATAATACTTTTTCCTATATATTAATTAGGCTTTCCTACTTAACAATGCTAGACTTCAAAATGAAAGTGACATGTTCTGGGAAAGAAGATGAAAAAATATGTAAGCTATAACATTTTGGAGAATGCTTAAATCAAATTATTTCCAAAGTGAAAACAAACATTTTGTTTGTTCAACCTTCCCTCTGTCACCTACCCCCACTTAGTTCTCATTTCTCTTTCCACCAGGTATCAGCCATGCCGAATGTTAAGGTACAGCTCAAAGCAAGCACGAAGGTTCCCAGTTTCTGGGTTTTTTATTTTAAACAACTTTTGGGCACTAGTGGGTTGCAACCTGTAGCTCCTGTCTCACCTCCTGTAATAGATGCTGACTGTGACTTTGAAGGTTGCAGCTTTACCATTTACATATTTATATGTATTTATATATATAAAGTAGATTTATCAGCTCCAAAAGGAACTTAAATTTGGCCTGGAAATTGGGAGAAAATAGGATTGAATTAAATTTTTCTACCTAAAGGCTATGTTGTGACTGTTCGAGATCAATTCCATTGTAATTATAATTAAACTTATAATTAAGCTTTCCTAGTCATCTGCCTCATAAATCCAGTTTATTTCTGGTTCTGTGTGTTCACCTGGCCTGGAATGTTCTTCCTTACATTTCTGCCTGTATCCAAATCCTTTACCTCTTATGCAAGGAATTTTCATCCCTTAGATGACAACCATTTTCATCCCTCACTCTCTGCTGTCACTTGCTTTAGATGAAATGTTAACCAAGCTGAGTATTTAAGAGCTTGAGTTTTAGAGCTGCCATAGGTGCTTGGTAAAAATACCAACTGAACAAACTAATTATGGGGGTCAACTGTGGGCCAGACACGGCTGTAGGTGCTGAGGTACGGCAGTGAGCAAGGCAGACAAGGAACCTACTCTCCTTGGGCTCACATTGGGGCAGAGATGGACAATTAAAAATAGTACAGATTGTGGTAAGTTCTGCACAGGAAGTAAGCAAAATCATGTGATACAAGGTAATTAGGGGCTCCTACTTCAGTTGGAGCAGGGGTCAGGAAATGCCCCAATGAGGGGATGACATTTGAGTTGAGACGTAAAGACCGAGGAGTCTGCCATGCTAGATCAGGGAAAAAAGTGTGTTCCAGTCAGGGAGAAAGGCAGTACCAATGTCCTGGGTAGAAAATAACACTCAAGGGGTAGAAAGAAGGGCAGTGGTGGAGGTGGGGAAGCAAGAGCTATACTTGATATTGTAGACTATTAAAGGGAGTTTGAGTTTTATGCTAAGATAAAAACCAGTGACTTTGTTTATCTGTCACATTGATTTTTCCAAAGCTGAATTGGATCTAAATATTTAAAAATTATGAAATACCATAATTTCATAAAATCCCAATATATTATTGTATGTACACATATGGGTTATGCATGAAGATTTCCCTAATTATTAAAAATTGTGTTGACTCACAATTTTCTTATCCACTCTAGTTGAACACAGTTGTCTTGGATGATGACAAGAGCAAGAAGAGTGAAGTTTCCCTTGATGCCACAGCAAGTCACAGAGGCACCAGGAGAGTGAGCTTTGGCCTTTTCCACATCTGTATTTCCCTCTGCACAATGATGTTGATGACAGGGGTAAGTAAGTGAGGAAACAGATTTCGGAGCTTGGAGCACAGGGCAAAAGTCAGGGCTAGTGTTGGAAATTTGGGCATCATCAGCCTATAGGTGTTTGCAAATCGAAGGAATGAGATCATCTAAGAGACAGAATAGATAGAGAAGCAAAGGGCCCCAAAGGGAGCCCGGGTCAGGGCAACATTTAAGACTAAGTTTAACTGGAAGAACAGGTGTCATCAAAAAGACTAATTGAGATCAGCAAGTAACAGAAAAATCTGAAGCCAAGAGAAAAAAAAACTAAAGAAAAAGGACACGGTCAAATGTGAGGGTGAGTAGTATGTTCACGGGGTTTGGTAACATAAAGGTACTTGTAGACCTTGACAAAAACCATTTTTGAGGGAAAGTCGGAGTAGGTGAAGGAAGGTGTGAGAAGGAGGAGGTGGAGACAAGGGATGTAGTCCACTTGTTGGAGGAATTTTGTAGTGAAGTTTGCTATGAAGTAGCATGGAGAAATAGGGTGGTGGCTAGAAAAAGATGAAAGGCACAAGGACTTTGATATTAGTGGATTAGTTATGCATTTTTGTTAAAAACTTTTACGTGTTTTCTCATCTGTAAAGGAGACAAAATTAACAATGATACTTGAAGTGGTTGCTAGGAGAATTAAGAGGTATTGCAAGCCAAGAAGTAACACCATACTTGGTGCTTTGTATGTTCTCAATAAATGGTCACTGTTATCACCATGTACCATAGAATTCCTTAACTCTCACACATTTACTCCAATGACTTTTCTTTTCCCCTCTTCACTGCCCCAGATTTGAGTAGTTATCGTTAAGGAATGTGTTATGGAAGTAGAGTTTGGGAATGAGATTAAATAGTAGGTTGTTCGTGTCTTTTGCCTACCTTTTCATGGAGTTTTTGTTTTTTTCTTGCTGTTTTGCTTGAGTTCTTTGTAGATTCTGGATATTAGTTCTTTGTCAGATGTATAATTTGTGAACATTTTTCTCCCATTCTGAGAGGATGCCTATTTACCCTGTTGATTATTTCTTTTACTGTGCTGTATTTGCCTTTGGGGTCTTAGTCATAAATTCTTTGCCTAGGCCTATGTTTAGACAAGTTTTTCCTATGTTTTCTTCTAGAATTTTTATGGTTTCATGTCTCACTCTGAAGTCTTTAATTCATCTTGAATTAATTTTTGTATATGGTGAGAAATATGGGTCCTATTTCATTCTTCTGTATATGGCTATCAAATTTTCCCAGCACCATTTATTGACTAGGGCATCCTTTCCTATGAACAGTCTTTTTTCAAAAGAACATAGACAAATGGCCAAGAAACATATGAAAAAATGTTCAACACCACTAATCATCAGGCAAATGTAAATTAAAACCACAATGAGATACCATCTTACCCCTGTCAGAATGGCAATTATTGAAAAGTCAAAAAACAACAGATGTTGGCATGAATGCAGAGAAAATGGTATGCTTATACAATGTTGGTAGGACTGCTAACTAGTGCAACTTCTGTGGAAAACAGTATGGATACTCCTCAAAGAGCTAAAAGTAGACCTACCATTTGATCCAGCAATCTCACTACTAGGTATCTACCGAAAGTAAAACCAATCATTTTATCAAAAAGACACCTGCACTCAAATGTTTATCATAGCACAATTCACCACTGAAAAGATATGGAATCAACCTAAGTGCCCATCAATTGATGAGTAGATTAAGAAAATGTATATATATGCACCATGGAGTACTACCCAGCCATAAAAAGGAATGAAATAATGTCATTTGCAGCAACTTGGATGGAACTGGAGACCATTATCCTAAGTGAAGTATCTCAGGAATGGAAAAACAAATACCACATGTTCTCACTAATAAGTGAGAAAGGACATTGGAAACCAAGAAGGGAATAGGGTGGGAGGGGAGTAAGGGATAAAAACTTACCACCTATTGGGTACAATGAACCCTGTACTGATGGTGGCTGCACTGAAAGCCCTGAATTCAGCATTATACAGTGTAGCTGTGTAACTTAATACTTTGAAATAAAAAAAAAGAAAGCTATATATACACAAAAATGAAAATTGTTAATAGAATTAAATAATTATTCAATGATGTGTACTAAACTCTGTGTTAGATGTTAGGGTTATGTATATGTATAAAAATGACTTAGTACAGTTCCTTCCCTTTATTAGTATACAGAACTCAGGAGTCCCCAGGATTACCCTTGGGTTAGATAATTCTCTAGAAGGACTCACAGACCTCAGAAAGCTGTTCTACTCATGGCTACAGTTTATTACAGTGAAAAAATACAGATTAAAATCAACAGAGGAGACAGACATGCAAGGCAGGGCTCAGGAAACATCAAGGCACAGAGCTTCCAGTAGTCCTCTCCCAGTGTAGTCATGTGGAGAGTATTAATACCTGTTCCTCCCAGGAACAATGTCTGAAGATATGCGTGGAATATTGCCCACAGGGAAGTTCATCTGAGCTTTGGTGTATGGAGTTTTTATTGCAGCTAAGTCACCATTCATGTGCCTAATCTTAGTTTTCAGCCCCCGCAGAGGTCAATCTGACACCCTGTGGCCCAGGTTCCCTCACTTTATATCATATTAAGACAGATTATCAGGCATGGGCCAAGGCTCCAGGTAAACAAAGACATTTTAATCAGGCAGGACATTCCAAGGGCTTAGAGGTTACCTCCCAGAAGCCAAGGGCAAAGGCCGAACCTCTCTTTGGCAAGGTTAATTGTTTACTGTACAATTTATAATAGTTGAGGAGATGATATATAAAGGCATAAACCTTAACCATACATGGTTTAACTAACAGTTCAAGTCAGTAAACAGTGTAATAATATCTACAATTATTTATTAATTGTAGAAAAAAAAGCTGTTCAAATAGTACTAACTGTAGATATTCAGAGAAAGAATCAGTTTGAGCTGTGGAGGGTGGAAAGGGAAGATTTACAGAAAAAGTCCTATATGAACTGAACCTTGAAGGATTAACTGGATTTGAACGGGCTGAAAGGAAGGTGAAGACACTTCTGGCAGGGTGAAGAGAGGAAGGCACAGTATGGAGGCGGTGTCCAGAGGAGATGGGAAAGATAAGGGAGTAGGGTGAGATGGGACTAGAAAGGTGGTATGCTAATTTCCTCGGGAAATAAGTGATCACAAACTGGGTAGCTTAAAACGGTAGAAATTTGATCTTGCAGATCTGAAGGCCAGAAGTCCAAAGTCAAGGTGTCATCATGGTTGGTTCTTTGTGGAGACTCAGGGAGAAACAATCCCAGGCCTTTCTCCTAGCTTCTGGTGGCTTCCAAAAAACCTTGACATCCCTTGTCTTGTAGATGTATCACTGTGAAGTCTGCCTCCATCATCTCATGACATTCTCCCTTTGTGTCTACATCTTTGTGTCTCTATTTTTTTTCTTATAAGAACTTCAGTCATTGGATTAGAAACCACTCTAATATGGTAAAATCTATGACCTTATCTTAGCTAATTTTATCTGCAAAGACCTTCCTTCCAAATAAGATCACATTCTGAGGTTGTAGGTAGACAGGAGTGCTGGGCATTATGAGGGGGGAGACTATTCAATTCAGTACAGGTAGGTTGAGAAGAAATGTGTTCTCATGCAAGGCTGCAGCTTTACAAAAACAATTACAAAAGCATAAACAATACTTGAATATCTTTTAAGCACAGTTCACGGAACAGGATCTTTCACATCTTTTCAATGGCTTTTCCCAAACACCAGAATACCTTCTTTCACTGCCAAGTACAACAACACTCAAGGGTAGGATTTATGTGGTGGGGGGGTGGAGTAAGGGGGTATCCAGTGGGGGTGAGTGGGTGGGTAGGGATATCATAAAGGCAGTCACCAAATTAGAATCATCCATCTTACTGTGTACTTTCCCCTCCATTCATGCTCAGACCCACTTGAGCTGTGGTGAAAAAACTTAAAGTACAATGCATTAAGAAGGCACATTTGCTTATAAGGAAACGTAAGGAACAACAACCCAGGTAAAACAAGGACAACTGAGTGATTCAGGGAGCACAGTCCTTGGCTAGGAAACCTTGGTGCCATATCCTCAGGAGGAGGAGGGCCAGGAAGAAGAGGGCACAGGAGAGACTGCTTCTCCTGTTCTATTTGAATGTTTTATTTTCCTGCTATTTCTGTTAATAAAAATAGTGTTTCTTGAAGTTTGGTTGGCTAAACTAAACTTGCACCTGTGGTCTTTGTTGAAAAGGTAAATTCTTGGACTCTATCCCAGACCAACTTGAATCAGAATGTTAATGTGTGGAGCCTGGGAGTCTGCATTTCCCACATTCTCACCAAATGATTCTTAAGCACAATAATGTTGGAGAAACATCATAGTAGAGTTCGGTATGGATTTAATGTGCATATATATTTAGGAAGGCTAAAGGGTTACTGTTCCACAGATCAGTTTTATGAGAAGAGTGAAGGTTGTGTTTTTGAAGGTGTGGGTTCCTGAGCCCAGAATTATTGGGGTCCACGTCAGGTTTAGGGAGGATCCCACTCGAGACAGAATGTGGTCTCTGAGTGTATTGTGGTGAACAGAGGAGAACTAGGACATGGTGGAGGAGAGGAGGAAAAAAGAATGGTGATATCAACTCAAATCTTTGCCTAACTAACAACTTTACATTAAGCCAGCTTGGTGCCTCAGAAGGGATCATTTCCTGTCTCCTCTGCCTCCCGCCGGCTGCCCACATTCCCACTCTGGGTGTTAATGGTGAGGCTTCTGTGGCTGATCTGGGAATGTCATTGCCATTTATCATTCCATTTTCAGAGGGGGAAAAATATTTTTCATTTCAGAGGAATTTGGGGGACACAAGTTTTTTGTTTCTTTTTGAATATTTACTCCTCAAAATCTGAGATTGGGCTGTGAAGAAGGAGCATAGCATTAATGTTATCTGTAGCATCCTATACCAGCTATGCTAAAACTGTGGGACTAATTTCTAGTCATTTTGAGAATATGTAGCTTACTTATAGCCATCTAGTTTTTCAAAAAATAATAATAGTGACATTTTTTGAATCAATATTTGAAAACCATTATCTGAAAAGGATGTTTGCATTGCTTCCAGGTGCATGGTGAGAGTGGCCTATATACGTTGAAAAAAGAATTACTGCCATTTTCAGAATATTAATGGCCACTGGAAAAAAAACAGGATATTTGAATTCTGGGCAGTTTTAGAAAAACCCAAAGAATTGTATTCCTGACCCTCAGAAAGAACAATGTTAACTGACTTGGAATGATAAAATGGATTCCATAAAAAATATATTCCGTTTCTTAATACTGTTAGATAATTGATCAAGTTCTGGGACTGCGGGGATTTTTTTTCCTATTCAATTGAATTTTCCCCATTCTTCTGAAGGAATTGAATGCAAAGCAAATGAGAAAGTCAACTTTGCAAAACCCATATCTTCGTCATAAATTTATTACATTTCTCTAATAAGAGCCTGCTCTTACCAGCTGTGCATTTCAGAAGATTCTCTTTTCTCAGGGAAAAGAAAAGAGAAAAACTCGATATGCATTCAAAACCTGAGATGTACTACCTATTAGAGAACACTACATTAGCATTTGATTAGTTTGAACTTTTAATTTCTAGCCTAGAGTAAGAAAAAGGTCAACTAGAACTGTATTTAAAAGAAGATGTGTTTATCATGGTCATAATCAATACTTCTCCAATATTGTAAGACTCAGCAGTAAAATTGCCAGTGCTCCTTCTTCACATTTGGCAATTTCATCTATCCTGGTTTTGAGCATTAACATGCAAAGTATACTGAGATTTTCACTAATAAAGTTCATTCAGGTAGAGTCAGCACCAGGTGAGTAGTTTGTATCTATGATGAAAACTATGATGAGAGCTTCACTTTCACAAGAAAAGGATATAGTCAGAAAAGCCCACAGGTTGTGGAGTCACTGGGATATGGTAGGGGCTCAAATTCAGATCCCCTACTTTTCTGGCAGAGTGACCTTGGGTGAATAACTTCTTTAAACTTCAGAGTCCTCAGCTGCACAATGTAGCGCTGTTGTTAAAACTTAGCAAAGTATTCTCTAAAATATGCCTGCCACATAATAATTACTTAATAAATATTTGTTCTTTTCCACTCTTTCCAATCTCTGAGCACTGCTCTCAACTGGGAATACCTACTGCCATGGACATCACAAATGTTCTGACAACTATAAGTTGTCCAGAATAGGTTGGAGCCTGTGCTGTGGGTAATGAAGGGCCGACGGTGAAACTTCTCAATGGATCATCAGCAGCAACAGGATGATAGGAAAGAGATTGTAAGCTGATTATTTATGATTTAATGCACAGGTGAAAAAAATAAACAAACCAGTATTTACTGGGAGTACACACAGCCTTGCCACTTTTACTTATTCATTTAATATTTATGTCAACCTTGTGAAATGAAATCAATAATCCTTCCTTATAAAAGGAAAAACCAAGTTTCAGAAAGCTGTTGTAACTCATCTAAAGCCATACATAATATATAGCAGAGCAGGAACAACACACTAGTGTTTGATATAACTTTGCCTAACACAGTGACACACACTGCTGAATGTCAGTAAGCTGCCTGTTCTTCATGCTAAAGAATGCCAAGGATCAAACTCTCAAGTTCATGAATTATCCTTCAACCTATGGCACACACAGAAATTTGAAGGGATATAGGTATTATAGCAGAGTAGGAACACTAACTCTTGAGTCAGACAATCCTGGACTTGAATCCTGGCTCAGCCACTTGCTATCTGTGTGCCAATGGGCAAATTATTAAACTTCTTAAGCTTCACTTTTCACCCAAAAAATGGGGATAATAATGGTACCCACTGCATGGAATTGTTTAAGGATTATTTGTAATAATGCCTGTAAAACACAATACAGTTCTTGGCACATAATTATAAATTTATTGTTAGTTGTAATAAGACACTGCAGTCTCAAAGTGTTTCACAGAGCTTGAATTAATGACTGCTTGCATCAGAATCCCTGGGGATCTTGTTAATGAGAAGAGTCCTGGGCCCAGCTCCACACCTAATGAATCAGAATATGTGGGTGGTGGTGGCAGGGATTTGCTTTTTAACAAGTTGCCTAAGTGCAGTTGAAACCAGCTACTGATACCATTCATCATCCATCCGCTCCTCTCCTGGCAACCCTGCCCTGATTTCCACCCAGGGGATTACACCCCCCACAACAATTTTTGATTCTGGTAGAGCACCTGGTGGCTGATTGGCATTTCCACGGCCACAGAGGCTTGGTTCAATCTGTCCCAAGCAAAGCTGATGCGATGCAGCTAGGCTTTTGCTAGAATACTAGGACAAAGGTAAGTACTCTTTCTGGTGATTGAGGGCCCGAAAGGATGTATCCATGAGAATGTTGGAAGCCATCCTGTGACCAGGAGGTGGGGTGGCTGTTTGAGAATGGAGCCAGAGGCAACAGAGACAAAAAATAGAGAGACGGAAGTCTCACGCTGATAGTGTCATTTGAACTTCTGGTCTAACTATACCTAAAGCCAGACTGATTTCTGCAATTTTCAGTTATTGAGCCAACACATTCCCTTTTTAGTTAGAGTATTTTGGAGTATACTTCTTTTTGTTACATGTCACCAAAAGCCCCAATAAATCAGATTACGCAGGTGCAAGTCTTTTGTCAAATGCATACCAGCTAGGTCTCCATTCCACACCCCTGCCTGACTTAACACATTGTGCTGGACCACATATGCATTTTCAGATTCCTTTTGCCTAGGCTGAAGGCTGGCAAGTAGCCTCCTAGATTTCTCTCCTCTAAACTGATACCTGAATCTTAACTTACTAGGACACACAAAATAAGTCCAAGAATACCCTACCTAACTTTGATGCTTTGGCTAAAACTTGGTTCAGCTCGTCAGAGGTTATAAATGCAAATCTTTAAAGGGGCCACAGCAGGAAAAACGAATAAGTAAAACAGTCTGGGAGTTAGAAATTTGCCGCTTGCTTCTTAAGTCCAAGGAAAACATCAAAGCAAATCTGAAATTAAATGCCCAGTCTCAGTGTTAACGAGACAATGGGGAGTAGAGACACTAGAGTATTAGAGAGCTCTCGCCTCTTTTAAAGACAGCAGGGCTTACTTAGCTTCAGCCAAAAGTTGCCATGTGGGAATTCAGTCCCATTATTACCAGAGTGGTCAGGCATCTTGAATTTTATATGAAATCTCCTGAATTTTAGATATTAATAATTAATGCAAATTTAAAAAACATTCTGTGCGGGCTGACACAGTGAGGCCCAGATACTACACACATGCCAGCCTATGGACATCTTTTGCAGACCTTCTAAGAGATAGCAAAGGAGATAGTTATTGAGGAGAAGATTTCACATATAAGAGATTATCCCAAGTCCACCTACAAATATATGGAAGAGAAGAAAGAGAAAAGATCCATAACTGAACATGCCAAGTAAAGGAGAAATGTCTTCATTCCGTCCATCCGCAGGCTAGCTTGTTAACCGGCATTTGGGTGTTTTAGGAGTGCATTGTGCTCTTAACTCATGTAAGATCTTCTTCTCATGGGGCAGGAAGCCTTTATCTCCTTTCAGAAATTAGATTATGTTGCTAACAGTCTCTATTTACTTATTGTCTTACTTTTCCTTTTGTAAAACTAGTACAGATTTCTGGATTTTTTTTTTTCTCTCCAGAAGATGTGATTGGCCAGAAATCTGGCCCCAGGCAAGTACTGCATTAACCTTACAATCCTAAGGAGAAATAATAACTCAAGAGCCCATTTGGTTAACAAATTATGTTTCTATACACTGTGAACATAGACTAATCTAAACTGTGGTAATTTCTTCCTATTTAATACATATTCATTCCACTTTTAGATATCCAGATATCTGGGTGAGGGACAGAGTGCCATTGATGAAAAATTTTTTTTAATAAATTTTATTTCAAAATATTAGGGGGTACAAGTGCTCTTGTTGCATGGATGAATTATATAATGCTTAAGTCAGAGATTTTAGTGTGCCCATCACCAGAATAGTGTACATTGTACCCCATAGGTAAGTTTTTTACCTCACTGCCCTTGTGCCTGCCCCCTTCTCAGTTTCCAATGTCCTTTATGATCATGTGTACCCATCGCTTGACACCCACTTATCAGTGAAAACACGTGGTGTTTGTTTTTCTATTCGTGAGATACTTCGCTTAGGATAATGGTCTCTAGTTCAATCCAAGTTGCTGCAAATGACATTATTTCATTCCTTTTTATGGCTGAGTAGTACTCCATGGTGTATATACCACATTTTCTTTATCCACTCATCAATTGATTGGCACTTAGGTTGATTCCATATGTTTGCAATTGTGAATTATGCTGTGATAAACATTCGAGTACAGGTGTCTTTTTGATATAATGACTTCTTTTCTTTTGTGTGGATACCCAGCAGTGGGATTCCTGGATCAGACGGCAGACCTACTTTTAGGTCTTTGTGGAATCCCCATATTGTTTTTCATAGAAATTGTATAATACTAATATAGTCCCACCAACAATGTATAAGTGTTCCTTTTTCTCTACATCCATGGAACGTCTGTTGTTTTTTGATTTTTTAATAATGGCCTTTCTGATACAGGTAAGGTGGTATCTAATTGTGGTTTTAATTTGCATTTCCCTGATGACTAGTGATGTTGAGCATTTTTTCATATATCTGTTGGCAATTTGTATATTTTCTTTTGAAAAAATTCTGTTCAAGTCTTTTGCCCACTTTTTAATGGAGTTATTTGTTTTTCCTTGATGATTTTAGTTCCTTGTAGATTCTGGATATTAGTCCTTTGTCAGATGTATAGTTTGTGAATGTTTTCTCCCATTCTGTAGGTTGCCTATTTATTCTGTTGATTATTTCTTTTGTTGTGCAGAAAATTTTAAATTTAATTAAGTCCCATTTATTTATTTTTGTAGTTGCTGTATATGCCTTTGGGATCTTATTCATAAATTCTTTGCCTAGACTGATGTCTACAAGAGTTTTTTGTATGGTTTCTTTCAAAATTTTTATGGTTTCACGTCTTACATTTAGGTCTTTAATCCATCTTGAGTTAATTTTTGTGTATGGTGAGAGAGAGGGATCCAATTTCTTTCTTCTGCATGTGGCTCTCCATTTTCCCCAGAACCATTTATTGAATAGGGTGTCCTTTTCATAGTGTATATTTTTTTCTGCTTTGTTGAAGTTCAGTTGGTTGTAGGTGTATGGTTTTATTTCTGGGTTTTCTATCCTGTTCCATTGATCTATGTGTCTACTTTTATGCAGTGCCATTCTGTTTTGGTTATTATAGTCTTGTAGTATAATTTGAACTCAGGTAATGTGATGCCTCCAGATTTGTTCTTTTTCCTTAAGATTGCTTTGATTATTCAGTCTCTTTTTTGGTTCCATATGAAGTTTAGGATTTTTTTTTAGATCTTTCAAAAATGACATTGGTATTTTGATGGGAAATGCATTAAATCTGTAAATCACTTTGGACAATATGGACATTTTAACAAAGTTGATTCTTACAATCCATGAGCATGGGATGTTTTTCCATTTGTTTGTGTCATCTGTGATTTATTTCATCAGTCGGTGTTTTGTAGTTCTCCTTGTAGAGATTTTTCATCTCCTTGGTTAAGTATATTCTTAAGTATTTTATTTTCTTTGCAGCTACTGTAAATGGTATTGCGTTCTTGATTTGACCCTCAGCTTGACTGTTATTAGTACATAGAAATGCTGCTGATTTATGTATATTGATTTTGTAACTTGAGACTTTGTTGAATTTATTTATCAATTCTAGGAGTCATTCAGTGGAGTCTTTAGTATTTTCTAGATATAAGATCACATCATTGTCAAAACAGGACCGTTTGACCTCCTCTGTCCCAATTTGGATGCCCTGTATTTCTTTCTCTTGCCTGATTTCCCTGGGTACAACTACTAGTATTATGTTGAATAGAAGTGGTGACAGTGGGGCACCCTTGTCTTGTTCCAGTTCTTAGGGGAAATGCTTTCAACTTTTCCCCATTCAGTATGATATTGGCTGTGGGTTTGTCATATATAGCTTTTATTATTTTGAGTATGTTCCTTTTATGCCACGTTTGTTGAGGTTTTTTATCATATAGGGGTACTGGATTTTATTGAATGCTTTTTCTGTATCTATTGAGATGATTATGTGGTCTTTGCTTTCACTTCTGTTTATGTGGTGAATCACATTTATTGACTTGCGTATGTTGAACTATCCTTGCATCCCTGGGATGAAACCCACTTGATCATGCTGGGTTATCTTTCTGATGTGTTGTTGAATTTGGTTTGCTAGTATTAAATATTTTGTTGAGGATTTTCACCTTTATGCTTATAAGGGATATTGGTCTGTAGTTTTCCATTTTTGGTGTGTCCTTTCCTGGCTTTGATGTCAAGGTGATACTGGCTTTGTGGAGTAAGTTAGGTAGGGTTCCTTCCTTTTCAATGTTATGGAACAGTTTCAGTGGAGTACATGCCAGTTCTTCTTTGTAGGTCTGGTAGAATTTGGCTGTGAATCCTTCTGGGCCAGTGCTTTTTTTTGTTGGGATAATTTTTTATTACTGTTTCACTCTTGCTATGCACTATTGGTCTGTTCATGATTTTCTGTCTCTTTCTGATCAGGCTTGGGAGGTTTGTGTTTCCAAGAATTTATCCATTTCCTCTAGGTTTTCTAGTTTGTGGAGTACAAGTTTTCATAGTAGTCATGGATGATATTTTGTATTTCTGTGGTATTGGTTGTAATGTCTCCTTTTTCATTTCTGATTGAGCTTATTTGAGTCTTTTCTATTTCTGGTTAATCTAGTGGTCTAAAGATTTTGTTTATCCTTTCAAAGAACCACTTTTTTGTTTTGTTGATCCTTAGTATTGTTTTCTTGATTTCTGTTTCATTTAGTTCCACTCTCAGCTTTGTTATTTCTTTCCTTCTACTAACTTTGGGTTTGGTTTGTTCTTCTTTTTCTAGTTCCTTAAGGCGGGACATTAGATTGTTAATTTGTAATCTTTCTGTCTTTTTTATGTAAATATTTAAGGCTATGAACTTTCACCTTAGTGCTGCTTTTCCTGTATCCCATATATTTGGAAACTTGCATTACCTTTGTCATTCAATTAGAAACATTTTTTTATTTCCATCTTGATTTCATCAATAACCCAAGGATTGTTCAGCAGCAGGTTGTTTGATTTCCATGTGTTTGTGTAGTTTTGAGAGTTCCTCTTGGAATTATTTCTAGTTTTATTCCACTGTGGTCTGAGAAGATACATCGTATGACTTCAATTTTTCTAAATTTCCTGAGACTTGTTTTGTGGCTTAACATATGATATATATTGGAAAATGTCCCATGTACTGATGAGAAGAATGTGTATTCTGCAGTTTTTGGGTAGAATGCTCTGTAAATGTGTGTTAGATCCATTTGTTCTAGAGTCCTATTTAAGTCCAGTGTGTCTTTGTTGATCTGTCTTGATGATCTGTCTCGTTCTGTCAGTGGTGTTTTGAAGTCCCTGGATATTATGATGTTGCTGTTTATTTCTTTCCTTAGCTCCAGTAGAATTTGTTTTATGCATCTGGAGCTCCCATTTTACATGCATATATATCTAGGATTGCTATATCTTCTTGTTGAATTGATACCTTTACCATTATATAATGACCATCTTTGTCTTTTTTTTTGTAACCATTGTTGATTTAAAGTCTATTTTATTTGATATGAGAATAAGTACAGCTGCTTGCTTTTGGTTTCCATCTACCTGGAATATTTTTCCACCCCTTTACTTTCAGTCTATGAGAATCCTTGTGAGTTAAATGGGGTTTTGGAGACAGTATATATTCGGGATTTTTTTTTTATCCATTTAGCCAATCCACATCTTTTAAGGGGGGGCATTGAGACCATTCACATTCAAAGTTACTATTGATATGTGAATCAACTATTGTGTTCATCATGTTGATTGTTATCTAGTTGCTTTGTCTTCTCCCTTGTGTTACTGTTTTATAATTGCTGTGAGTTTTAACTTTTGGGTGTTTTTACATTGGTGGGTATTGATTGTTCTCTGTAGAACACTTTTAAGTATTTCTTGTAGGGCAGGTCTAGTGGTGACAAATTCCCTTAGTGTTTACTTTTCTGGGAAAGACTATTTCTCCTTAATTTATGCAACTTAGTTTTTCAGGATGCATAATTCTTGGCTGGCAGTTATTCTGTTTAAGGATACTATAGATAGGACCCCATTCCTTTCTGGCTTGTAAGGTTTCTGTTGAGAAATATGCTGTCTGTCTGAAGGGTTTTCCTTTGTAGGTTACTCGATGTTTTCACCTCACGGCTTGTAGGAACTCCTCCTTCATGTTGACTTTGGCCAATATGATGACTATATACTTTTGTGATGCCTTTTTTGCAATGAATCTCTCAGGTGTTCATTGAGCTTCTTGTATCTGGATGTTTAAATCTCTAGCATGATCAGGGAAGTTTTCCTCAATTATTTTCTCAAATAGGTTTTCCAGGGCTTTTATTTTTTCTTCTTCACCCTCAGGGATGCCTATGATTCTTATATTTTGCTATTTTACATAATACCATATTTCTCATAGACTTTGTTCATTCCTCTTGATTCTCTGTTCTTTATTTTTGACTGGGTTAATTCAAAAGAGTTGTATTTAAGTTCTGAATTCTTTCTTCTGCTTGGTCTAGTCTATTCTTAAAACTTTTCCACTATGTTTTGTATTTCTCTAAAGGAAGTTTTCATTTCCAGAAGTTCTATTTGATTTTTTTTTTTAATATATCTATCTCTTTAGTAAATTTTTTATTCATTTCCTGAATTGTTTTTCTGGTTTCTTTGAGTTGGTTTTCCATTTTCTCTTGGATCTCATTGAGTTTTCTTACAATCCATATTTGGAATTATTTTATCTGTCATTTCAGTATTTTCATTTTGGATGGGATCCATTGCTAGAGAGCTAATGTGCTTCTTTGGGGTGGGGGTCTTTTCACTCTGATTTTTCATACTTCCAGAGTTATTGTAGTGATTCCTTCTAATGTGGAGCAGCTGTTGCTTCTTGGTTTTGGATTTTCTTTTGTTTAGATGGAAATTTTTTATGCCCCTCACTCTTAAGCCTGTGACTGTATCATATGTTTGATGAGGACCTTTGGCTTTGCTAGTGGGTACTTTGATGGGGGTTTAGGCTCTGGATGGATACCTTGGTTACAGATATCCTTAGTGTGGTGGTTTTCTCAATTGCGAGTTATTTGCAGGCTGTAGTCATGGTGTACCATGTGTGTGGGCAGATTCCCTGTCTCTTGTCAACAAGGGGAGATGGAGGTCTTTGAAATCCTTTCTCTTTCCTCAGCCCTGTGGCATTCTTAACAGTATAAATTATATTGGGATGCTCAGTTTAATCTCCGAGACAGTTGGTGGTGCTTGTGGGTAAGAGTCAGCCACATCCTCTATGATTGAGTCAGTAAATGCTGTAATGGGCTGTACAAGCTGTCTTACCTGCCAGTAGGTGGCCCTTGCAGGAAAGAGCCAGCTGCAGTGGTCTTTTTTGGGACCTGTGCCCCACTCTAGTCAATGAGGAGAAGCACTTAGATACCCCAGGCAGTGTATGCAGCCCTGGAGCCCCCCGGAGATGTCTAATTCTGCACGACAGCAGAGGATGGTGGAAGCAAGGCTGGGCAGGGCTGGGCTGGACAAGTCTGGGTTTAGGGTCCACAAAAGCAGGCATAAGAGCTGTCTTGGCAGAGGTCAAGGGTCAGCTGCCAGGCTGCTGGGGAAAACCACCAGGGAGGGGCTCAGTCTGCCCCACCAAGCCAGAAAGTTTGCTCATTGGGGAAGGGCCATCTGAGATTCACAGTCTGACTGGCAGGAGTTGCTTTCACTCTTCTCCCTCTTCCCTTGACCTGCAGATCTCCTTCTGGCATTTGGCCACAAGCAGCAGCCCAAATTAGCTGAGCTCACCAGCAATGGCCCCACAGGTTGGAAGCTTCCCTGCCCAGGATCCTGCCCTGGACAGAAAGTTCAGTTTTCCTGTGGGGGAAGGGGTGCTCCATGAGTACGCTGTGGCTCAGACCCACACTTCACTCTCCTTTCAGTTCTGCCTGCATGGGCTCCCTTGCCTCCCAAGATTAGTTCACAATTCTCCCCTTCGTGCCTCTGTGCAACACGATTGAGTCCTGGGGGTACAGGATCTAGCCTATGGGCCTATCCTCTGATGCCCCAAATTCAATCCCTGACCGTGCCAGGGAGAAGTGTGCTGGTCCCAAGTTGCCTGTGGAGTGCTCAAGGAGGCTTAATGTTCCTTTGGTTCAGGCTATGCCCTGCTCTGCTGAAGCAGTCAGGTGGGCAGCCCTGGGGAGGGCTGGCAGGCAGAGCGCTCACAGTCCAAGTACCCCTTGGTCTGATGCTGGTCTTTAAGAGGAAAGACATGAGCCCCACTCTCTGTGGAAACCTCAGTGTGGTGGGTGCACCCACAGAGGGGAAGCAGCCACTCCTGAAAGCTCCAGCTCAACTGTCCCTTAGGGCGCCCATGCCAACTCATGTGGGAACTGCCATGGCTACATCAGCAGCTGTGGGCGGGAGAGGGGAGGAGTAGGAAAAGAGTCTGAATGGAGGAGAGCTGGCACTCTGGTCCCCTTTGTCCCAAGGGGCCCCCTGGTTTGCTGCACTTTCCTCTTCCCTGAAGGCAGCCTTCCCCAAATGTCCAAGCTCTGGGATCACACAGTTCCCCTGGGACCCACCAGCTCCCTCTTGCCACTACATTCTGGGCAGGCATTGAGAAATGTTTGTGTGGGGACCAGTGACAAGAAAACTGAAGGGCTGAAGCTCCCTGGGGAGGACAAAGGCACACAATGGGTGGAAAAGCAGTATGGTGACTGCTGCCTCAGCTTGGGTCTGTGGTGAGTGGGAGTGACCTCCTGTCTTCCTTTGGTTCTTGTTCTCCACATGAAAAATGCACCCATTCTGTCAATTTTCAGTTCTATATTCACAGATATGCCAACCTTATAAAATGAAAATAACTGACAAAATATGTAAAGTACACAGCTTAGTCTTGTGCATAATTTAAATTTAAAAAATTTATGTATTTAAATGCATTCATGAAGGGAGACATTAGCATGAAAAACAGATGAGAAGGTGGTTTCAGTTCTCTTAGTCAGTTAGTTTTCAATTCTTCTTGTGGACTTTGCCAAACATCCTCTTTGTAGCACATACCTACCTCTTCTCTTCCAAAGATATCCACAGTCTTAGGGACTTTTTTTTTTTTTTTAACCCTGTTAAAATCTATACTCAGAAAACACTGAATTAAACTCATTCACACATTTTCTTTGTAGCAGGTGCTGTGGCTATATCTACCATCAAGGTAGCTCCCATGTTGGTGGGAAAGCTAACATACCAATAAATCCTTTATGTGGAGAGTGTTGCAGTAGACATCTGCACAGGAGAAGCAAGCACACAGATGGTAGTGGTTTGGGGGTGCCAAGAAAAGATTTACTGAGAAGGACATGGTGACTTGCTCTTTAAAAGATTATTCTGGTGACATTATAGTGTCTATAAAGGAGAGGGATGGGCCTGAAGGCAGACAACCATATTAGGCAAGAGGCAATGGAGTCACAAGTGAGGACAGTTAGCAAGGAGAATGAAAAAAAGGGGGCTTGTGGCAGAGATATTAGAAGGCAGACACTGATTTAGATAGGAAGAATGAAGAAGAGGGACGAGTCTAGGAATATTCTACACTGAGGTGAGCAATTTTTTCTATAATGGGCTACCTAGTAAATATTTTAGACTTTGTGGGCCACATACAGTCTGTTGTATAGTCTTTTTTTTTTTTTAATAATCTTCTAAAACAGCGGTCCCCAACCTTTTTGGCACCAGGGACCATTTTCATGGAAGACAAATTTTCCATGGACCAGAGCTGGGGGATGGTTTCGGGGTGATTCAAGCACATTACATTTATTGTGTAGTCCAACCTCTCTGCTAATGATAATCTGTATCTGCAGCCGCTCCCCAGCGCTAGCATCAACACCTCAACTCCACTTTAGATCATCAGGCATTAGAGTCTCACAAGAAGCGCACAACCTAGATACTTCACATGCACAGTTTACAGTAAGGTTTGCGCTCCTATGAGAATCTGATGCCACTGCTGATCTGACAGGAGGTGGAGTTTATGCGGTGATGCGAGCAATAGAGAGTGGCTGTAAATACAGATGAGGCTTTGCTCACTTGCCCGCTGCTTACCTCCTGCTGTGCGGCCCAGTTCCTAACAGACCAAGGACTGATACCAGCGGTTGGGGACCACAGTTTTAAAGTATAAAAGCCATTCTTAGTTTGGGGCATGGATATGGCCCACACGCCATACTTTGCCAACCCCATGTTCTAGACTAAGATATCCCAAGGGGGATATCTTGAGTCAGATAAGAGGAGGAGAGAAGGTTCAGCCTATAAATAAAATTGAAAAGTACTGGTCAATACTACTAAATTTTTCACTGTTTTATCACAAATAGGAAAGCTCTCTTTCAATAAAATTGAAATTTTTACATATTGATCAAATTACCATTTATTATACAATCTTTTTTTACAACACGTTCTTTGTTTTAGAAAATAAACCTTTGATCCATTGTTCCTATGTGTTTTTATTCTAAGTCCTACATGCCCAGTACATGCTTTTGTGTCACAGTTATCAGTTTTGGGCTATAATGCCCTAAATATTTGCTATTAAGTATACAAGTTTTTATTAAAAAGTTATAATCCATTATATTAATGGTGGATGCTTTTTGGCTTGATGTATGATAAGTGCACAATATTATTGTTTGAGTCAATTAATGATAATGATAAAATTTCCATTGAAAAGTAAATTACTGTTCATTTAAAAAATAATCATCAGTTTCAGAAGGCTTAAAGCAGTTGGTAGGGATGCTCTTCAATACTATTTGTATTTTTACATTTGGATTAAAAGATGAGGGCTAAGAAGTATTTTTACTATGTCATGAACAGAATTTCTAGGCATTCAAGTATGGAAAATTGTTTCTTTTATTTCTAATTAGGTGTTAAAATGTACACACAGGCATGCATATAATTAATTCCTGATTATCTGAAGGTAGATTAGCCTGTTTTCAGATGAGGTGGTAAAGGTGCAACAGGGATTTGGGATTAGGTCACTACCCCTATAGGGGCATATAATCAAGCTGTGATCATTAGCCCTGATCAACTGCAACCCAGTGCTTGGAGGATAGGGTCCCAGGTCTGGAGTCATTCAATCTGGCACACTTTACGCACTCCATCAACAGTCCTACCCAAAGTTTGGCCTCTCAGCTTCTGCACCTTGGAGAGCTGTCCTTCACTTCCAATCTCATAATTATATAATGGCTCAGCTTCACTGGGAAATGAAATTGTCCCAGATCCCAGCTGGGGTTTATCCAATGTTTGATTGATCTGCAAAGTGGCTAATCTACTGCATGTTAATGAACAGTTAACTGTGGTTTTATTTGAACTGTGTGTGGTTTGGGGTTTTCTGTAACCTACTTTATTTCTACCGACCCTCCAAAATTATCTCTGACAATCAAGTATTAACTGTCAATATATAGTCCTTCCAAATTTCCCTGTGCATGTAATTTCACAGCATTTTGACCCATCCTGCTTTATCTTCCAAAAAATTCATTTCATTTTAGGGATCCTGTGATATGGCCATCCTTGTTTTCAGTATGATACTAATATGACAATGTAAAATTGCCCAACTCACAAGTTTGGCTTTTGATATTCAAGTCCAAAAAACTGGGCCAAAGTTGATGCCTAAACTTAGGGTTTAGTGAGGGATAAACCATTGTTTTCAAAAGCCAATAAGTTTTGGAGATATATTTTCCTGCAGCATAACCTAGCCTATACCCTGACTAATACAGTGTCTGATACTTCACCCCCTTCATCAGTATACATTAAAATTTAGATTCATTGAGAGCATAGACTTTATCTATGTTGTGATCTTCTTTTATGTATTCTCAGTGCCTGCAGAGTGCCTAGAGTTTGGGCAATAATCACTCAATAAATATTTGTTTACTCTAAAAATAAATGAAACACTCTATTCTTGTTCTGGTGACAACAGAGGGCAAACAGATGTGGTTATTCATGCTAATGAATCACAACTCTATTAGCTAAGTAAGTCATAGGTTTGTGTTCCCAATACTACTTAATGGTGATTGCAGATATATTGGAGGGCTGGCATGAGATGATTTTAATTAGATTGGTTATCTGGGCTTTTTCAGAAAATGTCACTTGGATAGCTACCTGACCAGCCTCATGAATAGAAAGACTCTGAATCTGCTTAAGACTAGATATGAGTTATTGAAAGGGCTAATTGACACAACCAAGAGGACAGGAGGAAGAGCCAGAGAGTGCCTTGACAGCTGTGTTAAATAAGTCTAGCCGATCAGCCTATCTCTCTATTTATAGTCATCGGTCCTGTAACAACTTAATTATAACTTAGTTAGTTGAATTCTAGGACAGATTCTAGCTATGAATTATAAAGGATGTTTCTTTTTTTAAAAAAAAAGGAAAGAAAATTTTGCTTTATAGCAAAACAGGTTCATTTGTTTTGTTACCTTGGAATTTACTTCTTCAAAATATTTTCTAAAATACCTGCAATCACGAAGACTTATATAACAGACACCCTCCCATGTGATTATAGTCCCTGCATACTAAAGGCAATTTACAATAATATTAACATCTGCTAAGAGCCATGTTGGGAATTCTGTGGCAGGCTGGTGCCCAAAGAGGGAAGCTAGGTATATGTAAGAACATTTCTCAGAGGCCTATTCAGGCTATAGGAGCCAGACCCTAAGAGTCATCCAATTATAACCACAAAGGTCATGTCAGATAAGCTCTAGCCAGGCCATCTAGGGTGGGTGAAGGCAGCATTAGTGTATAAGGGTGATAACTACTGCTTAAGCAAGTGGGTGGCAGTGTTGGGTGCTAAGTGGTGTCTTGCTTTGTATCTAAACAGCAACCAGTTAACAGTATCTAAACAGGCTCCTGGTACGGAAATAGAAATGGAGGCCAAGAAGAGACAGTAGGGACGTTGGGCCCCATAAAGCAGATTGGCTTTCAGAGTAGAACTCAAGTTCAAGTGTAGCACGAAGCAAAAAGCTGTGATAGAGATAGTCGGAAAATGAAAATAAATGGACATAGGCAATAATCCCATGGAAAAGTTATAGTAAATAATTTTAAAATAATCATTTATTTTATTACTGCTAAAAAGACAAGAATGGCAGGGGGTAGAAGAGATTTCTTTCCTGACAGTGATAGCCTATTGTAACCACTTAACACTATGGAGTCGAGTTATCAAGCCTTAAAATTGTTAAATTTTACTTTTTCACTTGGGTATTATTAGTATCCTTTGTTTTTAAAATTTGGCTAAATTTTTCAAAAATTGGCAAAAACAAAGAGATTCTAGATATTGTAAATATTCAACAACAAAACCATGTGTTACACAAAAGATATAAAATATTTAAAATTAAATTGTCACAATTAATTATACTTTACTTTTTACTTTGTAACTAAGAATTATTAGAAGGGAAATGTGTTTAATTGATAAAGTCTTAATTTATGAACAAACTATTCCTTAAATTTTTCAAACCAAACACAGTAAATTTGTAGGCAAATAAGTTATTCATCATATATTTAAATGTTTGTAAAAAGCAATGCACTTTTAGATTTCTTATAAGTGATAAAATGTTTAGTCTTCGGCCCACTGATCTCTATTTATCATCATCTTGGGCAGTATCATCTCCATTTGTGAATTTTACTCTACAGTATTATAACTAAATGACCCATGATAAAATTTTCAGAAGATTGGAGGCTATGGGCTCAGACTGCCTGGAATTTGAATCCTGTCTCCTAACTGTGTGACCCAATTAACTTGCTAACTGTGACACTTAGCCTGAACTTTAACATCTATAAAATTGCTCATAATAATTTCTGCCTCATAAGGTCATTCTGGCCATTAAACGGGATTACAAATGTAAAGTTCCTTGACTTCATTAAATGATCGGTAAGTCATAGGTATTATTTACTATCTACATCTGTGAGCATCAGACCTGTGTATGCCACTGCCTTTTGGCAAAGTCCATGTGGGTTTTGTACAGGAACAACACGTTCAGGCTTTCAAAACAGCATTCATTGTCTTCTCATCTAAATCAACTTTCTCTCTGAAGTCTCTGCCTAATCACTTTGAATCTTATCTCCTGGATCTAACCAATTAATTACCAAGACCTATCGATTGTATTTTATACATGTCTGCCATAGCCTTAGGCAGGCGTGGGGAACCTTTTCATGTTGGAAGGCCTCATTAATTTAGCTGTAATCAAATAAGGCCACATTCAAAAACCTTTAATTAGATATACTTAAAAATGTACATTGTTTTGTAAAAATATAACTACTAGGTACTTAATAATTTCAAAAAATGAAAATTGTTAATTTTAAAGTTAACTAACCTTTTAATGACTTTGTTGTGTCTGCTTTTCGTTGGAAAGCATTTGAATATTTGGTTGCAGCATGGAGGTCCACAGTTTTAGTTGGCCCTGTAGATGGGTATCAGTCATTTGTGACCTTAAGGGCATCTTGATTTGGTTTAGGTAGGAGAAGGTAGATTTGCAGCAATAAGTGGTTGAAAAGCAAGAAAGCTTTTTTCAGACATGTTGCCAAAGGCGTGGGTATTCTACTGCATTTTTCCATATTTCAATTAGATCTTTCTTAGCATCAAACAATGACTTTAAAATGTCATCTACTGAGAGCTCAATCAATTCCTTCTGTAGTTCTTTAGGTGCCTTGGTGATATCAACTAGGTGAGTCTGAAATGCTAATTTCAGCATGATGTCATGATTCTCAAAGTCAGTGAACCTTTCATTGTATTCTCCAATTAATAGGTCTGTAACAGCTGTGTATTCTTTAAATGATTTGTATATATCATCCTGCTTATCAATGACCTTTGCTAACTGGGGAAAATTTTCATCTGAAGTTTCCTTTTGGAGAAGAAGTGTTTTGAAAAAAGATAGCTTTTTTTTTTTAAATGCTTGGATATTTTGCCACATATCATATACAGATTTAGTTTTACCTTGCAAAGAAATATTCAAGTCATTTTGATTTGACATGATGTCACACAGAAATGCTGCATTCCTATAGAAATTTTCATTCAATAATTCACATTGCTGATTCTGTTCATCATAAAATTTAGCTATTTGTTCTCAAAGAAATAAAATTTTGTCTAACACCTGTCCCTGCAATAGCCAATACACTTTAGAATGATAGGCAAATCCACACTGAATACCTCACCATTGAACTTTAGCATGTTATGAAACTGACCATGCTGTGTCACATTTGCAGGAATGTAGTTAACAATAGTTATAACTTGTTGCAAAGTTTCACTTAAAACAGTAGCTTTAGCACAGAAATTTTGCTGATGCAAGATACGATGAAAAGAAATGAGAACATCTGGATCTATTAATACTTTTTTTATCTGTGTAATAAACCCTTCATGGTTTCCTGTCATGGAAGGTGCACCATCTGTACATACACTCACTAAATCTACCAAATTCAGTCCAATCTCACCACATTTATCTTGAAAGTTGTTGAAGGTATCTATTCCCCATGTTCTGTTCGCAAGAGTGCCCAAAGCGAGTAACTCTTCATAGCAAAGAAAATCTTCTGTTATGACCCAAATGAAGTATAACACCTGTGCTGAGTCGGTCGTATCAGTTGATTCATCCAAAGTGATTGAATAGTATATATTTTCCTTTTGAAGTATTGCATGAAGTCATTCTATTAACTTGAAGGCTAATTTATGCTGCTGATCAGTTATGGTTATCCTTGAAAGAGGCAGTTGTATATACTTTGAAACATTATCGGGGTCTAAGCATTCTACAACTTCAACAATGCATCCTTTCACAATTTCTACATCACTAAATGGCTTCCCTTTTTTTCTGAGTATATAAGCTACTTTATAGGTTGCTTCATTGGCATTATTTCCAGGTCTTATTACTGCTTGAAAGAATTGTCTTTGCTTTTGATTTTCATCTTTTAATTTCTGCAGCACAACCTTTCATGCCTCTCCCTCTAATTTAAAATATTTGTGCTCCTTATGAGTGTTATAATGCTGATGAGCATTGAATTTCTTTAATGTTGATATTGCAGTATCATGAAGCAAGTAAATCATCTTATCTTTAGCAGAAACAAGATAATATTGCAATTCCCAATCCTTATTAAAAAATCTGTTTTCTTCCTTCAGCATTCTCTTGGTCTTTTTTGACATGATGGGCTGTTAAGCAGAAAAAATTTTAAAATACTGTCGAGCTCTGCAATTATTCAAAAATTCCACTTCAAACAGAAACACAGTGCACCATGGTCAAAAGCTGATAACAGACTGGTGGACTCGACCCCCATAAACTCTCACCAACCAGGCTTGTGCGGTAGTGGTGCCAGTCAGGCAGGGGAAGTTAGAACTAATTCATGAGCATAGCAGCCATTAATTTAGCCCTTATAGCTCACTGATGTTCTAATTGTGCTGGTCAGTCTGGGAGTATTATTTCATTGAAACTTATTTTATTCTTTGGTATTTTAAATACATTCATTTTAAAAATATAATAAAAATATAAAAGGTGAAAAAAATGTACTAATAAAAGTAAAAGGATTTGTTCTGTAAAATTTGGATTCAGTCAAAAGGCTGCACTTAAGGACCTAGAAGACCACATGTGGCCTTAAGGCCTCATTTTCCCCACCCCTGGCCTTAGGTTAGCCCCTCATCCTTGGCTAGTCTCTGTAGTCTCTCACCTGCACTTTGGTATCTGCCCCCTACTTTGTCTCCTTCATTTATGCTAGAGCTCCACTACCTGTGCCCACCTCCTACCCCTTGTATCCATCTTTCATGAGGCAGCCAGAGTGATCCATCTAAAACACAAACCCAACTGGGCGACTCCCTTGGGAACTCCCAATGGCTTCCCCTCACTTACAGAAATAAGTCTGAGCTCATAGCATGACCTACAATCTTTAGGACTCATGTGGTGTTCCATTTGTAGTTATTGTCATTTAGAGCATCCTAGCTTTTACTTTGTTATTCTCTTTTCCTCCAGTAAGGTGTCTTTGTATCCCAGGTTAGTTGAATACCACACAGTTTGATAAGGTCTGTGCTTACCTCTCACTTATCACTTCTATATGGTATTAAAATCATTCTTGGGGATATCACCGCCTCTACACTAAGCTTCTCAATTGCTGTGATTATGGCTTGTTCATCTTTGTGCCTTAAGAGCTTGGTTCATAGAAGATTCTTAATGTTTTGTGGAACTGTTGAACTTTATTTAATTTTTCTCAATATTTCTGCCTTCCCTTCCACCTTCAGGAAAGAAAAGGAAAAATGATTCTCTGTCCCTTACATTTTGTTTTCATATTTCTGGAACTGCTATAGCTCCATTTCCATCATTTTCCAGTCTGACTTTTATTTCAGAAATTGGAATTCTGGGGTATAAAAATCATACAAGGGTCCCATAATGCAAATATTTATGAAATACTGGTCATGTCTGTAGAACATTCTGAAGATAAAAAGTCAAACTTAGAAAGAATTGGTCAAGTTCAGGGGGCCTGGATTTGCCTGGCAAAAAGCAAAACAAAACAAATAAACAAACAGAACCCATTACAAGCAGGAAGGAGAGGAAGATATGGTCCTCTCTGAGGCTAGACCAACTCAGACGACCTCTAGAGCTGTGCTGTCCAATATGGCAGCTACTAGCCACATGTGGTTATTGACCACTTGAAATGTGGCTTATACTGAAATGAGATGTCCCTAACTACAAAACATATACTGTCTTCCAAAGACTTAGTACAAACACAAAGAATGTAAAATATATCATTAATAATATATATATATTTAAAATGTTTTATTGTTTTTTATTTTAAAATATTATGGGTTTCAAGCATTTAGGTTACATATATTGCCTTTGCACTGCCAGAGTCAGAGCTACAAGTGTGCCCCTCCCCCAGACAGTGTGCACTGCACCCATTAGGTATAAATATACCCATCCCCTCCTCCACCCCTCACCTGCCTGACACCTGATGAATGTTACTTTCATGTGTGCACATTAGTGTTGATCAATTAGTACCAATTTGATGGCGAATATATGTGGTGCTTGTTTTTCCATTCTTGTGACACTTCACTTAGGAGGATGGGCTCCAGCTCCATCCAGGATAATACAAGGGCTGTTAGTTTATCATTGTTTTTTGTGGCTGAGTAGTACTCCATGGTATACATATACCACATTTTATTAATCTACTCATGTATTGATGGGCACTTGGGTTGTTTCCACATGTTTGCAATTGTGAATTTGCTGCTATAAACATTCAAGTGCAGATGTCTTTTTTATAGAATGTCTTTTTTTCCTTTGAGTAGATGCCCAGTAGTGGGATTCCTGGATCAAATGGTAGTTCTATTTTTAGTTCTTTGAGGTATCTCCCTATTACTTTCCATAGAAGCTGTACTAGTTTGCAGTCCCACCAGCAGTGTATGAGTGTTCCTATCTCTCCGCATCCATGCCAACATTTGTTGTGTTGGGACTTTTTTGATAAAAGCCATTCTCGCTGGAGTTAAGTGATACCTCATTTTGGTTTTGATTTACATTTCCCTGACGATTAGAGATGCTGAGCATTTTTTCATATGTTTCTTAGCCATCAGTCTATCTTCTTTTGAAAAGTTTCTGTTCCTGTCCTTTGCCCACTTTTTAATGAGGTTGTTTGATTTTCTCTTGCTGATTTTCCTGAGTTCTGTATAGATTCTAGTTATCTATCAGCTCTTTATCAGATGTATAGCTTGTAAATATTTTCTCCCATTCTGTAGGTTGTCTATTCGCTCTAGTGATAGCTTCTTTGGCTGTGCAGGAGCTTTTTAATTTGATCAGGTCCCATTTATTTATTTCTGTTGATGCTGTGTTGCTTTTGGGGTCTTCTTCATGAATTCTTTGCCTATGATGATATCTGCAAGAGCTTTTCCAACCTTTTCTTCTAGAATTCTATGGTTTCATGCCTTAGGTTTAAGTCTGTTATCCATTGTGAGTTGATTTTTGTGAGAGGTGAGAGATGTGGATACTGTTTCAGTCTTCTACATGTGGCTATCCAATTATTTTAATATTTATTAAATGTTGAAATTATAATTTTGGATATATTGGGTTAAATAACATACATGGTTGAAATGAATTTTACCTATTTATTTTTACTTTTCTTAATGTGACTGCTAGAAAATTTAAAATTATGTATGTGGCTCACATATTTCTATTGGACAGCCCTGAAGGATGGAATAACACCCTATATTTACTTATGTCTTCTAAGAAGATTTGAGACAGGGAATATGTATCTCCATTTGGAAGCCCTGAGATGCTTCTAATATCCACATGTTAGAGACATGGGATTCAGTTGAATAAGTCATATGTTCTCCATGGTTGAGTCACTTCCAATGTGGCATGAGCAATGGTTGGGCACCTACTGAATGTCTGCTGAGCCAGCGTGTAGCTAATTGGCCATGTGCCCAGATTATTACAGCCCCCTTTGGGTCAGTAATAGTCCTCGTTCTTGGGTGAATAACTGCTCAACTCTCTAAGGTGAATTAACTCTTTCAGGGCATTAGGGCACTATATAGCACACTGGGGAAAAAAAGTAATTCATTCAATGGCCCCCTAAGGACACCGTGGAGTGCAGAGAGGAAGCTCAGAGATTTGAAGCTCACATAGCAATACTGCAAAGCCAATTAGGGGAACAAGACAAATTAAATGGAACTGTGCTCTGTCCAATTGAGATATAAAGACAGTTTATATGAACAGGATGTAATTGCCTAAGTGGGAATTTGGCTAAGAAAATAAGGCTTTTCTGAGAAGGACTTTGGAAGGAAAGAATGAAGCATGGCGAAGATCTCAGTTCTATATAAAAAGTTTGTAAGCTTGTGTATTTTAAAAATTATATTTTCAAAGTGTTGGGAGTTTTCTGCATTTTTCCACTTTATTTTAACTATTATACCCATATTTTGAATGCTAAACTGGGAATCAGGAAACTTGGCTTCAAGCTATAGTGCTACCACTAACTAACCACATGACCTTGGGCAGGTTACTTTCTCTCTCTGGCCCTTAGATCCCCCTTTCATTAGATGATGTTAGGGACTGTGTTGGGCTAGAGATGCTTTTAGATAGGATTTGGTGGAAGGACCCAGGAATACCCAACCCTATCTTAGACCAGATCCACTGGGACAGAGATAGACAAGCAGGGAATGACAGCCTATGGAAGCAGATGATCACTTTACTGTTAACTGGGCTTTCTGTCCCAAAGTCCAAGGAAGGCTCTGGGAAACTGGGCTGGAGAATATAGCTCAAGTTTCCCTGTTCCTGAAATGCTAAAGCAGAATTTTTCCACTCTCTGGTTGGCTGTAGGAAGGAAAGGAAAAGAGAGTACAAGTGATTGGTTTTCCTTCAAGAAAACAGGCTCTGGGTGAACCTCTTCCTTGTGCTACAAGAGGAATCCAATGCATGGTAGCCCCATTTTCACATTCCTCATGACAATGGCAGCCACATTTAGACTCTCAACCCTAACCCAGTAGATTCCCTTCTTGAGGAAGAGTGAGTAAGGGGTGAGGGACTTTCTCAGGGAGGACAGAAATAGAGAGTTTTCCTTCTTCAGTAGACTTCTGTCTCTTCTACTTCTACTATTGTTTCAGTGTGCTTTTTTCATGGAAGTCTGAGACCCTTAGCACTGACCTGACTTAGTTGATTATGCAGGCTTCTACTTTGCATTTCTTAGAAAGAACAAAAATTTTCCTGTTGATTGCTTGCTTTGCCTACCTAGACATTCTTTGAGATCTTTTGAGAAAGCTTGCTAAAGACCCCTATCTTGATAATTTAGATTAATAGCTCCTTTGATAATCAAGCAGTAAGAATGATTTTAATCCCCATCACTCATGTAGTACTTATTATGTGTCAGATGCCATTCTAAGTGCCATGATATATCAATGCATTTAATCCTTACAAGTCTAAGAAGTGTTTTAATTATAATTGGCATTCCTATTTTACCAATATGAAAACTGAGGCAAAGAGAGGCGAAGCAGCTTGTGCCAGGTGTCATGGATAATGGATAGCAGAACAGGAATTTGAACCCAGGGTCTGGGCACTTAGCCACAAGTTATACTGATGTTCAATGTCAGTTTTATCCTTTTAATTATACATTTCAACCACCTAATAGTTTCCATTTATAGAAAAAACTGGTTGAAAAGTTTGAAATCCCACTTTTATATTAATTTAATTAATATAAAGTACTTCTAGTTGTATGTAAACAACTTATACACAAGTGAACAGTGATTATTGAAGTGCCTTAATTAAGAACACATGAACATATTTATATTTGTTGTAGCTAATGTTTAATTGCATAATAAAATTTTACTAATACACTGTAGTATTAATTATTATAAAACATCTAAAAGTTTCATTCCATTTTATGTAAAAGTATAATATAATCATGGAGGTCTAATGATGTTTGGTGCCTCTACTCTCATCACCTTTTTATTTAGGCAGGCAGGGGTGTAATCTGCAAATCAAACACTTAATCAAAATTGAGCATAATATGCATCACTGACCTAAGTTATCATCTTGTTGTTAATTAAGTTGCAAAATTTAGCAACTTACAATGAGCACTATTCTACTATTGAGTTAATATGATTTGTGAAAAATCATCCTTTAGATGCCTAGCAGGGAAAAGACACACTTCAGGGACTAGTCTTGGTAAAGGGTTTTCATTGATTATACCTCCTAAGGGAGAAATTCTGAGGCCTTTACATCAATCAGTCAGTGGCAGCCTGGCACACAAAAGGGCAGCAGTTTGAGTCCCAAGTGTTCTAAATAATGCAGCAGGTAACTATTCATCAGGGTTTTAAAATCCCTTAATGCTTATTTGAATTTTTCATTACAAACACCTACCTAATAAAAACCTTCAATTTTTGTCACGATGAAATGCAAAGAGCTTGTGATTTGGATTCTGAAGTTAGAACCTCAACCTTCTAGCTCCCTTGTCCCACAGAGTTTTACCACCACTAAACATTGTTTCTATCTTCTCTGACTTGAAAAATTATCCTAAACAGGAGTAGAAATGTAAAGCCTTTGCTAGTCACATTTTCCGTAATGGCTTTGGAAAAATATCCACAACTTCCTCCCTCCCATATGATTAGGTTACATATTTTGTCATCTAGGTCAAATACACATTTTAGATATAGAAGTAAGTATTTTTATATAAGCAAAAGACTCATTTTTCAAATATCATCTTTTTCTTATTTTCCATATAATTTTTTTTGTCACCCAGAATCTCCATTTTTATTTTACTTTTTTCTTTCTTGTCTTACTTTTTTCCTCCTTTAAAATGTTATTTCAGTCTTTCTTGTCTGTATTCCCTTACTTCTGCAATTAATCACCACAAAAGAATACCACATGGGCTGGGAGTTAAGAGGAATTGAGAAGAGTGGAGGGTGGGGAGAATGGTCAGAGGGAGATCACAGATCTTTTAATTGCCACCATCTTGCAGATGGAGTGGAACATCACCTTCTTTTCATTGCTGAAATGCTGCACAACCAAAAGCAATCCTGCTGCAAAACTGCAGCTAAAATTGCCACATTGGCTGAATGAATTAAAAAACAAAGAGCCAACTATATGCTGCCTACAAGAGACTCAACTTCACCTTAAAGGACACTCATAGACTGAAAGAGAAGGGATGGAAAATAATATCCATGCAAATGGAAACAAAAAGAAAGAGGTACCTATACTTATTTCAGAAAAGACTTTAGGTCAAAAACTGTAAAAAGAGACAAAGTAGGTCCATATACAGTGATGAAAGGGTCAATTCATCAGGAGGATATAACATTCTTTATATCCTTTTCTACTTTATATCCTTTCATCCTTTTTCTTCTTTAACTTCTTCTTTGACCCAATAGTTGTTTGGGAGCATATTATTTAATTTCCCCATATTTGTTAATTTTCCACAATTCCTCCTGTTTTTGATTTCTGGTTTTATACCATTGTAGTTAGAAAAGATACTTGATAAGATTTTTATCTTTGTAAATTTGTTAAGAATTTACCCATTTCTTCTAGATTGTCCAATTTGTTGATGTACAATTGTTCAGAGCAGTCTCTTATGATCCTTTGTATTTCTGTAATGTCTCCTTTTGCATTTCTAATTTTATTTATTTGAGACTTACCTTTTTATTTAGTTAGTCTAGTTAAGGGTTTGTACATTTTGTTTAGCTTTTCAAAAACCCAACTCAGTTTTGTTGATATTTCCTATTATTTTTCTAGTGTCTACTTTATTTATTTCTTCTCTGATCTTATTATTTTGTTTCTTCTGCTATCTCTGGGCTTAGTTTATTCTTCTTTTTCTAGTTCCTTGAGGTGTAACATTAGGTTGTTTATTTGAGATCTTTTGTCTTTTTTGATGTAGGCATTTGTTACTATAAACTTCCCTATTAGAAGTGCTTTTGCTGTATCTCATAAGTTTTGGTATGTTGTGTTTCCATTTTCATTAGTCTCAAAATATTTTTAAAATTTCTCCTTTAACTTCTTCTTTGACCAAATAGTTGTTTGGGAGTATATTACTTAATTTCCACATATTTGTTAATTTTCCACAATTCTTCCTGTTTTTGATTTTTGGTTTTATACCATTGTGGTTAGAAAAGATACTTGATATGGTTTTGATCCTTGTTAATTTTTTAAGACTTGTTTTGTGGTCTAACATATGATGTATCCTGAGAATATTCTGGGTGTATTCTGTTGCTGCTGAGTGGAATGTTTCATATATGTCTGTTAGATCCATTTGGTCAAAAGTGAAGTTCAAGTCAAAAGTTTCCTTATTGACCTTCTGTCTGGATGATCTAATGCTGAATGTGAGATATTGAAATCTTCCACTATTATAGTGTCACAGTCTATGCCTCCCTTTAGATCTCTTAATGTTTGCTTTATATATTTAGGGGTTCTGATGTTGGGCACATATATATTTAGCACCCAAAGAATGGGTGAATTCTTTGAAACATATAACCTACCAAGACTGAGTCATGAAGAAATTGGAAATCTGAACAGACCAGTGATGAATAAGGAGATTAAATCACTTATAAATTCTCCCATCAAAGAAAAGGCCAAGACAATTTGGCTTCACAGCTAAATCTTCCAAACATTTAAAGAAGAACTGGTACCAATCTTTTTCAAGTTCTTCCAAAAAAACTGAAATGGAAAGGATATTTCCAAACTCATTTTATGAGGCCAGCATTACCCTGATAACAAAGCCAGACAAAGACATTATAAGAAAAGAAAACTATAGGCCAATATCCCTTTTTGCATTATGAATGTAGATGCAAAAATCCTCAATGAAACACTAGCAAACCATATTCAACAGTACATTAAAATGCCCATTCACTATGATCCAGTGGGATTTATGCCTGGAATGCAAGGTTGGCTCAACATATGCAGATCGATAAATGTGATTCACCATATTAACAGAATTAAGGATGGAAACCATATGATCATCTCAATAGATGCAGAAAAAGCATTTTACAAAATCTTTTCATGATAAAAACTCTCAACAAATTAGGTATTGAAGGAATGGTCCTCAACACAATAAAGGTCATATATAACAAGCCCACAGTTAACATCATATTCAACAGTGAAAAGTTGGAGGTTTTTCCTCTAAGATCAAAAACAGGACAATGATGCCTACTTTCACCACTTCTGTTCAACATAGTACTGGAAGTCCTAGTCAGAGTGATTAGGCAAGAGAAATAAATAAGAAGCAACCAAATGGGAAAGGATGTGGAGAAATTATCTCTGTTTGCTAATGACATGATATTATATATAGAAAATTCTGAAGACTCCACCAAAAAACTGTTGGAACCTATAAACAAATTTAGTCAAGTTTTAGGATACAAAATAAACATACAAAAATTAGTAACATTTCTATACACTAACAATGGACTATCTGAAAAAGAAATTAAAAAAAAAATTCCATTTACAATAGCATTAAAAAAAAACCCAAAAAAGCTTAGGAGTAAATTTAACCAAGGAAGTGAAAGATCTGTATACTGAAATCTATAAAACATTATGAAAAAAGTTGAAGGTGACACAAATAAATGGAAAGATATTATATGTTCATGAATTGGAAGAATTAATATTGTTAAAATGTCCAGACCACCCAAAGTAACCTATAGTTTCAATGCAATCCCTATCAAAATACCAAGGACATTCTTCACAGAAATAGAAAAAAAATTCTAAAATTTGTATGGAACCACAAAAGATCCTGAATAGCCAAAGTAATCTTGACCAAAAAAACAAAGCTGGAGGCAGCACACTACCAGATTTCAAAATAAATGTAATATACTACAAAGATGTAGTAACCATAACAGCATGGCACTGGCATAAAAACAGACATATCTACCAATGGAATAGGATAGAGAATGCAGAAATAAACCCACACATCTATGGTCAATTAATTTTTTTCTTTTTCTTTTCTTTTTTTTTTTACATGATATGTGACATGGCAATAGTCAATTGATTTTTGACAAAAGCACTAAGAACAAAAGCTGGGAAAAGAATAGTCTCTTCAATAAATGCTGTTGAGAAAGTGGATACCCATATATAGAAGAATAAAAATGATCCCTCACCTCACACCTCACACAAGAATCAATTCAAACTGCATTAAATACTTAAATGTAAGACCTGAAACTGTATAACTACTTGAAGAAAACAGGGGAAAAGCTCCATGACATTGGTCTGGGCAGAGATTTCTTGGATATGACCCCAAAAGCACAGGCAACAAAAGCGAAGATAGACAAACAGGATTGTATCAATCTCAAAAGTTTCTGCACAGCAAAGGACAAAAGTTAATAGAGTGAAGAGACAACCTATAGTTTGGGAGAAAATATTTGTAGATCATACACTGGACAAGGAGCTAATATCCAAACTATACAAGGAATTCAAACTACTCTGTAGCAAGAAAACAATTAACCTAATTAAAATGGGCAAAAGACCTGAATAGACATTTCTCAAAAAAAAAAGATATACAAATGGCCAATAGGTATATGAAAACATCATCAGAGAAATGCAAGTTAAATCCACAAGGAAATATTATCTCACACTAGATTGACTATTATTAAAAAGATGAAAGAAAACAAGTGTTGGTGAGGATGTGGAGAGAAGGGAACCCCTATACACTGATGGTGGTATCATAAATTAGTACAACCATATTGGAAAAAAGGATGGAGTTTCCTCAAAAAACTAAAAATAGAATTACTGTATAATCCAGTGGTCCCCACTGCTGGATACATAACAAAAGGAATTGAAATTAGTATGCTGAAGAGATGTTTGCACTCCCATGTTCATTGCAGCATTATTCACAATAGCCAAGACACGGAAACAACCTAAGTGTATATCAATAAATAAATGGATTAAAAATGTATTATATAACACATTTATATGTTATGCAATGGAATACTATTTAGCCTTTAAAAAGCAGGAAATTCTATCATTTGGGACAACATGGGTGAACCTAGAGGACATTATGCTAAGTGAAATAAGCCAGGCACAAAGCGACAAATATGGTATGATCTCACTTATACTTGGAATCTAAAAAAGTCAGACTCATAAAAGTAGAGAGTAGAATGGTAATTACCAGAGGTTGGGGGAGAAGGAGGATGGATGGGGAAAAAGGAAACATTGTTTAACAAGTTCAAAGTTACAGTTAGAGAGGGGAAATAAATTCTGGTGTTCTATTGCATAGCACCATGACTAAAGTTAATAAGAATGTATTGTATATTTCCAAATAGCTAAAAGAGAGGATTTTAAATGTTCTCATCACAAAAAAAGGTAAATATTTGAGATGATAGATATGTTAATTGGCTGATTTGATCATTCCACAATGCACACATGTATCGAAATATCACATTGTACTCCATAAATATCTACAATTATTGTCAATTAAAAATAAAATGAAACTTGAAAAATAAATAAAATTGCCACATCTCCACTGTTTCCTACCCGAAGAGACTTCATAAATGGAATGATATAAGTGATGTTCCCAGTACATAGTAGGAACAAAATAAATGCTTGCTGAGTCATCATTTTACTGAGGCTCTCTGAGTCAGCAAATGGGGCTTATTGGGCCCGGATTTATATTCTAATGGTAGGGAGTAAATTCTCTCCCATACCCCCATTTGTGTCTCTCAATTTCACTAATGGTTTACTAAAGGAATCACTGAACATAATTGGTTTTGCAATAGTAGGAACCCAGTCCATATTTGCTTGTTGTTATAGACTATTACTTTCAAGGCACAAGATTTGGTTATTATGCACAATAAAAGCAAGAGAAGACACGGGCTCATGAAGACGCTCAGTTTGTTTTCCGTTATGTTTTCACATTTGTCTGCTTTCACCTTCAGGCACTTATCTAACAATGTATATTGCTGTGTCTGACCAAAGGCTCTTCTTCCACTCCGGTGCCTTCCGTCAACCACAGCTCGATTAGGCTTTTACTCTCAGCCTTGGATAGAGTAAAACTGCTTCGTGCAGTAAGTACCAAGGGGTCGCCTTATCCTGCTCTGCCTCACATTTCAGTCATCCTTGGTCACCCACCCAAAATGGAAACCTCTCTCTGCTCTTATTCCACTGGCCTCACAAACTTGCCCGCAGCACCCAAGGGAAGACTTGCTTGATGTGAAACTACCCCTCACTCCTCAACCCACTCAAAGAATGCTGCCTCTCTCTGTTTGCCTGGCTCTTCCTGGAGGCCACTGCTTCTCCTGCCTCACCCCAGAGCGGAAGCTGCTCATTCACCTAAACTCTACGTGGCACAAATCCTAGAAACTGCATGGTCTTTTCCCGGCTCCTAACAATAAAATGATTATTTATGGAGCACATTCTATGTGGTAGGCACTAACTAGACTAAGCACCTTATGTAGATTACGTTATTTTATTTCTCTTATCATCGCTTATGATTTACATATAAAAAATATTTATTGAGTGCTTACTATAAGCCATGTGCTGTTTTAAGCACTGTATTTGTTTTAATTTGAGTTTCTCCAGAAGCCAATCATGAAAAAAAGGATTTGAGCACAGATAGTTTATTTGGGACCTGATTCTCAAGAAACCTTAGTGGGGGGTGGGGAAGTGATGCAGGAAAGCGAACACAGCTAATAGAGCATGCGTTAGCAAACAAGTTACTGCTGAAGGTAAAATCTGGGTAAAATGGAAAACTCTGGGAGCTAATGTAGAATGCCAGCCTCAGAGTTATTCCACCCAGGAGTTAAGGGAGCTGTGATATTTTTACAGCAGCTTCTATTAGTCATTGGTGGAGGGGAGTAAGGGAGAGCTGACTTGAGACACATAAATGGATTTTCAGATTGCTGAGATCTTGCTAGAGCCAGAGGCCACTTATTTGTAATAACACTGGTCTCCTCACTTCTGTGTGAGTACCTACCCCCCCCCCAATGCCTATATCCTCTTCCTAGCCTTTAAACTTGTCTGTAGTCAAATCACTTTATCCTCCTTTGTTCCTCTCTGTGGTAGCTGTGTCTTCTGTTTTCCTGGGTATAGTCATCACCTGTCTGCTTGGAAACTCATTTTCATCACCATCTTCTCTTTTGATTCTGTCTTCAACCTCTAGGTCATGTTTTCATTTCATTTCATTTTCATTCTCTATATATGTAGTTGTTCAAACCTCTCCTTTGTTAAAGATAAAACGTCCCTTGATCCTACCTCTTCCTGTGGCTGCCCCCCTCTTTTCCCTCTTGCTTGCTTACACTTCAACGCACCACCTTCTCCCTCCCTCGTGCCACCCTCCCTTCAAACTCCTTCCGTACTCCAGTGGACTTTCTTCAATCTTCATGTTAATTTCCTTCCTCCAGTCCTTGTATATCTTAAATGACTGATTTCTTTTTTTTTTAATTCTTTCTCTTTGTCTTTTTAAAAAGCATTCCTTTTCCTGGACTTTTCTGGATGTCTTCTTAAAGTCGGCTCTACAGATTTGCATTCCCCAATTGTAGTTATGTGTGTATTTTCTCCTAATATTCTTTCCTTGAGCTGTTTCTCTTCTCTACATATTTTCGCTAGTCATCTTCCACATTCATAAGTTTGATAATCTTTATTCCAGTGACTTTAAAATCCATATCCCGGCCCAAATCTCTTTGATAAGCTCCAGGCCAGCATTACACATGATATAATTATTATCTTTCCCCCAAACTTGCCTCTCCTCTTTCTTCTCTTGTATTTTGGTTAGGATCCATATTATACCCCTTATTTATCCTTAACAAACAAACCCCAAACCGGATTTTGTATCTGAATCCTCATTTATCTCCCCCATACAATTTGTCTTCAGTTGAATTTGATTCTACTGCTTTAATATCTGTCAAATCTTCTCTCCTACTGTGACTGACTCAGTTTAGGTCTTTACCTTTACTTTAACAGCCTTCTGATTTATCTTCCTGTCTCCACTTTGTATCCATTTCAATTCTTCTTCATTCTTCTTCCTAAAAGACAAATATGACCACATCACTGCCTTCCTTTAAAAGCTACCTTACGGTTCCTCATGACCCTCAGAGACAATCGTGAGTTCTTCAGCATGCCTGTGGCCCCTCATGGTGTGACGTCTCCTCACTCAGTCCCACCCCACTCCACCTCCTGTCTTCCCCTCTCTGTCCTGTGCTGTCCTATCACACTAGGCCCTATTCCATTGTAAGGACATGCTCACATACCCATGCTTCTGTCCAAGCCACGTTTCCTGCCTGGAATAGTCCAGGCTCATTGCCCGTCCCCAAACAGACACAGACTACTCTTATCCTGAAAAATGACTAAATATTTGTTCTTCCAGCTCAGCTCAGCCTTTGGAAGATCTATCTCCCTAACATACCAGATCTGGTTTGCATGCCATCTTACGTGATTCTGTAGCACCAAATTATTTCCAGTAATAAATTTGAGTTTATTAAATAAAAGGACCACGTTGTATACAATTTTGCAGTTTAAGCACCTAGCACCATACCTGACATATAGCAGGTGTTCAGTATCTGTATGTGGAATGTCAACCTTCTAAAATTTCTGCCTTCACACAAACACCCAAGCCACCTTTTAAGAACATTTAATGGCATCATTTCTTATAGAATATTTTTTTCTCCACTTGTAACTCCTATTTGGCTGGACTTTCTCATTCTATTTTTAATGTCTCTAATATATACAGTCAGGCACCATGTAACAGTGTTACCACATACACAACAGTGGTCCATAGGATCATAAAATCATATTTTTACTGTATCTTTTCTATGTATAGAAATGTTTGGATACCCAAATACTTTCCACTGTGTTACAATTGCCTACAGTATTCAGTACAGTGACATGCTATATAGGTTTGTAGCCTAGGAACTATAGGCTATATAGCCTATGTGTGTAGTAGGCACCATCTCGGTAAGTACACTCTATGATGTTTGCACAATGATAAAATTGCTTCATGACACATGTCTTAGAATGTATCCGCATTGTTAAGTAATGTATGACTGTATTTAAAATATTTTTAATATAAAGTTAAATAAAATTAGAAAGATGAACTTTTTATTTCTTAAGGCAAACTTACAAGATGGATGATTACAAAGATGTATCTTTAGAGACAACTAAAGGTCATAAATTTAATGGAAGTGTGAAATGCCCACTAGCTTCCATCACAATGACTAAATATTTCAAATAGCTATTTTCTTAACTAATTTTTTAAAATGTGTACTTCATTTATGTGTCAGGGAAATGCACCATTTCATTTGATTAGTGTAAATCAAATTGCTACAGACTGCTCTCTGAACCAACACTATGCTGTTTCAGATGCACATTAAGTAGTAAATCAACTTTATTAGAAATGCTGGGCCTCATCTTTTCAGAGAGAATGCTGTGTACTTTTTCCAGAGGTGCAATAATTCTTTTACATTTCTGGAGTCTCTTTAGTAAATTGCTCCTATTTAGTAAATTATCACTGTGCTAAGTAGCCCAAAGTAATGAAAGTATTAAGAAGTGTCCAAAAGTCACATCCCTGTGGTAGTCCCAAGCTTTTAGCTCAATGTATTTAGCTTTCTCTCCTTATCCTTTCAGAGATTTCTCAGACACCTTTGGCAAACTTTTGACAAAGATTTGCCAGCATCCATTGGCTGGGCGTTATGTTTTATGACCTGCTTCTAGGGAGCTTTTGGACTAAAAGACATTCAATAATTAGAACACAGTGAGGTGTTTAACAAAAGAATACAATGCTGCATCAGAGGGATGAAAGCTGTTATTTGTGGCCAGCATCACACTTACGTGCATCTGTTAAATTAATTCATGTTCTATGTTTTTTAAAAGAATAAGACTGGCTCAGTTTCACATTTAAATGTGTGTTGCATTCATGTCCTGTGAAGTGTGATTTTAAGTGCTGCTCAGAAAACAATATTATGTTATAAAAGCTTTGTCAGGTAGAAGAAGGTGCATTTTGATATGAAAAGGTTCCTTGCTGGGCTGCATAAAGTATGGGATAGGGAAATCTTCCTCTTAAATTAAAACAATTTAACCTACCCTTTCAACATAAGATGATTACTTCTATTTTTCTGAAAATGCACATGCATTGAATCTGCTCAAATATGACAGCCAGTGTTTTCTAATCTCTGGCCATACACATATTAAGTTAACACATTTTAACTGCCTTGTAGGATGACATTTTAGCCCACATGGTTTTAGAAACAGTTCTTGCTACATGCTTCATCAGTTGCAACTGTAGATTGAATGGTCCTTTAAAAGCACTGCCATAAATATTTCTGCAAATGAGTGATCTGTTCCCATTACATCTGCTAATGCTATCTTATGGCAGAGCAAACAAATAGTTCAGACATCACATCACTGCACACAAGAATAGTAAGAGGCACTCTGGCGAGGTGTAGCACATCACTGAGAACTGCATTACTGATTGTCTTTGAGGAGCTAACCTGTCTTTTCAGAGACATATTTCTTGACAACCCGTCACAAGGAAAGCTGTGGCTGTTCAGTGAACAAAGAATAATACTAATATTGTATATGTTAAAAAGCCACAAACTTTAATCTCCACAGCTTCTGGCAAAATGTAAACATTCCTTGGGGCTAATAAAATTTTGGAAAAAAACGTATTACAGGAGAGAAACGTAATGAAAATTGAAAAATTTTACTACATCTAAATATAAAATATTATTTACAATAATTTTCAAAGCTGTTTTAAAATTATGGTTTGCAAATTTTATTTTATTTCTGAAGTCTAAGCAGGTATTGTCAATATTACTCTGATAATTTCGTATCTCACAACTTTCTCCGCAGAAAATTTACCAGAAATTGTTTATACCTTTTCTCAGTGCAATGATTATTATTTGTATTTGTAAGACAAGGGAGAATTAAAATATTTTCCACTTTAATGGCAATTTGGGATGTACTTCTGCATGAATGGTTAAAAAGACAGACCTTTTAAGATCTGTCTTTGCATAAAAAGATTAGTTGTTGTTTTCAAAGGAAAGTACCTTAAACAAATGGGGAAAATATCCTTATTTTTTAATGCAATACAACAAACTATGGAAGATCGACCAGTAATATTTTTTATGATTAGTCATATCATCTCATGTCATCTTCAGAATGAGGTGATCACAGCTACAGATACAGTATTTGTAGAATCAAGCTTCTCATCTCTGTATCACAGCCAATAATCTGTCAATGAAAAGGCCATTTAGTACTCTTTTATTTGTCTAGCATGCAAATGCTTCTGCGTGGCTGCTTGAAATAAAAAGCTTCATTTTAAAAATCAAATAAAGAGCTTTACTGCTCACATGAATCAACAAATTCCAGAAGTCTTATAACATATGCTAGCTCCATTTCCCATGAGTTAGACTAAATAACCTGTTCATCTCTCAGCTACATTTTTCTGCTTTTGAGGTATCTAACATGTGTGATGCTATATATAAATACAACCAAAAAATTAAAGACATTACTGTTAACAGAACTTTCTTGTTCTGAGGCTTGCACAGGGGATAGCTTAACTAGTAACTTCAGTGCCTCTTGAAGAAAAAAAAATGTACTCAGAAAGATGGTTGTGTGATGATTAAGAAAGTTTTTTTTAAAAAAGTTTTAAAAATAGAAAATGGAGCATAGAGACATTCTATAACTTCTTCCAATTGCACTGCTCACTGGGACTAGGACAGAGATCTTTTGATGCCCAAACTCCTCTTTTCCCTCCCTCTACACCTTCCTTAGTAGTTACATAGACTGGAAAAACCGGCTCCCACCGCCATGAACTGATCATCATGGGTGGCCTATTGAAACTTCAGCTACCTCCTTCCTTTTTTTTTTTCTGAGTCCCCAAATTCTTTTCTCCTCAACCTAGTACAAATGTTACAGAATAATTGACGGCCTTAGAGCATAAAGTGCCAGTATTAGGAAACCAGTATTCTGCTTTGAAAACTTGCTGTGGGATAAAATAAATTGAGCTAGATAACAACTGCTCATAGGAATTTAAAGTGTGCAAGAGAGTCACTACCAACATTGCCAAATAGAATTAAGCCAAGGCACTAAGGGAAACATCACAAACCAAAGAACAACAACAACAAAGCAGCAATGAGGTGGTGCCTTCCCAAGCCTCTAATGTGCACGGAAAGAGATTCCCATTGGCAGCTACCAGATCATCCTGTTTATTAGACTTCCATTCAGACTTTTACTGGGTGACAGGGAGAAAAAAAATATAGAAAGGCACAAGTCACATAGTCCTGGACACTGTCTTTTGAAAAGCTAACATAGGTATCCTTATGGGTATATTTGATAGGCCCTTACTGTGTGCAGAACACTGTCCTACTTAAGGAATAATAAGACTTAAGAAAGACATATTCCTCTTTCTTTCTCAAGGAACTTTCAGTCTGCCTAATCAGGAGCTTGTGCCACACAGTCAGCACGGGGTTTACATAGACCAACCAACTCTTGTGACTAATTTATATTCTCACTCAGTTGGAGGAAATCCACCCTAAGGACTTTAAATGACCCATTGAAAAGCAATATCTTTACTATCTATTTCCCTCCCCTAGAGTCAGTCAGAAACAAGGGACTGAAATCTGGTATAACTCCACCTAAATTTATTCCCCATAGTGCAGGTGTGCTGACTTACTCCTAGTACCACCAGGAATTCAGGGAGACTATTAGTGGTTTACTGTTCAGCAGTAATATCATAACAGGCAATACTTTCCTTGGCTATTGGTCCATGCTTTGAAATATAAACATTATATCTGATGATTTCAAACACAGAGGCAGTGTATACTTCTCATAACTCACACATACACACACACACGACAATGGAAGAGAGACAAATATCTGTCTCACATCACATCTTATGTTGCATCATTTCCCAAGGATCTAATGATTAAAGCTAAATATGTACAAGCTGTATGATACCTATAAACAGTCTATGATTGAGGAATCATACACTTTCATGGAAAGCTAACGTTCAGAGTCCTCTTCCGTATATACTTAGGCTTAGGAAGGAAGGAAGGGAGGAAGGCAGAATGGATGGAAAGGAGGAATGGAAGGAGGTGAGAAGAGAAGAAGAGAGACTTATATTTTCTTACCAAATTAATTTTCCTCCATTAAAAGCAAAAGCAAACCTGGAAATGATATAGTAATATTTTGGTTGGTTTCGTACATCGTAATAAACATTGTTCAATTACATTTGGCATCAAATAAAATGCGTTAAATGTAACTTTAAGGTTGGCTGAGCCCCCAAATCCCCTTTCCCTATCTATTTGTTCAGATTAGTTAGACCAACCACTCAGCTATCTGCATCATACAATTTGTATTTTGTCATGAAGTTCGATGTCCATTCATACCCGTGTGCTCTGTGACTTCCTATGTGACTCTGAAGGAACTGAGGGAAGAGACCATGTTTTGCAGTCTCCACTGTTGGGTATCAGACTGCATCTACTACCTCCAGCTAACCCAGGGGTAGGAGACAGTTGTTCCAAGTGGAACTTATTATCATTAAGACCTTTAAATAGTGTACAAAATTTAACAGAAATATATTATGTCCTAATTACACACTTTAACATTACCAATGGAGAGGATTTTAGGCTTAATTTTGGATTCTCTTGTGCTATTGATTATTCCTGCTTTGAAAAATTTCCAGGCAGTAATCATCATGCCTATGAAAAGCTCTGGAGCTTTTTCATGAGCTGACAGGGGGATAGTACTGTTTTCTGAAAAACTTCTTGATGCCTTACAAGCATTCTTTGGCCTATCTTTAGACGAGTAGCCATCATTCTGGAACCGTCTCTGAGGTAGACTTGACACAATCCAGTGGCCAGAAAGAGAAGGAAGAGAAAATGGCAGAATGAACTGAAGTGTCTTTAACAATGATTTGCCTGCATTAAACGTCAGGACGATACACTTTAACAAAAAATCTACAAAACAGAGTTCAGTGAGGCATTTGACAAAAAAAATGAAACATTGCAATTAGAGGGATTAAAATTGTTTGTGATAAAATCAAATTTACATGCATTATTTTAATTCTTTCACCAATTATAACTCTTTTCCTTTTGGAAATTGGAACTGGTTAACAACCTAAAAAAAATAAGATTCGATATGTTGTGACAATACAGCAAGTGTTCTTTTCAATACTACTCAGAGAAACAAAATTATAATGTTAAAAGGCAGTGTGTATGTGTGGTGTGTGTGTGTGTGTGTTTAGGGGCTGATTTTGTATAAAGACTTTTTTTTGCATTAAAAATTATAATAGTTACTTGATTTGAATAAATCCCTAGGTGTCCAAGTTCCCATATTGTTTTTGGTCATAAACCTATTGTTTTAGTTAGAAAAAAATTTTAAAGTGAATTAATATTATACAGATCATGTACGTATATGAACAAAATGGAAAAAGCAGGAAAAAGCCCAGGTAGCTTTAGAAAGTCCTAATCCCATGAAATTGTATCCTGCCTTCTCAACCATTCCCAACATAGTCATTTTAATGGTCTCAGGACCTGAAGCCCATCTTTTCCCTATAACATCATCACTCACTATTCATGCTATCTTAGACTGAAAGAAAATGTTTGGGTGGCACAGAGGATTCATACTGGGGAGCACACTCTGAAAGGTTAAGGCAAAGTAAGATTGTGGCTAGTGATAAGGCCTAGTTAAGGCAATTTTACTTTAAATAGAGGAACTACTGAAAGAATCCACGGGGGAGTGCTAAGATGCTAGGAGCGATAGTTAGACAGATGAGCTGCACAATAGTGTGCAAGATGGCTCCAATTCAGGAATAAAAAGTAGTTTTCTAGAGAAACAGAGGCACAGAAACAGTCCAGATGGAAAGGAATGTACACCTCCAATGTTGCAAAGAAATAATAGGCAGGGCTTAGTGAATATTTAAAGATGGAAAAGATTCAAAGATAATCCTAAGTTTTTATCACAGTTGGATAAGACAATAATGTAAAACTGACAGCATTAAAAATAAAAGGAAAAAGAACCAGTTCTGGATGGTAAGCTGTTAAATGTATTTTTAGACACTGAATTTGTGATCAAAAAGAAACATCCATATTAAAATATAATAAGGAATCTTCACATTCTCATAAAGGTTTATATTTTCAAGGCATTTTCTCATGTTATTTTGTCAGATTCTAGAGATTTTAGGTACCATTATTATGCCTATTTTACAAATAAGAAACTGAAGGTCAAATAAGTTGAATGAATTATTTAAAGACACACAGCTTATAAATTGCAGAGCTAGGATTCTAACACAAATGTCCTGATTCCTAAATCTAGAAAAATATGCTTATACTTATTATTTGGAGACAGAAAATTAGAATTTGTCCCTGAGATTTTGGAAGTTATTAGTTAAGAGAAAATAATGAAAGCCAAAACCAGATAGCCCACAAGGAATCCCAGGACAGCAGATATTAATAGATACAAGATTTACTGTAATTCATTCATCTATGTTTCTTGGGTTGAATTGTTACCTACTTTCATTTCATTTCCTGTCTGGCAAAACACCTTTTTAAGTGATGTGAAATATATTCTTTTCCCTAATTGGTTCCCGTACCATTCTCCCCCTTCTGCCTGCCCTTTCTCATGGTGATTTTCTTGCCTTTCCTTTCTTTTTAAAAGCCATAGTAAAGCATGTATTATCTACCCACCATCCTTGCCTCCACTGCCACAGCCTACTTCTGACTTTTCTCTTTTGCTGTGGGCATTCTGCTTATCCGAAAATCTGTGAGTTGCAATCTGGTCTCATGTCCTGGGAGTCTCCTCAACTTTGCTTTAAAACCATGAACTCAAGCAAACAATCAGTCTTAAGATAAAGGTAACCTTGAATACAGAGATGGAGAGAATTGAGTCAAATGAGCCAGCATCTTGTCCAATTAACTGTAACCTCTCTGGCCATGCCTACCTTCTATTTTCAACCATCTTTCTTATTGAATAAAAACAGAATAAAAACTCAAGTTATTTGGAAAGTCTGTTTATTTTAAATGCATTATTGCACAAATCTGGAAAAAATATTATGTTGTTTTAAGGGGTATTTTAAAGACTATAATGTAAATAAAAGAACTGGTTTATTTCTCGAGGAAATGTTCTATAATATTGGGTAAAAATTGTGTGTGTGTGGTGTGCAGATGTATGTAATATAAAGTGATGTAGATGAAATAATATAAATTAGGTAAGTATTGAAGAAATGAACAACTATAGCATGATGATATTTAGTTGAGAAAGTTCTCTGGAGGTTTGGAGGGTAGAGTTAGGCACTAAAGGAAGGGATAGATCTGAATGGTAGGAATAGGATGAGATTTCACCTGGGGGAAACGAAAAGAAGCAAAGCACAGACAGACACTGGAATGTCTGCTAACGAGTGCAAAGGACATTGAAGATGTGGACCTTTAGAGAACAATGGGTAGGAACACATTTAAATTTGAAGTTAATGTTTCCCCCTTAAACTTTGATTTTCTAAGACTAAGTAGTAGTTTTCTACCCGTTTAATCCATCTTTTTTCTCTCAGCTGCATTCTCTCTATACTATCTGGTAAAAGCTTAAAGACAAAAATTAACCAATGAATGTTTTTCCTTAAAGTTGCATTTCTTTTTCTTAACTTAATTAGAACAATTTATTTATAAATTTTTCTCCCTAATTAGAGGCTACCAAAAAAACAAATAAAGAAAAACATCAGTCTTCAGAACAAAGATTAATGTAAGTACAATGTATAATTTTCTGGGCCTGTGTAAACGTACATAATGGCAAACAGTATCAACTGATAATATAAGAAAGTTTAAAAGTCAGATAACGATATTTGTCTAGTAGCCCCTGACACATCCTTTCTCAGTTTCCCCATAATATATCTAAAAAGACATAGAAAAACGCAAGTCACAATGGCTCCAGAAACTAGGTTTGACAGTTTGCTTCTGTCTGAATTAGGGGTGAAGTCTTCTAGACTGCAAGGCTAATGTAGCCGGGTAGTAACTGCAATGAGAGAAATAAAGTCCTGATATTGGTACTCCTGAAGGAAGTAGGAAGGTCCTTCAAGCCCCACGTCCCCAAGCCCCTCCCCCATCATAGTTCGATTCCAGATAGAGAACTGGGCAGTTCTTTCTCCACTCTATGGTTGTTGTCTGTGGAGAGGGTCATGCCGTCTCATCCTATATACATTCAGAGTTTGCAACGCCAAACATCAAGTGCACAGAAAGAGGTAGAGCGGGAAGGTGAATGAGCACTGATATTGCCTCTTGGAAGATGCTATGAGCCTAAAAACAGTCTGGGTAGGTTTCATTTCCATATTAACCTGGAAATTTTTGGATACTCCCCTTGAAAAAAGTGGACTAGAAGGTTCACCATAGATACTTCATGGTCTGTCTTCTGCTCCTCCTCAACTGTTGGGAGAGACTATGGTCAGAGAGCTGTGTCTTCACACATGGTTCTCTCAAGCTCATTAAAACGGGGACCAGCTCAGGTATAGTGAAGAACTATTCTTCAACTTGATCTGGGTGCCTTTCAGCTTTTCTGTTGTTTCCCTGATTTTGGAATAGACTGATGCATTTGTAAGAATTTGGGTTGCAGAGATGTCCCATGATTCTTATTTTGGGGGTTAGTGTTCCTGTAAAGACACATTTTTTGTTGCTCTTGGTTCTTGGGGATGACAATGGCTCCTAGGAGATTATTATTTATGCTTCCTGCTTATGCTAGGTCACAAAAAAAGAAAAGAAAAATCTCACTGTGTAGCAGCAGTCCATAGTATCCTTAGCATTCTTTTTCTGTGGTTAGAAAAGTGACTCTCAGGAAGGTAACACCTGTCTCTGCCCTCAGTCTACCCTTGCTCCAGCCCCACTCTCCAATGGAAAGATATTACCAAGGTTTTTTTTTTCCAAATTCATTCCACTTTCTCTTATTTTTCTACTTTCTTGCACTGCTCTCTCAAGAATTGGTGTCATCCTGCAATTTGATCCAAATTTTATTATGCAAGGAGCTGAATAAATTTATATTGCCAGAATTATACTCAGAAAAATTACTGAGGGGGTTAGAAGAAATGCTTGATGAGCAATTATGGATATGGCTGTACAGCCATAAGACAGCAATGGGCAAGCTCAAGTGAAAATACTAGGGCTCTCCAGAAAGTATCCAGCAATGTAATAGGAAAAATTATGAAAATTATGGCTGGGTACTTTCCAGACAGCCCTCTTAGATGACGTGGACTGCCCCCTGAAAGGGTGGTTTCCATTAGTGGCAGGACAACTAACAGGACAAGTGGGGTATGCAAATTGTGAGAAAGGTAGAGCAGAATTGCAGTACTCCCAGCATAGCTGGGCATCTTCCAGTCCACCAGCTCTCAGGGGGAGCCACTCCACCTTTCTAGGGGTCTCTCATCTGTGTTCCCTGCACTATCGTGGGGTCTTTAGGTTCTACAAAGCTGAGGTTCTCTCAGATCTTTCTGCACAGTTACCTCCCTCAGCCGTTCCTCATCTACTGCTCAGGACTCACTAGGAAGTCTGAAGTCTCCAGGATGACATCCCGAGAAGCCAAACATCGAACACAATTTGACTGGAGTGGTGGAGAGAGAAAACACATAGAGGAGGTAGATAAAAATAGGTTTGATGATTATGGATACTCAAGATTCTAAAATTTGATGGCTTTAGAGAATCTCTCATAGGCTTTTCCTCCTTAAGGAGAAAAAAATAAATAAAAATTTTTAAAAACCCACAAAAGCCCCATTTGTTTATCTTGGGTCAATTTCTCCCATTGGACTTAGGATAGCAACTAAATCACAGGTGATTGTTATAAAACAGGTAAACTTTGCATTGCAGATGCACACAAACACACAAAGTGTGAGACAATGGACATCAAGTGGGCAAAGCAGGGATGTCACATGCTGCTCTCCACTGGTGACCAAATTAGGACTGTGTTAAATGTGCTGTAGTAGAAACCTATGATGCCACTTCTTAGAGACCTGGCTATCCTGAGGAGCAGCATTTTAATAAATAACTAGAAGGAGAGCTTTATTCTTTGTGGGTTTAATGAAAATTAAGGTAAACCCCAAGATGTGTACATATTTTTAGCTTTTTCAAGGTTTGAAGTCACTAACAAGATAGAATACCATTATTACAATTTTACTGTTAAGAAAAATTGTCTTGGCATAAGGTCAGGAGGATGCAGCATTTCCTTTCAATGTCATACTGAGGTATTGTTAATGGGGCCAAACATCCTGGGTTGTCCAGAACTTTCCTGCTTTTGTCTCTGAAACTCCAGGGTCTGGGACACCCTACAGTTCTTGGAAAACCGGGACAGGTGGTTGTCTTGCACACCCAAAGATTATTTAAGTGCTTGGGGGATGTACTTTTGTTTGACTTTGTTATTTACTATTATTTAAAGACTCAGACTTGGTGAAGTTACATGTTGATCTATAGATTTTGTCTGGTAGAGATGCAAATAAATTGATTGGTAGAAAATATAACCTCAAAGATTATTTTTTTATTGCTATACAGAAATTGATTTAGTTTTGTATCTACCCTGCAAATCTTATTTTAACATTCCTTTTAAAAATTTTTATAAATATCCAGTTTTCCAAAATACTTTGCCATCTTTTTGGTTTTCTCATTAATAAGTTAATAAATCTTTGGCATGTGTTCATTCTATATTTGTGTAACAGTCATAGTTTAACTTAAAAATGTATACTTTTGCATCACCAAACTAGGCCATCATGAATTCAATGTAGTTCTTTTAGACAATCATATTTTAGCCAAAATACACATGTATTTCTCTAAGCTTTAATTTACTCATCTCCAAGTATGAGGATAATATAGGGTTTTTGTGATGACCAAATTAGATAATATATATTAATTATGAAGCAAAATACCTTGTATATTATAAGGCTATATTTATGATTTATAGTCATGGATATCAACTCATTACCAAATTTCTTCCTGTGGAGTTTTCAACACCTGAAAGCAAGAAAATATTTCTGTTAACTTTTATCAATGTATTCTCATTGGAAGAGTCTACATGATTAGATCCAATGCCTTATGATTCAATACATAGTTTGCTGTTGCTCTTAAGTCTTTTTCCTTGTATCATTATTCAGAATACTTCCTCATTTTATATTTGTGGGGAGGATTAATCGGTCCTAAGTGCACTACTTTGCATTTGTTATTAAATTTTATCACATTTAATTCAAACTGTTTCTCAATTTTTTAGCATTGGTCTGAATTCTTCCCAAATATGCCTCTGAACATTTTTGTTATCTTTTGTGAAGATAACATATATAAAATAAAATACTGTATGAAAACATGCAGTTTTTCATAATTAAATGATCTGAGAAAAATTATTAATGGTATAATAAAGGACATTTTAATCCAACAGCAATTTCTTTCTATATTACATACTTTGAACATTTCTTTAACTTCTTCAGTATAATTAACCAATTAACCTCCAGAGATTTTTATTAATATAGCAAAAGGAAGATAACTTATAAGTTTATATTTTCAAAGCTACCACAAATTTATTAAAACATTCCAGATGCTTGTATTCCTTAATCCTTAATATCTTTTCCTTTTCATGATATTTGAAAGTCATTTGAAACCGTTTTAGGAACACCATCAGAGTGACAAAAAGGACTATTATGCTTCAGTATGAATGAAGTATAGAGTAGAGGGAAAGAGATTGTCTCTTGGGTCAGATAGACTTGAGTCCAAATCCAAGCACTGTCACTTGCTAGCCATGTGATTTCGAGTTAGTTTCTTTATCTCCAGAAACCTTAGCTTACTCATATGTCAAGTGGGCATAAGAACAGTTCTCATTTAATGGGAGTTCTCTGTCGAATCAGTGAGATAACAAGCAAAGTACATACAGGGCATGTGGCACGTAGCATTCAATATTCAATAAATTTTAGCTATTTACATCATTATTGCAGGATGAATTGCCAATTCAAAATATGGTTACAGAATCATAAACATGTATTTTACAATATGAGAATCATAAACAAAGGCAGAGTGATCGGATATTGATAGGGAAGTAAGGCTTCTCTTGCCTTTCTGCTTCCCTAATGGTTATATAACGAGCTTTGATCCAGAAAAGGTCATTGGTAGACAGAATAAGTGCCCCTAACTGGTTCAATGAGCAGGGCATGGCTAGACATCAGGGTAGGACCTTTAACTGTGCCTGGTACTTAAAATATTTTAGGTTTTGTGGGCCAAATGGTCTCTGTTGCAACTATTCAAGTCTACCTTTGTAGTTGTTATATAAAAGCAGCCATAGATGTTAAGTAAATGAACGGATGTGGCTGTGTTTCAGTAAAATTTTATTTGCAAAAACAGACAGCGGGCCAGATTTGGCCTATAGGCCACAATTTGCTGAGCCTTGTTCTGAAGTCTGAACTTGATATAGCTACTTGATTCCCTATTACATTCTTGCCTTGATCTCTTAGTCTCTGAACTTGGTTTATTATGGAATATCTTTTTTCCCCAAATGCTGCCTTCTTCAAGCACCATGATTTAGCTCCTAATATGGATTTTCATTTTTCTACATGTCCAGACTTCCTGGCAGTGACCTCTTGCTCATACCTGCACCCACATTATCCCTCAGATCATACCTTTCTTTCTTTACCTATCTGTTCTGAGGGCCACATCTCAGAGTGGTCATCCCTGTTTCCAACTCAGACAAAGTCAATGAAAACAATTCTAGTCTCAAAGGAATCCTTATGTCTAAATAGGAGGCAGTTTGACATCTCAGAAAGACTACAGGCTTTGGAGTCAGATAGATCCAGGTTCAACTCCCCACTTACTGACCTTCTACCAAGAAGAACTTGGATACATTTTCTCCCTGAGACTTTCTTCTTTCATCCTTAGTACCTATACTTCAAGCTTTTCCTGAGGATTAAACAAGTAAATGTATGTAAAATACCCAAAATGTCATAGGCTTTGACCAGTGTCTGATGATGATGATGATCCAAAATCACAATTGCTCTAATTGTCTCCGAGAATGATTTTGCTCTAAGTCTTCCCTCTTTCCATGTATTATGCACACAAATGTTGAGTTAATCTTCTTATGATACCTTTTTTATAATCTGTCTCTTCAACTGAAATACCTAAAATGGTTTCCAGATTACATATGGGATCTAATATTCTAATAACCTGAACCCATAGATGGTGTTAGGACTAAATTTGCTCCAGACTAGAAACCCTTTGAGAAATAGGGGCAAAGTTTAGCTTGTGCCATGATGGATGAATTTAACTCTTCCACACAAAATATTCTACTAATTTCTACCTAGCACTCACTCATGCACACACATACACACAACCCAAGTAACAAAAATGATTCAAATGTGGCATATCCATTAGCATATATAGCTATATCTATGTTTCTTTTTTAATCTAAATTGTACTGAAAATTTACCTGATTATGGAGTGCTTATCATTTAACCCCTGTGTGAGAGAGATTTAGAATGCAATGATAAAGACATGACTCTGTCTCTAAAGTATCTTGGAGGCTAAAAGGGCAGTATCAGTAAAGTCCTTTTGGAAGGGGTTACTGAGACAGAGTTAGGAGTGCACGAGGTTTATTGGAGGTAATGCCTGTGAAAGATAGAAAGAGGAGGAAGCAGAGCTGGGCAAGGAAAGCCTTTTGGTCATGATGCAGGTCTGACAAAATCTGGACCAACAAAATGGGGAACTCCAGAGCAAGGATTGCCTGTTAGAGGAGCCTTGCCTTGGGCAAAAATGACCAGGTCCTCCACTCCTGTAGAGCTAGATCCCTAGGCACTGCCCAGGCAAAGCATGGCCTTGGCTTGAAGGCTGGAGCAGATCCTGAAGGGGGAGCAGCTGGAGGCTGTCAGCTTACTGCACTAGTTATAGCTGAACAACTGTCTTCATGAAGGACAACTGGGTAACACACTTCCATGGCTGCCACTGGGAAACCAAGGCGAAAACAGTACAATTCCTGTGACATAGGAAATGATGGAAGTATGTATAAGCTAAAGGAATTAAATGAATGTGTTCATCCTAAGAAAGGTAGAATTAAGCACAAGCCAATTTGAATCTCATTAGATCTCAAAAGAGAAACATAAAAAAATGAAGTATTTCAAGAGACATGTTTCAATGACTAACATTTTTAGAGACAATATTTACAAGTTTGCCTGGACTTATGTTTAAGTTATTGTCTTCACTTAAAATTTCTGATTCCATAATTGCAATTTTATGAATGAGTGGCTGGATATTTGATTTATATATTACTATCTGTTAAAAAAATAGAGCTTTAGATTATAAATTCATTTGGAATTTCTCAAATGGGAATCCTATGGATTGCTGTGAGATAGAATATTAACCTATATGTCCTAAAAACATTTCTATGCTCAAGCTAATTAGGGAAAGATAAAGGATAAATAACATAGATTTAGATCTTTACTGCAAAATTTCTCAGGGCCTTTAACATACTAATGTACATTATAATCTCAAATGGTTGAAGGGACAGGGTAAATAGATTACACAGAATTTCTCACACTTAACAGAACATAGAACCAAAACTAGTTTGGGAACTAATGAACTTTAGGTTTATACATATAAAGGGATTTATTCAATTGTTTCTATATTTTTAAATATGCCCCTAAAAAGACTAATTTCTTTTTCAGTTTTTATCTGCATATTAGACATTAGATAGACAAAGCCCAATTTCCCATTGCATTGTTGAAGAAAAATGTTCTTTCTAAAATAAATCTCATATTTTGAAACCATTAGTTAATAACACTAACTAGAGGCCAAAGGCAGCTATAATTATTTGCATCATCATCTGGAATTTGCTTTCCTTTTAATAGAGCCCATTTGCACTATAATAAAAAGCACGATCGGAACTGATTAAAGCTGGCTGGAGCAGTTTTCATTTAAGAATTTTTCTTCCTGTGTCAGCCGATGTTTCTGTCTTAATGTTATTTTAATGCAATCGTTTTATGTTTGAAAATGAAGGCAATCATGTCAGTCCACGAGCTGGCAAAAGACAGTTATTGATTTTTACAAATCGGTCACCTTTAAAAATCCATATGAGATGAATATTTATTATTTTGCAAGTACAAATCAGTTTCTGTAGAAACAAGAATGGACGCATGAAAAGGCAATGCGTTTTGAACTAATGGAAATGCGAGAAATAGCTCGCCTTAATGTGTTCCTTACATTGTGTCATTGTAATAAACGTCCCTCGTTGATTATTTCTCCCAAAGTAGCAGCAATTTTCATTAGCTTGCAATATGCCAAATGCGAAAACTGACAAACTTTGAAAATGACAGACTCTAGAGCCACCTTTTGCTCATTGAGTTATTGCAGCTTACAAATAACAATACAAATTCGTCTAACTTCACTAACAGAAATGTTCCGGTAACCCTATGCGGAAATAATTTTGGTAAATTGAATCATATTATAAAATGTACCAGGACAGTGGTTTTGAACTGTGTTCTGCAGAGACTCTGGGGGAGGGTACAGAGGAACCAGCCTTAGGGGTTGCCTACAGGTAGGCAGGCAAAGGAGGGGCAGAGAGGGTGGGTGCCGAGCTTCGGGTCCTCTCCCACGCCCCTCCTTCCACCACAGAAGATTCATGTTAAAGATCCGCGTAATGATTCATTTGCTGCTTAAACAAACAAAACTCCAAATGGACAAACTTGACTAGGCAAATTTTCATTTTTAAATATTTTCTTAGTGAATCCTTCAAAAATAAATATTAACAACAAATTATGTAAGAACATGTACTTTTCAAAAAGAAGTAAAAATCACTGGAAATCAAGAAGAGGGGAGGAGGCAAAGGGGAGGGGTAAAAACCTTCCTAACAGGTACCATGAACACCATTTGGGTGATGGGCAGACTTATAGCCCTGGCTAAAGCATTATAAAAGCCATCCATGTAACAAAAACATTTGTACACTCCTCCTATTTTGAAATTAGAAAAAAATTTAAATGTGCTTTTTCCATAAAAACAAACGTTCACATATCAGAATTCCCTGAATAAAGTAAATCTGTGTATAGCATAAAGACAATAAAATGTCTTTGGATAACAAAAGGTTCTTAACAAGATTTGAAATATTTTTCCTTCCTCTCATTTTCTTTCATATCCTTAATGTCACAAAGGAGCCAGGAGTGGAAAATGGTTCTGGAAAGTCTACAATAAAGGTGAAAGTTTGGTGAAAAGGATTTATTTTTTACCAAGCTCAGGATAGCTTACCTAAGGCAGCCGGGCAAACTATTATTCAATCAAGGGTGTTGACTTCCATGTTAGAAATATGTATCAAGTTTCCTCCAGATTAAATCCTCCAGCTACATTTTATTCCTAGAGGAAAGCAATTCTTTTAGTTCTGACTGGCTCCAGGTCATGTCCTACTAGAACGCCTGCCAGACTTGGCATTTAGCTCCCCAGAAATAATTAACTTCAAAGAACAAATAAAGGTTAAAAGATCTTCAAAATGTGACCAGACATCCAAACAGGTAGCATGCACTTTGACAGCAGGTTATGGACATGTTAAGGCAAATCACATCCAATTTAGCAGGGACCTGAATCCCAACTAGAGGAAACAAATTCCTGTAATATGAGCTGAGGTATTTGAACTGAGGTCCCTTGAGGGTGCCAGAAAAAGGTGTGGCCCATTCACACTTTTCTCAGTCAAATATCTTGTTCTTAGGGTTACACATATATAAATAAATAAATAAATCAAGTAACTAGAGACATGAGGAAATGACTTCTCAGAAGGCAGATCTTTTTCAGGTGTATTAAAAAGCCTCATTCACCCAGTACATTGAACCTTTACCTTAATGATCCCAAACCCCACCCCCCCATATTCTAGGGGAGGCATGTCAGTCATCCAAAAATAAAAGAATATAGCTATTGCAGTGTGTGTGTGTGTGTGTGTGTGTATGTGCGCACGCGCATGTTTGTGTGTAATCTCGGCATTGTGAAAATGCCCTAAATTCTGGCTGAATAGCTTGTCCTAAAACTTTCAAATTCCTTCTACCATCGCCAAGGTAAGGGATGACCAGCCATTTTCTAGGAGTAGGGAGTCTGCTGGCTTCCAGCTTCAAGTATACTGCACTAGAGTGGATTCATTAATAAATCAGTGGGATAAAAATAATTATGGGCCACTCCTAGGGAGAGTAGCATTGGACCACGACCAAAGGAGCTTGAGTCAAAGGCAACGCCACTTCCACCAGGTCGAAGGTGACAGCAGGTGGATTGGGGCAGGTTCTTCAGGTTCGGGTACAGGGAGACCTCTATAAAAAGTTGGAAACAGCATTATTGCCTCAGCCCCACAAGGTGATTAAATTGTCCTAGGGTGATTTTAAATAGCCTCTGGTTCTCTTTTGAGAAGACAGCTTCAGTTGCTTTCCTATCTACCTAGAGTTTTTTCAGGGGAGACAGAGAAACCAAAATCAACTTATTTTTGAAAGGAGTAGAGTCAGCGGGTGGAGAGGTTAGGCTCTTATAGTTCTTAGGTTCACAAATAGGGTCCTGGCAAATGAGGGAGAAACTCAGAAAAGCCATAGTTAAGCCCATTTTTAAAAATCCTCTTAGACTGATAATGTTGGTTAATTCTTAGTAGGAAAATGAGAAAACTGAAGAGAAAAGTGTCAAGAGGTCTTTTTTAGGGCATTTTGAATCTTAAAGTTTGTGACTACATCAACCATCACAACAAACAAATGAAAATCAAATTGAAACAAAAACATAAGTAAACTTCCAAGGGGAAGATTCAGTTTTAGCCATAAAGAGATAATAGCAAATACACACAGTTCTCTTCTTGAATTGCTTTACATTTATTAACCAATTTAATCTTCACAACACTCCTATTGTGTATATATATAAAATAATTATTATTACATCATTTTGCAGAATAAGAAATTAAGGCACAGAGAGGTTAAGTATCTTGCCCAAGGACCCAGGTCTAATAAGTGACAGAGCTGGAATTTTTATGCAGCTCCAACTGTGTCTGGCTCCCAAAATCTGAGTTCTAAACACTTCAACATTGACTTCACCTGGGAACATATTAGAAATGCAGATTCCTGGGCACCATCCCAGGCCCCTTAAATCAGAATCTGTAGGGTAATAAGATCTGCAGAGGATTCTTGTGCACATTCAAGGCTGGAAGACTGAAGCCTAAACCACTAAGTAACTCTTCCACAGGACACCGGCAAGAACAACATATCCGTTCTCTTTCAGAAGGGAACACTGGTCAAAATATGCATTCTACTATAATAGTTACAGACTATGACTTTGAACTCACTGTTCTACACTATTGACCAACATCCAATAATTGGAAAGAATATTTAGGGAAAAACTTACTGAAAAATTTGCAGTTCATTCATTGGAAGGCATTGGGATTTTGTCAAAGCTTCCAAGGTCATATTGTTAGCATATAGGGTTTATAAATACAGCTCTAGACACAAGATATTCTAAATTTTGTTTTTGATTAAATCTCTGTGAACTATTTTTGTTTCTGCCAATTTCTTTGTTTCATGAGAAGTGACTCATTTCAAGATTTAAAATGTTCAATCCATCCCAATAATCGGAACTCCAGACTTCATTCAAACTGAAGCTCTCCTCTCATCACTGACCCTGGGTTGCAAGGTTTAAGATCTGGGAGTTGGGCCTGGGACAGGATGGCATCAGCTGCGGCTTCTCTCTAGTCTCCTGGCCACTCCCCAGTGTCCTGACCATGGTAGGGTCAAGCCCAGGAAGAGAAAGAGTAGGTGGAAAATGGATAGTGTGTTACAGTTATCATTTGGCTTTTGATGGAAGTATAATTGCTGAGTGTTTTACTTTTATCTCATGGGTGTCCCTTTGGGGATTTCTAGATCACATCCCGCTGCTGGGACCTTCCAGCTGCAGTGGCCAGGACAAAGGCGTGCCTCTCTCTCTGACTCATGACTCCTCCCTGGGCAGCAGCCACCTCTCTGCTGCTGGGCTTTCTTCTCTGCGCCTTCTGCTGCATGGCTTCAGTGAGCTCCCTCATGGGACAACTTGGCTGTCAGGCAGGGGCAACTGTAGCCCCACTTCTTCCCTAGACTCTCTAAGCAAGCGTCAGATTCCAGCTCCTGAAGTTCTAGTGGACATTTGACTGCTCGGCAGAAATGGGAGATGCAAAATAGTATGCAATTGTCTCTAAAGAAATCCTCCCTCTTGACATTTCAAAACGCTCTCTCCTCCCAGACCCACATTCTCTCCCCTCTCCCCTTCTCCTAGTTTCTCTTTTCTCCATCTTTTTGTCTCTCTGTGTGTATCCCTTTCTCTCTTTCTCTCTCCTCTCCTTCCTGCAGGTTTTTGTTCATGGCAGACCTAATTTTACAGACTCTTGTCATTTCCTGCATAGGTGGACCAGTACCTGATGTTAAAATGTGGAGGTACTTGGTCTTTGAGTTTTAGAGTAAACTGACTTAGAAAGAGTCCATTTTAGCATCTTGACACACACCAGACCATCTAAATATCTATCACCCACTAGACTGTGAGAGATGCCGTACCATCTAAATACCTCCCACTAAGACAAGACCATGTCTTTTTTCATCATTGTATGTCTGCTGTCTAAATGTGTTTGAATGTGTTAAGACCTGATCCTTTTCTTCACCTTCTCTAACCTGTCAAATTTCTATTTATCTTTCAATGTTCAACTCAAACATCACCCACTTTGCAAGTCTTCCTTGATCCCATTCAGCAGAATCAAGTATTTTCTCTGCCTTTGTATCTCCTGTAGAACTTTACTGGTACCTCTATTATACTGCTTATCCTGATTATGCTTTTACAGATAGTCACCATGTCTCCTGTCTCCTTTAATGCTAGATGCAGGCAGAGAAGAGTACCTTGTGCCTCCTCTCATGCCCTCCTCTGTCTTTAACTGAGTGGTCAAAAGTAATCTCCCCTCTCCCTTACCTATCCTCCTCTCTCTCTCTCCCCCCATGCCCCCTCAATTTCACTTTGCCAACAAGGGATCATTCACAGGTATCATGCTGAGTGTTAATAAGTAAGATTTTTGTGTGTCATTAGTAGGATTGGCAGACTTATCCTGCAAAGTGGGGTTTAAGAGTTTAGAACTCTTCCATTAAGGAGGAAAAAGGCTTCCATTCCATCAGAGAAGGCTGAATACTGAGTACTATGTGTTATTTTCATATCTTAGAGGAATTTCTGCCATATCATGAAACTAAAGTGCAACCAGGATCACGGGAGTCCGAATAACCTGGCTTAGACTCAACTGGCTGTCAATTATTTAATTTCTCTGAACTTTAATTTATGCATCTATAAACAGGGGTATAATATATGTATTGGGAGATTTATGGAAAACATATTTGTGTGCATCACTTGGCTCATAGTAGGTACTTAATTAGTAGCTATTATTATTAAAATTAATATTGCTGATTCATTTGGTGCCGTCTACGTGCCAGACAGTGCTCATGGGGGCCTATGTGACGTCCTGTTTCATTTGATTAGTAATCACTGCCCTTCCTTGAAATTTCTCAGAAACGGAAGTGTGGAATTTAGATATTGAGCTTCATGGTGTTTGCATCTTATATTACCTGAGTCAAGGATGTATTAAACTTGAGTCAAAGACCACTTTCGTAAAACCGTATGTTTGATGATTAGCAACTGATAGAACAAAGTTTCTATCTTAGAGACATTTTTCTAAGAAGAAAAACATAACCAGATGCCTTGAAGAATCTATGTATGTGAAAAAGATTATTCATTCTGAAAACAAAAAATACCACCCTTATTGAGACCTCTACCCCTTATTAGCCCAGCTGCTCTGTGGAGCAAAGAACTCTTCCTGGGTGATTTGTACCTTCTCCCAGAGTAATGGAGTCTTGTATTCTAACACCTGGTACCACCTGCTCTTCTTACACTAAATGGCTTTGCAGGCTTCTCGACTTTCAATGAGAACATAAAATAATCGTATGCAGCCAGGAGAGCATATTATGGGGGCACGGTAGCAGGAAGAGGAATAAATTAAAGCAGTTCCTGCTCTATGCCCTTAGGTAAAAACAGACTTAAGAGATTTAAAATGTTGAACTTTGGGTCAGCTGGGCAATCAACTAAGCAGCTGAAAGGATCTGGAGGGAATTCGATGACAGATATTTGAGGCTTAATTGTCAAGAAGGTTTAGAAACTTTACCACAGGCCCAGGGTTGGAATGGTTTACTGTGAGCATTCTGGATAACCCAGAGAATTCTTTTAGCTTCTCAATAAACAGTAAGCATAATTTAAAAATAACGCCTATTTTCACCTTCACTTGGCTTTTATTTAATTATGTATTTTAGAAGATAAAAAACAGGTGCTAATGTTGAAATTTCTTACAGAATACTTTTTATCTCTTTGGCTAAAATATTAATTTTGCAGTGAGCAAGTCATAGAGGTCAACAGAAAATATCCAGTACTTGGTAGAAAAAGCATGCACATGAACTTTATGAGTATTCTAACCTTGCGGATATTATTTTGAGGTAGAACAAACTTTCAAGTAGTGAATTCTATAACTTCAGCTCTCTCCACTGTGTTACTAAATACCTTTTTACTCCCAAAGAGATAGAAATGCTTGAGAGGTAGCAGCTGGAAATTGTTAAACATGAAGGTCTGGAGCGGCTCCCTGAGATCAAATACTGGCTCTATCACTTTGTAGCTGTGTGAATTCTGTGCCTCAGTTTCCCTTTATAATAATAATGCCTTCTTCATCAGGTTCTTGAGAGGATTAAAATAGCTAATTCACATAAAGCGCTTAGAACAGTGCATGATACATAATAGGTGTTCAGCAAATATTTGCTGATTGAACTTTTAAAAATGTGCAAATCTATTTATGTTTTGATTCTTCTCTGTTGGAAATTTATGTTGATCTTGTTACTCCCTTTACAATTTCTTTCTGTTTTCCCCAAGAGCTTAGTATGAAGCATAATAACTACAGCAATGATAATAATAGCTGTATTTATTGGGCTTTTATGTCTCACATCCTTGGCATCCCTCCTTTCCTTTCTTGTTTGGCTAAAGTCAAGAAATCTTAACATGCCATTGTAGCACCTTCATGATTTTCTCTCTCTTCTCATCTCTGATTTAGGTCAGACTTGTGTCATCTGAACAACAACCCAGGTGATTTCCAATTGCATGCAGTTTGCTCTGACCGGAACACAGAAACAGCCACTGTCCATTGACAAACACACATTTGTACTTTAAGATTCAGGTCAATCATCTGCTATTTCAAAATCCTGTACTCTATCCACCAGCAGGGTGGTTTTTTGTGGCAGTTATTGTGGTGCTATGCAAACACCAGGCATCAGCGTTCTAGAGTTCTATCACGCTCTCAGACTTTTCTTTCCTCTAAGACTCCCTAGCTCTTTTTCCATAAACCTATCATAATTATGGTATAAGCGAATCTACATTTTCTGTGCCATTACTATCATTAAATATGCCCTCTTGTGCAGCACTGTCCTGTGGTGGTAAAAACCCTGTTCTCTGGAGTCAGGATGTCTGGCTAGCTCCAGCATTATGTAACCTTGGGCAACTTGCTTTATCTACCTGAGGCTCAGTTTTCTCATCTTAGAAAGGGGATAATAATACAAACTATCTTATAACATTGTTTGGAGGATTAAATGAGCCCATATTTTAAAAATGCATACTGTGGTTCCTGCTTTCCTATGTATGCTCAATATGCTCCGTAAGTATTAGCTATGGTTAGTTGTGAAATACAGTAAAATAGGCCAAACTCCTCTCACTTTGTCTATCTGTGCATGTGCACACAGACATGCAGAAGACACAGTTGTCAAAGGGATTACCACACACACTATCCAAATGTAGGCATTGCAGGCATTCAATACATATTTGTTGAGGGAATAACTCTTGTCATGCACAACATATTTTAAAAACACAGAAACATGTCTCTCAGACATGACATGCCTAAATAAAAGGATTATTTCCACAAATCCTCCATTAATGAAACAAAGAAACATGAGACTACAGAGAAAACTGCAATTCCTTGTGAATCCCTAACATCTTTTTGCTCTGTTCATTTACCAGTTAAACAATTACTGAATGCCTATTGCACAACCAGCAATAAATTCTTTACTAGATAAGCTATACCATAGCCTTTGGCTAAAAGAATAGAATTCTAACCAATGAATTAAATTGTCTGTGTGTAGTAGAATTTTATCTTTTTTTCCTTTTGAAATCTTTGCCTTTAGTGTAGGTGCCAGTATACTAAATTCACTTAAGAAGCATAGGCTTGGCAGACTATTTTCTCAAACATGTATAATCAGATCCTAGAGAGTGGGGAGGTCTGAATATTTTCTACACCACTCCTACTAATTCATGGCTTTATGTAGGCAAGTGTATACATGCTTAGCAAGAAATCTGTGGTTCAAACTGACATCTCTTTTTTTCCGCCAAAACATTTAAAAGGGAATGAACACTAATTTTTTCAGTGTTAATATAAGCAAAATACTGATTTATTCTATTTACATGTGTCTTAATAATTAAATTGCTAATATTTTTAGATTATTTTAGTTAGGTTTCTTTTCCTTTCATTAACTTGTTTTCACAGTAGACTTTTTTCTTTTTTTGAAGGATAAATCTGTGTACTATTATAGCCAGAGGGGCTTTTAAGATACTGCTTTGCACCTGGGAAAGCTGTTTAATTACTCAAGATGTCAAAATGTTTTATTGTAAACAGCTTTTCTGATAGATCCTGTTTCCCTCCTATGAACTATCTTCCCCAGAAGACAGTCCTCTTTACAGAGACGCTTAAAGTACAGGTGTCATAATTTAGAGAAATGAAGTTTTTATGTCTGAAAATACCCCATCCTTCTTCTCATGTCTGAATAAGAAATATTGTATGTTCATTTTTTTCTAGTTTATGTGTATCATAAAACACTATCATGTTAAGAAGATTTTAAAAATTAAATAGAATAGACTGTCTAAACTACAGGTAAAAGTAAGGTTTTATCTGAAATAAAAAATACGATCTTTGAAGTTGTATATATCTAATAAACCTATTTTGAATGCACTCTAGCAACATTAAAAAAAAGAGGTCCAGATGTTATAAAATTTGATAATTCATTTAAATAAACCGAATATCATCACATAAATAAGCTCAGGAACCAAAACAAGTTTCTGTGATACACAAAAGTCTTTTCACATAACACAGCTCTGGTTAAAGAGCTTTTGTCTTGCCTGCCTTGATTGAGCCTAACATTCCAAATCTGTTAAATTACCTCTTCATTTTTAGAAATGTGACTCTAATTCCGGGGCCTGCCCTGTGCTTGGATTACCAAGAGCATTAATAGTTAAGGAAAGTTTTTCTTTTTTATGCAGAGAGGCAGGGTTCCAATTTATGTACCATTAATTCTCAGTTCTAGAGTTTTCTCACACAAGTGCAAGGGTGGTTGGTTATGTAGAGAAATACAGTGAAGAGTATATTATGGCTCTTAAAGATCATCAGCAGCTAATGGCCATAATTAGAAAAGAATAATTAGCACATTTATTTAAATTAAGCTCCTATCTACAGTCCTATTGTGAAGGATAATCCTCTTATATCCTTATGCATTGATAACTGTCATGTGAATATATGGACAAATCTAACAGTTCCTGTGAAAAATGTGGAAAATTCCACAGATGATCTCCTTACTAGATAGGATAATTGATAAGCTAAGATGACTACAACTGCAGTTAATATGTATTATTATTGTTTCAAATAGAACTCTAAACCCAATCTTAAAGAATGGAGTTGTTAATAAATAGTCCTTTTCTACTAAATATTCAGGTAATTCATATGTGCTTTTTCACATGAGTGTGGGCATTGACCTGTCGGTTGTTAGTAGAGCTCACAGTATGCAGTTGTGTGGCTCAGAGGTGATGCATTGGAGCTCTATCAAACATCACGTGAACTTGGTCCTTACTCTAGGTTTTACTCAGCCTACACAAAACACACACATACTCATGTATATGTACATGCACACGCGCACACATACGTAAGCATCCACTCACAAACTTTCTTGCTGCTTTAAGAATTAGGATTATGGCCTTTACCTCAACCAAATGTCTGGGCTTTGGGTGTTCAATGAGTTAAAAAGTAACCAAGGATTTAGGAAGGTAGAGAGACTTAAAATTGTAGACAACCAGGGAGAAATAGAACAAAGATAACTCTGGCTGCACAATAGAATTACCTGGGAGCATTGAAAAAAATGCCCTTTGCTGCACTCCATCTCCAAAGAATCTGATTCAATTCATCTAGGGTGGAGCCTGGGCCTGAGTTTTATTTAAAAGTGCCTCAGGTGAATTTAATGTGCAGCCATGGTGGAGAGTCACTGATATAGATTGTGGAGAGCTAATATCAGGGGGAAAGTCACCTCGGAGTTGTCCTAAGGAGTTCCATGGGAGAAGAGTTTGTATTGTCTGATGTTCCCTTACTGTTTTATATACTGTTTTTTCCAATATGTCCCTACTTTTTTTGGTCCAGCTGAGTTTATGAAACTTGTCCTGCTTCTGAGGTTGGTGTCTTTTCCATCATGTGAAGGGTTAAAACCACTATACTTTCTTTACTCCCTTTTCTTACTTTTCCCCAGAGTTTCTGCTCTTACCACATGATCCAAAACTGGATTTTAAGCTGATTCCACTCCTCAGTGGGTTTCATTTCTGAGATTTTTCTCTCAAAGCCCCAGTAATAGTTGTCAGTTCATATGACAAATTCAGAAGGCTTTTCACCCATACTGGGATACTCTCTGCTTCTGAGCAAACCTGGTTCTTGGAGCCAAAGTGTTTCAGACATGAATCTTTGTATTTCCCACTAACTCTTTGCGTGCATGGTAATTCCATCGAAATCTACGTCTATTTCCACCCAGGTTTATGACTTGTACTCAGTATAATAAGGTACCCATCCCTCTTTATTCGTTCACATTTAACTCTGCCACACTCTAAGTTTCTGAAGTGGACAATTATAATCGAAGATTTAGCTAATGGTGTCTGAGGGGCCTGATCAGGGAAGAAAGTGGCAGAACCCTGGATGTTTTGTGCGCACATGTGTGTGTGTGTGTGTGTGTGTACGTGTGTATGTGTGTGGTCTTTTGTTTTGGCTTCACTTCAACTCTCCCTACGGTCAAAATTCTAATGACCATGATTTATATTATGAATAAATTAAGAGCACATGGTTGGAATGATTCAAATTGGCTGAAGAAAATCCACTGGAGTTCCCTGAGGTGAATCTGGTGGGGGTTGCTTCTGACCAAATATGGTAAACAGCCCAGAGCAAGGTAAAGAATGAGAAAATCTCAGGCAGTCAACTAGGTAGCAACTTCCAGTGCTTGACATCAGAATTCCAAAGCCAAAGCAGAAAAAAAAAAACAAAAAATAAACTTGCATAATACATCTGTGCTTGTTTTGTGGTGAGCTTCATCTTGTTAGTGGAGAACTTTATATTACTTTTAGTATTTTGCCTGGAATACCAGTTTCAGCTGTGCTGGCAGTTTGAGGCTTACTTAAGCTAGTGGTTCTAACTGTGTAGTTTGTGGACTCGCAGCATCACCTAGAAGTTTGTTAGAAATGCGTATTCTTGTGCCCATCCCAGACCTACTGAATTAGAACCTTTGTGGGTGGAGCCAGCAGTCTGTGTTTTAAGTTGTGTTTAGCAATCTGTGTTTAAGTTCTCAGGGTGATTCTGATGTATGCTGAAGTTTGGGAACCATTGCCCTAAATACTAATGATCTCTCCCAATATATGAATCCTCTGAGTGTAGGTTTTGATGACATTAGGTCCCAATTCTGCCAGTCACTTCCATCACATCTCTTCTAATCTTGGAGAAAGAAATGTTGGCACCAAGGACAACTCAGGGCAAGGAACGTACAGCATTACTAGCTGGGGCTTTGGCTGCAAACCTCAGGGTCTCTTTCCATCGTCCTCACACGGTCAGAGGCCCAAGAGAGTGGGAGGAATGGCCAAGCTGCCTTCCGAGCCAGCAGCCGGAGCCCTCTTGCCACTCCCATCAGAGGAAAAAAAATTCAAATTTTTACTCCCACTAGCTTATAACACTGCAGAGAATTTCATCATCCCCTGCCCTGCAAAACGTCCTGGGCTGTGACTAATACTAGAGTTGCATTTCTAGTCCTTCAGCGACTGGGAAAGGAGAACGGAGAGCATGACTCCCCTAGAGCAGTGATTCTCTGGCTTTGATTTGCACAGAAAACCACGGGGTCACTTAAAATACACAGACTCAGGTCTGACAGGTTCTGATGCAGACGATCTAAGGTATAGAGCCCAGAAATAAGCATGTTAGTAAGAACTCTAAGAGATCCTAATTTAACTGTTTCTATAAAAAGTTTGGCTGGTCCGATGGTAGTGGGTTATCAGGACTTATTAACATTAGTGTCACTAAAGTTGGTATACAACCCCTGCACTGCTGAATTTGACTGGCTTAAAAAAAGGAAAAGTTTATACCCCAGTTACCCCAATTTGATTAATTCACATTATATGCTTGTATCAAAACATCACATGTACCTTATGAAGATATACTATTATGTACCCATAATTAAAAAAAAATTAGAGAATGATTACCTTATGCGATAGCAGATATAACACTTTTAGCCTGTACATTACACCCATTTTCCAACTTCCTCAGCTGGAGATGTTAGAGTCTTTTCTCAGCAAAAAATATGGACAGATAGCTTTTAATGATAGTATTCCCATATGTTCATACAGCACTTGTGCACTTTTAAAAGTCCTTTCACATTCACCATCTCGAAATAGCAAGGGCAAAAAATGGCACTGCTTTAAGAATACTGCTTCTTTGATTCTAGCAGTTACTTAAAAGAAGTTTAAAAACATATTTTTGTGGCCATCTACAATGTAGAGGGACTAATGCCGTGGATGAAATAAGGCACTATGGAGCAAGCTTCCAAGAGCGATTCAAAAGACGATATCTCTTTTCTTTAGTAAGAATTAAGGTGATTTTTAATGCAACTGCACTAGAGAGTCTCAGCTGTATTCAAGGCGGTGGTCTAAAATATTAGATTATGTACTTTTTCCATACTTGGAAAAACTTGCAGTGCAACTTTCACAGCATACTGCCAAATAAATACTAAGTATGTCTATTAGGAAGACATACTTTTGGCAATTGAAACAGACATAAAAATCGACCAAGAATTCTCTTTATTTAGGAGTGGAGGGAGGACTCTCAAGGGCACATTTTCATTTTGTAATAATAAAGGATCAGGACATCCCCTCAGGAATTTCCTATGGGCTGTAGCCAGGACAGTTGCTTTTGTTAGAGAAGTGTGCTAATGCAGCCAAGTTGCAGGTCTGATTCCCACATGAGAAAAAAACTAGTCTCTGGTCACAGACCCTGCACTCTAGCCAACTGCTGTGCAAACATGTGCCACTGATCAGGAAAGGTTTTCAGAAAAAATTGAGGAGCAAGTCCTACTCCCATACAAGAAATCAAAGCTTCTCTCATACTGGTACCTGAAGCTGAGGCTTCATCTCTGTTGTATGTATCATTTAATTGGATTTCAAAGTACCTACCATATTGACAACATCATCTTCTTTTTGTACACAACAGTTTTAACCATGTAACAGACATTAGGGGAATCCAAGACAGCTCCTCTCAAATACTAAGTAGATAACACTATGTAGAATGATACTTATGATTAATTCTGACATTTTTATCTGAATACCTCTATTTTATAGGCAAATTACCTATTTGCAGTTTTATTAAGAACTTTTTGTTTTAACAATTGCTAGATTGATATACGATATGACATATGACATTGCTATAACTTTATTTTGGTTCTGCTTAAGTTTTTTCCTCATGTGGTTTAGGTTACAGATAAGTATGCACTAATTCTAACTTGGAAAGTTCATCTTAAATAAAATGACTGCTGGAAGATTACACATAGTTTTACATTGTGTGGAATGCACAGTAAGTGTGTATTACAGAAACACAAACACACATTAAACATACACGATCATATTGATGTCAAATTTCTCCAAAGAGAAAAGACAAAACCAAAAACCTAAGGAAGGTCTACTTGACTACCCTTTTCTTAGTTCTTGCCTACGTTCTGTTCTGACTTTTCTCCTTCCAAACAATGAGGGTTTAAAAAAAAAAAAGGTAAAAATATTTGTTCCAAGAGGAACTGTGTTAAAGCAAGCTTTAAGGCTAGAGCCAAAGGCCTTTTCCCATGGGCTTCTAGAGCAAAACAAAAATTGAAACACAAGTCCATAGATAACAAGCTGTGACGGTCCCTGGGGCGAGCTTCTCAGACCAAAGCTGAGTGATATTTCACCACCACTGGTGATGGCTAATGCTTCTGGCCCAGGTTCAAGGAAAAGTTAGAGGGCCTGAGGAAGGCTATGCTCCACACTCTCTGCTCTGTAAGCACCATGAAATGAGTTTGAACCACAAGAGAGTTATGTACTTGAATAGAAACACTCAATTAATGCTGGATATAACTATGTTATCTTACAGTTAGACAGGACCTTATCAATATCTGATAAGATACAAATCCCTAACTTTCCAGATAAAGAAATGACCAATTAAGGTCAAAAGATTTATCCAAAGACACACACAGATCAGACACAGTATCCCCAGCTCTTAAAGAGAATCCTCACATTTTGACACCAGAGACATTTTAATGGCCTTAAAAATACTTTACAAGACAAAGCGAGTGAAGCCTGCCACAGTGTGCCTGACTCCCACTCAATCCCTTGTCCTCATTCTTTACTGAACATCACGTCTTCCTCTCTTCTCCATGACCTTCCCTTCGTCCTTCTGTTTTACCTCATTTTCCTAACCGTCCCCCATCCTCCTCACACTGTGTCCCTCAGCCTCTCCCCAGCTCAGAAAGCCACATGATGCTACGGACTCAGGAGTAGATATAGGAATCAAGAATATCTATTGCTTACATCACTTGGCAAATTTCATCAAACACTTTACATTTTGACAGGACATTTCAGTTGTCCTTACTATGAGGTCATTAAATATGAAATGTCCTATTTCTAATCAAAAGGTTAGTTTATTATATCTCAAAGAGGAAGCAGTACAATTAATCAAAGTTTGTGCCTAAACTATCAACACAGTTTTGCCATCTTCACGGTAGCTTGCTTGTGCCAGCAGCCAAGAAGCTTAGAGAGTGAGTGGCCGTGAAATTGTGAAAGGTATTTTCCACAGTTTTTTGAGAACTGACTATTTGTCCTTGCAAGAAGGGGTCCAAAGCCTGGAAGAAGTGGTAGTCAGTTGGTGCAAGGTCTGGTGCATACGGTGGATAACAGAGAGTTTCCCAGATTAAAATCACCACAACAGAATTTCTCAAACCATCGACGTACTGTGTGTGCATTAGCCACATCCTTCCCAAACACTTGGTTGATATTTCGAGCTGTCTGCGCTGCATTGGTTCCATGACGGAACTCATATTTGAAAATAACATGAATTTTTGACTTATCCATGGTTTCACAAAAATTGCTCTAAAAAAAATTTGAAAGATAATCACAAGCCAAAATGTGTGTTTGAAAGATTGAGGATGTACCTTCACAATAAAAATAAAACAAGAAGTGTCAAAGTGAAATGTCAGTGATATCAACTGTCAAACTTAGTACTTAAGGAAATTGGACATTTCATACTTATTAACGTAATAATAGTGTCTGCATCAAAATCCCAGCTTTACAAAGAAGATGAGCTACAAAAAATCCAGGAATACCAGAAGGCAGATTTTACATTTTAACTTCTGCCTATACCATTACTGGTAGATGCATCAGACACGTCTTAAGTACCCTTCCAATTCTCTTAGCCACAACTGTCTTTTATTCTGGACAGAACTATAGGGCCCAGTTCTGAGTGGGTGCCACCACCCTCACACAGGAGCAATCTGTTGGGAGCATCTCACAGCATGGCATCCCCTTAAGTTCTGTCTCTTCGCTGCTCCCAGGGCTTCCCTATTGCTGTGGATGCGGGAGCCCCACTGAACCACACTTGGTACCCAGTATGCACAACTCAAAAGTGGGATAAATTTTTAACCAGTGGGAAATGGGAGATAGCGGGAAATTATTCACCTTCCTCCCTCCCCAACCCACAGGGAAGGTCCCAAGACACAGTTTTTATGGCTCTTGGATCAGGTGATCTGCCCAGCTTGTTTAGACATCTTCCTACTGGTCTCTCTCATCTCTGCTTCACCACCCTTACATCTCACTTCTGTTCTCTGAGTTTACATTCTCTAATAAAGCAACAGTACTTAAGCCTGCTCTCTAGGTAACCCAGGCTTAGTCAGTATGTGTTGGTGAGCAAACTTTAAGTTCCAGTAGAATCTCAAAATCACACGGGGCAATATTTTACAATATAAGATTTAGCATTTATTAACTATGTGACTACATCTAATGTATATATAAAATTTTAACTCCAAATGAACCAAGAATTTGGGTGTTGATGAATTTCCCATACTCAGTTTTAAAAGGGGTTCTACCCTATATGTAAACTTCACTTGCTTTTGTATAATAAGGGCGCATGTAAATTAGAGCAGGAAAAGAGAAAAAATAGCATTTAAAATGCACATTATAAATTTATGTTTTCCATCTAACTCAGGGAGTTGAGTTCATTTGTGATAAAAGCAAGATATCAATTGGTGTTAAATTTAAAAACAAGTGGGGGTTCTGGTCAAGTAGCTTTGAGAAATTTTAAGTTAAACAATTTTTTTCTTTATTGTACAACTTAGAGTCTTTGATACGTACAACTACTACAAGATTATTTATTGATATGTCTCAATATATCAATGTATTGAAAATCCAATCACGGGCAAAAATAGAAGAAATTCTTGTTATTTATGTAGCTTTCAGCCTATCAAGGGCAGATCAACATCCATCCAATGGTTATGTGAATGAATGTAAACTTCCAAATACGAGTAATGCTACAATGGGGAATTATAAGGTACATGAGAGTTTGTAATAAAATTCCAGTGAGGATTGTGACTATCTAAGGAGGATAAAACATATAATATTTGAAAACACAATTTGATTACCAATCATTTTTCAGGGGAACATTTTTTGGGGGGGCATACTGGATTAGAAATGAGTCCAAGTTTGTAGTTGAGGTTCAAACAAAATTCAAAGTTTTGTTCTTGATTGTTATCCTCTCTGTCTCCTCTTTTGAAAATGGGAAGTTCGAACTTACTGATCTTCAGTGACTTTGTTAGCTATCTATTGTATGATTGAATAATTCTAACTAAATTATTTAGAGATTTGAGTATGTTGTTTGTGATTTCTCCAGGACCCAAGTGCTGATCCTTCTCTCCTTGCTTCTAATCTAATTGCTAATTATCCCTTCCATTTGAATAATACTACGGGAAATGGAAGCCATGAAATCTGCATTAGGAAATTTTGCAACTTATTGATAGCTCTTGCCAGAAGGGAGATTAAAGCTATTATACTCCTCAGCCTAAAGAGATGGCAAAATCCAACAAAAGGCAGCCTTTTTGCTCAAAGAATAAGATTCAATGTCAAAAAAAAGTTTGAGATGAAGAAATGGTCCATGTTTTGAGCACTATGGACATTAATTGTGTTGAATTTTATATAAAAAAATTCTGTATGTAATATACTTGTAGTTAAAATAACCTCAAAATAGTAAAAAAGATTTTTAAAAATCAGTTAAAATTGATATAGATTTCTGTTTTAAATGCCATTTTCCATCTAATTCCTATTAAAAGAAACCCCAGACTTCTGTTTTTCATTTGTCTCCTCCTTAAAAAAAGCTTTACTGTGCACCATGTATGTCTAATCCATCTTGGGTAATATATATTTAATAAGACATATTTCCTTAAGTGCAGCATTTGGAAAGCTCTAGCCACAATTTGCCATTTATATCACACACATCTGGTGCTATTTTGACCTGGCAATTACATATGGTTCCTTCTTTAATTTCTTGGGAAAAAGATAATAATGAGACAAATTGTTCAAATTAACTTTCAAGCTTTTCCCAGTTGAGTGAACTGAGCAAAAACTCCTATAAGCATTTCTTTCTTAGAGCTACATAAAACTTTCTTCTCCATTTTTCATAGTCAAGAAATGTCCTTTTAAATGTCCAAAGTCAAGTTCATGGGTAAAATTCCAACATTAGTTCAATAAGCCACTCTACAATGGGGCTGGATATATTTCTCCTTGAATATTATATGTCAGAAGTCCTATCAATTAACCCTAGCTCTACTATACACAAATTTTGGAACTTTTGTCAATTCATCCAATTGCTATTAGCTTCTGTGTGTATTTTTTCCATGAAAATAATATTATCTGTTCTGCATACATCACAAGATTACTTTAATTATCAAATGAAACAATATATGTGAAAATGTTTTGAAATATAAAAATAATTTTACAAATATGAGGTACTGTTCTTATTGATCCCTGAAGATTCATTTCATTAAAACTAAATGTCTAGAAATCAACATGATCTTATTAGATACTATGAAATATATGAAACTTGTATAATTCAGTGTTTCTTGATTATAAAAGCTGACCATCAAACACACAAATCAATTTAGGATATACTACAAATTAAATACAATGTACCATAAGCAAGAAATACAATAGCTGCTTAAAGAAGCAAATAATCAGCATAAACTAGAATACTCAGAGACAGCTTCATAGACTTATGCTGGGCCATGAGAAATCAATAGCATTTGAGTAATTGGACAGGATTTGAATAAGGGGAGCAAAAGAGCAAGGCAGAGGGAGAATATTCAGCAGAGGCAACCAAAAAGCTGAAAAGTCAAAATGAATGAACTACTTCTCAGGTAACGTGGACAGACTCTATTAAAAAATTTTAAAACTACCTCATTCTTGTCCTTGCACAAATTTGAATCCCTGAATTCTTCTACCCAAAGGAATATGTGGAAGAATTCAGGACCAACACATCATTAAAGCACACTTTGTTCTTGAGCACCTAATACCTCCTGTCTGTCATTGCTCTTCTACCGAAAGCAGCATAGACCATTTTTTGGCAGCCTGTCAATATGCAGCTTGTCGCCACACTAATTCATGTGTCTTTGGTTAGAAAGGCAATGATAAAAATGACAATCAGATATTTCAAATTTAATCTCTGATAGTCACTTCTCCAAATACAATGTGCAGAATTTATAAATCAAGAGAAAAATGTGTTCATTTTTTCAAATCAAGTACACTAATGGTGACTCTGATTTACCTGATTTGTACAGCACGAGTTATGATTGGCCAGAACTCCTCTGGCATAAAAGGGAAGCAAGGACGGAAGAAAAGAGGAAACAGAAAGAGAATGTTTTGTCACGGTGATGTTTGGGATTATCATACAACTGGAGGCAACCATGGAATCAAGTCTCGCCCATACAATTTGTCATGGCTATCAGAAACCTAGAAAGAATATGCACATGGCATGCTGAAATACCTTTGTAGTGTGCTTGTGGGTATACTTTTCCCCAGTGGAGGAAAGCTCACCCATGCTGCCCCCTGTCCCTCACAGGAGTTCAGTGATTCTTGATGAGGAAGTCTCATCACCACAGGAAGAATCACAAAGTAGTTGTGATGATACTGAATTACTTTTGTCCTGCCTCTCTCTGTCTCTATACTGCTTTTAAGCTACAACTGAGTTACTTCTTATCAAGCAAAGACTTCATCTTGAACTAATTTTACTTTCATAACCCCTCTATCCCAGCACCCACTGATATGTTCACTCAGCAAAAAGTTATGCAGTACCCATGATGTTCCAGGTACTTTCTAGGGGACTTACAATGATATAATACCTGATATTGGGAATAATTTATTGAGGTCACTGTGCACTTTGAATATTATTTCATTTCTCACTATGTGAAGGGACTTTGTTTTAATGTTTGCCACTTTCTTAACTTTTCAAGCACTAAATTTTGTTTAAAGCCTCCATTTTACTGATAACATTGATATCAGGAAAGTCTACCAAGTTCCTCTACCTGAACCTCGTGCCATTTCAAGTTTGGCATGGAGTGGTTGGAGATAGGTGTAGAGGCGGAAGATGCAGGACCTAGTAGCTGCTACCTGTCATGCCACCTTCCTTATGCACATCTTGCTGGTGGCACAACTGAAGATGGATGGTTGGGGACCAGTATCATGCCTTCCAGTGACTCATAACAACGACACCTGACTCAAGGATTAGACATCAGCACTAGCTCCTTCATCAGAGGCAAACAGGAGGCTTCAGTGAATGAATAGAATAGTTTCTCACCACAAAGAGATTTTTGCCTTTGAATGCAGTGGAGACAAATTTCCAAGGCATGGTATTAAAATATTAAATCTTCACTAAGTCCTACTTACCCTTATAATACATTATAGCCCCATGGAAGAGCACTACCATTAAGAAGGAAATTATTATCCCAACTTCACAGGTATTTGCCTGAGCTGGAAGAAAATGGGTTGAATCTCAGTCAAGCCATGAGCATTATTGCAATTTCACCCTTTCATGCCTATGTACATGCTGTTTTCTTTCCTAGAAGTAGCACTTCTCTCATCTTGGAGAACCCAGCTTAGAGGTTACCCTCTGGGTGAAGTTTTTCCTGGCCTTCCTAAGGCAGAGAATAATGCTCCCTCTTCTGTTCTTACATTACGGACTTTTGTTGGAACACTGTTTATTTGTCTCAATGTTCATTTCAACTCAGTCCTAAACTCCTTGAGAACAAAGACATCTTTATGTTTGTTTCCTTAGTGTCAGGCTAATAGCAGGGATTCAGTACTTGTTTTTGAAATAAGCATTGTCAGGGTCACATGAAATAAGTGTCTAACATTAAATAGACAGGGACAGGAACTCCATGTGACCAGTGACTGCCACAGCTGTGAAGAGGTGAGAGTAACCAACACTATTTATGCCATTATGTTTATAATATCAATTCTAGATAAAATGGATGTCAAGGACAGCCTTAAAGTGAAAAGATATCCATTCATTCAGGTAGGCATTCAGTAAACATTTCCTGATTAGTCACTATATGCCATAAAAGGCAAGATAAATGACACAGTCCCTCCTCTCAATGTGACAAGAAAATAAACCATTAGGATACAGGGTACTGAGTGTTGAGCACTGGGACAAAAGACGCATCTCATCTAGACCAGGTGAGTCAGGAGGGATTCTCTGAGTGTTGTCAAAAGATTGATAAGACTTAAGTGTGAAGAAAGTACAGAGAGTGTCCTAAGTAAATAGAAAAGCTGTATGAATGTTCAGTGTTAGAAAAGAAGCTAGCACTTCTGTGATCCTGGAAGTAGTTTGATATAGTTGGATTTGTGGCCTGAGGAGCAAAGACAGAATAGGGAAAAGAGTTTTCCCTGGATGTAAGCTAGCGAGGGGAAAGTACAAATGTAAATGAGCCTCAGGTCTTTGAAGGCACTAATTTAGCATATTCTAAGTGCATACTCCAGCTAAGTTTTTATTGGGCAGTTTGGCCTGAATCATAGAGTCTGGGATAGGCAGTCAAATTGGACATACCTTGGGGATTTTTCTTTTAAGATTTAGGACAATTATACTAATCCTATTTATTAATATTTTTTAAAGTTAATTACATTAAAAATCTACAAGGCAGATATATTAAACATTTTTTACATAGATGTTAAAATTAACATTTTAAAACTTTCTTTTAAGTCTAGAAAAAAGACAACTGATTTTAACATATCAGTATGGCTAGTTTGAAGAAAAACACATTTTGGTAAAACAGATTATGTATTGTAATTCTTGAGCACTTTACATTGACCAGATGTGGCTATAGTCTAATAGAGTTTTATCTTCATGGGTGAGTGATTTGATTTGGAACAAAATTAAAGTGTCCATAAGAACCTTCAATAGTAATTTCCTGGACTGAACTTAATCTAAATTCAACTTTGTATGAGAAATGCTGCATTTCTGCTAACTCTAATTCCAATCTTTGTCTTTGAATTCCTGAATCAGCATTACCTCCCCCCAGAGTTCAGCTGTCACTTTACTGCATCCGTGCACAGGAGGCCTACTTATTTCTCTGAGAAAATCATGGAACACAGGAATAGTCTTATTTCCAAAACAATACCCACAGAGAAGATACAGAGTTTCCAAGGGATATTATAATTGTTCAAAAGGCAGAAAGAGTTATAAATCAGCTCCAGTGGTAGAACAAACCACCACATTATATATACGAATAGAATCATTTGTAATCTGTGCTAGGATTTTCAAAAGTCTCAAAACTATATTTGTAAAATTTTAATGGATAATGAAAGTAAAGAGAATTGTGTACATTTTTTTACATCAAGTGACTTCAAACATTTAAGAATCTCGCAGAGCAAAACTCTATGCTAGGTTTCCAGTGGTATACAGTGGTATATAGTGGTATAAAGAGATGAGCATGCACAGCCTTAGTATGCAAAGACCCTTCAGTGTGTAACAGCTGATGATATCTCCCTCACTGAATGTCTCTTCTTTATAAATGTAAAATGCTTACCCACTGAATAAGCTCTTTTTCCTACCCCCATGTCAACATGTAAACAGTCCAAGACCTTTTGAAAAGACAAAAAGTAAGTAACTGTGATGAACTAGAATTAAGATATGCTGACCAGTTGTTTCTGAAGTTCATTTAGGATGTCATCCAGGAATTTTCTTAACAGGCAAAACAAACAAAAAAAAAAAAAACCCAAAAAGCAACAACAACAACAACAAAAACCCCCACAGAGTTAACAGGGTTAACAGGACTATCAGTACATAAAGGTTGTTGGAAACAAAAAAGAAAATAATTTCTTTGTAAATCAGCAACACAAAATATGCAGTGTTGGGATGCAGGTGAGGGAAATACACAAAAAAGGAAAAGTTTTTAAATTTAAAGATTTCTAACCGAAAGTCCTACATTGATAAATGTATGAGAAAGTGTTTTACAGGAAAAAAATGCCACACATGTCTAGGTTTCAAGATATTTCCAAAATATTAATTCTCACCACACATTTGAGATCAGTGGGCATCATTTCTGCTATTGGTGAAGAAAGGTGCCAATTGCCTAGGGCCATGCAGCTTGTCACAATGTGGCCCAGGACTAAAATAGGATTTCTGGTGCTCTGGATTTCTAATATCCAATTCTGTAGACTTCAGCCTTCCATTAGATACTCTGCAAGTTAAACAGTTCTCATATCAGTTTATACCAACTGCTTAAATACCCTGTCAACTCTTCAAATGTTATAAGTGTCCAGTGTCTAGGGACCTAATATGTCCTCAAGGGCTAGTACCTACTATTGTTTGAAGTTAGGTGGTAGTAAGAGCACTAAAAACTCTCACTTCTATAAGTATTTCATATTAGAGCACTAGTGTTAATGTCTTATTGAAAGAAGACTTAGTTGCATATAGGCTGAGGAATCCCAAATATATCTTTAAATAGGAAACTAAATTTTTGATGTTGATGAAGGGAATCAGTATTTATACAATATCAACACAGTTTGTTAAAAAAAAAAGAAAAAAGTCAAACAGCTGGAAGGAGGTAGACATGTGAGCATATGTGTACTTATGTTGGAGTAGAATTTGTTCTACATCATGCCATATGATCAGTTTACTTTCCATGAAATTGAATGATTGTTTGGCATTGAATACACACAGCACATAGAAGTGCCCCATATTTAGATTTTTTGGTATTAAGGAAAAAAAACCCTTACGCTTAGAAATATGTTTCTTGTTGTCATGACTGAAAAATCTGGAAGTTAGTAGAAGATTGAAAATTGAACACAAGGAAAATAATATAAAGAATGTAGAGGGATGGCAGGAAGAAAGAAAAAAGAAAGATGATGTGGCAGGGGAATGTGTGTTATAATAAAAGTACTGTTCACTGAACAACTATTTGTGGAGAAAGTACTATTCCTGGGAACTGTTTTAGATACTGGACAAAATATTATAGATCTGACATTCTGGTGAGGGGAGAAAGAAAATAAATAGGCACAAATTGTATTATGTGCCACTATGGCTATATCGACATTTTAAATAGGATTGGCTTAACATTTTAAGTAATTAGATAAAATTAAAGTTTTGAAGATGGCTTAAAATAGCAATTGTTTACCCATGATCATATATCTATAGAGCAGTACATAGTTCACAATAAAAAGGATTTCCACTAGGTGTTCTTTCAAGTGTCATGCCATTATGTGCCAAGAAATAATCTGAACTAGTACTTTATAATAAAACTGCTACCAAGATAACTCACTGACTTTATAGATGGATATTTCTTTGTACAAGCTCTGAAGTAGTAACTGTGGCCTTCCCCTCTCATCTCCAAATTCTCATGTTCAAAGCCTTGTTGCTTTGGGTCTTACTAGCAGGGTTTGATAGCTTTATATTCAGTCCATAGAGTCCTGTAGCTCTATGATAATTGATTAAAGAACAAACAGGTAAAGATAATGAGATGACACCACAGAGGGAAGCTCACCAAGGGAAGATGACATACAATTCAGCAGACCATTAAATTGCCTTTCTTGATTTGTTCCAATAATATATATATACAACCTCAGTGCCACATGTTCTATATTACTAATGTGTATCTGAAGCTCATTCAGGGTTACTTTATTTCTTTTTGTAATATTCAACTTTGTTTAAAATTCTCTTCAAGCAAAATAATGTGCTTAGCAGAATCTTTGGGGCATGATCACATCCTTTTTTTACCATAAACCAAAACTTCTTACAAATTTACATAGCATTTTGAATCTCTAATATTTGGATTGGCAGAAGGAACTGTTGCACATTCATTCATTTGTTCATGCAATCATTCATTCAGTCATGTAACAGCATATATGGAGACTTTATAATAGCAAGGCACTGTGCTAAGTTCTAGGGATCTAGAGATAAAAGACCCATTCTTTCTAAATACAGAAGGAAGACAGGCAAGTGAGCAGATAATTATAACATAGTGTTACTAAGTGCTATTATAGAAATATACATAGAGTGAAGATAGGATGGTATTTACAGACTCTCAGTATGAGGTGTTGGGCAAGAATTCCTAGAAAAGAAGACTCTTGTCTTAAGTCTTGAAGAGTAAGTCATATGCCAGCAGCAAGGAAGTAGGACGACAGAACATTCCAAGGAGCCTTCCTGGTTCCCAAAGGAATTGAAGATGTTTGGCAGGAACCAAGGCCCTGGACCCCAGGTCAGTCATATAGTTATTTCTGAGTCATGAACTCCACTTTTCTTCTTTCGTGTCTAGAATCACATGTTAATGAGTATATTTATGTGGGATCAAAAGCATAGAAGTGGCAATTGGAGTAGGGGGCAACAATGAGTTTTCCAGAAGAGGGCTGGTTGTGGGCTTCCAGCCAGGGAGCCAAGCCAGCAATTATTGCTTGCAGTACCAGCCTTTTGATATATTCCCATTGTGCAGCTTGGTAGGGGAGATCTCATGGTTTACAAGGCCCTCTAACTAGCATTCCTATGTGGGCTAAGACTAGGTGAAAAGCTAGATGTGTCAGATCAGCTCTCAGTTACTCAAAAACATCTGAGGCCCCAGAGTCCACTATTACCTCCATGTAGGAAGAAAAACCCTATGATCTGCCCTTCTGTTAGAACGCAGGAAATCCTCCAACCATTACTCCTTCCATGTTGGAAGTCTAGCATGAATGCAAGGTGGGGCGTATACTCACCCTGTAGAGGAGCCAAGTGATTCTTTGGGGTGGATGCTGTGTCTCCAAATTCTGAGAACCTGTGGACAAAGTGGGTTACCATGGTACAAGCCCAACTCTTAGAAGGGCAGTAGGTGGTCTTAGGCAATATTACTCAGTGCACAAATTCCCTGTGCAACTCACTGAACTTCTCAGCACCTTTGCAGCTCATTACTAGAGCATTTATGAATTCCTTGCATGCCCCATACACCGCACAGAACCAGAGTGCTGTTTCAGGCTTGCTGTTTACTCAAATCCCACTCCACTGTTGTGCTGTTTCCCTGCACCATATTGTAAGTGGCCACCTGCAGAGTTTCTCCAGTAACACAGGAAATATGATGATAGTCCAGCCCCCTCCTCCCAGGGTGGTGTGGAGAGGGGGTAAGGAGGGAGTGGATTTTTTTTTTCTGGATTCCCATACTATATGTACAGATGATTCCATCTAGAGAGAAAGGTAAGGCAAGTGCACTCACTTCTGTCTCTTACCTTGCTGCCTCCCTTCTATTTTCTTTTAAAGAAAGAGGGGGAAGCTTTCCACTTCCTCTTTCTGCCTGGCTGGGCCCTTGCTTAGATAAAACTCGATGACCAAGTCCTCCAGGTCCACTTCTTGTTATATGAAATGAAGAGCTTTGAAATTTAGAAATCTCTTTTCTAATTCTACAAAGATTGGATCTTTTCAAGACTATTGTCCTGCTACATCTGATGGTAACTGTCCCATGGGTACTTGTTGGCACACCCCCTGGGGAAATGCACATCGTGGCTCAGTGTTGCAGGTAGAGGGTAACAAGGGAACATGATATACAGGGGAAACAATAAATTAGTTTAATACTTGCAAAATATTATCCCTGTATCATTGGGAAAGAAAGAGGCCCAAAGGATTTGCATGTATGATAATTGAACAAGTAAATGAAAAGAAGCCTAATATGCAGGTTTATAGACATCCCCAGGCTTGATTGGTCAGACAGTCTGATGAGATCTTGAGCAAGGATATTCCAGTGGCATGGAGAAAAACCAAGTATCACAAAGCTTTGGGAATTAATTATCTGTAGGTAAGGAAAGGGCTGTCTTCAAGATGTGTGCAAGTAATTACCCTGTCACTGCGGGTGTGAAAGTCAGGCAGTAGAAAGCAGGGGTGGGAAAAAGGTGCATAAGTTCAGCTGGGTTCAGAGAAAGCACTACTCTAACCTCAACAAAGAGAAACAGCTCAGAAAGTCATGTGCTCTCTGACAGAAAAAGACAAGCCTTCTTGGGTATAAATAAAGGAATCATCTGAAATAAAGAAAGAAAGCAACTCCATGTATTAGACCACACTGAACTATCTGAATAATTTCCACTACTCCACGATCTGGAGTTTCTGTCAAATGCTTAATAGTTTCTTCCTATGTCTCCAACAGGCTGGGACTATTTGAGTTTGATTAGGAGTCAAGGAGTCAAGTGCACACCGTTCTAGGTTAGGTACATGTTGGAACATGAGGAGGCCCTGGGCAAACGGAGAATAATGAGGAAAAAAGAATACTGCTATTGTCAAAATTAATGAATTTTTGCTGTAAGAATGAGGACTTTTGATGTCACAGGTACTGAATTCATTATAATGCCTCATGGTTTGAGGAAGTCAGAACATAAATTGACGGAGTGTTCACAATGATTTTAATTCATGCTATAAAGTAACAATTAAAGGAAAATAAACATTTTAAAGTATGGAAACTATTTTTGCTGAAACACAGTATAAAAGAGATGTAGACAAAGTAAAAGACATACAGAGAATTTCTTATAAACGCTTCTACTACTAGCATGACTGTGTTTGTTCTATAAAACTTTCATATGTATTTACTTGTAATAAACTTGTAGGGGTCTTATTGCTACCTTCGAATTTCTTCAAACTGGGAAAACTGGGAGGAAGTTTGCCTCTCAGTTCTCCCTCCTTCCTTAAGCATGGATGTTTTTCTTTCCTTTTTTTCTTTTTTCTTTTTTGAAGGGGAGGACACTCCACTTGCCCCTTTGCTAGGAGCTCAGCTGTTAGGTGGCCAGGGCTAGGAGCTTCCCCTTATGCCCAACTACTGGCGCAGGGGCTGAAGTTGATCCCCATCCAGCCTTACTTCTCATCACACTGTCTCTACAACAGCATTGTTAGGACCTTCTCCTTCCTCTCTTTCTCCCTCCTCCTGTCCTTCTCCTCTCTTCCCCCCTCTCCCCTCTGCCCGCTTCCCCCCACTCCGTATAGTACTTGGAACAAAAACCTAAAAGAGATTTCCTCTCACTTCATCAATCCAAGCATACAAATTCCTTCTGGAGTTCATAAATGTCCATGTTGTTCTGTCGTAATAGTTACTGTCATACATAGACAGCCACCTTGCTTCCAAAGCAATGCATTATAACACATTATCGTGTTATACCTTAGCTGAGCTAAGGTATTTTTCCTTACCCTAAACCCTCATGACCAGCAGGAGTCAGACATCCAAGGAGTTCCCCAGGCCAAGCCCAAAGGAACGAGGCCCCAGGCCAGGGTCACCCAACTATTGTCTTGGAATGGGGAAAGGAAGTTGGGTTGTGCGGGACCAAACACAGGTAATAATATCCGAACACATCATTCTGCCATGCTATGGTTTATGCAGTGTTTATACACAACAGGGAAGACAGGGATGAGAGAAGCTTTAAATAAAAGATACCCCATAAGTGATTGAAGAAGAGAGTAAAATGATACCGTAGCATAGACAATGATTACAAATGTTTCTCGCCCCTCTCCCCTTTTGCTATGCCATACCTGGTGTCTCTCCTGTAGGTTGTGTAATTGGGGCTGACATCGCTTGTCCTTTGTACCACCACGTGCATACACAGATGCCAAATTAGGCAAATTAGGCCTACACGCATTGCCAAGAAAAATGAGAAAGGAAACACCTTAGAAAACACAGTGATACATGGTTTTTTTGGTTTGTTTTTTCTTTTCTTTTTTTTTTTTTTTTGGTGAATGGAGTCATTTGGATCTGCCCACACTTTGGCTTGTTTGCTTATTTTTGGTGCCACATGAGTCAGTCAAGATGAGAATAATAATTTGTCTGAGTGGATACGATAATGTGTTATAATGCATTGCTTTGGAAGCAAGGTGGCTGTCTATGTATGACAGTAACCATTACGACAGAACAACATGGACATTTATGAACTCCAGAAGGAATTTGTATGCTTGGATTGATGAAGTGAGAGGAAATCTCTTTTAGGTTTTTGTTCCAAGTACTATACGGAGTGGGGGGAGAAGAGAGGAGAAGGACAGAGGAGGGAGAAAGAGAGGAAGGAGAAGGTCCTAACAATGCTGTTGTAGAGACAGTGTGATGAGAAGTAAGGCTGGATGGGGATCAACATCAGCCCCTGCGCCAGTAGTTGGGCGTAAGGGGAAGCTCCAGCCCTGGCCACCTAACAGCTGAGCTCCCTGCCAGCAGCCAGACTCAACAGTGTAATGTGTGATAAAAGATCCAGAAAGGCAGAGGGCCAGGCAGGAGGAGACCAAGGCCTGAGAGCTTTAAAAGACACGGAAAATACTAACAATCTCCAAACTGAGAAAGAAGATCATAAATCTGCCTAGAAAAATCTCAGGAAGGGATCCAAGCCAAAGAGGCAACCCAACTCATCGTAAAACTTAAAAGGAGGTGATGGAATAAAAATTTCTCTAATTTAGAAAGGAAAACAATTCTTTAAAAAGGAAAAAAAAAATCTTTACCTCTGGAAGGCAGAGAAACAGGTTTCATTTTTTATTTTTTTTAAATCTTTTTCTCTCTCCCTGTGCATATTTTCCTCTGTCAGCATCTGGCCTCACATAAAACAGCTGCTCACGTGAAACTTTTGGGTTGTAAATCTTCTTACTGAGGACCCTGCAGCTTGCTGTTCAGATCTAGGTAGCATGGATACTAATCTAGTACTAGGAGAGATCACCAAAAACAAAGTAACACCCGACTGAGTCAGTCAGATGATTGCCCTAGTTACTTGGAGATGCCCTTCTGCAGGCTTTCGGAGAGGTTTTCGGAATGTTTACAAGTACCTTCCCCTCAGTTTGGTTTAATACTGAGAAGTAGGTGAAAAAACCACCTTTGGGAGCTGTTACATCTTGACCTTCAGATTTTCATACCTTCAAAAATGTCCCTGCTGTATTTTCCCATGAGCAATCACAATTATAACCTACCAGTTTCAGCCTGACCATGAAGGATGAAGCCAGCCGCCCATTGCTCTGCACATGCTGAGGATTTAAAACCTGAGCAGCAGATGGAGTTCTGGTTGCTTCCAGAATCCTCTTTCTGCTTGTCTCCACAGCTCCTGCTTCCAGCCTTGGCTTCCTGCCCCTTTCCTCTTATTGGATTTTTACCCTAGATTTTTATTTTTCTGTATCTCAGTTTGGAATACACGATCATATTACTATATTCTTGGGCTTCCTGGTCAGATCTTGATACTGCACGCTCTTGGAGTTTCCAACAACTTCTGATTAAAGGTATTTCCACCGCTGGTCAAGCCAGATGGAACCTGCAGCTTTGCCAGAGAAGAGGGATTAAGAAAGATTTAAACCAAAGTAGCACCAATTTCTATAAACACATCTATTTTTGATAAAAGCACCTGAGAGGCTAATATTAAAATGCTCTACAGAGCACTTCTGAAGTCAGCTGGTACCCATGAGAGAGACTGTGTATAGGAACCAAGAGAAATGCAAGCTAAAGTTTGCAATCTTAGAAACAAGAGCATTGGCAGAAGGAGATGAGTTTTCCCTGATGGGAGAGGCCTGTGCAGGTATCTGCACCATCAAGAATCACTGTAGCAGTCCATCAGCAGAACCAGGTTTTGTGGCAAGAGTGTGTAGCACTGAGCAGCAATGATAAACGGATCAGACTCCCTTTTGTACTTCCACTTGGGCATGGAAGCAAGAACGACCCTGTATCATTCTGACTATGAAAGCCTTTTAAACATACATACTGAAATATTTATAGATGAGATAATATGATTCTCAGTTTAGGGGTGGAAGGTAATATGGAGTATAGATAAAACACAATCAGGAATGGATTATGAATTGTTGGAGATAGAAAGTTGGTATATGGGGGTCTTTATACCATTTTCTCTACTTTTTAAAAGTTGTTTAAAATTTCTTATAATAAAAAGTTAAAATAAGATTGAGCAATAAAAAAGAGAAAGGGGAAAAATAAAATTGGGAATAATAAAGGGGAACATAAGGGCAGATACACTGAAGATTAAAAGTTAACATTATAACTGTTACTTTAATTCAATATATCTGAAAATTTAGATGAAGACAATAATCTTATCCAAACATACATACTGCTGAACTTGAGTTAGGAAGAAATAAAGAACTTTACAAAATAATCATTAAAGAATAAATAAGAAATCAAAAGACTTCCTGTCCTCTACCAAGAAGAAACATCATACATTAATTTTACCAAACATCCAAGACATTAACAATCCTCAACTTATCTAAGCTATCTCAGTGAATGAACAGAAGAAAAGCTCTCAGATTCATTTTATAAGGTTTGTATAATCTTAATACCAAGCCAAGATCATAATAGTTCAAATAAAGAAAATTTTAAGCCAATATCACTTTCATATCAAATTCAATATTAAAACAACAACAACAACAAATACATCTATATCACAAGTGAGGAGAGCTCATCTGGGGCATTCTTGGAAGTTTTACTATTTGAAAGTCTATTAATGTAGTATACCCATTTACAAATTGAAGGATAAATCATCCATATTATTTTTCAATTGATTTAGAAAAAAACATTTGATAAAATTCCTCATTCATGATTTTAAAAAATGTCTACCATCTTGGAGTCTATTATGTCATACCTGAGGTCTTGGTCAAGTCAATACAACAAGTGAGCTCAGCAATTTTTCTGGTACATCATTCTACAAAAATTAACAGTGTTCCTCCATACCAGCAATAACTAATTAAATAATGTAACAGAACAAAGATCATATTCACAATAAGAAGAAATATCTCTCCAGATATCTCTCTATGCCTACACATGCATACACAAACACAACATATACACAATTTAATATAAATGGGAGCTATTGTACATAATTTTATTTATTTATTTTTGCTGATCAACAGACCATAGAGAACTTTACATTTTAGTAAATATAAACATAGTCATCCATTTTAATGATCACATCCAATTATATTATAAAGCTATCCAATAACCAAAGTTCTATTAGTTGATATTTATGTTATTTCCAGGTTTATCAACATTATAAACAGAACTGTCTTAAATATCCCCATATGGTAACCTTTTTGGATTTGTCAGAAATCTCTTTAGAGTAAATATCTGGATTCATCATGAACCATTTAACTATCTCAGGACACAAATATGGCCACATGTATTTAAATTTTTCAAATTAATCACTGTGAATCCTACCACTTTATTAGAAAGAAATCTAGTGTCTCTATTCTGAGAACTTTCCCTCCTTTCTTTACATGTCCAAGAACCCAAAGATTTGCTCAGTTCTGCTTTATACATGCTAGGCTGAGAGATAATTGGAAAATCTGATATGGCTACCACCTTTGTATCACTAGCTGCCTCTGGGCATTTAAGACTGGCCCTGGCCATCTTTTGCTAAGGTTCTCTTTCTCCATGCACCCAGTCACTGGTCTTCTTATAGTTCTTGGAACAAACTGTGAGCTCCCCTGCCACAGAGCATTTGCTTCTCCCTCTGTCTGAGTTGTTCTCCACCTCCCTCTCCCTATCTCATAACATGGTTAACTCCTAGTTATTCTTCACACCTTAGTCTTAGGTACACCTTTCTAAGGGAAGATTTTATACTCATTCCCTGGCTTTATTACCCTTAGACACAAATAAGAAGAGCCCTTGCCTTGGTCTCTTACTTGAGAGGTCCCTTTATATCAAATACACATACACACACATTTTTGTTAAATAACTAGGCCTCTCTGTCACTTGTGATCTTATTCTGCACTCAGCATTAGTACAGCACCACCTATAATCATAAGTATCAAGTCTGATTAACCAATACCAATCAGGACCCAGGAAAATGCTCCTTCAAATATCTTGTCCTATGTTCCTGAAATACAAGGTTTCATTTCATTCATCTCATGAAAGTTTGTGGGTTATGCTGCTCCTTACATTGAAGATGGAAATAGCTAGGAAACGTGGGGAGAATTTGAGCCGTGAAAATGCTTAGGTAAGTAAAAAGTCAAATTAATTAGCTTGTCAAGTCCTTTCTCTCTGATTCCATGAATGCAATAGTCTTACGTAAGTGTCATTTCCTGGTAGTGTATAGCATCCATTTTTTTGTTTCTCTTTGTGTTCCAATTTATGGTTTGGAAGTACTTATGAATTAGTACTATATTTGCAAGAGTTGCAGATGGTAGCTGAGGAACAGTTTGCAATTTTAAACAGTTCATATTATTCTTATTTTGTATACATGTAGATCTAGATATACAAGAATTGCAATACAAATTTTTATATTGGTAATCAGGAGGATGTTTAATATTAGAATTGCAAGTTTTTAATTTTATAAATTAATATAATTTAATTAATTTAAAATTAAAGTATTTCAGATTTATTTAAATATTTTTATTTAAATATTTGATATTTAATCATTTTATAATATAATTTAATAATATTTGCCTTTTAATTTTAATGATAATTGAATATTTCAGAAGAAAAATACTGTTTGGAAAGCATATAATAAAAATAATTTTAATTTTTCAATGTAATTTTACTTTATTTTATTTTAATGAAAATATATTCAATTAGATCATGATTGCCAATAGAAAAAATTATGTGAAAATTTTGATTAAACAACATAATCAGTGAGTTTGGTGAAAAGAAGATGAGAAAATGAATGTTATAAAATAAATATGTAATAATTTAGAAATTGTATATGCCGTTGCTTTATTAGTCCTTCAAACATTGCAGGCCTATCACCAGAACATCTAGACACGTATAATAATAACTTCAGTCATCTTGATATTTTGCCCTTTTAGGCACATAAAAACCAAAAACTTAACATATAATTTCCAATTTTGTGTATTTGTCAATGTATAGGAACAGAAATTTTCCACTTAATAGTTTGCTTGATTTAATAACTATTGATACCTGTGGTACCTCGGTCTGGGCTTTGTACTTTTGTCCTGAGTTTTGCAAAGGTTTGGAGCAGGCCTAGCCTTGTGAAGTCTAGGCTTTTTGTGAAAGGCAACCATGGAGTTGTTCCTTCAAAATATTCATTCTGTTTTAAATTATTCATCTGTTGGAATGTGATTTTGGCTGAATCCTCTACTAGACCCTAAGCTCCACAACAGCAGGGACTGTTTCTGTTACGTCAATTCTCTAGGACCTAGCTGGCTGAGAGTAGGCACTTGCTAGATAATCAGGGAGTGAATTACTGATGAATGTGCCCACCCTTGTGGTGAGGTGCTTACTGACCTAGCTCCCTGCTGGCACCGTAGTGGTGTTCCATCCCAGTGCTCCAGGATCATGGCTCTTACTTTATACACATAAATTTGGGTATCCTTCCCATAGCAAGATACAAGGCTATGGTGCTTGGATTGGAAAGGGGTCTAGCCTCAGTAATATGTTAGCATTAGAACCATTTCTTCTCCCAGAACCCTCAGCTCTTGTGTTGAACCCAAGTTATTAACCTTGAATCTCCTTCTTGTCAGCAGAACTTATTAAAGGCTATTTGAACTACCTTGGTAGGTTTCCTAATTTTGATAATCACAGATTTGTGGTAGACATTACTTATGTTTACCGATGTCCAATTCTCCTCTATTTCTGAGTAGTTGGAGAATTAAACTCTACTACCTCTTTGATGTTAGGTACAGCCATGTGACTACATGGCTTGTTGTGGTTAATGAAATGTGAGCAAAAGTGACATATATCACTTTAGGGCCAAAGCCCTCAACTGCTGGTGTTTAACTTTCCAGCCGTCTCTTCTCTTAATGAGAGGATTGTAGAAGCTTGTAGTGGCATGGCTGTACCTTAAGATGGTAGAACATTTGTAAATAAATTTTAAATCTTAAAGCACAATTCATTCTTAGTTTTCAAAATAGTAAAATATTTATTATACTTCAGAGTAAGAAACAGCTTGCATCAGGGATGTTTAAAATAGAGGATGAGTTATTTATAAATTTGGAATAAGTCATAAGGTAAAACCAAATATGTGAATTGAAGAAAAAGACTGAGTAACTCTTAAAATGTAGATAGGGCAGAAGTCTATAAAGTTTTTCAAACACTTAGCACACTCATGCATATACATATACACAATTTTGCAGTTTTAATACCTAGATGACATATGCCCAATGTTTTTATAATTAGTAACTAGTTCTAATTGTATTAGTTGCTAAGGCTGTTGCTACCAAGTACTACAGACTGGGTGGCTTAAATCATAGAAATTTATTATGTCACAGTTATGGAGGCTAGAAGTCCAAAATCAAAATGTTGGTTCCTCCTGAGGGGAGAATCTCTTCCAGGACTCTCTCATTGGTTTATATTATACATGGTCCTCTTCTCCCTGTGCCTCTTCACAGCATCCTTGCTCTATGTGTGTCTCTGTGTCCAAATTTTCCCTTTTTATGAAAATACTGATCATATTAGATCAGGGTCCACTCTGATGATCTTATTTTAACTTGATCACCTCTGTAAAGACCCCATGTACAAATAAGATCACATTCTGAAGTGTTGGGGTTAGAACTTCAACATATATATTTTGGGGGGACACAAATCATCTGAAAACGATAGTTCCTTGTATGTATTCACTTATTGAACCAATAATTTATTGAGAGCCTACTATGCAATAGGTACCAAGTTAGGTGCTGGGGATACAATGGTGAAAATATACAAATGTGGTGTTTGACACCATACATCATGTGTTCTAGTGGGAGAGACAAATTATTAATTAGAAAATGCCACAAACAAATGTAAAATTTTTATCAAAAGTACTATGATAGAGAGAAGAGACTAAAGTAGGGAAATTTTATATAATCAGCAAATTCAGGGGAGGTTTCCTTGAGAAAGTGGATTGCACTGAGATCTGGAGGACACCCATGAGTGAGTATTTTCCAGATTAAATAAGCAGCATGAATGCTTTGTGGTGGTTTGGAACATAGTTGAGTACAGAAGAATAAATCTAAGGCAGTGTGTGTGGAGGAGAATGAGTTTGATGGTGGTGTGAGATACAGGTAGAGATGGGGAGGGGGACAGGCAGACCATATGACTCCTTGCATGTCACTTTATCCTAATAAAGGAACTTAACCATAATTAGTTGCCATTTTAAAAAGAATTCTCTGACTTCAATGGAGAAAAGTATAAAGGAGGGTGCAAGAAGACTTGGGGCAAGGTTAAGGTATTGACCCAGGTGGCAGTCATTCTGGCCAGGGCTAGATTGAAGGCAGTAGAGATGGACAAAAGGAGATATTTAAGAAATAAAATTGACAGGACTTGATATTGGATTGGAAAGGAAGATAAGATACAGTAAGATAGTATAGATAGATGGTGGTGCCATTCTCTGAGCTAGGAAACATTGATTTGAGAGAAAATATCATAAATTCAATTTCGGATTTGTTGAATATGAGGTAATTTTGATAATCTGAGAGAAGATGTCAAGTAGACAGCTGGATGTGTGGTTCTAGATTTCAGAGAGCGTATGTTGAGAGTGAGAAGAGAACAGCCTAGGATTGAAATTTGAGGAACTTCCAATTTTAATGATCAGTTAGAATAAACCACAGGAGAAATGGCCAGTAGAGTAGAAGGAAAACCAGCTGATCTTCAAGGGCACAAAGGAAGAAAGTGCTTCAAGTAGGAGTGAGTAGTTAAGAGCATTCATGCTGCTGAGACTTGTCCAAGAATATAAGCTCCACAAGGGCAGGGATCTTTGTTTTTTCTCTGATATGTCCCAACTACATTTTCCTAGGATAAAGTGGGTGCTCAGTAAATTATCATTATATGTTGTGGTGGTTAATTTTATGTGTCAACTTGACAGGGTTAAGGGATGCTCAGATAGCTGGTCAAACATTATTTCTGGGTATGTCTGTGAAGGTGTCTCCAGGTCAGTAGGCTGTGTAAAGAAGAGCACCCTCACCACTGTGGAAGGGAATATGACTATTAAGGGCTGGGAATAGGTCCAAAAGGCTGAGGAAGGGCAAATTCTCTCTTCTCTTCTTGAGCCTGGACATCCATCCTCTCCTGCCCTTGGATATTGGAGCTCTTGATTCTCAGGCCTTCAAACTCCAAGACTTACACCAACACTCCCTCTCCCCCAACACCCACCCTTTCCTGGTTCATAGCCCTTCAGCCTCAAACTGGGAGTTACACCATCTGTACCCCTGCTTGTCAAAGAATTATACCACTGGCTTTCTTGGTTCTCCAGATTTCAGATAGCATATCATGGGACTTACTCGGTTTCCATAATTGTGTGAGCCAATTCCCATAATATATCTTCTCTAATCTCTCTCTCTCTATCATCTATCTATCTCCTATTGGTCTGTTTCTCTGGAGAACTCCAACTAATACAAATGTTGATCTAAGTAAGATGAAGACCAAACAGTGCTCTTTGGACTAAACTTTGCGGAGGTGATCAGTGAATTTAGGGGTTGCTTTTCTGATGGAGAGATGGATGAGGGAGTCAAAGTGGAGTGGTAGAAGAAAGAGTTGGGTATGTGGAAATGGAGAAAGTGATGGTGTAGACAACTCCTCTAGGAAGGTTGGCTGTGATGGGAATATGGGGTCAAGGAAAGGTTTTGATTTTGCTTAGTTTTATTATTCAATAGGAGAAGGTCTAAAAACTTGAAAAAAAGGATCAAGTTGGGAGTGGGTGTTGAACATTCCATAGAGAGAAGGGAAACTATTAGCCTGGATTCATAAAAAAGTGGTAGTAGAAGAGATCTAAGCACAGACTGACAGAGGCATTGGCCTTAGGTAGCTGGAAGGATATGTTCTCAATTGCAATAGGAAGAGAGGAAATAGAACAGATGTTGACATAGGTATATTGTATATTTAAAAGATGAGGGAATGCCCATCAAACCACTCAATTTTTTGCAGTAAAATAGGTGGTGAGATTATTTGCTAAGATAAAGAGAGGTGAGGTAGGAAGAAGGGTTGGATGTTTAAGGAAAGTGAAATCAGTTTAAATAGTTGTTATGAAAAGGGAAAAAGTTGATTAGAGACACTAAAGTAATTGAAAAGTATTGGAGGTCCATTTGAGATTGGTCATTATTAATTTATAGGAAATATATCTGCTTTCTTTTGTAAGGGTAAGCATGAGACCATCTTAAGAATGTTTGCTTCACAGCTACAGAGACCAAATGAATTAGAAAATACCACCTCTACCATTTATTCTGGGCTCAAACAGCTTAGACTGGTTTGTTTATATTTCCCTATAGACCTAGTATATTTCCCTAGGCAAAAATGGTAACTCATTCAATTTGAAAATGAATTTTGAATGTTCAAAATCCTCTTAAGGAATTTATTTATAATACATTGATATAAATATATGTTTATTATCCTTTTGCTATTTGGTAAAATGGTTTTCTTTGACCATATATTTACATGAGTTTAAATTCACTAGTGCTAACAACATATATGATTTTGAGTCAACAAAATGCTTTTGTTCTTGTCAGTATGACCACTCTTTAAATGTACATACTCCTATATGTTGGAGTTGATTTGATTTGGAAAATTGACTTGTAAAAGATTAAATTATTACTAAATCCATATCTAGACATTTAACAAAATTTATAGCGCTAGTAGACATAAAATCACAGCATAAAGCAAACGAAGAGAACACAGTATCACGCAAATGAGTTAAGATGCTTTAAAATTGATATTCATTATTCATTTTTGATAGGTAATAATCAGTTAAATTAGCATGCCACCTTTTACTTTTGAACATATTAATTTGACAATGTTCAGCTCCACCTACAAAATAAAAGTAAGATAATGTAACATTTGGTCAATTTGGTTTTTTATTATACTATCTGTGTACATCTTATTCTTTTCAGAAAACACATGCTTGAGCATGTACAATATTTTAGTTATACATCAAAATGAAAGATTGAAAAAATAACCATGTTATAAACAATTTTCTTTTATATTATTGATTTTATATAGTTGATTTTTATATTTTAAAGTTAGCCAACTTGAATTTATTAAGATAAAATGTTAAGAAATTGTGTTTTTAGTAAAGAGAAATTACATTTAAACTGTGTTTATTATTCTTAAGGATAATGTCCCTTCTGGGAGATTTATTTTCCAATAATAATTAGATTGAAGATAATTAACAAATATTTGTTGACTAAATCAGTTTTTTGCACTTTAAATTTTCACTGACACTTTAGGTTATTATTAGAATGTTTTAATGATGGTCTCCTAATTACAATTTCTATGTGTGGTAATTCTATGGGGTTATAAACATTACATTCTGCTATAGAATGTAGAATGTAAAATTTAGGAAATATCCCAGATAATTTAATCAGATAAAAAATTGGAAACAGTCATAAGTTAGCTATATTTATAGAGGACTTATGTAGTTGTTAATCTATTGTTTAATGCTTATGATTAGACCTCACAAAAAAATTGGTAGTCAATATGATGAATTTAACTTTGGAGAACATTGTGCCAAATAGAGAACAGTAGTAGGAGGAGTCAGTTTAACCGTTTCCACTGGATAGTCACCAATAACCCAATCTACTTCTCTGAGGTCCACATATCAGGTAATATGAGTCACTCATTGTAAAATAAAATGAAGAAAAGTTTCTATAATTGCCATTCCCCCTATTTTTCTAATGTAACTTGTAGTGTTTATGCAGAAACTTTGTGTAAACACTCTGGTAATTGCTGTGATTGTTCAAAAGACTCACTACTCTGGCAGGGATGTGGATTCCAGGTATATGGTAAGTGGCATAGGATTTGAGACTTCATTCAGGAAAGCAGGTCAGGAGCTAAAGTTTACGAAGGGAAGTTGGTCGGTACTTAAGGAAAAAGAAATGTAACATTAGAAGTAATAACTTAGTGAACCTGAAGTTATATCGGAAATTAATCCTCATCAATTAATTGGTCTGCCCATTGCCAGAATATCCTAAGTAACAGCCCAGATCCTACTCCTTACCACCAGTGGTGTTGTACGGTGCAGAATGCCCATCCTCCTACATCCAGGATATGGAAATTTGCTTTGTTTCTCTGTGGAGGGCAATATTAATCTATGCATGATTTTCCATAAAATTTCTATAAAATTTGCCATCTTCACCATTTTTAAGCATATTGTTCAGTAGTGTTAAGTACATTCACACTGTCCTGCCACCATTGCACCATCCATCCACAGAAATCTTTTCTTCTTGCAAAACTAAAACTCTGTACTCATTAAATAATAACTCCCCTTCTCCCAGCCCCTGGCAACCACTGCTCCACTTTCTGTCTCTATGATTTTGACTACTCTAAGTATCTCATATAAGTGGAATCATACACTATTGGTCTTTTTGTGGCTGGCTTATTTTACTTAACATAATATCCTCAAGGTTCATCAATGTTGTAGCCTATGTCAGAATTTCCTTCCTTTTTAAAGCTGAATGAGTTCCATTGTGTGTTTATACCACATTTTGCTTATCCATTCATCCATAAAGGGACCCTTGGGTTGCTTCCATGTTTTAGCTATTATGACTAATGTTGCTATGAACAAGACGGTAAAAATATCTGTTCGAGGCCAGTATGTATGATTTTCTAATTTTTCCTCTGAAATATCCCAAATCACTTCTATAAGTATAGAAGTTGTACAAGTCTTTCCTTACTCACCTCATACATAATTATCTTGCCCCAGTCCCCTTCCAACTTCTTGTCTTACCTAGTTTCTTCTGCAGCATAACTCCTCACCTTTTATTTTCTTCTCCACATCATACCTCACTGACCCTGATTCAGATCAGGCCCTCTCACTTCTATGTACCCATAAAAATCTGTGTACAACTTCATTATTGCAGTTCATTTTGTCTTGTAACTGTGTGTTTACTCTGACATTCCACCGTTGCATTATGGGCTGCCAGAGGACAATAATTCTGCTTCATTTTCCTTTGTATTCCATGCTTATCATGTCGCTTCTCTGAATATTAATACCTTTTCTACATCTGCTGTATCTGAGATAGAGAATTGAGCATCTTCTTAGTTATTTATTGAAACTTCTTTTGTATATTACAAATTTTTTTTCACAGTTTTTCATTTGTCTTTTAATTTTGATTATAGTGTCTCTTGCTGTACAGAAAATGTCAATAGTCATGAAGTCAAATATGTCAGTATTTTCCATAATGGCTTTTTAAAATTTCTCATGTAGGAAAATGGTCCCTACATGAAAATTATGAAAATGTTTTTCTGTATTTCCTTTTAATATTTTTATAATTTTTATTTTTCAGTCTTGCTAAGAACTATGCATTTAGTCAGTGGCCATTTCAATTGAAGTACTATTGGAAAGTTTATTGTCCTTACTATTTGGCAGTTACTTGGGGAAAAGAGGTTAGAAACTGACCATTATAGGGACAACTTCAGTTTTTCTGTGACTTAGAACTTCGGGAAGAAAGGAAGCCTAGTAAATTTATGGTAGTATGTAACATAGGACTACTCCTGGGATATAAAGGATATAAAATGTCCCAAAAATGCAGGATTCTAGGGACTATAATTTTTGCTAATGGGATAAAGTTCACATATAGGAAAGAGTGGTGTAATTATTTTTATTCCTGGGTTTTAATAACCTTTGGTGTTATGAAATATTATTATTTTAATATTTACAATTTCTAATCATTGCCGGTTCATGAGACATATTGGTTTTCTAGGGCTAATGTAACAAAGTACTACAGACTGGGTGGCTTAAACAACAAAAATGTATTTTCTCCTAATTCTGGAGGCTAGAAGTTTGAGATGAAGGTGTGGTAGGGTTAATTTCTTGTGAGGCCTCTTCGCTCGGCTTAGAAACAGCCACATTCTCACTGTGTCTTCACATGGTCTTCGCTCTGTGTGTACCAATCTCTTCTTATAAGGACACCAGTCATATTGGATTAGGACCCACAGTAATAACCTCGTTTTAACTTAATTACCTCTTTAAAGACCCTATCTTCAAATACAGACATATTCTGAGGTATTAGCGGTTAGGACTTCAAGATAAGAATTTTAGAAGATATAATTCAGCCCATAACGCAGGAATACAATGATAAACCTTGCATCCAGTAAGCTTGCTAATCTTATTAATTTCAACTCCATTCTGCTTTCCAATGATTTTCTGCTTAGTTTCTTACCTGCTTTCTCTGGGAAGCTTAAGAATAAGGCAAATACCTAGAGGGGAAAACAAGAGAGAACTGGACTTGCTGCTCTGTGCTGGCCATCTCACTGGGTCTCAGCCCATTTAATGACAGAACCCTGACCTCCCGACACTTCCGTCTGTCCTGTGAGATTGTGCTCTGCGGGCATCTCTACCTTGTCACCATGGCCTTCTGCCTGGATTCATAGTCTCTGAATCAAAGCCAAGATGTATAAACACTTATAAGAGAAAAGTGACTCCTAAAATTTTGGTTCACTTTTCTATAGTTCTCTTTTCTTTGGGATCTTAGTTTTCCAAGTCTTGGTTGCTTCAGCAGCCCTGTGATGCCTCAAATATAGATATGTATGAAATCTAGATATTCTAGTGATTTTTGATAGAATTGTTATCTACCTCAAGATAGCTTAAAGCATGTCTTCCTGAGTAATTCCATTTGACCCTGGAAATTTGCCACCATTTAAAATATCAACTCTCAGTTAACCTATAAACACCAACTTCCCAATGTAAATAGAACATGAAACTAAGATAATTTCCTTAATTGCCAAGTTAAATGTCAGTTTAAACATATTATTCTTAAGAGACTTAGTTGTTAGCACCATTATAGAACATATGAGCATTTTATTCTATTTGAAAGGAAATTAAAAGGTCCTGTGTCTTTCCAACCAATTAAGTAATTTAGTTTTTAGTACATATAGTAAGAAAAAAAGGAAGTAAAAAATAATATTTTTTTTCTGCAAATAGGAAAATGTCTAGAATGTAATTAAATCATTTCTCTCTAATAATATTTAGCCATAAAGTTTTTAGAGCAGGATATTTAGCACATATTTAGTGATAAATTTTAGCCCTTTTATCATTATATATTGGGGCAATCAGATGAAAAACTATACATATTATGACTAAATCATTTTTGCAATTTAATGTTTAATGTAATCTTTGTTGAGTAACAGAAGACATTTTGCTTATTAATATTTTTTGCTTATTAACAGAAGTCACCAATTTTATTTTACTTGCCATTGTTGACATTGATCAATGACCATTATTAACACAATTGAATTTATATGTGAAACTAATTTTCCATGGATCATTTAGGAACTTGACCAGTCATTTTGCAGAACTTTGAGATTAACCAGTCATTTTTAGGTTGGTAAATCACCACACATGAATAGTATTGTTTTCCTCTTAGAAGTGGTCTATTCTACACTGAGAATACATCTTCCTATTATTTTCTTCTTTAAAAAATGGTTTCATTCTATTCATGAAGTTGCTTCAGTTTACTGTCACAGTCTTGTAGTTTTTAATAATAATTTCTCTAATAATTTCTGCCCTTTTGATTTCTCTGTTATCTCTTTCTGTAACTCCTCTTAGCCATATGTTAGTCTTCCTGGATTCATTCTCTAGTTTATTTTTTTCTCATATATTATCCGCAAGATTTTTTTTTTATTCTACAGTTTGGAAGATTTCCTTGAATTTATTTTTGAAATCTTCTACTCAATTTTTCAGTTTGGATATCATGTTTTTTATTATCCAATGCATTGTTTTTCCTCCATTGTTTCTTGAATTCTTTTCTTACTTCCTGGACGCAACATTATATACTACTTAGTAATTACTTAGAAGATTTTCCAAAACATTTTATTCTGTTGCCTGCCTTGTTTCTATTTCCTATGAATGGCTTTGTTTGTTTGTTCTTTGTCTTTCATGTTATAGATATTTCCTTAATTGTTTGATTATTCTTGGCGACCCATCAAAACTAAGAGCAAGCCATCAAAGAGCTGACTAGAAGCTATGTATACATGGATGTAACTTGTTCACTGATGAACTTTCAACAATATGATTGTGTAGAGACAAAAACTTCTTTATTCAGAAACCCACAAGTGTCACTATCTGTAGGCTTTTTATCTGTACCTAGTCATTGTATAGAATAGAATACTCCCATCTTTTGCCTGGTGAGTATTTATTCTATCCATCTCTGCCTATATTCTGGGAGCTGAGTATAATGAAGAGAAATAATGTTCTCAAAATTCCATGGGTAGATTCTCACTTATTCCTCCTATTATCAGTGCAGTGCCTCATCCTTGACCTCTGCTGTGTCTGGTGTTTCTGAGTCTAGAGACTTTCTGGTTCAACTTTTCTGGGTAATACCTCTCTCGTTTCACCTGAAGGTAGAGAGAGGCTTCATCATCTGGTGCTTGAATGTGTGTTTGTGGCGGGGGCGGGGTGTGGTGGAAAATTTGTACAAGAGCTTTTTTTCTATTTTTTACAGATTTTCAAACAATCCCCCTTTTAGCCCCTCATTTCACCCTGCTTCCATGATACTTGGTGCCTCAAATTCCTGAGACTCTGGATTTCTGTGGATGGAAAGGAGCTTATTTCTCCCTAGTATTCTGCTCAAAGATCTTTTAGGTAATAGCAATCCCTGCTTTGCTAAGGCAGATTCAGCTCATTCAGCACTTTCAATCTTTGATTAATTCGTTTAACTCTCTAGTCTACTATCGACTCATATCCTATTCTCTTAGTTCCTGTGTGTTTATACATTTTGAGGAAGAAGTTTGGGGCTGGAGAAGAAATAAATGCATGTGTTTTTTACCATGTTAAATAATAAGTCTATCTTCATATTATTTAACTTTATTTCTCACCATTGAATTCTATATTAATCCACTTTTTATATACTTGGTTAACAAATATTTTTTGCATTTACTGATGCCAGAGCTGTGCGAGATAGTCTGGATCTGCTGTGAGCAAAACAGATGTCATTCTTACTTTCATGAGGCTTATAGTCTAATAAGAGATAGACCTTAACCAAATAATCTTACAATTAAATTTTTTTAAAAAAGGTCACAATAGAAAAGTACTGGTGGTAATGGACAGTTTTCTTAATGAAGTGATATTTGAACTGAGATCTTAAAAATGAATGGAAGTAAATCAATTGAAAGTAAAGTAGTGGAGGTAGTAGAAAGTACTCCAGACTAGGAAGAAGCAAATACAGAGAATCCATAATGCAGGAGGGAGAATAGCACATTTGAGAATGTGAACAAAAGCTTCACCCAAGACAGTACTGGAGAGTCCACTTTAAGATCAAGTTATAGAACTAGGCAGGGATCAGATCATAAAAGATCTTGGACACCTGTTAAGAAATGTGGTCTTAATTCTAACGGCCTTTAGAAGGTTTTAAGCAAGGAAGTTGCATGATAAGATTGGGTTTACAAAAATAATTCTAGCTGCAGTATGGGGAAATAAATTGGAAGGAAGCAAAAATTGATGCAGGGAAATAATGTATCGCAATGATGCATATTAAATAAAATGGTAATTCTCTTGTCAAGAGACAAGATAATTGAATAAATTAAGAGATTTAAAAAATAAAAGTAGATTATTGAAATTGATTGGTGAATTGATTATAGCATATAGTAAGAGGTAGGTAGTCAAAATGATTCCTAGGTTTCAGATTTGTATAAGCCGGTGATGTTGGTGGCATCTCTTCAGATAGGAAATACAAGGGGAAGGCCAGGTTTTGAGGGAAAGATTACAAAATTCTGTTTTAAATAGTGTTACTTTAGTGCATGAGATATCAAATAGGCAACTGGAACTCTGAAGAGAGTTCTAGATTGGAGGTCCAAATTTGTGCACTATGTGGATAATCATAAAAAGCATGGACATGGATTCAATCACTTCCCGAGAGAGAAGATAGTGAGGAGACCAAATGTTTATAACTCTTCAAGAAGAAACTCTCACCAGTAAAAAACTTCTGATTTGATAAAGGTTAGCTATGCGTCTTCATGCTCAGACATCAGTCGCTGTAACAACCCATTTGCAAAATCCCAAGTCCCAGGATAATAGCCTTGTCATATCCTCAGAGCACTGATGCACAAACTTTTGAGAAATCTCACACTCTTTTGAATCTCTGTGGTCGCGTTATACATCATGTATCACAATTTTTATCTAGAAGAAAGTAGGCTCATGCAGTCTGTATTTCAAAATGGATTTGTCCTTATATAAATACACCATAAGCCAACATTAGATTTTTATTATCTTTAAATTATCAAGTAACATTGAGAAGCAAAAAAGACATTTAGAGCTAGTATTTATGTTTGTGGTATCCAGATAGTCCAGGTTGATGGTTTTTGTAATGATATTTTGAAGATATCCAAAGATAAAAGTTTCATAGCTTTCTGCAGGGGATTATATAACACTAACCATTTTTCCTATTGGTAAATTCCTTATGTTGAAACTAATGTTTTTAATGTAACAGTTATCAAATCCATAGTGAATATTCAAAACTGTTGGTCAGCACCTTCCTTATACTTTTCAATTATTTGAAGACAGTTATTAAGTTGTCCCTAGTTAATTTACCTGGAGATTATACAGCTTCAAATTTTCTCATTATGTGCACCTTATTTTCCATCTTATTATTTAATAAGTCCACTGTTGACCATTTCTAGTTTTTACATATCCTTCTTAATTTGTTTCAGGAATATTTTATTACAGTGCATTAAATAATTATCTCACACCAGTATTATTTATAATTGCCTTTCAAATTTTCCAGGAATATTCAATAATTAACATCATTAAATTGTAAATTTTAAAAGGCAAAATTTTCTTTGCTGAAATGATTTGTTATTTTTTCCACTTCTCTATTTATAAACAAACACATTAGATAGAAGAGGGCTATGGTATTTGTCTTGCAAAAATATTTTTTTGAATTAAAAAAATACCTTCAAACAGCAATCCATAATGGAGGTTAATGAAAACCATATTATTTTCCCCTCAGCTATCAACAACTAGTTTTGGCATAGATTATTGGATTTATAATTAGATGTAATTTGACATAATTAGTTGGCTATAGCTCTTAATTATGGTATACCTTTTCCCATTATGGCCGCTTTAGCAGTAGCTTAGGATAAACACTGATGCTCTCCCTTGCCGGTGGGACTAACTCTATCCCTTGGGTTATTTGTGTGATAACGAGAATGGGATTTCAGAAGCATGACAGACAGTCTAGGCATGAAATACTGTTTTGGCACAATTCTCTTCACTCCTTTTCAAAAACGGCAGCTAATTCCACCAAAAAAAAAAATTTTTTTTTTACAGGGACTGTTACTTACTGTGGTTTTCTATTGGGAGGAGTCTAAGGGAGACTTAGGCAAACACTTAAAACATTGAAAAAGTCAAGTTTTCATTAGAAATTTCCTGGGATCTTAAATATTAAAATAAGAGTTACCTAAATTTGCTTTGCTGAATAAATTAACTCACACATATACTTTGAATCTCTTTGGGAATTCCACAGGGCTGTTTCAGCCTTACTCTCAAAATCTTTTCTTAAAAGGATTACTGATGAAATAATGTAGGACATCTTGAAGCTAAAAGAAAGCAATTTTGTATAATGTTTCCCATGAATAGAGTTGAATTGATGTCAATTTTCAAAGAAAAAATTTTCAAAGGGGTTAGAGCAGAATGGTCCTTAGCTATTGAATACCCCCACACATTAGATATGGGGCACATATTCTACATGCCACAAAAATAGTTTGGCGTTGAAAATGAAAAAAATCCACATAGAATATATGATAATTTGGTACTGCTTCTTAGTCCAAATCATTCTTAGTCCATTTCATAATAGCCAATTACAAGTTACTCAAGGGACATGGATCATGCAAATCAGCTCATATTTCACTGAGTGACTGTCTCTCATGTGTTTTGAGCTATTATCTTCATTAGAATGCAGCACATGAATCCAACTCATCTGTACTGTAATTGCTATAAATCAAGCATTCGTTTGCTATTATTTATTACCTACTATAAAGAGTTTTAATAATATTTAGAGGGCACTGCAATAAAAGCAATCATTTATTGTGTCTGCTTACAGGGTCACTCAAGGTTTTCAACAAAAGCCAATGTCATTTCCTAATCTTTTAATATTCATAAGATAACATTACTCACAAATGGTACATTATGATTTATAAATGTTTCCTGGCTAGGAACATAAAAGCATCATTATAATCCCTCCCAGAAAAAGCAGTCAGATTCTTTGGGGCAAATAGCAACCCTGAGGTACCACAGCCCTGTGTTCTAAACCTAATCTTGTTTCTCATTGTTTGTGTACTCTTGATCATACCACTTAAACTCAATTCTCAACTATAAATTACAGAGGGTTTGCAGAGTTCTTCTGCAAAGGAAGAACTGCATTAGTATTTGAAAAGGTGGTTGTGTTTTTCCTCTCTCATCTTCAGTAATAATAGAAGTAGCATGGTGTTGTAGGGTAGATAGCTTTGGACAAGAAGGCACAAAAACCTAGGTTCAAGTCCTATTTCCATCAATTACTGCATGTGTGACCTTTAACAAATGAGTTAATCTCTATAAGCATCTGTCTTCTTTCATGTAAAATGGGGATAATAATACTTTACATATTCTAAGATTCTCTGCAAGGATTAGGTGAAAACTACTTGTAAGATATAAAGCAATTCAACTATTAGTTGAAAACACAACCTTCTTGTGAGAAAGGTAGAGATAATTTTCTTCCAGAACACTCTTTGTAAAATTATGTTTTACAGAGACTGAAAAAATATATTACTTTGTGCTAATCTAGAAGAATCACAGAATCTCAGTTCTTAGGCACTTATATTAAATGCACAAATTATTGTTAAATTCTCTCTGCCATATCCCAGACTTTTTGCTTGGGCACTTTCAATGATGGACAACTTATTGCTCCTGACAGTAACATACTAAATCTGATAGTTATCTCTAATTTAGTGCTAAAATCTGTTTTATTTGGAGACAGACACAAAAAGCCCAATGTCTCTTCATCAGTCCCAATGATATTTGAAGACAAGTGCTATGTCCTCCTGAAGTCTGGTGTTTTTCATATGAAATATTTCCAATTTCTTCAATAATTCTTTATGAAACATGATTTCAAGTTACTGGTATATCTGGGTCAATGTATTCTGAACAACAACTCAGTTTGACTAAACTTAATTTAACTCTATTAAAAATACTGACTATCTACTATTTGCCAGAGATACAAAGCTGAATAAGGTACAAAGAGTGCCCTCAAAGAACTCCTACTCCAGCCAAGCCAATTTTCATATTTATAACCACCTATAGTATACCATAGTCAGCTGAAATGTGTTGTACACATGCTTTATGCCAAGCTTTATTCCAGGGGCTAGGAATTCAGTAGTGAACAAGGCAGGAATGGTGTCTGCCTTCATCAGGCTTTCATTTTGTGGGGAATAAAGACAAGTAACTAGATAAATGAACAAATTTACCAGGTGGGTGCTATGTTCTGAATGTTTGTGTTCCCCACCCCTCCAGTTCATATGTTGAAACCTAATCACCAAAGTAGTGATAATTAGGAGGTGGGGCCTTTGGGAGGTGATTAGATCCTGAGAGCAGAGCCCTCATGAATAGGATTAATGTCCTTATAAAAGAAGCCCTAGAGAGCTGCCTTGCCCTCTTCTGCCATGTGAGATTACATTGAAAAGACAGCTGTCTTAGAAGTGGGCCTTCACCAAACACAAAATCTGCTAACGCCTTGATCTTGGACTTCCCAGGCTCCAGAACTGTGAGAAATAAATTTCTGTTATTTGTAAGCCACCCAGTTTATTTTGTTATAGCAGCCACAGACTAAATTGGTGGGGGAGGAAAGAGCATTTCAGAAAGAAGAAAGAGCATTGTGTCCATGAAAGCAGGGACCATTTCTATCTTGCTCACTCTCACATCCCCAGTACCTAGAAAAGTACCTTAGAACATAATACATATTCAGTAAATACCCTGAATAGTGAAAGGAACAGCAAGCAGGTAAGAATTCCTCGAGCATATAGCATAAGAAGGAAGAGAAGTTAGGGAAGTAAGAAGGGACCTGTAGCAGAAACTGTTGAGAGCCCTGCCCATATCCCTTTAGTACATGTAGGTCCAAATTCCAAATGCCACCATCTCTATTTTTTTGCCTAAGGGCTTTATCCGGCAAATAGTAACGAAGCCACTTTGCCTGCTTCTGAAGAACACTAGAAGTGCTGAGAAATTAATCGCCCCTTCAGCCCAGAGCAGTCTTCAACCATAGACCCAGGAGAGTTGGTATATAAATACCCCAGCTCCCTTGCCCCTCTGTTGGGGCAATTGTGGCATATGTTCTACAATGCTACCAAATTTTTTCTCAGTGGACTAATCTTTAGTTACCTTTAGTGGTAACTGCTTTAATAAGACACTGCTTATTGGCTAGCTCTCTTCTGTACCTCATTTACCTACTTCACTGTCAGTGCTTCCTTCACAGACCAAATAAATTGTTCAAATCCTTATTTCAGGATCTACTTCTGGAATACCCAGTCTAAGACAAGGCCACATAATGAAAGTTCTTATAAACCATATTAAAGAGTCTAAAGTCTATTAAAATACAGCATGTTAGTGTATTAGCAGTATAATTAAAGTATTGAAAGAACTTTTTTCATAGCATTTTTAGGAGTTTTGTTTAGCCTAGGCTGGGCTCTGGGTGGAGCCTCACCCCTTACCCCCACCATTGGGTCATACTAGAAACAAGAAAGGGGATAAGAGTCCCTTGTTCCTGTTTCTAGTCTTTTAGCATCCTGCCTTAGGTAAGACTTACATTCTCAGCTGGAGAAATCCATCTTCATATAGACCTCTGTGGAGGTTTGGGAGTAAAACAAGGCTATGGGTGACACTTTGACCTCCTGGAGAGCACTAATTTAATGGCCTGGACGTACTGAGTGCTCTAGAGATACTTGGAGCTTGTTCTAGCACTTCTGAACAGTCTAATTCCTTTGACACGGGGCCACAGGACATGCAGGCTGCTCTGGACACTTATGGCTCCAAAGGAGGACTGGCTGGTCTGGACCTAATACAGAGACTGTCCTGGACACACTGACAGACCTGGCCTGACTGTTCTGGACATCCTACCAGGCCTATCACAATCACTACTCCCAACATGTCGATTCTCTCGGAGAGATACACCATTCCAGAGCTTCTACCCTGGATGGCAAACAGACCAAGCGGACTGTGGATCACTCACTCCCATTGGCCAATCCCAGGACTTCAAGCTTCCTAGAGAGGTCAGGATGATAATTTTATCTCATTTACAAGGCTCAAAGTGCTAATTTCTATCTAGCTATATGATATGCTTCTATTTTGTAAAATAATGGCTCTACAGGATTAACAGACTATTATGTCCAAATTGTAACTCCAGCAAATGAATGTGCAAGCATCTAATGATGACGCAACCATCACCCATTCTTAATTTATAATTAATGGCAATAACCTGAGACCATTTGATTATGACTACTGATGAGAATTTTATGTGTTTCTTAGTGTGTCTTTATTTATTCTTTCTAAATTTAATATCAGCATGAAAATAAGGTGTAACATTAAACAAATTCCTCTATTTTTAACTTAATATCACATATAGATAAATGTAAGAATTTTAATTGCTTCTGAGACTGTCACAGAGTATTTAACAATATCAGCTTTTACTTTCTGATATTTATATTTAGTTGTGGTCACCTATAAGTTGTTCTCTTAAGAATATGATTATTGGATCTCTTAAGTGTTATATAAGTGTTTTATAAGAATAACATTTTTCATCAACTAAAAATCAAAAATTTAAATATATATGAATAAATACCCTAATGTGCTAGGAAATAATTATGCAACATTTGGTACAGCCATGAGATATAATTTTGGTCAAAAAATTGACAGATATTTACAATGTCATAACATATAGCTCTACACAGAGTTTGAGTAAAACACAAGTTTTACAGTTATACAGTGATCTGTCAATCCCACATTTGTAAATTTATACTAAAAATTATGAAGATACATGCAATAATTTGGCAATAAGAATCTTATAACATTCTTGCTTATAGTGCCAAAAAATTGGGAAAAGTATAAATATTTAGTTATATAGAATTGATAAAATTAATGTTAGTGGTCTATATCAATATTTTTTTCAGCCACTAAGAATGATATTATAAATGAGTATTAATATTAGAAAACAATTTATTGTTCATTTCTTAAAAACTGGTTACAAAATGGTATATGAAAAGGCTGTCAATTCTTGTAAAATAAAATTTATGTAGCTATATACATAGGAAATAGTTGTAAGGACAGACATCAAAAGAGTAATGTGATTTATCATCATGTGGTAGACATTATGAGTGTTTGAAAACATTTTCCTATCTTTATTTTTCACTTTATTTTACTATAATGAAGTTCACACTAGAAAAATAGCTAAGGCAGATTAAAAAGCGTCTTTAATGCCAAGTGAAGAAGTTTATCCTGGAGGTAATGGGAAAATACTCCAGGTTTTTAAAGCAGGAAAGCAAAAATGGTTGAATGAATAGCTGGGAAGATATTATCTTAACATTTGGCACCAATGTTTCTCTTATGTAGGAAATTGTTTTTTGTGTTGTTTTTGTATAATTGAAGATTTTAATAAGCAATTTGAAAGTGGCAGATGAGATCCAGGAGATAAAACCTGAAAAAAAAAGAAACTAAGCAAAATAGAAGCAAAACCATTCTGGATATGAAATTATCAGGAAAGTAAAGGTGAGGGAGATCACAGAGGAGAGGAGCAGTAAGATTAGATTGGGGGGAGAGAGAGAGAGAGAGGGGAATTGGTTGGAGACTATGGCAGAAAGCCAGGATTTTATAAAAACGTGCCTAGTGAGAAGTTTCCTTTGGTGGTGTGGCTGAAGTAATTTTAAGCACAGGAATGTCTAATGTTGCATTTTTAGTTGTTTGCAATGCTGTGATGTGAACCTGATCTGTCACTCCATACCTTCAGCAGAGTGCAATAGTCCATAGAGCTCAGTGCGCGTGTGTTTAAAGAATAAAGTGTTGGAGCCATCAAGGGAGGTGAGTGTGATTCAGACAGACCTGAGTCATTGCTCCATTTTTCAATTTCTGTAAGACCTTGGGCAAATTACTTAATGAACTACAGTTTTCTGAGTTAGCATTTAAAAATCGCTTTGAAAACCGTTAGCAATTATTATTCAATAACTGCTAACTGTGTGCCAGGCAGTATTCTAAGGGCTTTATAGACATTTACTTCTTTAATCCTCATGATAACCCTATGAAGCTATAAACTATTTTGTTTTTAACCCCAATGTGCCTCCTGTGGAAAACTGAGGTGCTTGGAGGTTAAATAACTTGTTTGAGGTCACACAGCTTCAAAGAGAAGGACTGGGATTTAAACCAGGTAAACGAGTCCCAGCCAGAGCTTGTGCTTTACCCACCCATGTTAAACTGCTCTGCAGAGGCTGATTACAAGTTTGGGAGCGCTACACAAGATAACGGATGCTAACACCAAGTATTGTAACTGTGAGAGACAGATGCTCAGCAAATTTTAGTTATAACTCTTCTTTTTTCTTGAATTAGAAAACTTGTTCACAAGGTGATCAAAAGAGATTCTGTCAAAAGTCTTAAAACCTAGATACAATATTCCCTTTTTATTTTCCTGACCAAGCAGTAAAAGAATTACACGAAACAAAGAAATGAGGTTAGATACATCTTATTCTCTCCTAGCAAATTCTACTCTTTTTTTTCTATTCCATTCTAGGATTTTATTTAAGATGAAGACCAAACTCATTTGTCTGTGGCCTGTTGAGCTTTAATTGATACATTTATCAAAGCAGAGTGACGTGTCATTTCATTTGTTCTCCATGGCAAGATGGACAAGAGAAACATTCTTCACTTCATTTCTGTGAATGAGGAAACTGAGACTCAGAGAAGTAAATGCCTTGACCAAGACCACCTGTCTAATGAGGCAAGGAATTGTATTCAAAGTCAGGATACCTGGTTCTAGTCCAGGACTTAACTGTCAGAGTCAACATATTTTTTTTTAATTTTTTATGCTTAACTAATATATATATATATAGAAAGATGGAAGCAAAATATAATATAAAATAAAAAATCTTTTGCTATAGATTTGCAGTACATGTGCACAAAAATAATCAGGCACATTTTCTAAACATATATGTAATGTGTATTAAAGTCTAATATTTTTAGATTGTTTTTATCTGGTTACATCAATGCCATTGTTCCCATACGTTAGGATAAATGAGCAAGAAAGGTTATATTTATAAAAAACTGAATCTTAGAAGAAAAGATGGGGAAGTAAAAATGTGGAAGTATAAAATCAAAGGCCTAGACAGTTCATTAAATATATATTTTAATGACAATAATCTTTCCCCTCTAACCTCTCACACTTCTGTTCAGCTCAAATCTGAAAATATTTAAAATTCTTACTTAAGTATGGTTAAAACCATGAACAATTCTCTGCAGCAAATAGACTTTCCATGTCTGCAGAGTCACTTAATAGCTGACAAATAGGTTCTATTAGGCCCTGTCTTAATTGGTACTTGAACTTTCTGCCTTAAGCTGATTTGGCTTCTATACTCCTTCCTGTCTTATCCACTGGAATGGCCAACTCCCTTCAAGCTTACTATACTGTGGACATGTTTCCCATGTTTCTGTTTCAACTTTTTGGACATTTTCCCCAATTGATCGAGGCAGTGACTGTGTGATATGTAGTAAATTAATTAGTTCTGAAATCTTCATGTACCAAGGTGTTTAGTTTCCTCAATCTTAAAGTCCACTTAATTTCATAAAACCCAGCCTATAAATTCTGTGACCTAACAACCAACCAACCAACCAGAGTATGGTACTTGTATATAAAATTATTTTCTTATAGCAGATAAGATACTTTGGCAGATACTGGTAGTTAGAGAATAGTCTTCCATCGGCTCTCAACTTTAAACATTCATTTTGTCCAAGTTACAAAATAACTGATGTAAGATAAGGAAAAAAATAACTGTAACTTTTATTTCTTTGCCTTCTCAAGCATTTTCAGCTCGTAAATTGCTTATATTCACACACGAGGATGCCATAGAGCAGCCAGCCATTGACTTCCTTCAGGATCATCTCTTCTATTCCCCAGCTAGACCACCTGTCTTCTCTGCTCAAGGCAGGCAGTCTTGCTTTCCATCCCTTTCTTTGGTCAGGCTGAATGACAGCCTTCTTGATTTTCCTTAGTGAGGAGGCATCTATCATGGCATCCATTATCTATGCCGACATGTTTATACACTGTGTGTGCTCGGGTGATTGGGACTTTGTCTATGCTTCACAAGGCACCAGGCCCCCAACTTACAGTTGGGTATTGTGGTGAAATAGCAAGCTAATTTAGTGAGAAGTACATTCTGGGTGTGCTAAAAAGACGTGTACAGCTGTACACACAACAGTAAGGATGCCAGGGAAACTTTAGACTCTTGGGTTGTGACTTTATAAAATACCCACTCTCTCAGCATTGGTCGATTAAGCTGATTCACCTCAGCCTGGAAAAAAATCAACTAGCTATTGATTTTTTTTTAATTTGTATGGAAGGAAAATGTTTAGCTGATTGGATGAACCTACTCAATTAAAAACATTTTCAATTTAGTGAAAGAGTATTATGTTTTAAGTCATTAAAAATCATCAGTGGAAAGTACATACGGTTACACACACATACACACACATATATGTATGTATACATATATATTCCTACATGTATATTCATATATCATTTACAAGAATCCTTCATTTTTAAAAATAGTTTAATTTTTATGGTTATGAGACTTCTAATATTAAAAAATTACATTAAAGTTATATAAACCTAATCATCTCTTTCTCTAATTTCAGGTCCAACAACAAAAATTAAACTTTGATATATCTTACTTTTTAAATGTTCAAAACATCTCATTTTAATACTAATGTAGAATCAGGTGACTTTTCCAAAATAGACCTTTTAATGCTTTTTATATATTTTTTCAATTAGCAAACTTAATATAATAAAAATAAACAGAATGTGTTACCAAGAAATTCTAGCCCATCAAGTAGAAACCTATTTGAATGAATTAAATAATCCAGTGAAATCTGCAGTGAGTCTCCTGTGAGAAGTATATTTTTCTCAAGTCCATTTTATATTCTGTACTCATTGACATTTGTAATACATGACTTCCCCATGCAACAATAATTTAATGATACCTTATTCTTTGCTTGAAAAGAAAAAGAAATATTATCAGGCAGTATTACAATAAGCTAAACCAATTACCTTCTAAAATGATTTTAATGCAGGCGAAATATAAGAGTCAATATTTTAACATAGTGGGATTTATTAAGAGAACAATTCAAAGCAGTAAACTAGGCTTCTTATATGCTACATTGCTTCCTATTGAGATTCAATTAATACTTTGAAAGTTTTTACTTTATACTGTAAAATTTGAAAATGTCACATCCTAGCAGATTTTGTGTAATGAAACTAATAATATCTTATAGGCCATTTGGTTGAAGCTGTCACATATACACATTCAAATTCAAGGCATACACTGCAAATGCTATTGCTAAAAGTAACAGACTCCTCAAATAGTTTTAAAAATTGTTCCCATGTCCATAATTCAAAAAAGGTGAAGAAAAAGTTAAACTAATATGAATCCCAGACCTTTTGATAAATCTTGAATCTCAAATTATTTTTATGCTAAGCAAAGGCTTGCTAACATGTTACATATTATGTTCTTGTAAGCAGATAGGTGGATATTGTAAATCAGATATTTACTTATCCCCCACAAGGACAAGAGTAGGTCCTGTCCTTAAATTCTGTGCACAAAAAGTCATGGGCTCATGAGTTAGCATTAGGTGCATTATTTTATTTGGGAAATAAAAGAAAGTTAAAGCATGTATTTCTTCTTCAACCACTTTTATCTCTTCTCCTTCAGTAGAGTTGGCATCTTTTGTTTTGTATTGTCATTATGAGATTAACTACCACTTTGTTAGGAAACTTTCAAAGAACCAGAAAAATATTTTTAAAATAAATAAACCAAAACAATTTATTTTAAAAAATCACCTTTCTTTCCTACCTTTCTGTTTGTTTGTGCATTCTGAATGTGACCCATGCAACATGATAGATTGGTTAAAAAGAAAAATGTATCAGTGTGCTGCCCCACAGAGTAAAGTATAATATTATTAGCTTAATCATCACTCCACAATAAGATAGTAAGAAATGCCTGCAACTTAACATTTGGGTGAGATTCATTTTTAGTTACAAAATTATAAGGCCTTTCATTTTTTTTTTGGCCTGTTGAACATTCTTACTAATGGGTATGAGTGCTATTTTCTGTATTTTCATAATTGTTATTGGATAGCTTCATACTGGCTAGAAATCACTGCTTTTGGAAAAAATAATTTTGTAGCACCAAACACAGAAGGGCCGATGCCAAGATATCACCCCCAGATGAGATCTGAAATTGTGACCTCAAAGAGAAGATGTGAGTTAAACACATTAAGACTACTTTCCCCATAATCACAAAGGTTCGTTTTTTATGTACATTTTATGTGCATTGGCTCATTTATTTCCCACAAAGATTTCATGAAGTAAATACTACTATTAATCCACTTTAATATGAGGAACCTGAGAAATTAATTTATATCCATGATTTCAAAGTCAGTATTCCAAACTTTATTTTGCCCCCTTCTCCTCCCCCCTGTATATCCTAAGCAAATTGGGACACACACTATAGTACCAGCAAATGGCTTTATACATAGATAGTTAAGTTCACGGGCTATGGTGCCAGCCTGCCTGGATTCATACTCCAGCTTTGCTACCTATATAACCAGTACTTACCCTCGCCTTGCCTTAGGCAAAATATCTCTATCTCATAGAACTGCGGGAAAGAATGATGAAGTAGCGTGTGTAAAGGGCTTAGAACACTCCTGGCATATAGGATGCCCTCAGTACAGTAAGTTATTATGCATACTGTCATTCCCTAACCATTTATCAACCTCTCACTATGTGCAAAGTACTTGCAGATTGGGAAAATGAGTGACAGTCTATGTTCTCAAAGATATTAAAATCTGGTAGAGAGACTTGCACATCACTAGGTAAATGTCCATAATAGCTATAAATCTATTGCTAAAAGAGTTTAAAGGACAGACCAGAGGATGCTTTGTGGATGAGGTATGTTTAGCCATAATTTGGAAGAATGGATAGGTTTTGGAGAGGCCAGAGAAAGGTGGCTGGAAGTAATTTTTGACATAGGTAGATAAAACACTGGGACAATCTTAAAATCTCTTAAAAAAATTTACAGTCTTTCACTCTTCTGGAGTAGGTTCACTGCCCATTCTCTGGACAAACACACACAACATCTTTCTAGACACAAAGGACTAGTCATGAAAGAAAACTCTTAAAAGAAGAAAATTGAGGTCAGGCATTTCAACGTTCTTATCTCCCACAAATAGCAGTTTGTACATTACAGATTTTTTATGAAGCACTGCAACTAAGATTTTATTTTATAATAAGGGAAGGAAGAAAACCAATAGCTACAATCTGAAATTGACCTGCGTGGGGTTTTGTTAGAAGAAGCCTGGCCTTATCTAGAGAAGGAGAGCCTGAATGCCATGGATCTGGGCGTCTTATCTCTAGAACATCATGTCTCTCCCCCTCCTCTTGGCCCCTTTTCTCACTTCAGCCTGTCTTTCAGTTCAGTAATCTAGAGAGGATAATGGATAGACTGCCAGAGTTAGTTTGTCCAAAACACCTCATCGTCCCCCCAAAACAGCTGCTTACTCGTCCTTCTATTTCTTGTGCTGGCCAGATTAGAAACTTGTGTCATCATCAACATCTTCCACTTGCCTGTCTCACAGAGCTGGGCCTTGAGATTAAAATTCCAAAATGTCACAAAGACTGGTGACTTCAATCCCTATTACTTTACCACTGGACTTACAATTACTTTGCAATTGATCTCCCTGTATTCTGTCCATGTCCCTTACAATTCATCGTAAGTGTTTTTCCAGAAAAAAAAACCAAACAATTCCAAAGAAAAACATTTTCTCTGCTGAAACCTTTTCACAGTCTTTCTAAATTCCACAGAATTAGGTTTATACTCATCCTACCACTGAAGGCTTTCTTGAACCAGATCCCAGCCTGCCTGTCTCTCCCTCTTGCCCTCTTACTGCCTATTTTTTGAGACTTCAACTTAAAAACAAAATAATCACCCTTTTGAATAGGTTTCTTCTTGCAAATGCCTATCCCCCTCAAAGATCTTCCTGTTGGAATTCTACACATTTTTGAGAACCATCCTCAATACTAAGTCTCTGATTCTCACCAGGAGTTCCTCTTTTCTCTAAATTACCATATCATTTTGTATATATCTTTGAGGGGGCATTCAGCACATTCTAAATTGTGTTATAATCATGTATGTAACATTCTCAATTAGGTACGGTTTATATTTTTAAAAATACACTCATTTTTTGGCTTTCTCTGCCCCTCCATAGCACCTAACTTAGTGTCTTAAATAAAAAGTTTAATAGATATGTATCAAGTGAATGAACAAACAAATAAATAAACCATGGAAAGATCAAGGATAAAAATAAGAAATAGAAACTTCCCAATTTGCCAAAACTAGATTTCCAAATAGTTTCAATTACTTAGTGTAGACTTAAAGTCTTTTGATAATTTCATACAGAGACTGCTGTTATGTACAATAGGAATGGAATAAGTAGGCAGGCTTTTGTTAAAGAAATCAGCATTGTCAGATAGGAGAATAGTTCATTGAGTATCATTGATAGATGACTTAGCATCATTAAACTTATCTATCAAGATAAAAATAATATATCCATGATAAAGTGTTTCCAAATTTATAATGTAAGATGCCTTGCTAGTAGGCTGGGAAGGACACTCATTTTAACAGATGTAGCGCTCTTTTTAAATTTTTATAGCTCATGTTGAATGCTTCTTGCCTACCTATGGAGAGGTACCTGTAATTGTGTGTGGTAAATACTTAAGGCATATTATTTGAATTAAAAGACTGTGGACTCAAGTGCCTCTAGGTTCTTCAGCTTATAAAATTTCAGAGTCACTCTTGAACTTGAATGTGATTGTGAACATGCTGTGTATATTGAAAGAAAAAATAATACAGGAATTATGCCATTCTTGTCCTAACAAACACTCCCTCTTTGTATGACCCTATGCCACACACCTATTGGATTGTAAGGTTACTGAAGGGAAGGGAGGAAAGACTTGGAATCATATAATTTTATTCTATTTTAACTGTTTTGAGAGCTAAAAGCATCACTTGAATTTAAATCAAAGCCAACATTAATGAACTAAACTAGCTCTGGATGAAAATGATTCCTTTCACATCAGATCTTCAAGCTGATTATTCATGTGTGCTGTTTGCAGAGATGAAATTCAATTGGCTCCCACACTGAACACTTGTGTTGGAAGTTGGTATTACAGCCACTTAGATCTCAGATGACTTGGCTGTGATTCTTGTTGACTTGTTTGCTCTGATGAAGTAAACAAGAAAAGATGAAAAGATCACTAGCACAACTTTTTGCTAATGAGATTTTGGGAGTGGACCACTTAGTTATTCATTATTCACTCATTGGATTCAGGACTCTGAAACATAAAGGAAGCTGTGTTTTAAAACAACAGGGCAAAGAATTCCCCAGGTGACTCACCTGGATCATAACCTGCCCCTGCCTCCCTATGAAACCTCGTCCTGACCACTGTCCTTCACTCTGCTCCAGCCACTGTGGCACACAGAGCCCTTTCTCAGCTTGGAGCTTTTGCACTGAGATCCTGTCACCGGCTCCTGCTCATCCTGCAGTTAGTTCTGCTTTGTGCCAAACAGTAGCCACCAGCCACATGTGCTGTTAAGCACTTACAATGTGGCCAGTGTGAATGAAACCGAGCTGTGTTAAATACATGCTGGACTTTGAAAATTTAATGTATATAAAAAAGGAATGATCTTATTAACAGCTTTTCATATCAGCTGCATGTTCAAGTGGTAATATTTGGGATTAAATAAAAAATATGATTAAAATTAATTTTACCTGTTTCTTTTTTACTTTTCATAATAATATGGCTACTAGAAAATTTTAAATTACATATGTGGTTTAGATTTGTGGCTTGCATTATATTTTTAATGGACGATATTGCTTCTATATTAACTCACATGTCACCTTAGAGAGTTAAATTTGTCAGAAAGCATTTATTTATTTTCTCTGTTTTATACATTGCTATATCCACACCACCTAGACACATTAAGGCATGAAATAAATATCTGTGGAATGAATGACTGTGTTATACATGCAGTGATTAATAGCTTGGGCTCTGGAATCAACCTGTCTGGACTTCAATCCTAGTTCTGCTATTTTTTTTTAACTCTAACAGTTCAGACAAGGTACTTATTTTCTCACAGAGTGGTCATGAAGATTAAATGAATTCTTACATTCAAAGTGTTTAAATCAGTGCCTAATACATAGCAAGTGCTCAATAAGTATTAGCTATAGGTAAGTATTATTATTTCATTCTGTAGGTAGAAACGTAAGACACAATAAGGCTAATCATTGGTTACTGAAATGGTAAAATGGCAGAGCTATGATTTAACTCCTGAACTATGTGGCTGTAATATTCATTTTCTCTCTATTACACAAATGTAAATCAATACTTGATGTAAATAAAAACCTGAAGTCAATTTTAAGTTACTTCAATAACATTAAGGTAGATACATGAGTCATGTCTGGCCATCCTGAATGACATCAGGCTTTGTACTCTAAAGTGCATAGTATAGGTTAAAAATGTGACATGTGATTATAATTATTATTTTAGATAGTATTTATTTAGTTTATTAGCAGCAGGCACTTTTCCTACATCACATGTATTAACATATTCAATTCTCACCCCAATGCTGAAAATAGGCACTATTTATCATCATCCCCATTTTCCAGATGAGGAAACTAAGGTACAGAGAGGCCAAGTGCCTTGCCAAGGTCACACAGCTAAGAGGAGAAGGTGGTGGAATTCTGACTCAGCTGGTGTGGCCTCAGAGCCTGTGCTCTCCCCTTTCTGCTGGACTGTGTTCTCCTCTCCCATTTTATGCCTGTGGAACAATAAAAGATGTGTAAGCACTCAGCCTTGTAGTTGCTGTGATTAACTCAGAGATAGGAACTGACTTCTGGTATTTATCAGCAACAGTACATTTTCTAAGAAAAATTGTTTTTCGGATTCCAACAGTGGAATGGACTGTCTCAACATAAATTTTCCTTCCAGAAGACATCTTTGTAATCTATATAAACCTTGCTTAGGACATCAAAACCTCCACTGTCCTGAGGATCATTTCCCCTTAATTGGACTTAAAGCAAGAATAAATTATCTTACATGTCATAATACATCATGTCCAATCAAGCTCAGGAAGTGACTGTTTGCTTCTCTCTTTAGAAGCCCAGCAAAATAGATCCTATGGTGATGACACTTTCAATATTTAAATAAAACCAGACCAAGTTTATGATTGAAGAAGCCGTCATCTTTCATTAGAATGGGAAAATAAATTTTCAGTACTAGGCTACTAACATGTTTGAATGGCTCAATTCATTTTCTAGCAGGTCACGGCCAATATCCACTACAGAGCAGCCTTGTTGAAAACAATCCTCTTAAAGAATTTACTATGTCTTGATGACAAAGAGGTGTGTTCTTCCTTTGACAAGAAATGAAAAAAAAAAAAGGAAGAAAAGAAAGGAAAAAACTCTAAACCTTCTAGATGTTTTTATATTTCAGCGATTGGGTTCAGCAAGGGATAAGGAGGAGGACAGAGCACTATCAGCGAGCACCCCCAGCATACAGCAGAAGCAATTGACACCTGGAAAACCAGCAGCCGGGGGCCGTGTGGAATAGACGGGTGACAAAATGAAGGTGAGACAGGCCAGGTTCTGCTTCAACTCCGTCCTTTTCCACCTGTATATCTGAGCATCTCACAAACCTTCTCCAAGTAAGTATTTATAAACTGAGACGGTTTGATTAGATTCACAAGATCATTTTTAACCTGTACAAGGTCTTTTTAAACCTGCACATATACCAGACTGAGGGAATTCCAGTGTCCAGAATCTTGTGCTAATGCGGGAGTCACAAGGAAGACTCCCTTCCACAGAACTTGGAAATGAGGAACATGATGCCTTCTGGTAGATAAAGTAGCAAAATCCACACACTATGGTTGTGGTCAGTCATCAGGGGGAGTTAGTGGGGACAATGCATGTGACTCTGTGGCCGAATGGCTTGGGCGTATTTGAAACTGAGGAATACAGAAATGGAATATAAAGATGCCTGAGTATCTGGAGGCCTAAACACATGCATTGTCCTTTTTTCTTTTTTTCTTTTGAGAAAGATGTAAAAGTACAGAGGGTGCATAGACAGTCTGGAAAATAGAAAAAGGAAGACCAGATGTTTTTGTATTTGCTTCTAGTTCTGAGTCCGGGAGGGTGGTGAGAGGCATATCCTCTGTGGAGATGTGCTGACCAGCCCCCAGGGCTTGATGCACCTGCACGCTCCAGTCAGCTAATACTCACTCGTCTTGCTCTGACCCTGCACTTAGCAGGCATCCTTTGGCACACGGGGCGAGAATGCACTGGGGAGACTGACATCAATGTCCACTTTGCCTATGTTTGTACTTTTTTTTTACTGGAAATAAGTAAATCTACATTCTGATGGGCTTCCCATGAGAAATGGGCCCCAGGGAACATATGAACCAATTGGCCATTTCAAGTACTCTCGTCTACCTCATAATTGTATTTGTCATTCTAAATAATTAATTGACATTGTGGTTGAAATATAACCATCTCCGTGAGCTTTATTAATGTAAGCCTGTTCCTGGGAGATGGATCTTTTCTAAGGGTGCTGGCAAGATGAGGTTTAAAACCACACATCACCAAGTATTCCAGACTTTGGACTCACTCTTCATTTCAAAATGGAAATATCAATAGTCCCAGTCTCTATCCTGCTGGATTAGTAAGGAATCTCATCTCTTCCCCTCTGAGTATGTCTTGGTTTCTTAGGATATTTACAAGCCCTGATAACCTTTCTTTGTTGTCATTTGTCATCTCTGTCAGCCACCTTCTTCGCACCAGCAGATCTCTTTGCCAGTTGCTGTTTTCCATTTCCTGACCAGCACTACCAAGTTTTTGTGGAGGTTTTTCTGTACAGCATCATCATAGGCCTGGCACAGGCTTGAGAACAAACCTGGTTTACTTCACCAAAGATATAGGATTATGGAAAAGAATAACAACCAAAAAAAGAAAAGGAAAAAAAAATTCTTAAAATTAGACAAAGGTATTATAATGGATTGAATTGTGTCTCCCCAAAATTCATATGTTGAAGTCCTAACTACCTGGACCTCAGAATGTGGCCTTACCCTGGAAATAGGATTGTTGCAGGTATAATTACTTAGCATGAAATCATATTGGAGCAGGTAGACTCCTAAATCAATATAACTGGTGTCCTTATGAAAATGGGAAATTTGAACACAGAGACACACACAGGGAGAATGCCACGTGAAGATTGGAGTTATGCTGCCATGAGCCAAGGAACCACAAGAAGCTAGGAGAGAGGCCTGGAACATACCCTTCCCTAGTGCCTTAAGAGGGAGCATGGCCCTGCAGATACCTTGATCTTGGATTTCTGTACTCCAGAACTGTGTGACAATAAATTTCACTTATTTAAGCCACTCAGTGTGTGGTACTTTCTTACAGCAGCCCTAGCAAACTAATACAGGTTGTATGCCTCCTTCAATCCGCAGGGTGGGCCCCACTGTAGGGCCTGCTTCATCCTACACTCCTGCCTGCTGTGATACTGCAAGGACCAGATCACCTGTAGATAAATATTTAACTTTCTGTAGCAGGGACACTGGGCCCTCCTTATCTACTGTCTAGGCCCCATGATCCCCCTTCTTGCATAGCCTTCTGACAGGATCAAAACATTCTATCTCTACAGCTAGTATAAGATCTGTTTCACAGTCAAGAACAAAACAAGCTCTGCTGAGATGCAATTCTGGTCACAATAAGAAGAGTTGTTTCAAACATCACCATTACAGGATAATACTTGGTTTTACCATTATGTAACCAAAGAGACTCATGAAATATGCAGCCAAAATTTAAAAAAAATGTTAAAGAGGGTTGAATTCTGCTATCACTTCAGAAAAGAGTTGTAAAATAGTAGATTTTTTCCTCTCTGGACGTTTAGGTTTCAGAACTATTAGTGTAAGTCTCCCTGTACCCTGCTTTAGGACCTGTGAGCTGATGAATTCACTGTAGACACAGTGTGAATTCTTCGGTAAATGTCACCTCTTGAGGCCTGCTGGCTGGTATTTTCCATGTGCAGTGAAAGGTGTTCACGCCCCGCCACATGCTGGCAACCCCTCAGGACACGTTGTTCTCATACATGCTAAGGGCTTTATGCAGCAAGCTCTGCCTGAGGCCCTTTTCTGGCCTCAGCGTGCTTGGTACACTCACAAGGCAGACTGGACTGCGGGAGAGTTAGCACTGGGAGTGGCCCTCAACCAATGCAGAAACAGGAGATGGTGTATAAATACCTATAAAGGTCAGTGTGATGAGTTGAATTACATCCCCCCCAAATGGTATGGTGAAGTCCTAACTCCTGGTACCTGTGAATGTGACTGTTTTAGAAATAGAGTCTTTGTAGATGTAATGTAATCATTTTAAGATAAAGTCATACTGGATTAGGGTGGACTTTAATTCAACATGACTGGTGTATTGATAAAAAGAAGAAAACGTGGACACAGACAGACATGGGGGAAGACAACCATGTGAAGACAGAGGCAGAGACTGGAGTTTTGCTGCCACGAGGCAAGGAATGCCTGGGGCTACCAGAAGCTGAAAGAGGCAAGAAAAGATCTTCCTCTAGAGGCTTTGGAGAGAATGTGGGCCTGCCAACACCTTGATTTCAAACTTCTGAACTCCAAAACTGTGAGAGAATAAGTATCTCTTGTTTAAAGCCATCTAGTTTGTGGAAATTTATTACAGTAACCCTCAGAAACTAATAGTTTTACGTGTTAGCTTGGCTGGGCTATAGTACCAGCTATTTATTCAAACACTGATTTAGGTCTTGCTGTGAAAGTAATTTTGTAGATGTGGTTAACTTTAAGTAAAAAAGATTACCTTCAATAATATGGTGAGCCTCATCCAATCAGTTGAAAGCTTTAAGAACAAAAATTGAAGTTTCCCAGAGAAAAATAAGTTCTACCTCAAAACTGTAGCATCCACTACAGCCTGAACTTGCAGCCTGCCAGCTTACCCTGCAGATTTTGGACTTGCTAGCCTCCACAATTGCACGAGTCAATTCCTTAATAAATCTCTGTCTCTCTGTCTCTGTCTCTCTCTTATATATATATGTGTGTGTGTATGTGAGTGTGTAGTGTGTGTGTGGGTATGTGTATATGTATATATATACACACACACATATATACTACACACACAAACACAAACATTTTTTCTGATTCTCTGGAGATCCCTGACTGATACAGTACTCTAACTTTCTTGACCCTTGAATGGGAAAATTCTGAGGTGCATGTGGCACTATTTCCCAGAAGATTTCAGCAGGATTGATGCCCACAGTTATGTCCTGTTCGCTAGGCTTCTTGTATTGGCTCCTTTCCTTTTGTGGCAAACAGACTCTAAGGCGGCTCCTGTGATTCCCGCTTCCTACTACTCTCACCTCTTCCCTTGTGTGTGGACAGAACCTAAGACTTGCTTGTAATAGAGTTAATGGGATATACATCATAACATGTACCTAATTACATTTCATAAGATTGCAGCACCTGTGTTTCTGAGAGAGTCTCCCCATTGCTGGCTTTGAGAAAGCAAATGGCCACTTTGGGAAGGCTCACCTGGCAAGGAATTGAGGGCAAACTCTGACTGACAGCCAATAGGAAACTGAGGCCCTCAATCTGACAATCCACAAGGGACTGAATGTTGCCAGCAACCACGTTAGCTTGGCAGTGAATGCTCCCCCAGTCTAGCCTCAGATGAGACTGCAGCCCCACACAACACTTTGATTGCAGCCTGTGAGACCTGGAAGCATATTGCTTAGAGTGCTCTCTTTGCATTTTGAAGAGTTCCTCACATTTCATATTATATGGTCTTAACAACCTTATGAACAGCATAAAAGTACCATTTCTATTTTTCTGATAGTGCTTAAGTTAAATTTTTATGGTGACATACTAAATGGAAAAAATGATATTGGATCATCAGGGCCTTAGTTCAAGTGCCTTTTTATTCTACCCCAATGTATTCGTCAGGTGCTCAAAAGAACCCAAATGCTACATATAAACTTTTGGTGCCATAGAAAGGCTCTAACTAACCTCTGTACAAGTGTGAGCATGTAAGTGTGGGTGTGTGCATGTCTGTCTTTTGTACTTTGTAAGAATTTGATTTCTGCATCAGCACTTCCATCTGTCAGCCCACATCCCTATTTCCAATTCAGAGCGACTTGGCAGTAAGAAGCATCAAAGGTAATCATTTCATGTGAGGAAATAGAGGGTTATTCAGCTATTAGCACTCAAGAAAATTTGCTCTCTTGGCCTCCAGCTTCCTGACTGACATTGATTCAATTGGAAAACTGCAAAGATGTGGCTGTTTCACCTCCATTTAAAATAATTAGAATTAGTGAGGGAATGTCTTATTGCCATACCTATAGCTAGTTTTCACAATTACCATGAACTTCTGGGAAAGGATAATGGGGAAACTCCTATTGACCTCTGGCAGGCCAACGGATATTAGCAATCAACCCAACGAGCTCATAGGATGCCCCATTCAGTAAGTTGTTCTCATTTATTTTTCCATAAAATTATGATATGATTCATTATCTTGGCATTGATCTATAACTATAATGTTGAGGAAAATGTATAAGATCTGAAGTTAAGAAACCTTTTAGGAGCATTCCCACTAGAAGGCACCCATAAACTTGCCCTGAACTGGGAAAACACCCTGAAAGTCAGAGCATGCTCCCTTCCTAGATGAACTTCAACATCACTGGGCATGGTAAGGTGCAGTGCTCGATTTTAACAAAATTCCAGAGATAAAAATGGATGAATCCAGGGCAACTGCCTGTAGCACCAACTGAGGCCTAGGATATTAAGGAAAAACTCCTCCAATAAAAAAATGGGATAAAAACTAATATTTAACTAATTTTTATAGAGGATTATTCAAATAAAATTTGAAAGTAAAAATATGAGCAAAGACATGTCTGGTGAATATTAATCAAAACTAAAACAAACACACAAAACACAACACTGAGGACCCATATTAACATTAAACCAAGTTTCACTAAGTGCAAAAAAAAAAGTTAAATCACGCAAAATAAAAGATTAATAAAAAGTAATAAATGGTATAATCCATAGCATAATTAGTATGCAAATTATTAATATTTGTTGAGTTAATATTTATTAAATAATATAGCCTCAGCTACTTATAAAGAAAACTTCAGAAAATACAATAAGAAATAGACAGAAGTACCACAAAATACAAAGTTTTCACTCATAGTGTTTAGTCCAAGATGAAGCAAGTATACAAAAAATTTTTAGAGAATTTATTCAGAATAAGGAAACAGAGAGTTTCAAGAATCATTACAAACTCCTATCCTCAACTCTTTTGGGCTACAAAATATTCTTCCAAATGTTATTTGACACATGAACAAGTAGGAACATAATTATAAATAACTATTAGATGAAAGAGAAAGCAAGAAATGTGTCATAGCCAGAAAATAAAGCACTGGCCATTGAAGCCCATGAGATTTTGGCTAGAGTTGAGCTCAGATGAAAAATCAGCTCTAAGAAACTCAAATTGCTAAAAATTTTAAATTTTATATTGTAAAAAAACTTTACTCACTGTAGAGAAGGGTGTGGGGATGTAGAAACTCTTAAACATTGTGCAAAGAAGGTATAAATCAGTAAAACCTTTTTGTTGAGCATTATCTATCAAAATAAAAATGAATACACCCTCTGGTCTAGCAATTTTACTTGTAGGAGAAATGTGAAAACAACTTAAATGTTTTTCAGTGGGCTATTGAAAAATAATGATTATGTACTGAAATTCATAAAATCCCATGCTACTATGAATCCATTAAAATGAATCAGGTAAATAAAATAATAAATCAAGGTACAGCAAGTATGGTTCTCCTTGCAAGAAATCCCCCCAAAACCCTACTATAAATGCATGTATGCATAAATACATTTATATAGAAATATTTATAAAGACACATATAAAATATTAATAATAGCTACATCCTGGTAATGGTTTCAGAAGAAGGTTGTTTTTTATGACTTTTTTTAAACAATAAGGCTGTATTACATATAAAATATACACCATTTAAAAGGTTTAATGGTTATTAAGAATGAGATTATTAAGAATATTATACAAAGATTTAAATATAGGAATGTTCACAGTATTATTTATGAAGTTAGAAAATTAGAAATAACCTAAGGATTTAGAAATGGGAAAATAGTCAAGCAAGTTTTGGTGCAAGTATAGAATGAAATACAGGGCAACGTTTAAAAATGATCTTGCAAAAGAGTATTTTTGATGAAAAATGATGTTAGTAATAAAACGTTGGATTTTTTAAAGGCAGGTTTCAAGGTATATGGCCTTCATACAGAATGATTCTATAAAGTCAGTACTGTTGATTAATGATGCCTGGAGGAGTCCCCATTCTTTGGTATCAGCCATGGCTGTATGTCCATGGGGGACTTTGGGGACCTTAGGAAGTCCTTCTTGCCCCCACTGTATGCTATTTCACAATCTAAGTTTTTATAGCCTTTACTTCAGCCATCTTCATCTAGATGAACCTGTGCCTTTCTGTCAATATTATCACCACGATGTCACCATGATGTGGGTACACTTGTGCAGTGGCCATGGAGTCGGGGTTGAGGTGTGGGGCTATGGGAGAGAAAAGATTAACATGTTAATATTGTTCGTATTTTGTGTCCAAGTGATAAGATTACAGGTGGTTTTATCTTCTTTTTACTTTTTATTTTATGAATTTTCTAAAATTAATATGTATTCCTTGAATAATTTTAAAGTAATTGAAAAGGTAACTTTAAAATAATGTGAGAGAGGGACCCCAGTTTTGATTTGGTATCTATATATATACCACATATACCAACTTAGTTGTGCTTAATGTCTTCGGGTGATGGAATTGTGATATTTTGCTTCTATGTGTTTTTAAAATTTAGAGTCAGAATAATGCCAATAATTAAAATATTTAAGTGTGTTCTCATACGTGAAAATGTCAGTAATCACAGTCTAGGCTTTGGTCACTCAAAGTGTTGATCAAGACCAGCAATAGTGACGTCACCTGGGAAGTGCAGAAACTTGGCGTCACCCCCAGTATCTGCCTTTTAGCAAGATCCCAGATGAGTTGTATTTGTATTAAAGTTTCACAAGTACTTGCGTGAGTGACAATTCACTACCCAGAGATTTTTTTCATCCATTTTTTCACAGTTATTTAGCTCCTCTGTTAAATATTCTGATTGGCAGTGAATGCTGCTACAATTAGAAGAGATCAAAGTCTGAAGATGAACATTTATTTCTAACATTGGGTTACTCCTAGGGTGCTTTGAATAGGATTTATTTTCTGTGACATTTGATTAAAAATATACATACTTTAGAAGGCCAAACACGGTCTGCTGGAGGACGCAGCAGACAGAATGTGAGGAGAACCTTTGGCTGTAATTAACCCTCACTGGTGAGCAGATAGGAGGTGCTCAGAGATCTAAAAGTCATCATGGGGGTTAAGAGTTAGGTTTTTCTTAATCAAATCAGCTTTGTTCAGGACTTATTACCGGATTATGGGAGGATTTATTAATAACTTACACCTATAGGTAGCTTTTGATTTTATAAAGAATTTTCCATAAGTTTCTAATTTTATCATTCCTACTATCCAATGGGATAGGCATTTTAAGCAAGAGCATTGTGGTTCAGAGTTCAAGTTCACATTTGGCTAAAGATCTGAGAGCTAATCAGTAATGGGACTATGGGTCAAATTTCCTTTCTGGACCAGTGATTGAGATTAAGCTAGGAAAAACCATGATGACTCCTCCTCACGGAGTCTCAGTCTCTGGCTGAGATTCTATTCACTCAACCACGTACCTTTCTCATCTACCTAAATTCAGGACTGTGTTGAGTATTAGGCAGGAAGCAAAGAAACACAGCACATGGTCCTCACCAGTAACGAGCTCACAATCTCCTGAAGACAGACTGTCATTCCCATATTTTACATTTTATTTAATTCAATATGCCACACACTCATGTTACCATCCTTATGAACATGACATATCCCAGACTGGGTGAGAGCTCATTCTGGGAATCACTTTTCCTTAACATCTAGCTGAACAAACTTATTTTGTGACAGGCCCAGGGACTTACCTTATGTATAAACAAGTATGTATCAAAATAAGTGAGTCCATTTTCATCAGAACACTTTTTCCCTTTTCATTATGATACCAATATTTATCTGCAGAAAGCAGGAATAGTATTTCCCAGACTAACAACCTCAGCCCATTTAAAATGGAAATCCCTCCTGATTATGTGACTTGTTTCTGTTCCGAAGAGCTGCACCCCAGACAGCAGAGATGGCATTGGTCTGCCAGGGCTGCTGTTCCCAGTTAGAAATGATTGCTAAGTATTGCCACCAAAGGAGCAGATTTTACTGCTCTGCCTACTTGGTTGCTGGACTCATTGAGATCATGGAAAGGTTTAGTTTAAAAAAAAAATAGTGTCTTCAATAATGAATGCTTTAATGAAAATAACAGCTTTAGTTTCCATAAATGCCAACTAGAAAATGCTATTAGTTTGCCTTAGAACTAAGCACTATAGGCATACAGAAATTTTTTTTCCAACCTCATCTTCACGCATTAACTAGTCCTGGTTGATAGCTCTAGATGCATAAGCTTATAGGCAGCAAAGCAGCATGGTTAGGGCATGGAGTCTAGAACTATATTTCCTGAGTTTGAACTGAGATTTTACCAAGCATCAGCTGTGTATACTTAGGCAAGTTACTTAACCTTACTGTGATTCAGCTCACTCATCTATAAAATGAGAATAATAACAGGATCTTGTAGTGCAGTCAAGAGGACTAAATGAGATCATGTATCCATGTGCTGATGATAGTGTCTAGCATATACTTAGTACCATATATACTTAGCTATTGTTAAATTGTGGCTTTTCTGGGACTGAAGTCCAAGCATCTTCCCTCTGTAGGAGTAAATAATTTCTATACATTCTATGTGATAGTGCAAGTCTTTACTACTACAAAAAAAGATGACATAGTAAAAAGAGTACCAAACAAGAAATTAGTAGATATGTGTTGGTAGTTCTAATTCTTCTCTAAATTAGCCTGGGGATCCTGGGAAAATCTCTTAGCCTTTCTAAGATATGGCTTCTCATTTGTAAAAGAAGAGGTTAGAGTAGCTAATCTCAAAATTTCCTTTCAGCTCTAAATTTCCATTATTCTGAGTTTCTGGTTAGAGTTCCAAATAGTATAAGAAAGACAAGGTTGGTCTGACTAAAAATAATTAATAATTGCATGTATAGGATCATAATTCATATTGGAAGCTGAAAGAAAAAGAATTTTAACCTATCTTAGCTAATAGCTAAGAACTATTCTTTACCAAAGTCTATTCCAATTATCCGGTGCTTATATCCCTGGACACAGAGTTAACTGCATTACAGCTGACTGGATGCCTTATAAAACTCACTCCAGGGAATGAATATCCATGTACTGAACCACATCTCCAGGAAAGTGCCTAAAATGACCCAGAAACGGCAGGACCACTGCTATAATAATGTCATGGCCCTGGGAGCCAGTGGAAGGCCAGAGAAGTCCAGCTGCAGAAGGCTGAATCTTGGCCAACAGCTCATTATCCTGCTGGAGGAAGGAGACTTGAGAGCTAAGATAACTTACTGCTCAGGAGTCTTTGAAGACCCAGTGAGACCCTATATGGTTTATCCAGCAGATGCTTCAGTTTATGTGGTAATGGGTTGTTGTGAATCCAATAAAATCACTCTTGACTTATATCAGGGCAGGAAGTCTTAAAAATTTGCTATCCACTGCTTTCAATAGTAATGGAGGGTGAAAAGTCACATCCAAACTAAATACGAAATGTAAGACATCGTGTTTGTGATATTGATGCGACTCCTGGCCCTCCTGCTGCATGCACCCTGGGATACTGTCCACCTGGAGCTCCCTTAGCCTGTGATATTTGCATGGGAGATAGCCCATTCACATTTGGGGAAGACTGCCATGGTTTATAGTCCTCACACCATCACCTTCCCTCTAGCCCCACTTAACCCCATATATAACAAACAGCAAGAGAATGAGAAATCCCTGTTGAGATGTGATAAGTGACCAGCACTGCAAAATGACAAATTAGACCTTTGGGTGTTCTTGAGGTAGGCAGAATATGAATGCTAAATGTCCTTTTTAAAATTACTTTAATGGATAGGATTTTGCTAATGGTAATAAAAAAATTATGAGCATAGTTGTGAGCAGGTCTATAGCACTGTTTAATAGAACTCTCTAAAAAGAAGGCAAGATTCTAGATCTGTGTGCTGGCCAATATGCTACCCACTAGCCATATGTGCCTATTGAACTCGTGAGATGTGACAAGAGTGATTGAGAAACTGAGTTTTAAATTTTATTTAATTTTTAATTCCTTTAAATAATGTGCCTGGTGGTTACCACTTTAGGCAGTGCAGCTATAGATACTATAAGTCAGGAAACTTGAGTTGTTACCATTTAGTAAATAATTCTAACCCAAGCCTATTATTTCCACTGGTTTTTCTCAAAACCACTTGAAAAAAAAAATTCACATTCTAATTTCCAAACTTGTATTGAGCAGTCCTGTGCAAGTCCAGCTCCAAGGAAAATTATAAGGTAGATGTCTCTTTTTCTCCTGTGGATTTTCTTACCATCATTAAACTAGGTTAGTTTGTAATGCCCCCTTGTAGCATTTTTATTGCAATATGCGACTCCTGAAGACCAAACGATGTCTTTGAATCCCAAAGCCAATGCATTAGAGCCACCTGGGGACTGGGGGAAGTGCACGTTGAAAATTTGGGTTCCGGGGCCCCACCCCCAGACACTTTGATTTAAAAACTTTCTGGAAGAGGGAGCAAAGAATCTTCTTGGGGACTAGCATAATGAATGAGAGTGTGGACTCTGGAGCCAGGCTGTTTTGGCCTGAATTCTAGTAGCCTTTACTAAGTGTTAAACCCTGAGTGACTGACAAAACCTCTTTGTACTTCTACTTTCTTCTCTGTGAAATGGGATAATCATAGTCCTTAATTCAGGGACGGTGTGAAGAAAATTCAGTTGATATATGTGAAGTGCTTAAAAGAGTGCCTGGTGCATATTAAATGCTTTATTAACTATCATTCCTATTACTTTTAGCAAGCAACTTGAATGGATCTTACACACATTTGAGAACTCCATTCCAAGGAAAATAATGAAAACTGTAGAAAGGTAGAAAACCCAGATTGTATAGTGATAGCTCCTATCTTGGTTCTCTGAGTCCTCAGCTGTAAAACAAGACGGTGACATTTGCTCAGAGTTAAATGGATATAGAAAACAAATGTGAAAGCCCTTTACATTTCATGTAAAGCTGCACTATGGTTTACACATGAGAATACCAGATTGGGTTTTGAGTAGAATGAGATGCTTAGGGGCTATCAAATAGAGTATCACGTTGGGAAACTGCAAGAAGGAAGAATCAAACCCATGTGTGTGGGAGGGAAGAGTGGCATCCTCCTGTGAGTGCAATTTACAAATTTTGTGCTTATTACACATAAAGACTTTCAGTAGAATGCCAGGTTATAAAGGCTTCCATTTCATAAATCACATACACCTGCCAACTGGGACAAGTGCTTTTCCCTTGTCAGCAAGCTGGAGTGAAAGCTTTGCTGATCATCATCCTGCCAGCTAGAGAATGGATCTCATCATCAATTTATTCTGGAAGTGAGAAGCTCCTTGCCTCTGGGAGAGATTATAAAATGGAGTCATTTTACTCCTGACACCTTCAGAGTCAGTTATTCCTTGTGGAACAACTCAAGCTCTATATTCCGTGCCTTTGGCAAGAAAACATTTTCTACAAGCTACTGGGGAACACCTCACAGAAGAGTTTTATTTAAGGTCCATGTGGGAACAGAAACCAAAGCCAATACATTGACACTTTCTAGAGAACACAAAATATCTCAAGGCTGAAGCTGGCAGACTTCTTTTCTTTTATTTCAGTATTATAAATCACTCATATTTTAAATGGAAAATTGAATTCTGAAAGCAGTATATGGTAAGTTTTGACATTTTCTTCCCTCATATGTGTGTGTGTGTATGTATGTGTGTGTATGTGTATATATATATATATATCAATAAAAAGGAAAAATTCTGAAATAAATATATAAACTAGCTCACCTTTCATTTTACTTAGATAACATACTGTGCTGTATTTTCATTAAAGAAACCATATACACTGCCCTCTTTTAATATTTTTAAGAGTCCTACATGTCCATCATTTAAGTATTTCTCTATGAAATATGATTGTGCTTTAGAGCTTACTTCAGAAGAGCAAAGATTGTTCTAATTGTCCAGTATAATTATCTGTTTCCAGGAGCCAGTTCATTTCTGGGCTTCCCCTGTTGTCTAGCTATTCTGAAAAGGGTTCTGGGAAAATTGAACTGGGGGGACCTGTAGTACAAAGGAGCCCTGAGAGCTCAGGTCTGAAACTGAGCCAAATTGAGCCTCTATCACCTCATCTAGGGCTCATCATAAAGTCTTCCATTAGCAGGAAAGAACTGTCAGAAGTTTTTCAATAGGTCTTATCTTCTTAGAACCTATGAATAGAAAATCTACCAGACTCCAGATAGAGTAAGTAGGGTCAACTGAGCACTCAGGAAGGCCAAATTGACAACTCCTGGGGCTGGCAGATGACTAGACAGACTGGCTTTTGGGCATGCAGAGCCAGCCACTGACATGTCGCTATTTATCTGTTCTTCATACCAGTCGAAATTAAGTCTCAAAAGTTTGTTCTTCCCTGCAATTTGCAGGAAGCATTGAAATAAATGAACACAATTAAATAAGTTTATTGAGAGAGAATCTTTTATTTAACCTCTCTTTTCTCCACCCCCTTCACATTTCAAACTAACTTATCTTCCAGTGCCCCAGGAAAAGAAACACCAGCACCTAAAAGTAAAGAGAAATTTAAAAATATATATTAATTCTTGGCTTTTGAGCTTCCAATGGCCCAGTTTAGGCAACATGAAGGTCATTCAAGACATTTTCAGAGGTAAATCACTATTTTCCATTTTTTGCATTACTGGCTTCAGTGCCAAAGCCCCTGTGTAAGTTTGGCTTCACCTAAAGTCACTCTTCATCTTGCAGGGACTCAATGGACACTTTTGGGAATCTAGTGAAAGCAATAAATTCAATCCCTAGTTAAAAAAAAATCTTGTATATAGAAACACAAAAATTTTGGACACAATTTTAGGAGGTTCTTGTCATGAAGTCTATCCATAGATGCCCAGAACAAACCTAATTTAAACTAAAACACTAAATTACAAGATAGCCTGGAAGGAATGGACTTTGGAATCTGACAGGTTAAATTTGTACTTTGGCTGTGTTACTGGCTGTGTGAAGTACCTTATCTAGACTTCATTTCCCTCATCTGTAAAACGAGGATGATAAAAACACCTATTTCCTAGAGTTTTTGTAAGGATTAGATGATATTATATATGTGAAAACACTTAGCATAGGTGTACATATAGATAGCATTCAACTGAAGTTGGCACTGCTTTGATATCAATCATTTGAAGACAAATATGGATGGGATTCAACAAAATTGAGAATTCTCCTAGATGCCACATCCTCCTCCCACCTTATCCTAGAAGATGTTCTAGAGGTAAAATAAAGTGAATTTGAAAAAATATTAATAGAACAAGATTGAGAGAAGTGCTTGAAAATGGACGAGGCTGAGGAACAAAGTACCATGGTGGAGGAAAAAGATAGGGTAGGCTTTTAAGCTGTATCTTTTTAAATTTTCCTGGCCACATGATAGCTCAAGGGACAGAAAAACAGCACTGCCTACCTAATGCCACTGGGCTGGAAGATATTATTCAGGCTATGCAGGAGTCTGACAAGGGTTAGGAGAGACAATAAAAGGGCCCAATAATTATGGCAAATTCCAGGGCACCTTCAAACCCATCCACAGCATTACTTCACTACAGCCAAGGGGTCAGTCATCTGGGAGGATAGTGCAAAAAGAGAGGGAAGTTCAAGTCCAAACTGTAACACGGTGGGTTTTCTGCCAATGATCCATCATCCTTCCACCCAAGCTTCAACCCTCAAGAGCTGCCCAGGCTAGAATCTGGGCTCCCTGTTTACAAAACCAGCCAGAGGAAAGCAAGTTCAGAGGCAAAAATAACTGGACATCTGAGGAGCAAAACTGCTATAAAACAAAGGCAACAATCAAAATTTTGAACACCAGGTGATCCAGTATTAACACAGTTCCTGATAATTCTAACCAACTCTAAATAAAACTAATAAAAATTCTCAAAGAATTAAGATAGAATAGTTGGAATATGAAGCAGAAACAAACATTTATGAATAAGAACCAAGTAGGCATACTTGTTATGAAAAATAGGTAAGTTTAAATAAGTTACTAATACATTGGATAAATAACTAAAAGGATATAGCCAAACAGTGAAACAGAATACTAAGAAGGAGCCTAGAAAATTCTCCCAAAATGTACTTGGAAAGAAGAAAGAGAGAGGAAAGAAAGCCAAGAGATATTGAGTCAGCAATAGAAATATCAAAATATGTAAAAAAAAAAAAGTCTCATTAGAAGAGAAAAAATATATAAGACACAGAAAAGGAAATATTTCAAGAAGTGCCATCCAAGAATTTCCCTAAATGAAAAAGGATGGAAAACTTCTGATTGAAAGGGCTTCAGAACACAGCACAGAGAATGAGAAACTCAAACCTAGAAACATTATGGTAAAATATATGGCTAGTGAAGACAAAGAGAAAAATTTGAAAGTTTCTAGAGAGAAGAGCAGAGCCCCCATAAAGGGAAGCAAGTCATATTGGCATCAAACTTCAAAAAAGCATACTTCAGTGTAAAATAATGTAGAATAATATTTTCAAAATGTTTAAAGATATAGTTTCTTGATTTTGAATAAAAATCAAAATCCAGCAATATGTTGTTATATATGCTCATTAAGAGATATTTAAAAACATTTTTTTTAGGAACTTGGCAAATTCATACTAAAATTTATACAAAAGAATGACAGTCCATAAATAGTTATCAATTTTTGAAAACAAAATTAAATGTGTGTGGAGCAGTTAGAGGGAAGGGGCTTTCCCTATCAGATATTAAGACATAACCAAAGCTATAGTATATTATAAAAATCAGTACAGTATTAACTCAGGAATAGACAAGCAAACCAATGGATGGGAACAGAGTTTAAAATTAAACACAACACCACAAAGCAACAGAAAAAAAGATTGTTTATAAAGGATATTTGGAAAATGGAGTCACTATTTGAAGAAAAATAAAGCTAAACCTGTACATTACCATAGCATAGACGATAGATTAAAAACATATGTGTTCAATAAAAAAAGTAAAAATATAGAAAAAATATCTTGTGATCTAGGCATAGAAAAAACTTTTGAAATGAAACCCCAAACATATAAACTGCAAAGCAAAAAAAAAAAAAAATGATGGATGGATTTTATTACATCAAAAGGAATGATTTCTGTCTAATGAACAACATAGACAAAATCAACAGACAGAAGCATACTAAGAAAGACATTTGTAAATGAATAAGAAAAGACAGGAGTCTCAGTAGAAAGATGGGCAAAATAGATGAACAAGCAGTTTATAGAAAGAGAAGACAATGGCTAACAAGAACATACATGAAGGTTGCTCAACCCTACTGTTAATCAGACAAAGGAAAATTAAACAATGAGATATCACTTTACACTAGTCAGAATGGCAAAAATAATCATTAGCGATGGCAGGAGGCTAGAAACAACCTGGATTGTTGTTGACCAAGAACATGTAAGATATAGGCCATACAGACAGTGGAAAAACCATCTATAGGAAGGAAGGAAGGAAAGAAACATGGAAGGAAAGAAGGAAGGGAGTGAGGAAGGGAAGGAAGGAAGGACATGTAAATACCACAGAGTGAAGAGATTTCAAATGTGTTAAGTATGAAAAGTAGGAAACAGACAAGCTTAACAGCAAAATATTATATACATAAATTTAAAAAATATCCCCTCACAAAACTATTACAGGAAAATGTGCATATTGAAGACCTGTATCACAAATAGGGTGGTGCTCATGCATATGAGGGCAATGGGGACTGACATTGAGAAGAAAGAGAAGAGTAACAATAGACAAGTTTGAAACCTTGAATTGACCAATGATGACGATGTACGTTGAGCTGAGGAGAACATTAACTCAAATCTGCACTCAACTAAACTTAAAAATAAAAACCAACACATAGATCTTTAAGGCATAAAACAAATTAAGCAAATAACATGAATACCAAATAGAAAATACTAAAGAAATGGGAGCTAAAGTTTAAGTTTGAATAGATTTAGGTATATTTGTATAGAAAAAAATGTTAAATACTTTAAAAATCTCTCATAATACTATTTAGTGTTCTATTTTAAAGATTTTTATTTATTTTATTTATTTTAGAGATATATGAAGACGTGGTCAGTCTTCCTTAAGGAAAGAAGAGAGCTTGTGAATTTTTAAAAAGTGTCTCTGCATAGCTGTTTTTGTCAACTCTATTTCCAGCTGTAGAGGAAAGAATATAGAGAACTGTGTAAATTCACAGATAAAAACATGTTTTAAAGTATAGAATGGAGAATTAATGGGATAAAGAGAGTCAGTAGAGGGGACCATTAAAATACCAATATTTCATAATGTTAATTTAGACTTAGGGTCAGATGGAGAATAAAATTGAGGTGATCAAATGATTAGACTTGGCTCTAGAAAAGGACAGGAATTTTGTATTATGGAAATAGGCACTGTGGTGGTGACAGAAATGGGGACATTTTGAATATATCTTGCTTATTCTTCCTTATTTTCAAAGGATGATATATCTGGTATGAAATTAAAATTGTAAGTCAAAGATAATATAACCAGTCATACCTAAAAAGATAAAATTGCAGAAAGAGTTGAAAAGTCACCTAATATTTAATAATGATGGTATAAATAATAATATCATTGATGTCTTGAATTAATATACCCCCTTACTTCCTAGATGCTCAAAGAACTGTGACTGTGGCTCACAAAATATTGGCCATGAATAAAATACTGTCATCATTTTTCGCAGGTTATTGCGTTGATTCAATGCAATGAGAGTTGGTGGTGCCCCATCTTCTCTGTCAACATCACAAGGATTTGTGGTCACATTTTCACAATGAAAAGTGAGGATTGGCTGTGAACACCAGCTTAAGGCAGCAGTTCTGATCATGGAGATGAGTCATGCAACAGGAAGGGGAGGGAGGAAAGAAAGACAAAAAAAATCAGGGTGAAAATAGTTTCAGAAAATGGAGAAAATACTATTGGAATTTCTATATGCATGTTTCAATGACAGATATTTTTGTTGCCTCCATATGCTTCCTATACTCTGATCACCTACCTGAAATGTCCCCTGTCTGTCACCACCACAGTGCCTATTTCTGTAATACAAAATCCCTGTCCTTTTCTAGAGCCAAGCCTAACCATTTTGCCACCTTAATTTTATTCTCCATCTGACCCTAAGTCTAGATTAACATTATGAAATATTGTTATTTTAATGGTCCCCTCTAGAGACTCTCTTTATCCCATTAATTCTCCATCCTATATTTTAAAACACGTTTTTATATATGAATTTACACATTTCTCTATATTCTTTCCTCTATAGCCGGAAATAGAGTTGACAAAAACAGCTATGCAGTGACACATTTTTTTAAATTTAACATACTCTTTTCTTTCCTTAAAGAAGACTGACTACATGTCTCAGTTGCTGAATATTGAACTTTTTCGTGGGGTTCTGAATAAACTCTTATCTTCCTACTATTTCAAACTAGTTCTATGTTGTGATTTCAGTGTCTTGACTATGTCAATTGCTGTTATAATTCCTTATAGATTCATAGATATAAGATTCCTTATAGAATTATAAAGCTAAACACTGTTATATAACTTGCTGAACCATGTTGCCCATCTTATAGGCAACCGTCACAATTTTGTGGATGCAATAATTTATAAAGATTGTTTTTCTTCTAAAAGAAAATTTCTCTGGGACAAACTTGAAATAAACAGATTGGGCATTGTAACCAAGCATATTGTCAATATAACAAAATACTCTATGAAATAAGCAATGTAACAATTACCCAGAATTATCTATCCCTACTCATGTCAACTGAGAATTAAGGGAGGAAATTCCAATAGTTTGATGACAAGACTACAAATTACACTAGGTCTAGATGCTAAGGACCAAGACAAAAAGTTTCAGAGTTTATATGTTGAATGAGTGTTTTTTATTAGATAAAAACATACAAAGTCATTGAAACAGTGAATGACAAGAGGGAATCCTTTATACTCAGTAGAATATTGAAAAATTCTTCCCTGAGGGAAAATAGTAAATACTCTTATTATGTTATTATCAACAAATGTAACCTTTTCATTCTCAGGAAATTTATCTAGTTCTGGAAAATATATGCCATTATTAGTATATTCTCTGCTGCCTCATGATTTTTGCTTAATAATAAAATATATGCTACTCTGATAAACTACAGATGTTTATGTAGAGGTTTATTACTCTCCTTCGTATAAAGCTTAAATGTATTTGCCAAATTTCTTCTCCTTTCCTCTATCGTTTTCATAATTAACAACTTTCAGCATCCCCAGGCTGGGTTGCATTTGCATTGTAGCTAAAATATCAAATACTTAATTTGAACTGAATAGATCAGTAGGGAAATGGAGAACCAAAGAAAATGCTCAGCACCTTCTTGCAGCTTCTTGGCAGAGATGTTTACTTTGCAACAAAAATATTGCTTGTGAGTCTGTGATCAAACAGAGGCGGATAGAGATAGAGATAGACAGATTTATAGAGAGACAACAGGGGGCACTGGTATAATCCCTTTTCTCAAATATTTAATATAAAAAATTATTAATGATCATTTTGCTGATATGATTGGTCCTCAAAATTATTATTCCTTTTCTTTATAACTTTGCTTTACAAAGACATACCTTTATTTGGAAGCCTCTAGGTTCAGTTACAAAAGTCATGAACACAAGCAAAAATAAATCAAGGGCATGGTTAATTTTAAGAACTGATGTATGAAATATCCAAATTTATAAAGAAGATTACTTTTTTATTGAGATATATGTTAAATACCAAGGTATTCACCCCTTTAAAGTATAAGATTCAGTAATTTCTGATCTATTCACAAAGTTGTACAACCACTACTTCTATCTAATTCCAAAATATTTTCAGTACTCCCCAAGAAACCCCATCCCCATTAGCAGTCATTCCCCGTTTCTACCTCCTACCAACCCCTGGAAACCACTAATTTACTTTCTTTCTATATGGATTTGCCTATTATGGATATTTCATATACCTGATAAGTGGAATCATAAAATATTTGTCCTTTTGTATCTGGCTTCTTTCACTTTCATGTTTTAAAGGTTTATCCCTGTTGTGGCATGAATCAGTATTTCATTCCTTTTTATGGCCGAATAATATTCCATTGTATAGATATAGTACATTTTGTTTATGTATCCATCAGTGCATGGACATTTGAGTTGTTTCAACTTTTTGGCTATTATGAACATGTTTTGGCCGCTATGAACATTCATGTACAAGTTCTTGTGTAGACATACATTTCCAATTTTCCTGGGCACTCCACTTAGGAGTGGAATTCCTGGGTAATATGCTAACTTCCCATTTAACTTTTTTAAGAAGCTGACAAACTGTTTTCCAAAGCAGCTGAACCATTTTGCATTTCCATAAGCAATGTATGAGAGTTCCAATCTCTCCACATCCTCGCTAGTACTAGTTTATTTCCTGTCTTATAGCCATCCTACCGCATGCAAAGTGGTAAGGAAGAAGAGTTTTAAAGAAATTCACATTAAGGGAATCTTTTGCCACAGGATTTCTTTAAATAATGAGTTCCATTGTTCATTTAAGCTATGTCAATTTATTACAAAAATCAATTTTGATAAACCTGTGTAAGTTTCTTAACTATAAGAAAGTTATCCCTTAAATACACTTGTTAATTAGTTAAAATGATATAATAACTAAGAAGATTCTTCAAGCATGTGAGGAGACATCTAAACTTACTAACTAGAAGGTTGATATTGTCGTAGTAGCAACTTTTTTATCTGGCATCACTGGGGAGCAAGACGATCTCTTCAGAGGAGATGTCAGGCATATCATCTTTCTAATTTCTAATACCTTTAAGTTATTTTTGGTGGAGCCCTTTCAAAAGTGCCTTTTTAGACAGAAACTGCAAAGATGATTTAGTCATTCTTGATGACTCAGGGACTGTGCTTTGAACATCTATCATAATACTCTGTTTAAATCCAGTTAAACAATCATGGACTTGTCACATGAGGTATGTAGAGTCGCTTGCCACTGAAATAAAGTCTCACGCGTTTTGAAATCTTGTGATTGTTTTATAGATTTTTTCTTCCTTTGTCACTCTTTTGCTAATAGGCTACATCTCTTCATACTGTCACAGAGAATGCTTTGAACACTCTATGAATGCTCTTCTTTCTTGATCGTGGTTTTTAAGCTAGGATGAAACATTAATTGGCTTCAGAGCATCTCTGAATCCCCTGAATATGTATACAAATATATATACAAAATGTTATGTTTATATACATATATGCATTTCCTGGGGAGGCTTTGTGTTTTTTTAAAAAAAAAAAGTAAAAAAAAAAGAAGGGATCCATGTTACCCAAAGGTAACAATGCCTGTTCTAAATAAAATATATAATCACTACTCATTAAAACTGACCACTGGTAAACTCTGGATAAATATGATACCAACGTAACGATTTATTCATACTATTTGACAAATAATTGTCAAAATTATTGAACCAGATACCTTTATATTTTGAAGTCTGTGGGGTGGGATAGAGGTTTGGTAGATCCTTTCCCTCCAAACCACCCCGATTTTGACATGATGCAATTTGAGTATAATCACAGGCCCTGCTGTCTTAATACTAATAGTAGTTAAAAATCTTTAGGTCTTGCACTGGTTATGCCTCAAAAATGTATCCACCCAAATCCCCCTTATCACTTTATCCCTTTTTAAAATTTATTAATCCAAAACCAATTTTCAGACCAGTTATTTTAAAGGCCAGAAAAACTTCTTAACTCTACAAATATACTCACTATGTATAAGGGAGAAAAACTTTATTTACATAATTCTCACTTGGGAAGTAATTACCTAGGTATGGCCCATTCCTGAACCATACCTTTCTTCCCTAATTGTACTATAATTCTACTAGAAAATGGTATTCTCTCTCATTTGCCACAAGATTTCTATCAATAAGTCAAACTGAGATTCTCTGACTTCAGGAAAGCCAAATGTCCAACACCAGGTATTTAGTTATATAAATTGCATTCCATTCATGTGATGGAATATTATACTGCCATGAATCATAAGGCATTCTAATGACATAAGGAAATTCTTATAATGTGCCATTAAATCAAAAGTTGGGGTGCAAAATTATATCTGTAAATTATATATTTTATGCACAAAAGTATCAAAAATATTAGAAGGAAACAGGATAATTATCAACCATATTTGGTCCTAGATTTTGAGATTGTGCATTATTTATGGTAAGAAATTTAGGTTTTATTCTACCTACAATAAAAAATTAATATTTTTAAGCAGGAAGTGGTGCCATTTGATTTATGATTTTAAAAACACTTTGGTTAATATACAATTAATTATTGTTGTTAGAAGTTGTTAAAGTTGTTAGAAGTTTACTGCTAGATGCACATGAAAGCTTTTAAAGGCTCAAACCACAGTAAGGGTGGTGGTGTAATGAGAAGTGATGGTATTTATAATATAATTTAAAGCTAAATATGACAGGACCTAGGTTTTTGGACTAATCAACTGGAAATATGGATTTATTTCAGTGTTGGGTTCCAAAGCCTGATTAGAGAGGGTTGAAGAGAAAATTGAGAGCGAGGAAGTAGAGACAGTGAGTAAGACAGTGAGTATATACTGTACGGTGAGGCACAGTTGGAGGCAGACCTGGTGTCTAGTAGAAATTTCTAAGTTATTTTTGTATACCAATAAGGATGATTTGGGTGAGAGTGAGAACTTGATTCAGGAGATAGTGGAAAAAAATTCAGACCCAAAAACTTTGAGAAAAAATTAAAATGGTTAACATTTATAAAGTTGTTGATATGCCCATATCTGATGTAATCACTTTGCACTTACAAACTCTTTATTCCTTGCTCACTTTGAGTGAGGTACTATCATTATTCTCAGGTTATAGATGAGAAAACTAAGGCACACAGAGGGTAAATGTCTTATCCTCACTCTTAATGACTGCCTGGTACTACCTCAGAGAACTGATTGGAGGGTTAATCCAGGACACATATGGAGGTTTAATATTATAATAGAAAGGAAGGGAGGCATTTTTTTTCTATTTCAATGGAAATGGAGTATAGATGTAGGATAGTTGGTGAATTTGGTTGTGGGAAGAGGAAATAGTTCTCATCTGATAGAATCAATTTTCTCTTTAAATGTGAGACAAAGTCATTGGCTGATATGGGGTTAGGGACAAGTGTTAGAAACTCAAAGACAAAACAAGAAGGTCTGAAATATTCATTTCAGAAACTAGGGAAGGCAATTTATTACAAAGGTATGGTATAATTACCTGGTAGTGTGTGAGTGGCCATTAAGATTCATGGATGTAGGTACAGAGTAAGGGAATATTAAGATTTGTAGAGGCAAATGTGTTGAGGGGAAGAGAGTGCTTATTTTTATAGACCCAGAATCTAAGCTGGGTAAGGAAGGACATGAGACCATGGTGGTGACTGACAATGGAAAATAGTGGAGTGAATAGATTGGTGGTCCTGATGTGGCCAAAGAATTGTTGGAATACAAGTGCTGGAGTAACAGAGTTGGAAAGATTGGAGGTCAGAAAGGGAGATGCTTGAAGTTGGGATTTTTTCAAGGTCAAATGCAGTTAAGGAGGAAAAGATCTTTGGAGGAGCACATGCCAAGGAACTGAGATGCCCGGTGTTTTGGGTGGGTCATTGTTGTGGATAATAAGTCAGTAGAATGGGGAATACAGTGAGCCATGTATTGAAGTGAATAGTAACCATGGGATCCAGGTGGGGAAGACAGTTGCCAGGAGTTGGTAGATGATAGCAAAAAGGAAGGAGAAAGGTTGATAAAATACATTTCAATGGAGCAGGCATTGATGAAGGAAACATGGCTTAGAAGAAACAATTGGGAAAAAGAGGGATACCTATTCTATGTAATTGAAAACAATTCTGCCTCCTATAAATAGAAGTCTAAATGTACTGCAATCCATGCATTTGTACCAATGGCAGAAAGTATGAACCTACAGAAACCAAAAATGTGTTTTTACAAACTGATAGTATTAATATATCAAGTTAGACAGCTTTGATAAATTTCTGAATATAATGTGGCTATCAAATATAAAAATCTGAAGTATTTTATTTATAATTTTTAGGAATGACTATTCCCATAAGGAATAATGTTAAGGATGTGAGAGAATTCAGCTGACCAATGTGCTTCCACATAGGAACACATCTAATGTGAAATTGGCAAAATAGGAGGAAACAAAATGAGTGCCTTCAATTTATGTAAATAATATTTATCCTAAGCTTTTTTTGTTTTTACACTTATATTTACACTAGAAATAAATATAATGAACAGTCACATAGGTTGGGTAGCATTTAAATAGTAAATCATCTAATTAACTAGTCACTTGAAAGCAAAAAGGGAAATTTGGATTTGTTGTTTAATTGCCACATTTCAAGAACACATTTTAGCTGGCTGCATCTAAAAAGAAATAATAATATGAGATCATGAAAGCATTTCATAGTAATGAGCAGGCTCTGGTTTCTGTTTATTGCATATACAAAGAATACTGACAATAGTTTTGGAAAAATAAGTAAAGCTCTCAGAATAACTAGCACGGAGATATGAAACCCTGGTATGAGACATCAATCCTAACACTATCTCCTGGGAAGAAGACAGATTTTCTTAAAGCTGTAATGGAAGGAATATGTGCTTTGGAATTCAATGGCTTTAAATAGTCACCTTTGCACCAACTTCCAGTTACAGCCACCTACATTCACAGGAGGGTAAAACACACTGGCTTTCTGAGGACACATCTGTCATAGCAACTGTTATTGTGTTCATATTCTAGCAGCCTTCAGACAGGGTCTTCCTTATACATGATGGAAGAAGTTTCCAATGTCTGAAATTCTTTCTTTGCCATTTCCCTTTGTGATAAGCATTGCCCCTTGCACTTTCAAAATGGAAAGGGAAAGAAATAAAAGATCAAGTCCCGAATACTTTAAGGTATACTAAGACAGTTTTTTTTCCTCTAGACAGCTATATGTGGTAATAGGAATAGGAAAGGATAAACGGAAATAAATAGTGGAGAAAGGAGAGGGATTTCAAAAATTGAATCTATCTTGTTTATATCGTTCCCTGTTTTCTTTTTTCGTAGAGGGTTGGTTACGCTCCATTGGTCAGGCTAACAACACTTGGGGAATTATTTTCTTTCTGTTATGCCATATACCTAATGCAGAGGAGAATGTAACAATATGGAAAATGCTTCTGATATGATGGTAAATGGAAAAAAACCAGGAATATTAGATAATTATACACTCCAAGAGCTAAAGGCTTTCGAAGCCCTGCCCTGCCCCCCCATCCCCTCTCACTTCATTTCCTGCTGCTTTTCTTACCGCCCCCCTGCACTCCAGCCACATTGACCTCCTAGGGGCCTCACCTTGGCCTTGGCCCTAGTCTGGAACTCTCTTTCCCTAGATATCCACATGGTTAACTGCTTCATCTTTTTTTGATTTTTTCTAGTGTCAACTACTCAAGGAGATCTAATCTGCTTATTCTATTTAAAATCTCAATGCCCTCCCCAAACCCCTGGCACTCTTCGTACTCCTCCTGCATGCCCTGGACATACCGTCTCTATTCTTTAACCATAATATGGTTAAAACCTTCCAACAGCAATTTAATTTACTTATTGCTTTTTTATTGCCTGTCTTCAACTCCCCAGCCCCAGCATTTAATGTTCATGAAAGCAGAGATTTTTTTGGTTTAATATATACTGAGGTCTTAAAATAATGTTGACACTCAAAAAATATTTGTTGAATAACTGAATAAATGAATAATGCTGTTGTCACTATGTTTACTACAATGTTAAAAATTTTGTGCATATATTGCTAAGGCTTCAAAATAAATGTGAAAAATTTTAAAGTTAGATTTGTTGTGGTAACAAGATTATGAAGAAATTCTGTTCTTTTAGCTAGTGTTTAATTATAATTTCTAAAGTGTTTGCACAAGAAATAATAAAAATAAAAATTTGTGGAGAGAGTTTTTCTTCCCTTTCATGCAAAGCAGGAATATTATGAACAGAATGAACAGATATGGTGGCCAAATCAGAACAATACTGCATACTATGAGAGAGGGAGAGTCAATGCATTTATCTGCTTTTAGGCGGATTTCAGCCTACATCAACCAAAACATGTGGCATATAGAGCCCCAGGCATGGAAAAAAACACATGCTTTCACTTAGAAATGCATTGTAACTCTAAATTAATACAATGATTGGTTATCCCAAAGGCGTGTGATCTCTAGAAAGGTAGTATTTTATGTCAATGAAAAAGTTTAATGAAAAAATTCATTCTGTACATACAATTCAGATTATATTTATAAGAAAATGAAAAGGAAAAGGTATATGAAGAAAGTAGCCTGCACACAGTGTTAATTACATAGCAAACACTGAGTAGATTTTTGGGGAAATAAATCTGTTCTTTACTTATTTCCTTTGTATATAGTATGACGATATTTCTAAGGTCAGATTCATTGAGATATAATTTATGTCCAGCAACATTCACCTATTTTGGGGAATAGATCTATTCATTGTTACAAATATCAGCCTCATAGAACAAGATACAAAATGTTCTTTTAACATCTATTTTCTTGAAAAATTTTTAAAAATTGTCATAATTTCTTATTTAAATGTATGATAGAATTTTCAAATGAGGGCATCTCGGTCTCTAGTTTTCTTTTTGGAAGGTTCTGAGCTACAAATTTAATTTCTTTAATAGATAACAGACTATTCAGATTATCTGTTTCTTATTCAGTGTGCTTTGGTAGTTTGCATCTTTCAAGAAATTTGTCAAATTTAAGGGTATAAAATTGATAGCTACTTATTTTCCCTGTAATATCTCTAGGTTCTATAGTGATGTTCCTTCTTTCATTCCAAGTATTGGTCATTTGTGTCTTCTCTTTTTATCTTGATCATTCTGACTAGAGTTTTATCATTTTTATCGATCTATTAAAAATAGTTTTTGGCTTCATACTATTGTGGATTTTTTGTTTTTGATTAAACTGATTTCTGCTTTTATTTTATAATCTCCTCCCATTTCTGTTGGGCTTAATGTAGTGCTCTTTTTGTAGTTTCTTAAGATACCAACCTAGATAATAGATTTAAAACCTTTCTTCTTTCCTAACATAAGCACTTGATGTATAAATTTCTCTCTAAGTACAACTTAAGCAATACCCCGGAAAGTTTGAAACAATATATTTTCATTTTCATTCAATTCAAAATATTTCCCTTGTGACTTCCTTTTTGCCTTATGGGATATTTAGAAGTATGTTGTCTAATTTTCAGATATTAGGATATTTTCCAAATATTTTCCCATTACTGATTTCTTCTGTGATGGTCTGTTAAGGAGAACATATTATATGATTTAAATTCTTTTAAATTTGTTAACATTTGCTTTATGTATCATAATATGGTTGATATTGGTGAATGTTCCATGAGTACTTGTAAAAATGTGTAGTTTACTCTTATTGAGTGGGTTGTTCTATAAATGTTAATTACATGACATTGATTGATAGTTTTTTCCAAGTCTTTTATATCCTTACCAGTTTTTTATCTACTCATTCTATTGATTATTGAAAGAGGAGACCTGAAGTCTCCAAAATTAATTGTGGCTTTGTCTATTTCTCCATTTAGTTCTACCAACTTTTGCTTTATGTAATTTGAAGTTTTGTTGTAAAATACATACACATTTTGGAATGTTATGCCTTAGTGTTTAATTGTACCCTTTAACATTATGCAGTGCCCCCTTTTTTTTTTTTTTCTGGTAGCATTCCTTTATCTGAAGTCTATTTTGTCTGATATTAATATAGTCACTCCAGCTTCCTTTTGATTAAGGTTGGTATAGTATATTTTTTGCATCTTTTTATTTTTAATCTGAATTTGTCTTTATATTTAAAGGGGTTTCATTCCTTTATAGAGTAAGTTGCTTTTTATCTAATATGACAATCTCTGTATTTTAATTAGTGCTGTGATAGTTAATATTAGATGTCAACTTGACTGAATTGAGGGATGTCTACATGGTTAGTGAAGCGTTGTTTCTGGATGTGTCTGTGAGGATGTTTCCAAAGGAGACTGACCTGTGAGTCAGTAGCTGAGAAAGAAAGACCCACCCTCATTTTAGGCAGGCCATCTAATCCACCTGGGCACAAAGCAGGCAGAAGGAGAGTACTCAGTTTTCTCTGGCTTCCTCTCTCTCTCCCTTCCAGAGCAGGGTGGCTTCTTCTCCTCCTGCCCTTGGACATCAGACCCCAGGTTCTTCAGCCTTTGGACTCTGGGACTTATACCAGCAGCCTCCTGGAGACTCTCAGGCCTTTGGCCTCAGACTTGGGGCTGCACTGTTGACTTCCGTGGTTCTGAGCCTTTCAGTCTTAGACTCAGCCATGCTACCGTCTTCCCTGGGAGCCATACTGCTGACTTCTCTGGTCCTCCAGCTTTCAGAGGGCCTATCCTGGGACTTTGCCTTTGTGACCATGTGAGCCCATTCTCCTTAATAAATTTCCTTTCATATATATCCTATTGGTTCTATCCCTCTGGAGAATCCTAATACAAGTGCATTTAAACATTTTTATAAATTAGAAATATTTATACAGTTAAATTAAAATCTACTATGTTGCTATTTGTTTTCTATTTGTTCCATCTGTTCTTTGTTCCTTTTTATCTCTTTTTTTGTCTAATTATGACTAATTTACATGCTTCTATTATATTTCATGATTAGCTTATTATATACATCTTCTTAAAAATGTAGTGGTCACCACAGAGTTTTCATTGCATATTAATTAATAACAGTGTACTTTCAAATTATATTATACTGCTCCATGTTGAGTGCAGTTCTTAAAACAGCATACTTACAACTCTTCCCTTCCATCTTTTGTACTATTGATTGAGGTAGGCCATTTTATATTTACATATGACATAAACATGCATTGCTACTAGTTTTCTTTAGACATTCAATTATTTTCTAGAGCAATTAAAAGAAAAAATATCTTTTATATTTACCTTCATTTGAATAATTTCTAGAGTTCTTCATTTGCATGCATGTATATAGTTTCAAGTTTCTGTCTAGTATCATATTCCTTTTACCTAAAGACCTGTTTTTGTTTTGTTTGCTTGTTTTTTGAAATATTTCCTGTGGTGCAGGTCTGATGGTAATAAATTGTTTTACATATGTGTATATGTTTGTTTGCATGTTTGTATTTATTCTTTAGTCTCAAAAACTCTATTTTACCTTCATTTTTGATAGATATTCTAGCATTGCTATTTGAGTCTTTCTTATAGTTTTCATCTCTTTGTAAAAATCCACATCTCTTTATGCCTATGGACAATGTTTTCTACTAGAAATTACAATTTATTAATAATAGGTATTTTAAATCCCCTCATATTTCCAATGTTTGGGTCATTTCTGAGTTTGGTTCTGTTCATTGCTTTGTCTCTTAATAGTGGATATTTTTTCTCGTTTGTATGTCTCCTATTATTTTTAATTGAATGCCAGGCATTGTGAGTAGCTCAGGCAGGGACTGTGGCAAATAATATATAATCCTGGAAATGGGCATGCCTCTTTTGCTAGATCAATAGTGCAGGAGGTTGACTCAATATACTCAGTATCTGAGCTCCTTTGAGTATTGTTGTTGCTATTGTTTCCTTCAGTGTTTCACAGACTTCCTGGAGGGTTATCTTGGGGCCTGGGTTGCCAGAGTGTTTTTCTGAATGTTTCTGTTCCACCTTCAGCTTTCAGCCTTCCCTTTATAACTGCACCTTATAATCGGTATCTCCATTCCCTTAGCTTTCTCACAGGAATAGACATTTGTTGCTTGTTATTTGGTACTTTCTAATCTTATTATAGGAGTGGCAAGGAGTTTCTTTGTTGTCCCATTCCAGCCTCATTCTTAGGCTGGCCTTGTGTCACTTGGCCTTGGGGATGGATCTTGTTCGGTCATCCTGGCCTTCATCTCCCTGGAAAGCAAACAGTTCCTTATATTTTTGGTAGTTCTCGTGTGGGAGTTTCTTGCTCCTCCAGTGACAAGGTTGAGCATGATTTTCCATATCCTTAAAGGCAGAAGTATTTTTTTTCTTTTACCCTTTCTCCAGCTATAATGACGCTTAATTTGTGCCCTGGGGTTGACAGGGTTTGCTGCTCTTTCCTCAAGGGCTTAAAACTCAAAGATGAGGATGGTATCGGCAGGGCCTTGTACCTTTCTTGCAGTGGTAGCCTCTCCCCTTCTCCAGGCTATAACACTAAATTAAATTTTTATTGTTTTCCTGCCCTGGCATCAGAGTTTCTCATGAGCACCTGGTCGAGTTCCATGGAAAAGAGGCTAGGTGGGTGCAAACTCCCTTTGTGTTTGTGGTTCCCTTGAATTATATACTCTTACACCTACCCACAACCAACCTGTATCGATTTATTAAAAATTTTAGTTAATTTTTTACCTGTTTGTAATGGCAACTCTTCCATACTCTGTGCTTGTGATGGATGGGCTTGTATCCCTTCCTTCCATGCAGATGCATCTTTTTTTGTTAGATTTTAGGTTACTTGATTGCCCTGTAACCTTAGCTCTGTAGTTCAAATAAAATTATAATTGTGCATTTTATTCAGCTTTCTGTGTTGTAGTTGTTAGAATAGAAACAATGCTCTTTCTAATTTTCAACATCCTAAGCAGACAGGGAGACCTCAGGACACCTTTGAAAGCAGAAAGGGATGCTATTAATAATTACACTGGAGAGCAGGTGTAAGCAAGCACTGTCCCAGGCAAACTGAAAAGCATGGCCATCCTACCTAGGTGGGTCTTTTTTGCTATGTCTCTAGGGCTCCACTTAAATTCTCTTTATTTGAAATGCCCTAGCTCTGCTGGTAAAAATCCTACTCTTCAGTCCATTCTTAATATAACCTCTTCTGAATTGACTTCTGTGATCTGATTTGCCAAACCTTATCTACAATCTTCACCTGAATATTTATGAGTAATATTGATTGATCCTCCTCCTTTTTCCCCCAAATTATGGTTTATTATCATACTATAAAAATTTTATTGAATATATTGGCAAGCGTTCCTGCTTTGTATATACTCTACACATTTGTAGATAAAATGTGAATTTTGTTCCCAAAAAGTTTGAGAGTTTGTGATGGATATGTTAATTAGCCTGATTTGCTCATTCCGCAACATATACATGTATTGAAGCATCACATTGTGTTCTATAAATATATACAATTATTATTAGTCACTAAAAATAAAATTAATTAAAAAAACTCACCTAAGAATCTTTGAGCCAATCTCTTTGGAGATGAGTGAGATCACTCTTTGCTAATTTTTAAATTGATCTATTCAGCTTTATTACATGATCTTCAGCAAGTTTTAATTAAGTGTAAGTCTCTCAAAACTTATACCTTTAATCATAATTACTTTATGTCTTTCACCATTGTCCTGTATATAATATTCAATCATAACTTGATAATTTTTATGTATCTCATTTATCTATGACTACTCAGCATTTTTATTCCAAGTGTTTTATACATATTTTCTTATTTTTTTATTAATGCAGAAAAAAAACACTTCTGGTAAGAAAATAATTATCAATTATACTAGTTTTGTTTTCTATCCTATTGATGCCTGCTTTAATCCCTATTAATTCCTTCATGCTCATGTGCTTAGGTATGTTTATTATTTTTTTCCATGTTCTTGAATTGTTAGTTTTGGTTAATTTATTTTCATTTTTAATTGGTTACTAAAAGCGTTTAGGTTGTGAATTTTCTTCTAAACACAATCTTGATTATACTTCTCAATGTGTAGTATTGTTTGTAAGGACATAATAGTGGTTTCAGTTTTCCCTTTTGATTCAAAAATTATTTAGCAGAGTTATTTTTAATATTCACATATTTGTTGTCCCTGTGTATTCTATTGGCATTAATTCTAGTCTTATTACATTTTGTGTTAGTTAGTCTGAGTTATCTGAGAAGTATATACCAAGACAGGATTGATGTGCAAAGATTTAATTAGAGGGAATGCTTGTATGAAAGGAAACAGGAGGAAAACTAGGCAAAGCTGGGAGAGCTATTATATAGCAATGCAAGGCTGACCACAAGTGAGAGAGAGGGCGGGAAGTTTCAGTGGAAGTGTCCTAGAGTACTTACTGTACAGTTTAAGAAAGTTTTTACAGTGCTGTTGAGAAGTCCTGGAGCCAGTTAGATGAAAATGTAGTCCTTAATCTCCCAGGCATAAATCTGCCTAACTATAACTGTACTCAGCCTTTGTTGGAGAAGGGCTCATAGGATGTATGGCCTTGGTACAAACAAGATGATAGATTTCAAAGTGTAGCATCGCAGATCTCATTCAACTATGTGCCCTATGCCAGATGTCTGTGAGGCGAATTCTCATGGCCACCACCCATCTGATCACAGAATGTGTCCTGTATTGATTTCCACATTATGAAATTTGTTTTAGTTTTCTTTTCCATCTAGTTTGAATTATTTTTTGTAAGCATTTCATGGCATTTATAGTACAATGATTTATATATGCTGGACATACTGGGCATAGATGTATAAATATATGAAATAAATATTAATTTTAATATTCAAATCCTTGGTTTTTTTTTTACTTTTTATCCATTTCAGAGAAGTTTTTCTTACTGATTTAGCTTTATATACTTATCAGGACTGCATTCAGGAGAATTTAAAAGTGAGCTCATAGTTAACCTACTTGAATAACAAACATTTCTCTTTGCCCCATGGAAAGCTTTTTCCATTGAATTCTACTTTTTTCTGATATTAACGTTGTTAAAATAAGCCTTCTTTATTTGCATTTAGTTTATATATCTGCTCATTTATCACATTTAAAAATAACTTGGTGATACTTCTCAGTAAGTCTTTTATGAACAGCATATATTTCAATTTCCCTTTTTGATCTACTATGAGGGTTATGCTTTTTTTAAACAAAGGAGAATAACCCATTCACACTAATGTGATAAACAATAGCTTACATCAGTCATATTACATTAAACAATGTGTCTTTTCTCATGTTTTTGGGGAGTGAATTTTATTCTATTTTTTGCTGTATACAATTTTTATATTACCCTTACTCAATTTTTTATTTAGTGATTGTAAAGTTACCTCTTCTGTTTTATCTATTTAACCTTTAGATTTAATTAAAAAATATTTTTATCTCCATACACAAATATCAAGAAAATCAGAGCGTCCATTATACTTCCCTCTCTTCTATCAACACTTAGGTTGGGTGTTTAAAAAATAGAAACCTAAGGGAGAAGAAGAAAGAGCAAAAAGTATGGAAAATCCATTTGAGGGAATTATTGAGGAAAACTTCCCTGGTATCACCAGAGATTCAGATATCCAGATACAATATGGTCAATGAACATGAGGAAGATTCATAGCAAATAGGACATCTCCAAGACACATAGTAATCAACCAGGCCAAAATCAAAATGAAGGAGAAAATCTACAAGCAGTAAGATGAAAGCAACAACTAACCTACAAAGGAAAACCCATCAGGCTAACTGCACACTTCTCAGCAGACTTTACAAGTCAGAAGGGATTGGGGCCCCACATTCAGTCTTCTTAAACAGAACAACTGACAGCCAAGAATTTTGTATCCTTCAAAACTAAGTTTCATAACTGACAGAGAAATAAAGTCTTTTCCAGACAAGCAAACACTGAGTGAATTTGTCACAACCAGACCTGCCCTACAGGAATTACTCAGAACTGCTTTATAATGGATCGGCACAATAGATACTGACCAGAGTAAAATCACCCAAAAGCTAAAGCTCTCAGCTCATTTAAAACAGTAGCACAAGTGGGAAACCAAAGCAATATGATACTACCCAACATGATGAACGGAACAGAATCCCATGTATCAATTCTATCACTCAATGCTAATGGTCTGAATGGTCCACTCAGAAGACATAGGCTGGCCGAATGGATGAAAAAACACAAACTAAGTATCTGCTGTCTCCAGGACACACATCTAACCCACAAGGACACACAGAGACTCAAGGTGAAGGGATGGGAAAAAACATTTAATACAAACAGAAACCAAAGAGAGCAGGTGTAGCCATTCTCATATGAAATGAAATTGACTTTAAATCAACAATGGTAAAGAAAGACAAAGATGGTCATTATATAATGATAAAGGGAGTGATTCAGCATGAATACATAACAATCCTAAATATATATGCACCTAACATAGGAGCTCCCAGTTTCATAAAGCAAATTCTTCTAGATCTAGGCAGAGAAGTAAACAATAGCATCTTAATAGTCAGGGACTTCAACACTCCACTGACACATTGTTGAAGCAGAAAATGAATAAAGAACCACTGGACTTAAACAGAACTCTAGAACAAATGGACCTAACAGACATTAACAGAAAATTCTACCCAAAACCTATTGAATATATATTCTTCTCATCAGCACATGAGACATTCTCCAAGATTGATCATATCTTAGGCCACAAAACATGTCTCCAAAAATTCAAAAAAATCAAAATCATACCATGTATCTTTTCAGACTACCGTGTAATAAAACTAAAAATCAATTCCAGAAGAAAGATTCAAATCCACACGAAGTCATGAAAATTAAACAACATGCTACTGAATAACTATTGGGTCAATAATGAAATTAAGATGGAAATTAAAAGAGTCTTCAAACTGAATGACAAAGGGAACACAAGCTATGAAAATTTATGGGATTGAGGAACTGATACCACAGAAACACAATATATCATCCATGAATACTATGAAAATCTCTATGCACATAAAATAGAAAATGTAGAAGAAAAGGACAAATTCCTGAAAATACACAACCTTGCAAGACTCAGTCAGGAAGAAATAGAACTCCTGAACAGACCAATAATCAGCAGTGAGACTGAAGCAGTAAAAAAACATTTCCAACAAATGAAAGCCCTGGACCAGATGGATTCACAGCCAAGTTCTACCAGACATACAAAGAAGAACTGGTACCTATCCTACAGAAATTGTTCCATAATATTGAGAAAGAGGGAATCCTCCCCAATTCATTCTATGAAGCCAGTATCTCCTGATACCAAAGCCAGGAAAGGACACAACAACAACAAAAAGAAAACTACAGACCCGTATCCCTCATAAATATAGATGCTAAAATCCTCAATAAAATACTAGCAAACAGAATTAAAAAGTACATCAAAAAAAAATAATCCACCATGACCAAGTGGGCTTCCTCCCAGGGATGCAAGGATGGTTCCAAATATGTAAATCAATAAATGTGATTCACCACTTAAAGAGAAGCAAAAACAAAGATCATATGATCATCTTAATATATGCAGAAAAAGCATTTGGCAAAATCCAATGCCCCTTCATGATAAAAACCCTCAACAAACTAGGCACAGTAAGAACATATCTCAATATTGTAAAAGCCATATATGACAAACCCACAGCCAACATCATACTGAATGCGGAAAAGTTGAAAGCATTTCCCCTAAGAACTGGAACAAGACAAGGGTGCCCACTCTCACCACTTCCATTCAACATAGTACTGGAAATTCTAGCCAGAGCAATCAGGCAAGAGTAAAAAAGAAAAAGTATGCACATTGTGAAAGAGGAGGTTGAATTAGTGCTTTTTGCTGATGATATGATCTTGTATCTAGAAAATCCCAAAGACTCCACCAAAAGACTCCCGGAATTGATAAATAAATTCGGGAAAGTCTCAGGTTACTAAATCAACGTACACAAATCATTAGCATTTCTATATACCAATAACAGTTAAGCTCAGAGTCAAATCAAAGACTTAACACCATTCACAATACCTACAAAGAAAATAAAATACCTAGGAATATACTTAACCAAGGAGGTGAAAGATCTCTACAAGGAGAACTATGAAACACTGAGGAAAGAAATCATAGATGACACAAACAAATAGAAAAACATCTCATGCTTATGGATTGGTATAATTAACATTGTTAAAATGTTCATATTAGCCAAAGTGATTTACAGATTCAACACATTGCCATAAAAATACCAACATCATATTTCACAGATCTATAAAAAATAATTCTATGCATTGTTTGGAATAAAAATAGAGCCCAAATAGTCAAAGCAATCTTAAGCAAAAAGAACAAGTCTGGAGGCATCACATTACCAGACCAAATTATACTATAAGGTTATAGTAACCAAAACAGCATGGTATTGGTACAAAAATAGAGACATAGACCAATGGAACAGAACAGAGAACCCAGATATAAAACCATCTACCTACATCCAACTGCTCTTAGACAAAGCAAACAACAACATGCACTAGGAAAAGAAGCCCTATTCAATAAATGGTACTGGGAAAACTGCAGAAGAATGAAGAAGGACCCCTATCTCTCACCCTCACAAAAATCAATTCAAGATGGATAAAAGATGTAAATGTAAGGCATTAAACCATAAAAATTCTAGAAGAAAAGGTAGGAAAAACTCTTCTCAACATTGGCCTAGGCAAAGAATTTATGATTAAAACCCCAAAGGCAATTAGAGTAACAACAAAAAGAAATAAATGGGACTTGATTAAATTAAAAGGCTTTTGAACAGCAAAGGAAATAATCAACAGAGCAAATAGAAAACCTACAGAATGGGAGAAAATATCCACAACCTATACATCTGATAAGGGACTAATGTCCAGAATCTATAAAGAACTCAAACAAATTCACAAGAAAAGAACAAACAATCCCATTAAAAAATGGGCAAAAGACATGAACAGAAGTTTTTCAAATGAAGATAGACAAATGGCCAACAAACATAGGAAAAAATGCTCAGCATCACTAATCATCAGGGAAATGCAAATTAAAACCACAATGAGATATCACTGTACCCCTGTCAGAATGGCTATTACTATAAAGTCAAAAAACAATAGATGCTGGAAAGGATGCAGAGAGAAAGCAATGCTTGTACAATGTTGGTAAGACTGCAAATTGACACAACCTCAATGAAAAACAGTATGGAGATACCTCAAAAAAGGTAAATATAGACTTATCATTTGACCCAGAAATCCCACTACTGGGTATCTACCCAAAGGGAAAGAGTCATTTTATCAAAAAGACACATGCAGTTGAATATTTATTGCATCACAATTCACAGTAGCAAAGATGTGGAATCAACTTAAGTGCCCATCAATTCATGAATGGATTAACAAAATGTAGTGTTACACATACACACACACACCATCGAGTACTACTCAGACATAAAAAGGAATGAATTAATGTCGTTTGTAGCAATTTTGATGTAACTGGAGATCATTATCCTAAGTGAAGTATCTCAGGAATGGAAAAACAAACACCCCATGTACTCTCTAATAGTTTGGAACTAATCGATGGGCACACTTGGGCACAGGGAGAAATAAAAGTCGTTGGAAATCAAGAAGGAGGTGGGGGTAGGAAGAGAGGGGTAAAAACCTACCTAACAGGTACAATGAATATTATTCAGGTGATGAATACACTAATAGCCCTGGCTTAAGTATTTTTAAAACTATCTATGTACAAAAACATTTGTACCCCTTTAATATTTTGAAAAAAAAAATAACAACAATAATTTTATACAGTATCTTCTAAATATTTAGTTTTCCCTGCTTTATTGAGGTATAATTGGTATACAAAAAAACACACATAATTGATGTATACAATTTGGTGAATTTGAAGACAAGCTGACTGTATATATGGGGGTTTAATTCTGGGCTCTTTATTCTGTTCCATTGGTCAGTATGTTTATTTTATTCCAGTTAAATATCTTTTCTTTAAAGAATTATTTTTAATAGCTGTTTTGTCAATTGATTCCTAGAAATTGAGGCTGAGATGAAGTTATGAGTGTAAGAGGTTAACTGAGAGGGGGTGTCTATAAAAGATAAACAGGGGAGGAAATAAGGTTAAGCTGAGAAAACCTTCAGAACACGATGCAGATCTGACAACTGAGGAAGGAAACAGAGAAAGAAGCCAGATTGTGCAAGGACAGCCTCAGATTGCAGCGTACATCTGACAAAACTGGGGCCAACTCCGTCAGGAGCTCTCCACAAAAGGTTGGTTTTAAGAGTCTTGCATTGGGCAGAAATGGCCAAGTTCCAGTGTCTCCCTCATGGGGGATGCCCAGGAAGCATACAGCATTGGCTTGAACGCTGAGAAAGATCTTGGAGGCACTGTGACCTGGAGGCTGTCAGCTCACTTGCAGGCCTTGCCACTGAGGTTCTTTCTTAGTGGGAGATCTGAGTGGCACACCTCCATGGCTTCTGCAGTCGCCGTGTATGTTGAAATAATGTTCACAGCTATTGTTTACACATTACACAGTTCTATAGGTCATAAAGCTCATTGCCATGCCTATTATAATGTGTCGTCCTTACTTAGAATCTTTATATTTATCACTTTCCTGATTGGCTAGATTAATTTTTTATGTATAATTTTCTTGGTAGGCTTTTGAGGGATATGTTTTCTGAGTTATGCCAGACTTGAGAACGTCTTTCCGACACTCTCTGACAATTGGTTCAGGCAGAATCATCACAGGTTATAACTGGTTTTGCCTAAATATCCTACAGAAAATGCTCTATTTTCTTCTGGCAAATGGTATTCTAAATGGGAACACTAACATTGACTTTCCCCCTTTGATAACCATCTAATTTATATTTCACTAGATTTTTGTGAGATCAAAAAAATGGTTAAAATTTTTTCAAAGAGCTCATCTTAGAAAAAAATCTGTGTTCTTTAATGTGTAGTAATCTTTTTATTAATTTTGCCTGGTGTTTGCTAGAACTTTCAAACTGACAACAACTTGGTCTTCCTTTAGCACAGGAATCTTTGAATATTACAGTCTGCCATCTTCGTTCTGTCTTCACGTCTACCATTTGTGTATTAGTTCTCTAATTCTTTTATGCTTCTTCATTATTGTATACTCTTCTTCCTTTATTCCCTTTCTTTCTAAGCTCTGGAAAAATTTTAACTTTTTAAAAAATAATTGTATACAGAACTCAGTGTATTGGTCACTAGCTTCACTGAGTCTTAAAAATGCAGTAATTGTGTGTGTTTATTAGAATAAGTAATGCTGTCTCAGTGGCTTAACACAATGAAAGTTTGTTGCTCATTTACATATAGTCCCTATTAGTGTTTTGGCCAGTGAGAAGCCTTGTGTGGTCAGAAACACAAGTGGCTTCCCGCCCCAACCCCTCACATGGGGGCCCTGCTAGGGCCTCAGACTCCTTTTCATTCAGCAAGCAGGTGAAAAAAGAGTGGAGAATTACATGGTGGCTTTTTAATGAGCTGGGTGTAAAATTGATGTTCATTACTTCTGTTCATATTCCATAGGCTAGAACTCAGTCACATGGACAAGAGCAACAGGGACGTGGAGTCTAACTGTGTGCTTAGAAAGACTGAAGACTAGACTTTGTGGAGCACATAGCAGTCTTTGTCAAATAATCCTTCTCAGCTAAAATCAAATTTTCCTGATTTAGGATTGATTCTCTTATGAAAACACAAACTTTTAAAAATGTGTTATTTTTCTATTTTATAAATAAGTTTCTTTTAGAGAATTTTTAATAAAAATAATTCATCAAAATGATTCCTGTTATTTTTGGACAACTGAGTCTTTTCGTAGTTCTGATAATTACAATTTAAAAGGGAGCTTTATCTTTGTACCATTTGTAATGGTGTTTTCTACTGGAACTCACATAATCCTGTTCTTTCTAAACTCTCTTTGTATCACAAGGTTAGTAGTCTATAAATTACACACCCCACTCACTGGCCGACAGGGAATTATAGGCTGGAATCTAGAACAGGACAACAGCCTGTTTTTTTTTATATATATATAAAGTTTGCCTGTAACTGATTTTGTACTACAATGGCTGAGTTGAGTATTTACAACAGAGATTGTATGGTCTGCAAAGTGCAAATATTTCCTTTCTGGACATTTATAGAAAAAGTTTGCTAGCCCTGGCTTAGAAATTGTAGGGTATAGAAATTATAGGAGTTGTAGGCCCTCAGGCCTGGAAAGGTGGAGAGTGGGTCTAAAGCGGCAATTAGGAGATATATAGACCAGAGGACAACATAGAATAAGTCTACTAAGTCTACTATACATTATTCTTAGATTTATTTTTTCCAAATGAAACTTTCCACATTCACTCAGGCATTTTCTTACTTTATGTGTCCCACCACCTCTGTCACTACCTGGGGAGTTCATTCATGTCACTCTTAAAATGTGGCTTCAAATTTAAAAGTTCGAATTACATACTTGATTAAATTATGTGGAATAGTTTAAAAACCTTGCTAACATTTTCCTTATATATCTATTTATTTAAAATGAAGAAGCTTGGGTATAGTCTGATCAAAATTTCCCATTTAGAAATAATGGCACAAATTTTTCTTTATATATACAGTATTTGATGAAAGCAAGCAAGCAGCATTCTCCTTCCTGCCTAAAACTTTTCATGTTGATTTATTTCCATTTGCTTTTCAGACAACTAGAAGGAATGGCTTGCCTGTGAATTTTATTTTAATGAATCAACGTCCAACAAAAACATCAACAGATTTAGGTTACAAATAATAGTCTCTTTTAACAGGCAGAAGTTAACACTATTTTTAAAAACTGGACTGGAAATATCTACTGTAATCCCATTTTTCTTTCATCGGTTAAAAAGAATTCCGGGTTTTAGCCAAAGTAGCTTTTCAAGCATAACTTATATTTACATTCCTCTTAGTTCCACCCTTTGAGCGATAGCATGTGAAGAAAAACTGCGTCAAGTAACAGCTCCTCTGAGCTGAAGCCTTATTTCTTCCTTGATAACTTATATATATATGTATAAATATGTGTATATATGGATATATCTTATATGCATATGTACTTTTTCTATGACTTTAAGTTATAGATGGTATTAAAAATCCTGGTTTAATGCTTTGAATGTAGAACATGTTGCTTAAATTGAAAAATTCAAGGATGATCTTGTAACTTATACTTAGTTTGTATTTTATATATTAGTTTGTATTTACCCATTCCATATCCAAATTTAGGCTCTCTTGAAATCTCTTTATTCTTCTATAAGTATACCAACTCCTGTCTCCCTTCTTTCACATAACCCATGTGTGGAACAATGGATATAACGATAGGTATTTTAACTTCATTTCTATCTCTAGGTTTCACATAGGAGCCTAATATTACATAATTCCTTCCCATTGAGCTGTCTTATTCGCACCCTAACTCAGAAGACAATACTGAAATCAGTGTGAGGTTTCAAAAGCCAAACGTAGAAACCTAGAAAAGTCAGTTTGCAAAATTAAAAACAGGAACACTGAAGGCCAGAGTCAAAGGAAATATTTGAGGAAAACAATCCTGAAATCATAGAAAAACGGCTAAAATATTAATTTTTATAATCATCTAATATAAGAATATGTTTGATGCTTACATTATTTTATCACCACATGTGGTAAGCAGAAAATGTCCCTCTGCCACCACCAAAGGTATCCATGTCCTAACTCCTGGAACCTGTGATTATATTACCTTACATGGCAACAGGAACTTTGCAGATGTGATTAAGCTAAAGACTTTGAGATGAGGAGATCATCCTGTAATATCCAGTGGATAATGAGCCCAGTCCTGTCACAAGGTCTTTAAGAAGGAGGGAAGCAGAAGGAAAGAGTGAGAGGGAGATATGATTATGGAAAAATGGTGAGAGAAATGCAACACTGCTGGCTCTGAAGAGGGAAGATGGGAACCAGGAGCTAAGGAATGTTGACAAGCTCTGGAAGCTATTGATAGAAACTGCAAGGGAATGGATTCTTCCCTAGGCCCCCCTAAAAGGAACACAGCCCTGCTGACACCTTGATATTAGCCCAGTGAGACTGTGTCAGACTCTGCCCTATAAAATTGTAAGGTAATAAATTTGTATTGTTTTAAGCTACTAAATTTGTGGTAATTTGTTACTTAATAAGAAATTAATGCATCGTAGTTATCAAAATTATTTATGTTCCACTGGTTTTGTTATTCACTGATATTTAAGAATATTCTTAATACCACTGTTTCTCTGCTTCTATATTTTTTTCTTTGATTAAAATCTTGGTCTAAAGGACTAATTATCTGACTTTTATTTTCAGTAGGGGCACATATGTGGGATTTTCTAGATTCTTCCATATATGAGAATAAATTTCAATTATCCTTGTTCATAAACAGCAAATTTGACAGTATGGAATTCTTGGGTCATAATCTGATTTCTTTCACCCTCTGAATTTTGAGTCATGATTTTTAACTCTTCTTTCTCTCTTTCTCTCTGTTAGACTATACTGATTTTTATTTCTTTTTTTTTTCTTTGTAGGAAATCTTTGTATCCTTCTATAACTTTTTTATATGCTTGTAGATCTCTGTATTTCTCTTCCCTATTGGTATAATAGTTCTTTGCCCCAAAGACACAAATATGTCTTCAGAAAAATTTTCTTACTATTTATGTTTGTTTTCCTTATCTGCTCCGTTCTTTACTCCTTGAATTTCTATTATTTGTATGGTTCATCTCTCAGACCTGTTCTTCATGTCTCTTATCTTTTCTCTTATTATTTTACTTCTTTTTCTAATGTTTGAAAGAATTTTCAAGCCTATTTTCTAGGTTACTAATTTAATTTTCTTTAATCCATTGTATACTACCTTTGCTGTACTTTTTAATTTAGCAATCTTTTTATCCTTCTAAAATCTGCATTCAGGCCTTTCAGATTTTGGACTATTTTCATTTTATGTTTACCTGTTCTGATTTTATAAACACAGTGTCTTCTAAAGAATATGGGTTAGAGATTTTCTCAACTTTAGCTTTGTTCATTCTCTCATTTGCTCTGATTCCTCAGAGTAGGTACCACCTCATGAATTAAGTAATATTTCTTGGTTTTCTCACTCTAAATTCAAATTCTAACTCTGCTTTTCTCTAGATTTATGAGCTTAGGCAATTTAGTAGTTCTCTATAAGCTCGGATTCCTCATTTATAAAATATTTCCAGTAGTAGCATCTACTTTATAAGAATTCTGTTATGATTAACTGAAATAATGCAAGAAAGAGCTTGGCACAGTATCATGCATGTGGTAATTGCTCAGTGAGTGGTAGTTGCCATTGTGATCATTGCTACCATCATCCCCTTCCTCTTCACCATCACTGTAGAGAGGAAGGTTTATTATTGTCTGGGCAGGAGCTGAAGTTGATTTTGTGACGCTACTTGGATGCCTACTCTAATATGACAGATCTAGATAAAAGGAGGAAAAGAAACATTTAGAGTTACTAGGATGCTTCTTTGACATTTCAGAATTTCAGTTCTTTGGGAACAGTCTGGCTGTTCCTGAGCCTGAGGCAGCTGCGGCAGAAAGCTTTATTTCTGGTTGAGAGTGTCTTTCCCTTCTTTGATATGGCAGTCTGAAATCTGCTGGGGTGTTCTACTCCATCCTTCATTCCCTCATGTGCTTGGCCTTGCCCACTTCTCACTGGGAGGCAACCAGAGCCATATACCATCTCTTTGCCTGAGTTGATAGTCCACGTCAAGAGTGCTTGTATGGAAGGTGAGGGAGTGAGCACCACCAGGGGTTCCCCAGCTAACATGGACAGAGTCATATGGGCGCTTGCTACCAGCCTTTGCCCCTCGAAGTTAGGGATAATTGGGTGACAGTGAGGTGGGGGTGGGAGGTGGAAGAATGTAGGCATCTCTTGCGCTTCCTGCCCCTGCAAACCATGACTTCACAGGTGGGGATTCACAAGTTGATTTTTCCTTCCATAGATATATTCCTGTATGCACTTGCTTTGCAGAAATTTCTCAATATTTTTGGGTTTGAATATCTCATTTTCCTATTTTCCACTGAATGCATCTTTCTATCATTTTTATATTCTATTTTCCATTTCACTGGTCAACTGGGAGGGAGGGGGCTAGACATAAATGCTCATATTAACATGTAGAAAATCAACTATTATTGAAATAAGTTTTCTTATGCTTAATAAGGGGTTTATTATTTAAAAATTATAATAATCTAAGTTTTACTAATGCTTTTACATTATGACAAAGCTATAAATATGAACCTTTTTTCATTTTAAAAAAATTCTCAAATCTTATTTCTACTGCTTTAGAGTCTGTTTAAGGTCCAGTAATTTCTAAAAAATACTTTGCTCTATTAACCTCATCTAGCATTACTTCATTATAATAGCAATGAAATCTAAGCCAGGTTTTTATGTCTATTGAATTTTTTTTTATTTTCAGCTACAGCCCAATCTCCCTGTAAAGCTGTTTAGCACTTTAAATAGGCAGTTATATATAATGTAAAGGGAGCCCCTCAATAATATGAAGCAATCTAAAAGGCATAAAAAATACTTTCAAGGGGATCTCCTTCCAATTGAGGTTAAACATATGTTGAATATGTTTTCTATTTTAAACACTATCAGTGTGGGGTATTCAAATTTTTCCCACCTAGATAGGAATAAAATATTCAGACTTCAAATTTTCCCTTTTAAATCACTGGAAGTAACTGCTTTGTAATGTGGAACTTTTATTTTAGATCATACATTAGTTTACAAGATTCAATCAATTTTTTACATCTTTTAGTTCTCTTTTTATGAATTTCCACTTAAAGCTAAAAGACTTTGTAATGAGCTTTATTGCCAATTCCTTGTTAAAATCAATTATGTTTAGAATATCATCTAAAACAACATTCAAAACTGTTTACAATCGCAAATACAAAGGCCGCAGAAACTTATGGAAGGACTGGTGTGCATCCTATTTGTGGCTCTCACAGTAGTTGGGAAAATCTGTAAGATTCACTTTAAAAAGTTAGGAGAAGTTGTATTTTGACTTCTCCTGACAAGATAGGGATTATGTATAGAAACAAAGTAGGCATTCACCCGAGGGCTGGGATATAATGCTTCCTGAGGAAGATTCTCCCACCCGACACTACAAAAATGTCTCTTCTACTGACCTGCTGATGAATACCTAAATTCTAGCATTATCTATTTGTCCTGTGAGCTGATCATTCCTTCCTTCCTCCATTTCTTCCTTTCTTACATCTGTCTTCCTGTATGTGAATGTAACCAGGAAGAGCAAACAGCACTTAGCAATGCATTAAAAATACTGAATAAACGCATAAAAAATAAATGCATAAAAAATATTGAATTGGATTGTTTTGTTTTGTGTTCCTTTCTTAAAATACTCCTGGAAGAGTTGAGGTGTTTGCACTAGAATGTTTACTGCAGCACAATTCACAATCCCAAAGATATGGAATCAACCCAAGTGCCCATCAATTCATGAGTGGATTAATAAAATGTGGCATATGTACACCATGGAGTACTACTCAGCCAAAAAAAAATGAATCAATACCTTTTGCCACAATATGGATGGAATTGGAGACCATCCTCCTAAGTGAAGTATCACAAGAATGGAAAAAAAACACCACATGGTCTCACAATTAAATTGGAACTAACTTATCAGCACTCATGTGTACAGATGTAAACTCAATGGAAATCATGCAGATGGCGGGGGAGGAGTGGAAGGGTGAAATCATACCTAATGGGTACAATGTACACTATCTCGGTGATGGGCATACTTATAACTTTGACTCAAGCAGTACAAAAGCAATCCATGTAACCAAAATATTTGTACCCCCATAATATTCTGAAATTTAAAAAAAAAAGGAAAAAACCACTATAAGTTAAGGGAAAAAAATGTCTCTATCATGGTGGCCACCAAAATTTACTGGGCATAAAAATCATCTTGGATGCTCGTTAAAATGCAGATATTCAGTTCCCACCCACCTTTGACCCCTTTGAGAATGTGATGCAAGTAATCTTTGGTCCACATATTCTGAAACTACTCTGCAACATCTTAGAGTGAACTTTGTTTTATTACTGTCACTGAGAAAAGTTGAGAGTTCAACAACAAAACAAAAACAAGATAGGTGAAAATGTGAGTTTAACTACTGCCTTTTCTTCCAAGCCTCATTATTCAGTGATTTGGCTAAGAAGTGAATTTTAGAGTGGATGTTCAAGCAGCTTATTTTTGCTTCTGCAATTAAGGACAGGGTAACCAAGCACGTACCTTTAGAAAGGTGGCCGCCTTCACTCCATACTGTCATATCCAAATAATTAGCAAGTTCTTCTATTCCCCTACTCAGTGATTCTATAGTCTTTTCCCTTTCTCCATGGCACTGCCACTGCTCTTATTTATAGTCTTAGCATTGCTAGTAGACTATTGCAGCAAAGTAACTTACTTGTGATCTTGCTCTACCCTCCACCCTCAAATCCTCTCCCATACTGCTGATGAATGAGATTTCAGCAAAGAAGATATGATTAACTCAATCTATTGCTTTGGTTCCTTCTAAGGATCTTCATTAACTTCAGAAAAAAATTCAAATATCTGAGCCATTTGTGATGTAACACCTGCCTATTACTCCAGTCCTCCTCTACTCTACACTGACATACAGCCATGTTGAGATATGTTCACGCCCCAGGGCAAATGCACTACCCCACGCCCACAGACTTTGGCTTCCTGCCATTCTTTTTGCCAAGAGCAACATTCACCAAGGCAGGCCAGCTAATATCTACTAATCCCCAACAGTTGTCATTTGGCCTCTATATTAATAATACTTAGACATCAAGTAAATTAAAGCATGAATAAAAACTACAAACTTAAGCAACTCTAAAACCTGCATATGATTCTGGAATCAGGACAGCAGAGAAATATTGTTGCCTTTAGAAAAATTTTAGTGATTATACAAAATATTAACTGTGTACTGTGAAACCTGGGATTGTAAATTGTTATTTCTACTTTATGATTTTCTGTATGTTCTAAGTTTCATGGCATAGGCATTTACTAATTTTATAATGGAAGGAACAATTCTTATAATTTTTTGATGAATGACTAACAAAATGATAACCTGTCATTTCTATATAATTTCTTTCAATGAGTTGCAGGTGCTTCATACGTATTCACTCATTTTTAATTTGACATCCTTCTCAGCTATGTTGGGGACTGAGATTTTCCCACTTCAAAGGCACAAAGAGTAACTTGCAAATACTATCTTAGGGAGCTAGTGGCAGGGGGGTCTTAGGAATGTTTTCCCATGATTCTTTCAGCAGAAACCACTGGCAAGATTTCTAGAATCTCAATCAATTATCAAGTTGTCACCATTTATTAAGCAGCCATGTGTTGCAGGTCTCTGTGTCAGGATATCTGGAACTAAAGATGCCCTTTCAACTAGCTGACACAGTCCCTGCCCACCCCATCATCCTCCCACATCATTCAACTGAGATACCACAACATCACACACAAAGTGGCAGAACACTTAAAATGTGCTAGCCAGTGTTCTTGATTACAAACAACAGAAACTAACTCTAGCTAAGTTGAGCAGAAAAGGAACACATTGGAAAGATCTTACATAGCTCACAGAGTTCACAGAAAGTCTGGATAACCAAACTCTGTAAAGAGAATACAGCCAGAGTCAAAGCACAGGCTTGACTACTTAGGATGCCAACTGTAAATCCTATCATCACGTCTTCCCAACGTGCCTGCTTCCCATCACAATGGGAGAACCGAACTCTCTCCATGAGCAAACTCCTTCAGGAATCTAAATTCCCTGAAGTTGCCGCCAGTTGACAAACCAAGTTCATGTGCTCACCACCTCAATGAGAGAGAACAGGGAATTCTCCTAAAACAGGAAATGTGTTCCAGGACTAAGTAGAACTAAAATAAAACAATGCTTCCCACACAAAGTACCATGCAGAACCAACAGACGCAGATGTACAAGCTATGGCCCTGAGTGCCGGGGGAAATTCTGGCTTGTGATAGGATCAGAGTCTTCCCTCTGGAGTTGGTCATCTGTTTAGAGAAGAGATAACAGAGATTCTTATGAAACTATCCTGAAAGGGGAGGGACAGAACAATAGAAAAAGAAGAAGAGGAAGGAGAGAAGGAAATTGAAGTCAGAGAAGAAAGACAGAAATGCAGTGTTTTAATCCATTTAGGCTGCTACAACAAAAAATGCCATAGACTGGGTGGCTTATAAACAACAGAAATTTATTTCTCACAGTTCTGGAGACTAGGTAGTTCAAGATCTAGGGGCTGGCAGATTCAGTGTCTGGTGAGGGCTCACTTCCTGGCTCATAGATGGCCATCTTTTCACTGTGTCCGTACATGGTAGAAGGGGCAAGGGAATTCTCTGGAGTCCTTTTTAGAAGGACACTAATCCCACTCATGAGGGCTCTGTCTTCATGACCTAGTCACTTCCCAAAGGTCCCACCTCCTAATGCCATCACGTTGGGGATTAGGTTTCAACATGTGAATTTTTGGGGGAAACAAACATTCGGTCAATAGCATTGTGAGAGAGAGAAATGCCCAAGGATGGAATATAAAGAGAAACGAGGTGTAGGAAGGAAAGGAGGATGTCAGAGGAAGGCATGTGAAGACAAATGGCAAAACAAAACAAAACAAATCACCAAAAAAAAGTATATATCTTTGTTTTTTATAGCCATAGTATTATTATTAATAAAGATTCTAAGTTTGGAGAACTACTATTCCCTAGGACATAGGAGACAGGCACTCAGTAATGCTTGTTGGTAATGGGATAATTCATAAATATTAGTTCTTTAAACATTTCCCCTCATTACATAATAACAATCCTGTTAATGGCATAGCAGCATAGGCAAAAAGTGGGGATTTTTGAGACATACAAAAGAAAAATATGGTACTATTGGCTTCTGTCCCTGTCTTTAAACTCTCAGAATATGTGGTTTTGTAAATGACCTGCTGTTTTTATGGTAATGACTATAAGTAGCTTCATGAAATGTTCTATGTATTCTAGTAATGAAAATTTATTTTTATCTATGAGTCAGTAGCTTTCCTTATCTTTTTCTTTCTCACCTGGCCAACTATAATTTGTTTTCTTTGTGAACAATGCTTGATTTTATTGCTTATATTTGTTTATCTTAAAACACATATTTTCTTAAACATCTAATACTAACTCCACAATTTAAACTCATGTATTTTTTTTTAAGCCTGTAATAGGAGTCGTGGGAATAGAGTAGGGAAAGGCAGATGGGGCTCCAAGTGAAATTTAGTGAAACAAACTATATTTGATAGAAAAATGGACCACAATTATTTATTCAGTCCTTCTTATTTTATTAGAGTTTTGAGATACATATTATTCAAGGCCTATCATTAAAGTTATAATAGACAACCTACATATTCCTCTAAATTGCAATTAGTGAGACAGAAGGCAAATACATTAATACAGGCATTATTAGGATGCTGTAATCATCAGGGTTCTACAAGAAAACCCTGGTAGAAGCAGGCTTATATTAAGAGATTTCAAGGAATTGGCTTTTGTGATTCTGGGGGCTAGCTAGGCAATGGTGAAATCCGAAGGCTGGCGGTCTGGAAACTGTTGGGCAGCAGCTGATGCTGTAGTCCACAGGTGGAATTTCTTCTTTCTCAGGGAAACCTCAGTTTTGCTCTTAAGGTTGTTCCAGTGAATGAATGAAGCCAACCCAGATTATCAAGGATAATCTCCTATGCTTAAAGTCAACTGATTGTAGATGTTAATCTCTTCTACAGAAATAACCTTCACAGCAATAACTAGATTAGTGTTTGATTGAATAACTGGCCAAATTGACAGATAAAAGTTATCACTACGGATATTTAGTGAATAAAAAAAGCCTTAATAGAGCTGGAATAACAACTCCACAAGATATACACTAAGGCCTCAGCAGAGTAGCAAGAGTGACTCCAGGGTTAGGGCCAGGGAAGATTTTATGGATATCCAACGTAATTTTGAGAAAAGCAGATCTTCCTTAGGATTGGTTTTAAGAAAGGGAGAGAGGGAGAGCTGACTTTGAGAAAGTCACAAGTCATCCCTGGTGAGGAATTACCACAACAGCAGTAGCAGCAGGTGCCACTGACCAACTTCTCACTATTTCAGGCCCTGAGCTAAGCATAATCTCATTTCTACCCAACATTCTCATGGGTTAGTATAATTAAATCTTCCCTTTATAGCTGAGGAAACTGAAGTTCAGAGAGGTCAAGTCTCGTCCAGTAAACTAACATTTGTTGAATATCTATGATGTGGAAGATACATTGCTGAGGATTTACAACATACTTTTCTATGTGGAATTATCTCTCCTCTGTTATACATGAGTATATAGAGGGCCAGAGAGTGTAAGTAGCATACTCTGTATTTAATATGCAGTAAGGGGTGAATTCAAAGACAGGTTTTTCCACTCAAAGCCCATATTTGTTCCACTGCTTGGTAGAGTACCAATAAACACTTTACACTCAGAAGGCTTCTAACAGAAAAGAGGAAAAATTAATACAAAGTGATGATGAGGGGATGGGGAAGGGAATTATTTTTTTGTGACTGGCTAGACAAGAGAGAAAGTGGGTCCCCATGCAGGTTTCAGGATTCACAAAACGTTACCATAAATAAGTAGAGAACTAAGAACTGTGTTGTGTGTCGCCAAGGAGGGTTTGTATAATGAGGACAAAGCATGTAAATTTATATATGTGTTAAAGTTTGTTTTATATATATTATATAATATTTATATATATAATTATATGTTATATAATATTTATATATAATTACATAATATATGTTATATAATATTTGTATATAATTATATACTATATATTATACATAATTACTCATGAGTAATTATTGCTTAAGTAAACAATAAGGCATACATTGACACTATTGCTTTACTAGAGAGAATTTAAGTAGCTATAATATGATAGAGGAGTACTACCACTAATAATAATAATAGAGCAAGGGTTTCTTAAGTGTCACAATACATAGGTTTTTCATGCTTGGTCATGAAATGTACCTTAAGTATTCTTATTAACAATGAAGTGCTGAAGTATGTGAGTAATTTTTTTTTCATAAATCAGAGCAGATACAAGGTTATACCTATAATATCAACCTCTCTGAGTTTGGTCAGTCTGAGTTTGGTTAGGAAAATGGAACCTCTAGAATTCCTCTAGGAATAAAGAATTCAATAAAGAAATTAGAGTTTGTGCAAATGTGGCAGGAGCTGAATGTTCTGCAGGCACTGAATTGAAGAAATGAACACTAGTGATTTCAGTTCAAAGCACTGGAATGGCTGGGAAAGTTGAGCTTGTAGTGAAATCTGAGATTTTGTCATGTCTGGCCACTCTTGGCCTGCACGGTGGGAACTGGTGGAGAGTTCTCCAACATTGCTGCCTCTGGCAGCCTCCCAAGAATAATGGTTTTCTCTTTACTTTGCCTTGCAAATCTTCCATGAGTGCCTCTTTTTGGCAAACCAGCCTAGAAACAGACCGGAAAGGGGGTTCTGGAAAACAAGCCCCCAGCCTCAGAAGGGTGGTGCTGAGTTAGTAGCTCAGTTGGGTTATGATACACATTCTTAGGAGGGAGAGAAAGTGAGAGGTTAAAACTAAGACACTAAGAACTGCAAATGGAGGTGTGTCACCCCATGAATGTGTCCTTACAGTAAAAGAAAAAAAAAAGATTTTGAGACATCTATGATAAAATGTAAGCCCGAGTGGCCTGTGACTACCAAAGACTGATGTAAAGTCATTTGAAAATACAGCTTGGGAATCTCCTTTAATAGGGTGAGATCACCTTTTTAGTTTTTATTTTCTTATTCTGGATAGCATGGAGCGAGGAAAGGAAGGAGGTTGTGTTTATCTGTACCTCTTCCAACAGTAGGTGTCAACCTCTGGAGATAAATAAGAAGAAGCAATTGAATCAGCTTCTGTAGTAGGGTAACAGGCTGTTATCCTGGGAGTCCTACCTGTATTATCATTCAGCAATCAGTGTAGCAGTCCTTGCTACACTGATGGGTGAATAGGCAAGTTTGCTTTTCCACTGTGATTCTGATGTGACACTGAAAACCTGGGCAATTAACTTATTTATTAAATTAGTGCCATAAAGTAAATCATTAAAAAATAGCACTATAAATTCAGGGTATGTTCCCTAACACAGATGAAAAATTAAGATCTTTTAAAATGAGGCAGTATTTACTTTTTAAGTGAGGCAGCATGTGCATTATTATTAGTTAATATTTAATGAAGGCCAACAATGTGCTAGATTGTATATCATACTGCACAGTTGTGCGTGCGTGTGTGTGTGTGTGTGTATATGAGCCCAGAATCCTACAATGATAGAGTCATATGGCATATGAGAGAACAGATCATATCCCAGAAAGGGCAGATGAACACCATTAATTATAACTGGTTTATATACTTCATTCTCACCAACTGAAGTTTCATCTTTTTTGATATATTAATATTTATATTATACTTCGCTGCTTATGTGGGACTTAATTGAAAATTATGACTGCTTGGAAAAGAGTTAAGCTTTCATTGTCCAATTGTAAGTTGCCCTGAAATGGAACTTCTCTTTTTGCATACACGAAGTACTTTATTTCTATTGGGCTTTGTGAGTTGTTGGTGTTGGGTAATATATTTTAAAGAGGGACAGTGGCTACATTACACACAATATTTGTCAAAAAAAGAGAAAATATTTTATGTTGAACAAAATTTCTAAAAATAAAAGAAACTAATAAACTATTTGCCAAGATATGTGCTAGGCACTTATTCAGGTGACAGGCCTATAAAGGATAGTTTATTCTACTGTGGAAACACCGTATTAAAGATAATGATCATTGTTTTGAATATTGAAAGTCAGCTATCATAAAGAAAGATATAGTACTGGAAGAAATAAACTAAAAATGATTGCACAAATGTGCCAAAAACCTCTGTAAATAAAAAAGAGTCCCTTTCCACAGCCATTCTTACGCCATTCCATGGGAGGATTAGTATTGTGGGGAAAAAAAATAGATAGTAAGAAAGTCTCAGTTCATTAGTTTTGATGCCTAAAAAGTTCATAGAAATCAAGCTAATCTGCAATAAGGATGGTTAAATTTCTGTAATTTAAGGTACAGATGAGATAAACATTCTCGAGCTCAGGTGATTGTAAATTTTTTATAGTTCAACAGTTTCCCCATGTACTAATTGATTCACAAGACATTTCTATTACTTCCACAGCTGGGGCTAGATATAATCAAGAAGAACTACTGTGGCACCCAGAAATAAACAAAAGTTAATGGAACTTTTGCTGAACCACAAAGAGAGTATTTTTAGCGTTTGGCAAAGGGTTCAATTTTACACTTGATAACTTTCTAGTCTGTCCTGTTTTTCACTGGTTTGTACCACTCACACTTCAAGGAAGATGGAAAAAACTGAGTCAAGCTAACAGGAGCAATGTCTTTCAGGCAAGAAATACAGCTGCCAGAGAAGGCATCAAGGACTTTATACAAGCGTAAAGCCAGCAGGGTACCTAGGGACATCACATTTCGTTGCTCTTTTCTGTTTACCACCAGATATAAAAACAGTCATTTGCCACTGGGGGATGTTTCATGAATTGAATGTTATAATTCCATAATCAGATACTATGGCTTTAGGGGACTAAATGAATTTTCAGGATGGTTGATTTTTTTTTTTTCAAACTGTGTTCCTAAAACAGGTTCTAGTAGTCCTTCCATATGTGAACTTCAATTGTTTATGCAGCTCCTATTGGTCCTTTCTGGCCTGAGCAAAGAACATTAGGAGTTCTCTCTGTCTCTGTTTGTTTCTCTGTTTCTCTGTCTCTCTGTCTCTGTCTCTCTCTTTCTCATGTGCACATGCATGTGCAAAACAGGTATTTCTTTTCCTATCCTTCCATAATTACCCAATAAAAGTTCTTTATTTTAGTTCATTTTTCAGTCATCTGGAATATAAGACACAACCATTTTTAGGAAGCATGCTTGAGTTGTATAGTTTATAAACTGTTCTATATCTAAAGTATCTCTTTGTTATCTTGACTCATGAACTTAGTCTCATGAATGACAACTTGACTGGGTATAGAAGTTATAGAATCATACTTTTTTTTCCTTCCAAATAATTACACACTGTTCCACTTACACTGGCACCTAATATTCCAAGATCATTATACCTTTCCCCCTTTATAGATGACATATTTCTTTTCTACAAATACTTGTAAGCTCCTTTCTTTAGTAAAATATTTAAATAAGATAAAAGTCATCAAGTTATACCTTAATGTAGATATTTTTCCTTATAAAAAGAAATGAAATGGAAAACACTATAGATATTCAACACAGATGAAATGAACCAAATATTGATATGCAACAAAAACTAAGCTTTAATGGTTTTCTTATTAACTCATTCAGACTTATAGGCTGCAAGGGATGACCGCAAACTGAACTAGCAGTAACAGTGCACAACTCATATATTCTGAAAGTAAGACAAGTGACTGTCCAACAACTTGCCTAGTTCACAAATTTTGACCATTCTCTGCTCAGATCTTGCTAACTATCTTCCACCCTAAGATTATCTTATGACTAACCCCAGCCTCCAAAACCCTGTGAGTATCTTTTCCTAACTTTTACATTTGAGACACTGTCAAGGTGGTGCCTTTCCTTGTTCAGCTATTTAAGACATTCAGTCTTGTATGATCAATAGATATTCTCTGGTGGTCTTTGGATGGGGGCTTCAACAGAAATTGTTTTTGGGATAGAGTTTGCCCTTTATATCTGAAGATCCAAGATTTCCTAAATTTCACAGAATTTCTGTTCTATTACATTTTTTAATATTTTTATTTCTTTTTTTTTCCTTTTTCTTCATTAGGCACACCAATTATACTTCTGGTTTGAGTCTCCATTATTATTTTCCTAACTGGCATTTTCTCACCACTTGCTCTTATTTCTTTGTCTAGTTTTTTTTTTAACCATTTGTGGTATTTCATTATGTTTTTTCTTATGTTTGGTTTTTTGCAGTATTAATTTTGTTCTTTTTTTCTAAAGCAATCAATTTGAAATATTTCTCAATGTCTTAGAGAAAATTATTTTCCAAGTGTGTGTTTTGACTGTCTTTTACTTGTCATAAACTTTTTACTTTGTGGTTATAGAATTTTTTCATAGATAACATACTGATTTTTTTTCTCTCTTAGTTATTTTTTTAGTTTCAGTCCTATACAAGTGTCCTACTTGTGCCAAAAAAGTATAAGAGAAAACACTTTGTTTTTGTCACATCTTTAACTGATCTTTTATATATTTTTTCCCTTAAAATTGAGGTTAAAATTTTGAATATTGAATTTCCCTATTCTCTGTTAGGACTCTGGATGCTTGAGAAGAGTAGTGTGGAAGTTGGGGCCATGAGTACCATTAGTCTTGAAATTTTGTCCCTGTGTTCTTCCCTATAAATCTCTTTAAACCCCTAGTCATAAACTAGCAGTATAGTCTCTTCTATGATGGGAATGGGGACACTGGGAATTTTGGCCTGTTTTTCTGCTTTGGCTCCAGCAGGTCAAATTAACAAGATACCAAGTGAAAATATAAATGCACAGAATCTTTCTTTGGTAAGTCAATACATCTTGGCTTTTTTTTTCTTTCAGATGACATTGGTCTTCTATGATGACAAAGCCTGTTTCAGGATATTGTTTCATATCTCTTTTCTTCTCACAAGCTTTACTTTCAGCATGTGTTTAGATATTGGGAAGCCAAGTCAATAAAAATGTCACTGGCTGTACTGTTTCTACCTAAGTCCTGGCTGCCATTTTTGTTTGGCAGTAAGAGAAGGTACCACAGGTATAGTGTTTTCTATTTCCAACTCTATTTCTTCAAGTTGAAGATCTCAATAGATAGTTCAGAAATGTCTAATTTTTGTTTCTTTGTACTATACTATTCCCTAGATAGGAGAAGATGTGGCCAAATTATAAACATCCTTCTAAACTTCTTCAACATTGTCTTATGTCTTTTAGGTCTTTTGGGGGGTCTGCAGTTTGAAGTTGGAGCTCTTCACCTACTTCAATGGAAATGAAGTTTTATTCTTATTTTGTTAACTTTGGTGGATTGAAGAGTATAAAGTTGTATAGACCTTCCCAAAGGTCTTGTTGACCATTTTAACTATAGGATCGTATGGTTGATAGTCCTTTTATTTATCACCCAACACCAGGAAATCCTACCTTAAACCATCAATTTTCAAATGTCTTTCTTTCATTCCCTTTTATAGAGCAAAGTATAAAAATAGCCAGAGTGGAAGGGGAAAGCATGTCTTAGTGGACATCACAGAATTTATAGCAGAATTTCCAGAAAATCATGAAGCCCTTGAAAATCCTTGATCATATATAAATGCCCCACAATCTTAAAAATTTTGTTTCTTCTTATACTAAGAAGTACATGTGTGTGTGTGTGTGTGTGTGAGTGTGTGTACATATAATTATTGCTTCAGGAACACATATCTTCAGAGTCTATGCAATATTCTTCCCTCTTAGGAGCCAAAGAAGTTCTTAAACAATGCTTTAAATAGCAAAGTCCTTAACAGAACTGGCTGATAAGGTCCAGGCATAAGTCTTTGCAGCTCTTTCATGTAAGTGCTTTGTCCTTTTTTCAGTACAAAGAGGTCCATTCCTATTTCCTATCCCTGGCTACTTTCCATAGTTACATGTGGAAAATTTAATTAGCCTACTACTGTGATTACATAATGTTGCCATGTGGTACTGCTGTCAAAGTTGATTCTTGCACAGCTCTATGGACTTTGTACATTCTGTGGTAATGCTCTTGCTGACTCAAGTCTTGCAAGGATCATAACAGTGTGTTCTGGGGCTCCAGAGACTATTAGTTTCCTTAGATCACACTCATATGCTTAGTGATTTTTTCCCCAAATACCACATCATGCCAAAGTGGCTGAGTCTTGAAGGATATACTGGAAAAAGTCCTCAAGATCATTTTATTTCAGTGGCTGCATTGCTTTTCCCTATCACTGGATCTGCATTGAGACCTCCTTAGTCTATCTGGACATGTTCTCCTACAGGTTTCTTTTCCTCTAGAAATTCTATTCATAGGTTATTTACTCTTTGTTGAGCAGTGGTACACTCTGCATATGGGTCTCAGGAAGTGGCAACCTTAATAAAGTCACAAAAATTCTCAGCACGTCCTTCTTCTACATGTATATAATCAAAGGGCACTACTCATGGGATGCCTGAGTGTTGCTATGTTCAGGGAACAAGAGGAAGGTCAATGTGACTGGGCCAGAGTGATGGACATCATTGCATGGGCTTGGGGTGGGTGTCAGTGATGCGAGATAAGGTCTGAGAGATTATAGAGAGCTGAGTGAAGGGTTTCTGCTGACCTATATGGTAACTCTGTGAGACTTAGAAAAAGGTGCGTATTAGTCATACACCAAGACACATAGTTTGATGAGTTGATTTCAGCCTCTGTTAATTGCTTCAGCCTGGTGTGTACATATGCAGTACAGAGCCTATCAACCATATAGAGCAGCCCAGGACTTGAATATCATCATAAGAATATTGGATATTGGGTTTTACTCTTGAGTCAAATGAGAAGCCATTGGAAGCTATTGAGTAAATCACTGACATGACCTTACCTACCTGACTTACCTTTTAAAAGGATCATGTGGCCTGTTCTGTTGAAAATAAGGAGTAAAGGCAGAAGCACGAGGGCCAGTTGGGAGGACAGTGTACAATTTGGATGAAAAATGTGGGTGACTTAGATTAGGGTGTTAGCAGTGGAGTCAAAGAGAAAGCTCAGGTTGTGGCAATATTTTGATGGTGGTTCTACAGGGTTGTGATGGAAAGAAAAGAGTCAAAAATGACTAAAAGAACATATAGTACAACACTTTTAGTCTTCATATAATCAATCACTAAATTAGTAAATTTGGGAAAATAGATTTAGTTCATTATATTTTAAACTCTCCATTTGTTGGATGAGAATATTTCTCTAATGAGCACACTGGGTTGTTGTGAGAATCACATGAAATATGTCATGTCAAAATATTTTAAGATGGTAAACTATAAAACAATGCTAATTATTATTCAAAAGCTAACTACAGGGGACATTCAAGAGTACATTTAAAAAAAAAAACCTGCCCACAATCTTATTATATCACCTACTATTTGTTAGAGGCCCATAAGCACACGATTAGAAATTTATTTATTTGAGCCTTGATTTTTTTTTTAAGCATTCAAGAGTCCCTGTCACATTCAAATAATTCTATGGAGAAAAACATCTTTAGTGATTATCAGTTAATACCTCAGTGGGGACTAACTGATAACACTATAGGAACCTGACACTGTGGGAAAAATGTCCAGTTTAGGTTTCATGGAAGGACACTAGGAGGGGGCTCATATGGCAAAGAGAAGACTTCTCAAGTCTAAATTTTTTTCTACTTCCCAATTTTCCCCATAAGATACCATATTTCCATAGGAGGAAAGTTATAATTTTATATATCATAGTTTTTAGACAGAGGTCACAGAGAAGAAATGTTAATAATATCCAGAGAAAGATCAGTCCTAGTGACTAGATTAAGGTACAGTTTATACTATACAAATTAAAGAAAAACATACACACAAGAAAGAAATACATAACTTTTACTGGGAAATTCCCCCAAAATGTATCTAAATTCAACAATTTGTAAGGTTGTTGGCGTAGAATTAGCATATATGGAGGGAAAACAATCCATTTTATTGAATTTAAGATTGTTTTTCTCAATGAATACCTTTTCCAAACTTTTTTGTGTTTATGATGTTGATAATGTGGAGACTTCCAATAATGTGCTGTTTTCTATAATCTGTATTTAATAGTCAGAATTATATAAGAGAAATGACCTCATTTCTAAAGCTCAGGCATAGGTCCAATATATGATATTCATGTCTACTTATTAATAAAATTACCAGTAATAATAATTAGTATTTATTTAGAGATAATTGTGTACCCACAAATATACAAAGATATTTGATTACATGATCAATGATTATATAACTCTGGGGCATTACTATGCCCATTTTACAGGTGAGGACACTGAGAGGTTTCTTAATTGGCACCTCAGTCGAGACCAGTTGACAGGTACAGAGACACCTGCCCTGTAAGAGTGGTATACAAGGTTGGTATATGGGGAAAGCTGAGGGTCAGGGACACTGAGAAAAGCCACTAAATAGTAGAACTGAAACTTGAACGCAGATCATTTTTATCTTACTATCAGCCACTTCGCAGTACTGTCTTCAGTGTAACTTCTTTTAAGAAGAAATCCTTATGAGTGTGCTAACCATAATTTAATAACTTTTAAAGATTAAAGTTATGCTTTGTGAGTGATCTCAAAAATCATTGAGAATAAAGTCAATTATAACTACTTTTCCTATGATGTATGCTACATTTTTAGTGTCAACGTTAAAATGAGGTACTCAATGCAAACTTTCTCAGTCTTGTAATAGTAACTCAGCATCTTCAGTTCTTAATTAAAATAAAAGAAGACAATGTATTGTAACCACTTGTTTGTTCAGCAAATATTTATTGAGTGCTTACTGTATGCCAGACACTGTTCTAGATGCCAAGAATACACTGGTAAATAAACAGCCCAAATCCCTGCCTCATGAAGTCCCTGCTAACTAGGAAATATTAAACCATATAAATAAAATACTAATTTCTTGGTAGTATTAGAGAATGTCAATATATCTGAAAGCCAAAAAAATGGGATAATATGGTTAATTAGCTTCTATTGCCTCAATTCTGAGCCACTTTTTGTTTCAAAAATTGTTTTAAAAGAAGTGACTTCTAAAGCTTTTCCTAGTGAGCAGCTTTGGGCGAAGCATGGAAATATAGAGAAAATTATGTCATAAGGCTTGGGCCAAATATCCAGTTTAAGGTGACTGAAAGATCTGAGGAGTTTCCTGGGAAGATGTAAAGAAGTTCCCTGAAGTTTCTATAGTCCTGTCAGGGCTGTGCTACTATGCCCATGTGAAGCCACAAGCTATGTAGATGTGCAGAAATGTTTATGCGTCTTCTGGATTCCTCCCCCCTTTGAGTCTGTGCCTTAATATCTATCCACAGGTGTCTCTTTGATTTCTCTATCTGCCAGAGAAAATCATACAGAAAGGATTTGTCCCTTTTACAAGGGAGTCCAGACCAGTAAATATAGTTGGAGATACCACAGAGTGAATATTGTCCAAATATTTAATATTTAGCCACAGAATAAATTTCTGCATCTCCCAAATGTGGAAGATTTAAAATGCTTAACTAGCTTTTAGGGTTACTATAACAATTCATTAATGGAGAGCCTTGAGGAAAAGTGTTTATAATGCACTTGAAAAGGATAATTACAATGAAAGGCACATTTAGCAGGCATGTAGAATGTGGTTTAATTTCTTTTGGTTATAAAGCTCATCACTGTACATAAAAACCCAGCTTTCTCATGAATGGATAAGCCAGTTAGAAGAACTCTTGGTAGTCAGTTCTGCAAGATATTATATTCAGTAATTAATTTTATAATAACTTGTTCCCACATATAAAGTAGTCCATTTGCATAAAAAATTACTGCTTAAATGACAAATCAATTATTGCACACAAAGTCAATTATTATACACTTGTTTAAAACTGAATATCATAATTAAAATTTGAGTAATTTGCTGTTTTTCCTATTGCAACACAGTACAGTAATTAGTATTCTAGCTCTGTGAGATTAAGTATCTCTATAAAGTCATTAAAATCAAAATCCCTAAATCTAATGCATAGTAAATGCATGATAATTGTAATGTTTCAAGGAAAGTTTTTTTTTTTTTTTTAATAGAAATGATCACTGAGCCTCCATCTCCTTTCTAGACCTTACGACAGAGTCCACATGGCTATTAGTGTCCTTTTTTCTGAAACAGAGCTGGGTGGGAACTGAGAATGGAAACCTGGACAGCGAGCGTCCTTCTGACTAAATGAAATTCTCCTGTAGAAATCAATTGAAATTCTTTTTATAAAAAGCATACAAGAAGGATTCATTAGATTTTTTAGTGTGTTTTTTAATTGGAACACGTGACTCCCAGTGGACAACAGTTGAGCATTTAATAAGTTACTTTTAATTCTGCAGAAATACTCTGCAAGTGGAAAACATTGAACATGGTAGCAGAATCATCAGGGTGGATAAACGAGTCCACAAGGAGTTGTCCAATGAGCCTTTACTCAGAATGGGCCCCCAGCCCCACACGGCCGTATGGATCCGGCAAGACAGTCCTCAATTCCATCCAGAGGCTGACCCCCTTCACCTACACCACCACTGCTACCCTGGCCCAAGCCACCCTTGCCGCTGCCTGGATTGCTGGAAGAGCCTCCTAAATTCCTCGTAGTAACTTCCTAACTCCCTTCCAGCAGTTGGACAACGCTGCCAGCAAGATTGCAGTCACTCCTCTGCTCAACCCTCCTCTTCCTGCTGGCTCTCATCTCACTCCCAGTACTGTTAATGTCTTTGCTGTGACAGACCCAACCACACGTGGCCCAGCCCACCCTTCTCTGAATCATCTGCCACCTTCCCATCCAGTCACTGCACTTCTGGCCTTTCCAGGCCTCCTCCTTCCTGCCTCTGGGCCTCTCCCTTGTGCTGCCCTGGGCCTGCAAAGCTCTTCCCTCTGCTCTCTGCTCCTCCTCTCACCTCCTTCAGGGCTTTGAGCGAATGCCCCCTTATCTGTAGGCCCTTCTCTTACACAGCATCCCAGGACTCTCTACCCTCCTTTCTTTTTCTCCTTCTGAAACATGACTTAATCCAAACATTTAGATGTTTTCTTTTTCTTTTTTGATATTAGGAGGAACAAGTCCCGGGTATATTGAGTGCTAGGCTTCTAATGTAAACTTCCTAAATGACTGTGCTGGTGAGGCTTAGAGGATCAAATCACCATGTTGTTCTGCTGCCATATTTACCTGAGTGATTGGCCACCTGGGTTTTATATCCCAGCTCCCAAATGTTACCAAGGAGCTCTTAGTAATATCACACAACTGCTAAGACTGATTATCTCTTGTAAGTGCTGTGCTTTTCCCAGCTTATACATTTGCCCTCTTTCAGTCTGTTTGCTATGCACAGCCAAGGTGATCCCTTTTTGTAAAATATAAGTGAGAACTCATTCCTCCCCTGCTGCAAACTCTCCAGTGGCTTCCTGGAACACTGAGAATAGTACCAAGGACCTTAGAAAATCTGCCCCTGGCTATTTCTCCAACTGTGTTGGCTACCACACTCCCTCACCCTTTCTGGGCCTCTGCTCCTAATTGCACTGGCCTCATTTGCTCCAATATGCCAACTTCACTCCCCACCTGGCATGGCCCACAATTTTTGTCTCGCAGCTTTTCCCCAGATACCTCCTAGGTTCACTCTGCATGTCATTCAGGGCTCTACTCAAATGCTTCCTCCTCAGAAAGGCCTTCTCGTACCAAATGTTCTCAAATAGTACCCCTGGAGACTTTGCAACCCTTTACTCTGCTTCGTTTTTCTTCATAGCTCTTGTCACTACAAGGAATTATAGTGTATATTCTTTGTTTATTTACTTATTGTCTATTTTCCCCCCTAGAATATATATTTCATAGCATAAATTTGGCTGTTTTGTTCACTACTTTATTTTCAGTGCTTATAAAAGTCTTAACACATTGTAGGTAATAAATAATATCTTGTTAAATAAATAAATGTATGAATGAAGAATGTTGGTAATTTTGGAAGTGATTGATTCATTATGACTCTTAACATAGTCAAGATAGGTACACTGAAGTTTGTTTTGGATTGGGGTATACTGTTATTAATATAATCATTATTTTATTCATTCAACAAAATGTTACTGAGCATCTACAAAATGCCATACACTATTCTGGGTGACAGAGATATAGCAATAACCAAAAAGGTCCCTGCCCTAATGAAGTTTATATTCCTGTGGGAGAATAGAGGCAGAAAAATTTTTTAAAAGACAATTATTTCTTTTTTTAGAAGCTAGGAGGGGCACAGAGCCTTACAATGAATAGTTACTCTTAGAGGTTTTGGGATATTATGAAGAGCTCCTTGGCAACATTTGGGAGCTGGGATATAAAACCCAGGCGGCCAATCACCCAGGTAAATATGGGAGCAGAACAACATGGTAATTTGATCCTCCAAGCCTCACAAGCACGGTCATTTAGGAAGTTCAAGTTAGAAGGCTAGCATTCAATACACCCAGGACTTATTCCTCCTAATATTGAAAAACAAAAAAAGAAAAAAAGTCACAGCAAGAAATGCAGTATTTTTTTCCATCTTTCAACTACAAAAAGAGAAAAATACAATCAGCAGAAACAACATGTGAAATTAACCACGCAGGTCCACCCATTCCCTTGGGAAATATGTGGTTGGATTGGCCCCATTAGTCATTTATGATCACATAAATAAGACATTCATGAAGGAAGTCACCCTTAACCCCAAAAGAACAGTTAAATAAGTAACAGCATTTGTCACTACAGAAATCCATTTTTTCTTTTACTGTCCTAAGGTATAGTTTTCTTCTTTCTCCCTGCTATTTCAACTGTTAAATATAAGTGGCCCAGTTTGCTTTATAATAAAAAGAATACCATGATACCCTGCTTCAACCATACTAATTTCTTCCATTACTGTTAAATATCTGGCATTTAAACCTATGTCATTTACCTACCTGTGGCATAATCCTATTGACTATGACCTAGAAAGGAACTAATGAGTTAAGGAAATGCAAAAGCACTACACACTCACCAGGCCATGACTACTAAAGGGGGTGGTGTTAATGGTTTTGCCCAAATTATGATTTGAAGCCTCTACCTGGCTGAAATTCCATGTAGTACCCCATCTCCAGTGTTCCTGATTATTTCTAGAAGGGCCTGTTGATCTCATATGACTGGAATGCTTATTTTAGTAATAGGCTTCCTCTCTTCTGAGAAACTCATTACCTGTAGACTGGCAGGGGGAAGTACAGCATAGCAATTAAAAGCTCAGGCTCTGAATTCAGACCGTCTGGATTTGAATTCTAGTTTTGCCACTTGCTAGCTACATGACATTGGGCAAATCACTTATGTAAAAACCGTAAAAAAAAAAAAACCTGTATGTTTCAGTCTCCTGATTATGAAACAGAATTAAGACTCCCTCCCTGCTGCCTGGTGATCACCACCTCATAGTAATGTTATGAGGAATAAATGCAGACTGAGTAGCCCCTATCTGGAATGCTGGGACCAGAAGTATTTTGGATCTTAGATTTTTTTTTCAGATTTTAGAATATTTGCATTATACTTACTGATTCAGCATCCCTAATTTGAAAATCGAAATCTGAAATGCTTCAATGAACATTTCTTATGAGCATAATGTGTGCACTCAAAAAATTTTGGATCTTGGAGCATTTTGGATTTAAGATTTCAGATTTTCAGACTGAGGATACTCAACCTGTATCTGTAAAACCTTTACAACAGTGTAAACAGTGTCTGACATTGGATAAATGATTAGTAAATATTATTAGCCATTAAAATTGGGTCTTAGGGAGAGGAGTTGTTTTCAGCCTCGGCACTTCTTCCTCTGATGGTGCCATTTTGAGAACGACAATACATAGGCCAAACATCCTGAATCCAGGTGTTTCCAAATCTACCCTTTGTTGATGCTGAATTCTGGAGAGAGGCAGGAAGATTAACTCTCCTTTAAACTCTTAAGCAGTTCTTGTCTCCTGGACCCCAAACAGAACTACTTGGGTCCATCTTCTTGTCAAATGTCTGGCCTGTGGTAAACAGTTCTGTTAGTTTCTGATCCTCTCTCCTCCATTTACGAGAGTTCGTATCCAAACCTTGTCCCTAGACAGAGAACAGACCTCATACCATTCTCTTCATTCCCTATTGGCTCCTACTTTCAGCCAAACCCCCTCTCCCTTCCCTTCATTTCCAAACAAATCTTCTAATATATATCATTAGAACATGCAAAAGGAATAGGGGCAGGGTGTATTTTCTTTACTAGCAATGTCTGGGTCTAGTTCAGCCAGCCAAATATGCCCTATTATATATGTTGGAGTTTTATCTACCAGGTGGGGTCATATTTAGACAGCCCAGGGTTTAAAAGGTGTAATGTATTAATTAGAGAAGGCTGGATGTGTTTTTAAAAACATAGAGGCCAAATATGTATGGCTCAAATGCAATAAAAATTTTATTTCTTACTCATGTAACAGCCTGAGGCAGGTGTAAACGTTGGACAGCTTGCCTCCACTTGGTAATTCAGGCAGCAACCTAGGCTCCTTTCCTTTTGAGGCTCTGGGCATTGTTATCATCTGGATCTAGCTATTTAAAGAGAAAAGAGAGCCTGGAAGAAGCATGCCTGCTCATCTTAGCACAGAACAGCACGTGTCTCTTCTGTTCACAGTCCATCCTGAGTTAGTCACACCGTCACATTGACCTGCAAGGTCTGGCAAAGGCATTCTCTGGCTAAAAAACTATGCCTCGGCTACACCTGTATACTATGGAAGGGAAAACGTCATTTTGTGGGCATCTAGCTCTCTATACATAGAAAAAAACAATTTCACATTTTGTGAGAGTTAAATAACCAAAGTGCATAAGTTTGTCACTCAACCTCAGAACTGTTTACTCCAGATCAAAATTAAAACTCATTGGTGAGTTATTATGAGGCAAAACTCAATGGCTTTTAAAAGAAAAGGTTTAACTTTAATCAGTATATTTATTTCTCTTGCCACATTCTCTGTAAGGAATTGTGGTTTAAATAAAAGAAAATATTTACTGACAGTTGTTAAATTAAGTCCTCATTCTAGAAATCATGTGTAGTAAAATTTAACCTTGGAAGATGAAGAATAGTAAGGAAATAAAAAGTGGGACCTGAACATCCCCTTACCACCACTTTTTAAAAAACCTTTTCCAGTTCTCACATTAAGTCTCTGGCAAGTCTGGAGAAGGTGGTAAATATCCTGACTTCACGGTACTCATTAGCAATATGTTTAAAGACTATTTTTAACTTTAATAAGCTAATTCAATTCATACTCAGGGAGTTGCTGAAATTACTGGATTTCAATGTGCTAAACAAATACCCCTGACTCAGGCAGCATCTTTTTTTACATTACTAATGCATTACACATAAGCTTTCCTAATATTGGTGCCACTGTGCAAACAGTACTGTCACTTAGAGCCACATTCACCTTTTGTAAACAAATGATTCAATTAATAAACCTCACTAGGGAATAGTACTTTTGACTTAAAGGTTGCCTTTCTAAGATTGCTTTATAAAACAGTCTTCACATTCCTGGAGCTTATGACCTACGTATATTTCAGGATTTGCTAATGAACTGCTTAGTTGCTGAGTTGAGTAAATATAAAAGGCCATTTCTCTTTGCTCTTTTCACACTTTTTAATTGGAAGAAGTGTGTTTTGGTCTGATTCATACTACTTTTATGTGATAGAAACTTGTGTGCATAAAAATTTGGTTGAAATTTTATAGGCAGTAGGGGTCATATTTTTTAACATGGCCAGCAGGGTTGCCTTAATTCTACAGGACAAGGATTAATAGATCATGAGTGACATGATGGATTGGTTTGAGAATTACATTCCAACCTAAGTGAGTTTTAACTCCCATAATGTGTCTGTCCATGTTTCTAAAGCAATTATTTTCCAAATAGAATGCACAAGGTGGCCCAAGGGGGTTAAAAGAGATTGTATTAGCCAAGACTCTTTCCATTTGCAAGTGATAGAAACACTTCTCACAATGAATTAAGCAAAAAATAGAATGTTTATGCTCATGTATGGAAAATGTGTAGGTTCAGCTAATTTCAGGCAAGGCTAGTGTATCATTGGGTGTCTCAACAGGAAACAGCTGGCACATTCATATCAGAATAACCAAAACAGTTTATTTACACAGGGACTATTATGAAGATGTAGGAGTAGTGAATGAAAATGAGTTAGGACAGTAACCCAAGGTTAGCAGAAGAGCTGTTGCCACACATAAACCCGATGATGTGAGAGGAGGAAGAAGGAGGCTTGACAGAGCCAGCCTGAGATGACCCTGAAGAGGGATCTGGAGGATCAAACTCCTCACCTCACTCTGCTGGGGCTTCTCAGTGCCCAACGCCATCTGAAAGCCAGAGAGACACTCTACGTGGTCTCCACAGGTCAGCCACCTGGGTTGAGAGCCTGTGGAGGAAGGTGTAGAGTGGTTCTGAAAAAGCAAACAAAAGCTGTCCTGCACAGCTGGATGTGACACCTTCAGGACTGGGTCTCCATCCCCTGGATCTTCTTTACTCCCTCTTGGCCTTACCATTAGACATGCTTTCTTTCTCCTCATGGTGGCAGAAAGACCACCAACAGCTCCATGATGAATTGCTATCAGCCTAGCTACCCTGAGAGGGTTTCTTTTTCGTAAGAGTTAAGTCCCCAGGTTGGCTCACAGATCCTTCCCTGAAACAATCACTGTAGGCAGGAAATAGAATACACTGATGAGTCAGCTTTCGATTATGTGCCAAACTATGGAGCCAGGGCGGATTCAGCCGTACCTGAGCCAATTGAATTGAGTTAGAGAACACTGAGTCCTCAAAAAGAAAGACAGGGTGTTATTATCAGAAGAAAAAGAAGCTGATGCTGGACAGGTGGATCCACTGAATAGATACCACTTCAGAGATAAAAGTCAGAGGAAGTGTGTGAGCAAATCCATTCCCTGTACCCATTAAGCACATTTGTTTCTTTTGCCAAGATCAGTCCTGAGAAAGGTGACTCTTTTTTTCTTGGCATACTTCCACTAGAGAATCTGAATACCTATTTTTTTTTAATCTTTTTTGAGATTCTGATCTTATCAGTTCAATTCTTTGTTAATTGTCCTTTCCCTGGGTGGAAAACAGCCCTTTTCTCCTCTGAGAGGCACACAAATGAGGAGGGATAATGTTCTTTTGGAATTCTTAATGTGGAGTCCTTGGAACTCTAGGGAGTTTAATTACAGACCTTATGGTTATTGCGAACACTTGAAATTATATAGAAAATACGTTATTTTCATTTTTCTAAGGAATGAGTCTATAGTTTTTCTTAGATTCTCAGAAGGGTGATCCCCAAATAGTTAATAGCCTCCGATGGTTCATGCCCTTTCCTGAACAAATATTCTTTTTGACTACTCATAGCTCCTACAGAGAGCAGCTATAAGAATGATTCATCGAGGTCTGAGTTCAAAAGAATCCAGACCATTGTTTCCTCTGTTTTTTAAGTTATAAGCTGACAAGTCTACCCTGTGAAGAGATAGCCATGGTCTATAAAAAGGGAAGAAAAGTCAGGTATGGTGGCTCACACCTGTAATCCCAGCACTTTGGGAGACTCGTTAATGTCACCAGCCCCCCATAATCAGCACAAAATGAGTCTGAGATGTCCAAGAAGATCCTTAAGCAGTCAGTCTAAACCAGCAGCCAATGTGGTTACATACCTCTGCTCCATGGGAGATACGTAATAAACATACAATGTCAGGAATCCAAATAGCAGCTGAAGAGCAGGTTGAACTAAGAAGCTGTCTAGAGACACTGCAGCCCATTTCAAGTGGCATGGCAGAGCTGGGAACCAACTGGAAGCATCACTGGTAGACAGAACAATATGGCATGAGGCAACACAGATGGGGTGGCTTTTTGACTAAAGGTGTCAAACAGACTGTGAGGAAATGAAACAGATTCTTAGACGGTGGTTGCAGATGAAAATGAAAGGGCAATCTCTGTGTGTCTGCAGCATGGTTTGCATTTTTCAGCGTCAGCAACACCCATACATCCAGATTGTGAGCACTAACAGGGTAGGCTTTTTAAGTTTTTTAAAAATTTGACTCACAAGAAAAATCCTCAAAGAACGTTGAACATTCTATCGTTATGATTTACTATGACATTTTGTGCTCAGTGCTATTCAACCTCCAATAACAGTTAGTCTATATCATGCTATTGTATTAATCATTTTTGCCTCCAAACCACATGGGTTTTTTCTCCCAACCAGAATAAGACAAATGGGATAATATGAGGGGAAGGGCAGGAGTATCTCAAAATGTCATTATATAAGATTAAAAAAAAAACTAGAGAAGTTTAGCTAAAAGAGAAGATAAAGGCATTTGTTGAAGTGAATTGACCAAAATAGGAACAGAAGGATCTTCAGATATTTAAAGGATTAGTCTGCAAAAGAGGAAGTAGATTCTTCTTGATTCAAATGACCAGAACAAAATAGCAATGGAAAAAAATCACAAAGAAACATTTTATTTCAGTTCAATGAACAGCTTTCCAATTATATTTTAGTCTTACAGAAGAATAGATTACACTGAGGTAGCCACTGAGCTGGCCGTGGTCAGTGATCAAAGAGCCATTGCTTGGGATGGTTTAGAATAATCTCATTACAGAGTCAGAGGTAAAACTAAAAGTACTTATATTTATTTGTCTCTTATTCCTCCTGCTGGATTGTAAACTCCCTGAAGACAGGGATAGAGTGTTCTAAATATTTCTCATCTATACAGAGCTTAACAGACAACCTTAAATATAGCAGGCTGTCAAAACCTATGATTAAATTAATTTCATAGCTTATTTCATCTTCAGACTGCTATGAAATAAAGAATTCAAAAGTATTCATTCAATTCAATTCAGCTAATTAGTCCAAAGTAATCAATCTAACAGATTTACTCAAACAACTAAATTCCAAGAGCCAGCCATATACACAGCACTGCTCTAGGACAAGATAATTTTTGTCAACAATTTACTTAAAATCAGTTCATATTATTGTATCATGAGGGAAGTTGCAGTTAACTGACTATAATTTCCATTTTTCAACCTTAAATACTTAGTAGGATATAACTATTTATATGAGAAAATGTTTATACTTGTAGGAGATTAACAACAGTCCAAATAAAGCAAAATCAGATCACTGTATATACTTTCTAAACGTTAGCTGTTCCTGTATATCCTGTTTAAAAAATAAAAATGTATCAAATTATCAAGAGATTTCAGTTACATCCTTTTAATATTTAATATATGTTTGAATGACCCACTTCAAAATATCATGTTGACCTTTGGAACTTCTGCACTTGAGACTGTCTTTAAAAATATTGTACTGACATTTTTGCCTTAATAGATGTTTTATTAAGGTCAATGCTACATTTTCTGTAATAAATAGAGGAGAATTAAGAGCTCATAAGCGCTGCCATAATACAACATTGAACAGATTGAATTATGTGCTTAAGGAGATGAATTGATGACAATTGGCAAACTCTGCTAAAAAAGCCACTGCCTTGAAAAATACATCAGAGAAAAGGTATTTTCATGAATATTTTTCCTTCTTCAGCATATTTTATTTTGATAAAATACATCCTTAAATTGGGGGTTCTCTTTTAAAGATTAATACTTGGACACTATCATTTAACTCTCATCTAATGAGCTTGCAGGGTTCCCTGTCATAGCTGTGGATTTTGAAGTACACTCTGTGAAAACCTGTCAGTGAATGCGCATTGAAAATTGGCCACAGAGAATTAAAAGAATGATTTTTTGGGGAATGTAGGACTAAAGGTACATCTTTACAGAAATAGTTTAATAAAAGTAGTGAAAATAAAGTACACTTCATTGACAGCGGACATTCTAGTTTAGAGCAAGGGCTGTGGGATCAGAATTCCTGGTTTCAGTTCTGCCACTTCTTAAGTTTGTGTCCTTGAGCAAGTTACTTAAGCTCTTTGAGCCTCAGTTTTCTCCTCTATGAAATGGAACTAATGAGAGCATCTGCCTCTTTGGGTTGGTTTAAGGATTAAATGAGATAATACCGATAAAGCTTTTAGAACAGTGTTTGGCATGTAATAAATAGTTGATAAAGTTAGCTATTTCTATTATTAATATTATCATCTTCTTCATCAGCATCATCTAGCTTGAAATTCCTATTATTAACTCTTTTTAACTTCATTTTTTACCTCTAGAAATGTGACTTTCCATATACTTCCTTTCACTAAAAGTAAAATAAAGGATCTCAATTTGTGAAGAAATAAACATAGACTTCTAAAAATTCAGTTGCTTTTTCAAAAAAATGACTATGTCAAATTCTCCCTTTCCTTTCTCTGGGCACATGAACAGAAGCCAAAATGTCCCTGCTCCTTTTAATTATTAAAGAGTTCAACTCAGTTTAAAAATCAAATCTCACATACAACTCAAAGCTCTCCTCTGCCCCCATCATGGGTTAGACTTTTGATTAGAAGGAACTGGAATGGAGAATTAAATGTGCTTGCTCTTAATACATCTCTCCTGCTCTCCTTTCTGGCTTCCCTAGTTTTAAGGGCAGATTGGGGGAATGGAGAGGAGGACAAACATCTCTTTTCTCAGCTGAATGAGTCCAAAACATTCTGCTTATGGGTTGTTTCTACTTCTTTGGCTAACACTAACTGAGCATTAATGTCTTCTGTGTGGCTGGTACCAAAATGTTGATTCCCTTATGAGGTACAAGCTTGGGTTCTTTGGAGGGTCCTTGCTATTGCATGGTTCTCTATCATGGAAGATCCTGCTCTGGCTGGACCTCTTCCACACCCTCCCCTGCCTTAGTTTTCACCCTATATGGTTGACCCCATGACGTCTTACTGCCTGGATCTCCATGCATGATGAACAGCCTTCTTGGGTAAGCCTTCCTGGATAAGCCTTTCATCTCATCTGGTAGCTTGATGAAGGGGAAATTCACATAGCCAAAGATAAGGGTATAGCTTGTTTCTCATCTCTTTTTTTAACCCTGACATTTATTTCCAATTATCTTTAAGATTACATGAACAGAGGAGCAGATTTGGAAATCTTCTGCCTAAGCATACATCTAAAAAGGATATGAGAAGCCAATTGTCCCTTCTGGCCATACCGTCAACTCCAAGTTATCCTCCTTGAAAATATTTCTTCATGTGCCTTGGAGGGAGCACATGCCTCAATTCCCAGCCAACAACCCTTCTTTACCCTTGCGATCCTCTACTTGTACGTGGCCATGGAAAGGAAGAAGCGTGGGACAGGGTGGTGGTGAAGGTAGATGGCTGGCTCTGCTGCCTTAGTAAGCTTTGCAGAAAGTGTCTGGTTGGTGGACTTTTTCAGAACGCAGAGTTCTTGTTCTCATTTTGGGCCTTACCTGCAATTCCAGGATAATGTGAAAAGACCTCCTGAGCATCCTGTGACGCATAAATAGTACTTACTGTCTGAATTTAGTAGATACTTTATTTCTGTGTTGCTAAATTCTACTTACTTTTCAAGTTCCAGTTTAAATAGCACCTGTTCAAAAAACTCTGACTCCCTATAGTTGAAAATACAATCTCTCATGTCTAAATTCTCATGTTTTCTTATAACACTATGGTAATTTTTGCATATTCCTGTATTTTACAATTATTGTTTATCTTCAGGCTTTTTATCATTTTTAGGTAATAAGATTATTGAAAATATACTTTATGAATGAATCATCCTCATATTTCCCATAATATCACCAAAGCTCTTGGAATGAAATCATTTTTTTCAATTTTTTAAATTGACATAATTGTACATTTTTATGGGGTACACAGTGATGTTTCAATATGTACAATGTATAGTGATCAGATCAGGGTAATTAGCATATCCATCATCTCAAACATTTATCATTTCTTTCTGTTGGGAACATTCAATATCCTTTCCTTTAACTATTTGAAAATATATTAATGTTGATTACAGTCGTCCTACAGTGCTACAGAACACTAGAATTCATTTCTTCTATCTAGCTATAATTTTGTATCCTTTAGCAAATCTCTCTCTATCCTTCTCTTCCTCCCTTCCCATACTCTAGTAACCTCTGTTTTAATCTTACTTTTCTGTGATACCAACTTTTTTAGCTTCTGCATGTGAGTGAGGACATGTGTATTTTACTTTCTGTTCCTAGTTTATTTAACTTAACATGATATCCTCCAGGCTCATCCATGTTGTCACTAATGAGAGGATTTCATTCTTTTTATGGCTGAACAGTATTCCATTGTGTATACATACCACATTTTCTCATCCATTTTTTCATGTTGGACATTTAAGTTGATATCTCTTTGATGTACTGATTTACTTTCCTTTGCATAAATACCCAGTAGTGGGATAGCTGGATCATATGGTAATTTGATTCAAAGTTTCTTGAGGAACCTCCATACTGTTCTCCATAGTGGCTGTACTAGTTTACATTCCCACCAACAATGTATATGAGTTCTCTTTTCACTGCAATCTTGCCAGCATTTGTTATTTTTGGTCTTTTTGATGATAGCCATTCCATCTGGGCTGAGACGATTTCTCACTGTGGCTTTGATTTTCATTTCCTTCATGCTTAGTAGTGTTGAGCATTTTTTCATATATTTGTTGGCCATTTTATGTCTTCTTTTGAGAAATGTCTGTTTAGATCATTTGCCCATTTTTAATTTTTAAATCAGATTTTTTTTTGCTATTGAGATGTTTGAGTTCCTTGTATATTTTGCACATTTATCCCCTATTTTATTAATAGTTTGCAAATATTTTTTCCCATTCTGCATGTTGTCTTTTCACTCTGTTGTTTGTTTCCTTTTAATTTTATATAATCCCATTTGGCATTTTGTTGCCTGTGCTTTTGAGGTCTTATTCATAAAATCTCTTCCCAGATCAATGTCCTAAAGTGTCTGCCCTATGTTTGTTTACTTCTAATAATGGTATAGTTTTGGGTCTTACATTTAGGTCTTTAATCCATTTTGAGTTGATTGTTGTATAGAGATGAATGAGAGATGGTGGTGGAGTTTCATTTTTGCATATATGAATATCCAGTTTTTCCACCACCATTTATTGAAGAGACTATCCTTTCCCAATGAATGTTCTTAGTGCCTTTATCAAAAATCAGTTGGCTATAGATACATGCATTAATTTCTGTATTCTATATTCTAGTCTATTATTCTATGTCTATTTTTATGCCAGTACCATGCTGTTTTGGTTACTACAGCTTTCTAGTGTATTTTGAAATCTGTTTGTGTGATGCCTCCAACTTTGTTCTTTTTGCTTAGGATTGCTTTGGCTATTCAGGTTCTTTTGTGGTTCATACAAATTTTAGGATTATTTTTTCTCTTTCTGTGAAGAGTATCATTGGTATTTTGATAAGGCTTGCACTGAATCTGTAGATCACTTTGGGTAGTATGGTCATTTTAACAATATTAATTTTTTAAGTCCATGAACATGGAATATGTTTTCTTTTTTGTGTCTTAAATTTCTTTCATTAGTGTTTTATGGCTTTCCTTGTAGAGATTTTTCACCTCCTTTGTTAAATTTATTCCTAGGTAATTTATTTTTTTATAGCTATTGTAAATAGGATTGCTTTATTGATTTATTTTTCAGCGAGTGCTTTATTGATTTATTTTTCAGCTAGTTCATTATTAGTGTATAGAAACACTAATGATTTTTGGTATGTTGATTTTGTATCCTGCAACTTTACTGAATTTATCAGTTTTAAGGGGTTATTGGTAGAGTCTTTAGGTTTTTCTATACATAAGATCATGTTATCTGCAAACAGTAACATGGCTTCTTCCTTTCCAGTTTGGATGCCCTTTATTTATTTCTCTTGCCTAATTGCTCTGGCTAGGACTTTCCAGTATTATGTTGAATAAGAGTGGTAAGAGTGGGCATACTTGTCTTGTTCCAGGTCTCAGAGGAAAAGCTTTCATCTTTGCCCCATTCAATATGATGTTAGCTGTGGGGTTTGTCATACATGGCCTTTATTGTGTTGACATACTTTTCTTCTATACCTAATTTATTGAGAGTTTTTAATCATGCGGGGATGTTGAATTTTATCAACTGCTTTTTCTGCATCTATTGAGATGATCATAAAGTTTTTTCTTTCATACTGTTGATGTGATGTATCACATTTATTGATCTGCATATGTTGAACCATCCTTGCATCTCTGAGATAAATCCCACTTGATCAGGGTGTATGAACTTATCGATGTGCTGTTGGATTCAGTTTGATAGTAATTTGTTGAGGATCTTTGCATCTATGTTTATCAGGGGTATTGGCTTGTAGCTTTCTTTCTTTTCTTTCTTTTCTGGTTTTGGTATCAGAGTTATGCTGGTCTCATAGAATGAGTTTGGAAGAATTCCCTCCTCTTCAATTTTTTTGAAATAGTTTGGAAAGAATTGGTATTAGTTCTTCTTTAAAAGTTTGGTAGAATTCAGCAATGATGCTGTCCATTCCTGGACTTTTCTTTGTTGGGAGACTTTTTATTACTGATTAAATCTCATTACTCATTAATGGTCTGTTCAGATTTTCTATATCTTCTTGGTTCAATCTTGGCAGGTTTTATGTGTCCAGGAATTTATCCATTTCCTCTAGGTTTTCAAATTTATTGGCATATAATTGTTCATAATCTCTAACGATCCTTTGTATTTTTGTGGTACCAGTTGCAACGTCACCGTTTTTGTTCTTGATTTTATTTCTTTGGGTCTTCTCTCTTTTTTTCTTAGTCTAACAAAATTGTCAATTTTGTTTATGTCTTCAAAAAACCAACTTTTTGTTTTGCTGATTTTTTTTCTATTTTTTAAATCTCAATTTCATTTATTTCTTCTCTGGTCTTTTTTCTTTCTTTTCTTTACTAATTTGGCATTTAGTTTGTCCTTGTTTTTCTAGTTCTTTGAGGTGCATCATTAGGTTGTTTATTTTAAATCTTTCTAGTTTTTTGATGTAGGCATTTATTGCTATAAACTTGTCTCTTAAAACTGCTTTTGCTGTGTCCCACAAATTTTGGTATGTTGTGTTTCTAGAAATTTTTAAATTTTCTTCTTAATTTCTTCCTTCACCCATTGGTTGTTCAGAAGCGTGTTGTTTAATTTCCACATATTTGTGTAGTTTTGAATGTTCCCTTTGTTATTGATTTCTGGTTTTACTCCACTGTGGTCAGAAAAGATACTTGATATCTTAATTTTTAAAAATTTCTTGAGACTTGTTTTGTGTCTATACATGTGGTCAGTCCTGGAGAATGTTTCATGTACTGATGAAAAGAGTTCTGCAGCTGTTAGGTGAAGTGTTCTGCAAATTTCTGTTTGGTCCATTTGGTCTATGGTGCAGTTTAAATCCAATGTTTCTTTGTTGATTTTCTGTCTAGAAGATCTGTCCAATACTGAGAGTGATGTTGAAGTCCCCAACTATTATTCTATGGGCCTATCTCTTCCTTTAGATCTAATAATATTTGCTGTATATATTTTTGGGTGCTCTGGTGTTGGGTGAATATATATTTATAATTGTTATATCCTTTTTCTGAATTGATCCCTTTGTTATTATATAATGTCCTTCTTTGTCTTTTCATAGTTTTTGATTTAAAGCCTGTTTTATCTGATATAAGTATAGTTACTCCTGCTCACTTTTGATTTCCATTTGCATGGAATAGCTTTTTCCATCCTTTCATTTTCAGGTGTTTCTTTACAAGTGAGGTGAGATTCTTGTGGGCAATATATAGTCAAGTCTTTTTTCTTTTTCAATCTATTTGGCCAGTCCACACTTCTAATTGGGGGATTTAATCTGTTTACATTCAAGGTTATTATTGATAGGTGAGGACTTATTCTTGTCATTTCACTGATTGTTATCTGGTTGTTTTGTTTATTTTTTGTTCCTTACTTCCTCTATTATTGTTCATTTTTGCAGTTGGGTGGTTTTCTGTGTAGTTTGATTTTTTCTCTTTATTCTTTGATGTAATTTGGCTTAAATCTTGTGATGAATTTTTGTTTGTTTTCGGATATTTATTCTCTTTTTCTGATGATCATTTTTCTGGTAAGTATTCCTGGAACTTATTTTGTTTTTGGAACATACTTTTTCTGCCTTATTTCTGATGAAATTTCTGGTATAGTATTGAGTTTATCATATGTGACTACACCTTTCTCTCTAGTTAAGTTTCTTGTCTGGTTTAAATTGTTAATTGAGATTCTGTTTGGTTGACTTAGGATATTTTTGTCCTGATCGATTTACTATTTCCTCCATAGATTTGATGTTTTCCAGCCATTATTTCATTAAATAGGGTTTTCTACACCTTTTCTTTTTTCTTCTCCTTCTGGAACTCCCATAATGGAAATCTTTTTTTTTCATTTAATGTTGTGCCATAAATCCTGTATGCTTTTTTCATTCCTTTTTTCTTGTCTGCATGAGTTATTTCAAAGGATTGTCTTGTTGAAGCTCTAGTTTGTACTTTTTTGTTTCATTCATTGAATTTTTTGGCTGTAGGATTTCTGTTTGGTTCTTTTTTATGATATCTATCTCTGTTGAATTTCTCATTCAAATCATGAATTGTTTTTCTGATTTCATTGAATTGTCTGTCCTCTCTTACATCTCACTGAGTTTCCTTAAAATTATTATTTTGAATTCTTTTTCAAAAAAAAGAAAAAGAAGAAGAAAGTGTCTTTTTCTGACATTTTGTATATTTCCTTATGATTGGGGTCCATTTCTGCAGAATTATTGCATTCCTTTGGAGGTGTCATATTCCCTTGCTTTTTCATGTTTCATGTGTCTCTATATTGATTTTTATGCACATGGTAGAACAGTAGCCTCTTCCAATTTAAATGTCATAGGTTTCATAGAGAAAGACTTATTCCTATAGATAGGTCTTGGGGTGTCAGTTGAGTGAGGAGTGTTTACTTTTGTTCTAGGTAGACACAGTAGTGTAATGTGTAATTTATTCAGCTGTAATCCATACTAGTGATGTTTGTGAGTGTCTCTGTGGCCTAGGCTGTGAGAGTTTGTGGTAACAGTGGCACAGCTTTGCTAGGGGTGTTCTTGCCAGGCTGTTTCTTAGGACAGGGGTGCATTCATGCACATGATGAGTCAGCCAACTTGGGGTCTGGATCACTGGGGTAAGGGCTGCAGGGCTATTACTCAGGCAGGGGGCACAAGTGTGCAGCTGCTTGGCTGTCTTGGGGCATGTCTGCTACGATGGGATTGCTGGGCTGTTTCTCTGGCCCAGGGCACTGGGCTATTTCTCAGGCCTTAGGGGCATTTGTGTAGCTTTGCAGTGGGTGGGGGCTTCGGGGGGGGTTGACTCAGGCGTTTTTAAGGCTCTGTGTGTGGGCATGCAGCAGTTTGGCCAGCCAGGACGCATGTCAGCTGCTTGGCAGCTCAGGGCCTCTCCTGCTTGGGCAAAGGTATGCAGTGGTTTGGCTAACTCAAGAGTGGGTCAGCCCTGGGAGAGTCTGCCAGACTGTTTCTCCATCTGAAAGTGTGGGCAGTGGGTGTTGGTTTCCCTTCTATGCAGGACTAGAGTCACAGCTGATCCTAGGTCCAGGCTTTGAGCAGCTGGGGTTATGGCATTGCATCCACACATATGGCCTTGGTAAAATGAAGATAGTGCCCCAGGGCTGGAGAGGTGCAGTGGTACTGGCCCCCAGAGCAGGATGAACTCCAGAAGTGGCTCTGGTCTCAAGATGGTGTTGTGCTGCAGGAACTTGAGTCACAGGAGGTATGTGGAGGTTGGAGAGTGCACACGTTGTGCTTCTAATCTGGAGCGATGAAGCTGTGTGAATTCCTGGCAGCTCCCTAGATGTGGATCAGGGCTTGCAAGAACTGTGGGATTCTCTTGTAGTAAGAACTGCAGTTGTTTGCAGTGGTAATAGGAGCTGGTGGGTTACTTCTGCTTCCCTTTTCCCTCAAGGGAAGTGCCTCCTAACTCCAGATTGATCTGGGTGGGAGAGACAGGGTGGTAGAGGCGGGGCCTCCTTTCCTTACCCACACTACCCTTCTGGGCTTTCAAGCACCACAGGTACCTCTCCATTTCCCCAATGCACTCTGGCATTCTCCCTTTAACACTACAGTCAAGTCTTAGCTATTTCTTTGTTACTTTGGTCCTTTCTTTTGTGGGGGAGGATAAACATCAGGGGCCTCTAGTCAGCTATCTTGTTCTCTTTGTCTTATTTATTTTTTGAAATCACTCTTAACATGTATAACTGAAGGAAATTTTTTGTAAAGTGGACTAAACTTTATGTTTAATACCATGTCTTACAGTACATTTATAGGCATTAACTTTTAACAAATCACAGGGCAGTATTGTTACCAGCTTGAAAGGTAGAATTCTTCACAAACATATATATTCTCCTTATAGAAATATATCATAAGGAAATAATTCAAGCAGAACAGAAGTTCATGAAGATAACTGCTCTAGCATTGTATTAGTGAGAATCTGAAGACAATCTAACATCCAATGGGGGAAGATGGCTACAATTTTCACACATTAATCATATTAAAAAATGTGTAGTCATCAAAAATGACCACTCTGAAAAATATAAAATTAAAAATATATGAAAAAATATTTGTGAAATAATAAGTGAAGGATGAATGCAAACGAGTAAACATGATTGAAATTAATAACTGTGAGCCTCTGAACAAAAATTGGAAGGAAAAGTGAATTTAGTAAGGGCTTTGTTATTTCTATACTACTGTAATTTAGTTTAAAACTGAAATACAATCACGTGCTGCATAATGACATTTTGGTTCATGACAGATCACATATACAACAGTGGTCCCATAAGATTATAATGAAGCTAAAAAATCCCTATTGCCTAGTGATGTCTTGATGGTCCTGACCTTATATAGGCCTAGTCTAATCTGTATATTTGTGTCTTAGTTTTTAACAAAATCTTTTAAAAGATTTTTAAAAAGATTAAAAATAGAAAAAAGCTTATAGAATATGGATTGAAAAAAAAATTTTTGTACAGCTGTACAACATGCTTGTGTTTTGAACTAAGTATTATTACAAAAGATTCAAAAAGTTAAAAAAATTTAAAAGCTTATAAAGTTACAGTAAGTTAAGGTTAATTTATTATTGAAGAAAAAATATTTTTTATAAATTTAGTGTAGCCTAAATGTACAGTATTCATAAAGTCTACAGTAGTGTACAGTAATGTCCTAGGCCTTCACATTTACTCACCATCACTCACTGACTCACCCAGAACAATCTTCTAGTCCTGTAAGTACCATTCATGGTAAGTGCCCTTTACAGATGTACCACTTTTTATTTTTTATATTGTATTTTTACTGTAACTTTTCTATGTTTAAACATACAAATACTTACCATTGTGTTTCAATTACCTACAACATTCAATAGTAACATGCTGTACAGGTTTTTAGCCTAGGAGGGATATGCCATACCATCCAGCTTGAGTGCACTCTATGATGTTCACACAATGATGAAATTGCCTAACTACACATTTCTCAGGCAATTTCCCCATCATAAAGTATTTGTATGAATAAATGTGTCTTTATATATATACAATTATATGTCTGTATATATCTGTATATATTTATATCCTGATGTATAACACTGCAGGAGAAAGAAGTTTCTTTCTGTGCAATAATAATCAGACTATGTCCAGCTTTGTCAGTAGCTAAAAGGTCTCCATAACTTTCCACCTGAATTATTGTACTCCTCAGCTCCATACATTCTGTCATAAAGAGGTGTCACTTTTATTTGGATCATTATTTGCCTGTCCATCTAAAGCAGAAGTATCAACTGACCTTGAGGAATCATCAGTGAGAAGTTGGCTAACAGATTACGCTATTTAATTCTGTCAATCCATATTAGATACTAATCGTTGTCATGGTATCAATTTGAATCTTTTTTCCTTTATGTTTTGTCTGCAATGTTTTTTCCCAGTGGTATAAAACTGTGAGTTCTCCCAGAAGACCATAATTAATAAATTTGAAAGTTGGACTAGTCGATACCTAGTCAACTGTTGAATAAATTAAAGCTACAAACCAGGTTAAAAACACATTGCTAAGTGGCCAACCACCTCTACTGCTATCCAGTTTAGTATTTTCTTAAAGATACACCTTTGTTTCATTTTCTCTAAAATACTAACATCACAATAATAGTGGAAATGGGGGTACATATGTAAACCCTTTCCATGTAACTGATTTTAATATGCTAACCTATGGAAAACAAAATATTTCACTATTTCCAAACCCTCAAACCCTCATGCTTTTAGTGATTTGTATTGATAAGTTCAAGGTTAAACCTTCTTCTGGACCACTTTGTGATCATAGGCCCATGTTTCTGAGAATACTGATTTGTAGCATAGCCACAATGTGTTGTCATAAATCAGTAATCAATTAAAACGTCTGCATAGGAGTCAAATCTGTGTCTTTGTCCTTAACTTAGACAAAACTAACCAGGCACAACTGCTAAACTTCAATGTTTTTTTCCTCTTAAAAATATCATCAGGTATATGATGATTTTGAAAAATTAACTTTACTAATTAGAGAAGAATTGTCTCAATTGTATCCATCCTAACTGAAAGACTTCACACTACACTAAGCCCTCAAGTTCTCATGTCACTATTTTTGGGGGCAGTTTATTATGACAGTGAATTTACTTTTGTAAAATAAATCCCATACTGGTAAATTATGTTATTACAACCATACCTTCAATTAACCTTCTCCCCAATGGCTAAAGTAACAGAAATTAGGTAGGATTATATACCAAGCTATATAACCTTACTGTTAAAGCTAAGGCTCATGTCATAAAAGCAAGGCCTCTGTTAGAAAAAAAGAAAATCATTTTGAATTCATAAGTACACATAGATTTCATCTATCACAGTGATATTCCTCAAAATCAGTAGCTACAGTAATGTCAGTTTATTCTGCTTCTTTCTTCTCATAAACTGAAATGCTCTAACACAGCCAAAACAGCATTAGGTCTTCCACTTTACATGCATTAGTCATGCAGGAAGTTAATCATCTGACTATAAATGAAAACTTGTACCAATTTCAGTAAGGCAATGTTTACTTTCTTTTTATCCTTAAGGATAGAAAGCCTAATCGGTGGAGGAAATTAAGATTGACAAGCCCCGAGATGGTCTTTTTTAAACAAAACATTTTCTGTTGTAATTTCTCAAAGCAGAGCTGTCCAACCTTTTTATGATGAGAAGGGAATAAATTTAAGCCTCGGTGAGTAGGGAGGAGGTGCTGGTTCGTGAGTAAGAAGAAGAAATTCACACCTCTCTTCCATACTCACAGTCAGTACCACAATCTTCTCCCCATATTTCATTGTAATTTGGAAAAGGGTGGAGGATGGGCCTGACGGTTGCCAGTTTTGATTCTTCTTTTCCTAGAACCCCAATTTGAAATTCTGGAAAGTCCCAGATAAAAGATTGTCAACCACTGTTAGCATGAAAATGACTAGCCAGTTTCCTTATTGGCTTGTAGATTGAATCCATGGGAGTTTTATGCACACTAAAGTATTACTTGTAAGTCACTGAATAGCAAGAGGCTGATCAAGAGATTCAGTCCCTATTAGCAATGAGTTGGAAAAGTGTTGGGTAATTCTATTTTAAAAATTACCTTATAGATGCAAGAAATCACTAACAGTTAAGATCATACTTTTCCAGTAGAAAAAAATACTAAATATGATTTGTGACAATAGTAGTGAATAGACTATATGGAAGATTTTCCACTCTAAAATGGCTAATGGCTAAGCAAAAACCTTTACCTTGTTTCTTTAGACAAAATCCATTAAAATGACAGAAGAAATATACAAGAAGAATAAATCTGTTATATCACAGAAATGCTGCTGTCAATAGACCTAAAATGGAAGAATTTTTGGAAAGTAGAAAACAGGCGGGAGCAGATCAACCATGAAACCCAACATAGGCGAAGAGAAAGAGAGGATCCCCACAAAAGTAAATCTTCCCAACAGAACCAAAAAATAACCCCAAGGTCACAAGTAATGGATCTTGGAGTAGCAGTGAGCCTTCTACCAGCAGGCATGCTGATTAATTTAAAGACAGGAATTTTTTTTCTGTTTTCTCAGTCTTAGTTTCCGGTTACAGTATTTGCTCCTAAGAGAAAACCATGACTAGAGCTTTATAAATAAAATGATATTAGAAGGAAACTCTCAGAATTAAGAGTGGAAGTGAGAATAGAAGATTGGTGGACAAGGGACCACCAAGAGGGCAAATTCTCTAGATACTAAAAGACCAGCAACACTTCCTGTACCCACGAAATGGAGCCAGCACTTTCTGTGACTTTCCTTGTCAGGGGAGTAGAGGTTTTCATTTATGTTAGGAAGGCTGCATCCAGTTAATGGCATTCTAAATATGAATATACCAAAGATCACCATGAATTTGCGGAAAATCAACACCAATCTGAAAAAAATCAACTACTCTCCAATGAAAATGTTGATGCTAATGGTATTAGAGAATTTTAAAATGAGTATTAATACTATCCTCAGTGAAATTCAAAGGGCAATCATATCCATAAAATAAAAAATGCTGCTATGAAGAAAGAAATAATGAAGTCCTGGAAATTAAAATCATGATGGTGAAAATTAAAAAAAATAATCTCAGTAGCAGGGCTGAATCACAGGATGTTTTTCACTGTTTCTCTATATAGTCTTTCATGTTGACTAAAGTTTCATCTTTAGGCTCCAAGTGGTGGCCCTCAATCAGTTTCAGGCTTTCCCTTAATGGCTAAAAGACAACTGCAGCAGCTACAGGTCTCAGATTCTTTCAGTAAAGATCCAGCCACAGACAGGGATCTCTTCTGGTAGCTGCTGCGTGACTCCCAGGATCCATTGTCTCATAGGCCTGAGCCTTACAGGACGCATGGCTTTCCCACGGGGATGGGGGTAGGGTCAGTCTCACCCAAACCACTGGAAGTAGAATAAGAGAAAGGTGAATTCCCCATGAAAAAAAGTTGGTAGGAAAAAAGGAGGAATGGATGTGGTGAGCCAATCAACTGTACTGGGGTGGGGAACCTTTTCATGTTGGAAGGGTGCATTAATTTAGCTGTAATCAAATAAGGCCACATCCAAGAAACTTCAATTAGATATACTTTAAAAATGTACACCATTTTGTAAAAATCTAACTACTATGTACTTAATAATTTCAAAAAATGAAAATTATTTGTTAATTTTAAAGTTAACTAACCTTTTAAGGACTTTGTTGTGTCTGCTTTTTGTTGGAAAGCATTTGAATATTTGGTTGCAGCTTGGAGGTCCGCAGTTTCAGCTGATCCTCTAGATGGGTATTAGTCATTTGTGATCTTAAGGGCATCTTAATTGGGTTAGGTAGGAGAATGTAGATTCACAGCAATAGTGGTTGAAAAGCAAGAAAGCATTTTTTGGACAAGTTGCTGAAGGCATGGGTATTCTATTGCATTTTTCCATATTTCATTTGGATCTTTCTTTAGCATCAAACAATGACTTTAAAAAAATGTCATCTACTGAGACCTCAATCAATTCCATCTGTAGTTCTTTAGGTGCCTTGGTGATATCAACTAAGTGGGGCTGAAATGCTAATTTGAGTGTGAGGTCATGATTCTCAAAGTCAGTGCAACTTTCATTGTATTCTCCAATTAATAGGTCTATAACAGCTGTGTATTCTTCAAATGATTCACATATATCGTCCTGCTCATAAGTGACCTTTGCTAACTTGGGAAAATGTTCATCCAAAATTTCCTTTTGAAGAAGTGTTCCTTTTGAAAAAGCTATCTTTTTTCAAAATATGTGGATTTTTTGACCATATATCATATATAGACTTAGTTTTACCTTGCAAAGAAATATTCAAGTCATTTTGATTTGACGTGATATCAGACAGAAATGCTGCATTCTTATACAAATCTTCTTCTGATAATTCACATTGCTGATTCTGTTCTTCATAAAATTTAATTATCTGTTCTCACAGAGATAAAATTTTGGCTAACACCTGTCCCTGCGATAGCCAACGCACTTTAGAATGATACAGCAAATCCACACTGAATACTTTAGCATGTCATGAAACTGTTGATAAAATTGTAGATGCCGTGTTGCATTTGCATAAATATAGTTAACAATACTTAAAACTTGTTGCAAAGTGTCACTTAAAATAGTAGCTTTAGCACAGAGATTTTGCTGATGCAAGATACAATAAAAAGAAATGAGAACACCTGGCTCTGTTAATACTTTTTTTTAATCTGTGTGATAAACCCTTCATGTTTTCCTCTCATGGAAGGTGCACTGTCTGTACATACACTCACTAAATTTACCAAATTTAGTCCAATCTCATAACATTTATCATGAAAGTTGTTGAAGATATCTATTCCCTGTGTTCTGTTTGCAAAAGTGCCCAAAGTGAGTAGCTCTTCATAGCAAAGAAAATCTTCTGTTATGATCTGAATGAAGTATAAAACATGTGCTGAGTCAGTAGTGTCAGTTGATTCATCCAAAGTGATTGAATAATATATATTTTCCTTTTGAAGTATTGCATGAAGTTATTCTGTTAAGTTGAAGGCTAACTCACACTGCCAATCAGTTATGGTTCTCCTTGAAGAAGGCAATTTTTGTACTTTGAAACATTATCAGGATCTAAGCATCCTGTAACTTCGACAACGCATTCTTTCACAATTTCTACATCACTGAATGGCTTCCCTTTTTTCCCAAATATATAAGCTATTTTATAAGTTGCTTCAGTGGCATTATTTCCAGGTTTTGTTGTGGCTTTAAAGAATTGTCTTTGCTTTTGCTTTTGCTTTTCTTATTTTAATTTCTGCAATACAACCTTTCACATCTCTCCCTCTAATTTAAAATATTTGTGGTCCTTATGAATGTTATAATGCTGATGAACATTGAATTTCTTTAATGTTGATATTGCAGTATCACAAAGCAAGCAAATCATCTTATCTTTAGCAGAAACAAGATAATATTGCAATTCCCACAATTTTCACTAAAAAATGTTGTCTTCCTTTAGCATTCTCTTGGTCTTCTTTGAAATGATGGGCTGTTAAGCAGACAGAATTAAAAAATACTGTCAAGTTGTGTGACTATTCACAACCTCCACTTCAAACAGAAACACAGTGCATTGTTGTCAAAAGCTGATAACAGACTGGCATACTTGACCCTCATAAACTCTTGCCAACTGGCATCCAGCAGTAGTGGTGCCAGTCAGGTTGGGAAGTTAGAACTAAATCATGATCACAGCAGCTGTCAACTCAGCCCTTATGGCTTACTAATGTTCTAATTGTGCTGGTCAATCTGGGAGGATTATTTCATTGTACCTTATTTTATTCTTTGGTATTTTAAATAAGTTCATTTTAAAAATAAAATAAAAATGTAAAAGACAAAACAAAAATGTATTAATAAAAATAAAAGGATTTGTTCTCTAAATTTTGGATTCAGTCAAAAGGCCACACTTAAGGACCTAGAAGGCCACATGTGGACACAGGTTCCCCACCCCTGAACTATACAAACCAAACAAGTCAAAAAATAAGAAGGTAAATGATCTGAAAATTAACTTAACATACTTAATTTTAATAGTCATATTTGTTTTTTTATGATATTATGTTCTAGACCCTGGTTCTTGAGAACTTTATCAAGTTGAGAAAATGAAAAAAATAATTTTGTCACTAATTTTTAGTATCAAAAACATTTAGTTATAAAAATTTGAAGTACATCATGAAGAATAAATACCATTGGTGTCAGCATTATGAACACTCAAAATGTTTTCAAAACCTCAAATCTATCTGCTAAATATACCAATAGCCACTGAATTATTTCTTTTCTGAAGATTTGAAAATTTCTGTTATCCATATTGCACCAAAATTCATATTACAATGTAAGTGCATAAATCTGGCCAAGTATAATTTCTTTTTATAAGCAACAGTCCTTGATATTGACCAAAAGTGCTTCATTACCAGTAATCATATTCATACAAGACAAAGAAAATTATCTCATATTTAATGGAGAATTTTTGCACTGTGAAGTTCCTTGATGACAAAGTTAAGGTCATCTTATAGATGGTTGAACATAGTTTGAAGGTCAATGATTGGAGATGGACAATTCAATGCATCCCCAAAATCATAAAACAGAGAATTGCTGGACCAATATTATTATACGTTGCTTCTTCTAATCACTACCTACTCCATCCTCTGCTCCAGCCACATTTTAGCAAATTCAAAATGAAGAATATTGATGCAGCTTCAATGATAGTGAAGAGCTCCAGGTGTTAAGAAAACAGCATATTTTTTTCCATGATAGCTTTAGGCACGAATTGATATAAGTAAGGTTAAACATAAATTTCTTTTATGGTAACCAACAGAAAATTTGATCTTTGGGAAACTGGGAATTTAATATTCTTAGTCAAGGCTTCTGTTCAACTTTGACTATATATATTGGATAAGAAAATATTCTAAAATATCATTTCAATTTCCTTTCCAAGTAATGTTTTGGCAAAGTACTCAGAATGCAAGGTTTCACAAGAATTTCTTAAATGGTGTGATTTTTGTCTAACAATTAAGGGGACTATATTAAACAAACTTTCACAGCCTTTGGAGATTGGTAGTATGGCTTATTACCATTTACTCTTATGTACTACAATGAATTACACTTTTGGAAAAAATATCTGTCAGTGAAATAACTAAAAATAAGCTTTTGTGATTTTTATTCAAATAATAAGGCCACATGGTATCAATGCTCAGTGTTTATATACATAAACGATGTTGAGAAATTTTGACTCACATAATATACAATATATGAATCTAGATTTGAACTAATCATCATCTTTTTGTCAAAGATCTTCAAGAAGCTGTCACTTTCTGACTTGTAGGTCAATAAATGTGTGTATTAACTAGTGGATGTATGTTCTAGACATCTAGGAATATCTGAAACTCAATAATTGTACTTTTATTTCTATTATACCTATATCTGAAGCCTAATACCTTACATCATTTTATGACATTAGAAGACAGCTTCAAATGACAACTTTGAGAGTGCCCTCATTTCCGTCATGCTGAGGCATGATGAATGTTAAGTCAAGTTACAGATGAAAAATAAGATATAAAATAATGGATATTTTGAGACTCAATATTAATTGCTAGAAAATCAAAGCTTACTTTTTATGTGAAAGTATAATGTAGATACAGTAAAAAAAAAAACATTTAATTATACAGCTGGATCATTTTTGACAGATGGATACACCAGTGCAACCCAAACCACTATCAAAACATAAAACATTTTCATCATGCCAACATGTCACCTCAGGTCCCTTCCCAATCTATCTCATCACTCCCTATTCTGTTTCATCCATCTATTTATTTACCCACTGCCAATGCCCCACAGTCTTACTTAGCTTTATTCAGTTTTGAAGTTAGGCAGTGTACATCCTCCAAATTTGTTCTTATTTTTCAATATTTTTTGGCAATTTTAGGCCCTTTGCATTTTCATATAAATATTATAATCATTTTGCCAAATGCTATTAAAAAAAGAACCCCAACTGAGATTTTTTAATTGAAATTGCATTTACTCTACACATCAGTTTGGGGAGCATTAAATTTTCAGCAATACTGAATATTCTAAGCAGAAATATGACATATTTTTCCATTTATTTATGCCTTTTAAAATTTCTTTTAGCATTTTCTTATAGTTTTCAGCACAAAGGACTTGCACATCTTCCCTTAAATTTATCCTAAAGTATTTTATCATTTTATGAAGTTATTGTAAATGCTATTTTAAAAAATTTTTCATTTTAAAATGTTCATTAAGAGCATATGGAAATATAATTGATTTTTTTACACTGTCTTTGTGTTCTGTAACTTTGCTAAACTTGTTTATTTGTTTTATTATTCATTTCATTACCAGTTTTATCATAAGTTCCTTAGGATTTTCTACATCTACATTCTGTTGTCTGCCAAAACTTTGTGTTTCTTTCTTTTCTTTGTTTATGTTTTTAGCTCTTTTTCTTGCCTTAGTGCATATCCAGTATGACCTCTAATAAAAGTGGTAATAGCATATATTCTTCTCTTGTTCCTATGTCAGGAAGAAGATATTAAATATTTCACTATTCAAATAATGTTAATTGTAGGTTTTTCTTAAGTGCCCTTTGTTAGATTAAGGAAGCTTTATTGTATTCCTAGTTTGCCGAAGGTGGATTTCTTTCTTTCTTTCCTTAGTTCTGTCAGTTTTTATGTATTTGTGTGCTTTGTTATGAGGTACATACACATTTAGTTTTCTTAATTTACCCCTTTATTGTTATGAAATGTCTCTTGCAATTTCTGGTAACACTATTTTTTTTCTTTTTTGTTTGTTTGTGTATTTTGTTTTGAGACAGTGTCTTGCTCTGTAACTCTGGCTCGAGTACAGTGGCATCATCATAACTCACTGCAACCTCCAGCTCCTGGGCTCACCTGATCCTCCTGCCTCAGCCTCCCAAGTAGCTGGAACTACAGGCATGTGCCACCAGGCTCAGCTAATAACACAATTGTTTCTCTTATACTAATATACCTCTGCTAGTACTGTCATGCCTTGTTATACTTAGTGTTTGCATGGTATAGCTTTTATTCATTCTTTACTTTCAACCTATCTGTGTCTTTATGTTTAAAATATATTTCTTGTAAACATTATATAGTTGGTTCTTATTTTGCATTCAGACTGACAGTCCCTGACTTATAGTTGGGGTGTTTAGTACATTAAAATTTAATGTAATTGTTGATATATTTTATTTTAAATCTATCTTGACTTTTTATTTTTATTTGTCTCAACTGTTCTCAGTTCCTGTGTTGTAGGCAAATTAACCACTGTTTTAAAAAAGTTCATTTTATCTCTTCCATTGACCTTTTAGTTATTTCTCTTTGTATATGAGCTTTTTGTAAGAGAGCACTATAGAGATTACAATATGCAGTTTTAACTTATCATAGTATGCCTCAAAAATAGTCTACTACTTTAAAAACAATGTGAGCTACATATAACAGTGTAAATCCAGTTACCACTCTTTCTTCCCTTTGTACTCTTTTTGCTTAATATTTTACTTCTACAAATGCTATACATGTCTTTATATTTATGACCTAATACTGTTCTACCATTCTTTATTACTTCATGCAGAACCATGTTTCTACCTGGTATCTGTTCTATTCAGCCTAAAAAAAATGTTTTTAGCATCTTGTACTGTTAAATTTCTTAAACATTTGTCTGTATGAAAAAAATTATTATGCTTTCTTTTTAAATTATATTTTTACTATACATAGAATTCTACTCCAATTTGTAATTATTGCTATTGTTTAAAGTTAGCATTTTAGAGATCTTGTTCCGTGGTCCTCTGTCGCCATTGTTTTTGATGAGAATACACTATCATTAATATCATTGTCCTCTTATATGCAATGTGTCTTCTCTGGCTGCTTTCAAGATTTTATCTTTAATTTCAGAAGAGTGACTGATTTATTGAGGTGCTGTTTTGTTATGTGTTTACTGCTCAAGATTTGCTGAGTTTTAGGATCTGTGACTTAATTTCTTTAATTAATTTTGGAAAATTCTTGGCTATTATTTCTTCAAATATTTCTTCTTTTCATTGTGTCTCTGTGCTATTTCTGGATCTCCAATTTCATTTATGTTAGATGGTTTGATAAAATATCATAGATCTTGTAATCTCTGGTTTTTTAAAAAATTCTTTAAAAATTTTTTTTCTTTTGGTTTGAGTTTACAAAACTTCTATTGACTTGTCTTCAAGTCTGCTGATTCATTCTTCTACTAGGTCCAGTGTTCCCATAAGGTAATTAAAAGAATTCTTCATCTATGATATTGTATTTGTTAATTTTTACCATTTTCTTTTGGCTTTTTAAAATATGATTTTCATTTTTCTTCCAAAATTTTCTATATGTTCATGCATATTATTAAACATTTTCAACAGAATTTTTCATATACCTATCATAGTAAATTTTTAATTGCTGTCTAATAATTTCAAATTCTGAGTCATTTCTTATTCTGATTCTATTGACTATTTCATCTCTTGTTAATGGGGCATATTTTCTTGCTTCTGCATTTGTCTCATAAGTTTTAATTGAATATCAGACACAGTAGGCTAAATAACAATAGAAATTGAAGTAAATCATATTTATGTCTCCAAAGGGTACATATCTCCTTCTCTCTGGCCACTAGAGACAATCTAGCCTGTCAAGCATCTTACGTCTGGATTTTTGTTGTTGATTAACTTAGGTTTAGTTCACCGCAGCTTCAAACAATGTGATGGCTGAAATAAATCTTTCCTTTATTAGGACTTGTGTTCTAAGTGCCTGGAACATTTATTTAAGGTTTTCTGCCCTCTTCTCAGCCATTAATAAGCCCTATGCACCTGCATCTCAGAAAAAGTTTCTATTCTGCCCTTACCCCAGCTGCATGCAGTCACTACCTGGTACTCATTATAAGGCTGGGAGTGCATGTTGTGTTTCTATTAATTCTCCCCCAGACTTCAGTGAGCCTGGTACCCCTACACCTTAGAATGGGTTTTGCTCAGTTCTCTACTCTGACCTCAGTATTTCTCATGAACATTTGTTGAAGGCCCTTGGAAAAGAGTTGTGGGTAGGGTATTCCCTGGAATCTCCCTAGAAGAACCAAGATTCCTGGTTCTTCTAAATGAATATGCTTACCTGCACTGAGCCTCTACAAACTCACCATGAGGTCAGTTCTTCTCTTACATATATGGCAGCTTCCTCCTCCTCCCGTTGCTCTGACAAGGAAGGATGCAATCATGAGTCTCTTCTTTCCTAGGAGAGACTCATTACTTTCTGAATTTCAGTCTACTAGTTTTCTTTACAACCTCGTATCTCTGATGGGCTTTTTAAAAAACATGATTTTGTAGATTATCCAGCGTGTTCTCACTTTTAAGTTGGAATTGATGCTTTCTTGAGATTTTCTGTGTCCTAAGCAGAAGTGAAAGTATTCTCAAATTTTAATTTTAAATAGAGCACATGCTCAACCTAAAACATAAATACTTTATCATATTTATGGTATGCAATATGAAAAGCAGCTTAAATTTATCTTGTATGCCAAATACATATTATAAATATTTAATAAATATGTGTCAGACCCTCAATTAAATATAATGATGATGCTTATAATTTATTAATTGATCTCCCGAATACTTGTACTTGGCAAGAAGAATTTACAACCTTTATTCTCTCAATCCTGTTATGATAATAATGGAGATGTCTTATTTTCAAATAAAAATTATACTATTGACTATCATTTTGAATTATTTCCCCTCTACCCCCTACTTACCTAAAGATTCTCATATGATCCATTGATTGAAAGTCAAAAGCCCAGAGTACTTTTACAACCCCTACTTGGAAATTCATGAGATATGTAACATAATATATCTTATTATTTATTGTCAGACTTCTTTCTTTCTATTTCTTTCTTAATTAAAATTGATATTTTAGCTTGTTTAACCCTCAATGTCACAAACTTTGGCTTTAAATGACTTTCAGGTGTTTCAAAACCAAAATAAGTTCTCAACACATTGGAGACAACAGTAATTTTAGATGCAGAATAGTAGTATCAATCTTATGAATGCAGTGCTGCTTCAGTATCGCCTTACACTTATGCGGCATTATAGAGTTTCAGGCCTTCTGCACCTTATTAGAATACTAACTTTTAAACAGATTCTACTATCTATTAAAGGAGTTGGTGTCACTACTTATTGAAATAACTAAAAAATACCCTACCAGAAAAAAAAATCTTTGGAGAGAGTTTCAAAATTGAGCAACGGAAATCATTCTAGTTAAGTACTGTGGCATGATAATCTTTCATTAGGTTAAGTGATTTAATAAAAAAAATCAGCCACATTTCTTTATGGCCACAATTCAGCTACTTCAGCAGTCTTTGTCAGTGGAAAGAGCTTAATATTTTCCAAATAATATAATACCATCAGGTACTCTATTATTTATTTGCGTTTTACCAATATGTCATTTTGTAGAAAATAAAAGAGAAGAAGATGAAACAGTAAGTTCTTCATGGGATATAGTTATGTGCAATCTGTTACTCTACATTCACCTTTATAACAAGAAATCATTCCTCTAAATTGAAAATTTCCTTTTGTACTGTACAAAGTAATCAGAATCCATGTCAACACACCTGTGCAAGATGCAGTTTAAATTGAAACAAATAACAAACAAGATAATCTTGAGAAATTGGAATCCCTTAACTTTTCAGAATTTTTTCTGTTAACATATTTCATTGTACTATGCTATGTTATCTAAAATGAAAATACTAACCTGTCATGCTAAGTTTTTTCTTTTTTTACCTTTATGGCATAACTCATCATCTAATTTTGAGAATAATCTCTATATACTCCAAATATAAGAAAACAATATTTAGAGATAAGTAACAATCATGACTAAAATTTGGCTACCCCAACCCTGAGAAGTTATTCTAAAATATTGCAAGCGTATGTACATTAAGCTAAATTGTTTTCACCTCTGAAAAACTTACATGATGAACACTACTGGCCAAGAGTTGCAATTCACAGCTTTATTTCTATCTCCAAGTCATGAAGTTTACCATATTAATCGTACTCTATTTATCAAGTAGACTAAGTGAAAAACAATAACCAACATGTTAATTACTGCTCTTAAGAGGTGTTTTCAGATGTAATTTTGACTAAAAAAATTCTAATCATATTCTGTGTGCACCCATACCAAATAGTGCTGAAATATATTAATATAAAGTACACACACACGTGCATGCGTGCATATACCCCTTACTACATATACCTAATTTTAAATGTATACATAATTATTGATGGACTCATACAGAAATATTTCTCTACTCCATAGCTTATAGAATCAGTTTTGCTAAAAGTATTTTAGGGAATGAGAAAACTAAGGTGCAGTGAGATGCAATTACTTGGTAGTTTGTTGAGAGGAAAGGCTGTGATAGAAGTCTCCTGACTGTCACATATGACCAGTGAGCTTTACTATGTTACTAAAGTGCTTAATTTAAAAATGCATTATTTTTCCTAAAATAAGGAAACTTACACTATTTTTAAGAACTTTCCAAATAACCATGTCAGGACAAAAAATAAGGTACATCTTCAGTTCATAGGATGAGCCATCACATCTTGATTCTGTCAATCCTACACTGCCCAGGAATCATTGGCCCAGTTCACATTGAAAAATACACATTTTTATAAACTTGGATTCAAAATATTTTTAATAGTAATATAACTGAAAGGGTACACATTCAAAAACACAAAGCTTAATATTCAGATTTCATAGCCTTACCCATTTTCTCCCTGTAATTTTAATATTAATTGCTTTCTGAATATATCATTACTTTTAAGATGGAAATATATAATTTCAAATATTTAGACACAGAAGACATTCATCCTATGTGCCACCACAGATATAGATTAAATATGTGCCTATCATATCAGGTTGTAATTGCCACTTTATTTGTCTAACAACCCAATAGACTACAAGTTCTATGGAGACAGAAATCATAATTTTTTAATCACTACTATAGCTATAGGGCAGGTATTATAGCTGGTATACAACTGGTGATCAATACATTTTTGTTGATTTTTTATTCATTCATTAAAAAATACTTATTAAACACCTTCTTCAAGCACTATGGTGGAGAATAAAGATTCTGACAGGAACATAACTAAGAAACTCATTGTCTTATAGGAAACATAAATAAAATACAGTGTTGCAATGGCAAAGATAGAAGAGTGCAGTGTTTACAAAAGTCATGAAGAAGAAAGAGGACTTCATTCTCTCAGGTGGAGTCTGTACAGGACTCCTGAAAGGGGTCACACCTGAGTTGTATTTTCAAAAGATGAGTGGGCTTTTGCCAGACAGATCAGTGGGGAGATGTGACAAAGTTCTAGGTAAATGGTACAATATTTGAAAAGACACATTGGACAGGACAAAAATTGACACAACCCATATCCCTAAAATATAAATTAAATCAGTTCTTAGAGAATGTGGCAGTTCTTACTCCACAAGGAGTGAATTATCACTCCAAAAATACCATAAACATCTCCTTGCTATTTCTATCACTCAATCCTAGTCTCAGTTCCCATTGACTTTTATATTCTCACTATTAGAGTTCCATTCTAATTTAATCAGTATGTCCCACTTATCAGCATAAGGTACAGAATTAAATCACTTTCCTTTTATTCAAATTAAATGATTCCGAGGCTCTATTCTATCTCTTCAGAATACTCTTATTATTGATTGCTTCAAGTCCCCCAGGGATAGTTTCTTAGTTCAAAGGGTCCATCTTGGTTAATTTTGCCTCAGGGAGAGAATTTTTAAAAAGCAGGCTCTGTCAGAGGAGGGGCCTCAATTCTGCCTGTCATACTGTGGCTGCTTTCACAGGACTGCTGTTGTAACCTAGGCAGTCTGCCCAAAGAAATGTAGTCCAGGAAGGCAAGGTGTTTCCTGGGGGACCGTGTATAGTGGCTTGACATACACTGAGCCCAATGCTTGGTGATCCAGCTTCCACATATAATTCCTGTCCTTCTAAAGATGGTATTTCCTGCCCCCAACCCTGGTCTTGGAGAAGGTATAAACAAGCTAGTCTCGTGCTTAAGTCTCATGACTCTATGCCACCTTCTACTTAGGTTCCTGGCATAAAAGTTATTTAATGACAAAAACCTTTCTATTTATATACACATATACCCACATAGCCCTTTTTTTTTTTTAACTAAAACAAGCTGAGATCTAGAAGGGTTGCCCATTTTAGTCACATGTTATTCCATGAACTATGTTTTTGTATAGTTTCCAATAATACAGGAGGCCCAGACTCTTATAGGCACACTGCTGATAACCATTCCCTATCCTTGGATGAGTGATATTCCTATTTGTGAAAAACCTAAATCCAGTTCATCCTACACGAAGCTTGTCAATTAAATGTGCTTCCTAAAGCATAACTCTTTTTCTGCCAATTAAAAATTTATCTTGATTCCCTATTGCATATCAAATGTGGTCACACTTGCTAGTCTAGCATTCAAGCGTTTCTGTGTTCCAGTTTCTTGTCTTCTTGCTCATATTACAGCATAACACTTTGCATAATCATAGCCTCAGATATTCTTATAGTAGTGAGGAATCAGGTATCATCTACTTCCAATCCAATCATTTTATTTTACTCGTGAGGAAGGAGACTGGAATTTTAAAGTTCTATTAGGGTAAGGACTTTCCATGTTCACTACTGTATATTCAATGCTGAGACAAATACCTGGCCTATAGAAAGTGCTTACTAAATATTTGTTGCATGAATCAAAGTTTAGATCCATTTTTCAGTTTAATTCCAAGGCATACATTGAAGTATGTATACAGGAACTGATTATCTTATCATATCCAAATTGAATATTGAAACAAATAAAAATAAAAATTATAAACCTGAGCTGAGATGGCAGGTGCCATAATGCTTCTTCACCCATTGTGTGCCTTTGTCTTCTCCAGGGAGCTTCAGCCCTGCAGTTTTCATGTCACTGGTCCCCACACAAACATTTCCCAACTCCTGCCCACACTGAGGTGCCCACAGGGGCCAGTAGGAACTTGGTGATTCCAGAGCACGGACATTCTGGGTGGGTTGCCTTCTGGGGAGAGGGACAAAGACAACCAGAATGTTAGCTCTCCTCCATTCAGACTGTTTTTCTCCCTCACTCCTCCCCCACCCACTGCTGCTGAGTGGCATGGGTGCCCCAAGGGACAACTGAGCTGGGACTCTCAGGAGCAGCTGCTTTCCCTCTGTTGGCATGTCCACTACACCAAGGCTCCCACAGAGAGTGGAGCTCACACCTGTTTTCTTAAAGATCTGCAGCAGACCCAGGGGCGCTCAGACTGTGAGCTCCCTGCCCACAGGCCCTCCCTTGTGCTGCTCACCTAGCTGCTCCAGCAGAGCAGGGCACACCCTGAAGCAGAGGGACATTAAGCCTGCTTGAACACTCCATGGGCATCTCAGGACCAGCACAATTCACCCTGACATGGTCAGGGATTAAACTTGGGGGACTAAGAGACAGGCCCATAGGACTTGATCATGTTGCTCAGGGGCACAGAGGGGAGATTTGTGAACTAACCTCAGGAGGCAAGGAAGCCCATGCAGGCAGAATTGAAAGGAGAGTGCAGTGTGTATCTTAGTAACAGAGCACTTGTGAAGCATCCCGCTCCTCTCAGGTGGGATCTTGGGCAGAGAGGTTCCCACCCTGTGGCACCATTGCTGGTGAGCAATGCTAGTTTGGGCTGTTGCTTACGGCCAGATGCTGGAAGGAGACTGCAGGGCAGGGGAGGAGAGAGAAGAGTGAAACCCACTCCCGACAGCCACTCTGTGAATCCCAAATGGTCCCTCCCCCATGAGTAGACTTTCTGGCTTGGTGGGGACTCTTGAGATCCTCCCTGGTGGCTTTCCCCACTGGTCTGAAAGGTGACCCATGACCCTGCCAAGATAGCCCTTGTGCCCACCTTTGTGGAGCCTGAAGGGAGGCTTACCCAAATCAGCCCTGCCCAGCCTCACTCCTTCACCCACCTCTGCTGTGGTGGAGCACAAGAAGGAGACCCCTGGGAGCTTCACAGCCCTGGCCACTGCCTAGGGCATCCCAGTGCTTCTCTTGATCAAGTAGAGCTGGGGACAGGTCCCCCCAAAAAACACTGCAGTTGGCTCTTTCCTGCAAGCACCACCAACTGGCAGGGAGAACAACGTGGACAGCCCTTTACAGCATTTACTGATTCAACCATACAGGGTGTGACTGATTCTTACCCACAAGCACCACCTACTGTTTCAGATTAAACTGGGCATCCCAATATAATTCATACTGTTAAGAAGACCACAGGGCTGGGGAAAGAGAAAGAATTTCAAAGACTCCATCTTCCTTCATCAACAAGAGACAGGGAATCTGCCCATGCACATAATACCCCACCATTACAACCTACAAAAATTAGCAATTGAGAAAAACAACACACTAAGGATGTCTAAAACCAAGATACCCATCCAGAACCTAGACACCCATCAAAGTACCCACAAGCAGAGCCAAAGGTCCTTATCCAACATACGCTACACCCTTACACCCTTAATAGTAAGGGGGGAAAAAAGCTCTACCTAAACAAAAGAAAAACAAAAACAAAAAGTGACAGCTGCTCCAGATGAGAAGAAATCAGTGCATGAACTCCAGAAGTATAAAAAATCAGCGTGAAAGAACACTCCCAAAGGAGCACTCTAGCTCTCTAGCAATGGATCCAAACCAAAATGAAAATACCAAAATAACAGATAAAAAATTCCAAATATACATTGTAAGGTAGCTAAGTGAAATCCAAGAGAAAATGAAAAAACAACTCAAAGAAACCAGAAAAAAAATTCAGGAAACGAATGAAAAATTTACTAAAGAGATAGATATATTTTTTAAAAACAGAACTTCTAGAAATGAAAAATTTATTTAGGGAAATAGAAAACACAGTGGAAGTTTTATGGCTTGACCAACCAGAAGACAGAATTTCAGAACTTGAAGACAACTCTTTCAAATTAACCCAGTCAGTGAAAAATACAGAATAAAGAATCAAGAGGAATGAACAAAGTCTGTGAGAAATATGGGATTATGTAAAACAACCAAATATAAGAATCATAGGCATCACAGGCATCTCTGAGCAGAAAGAAAAAAAAGCATAAGACCTGGAAAACCTATTCAAGGGAATAATTGAGGAAAATTTTCCTGGTCTTGCTGGAGATTTAGACAGCCAGATACACAAGAAGCTCAATGAACACCTGGGAGATTCATTGCAAAAAGGGAATCACTAACAAATATAGTCATCAGACTGGCCAAAGTCAACACAAAGGAGGAACTCCCACAAACTGTGAGGCAAAAACATCAGGTAACTTATAAAGTAAAACCCATCAGACTAACAGCAGATTTCTTAAGAGAAACTTCACAAGCAAGAAAGGAATGGGGTCCTATCTTTAGTCTCCTTAAACAGAATAACTGCCAGCCAAGAATTTTGTATCTGCTAAGCTAAGTTTCATAAATGAAGGAGTCTTTCCCAGACATTCAAACACTAAGGGAATTTGTCACTACAAAACTCACCCTACAGAAAATGCTCAAAAGTACATTATATATGTAACAGCATAATAGACACCAACCAGTGTAAAAACTCCCAAAAGATATAGCTCACAACTCTTATAAAACAATAGAACAAGAGGTAAAAAAAAAAAACAATAAGGTATTATCCAACATGATGAACAGAACAGCATCCCACATATAAAAACAAACACTCAACATGAACAATCTGAACGCACCTCTTAACAGACATAGACTGGTTGAATGGATGAAAAAATGCAACCCAATTATCTACTGTCTTCGGGAAACACATCTAAACCACGAGGGGTTCACACAGACTCAAGGTGAAGGGATGGAAAAAAAAATATTCCATGCAAATGAAAACCAAAAACAAGTGTATGTAGCCATTCTCATATCAGATAAAATAGACTTTAAATTAACAATGGCAAAGAAAGACAAAAATGCTCACTTAATAGTGGTAAAGGGAGTAATTCAACAAGAATACATAACACTCCTAAATATATATGCACCTAACACAGCAGCTCCTAGTTTCAAAAAGCAAATTCTTCCAGATCTAAGCAAAGAAAATAAACAGTAGCATCTTAATAATTGAGGACTTCAACACTCCATTGACAGTACTGGACAGATCATTGAAGCAAAAAATGAATAAAGAAACAGTGAACTTAAACAGGACTCTGTAACAAATGGATCTAACAGATAGTTGCAGAAAATTCTATCCAAAAACTATTGTATATACATTTTTCTCAGCATGTGGAACATATTCCAAGATTGATCATATCTTAGGCGATATAACAAGTCTCAGCAAATTGAAAAATTCAAAATCATGCCATGTATCTTCTCAGACCACAGTGGAATAAAACTAGAACTCATTCAAAGAGAAACACTCAAATCTACATAAAGTCGTGGAAATTAAACAACTTGCTGCTGAATTGCCATTGGATCAATGATGAAATTAAGATGGAAATCAAAAGATTCCTTGAAAAGAATGACAAAAGGGACACAGTAAAAAGGGATAGAGTAAAAGCTGTCCTAAGGGGAAAGTTCATAACTATAAATGCCCACATCAAAAAGACAGAAAGATCACAAATTAACAATCTAATGGCATATCTCAAAGAACTGGAAAAAGAAGAACAAACCAAACCCAAACCCGTCAGAAGAAAAGAAATAACAAATCTCAGAGTGGAATTAAATGAAATGGAAACAAAACTTTAAAAAATACAAAGGATCAATGAAACAAAAAGTTGTTTCTTTGAGATAAACAAAATCAATAGACCACTAGCCATATTAATCAGAAATAGAAGAGAAAGGACTCAAATAACCTCAATCAGAAATGAAAAAGGAGACATTACAACTGGCATCACAAAAATACACAATATCATACATGAATACTACAAAAAGCTCTATGCAAACACCCTAGAAAAATAGAGGAAATGGACATATTCCTGGAAACGTACAACCTCCCGAGCCTGAATCGTAATGAAATAGAAACCCTGAACCAACCAATGATGAGCAGCGAGATTGAAGCAGTAATAAAAAACCTCCCAAGAACAACAACCAAAAGCCCCGTACTAGATGGATTCACAGCCAAAATCTACCAGACCTACAAAGAAGAACTGGTACCTATCCTACAGAAACTATTCCACAATATTGTGAAGGACAGAATCCTCCCTAACTCATTCTATGAAGCCAGTATCACCCTGATACCAAGCTCAGGAAAGGACACAACAAAAAAAGAAAACTACAGATCAATATCCCTTATGAACACAGATGCCAAAATCCTCAACAAAAACTAGCAAACCAAATTCAACAGCACATCAAAAATATAAACCACCATGATCAAGTAGGTTTCATGCAAGAGAAGCAAGGATGGTTTAACATATGCAAATCAATAAATGAGATTCACCACATAAACAGATACAAACACAAAGAACACATGATCATCTCAATAGATGCAGTAAAAGCATTCAATAAAATCCAGCACCTTTTCATGATAAAAACCCTCAAAAACCAAGGCATAGAAGGAACATACTTCAAAATTATAAAAGCCATATATGACAAACCCACAGACAATATCATACTGAATGGGGAGAAGTTGAAAGCATTCCCCCTGGAACAAGACATGGGTGACCACTGTCACCACTTCTATTCAACATAATATTGGACGTCCTAGCCAAGACAATCAGGCAAGAAAACTAAATAAAGTGCACACAAATCAAGAAAGAAGAGGCCAAACTATCCTTGTTTGCTGATGATATCATCTCTAAAACTCTAAAGACACCACCAAAAAACTTCTGGAATTGATAAACAAATTCAACAAAGTCTCAGGTTACAAAATCATTGTACACAAATCAGTAGCATTTCTATACAGTAATAACAGTCAGCAGAGAGTGAAATCAAGGACTCAATACCATTTACAAAGCCACAAAGAAAATAAAATACCTTGGACTATACTTAACAAAGGAGGTCAAAGACCTCTACAAGGAGAACTACAAAACATTGATGATGGAAATCAAAGATGACAAAAACAAATGGAAAAATATACCCTGCTCGTGGATTGGTAGAATCAACATTGTTAAAATGTCCATACTGCCCAATGTGATTTACAAATTCCATGCAGTCCCCATCAAAATACCAGCATCATATTTTACAGATCTAGAAAAAATAAACCTAAGCTTCATTTGTGACTATAAAAGAGCCCAAATAGCCAAAGCAATCCTAAATAAAAAGAACAAATCTGGAGTCATCACACTACCTGACTTCAAATTATACCACAAGTCTATAGTAACCCAAACATCATGGTACTGGGATAAAATTAGAGACATAGACCAATGGAACAGAATAGAGAACCCAGAAATAAAACCATCTACCTACAACTAACTGGTTTTTGGCAAAGAAGACAACAACATACACTGGGGAAAGGAAGCCTTATTTAATAAATGGTGCTGGGAGAATTGGATAGCCAAATGCAGAAGAATGAAACAGAATCCCTCTCTCCTGCCATATACAAAATTAACTCAAGACGGATTAAAGACTTAAACGTAAGTCATGAAACCATAAAAATTCTAGAAGAAAATGTAGTAAAAATTCTTTTATATATTGGCCAAGGCAAAGAATTTATGAGGAAAACCCCAAAGGTAACTATAACAACAACAAAAATAAATAAATGGGACCTAATTAAATTCAAAACCTTCTGCACAGCAAAGGAAATAGTTAACAGAGTGACTAGGCAACCTATAGAATGGGAGAAAATATTTGCAGACTATACATCTGATAAAGGACTGATATCCAGAATCTACAAAGAATTCAAACAAATCATCAAGAAAAAAATAAACAATCCCATCAAAAAGTGGGCAAAAGACATCAACAGAAGTTTTCCAAAAGAAGATAGACAAATGACCAAAAAACACATGAAAAAATGCTCAATATCAATAATCATCAGGGAAATGCAAATTAAAACTACAATGAGATACTACCTTACCCACATGAGAATGGCCACTATTAAAAAGTCAAAGAGCAATAGCTGCTGGCGTGGATGCAGAGAGAAGGGAACACTTATACACTTTTGATGAGACTGCAAATTAGTACAACCTCTATGGAAAACGGTATGGAGATTTCTCAAAGAAATAAATGTAGACCTACCATTCAATCCAGCAATCCCACTTCTAGGTATCTACCCAAAGGAAATGAAGCCATTTTATCAAAAAACCACTTGCACTTGAATGTTTATTGCAGCACAATTCACAATTGCAAAGATGTGGAATCAACCTAAGTGCCCTTCAGTTCATGAGTGGATAAAAGAAAATGTGGTATATATATAGCAACCATGGGATACTATTCAGCCATAAAAAGGAATGAAATAATGTCTCTTGCAACAACTTAGATGGAACTAGAGACCATTATCCTAAGTGAAGTATCTCAGGAATGGGAAAATAAACACCATATGTTCTCACTAATAAATGGGAGCTAATATATGGGTATATATGGGCACAAAGTGATATAAAGGGCATGAGAAAACAAGAGGTGGGAGGGCAGGAGGGTGAGTGTGGGATAAAAACTTACCTATGGGGTACAATGAACACTATTCTGGTAATGAGCACACAAAGCCCTGACTTAAGCATTATACAAGATATCCATGTAACAAAAATATGTGTACCCCCTTAAGTAATATTCTGAGATAAAAATAAATAAAAAATTATATATATACACTCACCTATCTAATATCAAGCACTTAAATTCAGCTAAAGCTTCCGTATTACTTCTATTTCAATAATAATAATATTTATTGAACATTTAGCATGTGCTAGGTTTGAATGTTTGTCTCTCCCAAACTCATGTTGAAGTTTAATTGCCATTGGGATGGTATTGGGAGGTGGAACCCTTAAGAGATGTTTAGGTCATGAGGGCTGTGCTCTAATGAAGGTACAATACCATTATCACAGAATTGGGTTCTCCCTCTCTTGCTATCTCTCTCACCCTCTCTCTTGGCTCTTCCACCATGTCATGTTATGACACAGCAAAAAGGCTCTCACCAGATGCCACCTTGACATCGTACTTCCCAGACTCCAGAACTATGAGTCAATAAATTTCTATTGATTGTAAATTATCCAGTTAGAGATATTCTGTTACAGCAGCACAAAATGGACTAAGGTAGCACATGTCAGGCATTGTTCTAAATCTTATATATATTAACTAATTTAGTCTTCAAAACAATCCTATAGTGTAGATACTAGTTTTATGTACATTTCACATATAAGAAAACTGAGGCACAAAGAAACTAAACAACAAGTATACTGGGATAAGAATAGAAGAAATTTTTGGCTATATCATGTGTAGGAGCACAGAGTGTCACAGGTAATTTCCAGTTGTTTACCCTAAGTATGTGATTGGATGGAAATGCCAATACAAAAAAAAGCAAACATTGGATGAACATTTGGATTTGGGGGTGTACATGTGCACTTTAATATGTTTGGTTTGAGTTCTTTACGTTAGAGAGATCTCTAAGACATCCAGGAGGAAATACTAGGATGGAAATTGGCATAGAAGTCAGAAGAGAAGTCTTAAATGGGGATATCAATCTGGGAGTCATTGATTTACAATGTGTACAGTATCCAGAGATGACTTGTACAGATACATATATATATACACACACACACACATATATATACCTACATGCTCATACCTGCACACATAAACACACTCAGATACTAATATATAGAACTATGTCAGCTTGAACTATAATTTATCCAGCTTCTGAATTCAGAAAATACTATCTTTTAATACTAAAGCTTAGGGATCCATATAAGTTAGGATTGAATTTAGATACTTATAAAGAAACCAAATTACGAATATTACTCAGAAAAGTCTGGAAGTAAGTATTCGAGAGCCAGAGCTTTTAAGGCACTCAGTAAGGACTCAGGTTTCTTAGTACCTACTCTTCCACCCAAACTGTGGAATTTGCCTTCATTGTGCTGTTACTGTATTCTAAGCATGAAAAAGAAAGTGCAAAGTAGGAAGGGTAGTGCCTATATAAGGAAAGCAAAGCATTCATTTTGCTTTTACTGGCTGGGATGTGTTACATGGCCACCCCTAGAAACAAAAGTGCCTGGGAAATCAAGTTTTTATCAGAGCATATTGTAACCTCAAATAAAATTGAGATTCTGTGTTGTTAAGAAAAATAGGTGAAGTGAATATCAGATAGACATTTGGCATGTGCTTTAGTATAAATATGTCCCCTCCAAAATTTAAGTTTTGAAACTTAAGGGCCATTATGATAGTATCAAGAAACGGAGCCTTTAAGATGTGATTAAGTTATGAGGGCTTCTCCCCTCATGAATGGGGAGGGCTTGTAAAAGAGCTTGATGGAGAAAGTTTGTCTCTTTTGCCTGTTCACTTCTGCTATTTGAGGACACAGGGCTCCTCCCTTCCAGAGGATGCAGCACCAAAGCCCTCATCAGAGAACTGAACATGCCAGTACCTTGATAGTGAATTTTCCAGCCTCTAGAACTGTGAGAAAATAAATTTTGGTTTTATATAAATTCCTTAGTCTGTGGTATTTTGTTATAGCAGCAAAAATTACCCAGTCTATGAATTACCAAGTCTGTGTGTGTGTGTGTGTGCTCGTGTGTGTTTTTAAGAGACAAGGTCTCACTCTGTTGCCCAGGCTGGAGTTCAGTGGCATGATCATAGCTCACTGCAGCCTCGAAATCCTGGGCTCCAGCAATCCTCCCACCTCAGCCTCCCAAGTAGCTGGGACTACAGGTGCACTCCACCATGTCCAGATAATTTTTTAAAAATTTTTTGTAGAAATGGGATCTAACTATGTTGCCCAGGCTGATCGAGAACTCTAGGCCTCAAGTGATCCTCCCACCTTGGCCTCCCGGAGTGCTGGAATGACAGGCATGAGCCCGTGCCTGACCATGTGGTATTTTGTTATAGTCGGACTAAGACAGCACGTCTGTCAGAGAGTTTTCGGGTTTTAGAACTTTAATAGAATTTGAAATTGCCTAGTGTAAATGCCATGATTTTCCAGATGGAAAGATTAAAGTGATTTGCTCCAGGATATAACTCGAGTAAGTGATAGTGGTAGAAAATAAAATTGGTAAAAACAGAATCTAGAGCTCCTGGTTAGTAGCACATCCATCATATCACACTACAGTGTCAGTTGCCCACAAATTTATAATGCTGGTTCAACAACCGTATCCCAGAGCCTTCTGTTTTCCTCTCAACTCCCATAGTTCTCTGTGCCAGTGACCATTATCATACTTATCACACTGTTCTGTAATTATTTGTTAGCATGTCTATTTGCTCTCTAAATTGAAAACACCCCCTGAAGCAGGCACCATGATTTGTTCATCTTTCTGTCCCTTTCCCATCCTCCCCCCACTCCTGCTGTCAGAGAACACTCAGCACATTGTAGATGGTTAATATGTTCCTACTAAATGAATTAACCTCACACAGAAGAATGTAACTTCAGGATGATATTTTAGTGTCTCTGATGGAAGGATATTAAGCATTCTTATGATGTTGATTTTTCACTCCAACAACCCCTGAGCCATTGGGTAAAATCATTATTATAATATTTAATCGTAGATCTTAGGGCCGGTAAAAATCATCTGATTCAGTTCCTATATTCATATAGTCTCTTTTATCATCAAAGTCAACTAAGGACCAGAGAAGTTACACTGCCCAAGGTCACAGGGTCAGCAGGTGAAAGGGAGGAGACGTGGCACAGGTGTCCTTCTCCTTAGGGATACTGATTGTCGTTACTGTTGTTTCTCAGTACATCACATTGCCAAACACGTAATGTAAGGATGTATTTCACTATTACGTTTTATATGTTCAGAGTCTAAAATATGTATGCTATTTAAAAATACTGACCTTTTGGTATGTCTTTAGGTGAAGATGCAAAGGTTTTCACAAGCATGATATTGTATAGGGACAACACAAAGTGAGCCAAAATTTATTATTAAGATTGAACTTGAGTTCTTCTACTTCTAGGTATTGACACTCATAATACATCTTTAGCATCCCTCCAGGGTGGCTTAGATAATCTAAACTTTTGGTTTATAACTGCAAAAAATAGAGGCTAAAATAAAGGCCAGAGTAACTGTCAGAAAGCATTAGTTTTGCTACTATATAAACATATCCATTTACTTAAATTATGCTGGCTTTTAGCATCCACACTTCTGCTATATGCAACATGGCAACACTATTTTCTCAGCACTTTACTCATTTGAAAATGAGAACATGCATTTTATATGATTAAATAAATTAGACCAGGCTAGGCTATGACACATAGTCCTTGTCTTCAAGACCTAAATGAAATCAGGGGAGCCTATTAAGAGCTAGATAGTAAGCATAAAGACAATCAGGTGCAGACTAAACACAAGCTCGTATGCTTCTCATAAATATTTCATATTGTATGTATCAAATCTATCTTATATATTTATAGTAATCTTCATATTTCCGATACAAGTAGTCACGTAAGCCCTATTTCCCCTGGACATAAATTTTACTCAATATAAGTTTGTTGAATACAAATGATTTATGTTTTTTCTTCAATTCAGTGCAACCTGCAGAGGGAGGGAAAAATTTAGAAGTTGTTTGAACAATGACAGACAGTTGGGTAAGTTAAACAGGATCAGTTGGAGTTTGCATGTCAGGGTTATGCCCGTAATGTATCCAAAGAGTCAGAGCCCAGAATTCTGTTTACAAAATATATTTTTATTCTCATACTTGGCCAAATTTGATGCCCTTCAAAACCTCATAAGGGAAAAAGAGCAGGTTTTCTTATTTCTAGAGGAGGCTCAGAAAAATTCTGCAACCTGCACGAATTCTCATAGTTACTAAGTTACAGAACTGGGGCACCAAAGATCTAAATCCAGGGAATTCTGTCTCTAAATTCTGGGCTCCTTTTGCTTCACCATCTTCTCCTATTGTTAGAAGTGGAGCTGTCTGGGTTACGGTGCACAGAACCAATGCGCATCATAAGAGCTAAGCTGATGTTTTATAGATTTGTTTCAAAAATTATTTTTTAACCTAGTTGGGTTGCTAAACAACTACATTAGAGAGAGATAATCATTTAAAACCTCAAATCATTTGATAAAAGTATAAAATAGTTCAACAGTAATTAGTTCTGCTACACAATTGCCTTGATGTGCTATATTTAATGATTACTATGTTTTTAAATTAATAATTGTCTGATATCTACCTAGCTATTGCTATGGGACAAAGAGACTCTTTTTTGTGATATGTGTGCCCTATAATCCTGTCTTTATATCACTCCCTGAAAAGCTGATTAGGAGCAGAACCCATTAAGGTCTATATTAAATGAACTGTGGGAAAATAATGAATCACAAAACCGACAGAAGGAGTTAAATAGAAAATAAATCCTTTAACACCTGTTCATTCTTTTTAAAATATATGCATTTCCTTTGCAGGAAATTTTTAGAAGTCAGTTAAAAACTTGTTCCAAAAAAGACTTATTGTGAATAATTCAGTACCTCCGTCCGCACAACACTATTCTCATGTAACCAACCTGCCCTCCAGATAACAATATCACATATATTGCTACCACTTTTGTATTTGTTTAGTGCTTTATAGCTGAAAAAATAATTTTCATATAATTTATCTCTTAGATCTCTTTCTCTACATTAGCTTGTGCATCCTGTTATATCTACATACTTATTATATTTTACTGATTATCTTTTTTGTCTAAAATGTAAGCTCAGGACTTATTCTTGTATCATAGTACCATGACATATGTGGGTGTTCAGTTTTGAGGATATAGAGAGAATAGGATTTTAGCTCAGAAAGAAGACAAATGTCCTGAGCATCATGCAATAAATTGCATGACAAAATATGTCATAAATCATCCAGAATCTCCTCATTTTCTTAGATCACAGGGACTTAAGAATTTCAGGAATATAGTGATGTTGTCATCATCCTTTAGTATACAAAGGTGACTCTTGTTACAAATATTCTCATCTCTCACTGAGGTTACGCCTGAAAAATGCTTGAAACTCTTGGCCCTTTCCATAAAGACCAAGTGCTGTAACTGTTAATGATTGTCGTTAAAGGGTCTAATTTCTATGCACTTCTATTTCTCATGCCGAGAGGTTTACCTAAACTTTTGAACTCCACATGCCAGATTAGCTGCTCTTCTGCCTCTCTTCTTCCACCTTAGAGCTCAATTCCTCTGCCCAAAATCACATAACCTTGTAATGTGTCCATCCATCCTCATCCATCCACACGTCTCGGTGTGTGTGACTCCCTACTCTTCCCGTTAAAATCTGCTTTGAAGAAATTGTACTATAAATGTTACTCAAATTCATTTGTAAATTTAAGCCACCTTAACCCAAGGGTTTTAATATTTAGCACAGTAACTATAATTCTATAGTGAAAGACTCAGATATTTCACGCATCAAATGAGAAAAAAAATTCATAGGAAGGTTGTGATGAAAAAAAGCAAAGGGCTGAGGAGTTTGTTTTGGGAGTCTAAATTTGGCTGATTCTTTATCTGGATTAGAATCTGACCTTGTGACCCTAAGAGGAGTTTTCTCTACTGCGGCCTCTGACAGACATTCTAGAAAGATTAAGGGTGAGATAGTTGACATTTTAGTTTAAAGTCAAAAAGCAATATTTGGGTTAAGAAGAATGATGTCAAACTCAGTGCCAAAAGCAAAACATTTCAGCTCTTTTATTTCATTTAAAACTTGAAAATATTCTGGAGAAGGACATATATTCTTGGGAAAAAATATAAAGAATAGAGACATCCTTGGAAAAAGAGGCAATATAACTTTTAAAGTACCTAATTTGTACTGATTGAAAGGCACAAGAACATTTTCCCCTTCTCTATCATTTTGCCTACCTCCTAAAGTGAAATCTTGTTATTGTTATTGTACTTAGAACAACAATTAGATATGTTATTAAATATCAACCCTAAGACAAAAATTGGTCAAAGGCATCACCTTGATTTTTATCATCTTATGCCTTGAAAATTACAACTTAAAGCATACATTTTATAATCTTAGTAATGGTTACAGAAATATCAGGTATGTGTAGATCCCTTCTGTGGCAGAGTGTATTTTCCAGAGACAAATATATGTGCCATGCTACATATTCTTCTCACAATGTGACATCAACACTTCAATCAAGAGGTGAGGTCTATGTCTCTTCTCTTTCTCTTTTCCTCTCTCTCTCTGTCTTCTCTCTTTGTCTCCAGCCAACCTTGGAACTCAGCCAGCAACCATGCTGTAGGCAAACTCATACTAGCCCATGTGGAGGAACCACACAAAGAGTTCCACATGGAGAGAAACTGAGTCCCTCATTCAATAGCTAGTGAAAACTGCCAGGTACAAGCAAGCCTTCAGATGATTTCCCTCCCAGCCTTTGGGTCTTCCAACTGAGGCCCCATGCACTGTGGAACAGAGGTAAGTTGTCCCCTTTGTGCCCTGTCTAAACTCCTAGCACTACATGGTCCATGAGCATAATAAATAGTTGTTTTCCTCAAATATATTTTGCATAATTTATTATACAGCCACAGTAACTGAAACATCATCAAATTAGAAATATGTACCTAGTGCTTTTGTTTTCTTGGCTTCTGTCATCAGTGCAATTTTTAATTGTTTAAAGAAATGATAAGACAGAGTGTTACATTATCTACTCCATTTTTTTCATGACTCTGAATCTCCTAGGCATGTTTAATACACTTCTAGAAGTAGAACATGGCACAGCCATATTTCAGGACTCAATTAGCAATTTAGAAGCCACACAGGAACAACATATTCTGTAACCCTATCTGTGTAGTACCCAGATATAGAGATATTTATTTCAACAGATAGTCATTGAGTATCTATATGTGCAAAAGAAGAGAAAGAAAGAGGAAATTAATGTTTAGTAATTTGTACATAGCAGACACTATTAATTCCTTAAAAATACACAACAGCCTTATGACATAGGACATCACCACAGATGAGTCTCAGGGACCTTTCAAGGTCTAACTGCCAGGTGGTGGTAGAGTCAAGATTCAAACTCATATCTGCATTATGACAAATATATGCCTTTTGCATCCTGCCTAGTTTCTACAATGAGATAATAATTGTAACAATTTCAATGAGCGTCATGCAAATTGAGTAAGACAGTTTGTGAAAATTGCCTAGAGCAGAGTAAAAAATAAACATTAAATAGTATTATTGTTATTACACCATTTTGTCTTACTTTTCCACTTAGTGCTAAATATGGTAAAAATACAAAAATTAGTAAGACATCGTCTTCACCTTCAGTAAGTTTACATTATAGTGTTGGGAGTGTTGAGTTGGAGCTATTATGGTTTAAGTGTGGAGATAAATACACAAATAATTATAATTTGAAATAAATTTTAACGAATGACTCAAGAAAGGTATAGGAAAGTGATTACATTCAGTTGAGATATCAACAAATGTCTCATGAATACAATGCTATAAAGGATGGATCTTGATAGTTAAGATTTTAGTTTAATAGATAAGAAGAGTGGCTAATTTCATGTAGAAGGAACTACATAATGAATGAACATGAAAGCATGGGGAAAATTTCAAAAATTCTACAAAGCTCAGTACTCTTGAAGAAAAGAACTCATTAAATTTTTAAGATGGAAAAACTGGATATGTTTATGAGCTTAGAGGAAGAAGTCAATAAAGACTTTAAGAATAGAGATAGACAGACGGCTGTGCTAAAAAAAGGTAAGAATGGAATGGATTGAGGGAGATAGGATTGGAATTGTCCCTGAACAGCGGCGGAGCACGTCGTTCTCAGAAGCTGGAGGAAACTGTGGACGTCGATTAGGTGACTGCGTGTGACAGGAGAGGGAGTCGAGGAAGGAGGCAGACGACAACCAGGTCCTCAGTGGGGCAGGAACTGGTGGAAGTGAGGAGGGCTTGAGAAGGATGGAGAGGCTTAGAATGGTTTTGAAAAGGACTGGAAGAAGACATTGAATAAGGACAAATACAGGACTGATAGTGTTGCTCCTGTAGTCAGTATTTATTGTTCATCTCCCACGGGCTAGATGTTGAGAGCGCAGTAATAAACAAGGTAGACACTGACTCTGCCTTCAAGACAGAGATTAGGGAAGCAAATGGAAAATTACTATTCACCGTGATTGCCATTTAGGAAATCTGAATGGGAAATTGTCATTCAAATATCAGGAGGTATTAACCAAGTAAAGGGGAAGAAATAAAAGTGGGGAGAGTGTTGCAACACATGGCCTAGTGTATGCAAAGAACAACAAGGAAGTCGGGCATATTCTATTTCACTGAAAATAGTACCTTCTGGAAGCTCATAGAGATAGAGTTAAAATGGGGAGAGGAAAGGCTGAAGAATAAGAAGCCCTGACTATGCGGGTCTTTGTATGTTACATCAAGTAGTTTGGACTAAACCTCCCAGACATTACAAAAACACTGAATGGTTTTACATAGGAGAAAAATCAGCTCAAACCTACATTTGGAAAGAAGTCTTGGCTAAAGCTCTCAGTGGCAAATAACAGAATCCCACTTGAGCTGACTTAAGCAAAAAGGAGGAATTTATTAACTATATATTATAGTATTTTTCAACCTTTTTCATATCCTGGCACAGATGGAAAATGATAATATTTATACAGCACCCTGGGGAAAACAGACGAGGCTGCTTGTGGCAGGAGGCAAGCAGCCTGGGGACTCCAGCTGCCCTGAGGGCCAGGGGTTCAATACTGCAGCACACATCTGCAGCACACCGGTGGGGAGCTCTGATCCACTGTGTGAAACTATAGACTCAGGGATAAATCATGCAAACCGAAACACTGGCTGAGCCTCTTGAGCGGCTGACGCTAGGGACTCTAAAGCCATCAGAAGTCAAGGCTCTTTTCTCAGTTTCTCTCTCTATTTCCCTCTCTCTCTCTCTCTCTCTCTCTCTCTCTCTCTCTCTCTCTCTGTCTAGGGCTGTGGGGTCTTATCTCTGCTCCTTTCAGCACATATATGCTTCTTTCTTCTTTCTCTTTCCTTGTGATATATTCTTTGCTTCCTGAGCACATGGCAGAAGCTGCCTCATAACCCACATGTGCAAGTTCTTCTAGTTAAAATATTTAATAAAGATAAACTAACAGTTCTTAGTGTTAACCCCAAGTTCCCAAGAAAGAGATCTGATTGGGCCAGGTGTCCATCCTGTTTGAATCTTTTGTCATCAGTAAGAAAAGTGTCCTATAATAAACATAGGGCTACAGAGGTCTACCAGCATGTGGTTGGAGGTAGACATTTCTGAGAGGGGCTTCAGAAGATGGCAGACCCTGGAGACCTCAGAAGATCAGTCTGGCTGCAACACAAAGCATGTCTAAAGGGAAAGGCAATATGGGATTCATGGAGATGCATTGAGAAGCTGCTGCAGTATGCCAAAAAGGGTCCAGAATGACCAAGGTGAGAGCAAGAGAATAATAGAAGTCATAGAGACTAACAGAAATACAGAGATCTGAGCAACAGTTTAAAGGCAAAATAAATAAGAGGTAGGCTTTGATTAGATGTTGGTATAAGAGAAAGGGAGCCAGATTTCTGGCTTGAACAGACAGGAGAAGGAGTGAAGGAGATGGTATCTTTCACTGTTCAAGGACATGTAGGAGGAATAACAAGATTGAGAGACAGAAGAGTTTCACTATTAGATACAAATTTGAAGTTTCCGTGGGAAATCCAAATGGATATGTCCAATAGGCAGATGGTTAGGAGAGATGGGAGCTCAGATGGGGGCAGTCTAAGAGCAACATAGATTTGGGAGATTTTTAAATAATGACTGAAATTCTGGGATGAAATTGCGCAGTTAGAGAGTTTAGGGTGAGAAGCCAAGCTGGAAAACAGTGAAAAGGACCCTAAGAAAACCCAAATTTTGAGGAATGGTCAGGGTAAGAGAGACCCAAAGGAGACGGGGAAGGAGCACCAAGATGGGAGAAGGGAGCACAAGAAATAGAGAAGGAAAGAAAAACAAAAGAAAAAAAAATTTTCTACAAGTAGGGAGTAGCCAGTAGTGTCAAATGTTGTCAAGAAGTAAAATAGAATACAGAATAAAAACAGCCCAAGTGGATTTAGCAATAAGGACCTTGGCAAGGACGTGGTTTAAGTAGGGGGTGAGTACAAAAGTCAAATTAGAAAGCATTTAAGAGCAAATGGGAGATAAAAAAGTAAAGTTTGAACAAGACTTACAAGAAATTTGGCTGTGAAAAGGCAGAGAGATATGCCAATAATTGGAGAGGGTTATAAGTTGAGGGAGTGTTTTGTTTTGTTTTGTTCTTATATATGACCTATTAATGCCATACAATGGTGTGGCTGTCAGGCATCCCCAAGCTAAAGAGTGGAGCTTGAAATGGTGACAGTAGCTCAAAGAGTGCTGAATCTTTGCTACACGTGCATGAAAATGCCGAGAATAATGCTGAACTGCAGGATTTAGAAGTGCATTTTCTGGTCATTGAATGTATCAGGTGAACAAAGCCTTCAAGGTGCCAACAGACATCATGGTCACATGGACCCATATATGAGCTCCACCCGCACACTGAGAGGATCCTCGCTGGAGAGGAACAGGCTGCTCATAGGCCCCAAAACTGAGGTTGCTCAGAAGAACAAGATAACCCAAAGGAAATGAAGAGGGAAAACTTAGGACTAGAAAATATATATCACATAATGAATGCAAATAAAAAGTAAACAAAAAGAGAGAGATAAGTTGGTAGCTTTCAGGGCATAAGATGGAAGATGTGTGCATGTGTGCATGTGTGTGTTGTATTGTTTTTATAGAACGGGACAGACCTAAGCACTTAGTATTATGCCCAGCACATAGTAGATACTCAATACAGATAGGAAAGAAGGAGGAAAGAAAGGGAAAGAGAAGAGAGGAAGGGAGGGCAGGTGTCTGTAGGCTGAAGAGGGGGACCTCTTCAAAGCTAGTGTCATTGAAGGTGTAGAAGAAAGAATAAATAAATGATGCACCAAAGTCCCAGTGAAGATTGAAAAGTATGAGGTCCAGAACCTATAGATTTATTTTTAAATGGACTGAAATGTGAGTTTAACAGGCAAAAAATTTTGAAAGAATAATACACATAAACATATAGATTATCATACCTGGAAAAGTAAGACAAGTCCCAGAAAACAAAGGCTAATAACACCAAAAATAAATGTAGTGTCTTTAAAATGGTGCTGATGCGGTGAGCTGAGCTACTCTTCCTGGGCTCTCATGAACAATAAAGTAAAAAGATAAACATAATTCCCAGGATCTGTTAGTTATTTACACAAGAAGCTAAACTGCAATCTCTAACGCAAACCACGTTTAACAGGATGTTGAAATGAACTGTTTCACTTCATTTTGGGGCTAAAGCCCCAAAATAATAAATATCACATTCTATTTGAGGTATGACTAAACATGCATGACTTCAAACAAAGTGGCCAAAAACAAGTTTTGTGATTGTTACTCTCTTGTCCTCATTTAGTGCATAAAATTTTGGGCAGTTTGAGAGGAATGTTGGACAGAAAAAGATTTTTGCAGAGAGTTGACGTTCTCTGGGATTCCCTTCCCAAGTGGGAGAACTCGGGGGTGTATCTTCCTCACCTGATTCCTAGGAAATTGGGCTTCTTGGGCACCTCTAGGAGAGGTTGGTATGTTCCCCGGAGCTTGGGGAGACATGGTAGGGTGGTTGTCTAAGAAATCAAGGTTCACCACACTCTGGTGGGCTAAGTGCCCAGGACTGGAGGAAGGGGACCTATGGACACCTACAGACCAAATATGACAGAGAAAACATGAGCCTTTTTAAGATCCTGCCTTGACAGATAAAAGAACATGAACAGAGAGAAACTGGAGGTTCTCTGCTGGAGGCAGAGCTCTAGGGACATTCTCGGGAAGCACTTTGAGAAAGATGTTGCCTCTGTCAAGGGTACTACTGATGAGATATCCCCAGAGCCGGGGCTTCTCCAGGGAGCTCACCAAAGTGACCCATGGCAGAAATGCTTACTGTGCTCAGAGAGCGGTGACACTGAGCATATTGAATGCTAAAATATCTTGAATTCAAGAATATATCTTGAATGTTTTCTTCAAGTAACATTTTTCTACCTTTCTTAATTTTACTTCCTTCAACATCATCCATACGCCAACGATGACAGGGTCAGAAACTGTTATAATGATGGAAACAGGGGTGTGATTTCTAGATTAGGAGACAGAGAATACTGTCAAGCCTTTCCCCTCATTTCCCACTGCTGGAGGCCAGCCTGGGTAGGTCCAAGGAGGGAGAAAATTAACTTAAAACTAAATTTGGAGTGTTAATTATTATACCTGACTGAATATATTACTTATGGAAATGAGACTCTGATCTGTGCCTTGAAGTGGCTGGGGGACTTTTCATTATCTGCATGTGATCAGAGAAGTGATGGGTTTGCTCAGGATTTCATCAAGGGTCAGGGAAAGCATTAACCCTATGCAATATGTTTGGACAAAGAACAAGGGGAAAAATCGAGTGGTTTTCTCATGGCCCCACAAGACCCTCTTGTTCATCGAGATGTTTACACAGGTATTCACAACCCTCACGCTACTTGCTCCCTTTCTCCAGGCAATAGAAAAACAAGACATTTCCGGTATCTTAAAATTTTCATCTGTCTTGCAACTTGAAATTTTAAAAAGCAATAAAAGAATGGAAAAACAGATGGAACCTAAAGTTATTTCATTTCATGTAATGTTGAAATACAGCTTCTCTTTATTTTCTGAAAGAAGTGAGTTAATGTTTGAAGAATTCCTTGTACCTACAGAATATAATATGTGCTGAATGTGTCCATAAATTCCTGGACTAATTTGCTCTTTTACTGCTGTTTTAATGCTTATTCTTAAAATATATTTCATTAATTAAATGATCCCAGTGAAACAGATTTGTTAGGAGAATGATTCTGTAAAATGTTAATGTTCAGGGCTCTATCTGCTCTGGCTGACTTTGGTTTCACAGACTGTAAATTATTTGTTCCAGGCAGAGAGTTTGCTTTCTGAGAATACATAACAAAATTGTGGAATGCTGGTTTCTATAAGTAAAACTTGAAGAAATGAAAGTAATCATCTGGAGGTGAACCAAATTCTCTGCCTATACAAAGCAACCAACAATGTACTCAAGTTGAAGACTAGAATTTGGAGAATCTTCTCTATCAAAATTAATCACAGAATTTTCATGCAATGCCTGACCCACACATTTAGAAATGAAGCAGGCTGGCATGATTGAGTAATTCTTGCAGTAGAATGTTTCCACAACATGTTTTCTACCAAAATCAATTTTTGGTTAATCGCTTGTTAAAATATGATTATTACATTTTTATAGAGGTCATTTAAGCTTTAAATCTTGGAGAAGTAAAAAAGTAAATTTGTTTTTTCCTGTGAAAGATATACTACTTTAATTTTTCATTTGAGGCAAAATGCTGACTTTCACTTTATTTTCTTATTGTGATAAGAACATTTAACATGAGGTCTACCCTCTTAACAAAATTTTTAGGGTATAATACAGTATTGTTAACTACAGGCATGATGTCATACATCACATCACTGGAACTTATTCATCTTGCAAAACTGAAACTTTATACCCTTTGAGCAGCAGCTCCTTATCTACCCTGACCCCCCACCTCCTGGAAACTGCCATTCTACTCTCTGCTTCTATGAATTTGACTATATTAGACACTTCATATGAGTGGAATCATGTGGTATTTGTCCTTCTGTGTCTGGCTTATTTCACTTAGCATATGGTCCTCAGGGTTCAACCATGTTGTCTCATATGGCAGGATTTCCTTCTTTTAAAAGGCTGCATAATATTCCATTGTGTGTATATACCATATTTTCTTCAGCCATTGATCTGTCAATAGGCATTTAGGTTATTTTTACATCTTGGTTATTGTGAATAATGCTGCAATGAACATGGGTGTGCAGGTAGCTCTTCAAGATACTGACTTTAATTCTTTTGGATATATACCCAGGGTGGGATTGCTATATCGTATGGTAGTTCTATTTTTAAGTTTTTGAGGAAACTGCATTCTGTCTTCCATAGCAGCTGCACCAGGGCATTCTTGGGCACTTAGCTCACCATAATTTTCCATAGTGGCTGCATTATTCTGCATTACCACCAGTGGTGTACAAGGGTTCCAATTTCTTCACATTCTAACCAATGTTTGTTGTCTTTTTTATTTTTTATTTTTTGTAATAGCCATCCTCACAGGTGTGAGCTGAAATGTCATTATGGTTCTGATTTGCATTTTCCTGACTATTGGTGATGTTGAAAAATTTTTCATATACCTGTTGGCCATTTGTATGTCTCTTTTGGAGAAATGTCTACTCAAGTTCTTGGCCCAATTTCTAAATGGGTTATTAGGGTACTTTTGTTTGTTATTGAATTGTAAGAGTTCCTTATATATTTTGAATATTAACCCTTTAACAGACATATGGTTTGCAAATATTTTCTCTCATTCCATAAGTTGCCTTTTCATTTCTGTTGATCGTTTCCTTTGCTGTACGGAAGCTTTTTAGTTTGATGTAGTTCTACTTGTCTGGTTTTGCTATGCTTGCCTGTGCCTTTACTATTATATACAATAAATAATTAAGACCAATGTAATGAAGATTTTCCCCTATATTTTCTTCTAGGAATTCTACAGTTTCATCTCTTACATTTAAGTCTTCAATTTATTTTGAGTTGAATTTTGTATATGGTGTGAGATTAAGGTCTATTATTTCATTCTTCTGCAAGTGAATATTCAGTTTTCTCAACACCATTTTCTGAAGAGACTGGCCTTTTCCCATGTGTATTCTTGGCATCCTTGTCAAAGATCAGTTGACTGTATATTCATGGACTTATTTATGGGCTTTCTATTCTATTCCCTTGGTCTATATGTCTGTCTTTATGCCAGTACCATACTGTTTTAATTACTTTTGCTTTGTAATATATTTTAAAATCAGAAAGTGTGATGCCTCCAGCTTTGTTCTTTTTTCTCAAGATTGTATTGGCTATTTGAGTTCTTTTATGGTTCCATATAAATTTCAAGGTAGATTTTTCTCTTTCTGTAAAAAATGCCATTGACATTTTAATAGGGATTGCATTAAATCTGTAGGTCACTTTTGTTGGTATGGCCATTTTAATGATATTAAGGCTTCCAATTCATGAACACAAGATTTCTTTCCACTTATCTTTAATTTCTTTCATCAGTATTTTACAGTTTTAACCGTAAAAGTCTTTCACTGCCTTAGCTAAGTTTATTCCTAAGTATTTTAGGTTTTACTACATAAAAGATTATGTCTTCTAAAAACAGAGATAATTTTCTTTTTTTCTGATTTGGATGCCTTTTATTTCTTTTTCTTGTATAATTGCTCTAACTAGGACTTCCAGGACTGTGTAGAATAGAAGCAGTGAGAGTGGGCACCTTTGCCTCGTTTCTGATCTAAGAGAAAAGGCTTTCAGCTTTTGAGCTTTGAGTAGGATATTAGCTGTGGGCTATTGATGTATGTATGGCCTTTATGCTGGGTCCTGTCAGCACGTGGAGAGAGGCAAAACAGAAGCCAGTCCCATGGGCTGCCCCCATAAAAATTAGAATATTGAGTGCATGGTCCAACTCTTTCTCTACCAAGGGAGAAGCTGGAGTCAGGGGGTTTTCACCTACTTGCTCTGTGCTGAGCCAGTGAGAGGTGGGGGGGGGGGGCGGTTATTGTGACTATATGCCAGTTCAAACATCTTTTTTGTTCTCACTGTCCCCCAGACATTTAGAATATGCCAAATCCCATCAGTGTCCTGAGACAGGCATGATAGAAGCCCGTACCTTGGGCAGCTCCTGAAATATTTAAGACTTTGAACGTATGGTCCAATTATTTCCAGGGAGAAGCTGAGAGCTGCAAGATTCCTTCTTATCTTCCAGTGCTATTCCAGGGATAAGTGTTATGGTGAAATGGTATCTCAAATTTTTCTACTGGCTTCAGTGTGGCTAACTTTGCCTTCATCCAATGGAGCAGTTGAGGGCTGCAGGAGCCTCTCAACCAGTTTATGGATTTTTCACAAAGAGGATTTGTCCATGTATTATTGTTGACATGTTGAATTCTTTGGGGAAGGAAGGTCCAGGGCTTTATATTCTGCCATATTACTGATGTCATCCTTTCCATAATGTTTTCTTAATTTTCTTGTTCTATGAAGCTGAAATTTTTGCTGAGTTTGAATGATAAATTGAAAGAGAAAAAATACAATAATGATGTTTCTTAGAGTAGTTTTATTACTTGAAAAATTCACAATAAATAGAAAATATTGTCAACTAAAACAAAGGTTTGCATGTCTTGTTAGAAATTTCTTTAATATGTTTTCTGATGATGGTATTGGTTCTTTAATGCTGTAAAGTAGAAAGGACAGATATTATGTCTTTAGCAAGGTCAAAAAGAAAACTGGGGACAGAATTTAAACTGACCTGGATTCAAAAGCCTGACCTAAACCTCAAGCAAGTATTCTTTTTTATGGCCTACTGAATGGAAACAATTTCTTATTCATCACAAATTTAGAAGTCACACATTCAGTCTCTAACTCCAAAATCCATTTCTTAACTTGACAAGGGGTGTAGAAAGTATGGAGGCAGTGTTTTATGTTACTATTTAGCAGTGTCCCTGGGAAAAAATTTAAAACCGCATAACTTGGAGTTTTTATCTTCTTCCAGAGAATGCCTTTGCATGGAAGCAATAAAATAACTCCTGTCCATAATCATTAGAAATAACATATACCCATAGCATTGGAACTAGAATCTCGTTTGTTTCCTCCTCCTTGTTTTCTCAACTCATATTCCCCAGGAAAGGAACATACGACATCTCATGGCCAAAATGAACCAAGGCCCTCCTTTAAGAACCAACGTTCTCGCAAAGACAACAGCCTCCTTGCTCAGTAAGTCATTTTATTCCCAGAATGTTGAGAAAAAAATTTCATCTTAAAAACTCCGCTCCACACAAGAAGCATTAGGAATTTCACACCAGAAGATTAAGAGTACTTTATGTCACATGAAGTTGAAACCCTATGTTTCCAAAATTGTATTGTAATTTATGCCCTGAAAGACTCTGTTTTTAAAACAAAAATGTGATGTGGTTCTGAAGAGATTCCTGTTTTCTTAGTTGTCCTACTGCATAATGCATATCAGAGTGTTCACAGAAAATTTTGAGCCAGCTGTGCAATCTACTGTGTTGCCCTAGTTTTCATGCCCACAACCTGTTAGAACCCTGTGGCTTCAGCTTGTTCATTAATTGTTTGCATATTCCTTCTGTAAATTCCAAGCAACAAAAGTAGAGGTAGGCATTATTTCTGGAGGCCCTGATCATAGTATGGAGTGGAGATTCAGCAGTTAACACAGGAGACGGGCCTTGCCATTTACGTCTGAGTAGAAGAGAAAGATGTTAAGCCACAATTGACATTATTAATTATTCAAGTACAATTGTGGTAAGTGCTATGAATGGCAGTATAGGGGACTGTGGAGGGCATAATGGGGAATCTGAACCAATGCAGAGTCTCAGGTGTCAGGGAGTCAATGGGGCAGAGGCATTCCAAGCAGAAGTGATGACAGTATGAAGAGCATGGCACGGAGAGAACATCATGCACTCCAGGAAATGAAATAAATCATGTAACTAAAGCAGGTTTGTCAACTGAGTTTCTGTGGGACTCTAGGGTTCCACAAGATGTCACTACAGGTTTCATTAGATTGGGTAAAAAGGGAAGAGGGCATTTTTTAAAACTTCATATACCACACAAGGTTAGCACTTGCAGTGATGGATTGTTACTGAGTGGCCCCAATAGCAGCTTCACTGACAGTCTTGTAGCTCCATATGATAGTGTGCAGTAGGAATGAGTTCATCTGTACAAGTGCACTCTCAGTTTTTCCTTGAGATAGGGAAGGTCAATGATAAATGGTGAATACTGAATTGAACAAAAGGGAGGGGAGTAGATTGATGATATCAGCATCTCCCTCCCAAATTGTCTCCCATGCCTCCTCTTACATGTTAATGACTGACTTATAAAGGTGACCAAGCTCTACTTGTGTAATAAAAAATTGTGGGGAAATTTTTATTCTAAAGAAGGTATTTTTACATGTCATGACTCAGTTTCTCCTGTGCTGCTTTGCTGTGCTACACAATCCTTACTCAACAATATTTACAGCCACAGTAAATATTGTAGAACAAGGGTTGTGTAAGATAGAAGTGAATTATATTGTGAAGTTTTCGTGTTCTCGTGATTCTTTCCCATTTGTTATTGTTATGGACTGTATGCTCGTATTCCCCTCAAATTCATATATTGAAACTCTAATCCCTAGTGCATGGTATTGAAAGGTGGAGTCTTTAGAAGATAACTAGGTCATGAGGGTGGAACACTCATGATGGGATTAGTGGCCTTAAAAGAAGAAAAACTAGAGAGGTTTCTTATTCTCTCTCTGCTTTCTACCACATAAGGATACAACAAGAATTCAGCCATCTGATAACCGGGAAGTGGGCCCTCAACAGATACCTGATCTGCTGGTACCCTGATCTTGGACTTCCCAGCCTCCAGAAATGTGAGTAATAAATGTTTTTTGTTTAAGCCACCCATTCTATGGTAATTTGTTTTAGCAGCCCAAATTTACAAGCACATTTATTATATCATTTTGCACTATACTTTATCAACGTTTACATTTTCCAAAATATCTAACATTCCATCATGACGATTTTTGAAGAGAAAATTGAGATGGTAGAGGAGGATTCTAGGCCTGGGTCTGTGGATAATTCTGATAAGGTTAAGTGATAATTACAAATTTCTAAGTCATTTCACTGTACTAGTGCAAGAAAGACACAAAATAATTTCATTTGATAACAAAAACTAGCTATCAATGGGTTTTGCATAGGTTGGTTAGCCTAGTCATATTCTATTGTGCAAATACATCAACTGCTGCAGGAAAATTAGAAAGACACTTGAGTAAAAATCATAGCCATTTGATAAGTAAAGATGTTGATTTTTTTAGATGGCTATTGGAATCTCATAATAAAAGTGAAACTTTTGTTTTTAAAAAAGATCACATTTAATGAAAAGTCTCAGGAAGCAAGTTATTTAGTAATTGAACATGTTGCCCAGAAAAAGGAAAAACATGATGCACTTGGTGAGAACATAATAATGCCAGCATAGAAATATATAGTGATAGGAAGAGTTGTAATTTGAGAATTTGAAAAGGTTTCATATTACATGGTATGATAAAATATCATATTGATGACATGTCACACGATGCTAATGAGCTTTGGGATAATAAACCAAAGAACATCTTCCCAATGCAGGTTGATGACTCAACAGATTTCATCAGTAAATGTCATGTTGTAGCATTTGTATGATTTCTAAATGATGGTGAAATCCAAGAAAACTTTTTCTGCTACATCTAGCTTGCCCAAACAAACAAAGGCCAAGATCAATTTAATGTTGTGCCACCATATCCGAAAACAAAAAGCCTGTCTTAGAGGACTGTGTTGGCATCTGTGCTGATGGTACCATGCACCTATTGTAAAAAAATGAAAATCCCAATATTGTTATATTCATTGCTTTCTTTACTGAGAGGTGCTAGTGTCAAAAACTCTTCAACATGAGATTTAAAAATTCCTATGTGATGCTATAAAAATGGTTAACTATTAAACAAAGACCAGCTCACTCAACAATTTTTAGAAACCCGGACAAAGACAAAATAAGTCTGCCCCCTACAGAAATCCATATACTTAGTAGAGGAGGAGTTCTCTGTAGGGTGTTTGAGCTGAAGGCTAAATTGCAAGCATACTTTCAGCAAGAAAACAGAAGACCAGATTTTACTAAGTGCTCTAGCAACTAACCTGCTTCGCAAACATTTTTCATCACGTGAACCAGTTGGACAAGTCTCTGCGAGGCCCTGAAGAAAAGGTTTTGATGTCAAGTGACAAGACGTTTGGCTTTAAAAGAAACAATCATTAGAAACAATCATGTTGCAACAGGAAAACTTGAAATGTTTCCTATGCTACTTGGATCGAAAATGAGAAAGGTTATCAGCAAGTCTCTAGTCTTGCAGAACAACACAAACACTTTTCCTCTCTTTGTACACAAGCACCTGGCCAGGCGAGGGGCTCTTTCCCTGACTCTCTTACTCAGTCTAAGAACCGCATTTTTTAGTATTTGTGAAGTGAAAAATGAGCACATACTTCACACTGAAGAGGTGAATTCCATTATTTGAGTTTATGCACGCATAGGCCTCTAAAAGAGATCAAGAAACCAATATATGTGTATGAAAGTTTTGTGAACTGTCTAGGCCTATATTTGGGCCTGATATGTGGCTCAGTAAGAAAATGTTTTTCAAAGTCTTATATAAAATTGTGCTTAAGCTATATTTTTATTCATAGTGCTTTATCTTGTGGTTTGGTAGCTTTATTATTCAACATTGTCAATAAATTTTCATGTAGAAATAACATTAATTACAATCAGTTTATGATATTTATTTAAGTGAAATATATAGAGCTTATCATTAGAAAATTAAATCTCGTTTTGGCTCAAGCCAATTATTTAAAAGAAACTTATGTTTGTTTTGTAATTTTTTTGAATTGATGAAAATTAAAGAATAATAATTTCAAAAACAGTAGGATAAATGTAACTGTTTTTAAGAAAAACTTGCATAAAAAGGCATTTTTATCTTTCAATACGGAAAAAGTACAACTATCTTGTACATGCCATATACCACATAACAAACCTCATTAGCATTTTATTAGGGGAAATTTGTAATGAAGTGCTTAGGCCTACTTGGATATATTATAAAAATCAAACATAAAAATTTTAAATAAAGAAAAAGCTAGAATTTCCTTTACCTACATGTTGACTTGCATTAGAGTTGATATTTGTTGAGAGGTGGAACAACATGAGAATAGGCTAATACACTGGCCAAAATAAACAGATCCACAAAAAAATCATTCTTTACTCAAAAAAGCATTGACAATTGTTAATGGATTATATCATCTACAACTTACTTTTCCCACTAATATATTATGAGCTATAGATATAATAATTTTTATATAGGATTCTGTGAACTCTGAAAAGTATTTCAAGGGTTCCCCAGCATAAGAAGATTGAGAAAGGCTGGGCTAGAGCAGAGGAAGTAATATATTAATATATACCAGATGAGGCTGGGCATGTAGGTAAGGGCCAGATCTGGAGTGGAGCTGAAGGGAAGCCCATCTATTAGACACTCATTAAAGCCAAGAGAACTTGGTGATATATTGATATAGAGGAGAGAGGAGGCTTAAGAGGTGTGAAAGATGAGTTCTATGTTTGTGGTTTACATAGTTTATCATGGATAATGGTACATTATGAGGTTCTAGTGAATGTTAGAAGAAGGCCAAGTTTGGAGGGTAAGATAAATTGTTCAGTTTAGGCATATCAATTTTGAGACCTATAAGACGTCAGAGGGAAAATGCAGTGAAGATGGTTAGATATATGGGTCTAGAGTTCAGAGTAAAGGTTTGAGCTGGAGAAATCATGTTGGGATACTTCCTGATACAAATGAAAGTTACAGCCCTGATGAAATGCCCTGGAAAGAAACTTTTGTATGAGAAATAAGAGAGGCTAAGAATCACCATTAAGGAATTTGAATAAGGGAAGGAGAGAAGGAAGTAAGGGATGGCAAACATAAGAGTAGGTTTGTTGAAGTTGTAGGTGCCCAAGATACACAGGTGAGGAGAGAAGTAAGTAAGGTATGAGCAAATGGAATGCAGCACGGTAAGAAAACCATGAGAAGTTTGGTTGTGAAGGAGAGTAGAGAGATAGGGTGCTAGCTGGTAAGCCTGTCCTTAATAGTGGGGGACCTGCAGCAAGAGTACAAATGGAGGCCTATATGCCATATGTCTAAACATTTAAAAGTTATAAATTAAACTGACAAAATGTTGAATAAAAGGTCTAACTTCCTACCTTAAAAATGTGTCTTCATAGCAAATCTGGAAGGCCAGGTTCAAATGTGAAATTCTTGGAATCCTCCAAATTGTGCACTAGGATGTTCAGCATGGGAAGTGCCGGTCCCAGGTCCTTGTTCCTGCCCAATAATTGGTTCCTCTTTTTCTTCTGGTCCCATGAGCAACCTCACACTCCTGCATGAGGATCCCTTATCCTGGATGTCCAAGCTCTCTCCAACCCCCTTGAAAATGGGCCGATTTGGCCACACCTCAGACCCAGGTGTAGTATGGCCCACACTTGGGAGAGGGTCCCCAAGAGGAAGCTTGTGCAGGTCCTGAAGATGGGCTTGGGGTTCTTGAAGCATGGCATAGAAGAAGGGAACATGAGATCTGAATGGAGCTCTTGTTCCTCTGGACACCTGACTCTGTGAAAAGCTGCCTGGTAAAGTCAGATCCAGGTCCTCTGAAGCACAGGGTCCATGTTAGAGGTCTCTCTTCCTTCGTTCTCAGGGTGGTAGTGGTAGCTGGAAGGAGGGCTATTTTTAAAATGCTAGTCACATTTTTTTCCCTTTTTTGGAAATAAACTGTCCTTCTTGGCAGGTAAGTAGAATGGCCTGCTTCTACTCCAACATTTCCTGTTCAACATTATCGAGAGGAGGAAATCAATAGGCTGTAGCATGGTTTCAAATGAAATGGGCTGGTTACCAAATTCTTGAAAGACATTGATTTGTGAGTTATTTATTCAAGTTCACTGAATAAGCAATTTACAAATCACTTTTCATTGAGCTTGATTTAGCACTCTGAAGTAAATAAACATGGAATCTCTATCGGGCTTTTGGTGCAATGTCAGTCTTATCTAAATAGAGGATGCTGAATTTATGTTATAAATCTAACTCTATTTTACTATATTTGAATTCTACTTTGTTGTTGTTCCTAAGATTCATATAAAGGCTAAAGCTACATTAGCAAAATAAAATGTAAAAAAAAAAACAAAACAAAAATTTAAAAAATACTGCAACAATTATTTGCCACAACAATATATTTCAAGCAAGATAATTTAGCCTTAATTATCCATGTAACTAGCTTATTTTTCTTTTTAGTTGCATAAAACTCTCTAAACATAGAGGTTTGTCCTAGTCTGGTTCTTTTTAAAATTTGACAGTAACATTAGATAAAAATACTATTTCTTATACTATGCTTCTAAATGTGAAATTGGCAGACTTTCACACAAATATTATCAATATGATTTATATTTTTCTATATATCAATATAATTAATTCACTATATACAATGTTTGATGTAATGTTATATCCTATACAAATTTTGGAAATATCTCAGCATATTAAAAAGACAATATTCATGTTCTATTACCCATTTTCTACTTAAATTCCAAAGAGGGACATAGATCTAGAAAAACTATATATTCAAGTGCTGTTCTATTGTTAAGGATATCTTTAGAGAGCAAGAGAACTAGAAGAAATTCTCTGGTATTTATCAAATAATTAACTATTTTGAAAATTAATAAATTAGAAGAATCAAAATTAAAGATACGAAATGAAGTCATGGTTGGTTATTTAACAATAACAAATTGACCTAAAGGTTAATCAATAAAACTTATTCCCAGAGCCTTCTGTTACATGGATTTATACAACTAGATTATACTATATATAAATGCTTTATGAATTATTCCCACATGTTTCTATTTCTCCCATGTTTGAAGTAGTGTATAATAAGAGGTCCCAAAGTACCATTTAGAACTCTTATAAGTTATTTGAAAATCAGAACAATTTCAACAATTTTGATCACATTAGTAATTGCTTTTCATAGTTGGGATAATCCTAGTTTTTGAAAAATATTGACAACAAGGCAATAGGCATAGGCACACTTATATAATAACATAATTATAAGCAAGGGGATCAGAGATCTTCAGCCAAAGGTCAGGTTTCACTGATGTTTTCACAGGTTCATGGGTACAAATGCGTCTGTCTTCTTTTGTCCCTGAAGTTAAACAATAAAAAGTGTATAAACAGAGAGATGGCAGGAGAATGTTAAACTGTTTTGATCCACTACTGTCTTGATGCTGAATAATGGGGAAAATCTGTTTTTATCTTGGAGCATACGCATAATGTGACTCTTGCCCACAACAGACATTTAAAATGCCCTTGCCACCCTCCTCACTGCAGAGCACCGGTGGTGCATTCAGAATGCTGAGCAGGCAGCAGGAACACACTGGTCAATGAGAACACATTCAAGGTGTCAGGGGGTAGCACCAGGCAGCCATTCACACTAAGAATGCACACAAAGCAATTTAGGGGCAAGAAATGTCTTCTACAAAAGTCTACCAAGAATGGTTCTGTGCTTAAAGTTGTCCTTTATGTGATTGTATAAGCAAAGATGGTGCAGGAAGGGAAGAAACATAGGCATAAGAACCTTGAAACACGAGTACAGACATCATGGTACAGAAGAAACATGGTGCTCACTAAAGAAGGTTCTCTCCTAACCAGAATTTTTATGAGCAGCTTTGAGGTTATCTATCCCTAAGCAAAGAGGAAGTGGAAAGTAGACATTGGTAGTCAACTCAAAACATAGATTTTGCAAATAATTGCATATAAATATACATACTAGACTGGATAGAGTTATTATAGGGTATTGATTTGATTACTATCAAAAAATCTTTTTTGTTGTTTTTACAAAATACTGAGCAAAAAATTCCTCTAGGAACTGCAAAAGCCAGAGGGCTGAACTCAATATACCAGGCTATTGAGTTAGGCTTTTAGTGAACAGAATGGGCAATATGTACCCCATGTGAATGGGGAACATTCTGTAAACACTGCCTTTAACAAAATCAAAAGCAGAAAAGAAAATTATAAAAGTTTTGCAATAGTATTTACCTCTTTCTGGAATAAGTCATGATATAAATAGTATCATTCAATCAGTATGCATCTCAGCACACATGCTTTGATGAGCTACAAATATAACTTTATAATTCTTTAACAACTTAAATCAATTGCAAGCCTCTCAAGAGAGAAGATATGTACTTAGTGAATTTCGGTTTTCTCTTCTTCCTTCTTAAGGTTGTATCAAAGTTCCAGAGTGCTTTCATGTGGTCAAGCAATAGGTGCGAGAGAGGTGCATGGATTCTTGGGTCCTTTAATTACCTGGGTACAAGGTAAGGGCTGACTTTGAAATAATTCTCAGCTCATTGACCCTGGAGGTGTGGGTATCTCAGCAAAGCCTTTTATGGCTCCCAATTACCTACAGGAAGCTCACAGTCATGTCTTTGCGGTTTTACACCATCTCTGGGTTTTCTCCAAGGGATGGACACAGGAAGCCTCTCTCCACGGCCCCTTAACCCATCTCTGTGTCATCTCTTCTTCTCCACCTCTCCCTTACCCAACTTAAGGGAATTGATTTCTAAACTGCAAACTGAGCAGAGGAGACCGTACAGTCATCTGTTTCTCCCAAGTACTTAGGCTAATCTTCAAAAAGAGGTGGGGAACTTGCAGCCTCAAGGCCACGTGTGGCCCTCCAGATCCCCAAGTGTAGCCCATCGACTGAATCCAAATTGCACAGAACAAATCCCTTTTAAGGGATTTCATTAGCATTATCATCATCAATTGTCCCTTTTAAGGGGTTTGTTCTGTGAAATTTGGACTCAGTCAAAAGGCCACACTCGAGGATCCAGAAAGCCACACATGGCCCCAAGGCCGCAGGTTCCCCACCCCTGGAACTATCTAATCAAATGGGGAAATTTTCCTTCCAAAAGAAATAATAGAAGGGGAGAAAAATAATATTGGTTAGCAACAATAGCTTTTACAATGAGATAACGGAAAGATGGCCGTTTACTTTGAAATCCTAACACATACATACATACACATATCTCATAAAATACTGTCAAATGTATACTACTCCAACATGGCTTTTGGCTTTATATCACAAACTGTCACAAATTATAAAATACAAGTAATTAATAGACAGTACCTAGAAGAATACTCTGGGCTTGAAAACTTGGTATTGAAGATCTTCTTAGCCTTACTATACTTCAGCACAAGACAGAACTTTTTTTTTAAATCCTAAGCTAGACCTCAAGAATCAAAATATTATAGTTTTCACTTTTTAAAGGTCACCTTGTTTTGAGACTTTTGCTTTTAATGATGAACAGAAATTTCTGAAGATGTACAGTGGTAGTCACAACATCAGACAGGAAAGAGAGCCCTCTTTATAACACGCACCCAGGAGAGATGTCCTGCAGAGGAAATGTCACGAACAATGTTATGTTGGGGATTTCACTAAACCCATCATTGCCAGGCGCCTGTGCTCCAGGGCATCCATCCAATCAACCAGAGAGCAGGCACCTTGCCATTTCAGCATATGGGTATTAATGTTGAAGGCAAAGGAACCATGTATGGTATATATTTCAATTATGAGTGTGGAGACTTGGAGTCCCAGTTGGAATCATGTCCACTCCTTTCTCAGCCTGTAACAAACTAGGGATTATTCTATCCATAATGCAGCTTTATACAGAATTAGCTTTCAGGAAAAATACACATTTGTGAAGGGAAGAACATATTTTGTATGACAAGTCAAGAGTCAAAGGAAAGAAGCTGAATATTTTAAAGAAATTTCCTAGGCTTTTTATTTCTACTGAAACATCATTGAAAAGGCAGAGGGGAGGGAATATTTCTACCACAGAGATATATAATGTCAGAATTGACAGAATTTTGAAAGCCTGTGGATTTATAAATGTCAGTGTGTATTTCAGTTTTTTGAAGTGTGCTAGTCACACAAACCTCATAGGTGAAGTAGCTTCTGGGATAGGATCATCTTCCATTTTGGGTCTGCATAGTCTAGACATAGCTATCCTTCCAGGTTACATTGACTTCCACATTGTTACATTTTAAAAGGGTTTTAAGTAAAAATATCTAGGTTTTATATTGATTAATGCTATTTACTGGCCAAGCATTATTTCAGTATGTGGAAACTTAGCATACTGTATCACTCTGCATTTTAACTATTTACTTAATTTCATTAGCATTAGCATCATCAAAAAATATTGAAATGCCCACTTCATGTTTTACACATCATTCTTGCCAGTAAGCATTACAAGCAAGTGGCAATACCTGGGTGGGTGGTTGCAATTATTGAAAGAAACATTGTCTAGGTTGTTTCCTTGCTTTCACATAAAAATCCACAGAAGCCTTTTTAAATAAGGAGTTTAACCTTTTCTTTCTAACTAGCTTAGGTACATAGAGAGAATTGTTTTACATTGACCAAAACTATATCTATTATCGTACATGGTACATCATCAGTTCTTATGAAATTATTTTATAGCACCTATGGTTAGCATATGTGAAGAATACTAGCATATCTTGGGATATCATCTAGTCCAGGGGTCCCCAACTTATGGTGAGTTGTATAATTATTTAATTATATATTACAGTGTAATAATAATAGAAATAAAGTGCACAATAAATGTAATGCACTTGAATCATCCCCAAACCATCCCTACTCCCTAGTCTGTGGAAAATTTTTCTTCTATGAAAACGGTCCCTGGTGTCAAAAAGTTTGGGGACCACTGATCTAGTCTATAAAATATTTCTAAATTCTTGTTCAAGGATTCAACTGTTTATTTTATAGACTACTGATATCCTTAGTCCTGAGAGGTTGTCACAACTCATGGGCCAAATGGGAATTAGAAACAGTGATAGAGCTCCTATTGAATCACTCCAGTGTACGCTTATATATCAGTTATGATGGTATAGACTTCAGGCCACTGTAGTCATTCCCAAACCTGACAGCTCTACTTGTAGTCTAAAATGTTACTTGAGGCTCTCTGCTTGAATAATTTGTTCTGGTGGCAGAGGAACCATAAAAGTAACACCTGCGACACTCGAGGGAGTTGCGTAGGCAACCAGATGGCTGAACCATTGGTCAGAGAACAAGAGTAATAGTGGCAACAAAACCCCTCCTGCACTACTGTCTATTCAATAAGGATTGAGAAGCAATGTGTTGTATCCAATTCCTAAACTTCCCATCATTTCCAGCTCAGATTGGCTCCTGTTTCCCCCTTCTCTAGGAGTCAGGGTTAAGTTTAGAACTCCCAGGCTGCTCTCATTATCAGCCTGAAATAAAGGTTACTAGGGCACAAGCCTGGCATCAGGCTGGCCAGGATCTGTATTTCCAGGAAAGAAAAAGACTTCCTGGCCTGTGAGTAGCCATCTGTATTGATTTACACTTGGTACGCAATCCCACCAGTACTTCTGCCTCCTAATTATGGTAATAATAGCTACTACATATAAGCACTTACCATACACCATATATTATGTTAACCACTTCATTAGCCTTGCTTCATTGGAGCCTCTCAAAAGTTTAAAACAGAACCCAGCTTTCAGATCTACCATCTTCTTTTCAGAAGAGTTTGTAATTCTACATTTACTATCCTGAAATTAAATTTATAGCTCATATAACTTACTTACACTCATAATTTTAAAAAACAATATAATGCTCTAACTATAATATAAAAGAGAAATTTAAAAATTTATATTAAAATAATATATATTTCATTAATATTTTTCAATTACTTTCTTTTAATCAGGAAATGTTCAAGAATGATTAGAAGACACAATGAGGTAGTCAATGTCTTGCACCCATATATAGTATCACTGGGAATATAACCTCCTCAAACACAGGCTGATATGCTGTTTTACTGATGATCAAATAATATGCATAGCATTGTTATTGGTTATGTGATTTTTTTTTCCAAAAGGGTGAACAAATTCTGAGAAGAAAACACAAACAAAACAATGTATAGTCTTTCCTCAATTTACATGTCAGTAATTAACATTCCTGGAAAATTTAGCGTATGTTAAAACCATGCAAAAATACCTTATGTTTATGTAAAACACAGATTCTAGGCTTAGATAATTATAAAGAGGATTTTCACCTACATGAATGTCTTGGGGGCATTGAAAACGAGGGCAGGCATAGTAGTGCACGGCATAGTTTTGCATGGTGGAGTGCCAGCAACCAAATCCCTGCCCATTAAGTGCCACAGCCTCTTCCAATCCTGTCACTACCAAGAACTCCCTCCAAGAGCAGTTATGCCCCATCCCACCTTTGGGAAACACCACCCTAACAGGTAGGTTTCATTAGCCCTATTTTACAGATTAAAAACCTTATTCTTGGGTAATTTGCCTAAATATCAAATATCTAGTAAGTGAGATTTAAACCCAGGTCTGTTTTATTTCTAAAACATCAGTTCTTCTTAGTATACTACATAGAGTCTTTGGGCTGATTGTTGCTGCACTGATAAAGGGCACAGGTAATTTAATTAAGTAGGGCTGAAATGAGGACTAAACAGCACTTAGACTTCCAACCCATATTTAAGGGATTTCTATTTGCACTCAGTTTTGAGTAAGTAGGAAATTTCTACAACTTTTTTTTAGCACTTCCACTATCCATTCATTTTCTTGGCCAATTTTTCCTTACTCACATGCTAACTTTTATTCTGATTTCAAAACACTTTAAAAGACCACAATCCCTTCAATGTTAAATCAAAGAAAATGCAGAAGAGAAGCTACAAAACCAACTATTTTAATTCCATTTTATGTAATATGAGCATTGCCTTAACTACTCTAACATAAATCCAGGGGTAGCCTACAACAGCAAGGATTCTTCAAACACACTGAGCCTTTCTTTCAGTTGTAATCACTGTGTTTGTTTCCTCTAAATCTACCCATTCCCAGGTTCTTCACTTTAGCCTACTCCATAGCCAGACACTCCCTTGCTGAATTTGTCCTCTGAATATGATGCTATAAAGTCAGAATTATCTTCACCTATTAAAAAGATATTTTCTCATATAATTCTTGCCAAACAATCATTAGTGTTTCCAGCTTCCTGTTGTTAGACACACTAGAATAGGGGTTCCCAAACTTTAGTGAGCACCAGCACCATTAGGAAGGCTTGTTCAAATACAATTTGTTGAGCCCCACCCCAGAGTTTCTGGTTCAGGAGGTCTGGAGTGGGGGCCAAGTTCTAACAAGTTCCCAGGCACTACTGATGCTACCAATCTGGGAACCACACTTTGAAAATCACTGAAGAAACACCTTTCTACTGCTTCTGACACAGGAAATATTACATAGAGTTCGTGCAATGACTAAGGAACTATGTATATTTTCTTGTGTATATTCCAACTAAATACTGAACAGGATGGTTCTGAAATCTTCACTATAGTTACTTAAAAAAAAATCCTTAAACTCGTTGTGAGGTGATAAGCAGGTGTGGCTATCTAAACCAAGTTTCCATACCTGGAACTTGGACATTTTAACTAGGAGCTATATTACCTGGGAAAATCATGCTATAGTAAAGGTAGTAAGACCCAAAACTAGAACAATGCAATGTTAGTAATAATAACAGCTAATATTTATTGAATATTTACTATAGGCAAGGTGTTATACTAAGCACTTTCCTTGAATTCTCTCATTTAAATTAGCCTTGAAAGGTGCAGTTATTGTTACATTCCTGCTTCACAGTTGAGCAAAGCAAGACGCAAAGAGTTTACATAACACGCCCAAGGTCTCAGAACAAGAGAACTTGTTCTGTCTGGCTCCAAAACATGAGTGCCTACCCACCCTGCTACCCACTCAAAAGTTCCTCTTTCTCTTCTTCCTTTCATTATGTATTGACTTTGAATAGATTCCTTCAGCCATGAGATACGAGTGTTCATAAATGTGACAAGTATGTACCAGGTATGGAAAACTTTCCAGTGCCCAATGGTCCCGTTGCCAAATGGTTAGTTGCCAGATCGGTATGATTTTAGGATCCAGAAGATTGAAAGATCCTGGATTCTTTAATCAGCCTTATGCTCTTTTATCATATGCAAATCTGACCTTTCAGGAATAATTCTGCTGGAAAAAATGTATTAATGGTTGGTTAGCATGTCTCACATGTCTATGAACTGTGATAAATTCAGAATAATGTTAGCATTCTGTATATTAATTTTTGCCATTATTGCACAAGATTGGCTTTAACTTAAATCAGAACCCTGAGTGACCACCATGCAAAATGTAGTTTGAACATTTTAGTAAAAGGCAGCTGGGGTAGGTGGAGTTTTAAAAGAAACTAAAAATTACATTGAAAACTTGGCTTTATCTAGCTTTCTCAGCCACACCATGACCAGAAATGAGGGTCTCCAAATGAAGGAAAAACGAAGGTCAAAATGAATCTTTGCTGTAGAGTTGAAAACAGAAACCTAACAAAATAAAATCTGTTCTTTTAATAAATGACTGTAAATATTAATAAAATGTCAGTAGGGTAAGTGATCAACTGTTGTGACATTAAAAATAAGAATTAAGTAATACATATTCTAAAAGGTTAGCCCACAACTGGGGTATCATTTTACTTCATTCACATTACAGTTTATAAATATACTATCTATAAATACACCATGATAAATAAAACCATTCATCCTTGAGGCAAAATATTCTTCAAACAAAATCGCTTACCTTTTTATAGAAAAAAATCTTTAGTGTGACTTCTTAACATTTTTATGGCAACATTGATGTTTTCTTTTTGAATTAACGGTACTTTCTTTAATTCGTAATATCACAGCTTCTCTCTAAATATCAAGATTTCAAAATAACTATGTCATAAAATCCTTTGGAAAGTGACCGCCTGCTATCATCTTTTGAGGAATTTACCTTTAAGTAATATAGGAAAAATGTGAATTTCTTCTCTGTCTTTCTTGTGAAAATGAAGTTTTTACCTAAGGTATAGTTTAAAACTAATTTTTCTCTATTGGTTCATAATTGAGCAGTAAAATAACACATTGCAAGAAATCCAAAGAATTATTTGCAGTTAATAGCCCCCACAGAGGATGACAATCACAAAATGCTCACTTCTAAAAGAAATGTAGGCTTAAGGTTATTATTTATCCTTTCAACAGAAATTCAACTAACTTGGATTACAAATTTAACAGGTGGAAATTTTGAAGTAGTATTTCCCACTTGCTTTTCTAATAGCATTGTTAATTTTCCACCATATCTGAACAAGGCGAAATAAAAATGGATAAAAGTGGCATGTACATTGACAAAAGCAAATGTTTTTTTCTTTTTCCCCAAGTTCAGCTGGTTTGATTTTCAAGGAAGAATGCAGCAGATACTCTGAATCCTACTTTCCCAGCATTTCTGATGTCTTTTTAATCCTGAAAATTTTTGAACTGGCTGAGGCCAGGAAGGGCAGAAGAGATAGAAAAGCGAGTGTTGGGGATAAAGTAGGGGTCAGGGCGGAGGCTAAAGGGAAAGGAAAACAGGACAGTGGCAGAGAGAGAAATGAAAACAAATCGGGGCTGAAGCCAGAGAAAGATAGAACACTTTGCCTAATGGAATAAGCTGAAGATGAATAAAAAGTGGAAACAGAAAAGTGAAATAATGACAAATTGTCTTAAGGATTCCAGAGCATTCAATACCTTGATGACTCTTCTTCCAAAACAATCCAGACAGCAGATATCCCATTATATCATCTATACAGCTAATATTTTTAAGTTCTAGCCAGATATATAAAAATGTCAAAAATGTTTATTATGCTTTCTAATGATTAACTGGAACAGAAAATACATTTGATAGTCTTCAATCATATTGTTTCCAATAAACCAGAAAGGTATGTAAAGCATATTTATCTAACAACCTCTTATATATCTACTTAGAAGAAATGATCATTTAAAAGTTATGAAAGTGTGAATTTTTATCACTCAACTTTTCAATTGTTCTTACCCTCAAAATAATGTTTGCAAAATTATAGTTTTTAAGCAAGTCACTTATCCCATGCAGAAGTACAGCAGTCATCCCTAAAAGATAATTCTCTGCAAAAATGTCAAGGCACCATCACATTCAGTAAATCACTTCTTCCCCAACCAGGTTGACCAAGTTATCAGACAAAAAGGAGAATAGTCATACTTAGGAACTATGAATCTTGTGACTGATGTTGATTCTAAGACAAACATCAAAATATTGGAAGAATTAATTTCATAAAGTCTGTCCTCAATATGTCATGATCATATTTTAAATTGTATATGCTTCAATACCTATTAACTCTTATGTGATAATAATAATTATAAAAAATACTTGTATATGCTTTTATATGAAACCTTTGTTGTAGGATTTTTGTGAATTCAGAAAAGGGCCAAATGTACCTCTAATTCTGCAACCTTAGGCAGTAGGCCAACCAAACTATTTCCAAAATCTTGAAGCAGAATATAATAGAAAACTTTTAGAAAACTTTGATAACTATGATAATTAATAGTAATTTCTGAAGGGGTGCATGTGGTTGACAACCAATGTTCTCTTCTATCTAATCTATTTATATGACCATTAAGGTTTCATAATAATGAAATAATGACTTGGCCACAGATCCTAGCTTTGACCTATTGATTTGCCTAAGAGAACCTTGGCATCTCATTCCCAGGGTGCTGAACCTCTGAGTAGAAACAGCCTGCAGGTAGCATCAAACTGGTTTGCAGCAGCCCATATGCAACAGGCAACCAGATTACAGTGCTTTACTGAGGTGTATTATTTATGGCCCTTGGCAGCTAAAAGCCACGTTACACTGTATTATTTAAGTACTGCATCTGTGGTTCGGGACTGGAGGAGAAATAGATTTTATTAAATACATGTCATATTTGATAAGAAAAAAGAGATAAATCATATGAGCAACCCAACAAGAAGAGCACTTTAACATTTATCTAAAAAGCTATTAATAATTATTCCTTTAGAGTTGAAGAAGTTGATGCTATTTTTATGTAAAGTTTCAGATCACAAATCACATTGGAATGGGAATTAGGTATTTCTGATTCTGGCCAGATCTGAGTCATTCAGTGAAATCCCTAATAAGAATTTCTTCCACTGTTGGCACTGGCCATCTGCTATTATGCCGACCTGGATACACGGGACACGTGGGTGTAGGGGTGAGCGTGGTGTACATGGGATAGAGCCCTCACCTTCCCTGAAACCCTTACATGGCTCAAATCCCGTGTTCCTAGGCAACAAATCCTAGAACCTCTCTGCTTACATTAAGAATAGGTGTTTCGTAGAATACAAACTATGGTAGGTTTATAAATTTTCTTCCCTTTCTAACATTGTACAATCCTCAATACCTCCAGACACATTGCTCAGACACAAAATCAGATTTGCCCCCAGAATCCTCACAACTATTACCCACTAAATATATTGAGAGCTCATTAGATGTCAGTGTCTTGCTGAAATGTCTCGTATGCATGCTGTCCTAAAAATCACAATATCCAATGGTTAATTAGAAGCAATTCAACCAGCATAAGATCTCTGCTCATTACTTGGTCTGGTGCTTTTATGGTAATGGATACCCAGATCAGTATATTTTTCTATAAGCAGATTTTGCAATTCTTAAGTAGAGCTAGAAGAACCCAGAAGGAGACTGGAAGGGAAAAGTGAGAGAAAGGAAAAGAAGAGGTAAATACAGGAAACCATATAAATTTTACAAATCAAATATAATTTTTGCAAGCACAATTTTTATTATAATTAATTTAAACAAAAGGGCAAAAAGACTTCATAGCACTCCCTTCAAGCATCTATTATAGAATATAGCTGGAATTCTAAATTTTTACACCATTCCCTCTGGAATGGCAGGGACCATCCAATCAATTCTGTATTCACAGTGGACAGCCACTCTTAAAGTGCCAGTCAATGTTTTCACTGCCCTCAAGGAGTTCAGAAAATATATCTGGAAGCCATTCTGGAAAAGGGTAACTTCCCAAGGAAGAGCCTTGAAAAAGACCACATGTAAGCAAATGTATTTGGTTGACCCTCTTTGCCAGCCCAGGATATAAATTAAGTCACGTCTGTTTTAATACTTAAAGTAATTGCTGGAAAACTCTCTTTACCCAAACTAGCAAAACTATCTCCCCCACCACCTACACTCCCACCTCCCCTGAACTCTCATGCAATAGATCTAGAAAGCTTCATCAGTGTAAAAGGATCAGCCCTCCTTTGAAACAGAAGTGAGGTGATTACCTGAGTCTATAATAAGTTTCCTAGAAGGCCAGATTGAGGATGATTTTCCCTTTTTTTTTTTTTGCTCTTAAGAGACAATGGGTTGAAAACTTATTCCACAAAAATTTTTAACAACTTTTTTGAAATATAATTCACATATACTACAATTCACCCATTTAAAGAGTGCAATCCAAAAGTTTTTGGTGTATTCACAGAGTGCTGTTGTGCACATTTTAATGCTTTCCTGTCATTGGCTTTAGTGGTAAACTTGATGGCTCCATGTATCTGCTCAGACCACAGTGGTTCCTTCAGGAAGGAGAATGCAATTTCTTCTAATGGCACCCAGGATCAAGGGTGCTCCATGCTTAGGCAACCTAGGTTAAGACTTCATGCTTTAAGCTCATAAACTCAACCACTGTTACCAGCATACAACCCTTGCCCCAGTGCCAGGTTACTTGAGTGGGAAGTAAATTCAGGGCTTAACCATTCATTAAGACCTGACTATTGAGCTCTGGTTAACAGTCCAGATTATCTGTGGTAGACATGGAAATGTGCAACCCAGATCTCCCTTCAAAGAAAGACAGGCTGCCCAGCTGCTGGCAGCATGGTCAGCACATGGTCTTCATCTCTTGGGTCCTTTAGGCTATGCTTTAGCTGAAGAGAATTGTCTTGCCCAAGGTCTCACCCTTCATGGGGCAGCCCATATCCATTCACTGGGTGAAGCAGGGGTATAAAAACCTGGCCATTTTGGCCTGACATGGGACATTCTGACATACAATACTCACTCCAGAACTTTCTGCAGGGTGGGCTGAGACTTTGTTAGGCTGCTTCACAGTTCAGCTTCTTCCTCTTTTCAATACTGCTTCTTCCCCCTTACTGTCACAGGTATTGGTCCCTAATAAATACCTGGCATCTCGGACTCCATCTCAGTGTCTCGGGAGTGACAGCTGCTCTCAGTGATGGTCTGAGAAAGCAGGAATAAGATTTTTGAAGCTGGATCTCTCATGTTCAATTGGCAATGAATCATTGGTGTAGGTGAAGTAACAATAGGCAGGGCCAGTTGTTAAAAATTTCACTGGAGGTTGATTAGGAGGCGGTACCAGGGAAGGAAATTCACTGGGCATGGCATATCAGGTATTTGAAATATATGCAAGAAATAGTAGCTATAAATATAACTGATTGGATGGCTACTTCCATGTGCCATAGATGCTTTACAGAAAGATATTATACTGGAAAGGGTGAGTTACAGCTAATTGAAATCCAGGTATGAAAGCCAGTAAGCCTCTTTAGTTATACACATACAAAGAATTTCTCATTACCCACAGGAAGGAGCAGAGAAAGTTGAGAACCAAGCCCAGTACCTAATAGAATGAGTGGCTTTATTTCACAGAAGTTAAACACAAAACCAAAGCAGGTTTATTATGTGTAGATCAGGGAAATGTGTGAGTTCGTTGGGAAAACCCCAAAGTTTTTATAATACCTAGTCAATATGAACTTACAGAAGCCAAGGGAATAAGCATTGAAGTAGATTCTGAGGATGTTTGATCAGGAAGACCAGAATGTTAAATTGGATAAGGAAGACTCTATTGACTTTGGAGCTGTCTCTCCAGATACACTCTGGCAAAGACCCACAAGATAGTGTGAATTCACTGCTAGGATGGCTCCTAGAAGCATAGAAAAAGCCATGAACTTGAGAGGTCGAAATGCCAGAAATGTCATGGAAGACAGTGGAAGAAAGAAATAAAAGGCTCAGCACGCTGGAATGAATACATCACATAAGGTTGGTTGACCCACTGGATGATTATGTTCTACAGAAAGGCCCAGAAGATGCACTATTTACTGAGGCCATAGGAGTGCAGAGGTAAGAAGGGCATCAACACCACCAAAAAGTTTAATAGTGGCTGTCCTCTTCAAGTCAAGGTCAATGATAGGAAAGGTTATCATATAAATTGGCTTATTGATAGCAACAGGGATAACAGGACCTTAAAATCATACAGATTAGGTAGCAGCACTTAACCTCCAGAAGCCAAGGGATTGCAATCATTATAATGACTAGCAGATCGGAGTTGCAGCCAAGGGAACCTGAGCTAAAAAGAGTTATGGAGGTAGTTAATATAACACAATATCCTAAGGGTCGTAGAAATGTGTAACCAACAAAGGTATGTCTCAATTTGTAATAGCAAAAGAAATCAAGCATGAATGACCAGAAGACTGCAGATTGTTATTGCAATAAAAAGTCAAAATCCATTGCCCATTTTTGAGACTTGGGCCATTTCCCAGACCTATAACACAATGACTTAAGAGATAGTTGGATCTTTAGAAGGGAGGACCCTGCACACCACTTCAGATTTACACAGTAACGATTTCTCTATTCCTTGCCCAAAGGGATCTATGGTCATTGACAGTTAACTGTACCTTGTGAAAAGAGAGCTACTCAGACATTTCAAGAACACTTGCACATGAAGTCAGAGTTGACACTGATATCTAGAACCCTAAAGTGTTAAGATCACCCTGGAAGAGCGGATGTATGTGCCAGTTCAGGTCCTCTGAAAAGCAGGTACAAAATTGGGATTGGAAATGGGACAGATTTATTGGAAGAAACTCCTGTGAAAGATAAAGGAAGAAGAAATGGAAGTAGGCAAGAAATGCCTTCATTTTTCCCCAGTACTATGTTGTGTGTGTAGGATCATCTGGACATTATACAGAATACTACTTGATTCATTATACTGGTGACCTTTTGTTGGTTGGGCCAGATGAGCAAGAGGTAGCTAGCATATTCAAGGCCTCAGTAAGTCACATGCACTCCAAAGGGAAGGACTATAAACTTTATGGACTGCCACAGCCATAAATTTTTTAGGAGTTCCATGGTTAGAAGTATGCCAGGACATCCTCTCCAAAGTAAAGTGCAAATCATCACAGCTTGTACATCCTATCAAGGATAAAGTATCACCACACTGGTGGGCTTTTTCTCTATAATCGGTGCATCCACATCTATATCCAGGATTATATAAAACCCTTAAGTGGGGTACAGAGAAGTAAAGAACTCTACAGCAGGTCTAGGTTGCAGTGCAAGCAGCCTTCACACTTGAACCCTGTGATCTGGTCCACCCTGTGGTGTGAGAGTATCAATAGTGGGAAAAGATGCTATATGTCAATTCTTAGTGGGTGAATCACAAAGTGGATCCTCTGAAGTTTTGGGGCAAGGTCTTGCCATCAGCAATGTACAATTATAAAACTTTTGAAAAATACTTCATGGCAGACTACTGGGCTGTGTTAAAGATGCAATGCCTGACTCTGTCTCACCAAGTGAACATGTAGCCAGAACTGCCCATCTTGAGTGGAGTCCTGTAAGACCCACCACATCATAAGTTAGTGTGGACCCAGGAGAAGCCCATCATGAAATAAAAGTGAATAAACATGAGCAGGGTTGGAATAAGTCCACTGTTGCACCACAGCCCTTCCTCAGTTCATTTCTATAGCTATATGGGAATCTTATATGACCAGTTAAAGAAGGAGAAAAATACCTTAGTGAACATATTAGGTACATTGTACATCATCATTTATTTTGGATAAAATGAGTGAGGTTATAATATATTCTGACTCTTGGGTTATGGTGAAAGGCCTGGCCAACTCTTCAGGTCTATGGAAGGAAAAGGAAGTTTTAGGATAAGGAAGCTGGGTTAGATATATGGGATGTCTATGAGATGGACACAGGGGATTGGGCATGAAGTGTAAAGATTTCTATATCATATGTCAATGCCCACCAAAGAATATCTACTACAGAACACTCAGTAATCAACCAAGTAGGCAAAATAACTCAACCACTTAATGTCAGCCAACCTCTATCATTGGCCACCCCAGTGTTACCTTAAGGAATAGATGAATAGAGTGGTCACAGTGGGAAGAAAGGAGATTATGCATGTACCAATGCATGGACTCCCACTTATCGAGTCCAGTTTAGCTACTGAATTTCCAACCTACCAAGAACACATATCAATGTGAAGCCCCCAATATGACACCAGTCTTCAAGGACTTCAACCAGCCTCATGAGCCACTTCCATCATAGAAGTGCCATAAAGTTTATGCTCACAGGACTAGATATAACATGTATTCCAGGTGTAGGTTTGTTTTTCCTGCCCAAAGGCCTCAGGCATCAATCTACTTGAGGGATTATGAAATGCTTCATCCACCAGTATGGAATTCATCATAACATTTCCTAAGACCAGAAGACCACTTACAAAATAGGAAGCACCATTGTGGGCCCGTGAACATGATATTCACTGGTTATATCACAAACCACACCGTCCAAATGCTGCTGACCTTGTGGAACTCTGGAATAGCCTGCTGAATGAACAGCCAAAGCCCCAAATCAGAGGCAATTCTCTGTGAGGATGGAGTGTTATCCTCTAAGATGTAGTATTCGCACTGAATGAAAGAATTTTATGCAGCAGTGTGTCTCTGATAGGAAGAACTGAAGGGCCTCAGAACCAAGGGGTGGAAGCAAGAGTGGCCTTCCTTACCATCATAACCAAAGCTCCATGGGGAAATTTGCATTTCCTGTCCCTGCAATGCCATGCTCTGCAGGGTTAAAGGTCCAGATCTATAAAAGGGTCACAATTTCACTAGAGGACGCCATGAAAGTCCGATAGAATTATAAACTATGACTTTTTTCTAGAGATTTTGGGCAAAAAAAAGGAGTTACCATCTTAGCAGGATTAACTAAATTGGGTCATTAGGAGGAGGTAGGACTGCTGTTACACAATGGGGGCCATGAGAAATACATGCAGGGCCCAGATGATCCACTTGGATGCCTCGTGGTACTCCCTTGCCCAACTGTAAGTGTAAATGGACAGATACTGCAATGCAGGCATGAGAAGGGCATGGGGACCAGAGATCAGACTCCTCAGGGATGAGAGTCTTGCTGCCTTCAAGGGTTGCCACAGCTGTATTAGTTATCTTTTGCTGCTAACAAACTACCCCCAAAATTTAGCACCTTAAAACAAGAATTTTATCTCAAATTTCTGTGGGTCATGAATCAGCACTGGCTCAGCTGGGAGCCTGCGGCTCAAGATCTCTCATGGGGTCAAGCTGTTGGCTGGGGCTGCAGTCACATCTGAAGGTTCTACTGTGTGTGTGGAGTGGGGGGCACTTCCAGCCTTACTGATGTGGTTCCTCAGTCCTTCAGCACGTGGGCCTCTCCAGCAAGCTGTCCCACACATGCCAGCTGGCTTCCCCAGGGTAAGTGACCCAAGAGAAAGTGTGAGAGGAAGGCTCACCTAAGATCACACTCTTTCCAGGGCAGCCCACATCCAGTGACTTAGTAAGCCGTGGCTAGAAAACCCAACCACTTCTCTCTGACATGGGTTGCTCCGACAGGTAATTCTCACCTCCAAGCTCTCTAACAGGTTGGCTTAGGCATTGTTAGGCCTACATCACAGTTCAACTTTTTCCTCTGGCCACTCCTGTTTTCTCTTTCTTTGCCTCATAAGAATTGATCCCTAATACACATCTTGTATTTCAAAGTCCATCTCCATGCCTGCTCCTGGAGAACCCAACCCTTTCTCTTCCATACAGTGAATTCCTTGAAGTGGGGAGTGCTCTATTTTTCTTCTATACTCTTGCTGATTGTTTTCTTCCTGGGAGATTCAAAGACCTCTTTTCTAAGTCACTACTTCTTCCCCACTGACCAGATATGTAAGCCAAGAGACTGGAAGAGCCAGTCTCCCCCAACCCATAAGTGGCCTTATTATACTTTTCCCAGGTTAGCTGATACCTCCTCATCTTATATTTAAGATAATTTTATTTGTGGAGATGATAGAGGAGTTAGAGAGAAGTTCTCAGAGACTTTTCCTGAATTAAGAGGTACACTCTACCCTCACTAATTAACCTAAATAGAGACACAATTAACTCACAAATGGCAGTTTTCTTAAAATTTCACCAAACCTACCTAGTAAACAGATAATGACATTATCATATGGAAGGTTCTCTCATAAAGGTGCAGGGAAAGTAGTAGGCAGCACATCAAATGAAACAAATAACTTGGTTTTATTTTTAGTTTTGTTTTAGTTAAATAATCTAGTGATTTAAAAAAAATTTACAGTTTGGAATGCACATACTACTTACATTCTAAATTTTAGATCTTCAAATGAAATAGAATTCTTCAATTTTGAGAGTACAGAAATGATAAAACATAACCAAGTCAATTTAGAATGGCATTATAGCAAATGACAATTAATCAAGAAGTCCAAAACATCATGTAGGCAAGGGGCAAAAAAATTTTAATTTGTTACTAAATCCTACAAATAAGATTGGAAAAAAATGTTTTTGGTTCGAAACATTTTTACAAACTTAATTGAAATCTTAGGAAATAGTTTTTATTTGAAATTTTGAACAATTTCCATATTGAGAATAAAAAAATCAAAATGTATCCTTTAAATTTAGCATAAATAATTTCCAAAGGGATCATAAGAATACAATTAATTTATTAATTCACTAAGAACATATGCTAACAGGGATTCTATAATGATCCAAAGCTGTTCAGGCATTGAAGATACAGCATCAAGCCGGAGTATGAATCCTGTCTTCGATGGAGTTGTATCATTCAGGGAGGAAAGTAAACATAATTTTAATATATATTAGGAGAAAGTAAATAAAAAAGTTCTAAACATAAAGCAGAGAAGATGATGAAGAAGAGGTTGAATGAAGAGTGGAAGTTTAATCTGGGTCAGGAAGACTCTGAGAACGAGAACGTGACTTGAGTTGGGCTGGGCTTCCTCCAGGGAAGAGCACCCTGTGGTGGAAGCAGCAATGGCAAAGTCCCTGGGGCAGGATTTGGCCTGCATGTGTACGGAATAACAAGGCGGCCCGTGTGGCCAGTGAGGAGCGAAGGAGGGTGAAATGTGATGCATAGGGTCTGAGAGGCAGTGGGGAGGAGGGACAGGTTGTTACGCCTTGATGGCCACAGGAAGGACCTGCGCCTTACCTAGAGGGAGAACAGAAGTCAGCTGTTACGATGAGTAGTAAAACGAGGCAAAATGAGAAGCAGGGAGACGAGTTCGGAGTTATTACAATGATCAAGGTGAGCGATGATGGGGATATGTCCAGGACGAAGGCAGCAGGGCTAGGGAGAAGTGGTCAGATTCTGTATTACACAGGATTTCCTGGAGGTCCAGATTGAGGTGTGGTTTCCAGTGGTGAAAACCATGATTCTAAAACTTCTTTACCTCCATTTTATAAAACATGGTTTTAAAAAATCATGGTGCTAAATCTGTCTGCAACCTTTATTGTGCGTTGGCTTATTTTGTTCATTTTTAGCAGAGACGTATTTCAGAAGTTTAGCCTTTAACATTGGCCTGTAGATGACGTCTTATTGATGAAGCTTTTCATGATGTCCTAGTTTAGTATTAAATAATAATAAGAAAATGTCCAAGAATCTATAACTTTTGACCTATTATCATGTTCAAGAGGGTCCTTAGAGGAAAATGCTACTGAATAAATTCTTTACTGTAGTCATTTCTAGATAGGTAAAAATTAACTGTTGGCTGCCTAGAAAGGGGACCAAAAAAGAGGCAGAGCAGAGGACCTACTGTGTTTACAAGGGGCATTCACGAACTCTTTTACTAACACAACTACCTCTACCCCGCAAAGGTGGAATTTTTGACTCCATGTTTGTTCAAATAACAGAGAAGTTTTACTTTATACTGCAATTCTCATCATGTTTAGCGAACCATCAATTTTTTTTTCTGATTCAAAAGAACCAATATGTGACAATCTATACCCTTAAGCTAAATATCCTTAAATACCCAGGCTCCCTTCCGCTAGTCTCTCCGTCCTGCATGCTGTCCCTTTCGCTTTCCATTTACCCTGTCCTACCCTCGACCTCTAGTCAATTCCATGCATCAAGACCCAGTGTTCAAATGACACTCTTACATCAAAGCTTCACCATTTTTCCAACTAAAATGGAACTATTTCCTCTCTTCTCCCATCCCAGAATCTATTCCTCTCATTTCTCTCTTTGGCCTTATACTGTGGTTAGTATCTTTCTTCCCCTCCCAATCCCTACCACAGCCATTAGAATACAATCTTTCTACCCTCCAGCTTCCAGAACAGTGCCTTGTGAATGTTTCTTGAATTTATTTCATATCCAGTGGGTGTGTGTTTATAATTAGACCCAGCCAAAAAGTGAATGCCAATTCTTCAAACACTTAGCATTGTGGTGGTTGTTAGGAACATTGGTGTCAATTGTATTAAGTTAGCTCAGCGATGTTTCTGGAGTAGAGCCTAAGCAAAGAAAGCCAAATTATTAGCATCTTAAAATGGCAGGAAGAGAGAAGAAGACTAAAGACAGAAGGATAAGGTGAGGTTGTCCTTGGACACCAACCAGGAAACAGAGTAGGTTCCCCAGATAAGAACAGAAAGCAAGATCTGGATTGGTTTTAAGCATGGAAGCAAAAAAGCAAAAGGACGTTGTGTATAGGACTTAATATTAGGAATAGCAAATAAAATTCAAATATCAGGGAGGGAGAATAAAAAAATTAAAATTAGGATGATTCTAAAGATTTAAGAAGATGTCAGAAACTTGGAAAAAGAATGGCTAAATTACAGAGTCCATCAGGAGCTAAAGGTAATTCATTCATTGTCCAAATAACATTCATGGGCATAACAAACCAGTTATTTGTTGGAAACATTTGTATTCAGTTCATTGTGAAATGCCATCTATATATACCTTTCCCAAAATAGAAATATAATCCCAGTCATGAATAAGTTGGACTCAAGGTCAAAAATATATAAATCAGTGTGACACATTTTGGAACTAGGTACAAAATTCCTGGAAATAGTGCACCGATAGGATAATCTAAGATGAACCTCAAGAGGTTCAGATGAAGCAGAAAAGGTCCAGGACATCAAGGGTGGTGACATGTACCTCTAAATAGATAAATTCTGTAAGGGAGGTTCTGGGGTTCCTTAAACAGTAGGGCATGTTTGAATTATAAAATGTCTCCATTTCATACCTAGTAGGGTTTTATAGCCTACGTGACATTCTCCAACAAGCCATGCCTCATAGATCCTGAGTTCCATTTATTATAGGTATAGTAATCCTAAATCGGGGACATCCTGCTAAGGGCATTTCAGAGAAAAAGTCTTTTCCTCCTAGCAAGCGGCATTAGTCAATTTATCCAGAGGTCCATTCAGCAAGATTAGCCTGGCTCACCTGCTTTCTTTTCTTTCCCCAGGGAACATCCCCCTGGTAAAAGGAGAAAATGGATTCCAAGGATACTGGCCAGCTGCTTTAACACCTTCCTGCCAGGAAATTTAAGGTAAGGTTGCTTATGACAATTTAGTACTTTTAGTAAGCAAATGAAGGTGATTTTAGGAAAATGTGGAAAAAAAAAGAATTTTAAAAGAATTCAGATAAACGAGTGTTTATAAAATCCCTGAGTCTACAATTTCAAGATAAGGAAGTGAGAACGATGTTTGGAGAAAGGGTCTGCTGAGGATACTTTTGGTAGCCTGGAGGGAAGCACAAGCAAATATGTTTAAAAATGCAAGGAATTTAGGATGTTCTCTTCTGATTGGTAGCAACAATGATTCTCAAACTGGCACTCTGCTGTTAGCTGTGAGCTCCCTTCATAATCAACTTACATAGGCTTATATAAAATATAAAGTATAAACTACATCTAACAAGATATTAAAATGAAACTCTTGCTGCCTCCTGCTTCCTGTAGCTGCACAAGAAGACAATAAATGCTCTATCCCTGCATGAGTTATAAGATAGACCACCATGGCCCGTTTAGAGGACGTGAGCTGTTGGGACCCCAACAGCAAAGACTTTGAGGAGTGGACAGAGGTTGCAGGGAGATGTTCATGGTGAGAGTATCTGAGGAAACCCTGAATATGTTTTGAGAAAGAGTCAGCTTTAAATATCTGCCAGGTTCACCAAGCACCAAGTGTCTTAGGAGACAACCAGTGAAGTAATAACTTTCCTGTCCTCTGCCCCTTTCTCTCTGTTTCTTCTCCCTCCAACCTTTTCCCATTAGCAAGCCAAAGGAAAAGTAGAAACCACCACAATGAGGAAAGAGAGAAGAAAGATTGGGCTTTCCTCTATTCAAGTTCTGCCCTCTGCCAGTCTCAAATAGGGGAAAGAAAAGATTTCATTTTAAATCAAATTCAAAGTTTGATTATAATCTGGGATTGGACACTTAGTTACTGAACTGAGAATGTGAGGTGCTTGTGATATCTATTACCTAAGAGTAATCAGAAAAATTTGTATCCAGTTGTCAAGATGGGGCCATTTAACCACTGATTAGATTTAAAGAGACTGTGGGAGACAAAATAAAATTGCTTTTGCAATTATACCTTGTGAAAGCTGCTTGTTCAATGTATTGGTCACATTTATTTACTAACTTTAACCTTAATATCCCCGTAGAAAACATAATTAGCATAGTTAAAAATACTTGGAAAACAAACCAAAAAAAGAAACCAAACTGACTCTAAAGGAAAAAGCATTTGGTTTAAACTAGTGTTTCTATTCATTAAAATAATGAATCAATAACTGGCATGTAATCAAAAAGTGCCTATTTGTCATTTTACAAACTGAGGAAATGTATATAGGCAAAAAAAAAGAAAGAAAAATAGTTGTGTTCTATCTTGCAGATAATAGCCACTATTAACACTTTGGTATATCTTTTCAAGTTTCATAGATGGGATCTTCTGTGAATTTTTTTCCCACTAAATAATGTATTAAATTTCCATTTCAATAAATATAAATCTTTTTCATTTTAAGGGTGGTGTTGTAGACTATTGTATTTAACGACTTGCTAATGTTATATATTCTTCAGTTTTACACAGTCTTCATACCCTTCCGTTATGTATTTTTCCTACCTTCCACTCATTTTTAGAATAAATTCCTGGAAATGGAACTGGAGGTTCAATATGTGTGAACTTGCTTTATGCCAAATTCTCCAGATAAATATTAGACTAATTTCCACTTCATCCTTAGCAGTGTATGAAAATCATTTTAACCTTTACCTATCTGAGAGTTGAAAAATGGTAACTTATTACTATTTGTATTAGTTTTCTAGGGGTGCCGTAACAAAGTACCACAAACTGGGTGTCTTAAAACAATAAAAATTTATTATCTCACAGTTCTGGAGACTAGATGTCTATAGTCAAGGTGTCAGCAGCATCATACTCCCTCTAAAATCACTGAGAGAGAATCCATCTTTGCCTCTTCTTAGCTTTTTCTGGTGGTTAGCAATTCTTAGTGTTCCTTGGCTTGTAGCTGCATCACTCCAGTTTCTGCCTATGTTGTCACATGGCATTCTTTCTGTGTGTCTCTGTGTCCAAATTTCCTCCAAGAACACCAGCCACATTGGATTAGGGCCCACACTAATGACCTCAACTTGATTACATATGCAAAAGCCCTATTTCCAAATAATGTCATATCTACAGGTACCATGGGTTAAGACTGCAATATATCTTTTGGGGGATCACAATTTGACCAGACCCATTACACTGTTCTAATCTACATCGCTTTGATTTCAAGTGTAGTTGAGAATTTTCCATATTTTATTTGAACCGTATTTTCATTCTTGATCCTTTATCTATTTTTCTAGTAAAGATATAGATTTTTAAAAACTTAACTGGTAAAGTCTTTTAATATATTAGGCATATTAGTTCTTTTATAGCATATGTATTGTAAATGTTTTCCAATTTGTCATTTGCCCTTTAATTTCCCTTATTCTGCTTTTTCCCATTATTTAAAAGTTTAAAATGTTTATTTAATCAAATCTGGTGGATTCTGACATGTGTCCTGATTTTAAAAAAAATACATCCCAACAAAACATTACATTTGTAGTCATGTATATTTTTTACTAATGGTTTTATTGCATTCAATATTTCACTTTTAACATACCTGGAACTTATTTTAAGGAAAGATATGAAATAGATTTAAAACAGAGTTCAACTTTATATACAAAAACTATAAGATATATAGTTATATAGGATTTTTAAATTTTTTTATTTCAAAATATTACAGGGTACAAATGTTTTGGTTACATGTTACGTTTGAGTCAGGGTAATAGGTGTGCACATCACCCAGATAGTGTTCATTTTACCCCTTAGGTAGGTTTTCACCCATCCCTCCTGTCCCCTCCCCCTGCTTGATGTCCACTGAGTTTTACTTACCTCTGTGCACGTATGTGCTGACTGGTAAGTTCTAATTTAATAGCTAGTACATGTGGTGTTTGTCTTTTTTTTTTAGAGGTGGGGTCTCGCTCTTGCTCAGGGTGGTCTCGAACTCCTGAGCTCAAGTGATCCTCCCACCTCAGCCTCCCAGAGTGCTAGGATTACAGGCGTGAGCCACCGCGCCCAGCTGGTGTTTGTTTTTCTATTCATTGGGTACTTCACATAGGATAATCATCTCCACTTCCATCCAAATTGTGACAAAAGACCATCCTTCTTCATGGCTGAGTAGTATTCCATACTATACATACACCAAATTTTGTTAATCTGCTCGTGAATTGATGGGCACTTGGGTTGATTCCACATCTTTGCAATTGTGAATTGTGCTACAATAAACATTTCAGTGCAGGTGTCTTTTTGATAAAAGGACTTCTTTTCCTTTCGGTAAATACCCAGTAGTGGGATTGCTAGATCAAATGGTAGGTCTACTTTTAGTTCTTTGAGTTATCTCCATACTGTTTTCCATAGAGGTTGTACTAATTTGTGGTCCCACCAACAGTGTAAAAGCATTCCTTTCTCTCTGCGTCCATGCTGGCATCTATTGTTTTTGGACCTTTTAAATAAAAGCCATTCCAACTGAGGTAAGGTGATATCTCATTGTGGTTTTAATTTTCATTTCCCTGATAATTAGTGACATTGAACATTTTTTCATATGTTTATTGGCCATTTGTCTATCTTCCTTTGAAAAGCTTATGTTCAGGTCTTTTGCCCAATTTTTAATGGGGTTGTTTGTTTTTTCCTTGCTGATTTGCTTAAGTTCTTTGTAGATTTTGGTTATTAGCCCTTTATTGGATGTATAGCTTGTGAATATTTTCTCCCATTCTGTAGGTTGTCTATTTGCTCTGTTAATTATGTCCTTAGTTGTGCAGAAGCATTTTAATTTAATCAAGTCCCATTTATTTATTTTTGCTGTTCCTGGGATCTTCTTCATAAATTCTTGCCTAGGCTGATATCTAAAAGAGTTTTTCCAACATTTTCTTCTAGAATTCTTATGGTTTCATGCCTCATATTTAAGTCTTTATCCACCTTGAATTAATTTTTGCGAGTGGTAAGATATATGGATCTTGTTTCATTCTTCTGCATGTGGCTATCCAATTTTCCCAGCACCATTTATTGAATAGGGCTTCTTTTTCCCAGTGTATATTGTTGTCTGCTTTGTCAAAGATCAGTTGACTGTATGTGGATGGTTTTATATCTGGGTTTTCTGTGCTGTTCCATTGGGCTATGTCTCTCTTTTTGTACAAACACCATGCTGTTTTGGTTACTAAAGCCTTGTAGTGTAATTTGAAGTCTGCGAATGTGAGGCCTCCAGATTTGTTCCTTTTGCTTAAGATTGTTTTGGCTATTTGGGCTCTTTTCTGGTTTCGTGTGAAGCATAGAATTCTTTTCTCTAGATCTGTGAAATATGAGGCTGGTATTTTGATGGGGATTGAATTGAAACTGTAAATTACTTTGGGTAGTATGGACATTTTAACAATGTTGATTCTACAAATCCATGAGCGTGAGATGTTTTCCATTTGTTTATGTCTTCTGCAACTTCTTTCCTCAGTGTTTAGCAGTTCTCCTTGCAGAGATCTTTCACTTCCATGGTGAAAAGTATATTCCTAGGTATTTTATTTTCTTTGTAGCTATTGTGAATGGTCTTGAGTCTTTGATTTGACTTTCAGCTTGACTGTTATTGCTGTATAGGAATGCTACTGATTTGTGTATATTGATTTTATAACCTGAGACTTTGCTGAATTATTTGTCGATTGCAGGAGTCTCTTGGTGGAGTCTTTGGGGTTATCTAGGTATAAGATCATATTATCAGCAAAACGTGATAGTTTGACCTACTCTTTCTTGATTTGGGTACCCTTTATTTCTTTTTCTTGCCTGATTGCTCTGGCTAGTACATCCAGCACTATGTTGAATAGAAGTGGTGACAGTGGGCACCCTTGTCTTGTTCCAGTTCTTAGTGGGAATATTTTCATCTTTTCCCTATTCAGTATGATGTTGGCTGTGGGTTTGTAATATATGGCTTTTATAATCTTGAGATATGTTCCTTCTATGCCTAGTTTGTTGAAGGTTTGTTGAAGGGTGCTGAATTTTGTTGAATGCTTTTTCTGCATCTATTGAGATGATCATATGGTCTTTGTTTTTGCTTTTGTTTAGGTAGTGAATCACATTTATTGATTTACATATGTTGAACAATCCTTTTATCCCTGGGATGAAGCCCACATGGTCATGGTGGGTTATTTTTTTGAGAAGTTTCAAATTTAGAGGAATCTTTTTATTTCCATCTTAATTTCATCATTGACCCAACAATTGTTCAGAAACAGGTTGTTTAATTTCCATGACTTTGTGTAGAATTGAGTGTTTCTCTTGGAGTTGATTTCTAGTTTTATTCCACTTTGGTCTGAGAAGATACATGGTATAATTTCTGGTTTTTTTTTTTTAATTTGTTGAGACATGTTTTGTGGCCTAAGACATGATCAATCTTGGAGAATGTTCAATGTGCTGATGAGAAAAATGTATATTCAGTAGTTTTTGGGTAAAATGTTCTGTTAATGTCTGTTATTCCCATTTGTTCTAGAGTCCTGTTTAAGTTCAGTGTTTCTTTATTTATTTTCTGCTTGGATGATCTGTCCAGTTCTGTCAGTGGGGTGTTGAAGTCCCTGGCAGTTACAATGCTGCTATTTATCTCTTTAATTAGACCTAATAGGGTTTGCTTTATGAATCTGGGTGCTCCTGTGTTAGGTACATAAATATTTAGGATTGTTATGTCTTATTGTTGAATTGTTCCCTTTTACATTATATAATGGCAATCTTTGTGTTTCTTTACTATTGTTGATTTGAAGTCAATTTTATATGATATGAGAATGGCTACATCTGCTTTCTTTTGGTCTCCATTTGCATGGAATATTTTTCCCATCCCTTCACCTTGAGTCTGTATGAGTTCTTATGGGTTAGATGTGTTTCCTGGAGACAGCAAATATTTGGATTGCATTTTTTCATCCATTCAGCCAGCCTGCGTCTCTTGTGCAGGGAATTCAGACTGTTTACATTGATTGATAGAAAACATCAAGTAACTTACAAAGAAAAACCCATCAGGTTACCTGCAGACTTCTCAACTGAGACCTAAGAAGCCAGAAGGGATCAGGGCCCCATCTTCAGTCTTCTTAAACAGAACAACTGCCAGCCTAGAATTTTTTATCCTGTAAAACTAAGTTCTGTATATGAAGGAGAAATAAAGACTTTTCCAGACAAGATATATAGTTATATTATTAAAGTCTAATCAGCCAAGACTAGGAAGAATTCTATAGTCTGACAAAATCAGATGTATTGACTGAGTGAGAGAAGGAAGTCCAGAAGATCCTTGGTATGCTGCTTTACACAATAGGGAGGAAAGAACATCTTTTGTAAGCTTTGTGTTCTTGCAGAAGTATTCTGAGGAGGATGTAAGGGAATCAAGGATCAGTTCTGGGGTGGTTGCTGTTGCTGAGATGGGATTGGAGAAGCTAGGTTAATTGAGCATTGAGGACAAAGATGGTTTAGCAATTGGCTATCCCAGTAATAGTTGCGTATAGCAGCAATCTATGGACACCATTGGCAAAAAAAGCAGTAGGTATTCAAGGAGGGCATTGTTTTGGCATTTTATAACTGCTGCATCACCTTAGAAGAACAGTGACTCCTGTCAACTTTGGAGCTGGCTTTATCTGTGTCTGTATTCTTCCCCTTATGAATGGCAGGACTTCTTTTCCTTTTTTTGTCCAAGCTGATTATTACTCTTATAGTCCCAGAAAAGTTTTCACTCATTATGTTTAATATATTTATATATAAATATACATATTTATATGTTATTGGTATATATTTTATGATATTCTATTATTTATACTTTAACCTAATAATCTGAAATGCAACTTTAATCACAGTTTAATGTCTACTTTGACCATTTCTATGGTCTTAATTCTGTTCTGATAAGCTTTCTGATTATACCAGCTCCAGAATTACATTGTTTTGATTGTTATGCTTTATATATTATTTTATTCTCTCTTATGCTAATCAATCAATGTCTTGGTTGATTCTTGTTTTTATTTTTTAAATATTGAATTATAAGTTTAGCAATGTTAATGTTGAAAAGTATGTATATTAGGTAGGATATTAACTTCAGAAAGCCCAAAATAACTGTTATATTTTAAAAGGTAAATGGTCTAAGGCAGATAGAGTGTTCCCCTGTGTCAAGAAGCAGGTTTCTTCTGTTTTTATTCCTCAATTGTGCATAGCCCTAACTTTATGGAACATAGAGTAGCAGTCATTTTCCTAGCTGCAGGATGGAAGCAAGAATGAAGATTAATAAATGCATGAAGCTGAAGAAAAAAGCAAAGAGCACATCACACTGCTTCTTTAGGAAGGCTTCAAAAAGGTGCCATGGACACTGCTGCTTATACCTCACTGGTCAGAGATGTCATATGGTTATACCTATATGCATGGAGTCTGACAAGTATGGTCTTTATGCTAGGCTACTATGAGGTCAGCTAAAAATTCCATTGCCGTGGAAGAAGAGGAGAACATATATATAGGAGCAATTAACAGTCCCTACTTAAATGTGTCCAGTGTCTCTTTACCAGTTCTTTTACAATATTTACTTTTTCATTTCACTGTTATTGAAGTTATTCTTTTTAATATTTGTTATATAAGAATGTATCAACAATAATTCTAAGTTTTATTGTGCAAAACAACTATTCCAAGAAATCCCTTCAACACTCCTCAGTTTTGCTTCATAGGAGCGGCCACTATCAAATCTTTGAGTATTTTATTTTTAAACCATTTTTCAAAAACAATAGGTATATACTGCCATTTTAAAAACATTTTTGGTTGCTACAGTTGATGAGGACATGGTTTTTCACCACTACTGTCCCTCACCCATATATTTCCCCTTCATCTAGGATCCGATTTATTACATTATAAGTCTTGGGTAGATCAGCATCCCATTTTTAATGTAATCATGACTAAGTAAATGGCTAAAAGTTAAGTTAGGTAGTATAAAATGATTTAATTTTTTTCTTCTATAATCTCCTCCCAACTAATAATTTTCTTTTTTTTTTTTTTTGCTTAATTTTTATATACATATACATAGTGAAAGATTGCTACAGGTAAGCAAGTTAACATATCCATCACCTTCCATAGTTACCTCTTTGTGTGTGTGTGTGTGTACGTTTGTATGTGTGTGTGTGTATGTGTGGTAAGAACACATAAAATCTACCCTCTTAGCAAATTTTCAATAGACAATACAATATTATTAACTATAGTCCTCCTGCTGTACATTTGATCTCTGAATTTATTTAACTGCAAATTCGTACCCTTTGACCAACAAATCCCCATTTCCCCCCACCCACTTACCCTGGCAATCACCATTTTACTTTCTGTTTCCATTCTTTGCCTTTTTTTTGGATTCCACATATAAGTGAAATCATGCAGTATTTTTCTTTCTGTCTCTGGCTTATATCATTTAGCATAATGTCCTCTAGGTTCATCTGTGTTGTTGCAAATGGCAGTATCTCCTTTTTTAAGACTGAATGATATTCCATTATGTATATATACCATAATTTCTTTATCCATTTATCCACTGATAGACACTTAGGTCATTTCTATATCTTGGCTATTTGGAATAGTGCTGCAATAAACATGAGGGTGCAACACACACACACACACAAAGAGGTAACTATGGAAGGTGGTGGATGTGTTAACTCATTTACCTATAGTAATCTTTTCACTATGTATGAGGTGCTCATATCATTCCTTTGGGTATGTACCCAGAAAAGGAATTGCTGGGACATTTTTGTTTTATTTTTAAATTCTTCCCTGTAATATCTACCATTAGCCATTTTAAAAATTTTGTTTTCTTGGCCCTCTGTATCCCTCAGCTCCAAACTATACTAACTTATCACTTAGTACACTTCTGTCACCCTTCCCTTCACTATTGTCCTGGGGATTCTCTCTGTCTCTCTCCTGTGTAAAAGCCTCTAATTCCTGACCCCTGAATTCTCTTTCTTGGTTTATTCCAAATTTCTGATGGAGTAACTCTTCCAATAGTTAACTGAGATTGTTGTCCGAAAAGGGAAGTTTTTTAGAATTTACCATTTTGGAAGTATAGAAACGTATTCTTCATCTTAATTTCATGTTTGAAAATATATGTTAAAATCTTGCTGTTATTAAAGGATATAAATAATTTCTGGACTCTATGTTATATGCTGCAAACCCCTTATAAATGTCTTAATTTGATGCAAATATGTCAGAGTATAAATGAAAGGTTTTTGTCATCTTTAAAATCCTAAAATATAGATTTTTAAATATCTTGACCTGAATCTACTTTCTAAATTTCCAGTCCTCTTGTGTGATTGAGTCTGACCTCTTTTTTTTTTTTTTCAGCACTTTTATGTCTAAAGTAGAGAAGGCCCCATCTGTCTGGAAAGGTATCCTTTAGGTTCAGGACCATTTTCCCGCATCCAAATGAAATCATCAGTCAAAAAAAAAAAAAATTAGGTCAGAGAAAAGTCCACCACTGACAGACTTTCTATTTGGGTTAGTCATGAAGTTGATCTGCTGCTGCTGCACAGCTGAGTGAGCTCTGGTGTGGATTCCTGGCAGGGGGAGTGGCTGCAATGCAGGGCTCCCGTCCCTCCAGTGTCTGGATGTGCCTTTCTGTCTTTCTTCTCACTAGCGATGGTACTGACTTTACCTCGATTTCCGTTTTTCAAATCTCACAACAGCACATGGCTTTATCTGCTTAGCTGGGGCTACTCTGATTCCACCTATACTCTACCAAGTAATAATTACTTAAAGTTTATGGCACAATATTAGTATCCTTTGCTTGCTCCAGCAATTTGCTTTCCTTTTTGGCCCTCCCCCCTCCCTTTGATAGCTATAGTGATTTATTGGAGGAAATTTTTAAAAATATGCTCTTCTTGGACTTCCCTATATCCCTGCAATATTTCTTTACCGTCAATACAGAAAAGACCAAATGACATCTGTGCAATGAATTAGATTTTCATTGTTGTGATTGGAAATTTTGGAGAAAAAAGAAAGCACTACTTTAAAAAACGAACAGAATGGTGATAGGTTTTTTCCCCCTATATCACCAGAATTAGTTATTGGATCCAAAGTAGAAGACAAAAAGTTGTCAAGTACCCAACATTCTGAAGACAGCAAAATTAGGGAAGGGGAAAGAAAACCACTTTAGAATTTACTAGAAGGCAGCCAGACTGTCTCTGCTACCTTCAACTGTCATCCCAGAGCCCCCAAACCCAGTCTACATACATTGAAAACTAAGTAGGAAGTAAGAAGGGAGATGTAAGAAAGAGGGAATTGCAGGAGTCCCGAGACGCTGGCTATATTCGGAAGGACGGTCTACAGAGAGTCCAGAGGGAGGAGCTCCAAGAGAATCACTATAGAGTTTGGAGATGCCAGTAAGCAAGGGCATTCCATTCCCCAGTAGAGTATTTCTGCAGCAGCAAACTTGTGGATCTTCTCCTTGTATCTATCTGAACTGGAGAGAAAAGACTTGGAAAGAGATAGCAGGACAGAGAAGAGCTCAACTGTGAAGCAGCCTGCACTTGCATCAATTTGGCAAGGCAAGTTTCCTGTGGCTCAAGTAGACATAGCAAAAATTAGCCAGACTTGTGCACGTCCCAGTATGTCTATCAAGATGACCTCCTGCTGGAAGAGTAACTTCAGTAGCAAGAAGCTACGGGGTACCCTGCTGGGGTGTATATGAAAAGAGGGAAGTGGAAAAATCTTAGCAGTAATGAGAATGTCCCCATAAGTCACCTGAAGTACTCAATTGTGCCTCCAATAAAAGTAAAAGTATTTGTGTGCCATCAAGAGAAAATCAAATGCCCAGTTCGCCAGAGGAGCAGCAATATTCAATAGAGGACCACAATACCAGCTAAGCAAGAAATACCTGTCCTTTTTCATCTTTCCTATTTCCTTCTCTCAGGCTCCAACCCCAAAAGAGTTATTGGTCGAGAAATGAGAGAGGAGAGAGCAATGGCAGAGTAAACTGTGCTTCCTTCCCACTGCAAGATGAAGTCCAGCTGTTCCTAGGAAGAAGGGAAGAGATGATTATTAAATTGGATATGAACTAGATGTTTTTAACTGGGCTTAACTAAAAATAATTTTTAATAGCTGAAAATTATTATTAAAGTATTATGAGATCTACCTGAGAAAGCCTCAAGGGACAACAAAGGGAAACTCTTCATAACCAAGTTGGGACAGCAATTGGAGGAAAAGAAGAGACAAACATTGTTATGTTTATATCCTATTGGGTTTATGCTATTAATATGAATAAATATAGAAGAAAATAAATATGAGACAATGAGAAAAATTTATAAACAAGTCCTAAAAGCATACAGATAAATTTGGGTTTTATTTGGAATAATGAGGGGAGGAGAGTGAGGATGTCAAGAGATGCTGAAAATTTTTCAGAATTTAAAATTGCAAATGAAAAATGTTATGTCATATGATTTTTAGAAATCAGCTCTTGTTGGACATACAGTGAAAAAGAAAAAGAAATAGCTCAGAAATATTTTCATGCACTCTTTCCTTCAAGTGATAACTGATTGAGCATCTTTATATCTTTAGTTATCTTAAATAACTACTAGGACATAACAGGACTGTTCCTGCCCTCCTGGAACTTATGTTCTTTTTCCCTGGCTGCTCAGAAGAAAAAATATTTTAGGACCAATTAGCAAAGGCACAGAAATTTCGATGATCTGTGATCTTTCATGTAAGGGGCAAAAATAGCATTGGTTATTTTTGGTATGAAAAGAAAAAGAAGCAACAATAGTCTTCCCAGAGTAAATGTTACTGTAACTCCCATCATGGAATAAAATGTGCGATCCTTTCTTGTGTATTGTCAGAGAAGAAGTATCATGATGACAAAGTGGTTGGAAAAGCTATATTCTGACCTCGGGTATATACGATGCACCCAATTATTAAATCATGCCAAAGGAAGATGCTTATACAAGTAATTGCTATCCTTATCTATCTAATCTATTTATCTATCTACATATATATATACACACACACACACACATATATATCTCCTGTCATTTATAATTTTAAATAGGATATGCTTATTTTCAAACATTTTTTCAGAAAATATTTATAAGGAAGCTACTCTGTCCTGGGTGTTATGAGAGATGAGAAATAAATACAACATAATTGCTACCAGTTGGATATAATAGCTAAGTAAAGTAGATGGGGTATATACACAAATATTTATAATACAAGACATTGTGTAAACAGTGTTATAAGCAAAAAAAAAAAATATGTAGTGATATAAGAGCTCAAAGTAGAGATTACTTTCACCCAAAGAAATCAAGGAAGGCTTCTTGAAGGAGGCAGCATTTTAACTGGGCTTAAAAATGGCCTTTGAAATCTATTAAATGCTGTTAATATTTTAACAGAATAAAGTAATATTTTGTCTATTTTGATCAATTTATGCAATTTATTATATTAATAATTTCTTAGTAGTAAGACATCTTTAAACTCCCTCAAGAAAAAATGCATTTAAAAAAATGTGATGCTGTATTCAATTTGCTTGTATTTTGTTTTGGACTTTGCATACCTATTCATGTATATTCCAGGAGACCAGTGTGTTGTTTTCTTTTTGTGTACCATCTCTACCAAATTTGATTATCAAGTTAACATAAAATCAATCATATAACATTCCATCCTTTCCCATATGCTGGAAGAATTTACCAAGGGGATCTTTAGTCCCTTGAAAAATATAAAACAATTCCCTTGTAAAACTATCAGGCTTTGGATCCATTTTTTTAAAGGTAATTCTCTGATGGTATTTTCAGTTTCCTCCAAGACTATGAACACACTAATAGCTCTGTTGAAGTTTGTTACTTCTTGAGTTAATTGTAATCATTAATATTTTCTGGAAAATTGTTCATTTCATTGAGATTTTAAAATGCATTTGCATAGAGCTTTACATAGTCGTTTTTCCCCTTACGGTCTTTAATAGACTTCTTCTCGGTCACTGTACCATTTTTCTCTCAAATTTTGTTTCTTTGTAGTTTTTTTCTTAATCGGGTCTTTTTTGATTTTGTTGTCTATTTACTAACTTTCACCAGGAGGGCTAGTACTTAAAATGAATAATGTTGGGAGGTACAAAGTTGGACAAGAAAGGAGATACGAATTGGCTAGAATAAATAAATAGAGGCAGAAAAGAGAGGCGGGTAAGATTTTCATTAAATGAAATATTTCTTTTGCTAGCCGTGGAAGAAGAAATGCAAGATTGGGGCCTCTATAAGATAAAATATATTGTTTATCTTGATAATATAATAATGCTTTTTAAAGTGTTATTTTATTATCTCTGCTTAAACGAGTATTGTATCTTAGCAGATGAGCAAATTTATAAAAATAAATATCTTCAAATATAGATGGTCTGTGCTAAGACCTATTTTTATCCAGAAAAAAAGTATTATACACTGAAAGTTGAGAAATGTATATGCTAACCACAGTACAAGGTCTGGGGGCAGCTAGTTTTAAGCATCTGTTTGGCCTACTTTTGCTTATCCTGTATCACAAAGGAATGATACTTGTCCCATCTTTATCGTCCAAGGTTATTTCAAGAATAAATGAGGACATACATATAAAAAGTATTTTTAATCTTTTAAAAATGTGTGGTAAATAATACTTCAATGTTTTATTTTAAAATATATTTAAAGACATATTTTTCCTGGCTAATATTAATACATTTGTATCTCTACCAGGATACTTATCACATGCTTTAATTTCAGTGTTTGTAGAAAATTGATTGAAATTAAGTTTATTAAAGAACTGGAGCCTCGATTATGAAATATCTCAAAGCAGCATTGTAATTCCTCCCTCATGTACAGCAACTGGGAATGTTAAACATCAGGACTGTCTCCATACTGAAATAAGTACAGCCATTTCGCAAGGAAGCCTCTGTTATTTATATTGTTGGCCCTCTCCTCTTCTATCAGCGAGCACAAGTACAATGAAATCCTGGAACAAATGAGCTTATTAAGATCATGGTTAGACATATCGTTTTTCAAATCACACTCTACAAGACAGATATGCTGGCAAAGCTGTAATAAATGTCAAGGCTCAAGGCATTCACCATTCTTTTCAGCAGCCCAATGGCTTGGCTAGAAAAGCTTTTCATAAATTTTACTGCACACCTGTCAAGTGGCAGGTGTGATAGTCTGCTATCACGGAGGAGCCTGAGCTGTGATTTCTGGGCTGGCACCACTGTCATCGTTTTCAGCGCAATCATGTGCTTTTCTCTGTTTGTGACCAATGAAATCTATGTGATCACACTGAGAATCTGTGCATCTTGGCAGATCTGCCAGTGGTACTTATCACATAGAGATTATTTTAGATTGGCTGCCATGAGGTGTTATTTCCCATTTGTTAACACAATGGGGTTTCATGATTATGACAATTGAAACACATTCATTTGTATTTGGGTTTTGTCCTTGTTGCGGAAACAAAAGCCCATTCCATCTTTCCTACAACCCCCTCAGCCTTTCGCCATCAATCGTCCATTTGAAACAACTGCAGTGCTAATTATGTCGCATTTTTCTTTGGCAGAAAACAGAGGGGGGAAAAACTTTATTTTGTTTTAACAAGCTAGATTTGTGAGTTAGAAATAAACTTTGTGATCCCAATTTCATGAAATTAAATTATATTTTATATAGATGCATCCATATATGCTTAGAACATTTCTGAAAGGAAACTCATTAAATTGTTTAAAGAGATATCACTAAAGAGAGTAGAAGGTTTGGAGATATGCAAGTCAGGGGTCTTCCATTTTCTTTTCTGTATATTGTGGTAATGCTTGGATTTCTATGATGATAATATATTCATTTATTCCTTGTATAATAAAAAAGGAAATTTTAAAATGGGAAAACTAAATATTGGTATGAAGAAGAGAATAAGGCTCTATGAGACCATACTTTGATGAATAGTGCCATATATTTATATAGTCTGTACACATATGTTACACCAGATCACAAGATCCTCCCAGAAACTCTCTGGGATGAGTGGATCAGATATTAGCATCCATTTGCATAAGTGAAATCTGAAACCTAGTGAGGTTTAGGGATGTGCTTCAGTTTCCAGTTAAGTTTCTAAATGTAGACTGAGACCTGGGTCTTCTGACATCTACTTGAAGTTTCCACTCACTCAAGCCTCTACCCCTACTGCTTCATTGTTTTCTGCTCTGAAAGCAATAGCAACATACAATTTTTTCCATTTTTTAATTTTTATGACATCTATATGCAGTGTATTTATTTTAAGTTACCGCTATTGTCACAGTTTTATATCAAGAAAATAAAACAATTACTTTGTAGAATTGTTGAGACATAAACAGAAATTTAGATTCTGAAACATAAATGGAAGTTTCAAAACTAAGCTTTCCATTGAAGAAAAAAATAACTGTAATTATGCTTAACACAATAACATTTTTTTGCAAAATTAGGGCAAATGCCAGGCCTCTGGCTTGTCAACTAATGGATGTCTGCCATAAAAATCATTTAAAAAATAACTGCTATGTGGAAATATTAGTTTCTGTTAATAGCATAGTCTAGTTTAGTGGAATTAATAGCAATTCACCAGTTGAGCACTGGCACATTTTTAAAAACCTTTAATCTACTAACCAATAATTACTCAGGGCAAAAGCTTAATATGAGAATTTTAGGAAACTGTTTACCTTTCTACCACTTCTTTATCCCCGAATCTCTGCCCTTTTATGGTAATACAATAATCTGTAATTGCTTTTCTTTCCTCAACTCCTTTTGTAAATGTTTTAGAAGAGAGACTAAATATTGAAAAAGGACTTTACCTCATGTTTACATTGACAGTTTTAGAACCAAAACAATAGCACATATTTGAATCTCTATGTAAGAAGACTACATTCACACATTAAAAATTTTCTGGTGACCTTGACACCTCACCTGAAACCACTAGTACTCACTCCAGTGATTCTCAGCTCTGTGTTCTTGGCACTCTTTGGAATTAGGCAGGGGCAGGGGAGAAATACTTGAAGGAATTAAAAATCTCCAAATAATATTAAGTCAGTCATCAATGACAACCAAATAGTCATAACCACCAAATAACAAGGTCTCATGTGCCTAACAAAAACACCACGCTACCCCTCAGCCCTGCCCCCTCTATTTGTATCTGCCCCCTCTGAGCTCCTCTCATAAGGCAAAGTGCAAGCTAATTCTCAATTCCCCTTTAGGGCTGCTAATGGTGCCTTTGAACTGGAAACATCAGCTCTCACTCTCAGCCAACTCATAGAGTATGCTCAGCTCAACATTTACTCTGGAAGACATTAATCAAACCCATTGCTGTTTAAAGAAAAAACATAATGTTATGCTTTGTAACTTTGGAAGCACACCTGTCATGGGGTCATGGTAAGTGCCCACCACAAAACATAGGTGAGAACCACCACTCCATTCCTTTCCCAAGTGAGCTCACAGCTGCTGCTGGCAACACAAAGACTCTTGGAAGTGGCCAACTTCCTGTGAGTGTGTGTTGAACTAGAATATCCATCCCCAGGAGGTGGCTGGGATTTCCGCATGCTGAACCATCTCTTAAAGTCCCTGGATTGCCCAAGCAGCTGCCCATTTAGGGCTTCTTGACTGGCTGGATGGAAGAGCTACAAGAGTCCTGTCTTTCGTTTCTGGGAGCTTGGAGGCAAGATAGGCAAACATAACATTTAACAAATAATTGCTGTCTTGATATTTGTCTTTATTTCCAACATGTTTCTCTGTCTTCTGATAAGTGCAAAGATTTATTTAATATTTGCCAGATATATTTCTAAGAGCTTTACATAAATTAAATCATTTAATCTTCAAAACAATCCTGACAGAAAGGTACTACAATTATCTACATTTTATGAATGAGAAAATCAAAGCACAGAGAGGCTAAGGAATTTGTCCAAGAACAGAAATATAATAAGTATCATCTTGCTCTCAAGTGTGTGGTCTTAAGTACCATGTGATGCTGTTTTATTTACTGACTTTTCTGCCTTCTCTGCCTTTCATTTACTGGTTCTTCCCCTGCTTGTATTTCTACCTGGAACACAGCATTTAAAATTTCTAGGTCCCCCAGGCCTCTTATACAGGCTCATGCAGTGAAAAATAAACTAATTCAAACAGTTGATTTTGAAATTAAAAATTTTGAGATTTTATTTTATAGTATTCAAAAATCTGAAAAAGTGACTAAAAGTTGGCTTTAATTATTAATGTATAATATTTTCCCTAGAATACTTAGTTGGTATCTTCCCAAAGCCAAACACTTTATGGAAAACGGGTGCATTTTGTAAGTCATCTCTCACTTCAGAGTCCTAAGAAAATAGAAGGCAAATCTGACCTTGAAATCCCTGCTGACCTTCTTAGCACTTCATAAGAAATGTTCTAGCTCTCTGGGCACATGTGCCTTTCCTTTCAATAGCTATTGAAGTTGTCACTTGACAAGGGATTGAGAGGGATAAGACAGAAAGGGCATTCACCATGATTCTATCCCCAGAAACTGACATTTTATCTTGGATAAAATAAAGCATCATGTGTATGTTGACTTTAGAAAAGGTTTAATGGAAGCTCTGGCACTTGCATGAATCTACAACTTGTTTCCAGCATGAAATAAATGTTTTAATTAATGTCTTTTACTGTGCTGCATTTTGGTCAGGTGCTTTCCTCCTCCCTTTTCTTCCTCTAGGGCTGGGTGCCTGGCACTGCTGTAGGGACTGGAAGGAAGTACAGAGACAGTGCCTATGGCATAGTCCCTGCTCTCCAGGATTTTAATTGGCTTCTACGGTAATTTCAACGCCCTGAAACACACAGCTTCCAGGGGGCATCTTTATGTTCATATTTTAGCTTGCCAATTTTCCAGGTCCTAATTTTAAGTTATACTAATCATTCCATTGATCTCTCCAGCTTGGAAACAAATACCCACATCCTACCTAAACTGATGATCAAAAGTTGTATGTATGTGAACAAAGCAATGGAGACTATCAATCCATAGGAAATGCCCATTAAGTGCTGACAGGGAAACCATTAATACTTGAACAGTTTCAGGGAAAGTAATCAGCCTCCTGATTGATTCAAAACCATGATCCTCTGGCAGTCTATACAATCCTGAAAAAAATGGAGGCTTTTCCCGATCTAGCTAGATCCCTACAAGGTAAGGACTTAAAGGAGAAATGAGACCTACAAACAGCTCCTCAATGCAGTGCTCGATAGCTGAGACATTTAAGCAGATGATAAGTAGCTCCGGGGGTGCATTTGCTCTGATGTTCTTGCAATAAAGACTTGGATGACTGACTGTCTTTTCAAATTTCTTAGGAGTTTGTTGCATTCAATTTGACAGGAAACTGTAGTTTTTACTTAAGGTAGGTGTGGGATGATTATTTTTCATTCACAAATGATAGCCACTATTTTAGTTGGTTAATTGTAAAGATGCTAATGTTCCCCTGGCTGTATTACTGGAGGTTTTCCTCATACCCATTAAGCCACCTAATGGCTGTGGTTCTAAACTCCTTCCCTGAAGACAAGCAACACTACCAATGTGCACACTTCTACTTTCTGGGCACCCCAAGTTTTTGATTCAATTGCTATTTGAGTGAGCTTACATAAAGACATAATATGAAAATCCAAAGTACCATCATTTCTTTATAGGCAGCTAGGTAAGCAATCTACTATTTAGAAAAAGGCAATAAGAGAAAAGAAAAATAACTACCATATATTGAGTATAACACAGAATAAACACCCAGTAAGTGTTAAATTTCATCATCAACACCATCATTGACTCTATGACAGAACTGTGTTAATGGGTTTTATACTTTCTGTTAGTTAATTTTCATAAATATGTGAGGTAGATACTATTGTTATTTCCATTTTAACAGATAAGAAAACTGAGGTTCAGAAAGACCAAACAACTTGTGCAAGTTAATTCAGCCAGTCAGCAGTCAAGTGGATGGGAACTCTGGTCTGTTTGATTTCTAAGCTCAGCTGTGGCTTGGACCAAGCTGCTATTGAGATTGTGATGTTAACTCAGTGTAAGCTGTTAGTCTCTTTTACAGCATGAAAGGAAAGTCAATTTGCAATCACCTTTGGATTAAATAATATATTCAGTCCTTACTTGCTCGTTGTGACAGAGTACAGTAAGGTTACACATACATACATACATATATACATATATATTATGTTTATAATTTTTTTAAATAAGAACATCACTTTTTATATTACATCTGTAGTTTTTTCGCTTAGTATCTCATGGGCATCATTTCAAGTTAACACATACTGATCTAACATATTCTTTCTCATAATTGCATTCCATTTCATGACATAGATAACAAACTACCTATACCTAAACATTCCTATATCAGAGGGCATCCAGGTTTCCAGGTCATGGTCTGAGAAACAATGCTACTATAAACAGTTTCTCTCTAGATGAGATGTGTATACACACATGCTGTGTGTATTTATGTGTGAGTGTGTATATATCCGTATATAATATATATATCCATATATAATGCATATATATGGAGAGAGAGAGAGAGTGAGCATGTATACATGTATATATATGTATACATAGAGAGAAAGTCACAGGGGACATTATTCCCATTGATAGATTCTAAAAGTAGAATGGCCGGCCAAGTAGATATAAACAAACACACATTTTAATAAACCATTTTATTACTTTTCACATCCACCAACAATGGATGAAAGTATCTATTTCTCCATCTCTTCTCTAGATCTGGTTCTTATTGCTATTTTTAGTTTTTGTCAATTTGATAGGTGAAAAATGACATCTCAATATTATTTTACTTTATAATTCCTGATTAGTAAAGAGGTAAAGATATTAAAGAATAGCTGTTTATATTTTACGTTCTATTAAATATTCATTATGTTATTTGTCTGTTTTCTATTTGGCTTTTTTTTTACTTATTAAGTTGCATAGGCTTATTGTGTAAGTGTCAAGGGCTATAAAGATCTGAGATTTTACTCTAATTGCAAGCTAACAGTTAGTCTGCTATAGTTTTATGGATGCTGGTAAAAGACACAAGATTCCTGGGTCAGAGAGAAAGGGCATTATTTCTCACCCCACAGGAAGCATCGTGAGCAACAGCATATTTATGTCACTGTTCCTTGCCTCCATATCCTAAATGGATGTTGCAGATGGCTCCAGATGATGCCTGCACATGCAGTGGGCTGTGCTACAGGAAGAAACCCAAAATTTTTATAATGGGTAATAAGCATGCTTGCCTTTTGCTCCAGAGGGAGACACTATCTGTATCTCACAAGGTTGTTTGCCATCCATACATCCTTGAAGAGATAGTCCAGAACAAAAGGCAGTTAATGCCTCACTCGTAAGATGTTCAGAAACACAAATGACCCACAGAGAATTGTCTTTCAGCTATTAGCGATGTCAGTCTTTTATCCAGTACACTGCAAATGTTTTCTCACAATCACTATTTATGATAGCTTTCCTATTTATCCATGTCTACCCCTCCTCCTATGGTTCTTGATCTGATATGTGTGTTATTCTCATTTTAAGTCACTATAATATGGAAATAATTTCCCTAATTTTGGATACAAGTTATTGCTTTGCTCTTGGTTAAAATAAAAACAGATGTTGTCTAATTTCTGTTTTATGAAAATATGTGTCCTTCATTGTTTCTGTTGTGTTTTTGCACTGACAAATAAGAAATAAAAGACATAGAAAGGGAAGTTCACGGGGACTTTTGCCCACTCAAAACAAAAACTTAAAGTTTATAACTTCTTTCTATCAATGCAATTGCTGTTAATTCTGAGGATTAGCAACATCATGACCCTGCTTGGATCAAAGCATAGAAGTGGGAGCAGGTCTATGTTGTGTGGGACTTGAAGCTTCTGCAACTTGGCAGTGGTGGGAAGGAGCACTGACAGTAGTGTGAAAAAGTACAAAATTACAAACACAGCATTGCTATGGCCTGTCCCAGGGCCCAGAAAAATGTGAGGCTATGAAACACCAACTAAACTTCTTTAGCTTCATGGTAACTCTGCTCTGTCTGGTAAAGGATGTGAAAGAAAAGGTTCAAGCCAATCACAATATAAAGTTTTTGCTTTTCTAGGTTGTAGCATTTATTAGCTCAGCTCAATATGTAGCATTGGTTCCTCATGGAAAACATTGCACAGCCTCTGCCCTTTTTGACCTTGGACAATGCTGAGCTTCAGTCCAAAATGAATGACATTTTCTTGAGTATATCACTGGGTGCAAATATTATCACACCAGATCCAGCAGAATCACCTTAGTGCTGTGGGGGGACAAGGGTGGGGTGAATACTTCCACAATTTATCCTGGCATTTGCCCTCCTGCAACTCCTCAAGCGCCAAAGGACAAAATCTATGCCAAATGAATTTGGAAGGCAAAGAAGGCAGGCAAAGAGTTGTAAAAGTATCATAATACAGAAAGTGGCATTTAGGGATGTGCATGAAAGGAATTGGGGTAAAGTGTTTTCAGGCAGCCCCAACTTCTCCTGTTTTGTCTTTCTCATTGTTTATATATGTATGTGCACGTGTGCATATTTTAACAGCATTTAATAGAACTGCCTCCTTTTTCTTTGAATTGCCCCTGTTACTTTGTTCATGTTTCACAGTTAGCTTAAAAAACTAAATCAACAATATTAATCAAGTGCCTAATATTCATATGGTATTGTGTAAACCACTGACAACTGACACATAAAGATTGTTACAACGCTCCCTACCCTTACAGAGTTTACAGTCCTCTTATAGAAATAAAAACAAGTACCCAGATATCTCTGATACCAGATAGAATATGCTTAGTGGCGTGAGAAAACAGTACAAGGTTATCTGAACTTAAAGGAGAAATACTTTGTAGAGGGAGTAGCATTTAGGATAATACCTGAAAGATGAGGTTTGTCTATAAAGTAGACACAATAAAGGGTTCCAGGCAGATGGAGGGGCAAAGCCCTGGGGGACAGAACATTTCAAGGAAGAGGCAACTGTCCAGTTTTAGTGGGATGATGCATTAGACTTAAAGTGTTCAAGAGAGAAAGGCAGTGGGATTACATCACTGAAATCTTCGCACTCCTATCCCAGTGTAGACACTAATGTGGTAGTTCTTGGGGAGCCATCTTCAGCAGAGGAAAAGCGTGAATAGGGAAGCAATTTTGGAAAGTTAATCTGAAAGAAGTGCATAGAATAGATTAGGGGAAAGAGACTAAACAACAATGGGAGATCGGTTTAGAGGTAAACAGAGTAGACAAGGCTTTGTAGTAGGTATGGAAGCAAAAAAACTATTTGTAGATCTTGTTGCAGGGATTAAATCACATGATGGGAATGGGGAGGTAAGGGAGGAACAGAATGACAGAGCTCTTCAGGGATCTTACAACTATAGGATCTTGAAGGGCAACTTACTTTATTTTAGTACATTATCACATTGACTTCTGCATCCTCTCTTTCTCTCTCTTCTTTGCCATTTTATATAAATTGCTGCCCTAATGTTCTCTTTCCCTCCCTTTCTCTACCTCAAGAATAGAGAAGCACCAGGAGCATCTGCAATCTTACTCAACTTTTCTAGCAGCACTGTGGGTTAAAGCCCCCCTGCGAACATTGTAGATGCTATGCAATGTGCCAGAGAAAAAGACAGCTCATGCCTCTTCTTTAAGGGGTAATGCTACCCTGAGATTTCAAGACATGTAAGTACAAGTGACAAAAACATGCAAAAATAATTATCACCAACTACCTCCAAGTGTATGAAAAAGAGCATCAAGTAGAGATAACTCCCCTGGGAGGGAGAAAAGAAACACAGAAGCATGGAGAGAGCAATGAGGTGGCTGATGTCAGGTGTTGAAGCTGTGAAAAATCTTCTTGACCAAGGTAAGTCAAAGTGCTACATCAGAATTACTACGTGGCTTGGAAAGGAAAGAGGATATTAAAGGTGGAGGCAGTGGCAGGGGGCATGACTTACTAGCGAGTTTTATATCAACCATGAATTTCCTGTTCTGGCATTTTACTTCTCTTCCATCTCGTTCTCATCATCCCAGCCATACCAGGCTACAAGTGATGAATTCAACAGGGAAGATAACTATGTAAAGTTATAAAACATTGTAAGGCATCATCTTATTCCTATGAAATACCTCTTTCCAGGTATTTTTAACACTTTTCAGTCCTGTAAGGCAAAATCATGCAATCTCGATTTGCCTAAAAAATATTAACAGATTCCTGACACTTACAATCAGAGACAAAAGGCAAGTCAAAGGTTCAGAGTAATTGATTTCTGTGCCAGAAAAGTGGATCACACTCTGCCCGAGAAGTAGGTCTACTTGGCATCATTTGTAAAGGGCTTAAAGTGTTGCCACTAAAGATGGAAGATTTGTTCAAAATTTCAGTGCGTCCCTTGCCATATGTTATGGTGGGGATAACCACTCCAGTCTAGGAACCAGGATTCCAGGTGTACTCCATACCTTACTGATTTTGTGATATTCTGCAGGTTTGTTTGAAGTATCTAGTAAAAAAAAGATATATATATCAAAATATCCAAAAATAAATAAAAATAAACTGCAAAGTCTTATATAAATGAAAACACCTATACAATTATTACTCCCAATTTTATAATTTCCTGTGGCACTTAAATCCTGGAGCCAGTGAAGATTTGGAGAAGTTTGTTAGAAATAGCTGTTTCCAAGAATTCCCAGGGTGTCTAGATCTTTTCTATCACCTGGCTACTATTTACCAGCAGGACAACCACTATTTATTCAGGGGTAAGAAAAGCAGTTTCTACTTCACTAGATACTAAGATAGAAAATTGTTAGAAAATATGATCAAAGGTCAGATCCATGTTTTGTCAGACATAAAGCTATAGTTTGAAGACCTCTTTTAGAAAAAGAATATAACATCACAAATATATAATTTGGTACAAAATAAACATTTATCTAGAGTGAGGAAAGAAATCACTACAAATTACAAAATTTTAAAAAGGCTTACACAATGCACAAACACACAAACTGCAGGAAAATAACACAGCAAAAAACATTTAATATATTTTAACCCCACAGTTGCAGAAAAACATTATTGCACTCCTTTTGGTTCCACTTCAACTCCGGGAAAGGGATACCAGTAATGAAAATTAGATTCTGATAGTTAGCATGGATAATTTACTATTCTCCTTGAAATATCTCTTTCCTGGAAAAATCACAAAATTCACAGGGCTCAGGTAGGATTCAGATAGCAAACTGAACTACACATTGCGTAACAGTGTTGCCCAAAATGTGATCCTAGGTCCCCCTGCATTAGATTCCCAAGGGTGCCAGCTTAAAATGTAGAATCACCAGCTCACAAAGAGACATAAGGAACTGGAATCTCTGTAGGCGGATCCCGTAAATCTGTGTGGTTGACAAGTACCCCAGGGAATTCTTACGACTGTTACATTAACTCCTAAAAATTACAGAATCTCCGATAAAGGAGTAGGGATGGATTTAAAGCAAGGTCCTTAGATACAGCCACCAAGACAGGTCAAGGAAATTTCTTCCAGTCACAAGCCTAGAGTTGCTGAAAATCCTAAAGGGAGGGGCTCACACACTTCAATTCTCCCTTTCCTTCTCCTTTGAACTATACTTCCTAAAGATTAATTCTCTGCTCTCACACCAATTCAACTTGTGGCTTCCCATTACTCTTCCCTTGCCTTTTCTTCCCTACTTTTTTGCCTGATGCCACTTAATCTAGGGTGTTTCCATGGCACTCCTATTCATTCTGGACGCTCGGGAGTGAATGAGATCTCAAACCCAACCAATGCTTTAATTTTCTCTGCAATATTCCTGAAATGTTATTATATGGCTTTGGCTTAATTGAATCTATTGAAAGGGAATCTGGGACTGCTTGTTGCATTTTTAGACACTACTAATCATTAGAACAATCTTCCTCATCACAAATCAAAGTATCTGTCTCTATAATTGGCACCATTGGTCATAGTTCTGCCTCTTAAAATATACTTTTGGCAATTGTGTTCCCCTTCCACATGACCGCTTTGGCTACATTCTAACTGATGAGTATTTAGCTTTGAATGTTTTATAATGTATCTAGGATGAAGGTATTCTATGAATGTGAAATAGGAATTGACAATCTCAATTACCATTCCTGGGATAATACCTTTATAGCCACACCCTCACTGGATAAAAACTTCAAAATTATACTTAGAAAAATAACCTGTTTCTGGAATGAATCAGCCAAAAGCCTACGGAAACTTGTATTTTTTGTTTATTTGTTTATTTTAGTAGTGGTTCTCAAACCAGGGTGACTCTCCCCTGCCCCACCTGCAGGAATTTGGCAATGTCTAGAAATATTGATGGTTGTCACACTTGGGAGAGGGATGCTATTGCCATTTAGTGGACAGATGACAAAGATACTACTAAACATCCTTCAATGCATAGAGCATCTTCCTCCTACCCACATCCCCACAACAAAGGATTATCCAGACTAAAATGTCAAGTGCTGAGATTAAGAAACCTTTGAGAAACCTCAAAGTAGTCAACACGAAAAAAGACACACAATGATTACTTGCTACTTTTTATCTTTTGGGTTTTCTTTCAAAACATCTGAAATTTTCACTCTCCATGTCACCTTTCACCTGGTAAATTACTTATATATTTTTAAAAGTTAGGACCATCATTGACAATGATATTAATTATTTAGAAATTTATCTTGGTGAGAAATGGGAAAATGCTTACTCTTTGGACATCTTTGAATGTTTTTGCCCATGTATAGAATCTATGTGGCCTGAGAGAATCAATTCCTCTCTATTTCTAAAATAAAAGAAGTGTCAGTGGATGAGAGTCTTGTTTTGAGGTAAGATATTTAAAATAAGCCTTCTATAAACACTCTATCTTTAACTCTACTTAAATGAAATAAACATTAATGTAAATATGTTCAATTACATATTAACTGAAGGTGAAGCCAAAGGTAGTTTTTAAACATTATTATTCCTTTGAGTTTTACAAACATTCATGAGGCATTTCATATGTGCCATGCACCAGGTCAGATGCTAGCGATATAAAGATAGAGAAGATTTGATCCCTGACCTCGAAAAAAACTCTGGTGAGGGAGACAGAAACACAAAACATTTTCTCAGAGCTCATGACCTTCCTTCTTTTTTTTTTTATTTCAGAATATTACGGGGGTACAAATGTTTTGGTTACATAAATAGCCCTTGTACCATTTGAGTCAAAGCTGCAGGTGTGCCCTTCCCCCAGGTAGCTTGCACTGCACCCATTAGGTGTGAATTTACCATCCCCATCTCCCCCCTTCCACCTGCTTGATTTCCGATGAATGATATTTCCATATGTGCACATAAGTGTTGATCGATTATTTCTAGTTTGATTGTGAGTACATGTGGTGTTTGTTTTTCCATTCTTGTGATACTTTACATATTCCACTAAAAAATGAAAGAATCAGAAGAGCCCTTCTTCATTCTCCTGCCACCAAATCTTTCAACCCACCAGCATCTGCAACCATGTACACTCTGCCTCCTCTGCTGACTCAGTGGACCCACTGGCCATATTCTACATGGGCCAGCTTCTCTTCTACTACGCTGGATGCCATCCATCCCTGCCTACTCTCGAGGACTTTTCTCATGCAATTATCTCCCCTGTCTTCTCCCTTACCGCAGCATCATTTCCCCTCCGCTCTGTATCATGGTTATCATCATACAAGCGTGCTGCAATATCTGTTACAACTAGGCCCAGTCCTATCTCTGTCCCTGCCCCTTTCCATGCTCCCTTCACCCTCTTAGTTCAAGCTTTCAACATTATTTGATACACTTCATCACTCCTTTTTCCCTTAAATCTTTTTTTTAACTTGGAATTTGATATATCATATTCTCCCGATTTATTTTTTTACCTATCTGGCTGCTCCTTCTCAGTCTCCTTTGCTGGATCCTCTTTATCTCCCCAACCTTGAAATGCTAAGTGGCCTTTACTCGTAGGTGATCCCGTCTGCCCCAGTGACCTTCAGAAACACATTCTATACTCCTGAATTTAGATCTTCAGCATGAACCTCTCCTCTGAATATTTCTTCCTGTGCTAGGATGTCTAATGGGCATTTGTATGTTAGAAAACCTGAAAATGAGCTCTTGATTCTCTCCTCTACCCCTTGCCAAACACACCCTTCCCCTAGAGGTCCCCATCACAGTAATTATCACTATGAAACATCTAGTTCCTTAGGTAAAAACCTTGGAATCACCCTTGATCCCTCTCTACTTCTCATAACTTTACTGCCAATCCATCCAATGAATCCTGTTAGGTCTGCATTCAGATAATATCCAGCATGTGATCTCTTCTTTCTGTACCAACCTGATCCAAGCTATCGCCATCTCTATCCTGGATGCATCACAGTCCCCTAAGAATTCTTCTGCTTCTGCTGTGGTGAATCGACAGTCAGTTGTCCCCACAGTAGCCAGTCTTTTGAAATGGAAATTATGTCATATCACCCTTCCTTTTGACACTCTGAAGTGGTTTTCCAACACTCACAATAATATCCTAAGTCCTATCAGATCCTACCTGATCCGACTCTGATTATCACCCTACTCCTACTCCCTGTCATTTCCTTCTTGTTCATGATATGCTGGCCTCCTTGCAAGTCTCAAACACTCTCCTATCTCAGTATCTTTGTATTCACTGGAACTACTTCTTGAAACATTCTTCCTTCAGATAGTCACCTGGCTCACCCCCGCACTTCTTTCATGTCCCTGCTCAAAAGTTATTTCCTCAGAGACAACCGTCTCTGATAATAACACCCCTACTCTGTCCCCATACTGCTGTAATTTTCTTCTTAGCATTTATTGCTACTCGATATTATAATTTACTTCTCTGTGTATTTCCTGTTTACTTCACTGTCATAGTAAACTCCATAACCACAGGGTTTTGTTTTGTTCTCACTTCTATTCCTAGTTGAGAACTGTTGTTGGAATACCATAGCTACTCAATAAATATTTGCTGGAATACTAAATAAACTAGTTTCCATATTTAGCCTGACATCACCTAGAATAAGTATTCTTAACTTTTGTAAACATTTTTCATTTCACCTATTTACCAACCTTGTACTTTTGGAAGAAATATACCTGTTTTTTATAGTGAACTATAAAAAAGCATTAATTTATATTATCTTTTGTCTTTGGATACATCTTACCCTGAGGTGAGATCAGACAACATATAACACAAGAAATATAATACCACAGCACACCAATTAAGTGCAAATGAATAATAAAATAATTACCAATATATCACATTATTCAAAATAGTATAGTATAATTTTTAGTATTTTAAAAAATAAGCAAAAACATATTTACAACAATTTGTATACTTTTCAGCTAAAATAGAATGACCTTTAGATGCTGTCTCAGAGATGGGAGATATCTGAACTCTTCAAAGAGAACTGCAGTATATCTAATGGCTTTAAACAATGTGTTGATGCAAGAAGCAATATCTCTGTCTTTTCTGAATTAGGTTTTGATACATTCCCTGACATCTAGGATTTGAAGCTTGGCAAGTTGACAACACTGGAACTGCACTCTGTCAATAGCAAATGGAAACATATATTTGAAAATCATCCTAATAACTGTGCAAACTAAAAAAAATCTGAATACAGTTAGCAAGTCATAACACACACAGGCTACAGAAAGTGATGCTCCCACTGTTCCTGTATGGATTTAGATACATTGTAAACCTCCTAGAAGCACTAAAAATGATCAGCAAAGAGCTCTTCCCCTCAATGTTATTGAAAATAAAGATTCTAATATTTCTTATTTGGCATTAAAAAGTTAATTGAATGTCTGCTAGTATGATATTGAAGCACTGGATTTGAAGGGAAGAGGCTTGGTTTCTAGTCTTTTCTCATCCACCAAATAGTTGTATGGCCTTGAGCCTCAATTTCTTCATTTTTCTCATAATTAACAAAAGGGGGAGTGAGACAAAATAATTCTACTCTGTGTCTTCTATGTGGGACAAATTTGCAATATAAGTCACAAAGCCACTTATTGGAACAGCTGAGATTTGAATTTGTATCCGTTAGGATAGGTGAGGTTATATTGGGATAACAAACAACCTCAATGTCCCAGTGACTTAAAGCAATAAAAATCTATTTCTGATTTATGTTACATGTCAGCAGGCATAGTATGCTCCTGCTGATAATTCAGAGAACTGCTAATGGAGGCTTCATCTTGACACACGTTTATACAATCACTGAGGCAGAAAGAAAGGAACATGGCACTTAAAGCTTCTGACCAGAAGTAACACACATCACTTCTCACATTTCATTGACTGAAGTCACATAGATACACTTCAAATGGAGTGGGGAAATACATCCCTCTGTGGGCATGGAAGGAGAACCAGAATATTTGCGAGTAGCCTCAGTGACTACCAGACTGAAAGCAATCTGGGTCAAGAGACCATGCTGCTTACCTTGTATCAGAGGCAAGCTTGTTAGCAGTTCCTGGTGTATGTCAGATCAGCAGTGCCTATCTCTTTCTCTAAGAAGTTTACTAGGAAAAAACAGAGGAAAGAAAGACTTATATAAACAGATTATACTGAATGAAAGGACATTTTTTTGTGTCTTCTACTTGGACACATGATATAAAATATATTCATGACATGAAAATATATGTATGACATGATTTTATAATGGATTATTGATTTTTAATTGAGTTGATTTATTGTAAGAGAAATTTAAGCTTATAAATAATCATGCCATGGGCAAAATAACTACTTTTTAATTTTGCTATCACACCTAACCAAATCACAGAAAAAAATTTTAAAACATCAAAATGATAAAAATACAGCAGGTTTTATTAATTCTTAATTTTTTAATTTAATTTTTCAAAAAAGTAATAATACATTTTACAGAACACTCAAAAGCACAAAATACCTGTAGTGAAAAGCATACCATGCCATCTTTTCTACTCCAGTCATCCATCTCTCTTGCATCACAAAAACCATTGTTTTTAGTATGCTGTCTTTAGAATTTATGATGATTTTTATCTCACAGATTTGGTTGTGTGTAACTGAATTTGTCAACATTCATAGGTTCTGTTTTTTGTCTTGTTTTGTCATTCTTAAAAATGTATTTTGAATACCAATATCATAAAAAGTAAAATAAAATCCCATGTTTTTCCTGTATTTTTATAGTTATATTTGTCATTTTTACATATATAAATCATCAAGAATTAATTTTTGATGAAAGATGTGATACCATAATACTAGCTTATTTTCTTATAATTAGGTACATAATTTCCTCAATATTAATTATAGAAAAATGCATTTCTTTCCACAAATTGGAAATGGCATTTTTGTTGTATACCACATTCCTGTGTGTACTTACATCTATTTTTGAGTTTGCAAATATGTCTTATGAATAATATTTTAAATTTAGCATTTATTATATTGTGATACAACTTCAAAAAATTTTAAATGCCTTTTTACTTAAAAAGTCTATGAAAGGAAGAACTTCCAGAGTGGTGGAATAAAGATCTCTAAAAAACTATTCTTTCATGAAACTACTCTTTCAATGAGAACAATAGAAAAAAATCTCAAAATCAACTTTTTAAAAACTAGAAATTAACCAACAGATTTTAAAAAGTCAAAGGATCACTTATTTGAGAAAATTGGCTGAATCTTTATAAGACCAGTGATCCTTGTGGTTTTAACTTGCCTTACTTCCATCCCACTCTTACCACATTTATAGCACCCTTGAAAACCAACAGCCTTGCATCCTATTGTGAAAACCACTAGCCTAGTAGCCACTGAGTGGGGAAGAATGGATTTGGAGCACCCCAACAAGCCCCATTTACAAAGAATTGTTTTTTGTTGACCCATCTGACAGTTCACGGGAAACCACCTCTCACAGGACTTGTCTTTATTTGACTTAACTCAAAACTTGCTCTGTGAGAATAGCCCTTTCTTCAGGGGTATTTGTTTACAACAATCAGGGGCAACTGTTCAAGGTTGCAGCTGCCCGAGGCAGTGATAGCAGCTGGGGAAAACAAGAGGTTAACCAGCATATGTAAAAGGAAAAGCTAATAATGAGGTGTTCATAGGGGTTTTTAAAAGCTTTGACACATTGCTGGCACTCTAGAAGGCACAAACAAGTGCAGGGCTACACACACACCCAGCCCTTTGGCAAAGACTAGGAGAGTTATTTTTTCAATACATTTAAGGAAATCTCTGTCCAATCAGCAGACCACTAAGCTAACTGAACAAAGACTTCAGTACACATGACAAAGCACAGACTTTACAGAATTAGTTCAGAAAAGTCACTGAACAAACAAACAGCAATACAACAAACCCTAGTGAAGAGGAGATCTGATGTCTAGAGTTGCCACATATATTATTTAAGATGTTTGGTTTTCAATAAAAAAAATCAAGACATGCAATGAAATAGTAAAGTGTGGCCCATTCAAAGGAAAAGAAGTTAAGAGAAACTATCCCAGATGTTGAACTTAATAGACAAAGTGTTCAAATAAGCTATTATAAATATATTCAAAGAACTAAAAGAAACCATGTCTAAAGAACTAAAGAAAATATGAGAAAGATGTTTCAACAAATATAAAATAACAATAAAGAGGTATTTTCTTAAAAAAAAAAAAAACCCAAATAGAAATTTTGAAGGCGAATAGTACAATAACTGAAATAAAAAATTTACTAGAGGAGGAGGGGCAAGATGGCAGACTAGAAGCAGCCTGCATGTGCCACTCTTAAGGAGAGGATCAAAAGTTGCAGATGGATGCCCACCTACAGATGGGTCTTCTTGCAAAGAACATTGAGAATCACTGGAAAAGCAACGAGGGGCATTCAGAGTGAAGGAGAAATACGTCTGCAAGATCAGAAGGTACCTTAGGGAGGCACCCACACATGGATGGACAAGAGGAGAGAACCCTGGGGCTCCATGATCCCCCTGAAGGCAGTGTGGCCCAAGCTGTGAGGGGCCCTCACCTCCACTGCAAACCTCTGGACTGATCAGGGAGCTGCTTGGAGTCTGTGCAGCAAGATTGAGTGGGTGCAGCAGGAACCTGGTGGCTTTTGTTCCTGGGTTACTGCAACTGACATCATTCTGAGCTTTCAGGTCTAGGGCACCAGGTCTACACAGGGCTTGGCTTTGCTGCAGCAGCATCCACATCAACCCTACTGGGCCAGGGAAGCAGCAGGTACAGCAGATGCTCTCCTGTGCCATGTCCTGTGACTGGGAGCTGAGTACCTCTCACCCCCAACAGGGAATTTGAACAGAACGGGCACCACAGATGCCACCTGAGAAGACTCATGGTGACAGCCTCCACAGGACCTTGGCAGAAGGAGAATGCTGGCCACCTGGCAGACCTAACCCTGCAGCCCCAACCCTGCAACCCTCATGCTGCCACCCAGACCTGCGTCTCTCTATCTCCATAGTTCTGGCACTGCTGTGCCATCTGCCTCCCAGCTGCAGCCCAGGCTCCAAAGCTCCTGCTGCCTCTGGGCCTGTGGCTCCATCCCCAAGGCTCCAGGTTCTGCCCCTGGGCCCCAAGGCTCCGCTGCTGCCCTTGGGCCCTGAGGTACTACCCCAGGGTTCTGCTGCTGCCAGTGGGCCCACAGCTCTGCCCTTAGGCTCCAGCACTGCCCCAGGGCCCAAGGCTCTGCCTCCGTGGCCTCACCACTGCCACTGGGCCCCAAGGCTGTGGCTATGAGATCCAGTGCTGCCACCAGTGCCCCCAGACCCAGCTCCAGGGCTCCCCACTGCCATTGTGCCCCATGGCCCTACCTCTGAGACTCCCACTGGCTGCCTGGCAGAAACTGTCCCCATGGTCCAGCACTCTACCAGTGACCTGCCAGCCTTGAGCCACCATTGCACCTGGACCTGGTTGAAGTGAACTTCCATGTCCAGGATACCCACAACCACTGCCTAGATAGCCTCACCCAGCTGCCACTGTCACTTCCATGGGGAGACCTGGGCAGAGCAATACCCCCCAAAGCCAGCCTCTGTAGAGAAGGTCTCACCCAGCTCCCATTGTGAGCTTCCAACAGCAGCCTCGGAAACAACCCCCCACTCCACATGAAGATCATTCAGCACTGGCTTGAACTGTAACAATCACAGGGCAACAGGACAAAACAGAACAGCTGCATTACAGGCTCTCAGTGTGACTACCCCTCCCATGCCAGGTCAATCTTTCAGAATAGGACAAAAAAGCACCCTCTAGGGACCACTCCTCCTTCCCACTTAGTAGGAGAGTTCCCACCAAAGGACAACAGGTACTTCGCAAACCTACCAGCCTGGAACAGAGAGAAGAGGATTCAGATGAGAAGAAACCAACTAAAGAACTCTGGCAACATGAAAAAACAAACCATTTTGACACCTAAGGGATCACAATGGATATATAGCAATGGACCCCAACCAAAAGGAAATTGTCAAAATGTCAGAAACAAAATTCAGTATATGGATAGCAAATAAGATGAATGGAATTCAAGAAAAAGTTGAAAAAAACCAATATAAAGAAGCCAAAAAAAATTTCAGGACACCAATTACAAAAAGGAAAAAGTCACTAAAGATCTGGACACCATAAGAAAGTATATGATAGACCTTAAAGAAATGAGTCATTTAGGGAATTTCAAAATACAACAGAAAGCTTCAACAACAGGCTAAACCAAGCAGAAGAAAGAATCTCATAACATGAAGACAAAGCTCTTGAACTAACCTAGTTAGGCAAAGATGCAGAAAAGAGAATAAAGAAGATTGAACAATCACTCAGAGAAATATGGTCCTATGTGAAGCAAACCAATGTACAAACTATAGGTATCCCTAAGGGAGAAGAAAAAAAAGCAAAAAGCATGGAAAACCTATTCAAGGGAATTATTGAGAAAAACTTCCTTGGTATTGCCAGATTCAGACATCCAGAGACAAGATGGTCATTGAACACCAGGAAGATTCATGGGAAATAGGACATCTATAAGACATAGTCATCAAGTTGGCCAAAAGTAAAATGAAGGAGAAAATTCTATAAATCATACCATGTATCTTCTCAGACCAGAGTGGAATAAAACTAGAAATAAATTTCAAGATGAACACTCAAAATGACACAAAGTAATGGAAATTAACCCATTGCTGAACAATTATTGGGTCAAGAATGAAATTAATATGGAAATCAAAAGTTTCCTCAAACTCAATGAAAAAGGGGACAAAAGCTATCAAAATCTGTGGAATTCAACAAAAGCAGTTGTAAGGAGAAAATTCATAGCCATAAATGCCCACATCAAAAAGACAGAAAGATCACAAATTAATGACCTAATGTCACATCTCAAGGAACTAGAAAAGGAAGAGCTAACCAAACCCAAAGTCAGCAGAAGAAAAAAAAACAAAGTTCAGAGCAGAACTAAATAAAATGGAAAACAAACAAACAAAAAACCCCAAAACAAACAAAGGGATAAATGAAACAAAAAGTTGGTTCTTTGAAAAGATAAAGAAAATGGATAGAACTCTTGCTAGATAAACAATGAATGGAAGACAAAGGATCCAAATAAGCTCAATCAGAAATGGAACAGGAGATATTACAACTGATACCACAGAAATATAAAACATCATTTGTGAACACTACAAAAATCTATACACACATAAACTTGAAAATGTAGAGGAAATGGATAAATTCCTGGAAACACACAACCTCCCAAGACTCAATCAGGAAGAAACAGAACTCCTAAACAGACCAATAATGAGAAGCAAGATCAAAGCAGTAATAAAAAATATTCCAACAACAACAAACAAATCCCTGAACCAGATGGATTTACAGCAGAACTCTACCAGACCTACAATGCACAGCTGGTACCCATAATACAGAAATTGTTCCACAACATTGAGAAGGAGGGAATCCTCCCCAACTTATTCTGTGAAGCCAATATCACCTTGATACCAAATCCAGGAAAGGACACAACAAACAAAGAAAACTACAGACCAATATCCCTTATGAACATAGATACAAAAATCCTCAAAAAAATGCTAGCAAACCAAATTCAACAGCACATCTGAAAAATAATCCACTGTGATCAAGTGGGCTTCACCCTAGGGATGCAAAGATGGTTCAATATATGTAAATCAATAAATGCGGTTCACCAAATAAACAGAAGCAAAAACAAGGATCATATGATCATCTCAATAGATGCAGAAAAAGCATTCGACAAAATCCAGCACCCCTCATGATAAAAACACTCAATAAACTAGGCATGGAAAGAACATATCTCAAAATTATAAAGGTCATATATGACAAGCCCACAGGCAACACCATACTGCATGGGGAAAAGTTGAGAGCATTCCCCCTAAAAATTGGAACAAGACAAGGATGACCACTGTCACCACTTCTATTCAACATAGTACTGGAAGTCTTAGCTGGAGCAATCGGGCAAGAGAAAGAAATAAAGGGTGTCCAAGTCAAGAAAGAGGAGGTCAAACTATCATTTTTTGCTGACAATATGATCATGTATCTAGAAAATCCCAAAGACTCCACCAAAAGACTCCTGGAATTGATAAATTCAGCAAAGTCTCAGGTTACAAAATCAATGTACATAAATCAGTAGCATTTCTACATACAAACAACAGTCAAGCTGAGAGTCAAATCAAAGACTCAAGACCATTCACAATAGCTACAAAGAAAATAAAATGCCTAGGAATATACTTAACCAAGGAGGTAAAAGATCTCTACAAGAGAACTATGAAACACAGATGAAAGAAATTGCAGATGACACAAAAAAATGGAAAAACATCTCAGGCTCATGGATTGGAAGAATCAATATTGTTACAATGTCCATACTGCCCAAAGTGATTTGCATATTCAATGTAATCCCTATCAAAATACCAACATATTTCACAGATTTAGAAAAAATAATTGTATATTTTTTCTGAAACCAGAAAAGAGCTCAAATAACCAAAGCAATCTTAAGCAAGAAGAACAAATCTGGAGGCATCACATTACCAGACTTCAAACTATACTACAAGGCTGTAATAACTAAAACAGCATGGTATTGGCACAAAAATGGAGACATAGTCCAGTGGAATAGAACAGAGAATCCAGAAATAAAACCAGCTACCTACAACCAACTTATTTGTGACAAAGCAGACAACAACATACACTGGGGAAAAGAAGCACTGGGAAAATTGGTCAGCCATGTGCAGAAGAATGAAGCAGGACCCCTATCTCTCACCATTTATAAAAATTAATTCAAGATGGATAACAGACTTAAATGTAAGGCATGAAACCATAAAAATTCTAGAATAAAATGTTGGAAAAACTCTTCCAGATATCAGCTTAGGCTAAGAATTTATGACTAAGCCTCCAAAGGCAATTACAAAAACAAAAATAAATAAATGGGACTTGATTAAATTAAAAGGCTTCTGTACAGCTAAGGAAATAATCAACAGAGCAAATAGACAACCTGCAGAATGGGAGAAAATATGTTGAAACTATACATCCAATAAAGGGCTAATATCCAGAATCTACAAAATAAACAAATCAACAAGAAAAGAACAAACAATCCCATTAAAAAGTGGGCAAAAGACATGACCAGAAGTTCTTCAAAAGAAGATAGACAAATGGCCAATAGTCATATGAAAAAATTGCTCAACATCACTAATCATCAGGGAAATGGAAACTAAACCACCATGAGATATCACCTTACCCCTGTTATAATGGCTATTATTAAAAAGTCAAAAAACAATAGATGCTGGCATGGATGCAGAGCAAGGAACATTTATACACTGTTGGTGGGACTGCAAACTAGTACAAACTCTGTGGAAAACAGTATGGAGATTCCTTAAAGAACTAAAAGTATAACTACCACATGATCCAATAATGCCACTACTGGGTATCTACCTAAAGGAAAGACATCGTTTTATCAAAAAGACACCTGCAGTTGAATGTTTATTGCAATACAATTTAGAATTGCAAAGATGTGGAATCAATCTAAGTGCCCATGAATTCATGAGTGGATTAACAAAATGCGACATATGTATACCATGGAGTACTACTCAGCCATAAAAAGAAATGAAATAATGTCCTTTGCAGCAATGTGGATGGAACTGGAGACCATTATCCTAAGTGAAGTATCTCAGGAATGGAAAAGCAAACACCACATGTACTCTCTAATAAGTTGGAACTAATCGATGGGCACACATGGGCACAGAGGGAAGTAAAAGTCATTGGAAATCAAGAAGGGCAGAGGGAGAAGAAGGGGAGGGGTAAAAACCTACCTAACAGGTACAATGAACATTATTCAGGTGATGGGGATACTAATTGCCCTGACTCAAGCATTATAAAACCTATCCATGTGTCAAAACATTAAATATTAATGTAATATTTTGAAATTAAAAAAAGAAGAAAGATGGCAACTAAGGTATATACATTATGTGGTGTTCCTGTTTCTGTAGTTTCATAAGATTTACCCATGTTCATTGTTCTGCATAAATCTGCCTTCCTTTTCATTTATTAACCTTTCTCCATTGGAAATAGCATAAGCAATCATGATTAACTCTGTTAACTCTTGTACTGGTTATTGAATTAAGCACAGATTTATCAGATCAATTTCTTTTTCATAAACGTGCGTGATCCTACAATTCTTCAACAGTTTAGCAAGCAAATGCTATCTTTGCTTCCCAAAAAAGCAGGAAAATACAGTTTTTAAGATGATCAATTTTAATTGCCAAAATTTATGCATCCATGAAGTTGTATTAATATTTTTTGTTGTGCATTTGAAATCACTCCTATGTGAAAGATCACTTTCAGTTAACTATAATTTGCTCACAAGTACCCTTCCTGTTCGTTTCATTAGAATTAAAGTCAAGAATATATATTTGAAATATATATTTTTTCATTTTTTCATTCTATTTCAGTTGCAAATGTTGAGAATAAACTTTTCTACACTTTGCAGATAATTTATATTCTATACTGGATTCTCGAATACTTTTTAATGGTGAGTATATTATACCTAGAAATTGTATTTTATCCTTTTATTACTATAGCCTAAGTTCTCCAGCTCCTTTTTTATTAGATTAAAATGAGCATACTTTAAATTATTTAAACATTAAACATTTCTTGAGTGTGTGTATTAAAGTCATTTAAGGTTATAGCTGATGCAATAATCAGTTTTATTTCTGTATCATTCACGCGCACGCTCTCTCTCTGCGTTCTCTGTGTGTGTGTGTGTGTATATATATATAGCGCCATGGTAAAAATGTGGAGGAAAAATATTCATATATCTATAATTATTTTTTATACTTTGATTCTGTACTTCTGATTTTTGTTTTTGCTTTACAGAAAAAAAAACTAATACAGCAACAAAAAGACCAAGAGCTTCACTGCTCAATTTCAGTGCTTAGGGTCAAATGAACTTTGCTGGCCAATAGACTTATGTAGCCAAATTAATTAATTAGAGTAATATAATAATTTTTCAAAATACATTTTTTTTGTAGTATTGGTATAAAACTTCAAATACCATGAATAATAAAGGAGAACCATAAAGGAGAAAACAGCTGATTTTCAGTCGTGTTTGTGTTACCTAAAGGAGCAATGTAAAGGCAAATACAATCAACCAACTTCATGACTTGGATAGTGTTGATTTAAGAACATCCATTCCTGCATTTTGCATTATTCATATCTAATCATATTGCCAAAGACTATTTTATTATTTACTGTAAATAGCACTTCCCCCAGACCTACTGATAATTTCTGTGATGTATTACCTTTCAGTTGCAACAAAAATTACTGAGCTGCATCCATTAGAGAAAAGAGTAAGAAGAAAGAAAATCTCAACTCAATAACCTAAATTTATATCTTAAGAAACTAGTAAAAGAGTAAACTAAATCCAAAGCAAGCAGAAGGAAGAAAATAATAAAAATTAGAGCAGAAATAAATAAAATAGAAAATAGAAAAAAAACAGAAAATCAGCAAAACCAAGTTGCTTTTTGAAAAGATCAACAAAATTGACATTTTGTTAGATTCACCAGTAAAACAGAGAGAAGATTGAAATTACTAAAATCAGAAATGAAGAGGATATATTACTAACTTTACAGATAAAAAAGACTATAAAAATACAATGAACAATTGTATGCCAACACATTAAATAACCTTAATGAAACAAACAAACTCCTAGAAAGTCATAAGCTACTGAAACACGCTCAAGAGGAAAGAGAAAATCCTAATATGCCTACAACAAGTAAAGAAGTAAAGAGAAAAAATTTTTTTAAATCCCACAAAAAGTCCAGATGGTTTTACTGCTGAATTGTGCCAAACATTTAAAGAAGAATTCAAGCCAATCCTTTACAAACTCTTCCAAAAAATAGAATAGTTGGGAACAATTCTCAACTCGCTTGATGAGGCCAGTATTACCCTGATATCAAAACCAGGTAAAGGTATCACAAGCAAACTATATACAAAAGCCTCTTATGAACATAGGTGCAACAATTCTCAACAAAATGCTAGGAAGTTGAATCCAGCAACACATAAAAAGGATTATACACCATGACCAAGTAGGTTTTATCTCAGAAAGACAAGGTTGGTCTAACATCCAAAATCAATCAATGTAATACATTATATCCTTAGAATAAAGGGCAAAAATCACATGATAATCTCAACAGCAGCAGAGAAAAGATTTAAGAATTAAAGACCTAAGTAAAATGAAAAGACATCTCATTTTTATGGATCAGAAAAATTAATATTAGCATAGCAATACTCCCCAAATATATCTACTGATTCAATACAATCCCCATCAAAATTCCACTAGGCTTAATTGATAAGCTGATCCTAAAATTTGTATGGAACTTCAAGAGACCAAGTGTAGCCAAAACAATCTTGAAAAAAACAACAAAGTTGGAGGACTCACACTGCCTGATTTCAAAACTTACTACAAAGCTCAGAATGAATCAATCTAAATGTATGAGTTAAAATTATAAAACTCTTAGAGGAAAACACAAGTAATTTTTTGTGATCTTGAATTAGGCAATGTTTCTTAGATATAAAATGAAAAGCTCAAGCAACAAAAGAAAAAAACAGATAAACTTCATCAAAAGTAAAAACTTTTGTTCTTCAAAGGATATTAAGAAAGTGAAGCTATAACCTACATAATGGAAAAAGTTATAAATCATATGTCTGATATGTAAAGACCTCTTTACAATTCAACAATAAAAAGATAACCCAATTAAAAGATGGGCAAATGAATTTGAATAGACATTTATCCAAAGATATACAAATAGCCAATGAACACATAAAAAAAATAGTCAACATTGTTAATCATTAGGGAAATGCAAAAAGAAACACAGTAAGATATAACTTCACACTCATTAGGATGGCTAATATACAAAAGATAGAGAATAGCAATTTTGGGCACAGATGTGGAGAAATTGGAACCCTCATACATTACTATAGACATTATAAAATAGTGTAACTACTTTGTAAAACAGTTTGACAGTTATTCAAAATATTAAACATAGAGTAACTTTCCGACCTAGCAGTTGCGCTCGTAGGTATATGCCTAGGAGAATTAAAAATGTGTCCACACAAAAACATGTACATGAGTGTTCACAGTAACATTATTCATAATAACCAAAAGGTGAAAACTACCCAAATGTCAACTGATGAATGGATAAACAAAATGATATATCCATAAGTAGGATATTTAGCCATAAAAAAACGAAGTACTGATACATGCCATAACATGGCTGAACCTTGAAAACACACCAAATTAAAGAAGCCAGACAGAAATGGTCACATTTTATATGATTCCATTTATATGAAATTTTCAGAATGGGAAAATCCACAGAAACAGAAAGTATATTAATGGTTACCAGGGCCTGGCAGGAAGGGGTTGGGTAATGACCATTGATGGACGAAGGTGTTCTTTTTGGGGGTGATGAAGTGTTCTGAAATTAGGTAACGGTGATAGTTCCACAACTTTGTGAATATCACTGAGTTGTACACTTCAAAAGCACGGATTTTATGGTACATGAAATATATCTGAATAAAGCTGTTATTATGAAAAACAGTCATCTTTAGCATCAAATCTACCCTACAAAACATGGGCATTTTCTCTCATATCCATATACACACACGAAGTTTCTGGGTATTTTAAAATATCTGACTTTTTACTAATTGATGAAAATCAACTTGCTGGTGTTATAAATCAGCAAGTCACTTCTATGTAGACGTATGGATCCCCAGACTGTCATAAAATTTATTTGAGTATTTTCGGTATGTATCTAAGATAGTATCATGCATATGGATCATTCCTGGAAAGGTTCACGGTACCTTCCTAACTAGAAAAACATTAACAAGTTCTACTGATTTTTATCAAGCCAATGCAATTACATTAAAATTTTAAGTATTTAAAATTTGTCAGCCAAAGATACTTCTTTATATCACTTAGCATGCGCCACCAGTTAGATAGCAACGAGAACTAAAGGAAGTTCAAATTAAAATATTTACGCTGCCATTCTTTCTCCAACATAACCCAGTCTGGAAGATAGTATTATCCCTTCTGCAGAGCAGTTAATTTATCAATTTATATAGGTCATGCTTATTTTGCTCTTCCATAAATTCCTTATCTAGTTCACACAGACCCTCTTTGGGAAACCACTTGATATGAGAGAGCAACAGAAGTATAAATTTCCTAACACCTCTTTCTGTCAATATTTTTCTTTAAATTCTTCCTTGTTCCATTACAAGTTTGGAGCTCAAGTCATTTCCTAGTCAATAGCTCTTTGTATCTTTTGATTGGACCAAGAAATAAGAAAACTCTCTAAGGAATATCAGAATTGTGATTGGCCATTACAAAGATCAATTTTAGTCAGAAAAACACCAGTTTGTTTCACCTGACAATTAAACTAGTGCAAGAAAACTAGACTCTAAATACTGTGCTTGACACAATACACACTGAAGACAACCGATTAAATTGTCAACTTCACATGACCAAATAGTAAATAACTGCTTAATATTTAGAATCTTGTCATCCATATTATACCATAGACATGTATTGCATAACATAATGATTTAAAAGCTATTTTAATATTAACTTTAAGGGAATATTATCAACTTTATCCTAATTATTTCTTTCTATACCATAATGAATATTAAGACTCCTAGTTGTAATATGAACAGCAAAACTTTATTATATTTTAGACCACGTTCCAAAAGTTTTTATACAGAAAGAATTTATACACAGGAGGATTATTATAAAAGTGATGTATTTAGGAGAGTATCATTAGCTGAAAATTTATTAAAAATTAAAATACTAGAATTATGACATTTTTAATATACAATCAACTATTTAAATCAAGTGCTTTAGATATGTCCCATCAAAATTTTTCCTTGCAAATGAAATCAATTGGTGTATTAGTTGCATGTCCTAATTTCCTCCATGTCTTAAATTACTAACCTAGACTCCTATCTTATTCAAATAGGCAAAATTGAGTGTTTTTATGTGCAAAGAGTAAAATTCTTCATTTGACCTTTTGAGATGCTTGAAAGACATAAAGAATTGATTGATTGCCAAAATGGGATTTGAGTTGACATTACAATTTTAAGGTTCACCAGCTGTGTGCTAACATATTTGGAAAACATACCACAACATTCGTAATATCTTGGGTTTTTTTTTTTTTCCCATGCTTAGCGCCCTCGGATTAGTTGAGGGTAAGGAGTTGCAAACTGAACCTCTGTCCACAAACAAACCCACTAAATTTAGCAGAAATGTAAATATTACAATAAACAAAAGTCAAAATTTAGACCAAAAGTCACAGGCTCATATTGTGAAGGCAAATATTCTCTACAAATGTATTATTTTTGGCTTACAAAGTCTTCCTTTCTGGTTTTTTAGTAATTTTAATTTGTTTTCCATGTTAAAAAATTAGAATATTTCACAAAAAAATTGAATATCTGGCTTTTATTTAAAACACACACAACACACAATCTGGCAAACCCAGGCCCATTTTTCACACATAGCAAAATATCAGTAGAAATGAGGAAAGTATGTTTCTTTAGATGCAGGCATGCCAAAAGCATTGTTTTCAATCTGTTGTTTCTAGCATTTGTGGTACTTTTTATTTCTCAGCTTTGCTGATTTATATGACCTGTCCCTCTAAGTTTCTAAGTTTATGACCCCCACCAAAATAGATTTAAACATTTCTATTAAAAAAAAACCTCATCACACAAAATTTAGTTTTAAAAAGTTTAAATTTTCTCACAGTGTATCTTCAACATGTTTATTTTGATATATGAGTAATTACTTTGATCAGTTTTTAGTAAGTATTGGTATACATGTCTGGTCAAATCCAGCTTTCCACTCAGAATGGAAAGGAAGCTTTAATATCTTAGGTGTATTGTGCTCTCTACCTGTCAATAACTCTGCTCCCCTCAATCTCTTTTGATGCCTTTCTGTTGTATCCTCATATGGTAGAGAGAGAGCTCTCTGGGCTTTTCATCCCCTTATAAGGGCACCAATCTCATCATAAGGTCTTTATTCCCACGACCTCATTCAAATCAAATTATTTCCCAAAGGCCCCACTGTCAAATACCATCACACTGGGGATTAGGACTTCAACATATGAATTCTGAGGGGACAAAAATATTCAGTCCATAGAATCCCCCAAAATGTATGTCTGCCTATAACCACAGAATGTGACCTTATTTGGAAATAGGGCTTTGCACATGTAGTTTAGTTAAGATGAGGTCATACTGGATTAGGGTGAGCCCTAAATCCAATGATTGGTACCCTTATAAGAAGAGGAGAGGACACATAAGGACACAAAGACACACAAAGAGAAGGCCATACGAAAACAGAGGCAGAGATTGGAGTGATGCAGCTACAAGCCAAGTAATGTCAAGGATTCCCGGGAGCTACCAGAAGCCAGGAATAAGCAAGAAAAGATTCTTCCCTAGAGCCTTCAGAGGAAGCACAGACCTAATAACACCATTTTGGACTTCTAGCTTCCATAACCATGAAAGAACGAATTTGTATTGTTTTAAGTCACCGAATTTGAAGTAATGTATTACAGCAGCCTAAGGAAACTAATACAGGAAGTGATCTTAATTTTTCTCTTCATGCGTATAGTTTTTGTCTTATTTTATAAATTAAACATGTTATTTTTGTAATGGAAAATTTTATTAAAACATATTTTGCCCTAATAATTAATCAAATACCTAATAACTGATAACTGTACTCTTTTAGAACCAAAAAGTTCTAATCCACATATTTAAAAGAAAAAAATTCTATGTTCAAATACACTCTAAAATACTGATGAGTATCTGAAGCCTCAACACTTTTATTATTTATTTTCCAGTTTTATGAGATTTGGGGATAAGCAAGGAATATCTCTCTCCTCTATGATTGATCAAACATCACTAAGATATATTAATAATAAGATCAAAGTAAAGTGAGCAGCTTGGTAAAAGCAATAAAGAACTTCTGGAAGAGTAATCATGTTTGGTTCATATAATACTGATTTGGTTTTAGTAAATAAAAACCAGGTAGGCATTTCTCAGGTAGGCATTGAGAGAGTTCATTATGGAGCAAATAAAACAAAATATATTTGGGTACAAAACAGAAACAATCCAAAAAACAAAACCGTGGTGTTGGAAGATTCAGACTTCATCTAGTACATCTTCCAATAATTCAAGAATCCTTCAAACAATATTCCTGGCAGGTGATAATTCATTTAACAGAACGTAATTTTCTAAGCACCCATTTTTTGCCAAGGATATATGACTACATCATTCAGTGGCCACCTCCAAATGCAGAAGCTCACTTCTTTAGATAGCAGCCTATTCTGTTCTTTCACAATTTTAATTCTTAGAAAATTTTTATGTTGAGATAAAATCTTTTCTCTGGGGTAACTTAATTACTTTTACTCTCCTGCCATACTTTCTTTCTTCTTTCATTTGCCCTTCATAACTAACTTAGTTCATAATTTGAAGTTATAGATTTGAGGAATTTTGGAAAGAAAACCAAGAAATTACCAACTTCTCACCAATGACAAGATTCCTTTTACAGCATTCTCTATGCAATTGCTATTCCCTCTGTGCTTGAATGCCTCCATTGGAAAAGAACAATTCCTCCTCTTTTGTGGGTAGGCAGATCTACTTTAGGCATGTGTTATGTGGAGCTGATCTCTGCCTTTCTGTGACCTTCACTGATTGGTTCTATTCCTTCCAATCAGAGGCACAGTGAATGCTTTCAGCCAGAGTTATCCAAGCATCTGAAAATCACCGTCACCTCTCCCCTTTGATCTCTACTTTACTAGGAAGAATGCTCCTGGTTACCTTTCCTGGTTTTGAGACCCTTTTTTATTCACCCTCCTGGTCACATTTTTCTGAACAAATCCCAATATATTCATGTGTCTCTATCTACAACCTGATGCCTGGAACTCAATACGTTACACATGTGATATGGCCAGAGCAGCGTTAATCTGACCACTGCAGTGCAAATCACACTAACCATAGTTGGAGGTAACATCACACTTCCTATTGACTGGTCAGCTAAAATTCTGGCACATTTTTTTACTAGAATCATTTTTAATTCTTAGGGTTTTTTTTCCCCTTCCTATAAACAGGTAGTTTTTTTAAAATCTTAACTAAAATGCAGAACTTTATATTTATCTCTATAGAATGTCATTGTATTAGTTCTTGCCTACCTTGCTACTTTTCTAGACCTTTCTGAACCCTAATTCTTTCATTCAAATAATATCCCTTAAAGGCTGTACCATTCCCAAATTTACTATAACAAGATCTTCCCTGACTTCTCTTAGCATAGGACTTTACCATTCTAACTGTAAAGTTCAAGAGTTCCTCAAGTATTGTCATGATGATGATAATGATAATGATGGTGATGATAGCTAATGTTGAATGCCTCTTTCTATCAGATGTTGTTCTAAGTACTTTATATGCATTATCACACCTAATCCTCGTAAAAACCCTATAAGATAATTACTATGGCTATCTTCATTTTACAGATAAAGACACTGCTAGTAAGTGGTGGAGACAGGGCTGATTATAAGCTGGTGTGGCTATATCCATTGTCTCAGGCTATGTCCATTCTGACTGGTCAAGGTCTAGCATTATCAGTTGTTAAATATTCTTAAAATCACCCTTGAGTGGTACCAGGATTTGAACCCCAGCTGCCTGATTATAAAGTCTGTCTTCTTAACCAGATTCCATTTTAGCTCCCCATGACACATGAAGAAAAGGCCATATAAGTGGCAATACAGTCTCCTATGTTTACTTCGACCAGAGATGCTCTACTTTTATCTTATTAGGCATTTTATGTATAGGTATTCAATGTGAAATTAAATTATTAAAAAATATCTTCTGCCAAGACTTTTTAAAACACTAAAGAGTAAATGAAAATATAGCAAATAACTGAATTTAACATGGCTAGCTCCTCCCATGCCACAATAAACTTATTTATTAATACTGAATATACCATTAAAGACAACCTCCTAAAATTATATGTAATTATATGTCTTATCTGCTGTGTGCACATAAGACAAAGCATTTTTTTCCTGAAAGATGATGCACAGCTTTTATTAGATTCTTAAATGAGCTACACACAAAAAGTCAGCATTGCAGATGTCCCTGATCAATTATATACATAAATTTGTCCATCTTTTTCAAGGACTTAAGACAATAGTGTCAAATTAAAATCACAAGATCTATAAATTTGGAAAGGAGAACTTTATTTTTTATGATAGATCTCAACCTGTAGGCTGGGAAGCAGAGCCTTCAGCTAACACCCAAAGTAGGCACTTCACTGAAGGAAGGGTGGGATAGAAGTTTTATGCTAAACAGGCTGGGTAAACATACATATCTAACAGGTTATCAGAGGAGCTATGAATATTCATGAAGGAGGGTTGTGCACATGTGTGGTAAGCAAATATATATGATACATATATCCCATGTTCACTTCGGGTGGAGACTTAACATTAAAATGGAGTAAACTTAGGCTTTATACGTCAAAAGGTGAAACAAAGAACACAAAGGTGCTTTGTGTGCAGCCTCTGTAAAGCAGACAGGACCAGTCTGTGGTTGGCAGTCATTTATCAGAAAGGAATGCTTTGTAAACTGGTCAGCCATCATGGCCGAATTGTGAAAAACAGTGGGGCGGGGGGCATCTGGCTGTGGCATCAGGTGGTTGGTTGAAGTCAGTGGAGGAGTCTTCTGTTCTTTGTTTTCCAGGGCTGGTTTCTGTTTAACTCTTAGGGAAAAATAATCTGGTGACAGGTGGTGAAAAAGGGGGTGTACCAAGGCATGATCAACCTCCTATCTCATCATGGCTGGGAAACTTAGTTTTTAAAAGTTTTTCTGGAGTTTCCTTGACCAAGAGGAGTCCATTTGGTATGGGGGGCTTAGGATTTTATTTTATTTCCACAATAGGAATTTTCTTTGTTGAAATCAGATGAACTGTGATTATGATTCTCAAACTCAGGAATTTGATATTGAGCAAATCATTTCTTGCTTCTGACCTCAGTTTCACATTTGTGAAACAGAGGTGAAAATAGTACCCACCTCAGATTGCTGTGACAGAAAAGTATACAAAATACTTGGAATAATTTCTGGCACATAGTTGTTGCTTAAAATACATTAATATTATTCTGAGGAATGCCATAATAATATTAATTACGGTGTGCCAGAATTTTCAAAGTTAAAGGATGAACAAAGTACATCTTCCCAAAAGAATTATTCTTCATGATTTGGGAAAATTAATATTATTTATACATCAAACCAAACAAATATTTTATTGAGTAAAAATATGCTCTGCCCAAATATTTAAGACAAAATGAGTAACTTCAAAATTCTTTCATGAGGCAGACCTCTTCTTTTGGGATACTTCAGCGGAACATCTGAAGAGTATTGATGTGGGAATTTCCCAATTGAGCAGTTTAATAACACTCTCAAAAAAGGGAATGACTTCTTCAGTCTATTAAAAAAAAGAAACTAGGAAGAAAAAGTGATAAATTTTGCTATCTAATTTTAACATTTTGTGTAGCATGTACTGCCAGAAGACAATTCTCCATGGATCTTTTCACATTTCTGCATGTCTTGGGAGCAGAGGCACTAACAGACTTTTGTTCTGAACTATCATTTCAAGAAGTTTATTTAGCAAGAGCCTTGGGAAATAGAGATAGGGAAGGCTTGTTTGCTGTCCAGCACAATAAAGTTAATGTCTTGCTCTAGGGCAAATATTGTGTTGATTTGCTTGCTATTATAAAATAGTGGGATTTTCTAAGTTTGGGGTTACTTTCTTATAATACGACCAACCACTGCATGTGCAAGCATCACATGGCCCTTGTCATGTTGACCAACTTAAGAAAATACTGACATTCTGACTACTGTTAACTCTGTGTGTAATAAACTATCCATTTTCTCTGATCCACAAGTCTCATGTCTTCTGCTAGTATCCATGAAACTGCGGCAAGTTAACTTGTTAGCTTACAAGTGGGGTAAAATCTCACACCGTTCACAATTATTGACTTATACCTTATAACTCAGTCTGAAATGTAAATGACAAACAAGAAAAATATTTTCATCTGTATGAAAGACAATGTATTAATAGCCTAAATATGAAAAGAGCTCTCACAAATTGATAGGAAAATGATGAATATGTACAGAAAAAATGGGCTAGACATATGAACATATAATTACCCCCAATTAAATAAAATACTTATGTGAAAAAATATAAACCTTTTAATAATCAAAGAAAAATATATTTAATCACAGAAAAATTTAAACTGGGAAAAAATGTTAAGTAGTGGTAATATTGAAGTTAATATAGGTGTTGGAAAAGTTTTTCTGTCATTACCAGCTGGTGGGATTGTGAATTGTGAAACATTTTTTGAAGGGAAATTTATAATGTATATCACAATTCCTTAAAAAATGAATATCATTTGATGTTATCATCCTATTTGAAAAATATGTCTTACATAAACAATTAGACAAAATAATACATTTTATCTTTTTATATAATTCTGTACAATAGGAAACAGTATAGATTTTCAATGACAAATAAATGTTTAATTATAATATAAAATAGAATATTATAGTATGCTATTAAAATAATTTAAATACATATTTACCAACAGAAGGACAGGGCATTTATGATGTATCAGGAAATGGAAACAGAAACATTAAAGAAAAATTGATGTAATAGGATCTTAATTTTGACAAAAAAGAAAAATATATATTTATATGTATAATTTTTCATATGAAATTTCTCATAAGGAATTTGCCTATAATCAAAAATAACAGTGATTTTTCTCGAAAAGATAGTATTAAAAGTAATTTATATTAGATTTTTTCTATTTCTGTTGTTTTTCTGACTATTATTTATGAACCTTTAAAATTCTAAAAGAAAAAAGAAAATTAGTTGCCTTTTCAACACTTGTTCTTTGTTTCCGTCTTGGCCCTTTGTGAGCTCTATCTCTTTAGTAAGTTTTCAAAATCCATCTGTTAATAAAGATTTTTATTTCTCTCTATATGGTGGTCAGTGTCACTTGTCTGAAAAATCTGCAATTTACCTTCTATCACATTTTAAAAATAAATGAGTCTTTATCATTTTCTGCTCTTTGGAGTCACAGTGTACAACCTATTTTGTAGCACAGCCCTTTCAATACTTAAAGATTTTGCCTATTTCTCTTACCTGTTTGCATTTTATAATATTTTCTCTTCTGTGATTTAAATATATGGTTTCCTCAATCATCCCTTACATACTCTAATTCCCAGGGCTCTCTCCATTGAGGCCACCTGTTCCCACATTCCCTGCAGCTCTGTGGTCAGTGCCTTCCTAAAAATTTGGAGAAAACACTCCTCAACACCCAGATTGAAAAAAACAGAGTTCAAAAGACCATAATTTTCATCATCTGTACATTTAACTTCTACTAGTGCACCTGTTTTTGCATCTTTTTTTAAAGTAGTCACCTCACACTACTGATGCATATTGAACTTTTCACTTACTAAAACTTTGTTTTCATAAAAATATTGCCAAATCAAGTCTCTATCATTTTGTATTTTCCTGATTTTCTATTTAAGTATTTGTATTTGTGAAATGAAATTTGTGTATGCATATTTAAAGTAAATTTAGGATTTCACATTTCCCCATCATATTTCATTTTATTAACTCTGGTCTTTATTCCTGTAAGAACACAATAATATATCTTCTAAGCGTGACAAATCTGAATGAATTTTGTGTGCCTGTAACTGTTCACCTTTGTATATTTCTTGTGCACATATATCTTCACAAAATGTAGTCAAGTAGTTTCTGTTTTCCCTCAGAGAGTAAGTTGTATCTTGAAAGGATCCTAAGTGAAGGGCACTAGAGATTTAAAAGGCAAGAACAGATCATCTTAACAAGATCCTCAATCCTTTGAGGGTTCACAAACTCATAGGCAGGTAATGTGAATGCCTGAAGCAGGTGCATGCTGGAGAGCCCTTGATCCACCAAAAGGGGCAGTCTCTTTTGACTGCTGCCATAGAGGAATGTGCTAATATTCTGATTTTTCATGAGAAATGCAGAAATCTGGATTTTTTAATGTAAAATCATTCCATTTTTAAATAGCTTCACATAATTAAAAAAGTTTAATAAGTTCTTTCTCCCATATTAAATATATTCATAGACCAAACGATCCCTGTGGATGGCAAATTTGTGACCCCTGAGTGGATAGAAGGTAAGAGAGGAAGGGAGAGTCTTGCCATTCAACTCATCACTTCTGATGATATTCCAGGATTGGCAGTTTCACAATTTTACATTTATTAGAAGCTCACATAATTCTAGATACTTTATTAAGCATTGATTCAAAAACTACTTACTGATCTTCTTCTATATTCTATAATGTTATCAATGAAAAAAAATCAACATTATCAATCTACTAACATCTAATCAGAATCCAGAGTAATTTCAAGAATGTCAAATTCATAGTTTCGAGTGTGAGTCCCTCTAAAACTCTTAAGAAAGATCTTTTATATCAGAATTTATCATTGAAAATGTTTACTCAGTATCTCATTTTTGCCGAGAGGAAAATTGGATTCACAAAATGAATCTTTTATAATTTGAAGATATTTTAGTATTTTAGGATTCTTAATGAGACTTCTTGGGAACCTCACCTTTGTTAAATATAACTAGTTATACCTCCATTGACACAATGTCAAAATTCCATGAGCAAAAAACACTCTCTCCTTTGACCTATAGCAACTGTACAATTCTATTCCATGCCTGACAGCTGATTCTCACAAGACCTCCAGCGTGCCAAACATAATCCATGACAGCTGATTCTAGCAAACAGCAATCACTGCAGACAAACAATTCTTTCTGAGTAGTTATCTGAAAGAAGCAAGCCTGAATTATTACATATTTGATTTGACCATGTGCAGAGATAGGCTTTCATTAGATCCAAATCTGGAATGGCCAGGAAAATGCCCACTTTGTAAATTGACATATTATAATACTTAGAAAATGCAGAAGAGCAATTTGATGACTTGCATTCCAATTTGATGACTAGTGTTCAGATTTTTCTCCATCCTTTTCCACCAGCCATTCTTTAAGCTAAAGGGAATTCTGGTTAACATGCAAGATTCCAGGTCAAAAGCCTGAAAGCCTTACTCATCAACCTGGAGGCAGTCCAGGAGTACACATTTCATTTCACTGAGCACCCTTGGGGATTAAAAAGCAGGGCATCTGCAAACTATATTTTTAGAAACATTTCCTAATCCCTATGTCTTCCATAGAGGTTAACCATAGCAAAACCATACCCACTCTGAATTTTCCAACCCCTTCATTTGAGTATTACATATCATTCGTATCACTTTCAGAAAACACAACAATATAAAGACGTCTGAACAAGGCATAGGTTCCAATTTCTTCACGTGATTGGGAGTCCCTACTAGCCATATCTCCAATTCTTTCTACGTCTCACCCCAAAAACTGATTTGAACAGAAAGTGGTCAAATTTCAATTTTTTTCCAACATAAAATCATTTTTATCAATATATAAAGGTATGCAATGAAGGTTGCTACTCTGTCCTATATAAGAGTGACCTTGTAGCCAGCCCAAGTTTCAGCCACAGCCAGTACATAAGTGTATAATGAGCCCGAATTTGAGCCAGCCTCCATTGCCAGATGGCACACTGGCCAAGCCCCCAAGAAAGATGGCTCTAAAATTTATTTGTGTGGATCAGTTGTAGCTGTCTCTGGAAGAGTTTTGGCTCTATCCCAGCAAACCAATTAAGCAAGGTCAGACTTCATGCATGGGCTTCCTCAGCTTGGGTTTCTCTGGCAAATAGTTATTGCCAGTTGTGGGCAGTGATTTGACTGTGGATCAAGGCCCCTTTAATTGAATTCCTCCAAAGAAAGTTCAGCACTGGCAATAAGCCCCACTAACTGCAAATGTTGGCTTATCTGATAAGAGACAGAAAATAGGGATCAATTGTGTGGGTAAAGGGAGTGTAAGCACTGAGTATTACAAATTTCTCTGACAAATAAGTAATCCAGCTGTGACACTAACTAGCCATATTATTTTAGCAAGTACTTTAACTTGGACTTCAATTCTTTACATATGGGAAGGAATTAAATTCAGTGATAGCAAAAGATTCTTCCTTTAATACTCCAGTTTTCATTCAAATACAAATTCTGTGGCATTATTATTTAAATATCTCATTTATATGTTTCACTAACAAAACTGCAAACTTCGTGGTGATATTGTGTCTCATACTTTTCTTCTTTACCCATCACATCTTGAAAGCATCCTGTTCTTTTCATTCAGAAGCATTTGACAGAAACTGTTTAATAATTTCCCTCCCCCTCTGGGGCACCAACTAAACTATATTTTCTGTCCTCCCTTGGAGTTATATATGATCATGTGACTGAAAAATAGAACGTGGACAGAAGTGAGGTGCACCTCTTCTAAGCCAGACCCATAAAACCCTGCCCTACACGATCTTCCAGCCTGTTTCTCCACACAGCAGCTAAACAGAGAAAACTTGAAGGTCTGGAAGAAAACTGAGCCACAACATACAGGAAACTGGATTGCTGCTTATGAAGAGCTACCCACATTGCTGCCTAACAAGGAGCAACCAGGTAGAATGAGTAAGAAATAAACTCTTTCTCATGCGAAACTCCTGAAGTTCTGAGGTTTATATATATATGGGCCTTTAGCCTACTTTAAACACAGCACTTATCTCAATTGTGATTATATATCCTGTATTTATTTATTTATCTTCCTAGATAGTCTAGAAGCTCCTTGTAGGCTGGAATGATGCCTGTTTTTGCTTCCCAGCCTGTCTCCATGCCTAGCACAGTGCCTAGGAAGTAGCAGGTTCTCAATAAATCCTACTGAATGTATGAATACAGAAAAAACATGAACAAACAGGAATAAGTTAATAAATGCTTATTGAGTTGAAGTGCAGAAGCAATAAAAGTAATCTGAAAGTAAATTTTAGAAAATGCCTTTCCTTCCTTATTTTGTCTTTCCTCTTCTGATTTCAAAATACTTGAAAGCAAATTTTGGGGGATTTTAGAAGTACTTGAATAAATTTAATCATATCATGGCTACCTAACAAATGCCCCATGATATTTTCTGTTCTCACCCCACATCTATGTAAATTTTCTTCCTTTGTTGAGTGTGATTGTGTTGTGATGTGACACATTCTAGTAGTCAACCAATATTACACCTGTATTGGCACCATTCAAATGCTATGCTAATTTTGCCTAATTCGTTCTAATATCCAATAGCTTTCTTTCAGCTAGACAGCTCCAGATGCCTGTCTAATACAACTTGCATCTTTATATGAGGCCCTGTGTAGATCAGATTAGATCAACAACCCAAGCACAAAACACTGAAAAGTAATATTTCTTTGTCTTCTCTGACTGCAAAGCTAAATCAATGCCAACAGGCGTCTTTACATGTTATTGCACTTACTGTCAGTCAGTGCCAAAATAGACTATCTTAACAGGGTTAGGAGTAGCAGTGTGGTGCTTAAAGTATGTGTGCTGCCAAGACAACAGTGTGTATTGCATCTGTTGCCTGGGATACATATCTACAACATCCAACAAACAGGCTATGTAGTTTAGTGTTTGAGAAAAGCCCAGGACACGCATATCAATCAAAAACTTGCGGAGGAACAACCTTAGAAGATAAGCACAATCCAAGTAGCCACAAAGAGGATAGAGGCCAAGGCACTAGCTATATTTCAGATCTGTACATCAAATTTTCACAGGGATCCATAAAGAACTCTTACCTGCCAAAATTCTCTTTACACAATGGTAATCTGCCCTAGATAGCACCTATTCAGCAGGACCACATGAAGTGGAGAAATTAGTTTGACAATAAAAAATAATTTTTCATTGACCTTTATCTATACATATTAACAATTTTGGTTTTTCCCAAGACTCATTTTTCTGAGATATCCTGTTTTGCACATGATATGGCAGATGAAAGAGAGCCACAAATTCTTGGATATCCTTCTCATCAAGGGGTGAAGTCTATTTGTTTTCCCCTTGAATCTAGGCTGGCCTGTGACTATTTGGACAAATGTGTAGAGTAAAGATGATGTTATTCCAGCCCTAATCTAAACTTTTAAAAAACTGGCAGCTTCCACTTTGGTCTCTTGGACACGTGAGCCTCCATGTAAGAAGTCTGACAACCATGCTGGAGAGACAACATGAAGAGAGACAGCTACTTGGAGAGGGGCCCATTTGAGCCCAGCTTTCCAGCTGTCACCATCAAAACACCAGGCTTATGAGTGGAGCTATCTTATTCCCTTCAGACTGGCCAACATACCAGCTGGATATCACCAAGGGATCCCAGATGACATCTTATAAAGCAGAAGAATCACCCAGCCAAGCCCAAATGGAATTCCTGACACAAAATTGTCAGATATAATAAAATGGTAGTTATTTCAAGGTATTAAGTTTTGGGGGTATTTTTTTTAATGCAGCAATAAATAGGTAACTGAAACACACGGACACCAAACACAAGAATTTAGTGGTGTGGCTTTTATATGAATTTAATATCCATGCGTTGATGACCAAATAATAAAATGACCCCATCTGAAGAACAGGGGAAGAATCTAGGCAGACAGTTGACCACCGCAGGGCTAGGTGACCTCAGAGCTGGCCTAACAGAATTGTAATCCCTCTAACACTCAGCTCAGTCACCATTCCTTAGCTTCTGCTGACTAGCCTAGGGGATTTTTTTTCCAAAGGCCATAAAATTAAATTAGAATTCACTGCTTAAGCATAATGATTTCCCACTGTTTATGTGGGTTATCATTTACAACCAACTGGCATTTAATCAAACCACTATTTTTATTTCAGGACCAGAGGCCACAACATTGTGTATTTTCTCCACCTCCCTGTTGAGCAAAGCAGCTTCATCCAAGCTGTAAAGGGATATCAAATGGTTTATGAAAAATCAGCATGAAGTATTGTTTTCAAACATATTTACGATTTCACACCAATCCTTAGGAAGGATTTTGTTCATTTTGTTGATTGACACATAATTTTACATTTACATATATAATAATGTCAAAAAATAGGAATTAAAGGAAAAAAATCATATTCTAACACAAATTTGATTATCTTCAATTCTGATTCTGCCCTAAATAGGAAGTATATAGAGTATGTACACTACCACCCAGCCAAAGTGAATAATGTCTGCTTTGTGCAATGTGACTCTTCTAAAGTCCATACTTTTTCCTGCCCTTTCCTTAGCCTAAAATTTCTTCCCTCCATCTTTCTTTCTTCTTGAAATCAAGACTCAACTAACTACTATGCCTGTAATGGCCACCCATGGGCTTGTCTGCCCTAAACATCTTCTAATTCTGAGAAATATCACTCTCTTTCCATGCAAGCCCCGTCCCTCTCCCCACACTGACCCTAAAAATCCATATGGCTGTAGAAAAATAAAATGCAAACAAACAAAATACATTTGTTTCTTTAAACTAAATTCACTTGCAACCACACTAGTCCTGACCTCTTCCTTTTGAAGACTTTTCTGTCCCATCAAACTATAAATTGTTACCTCTAAATACCTATAGGTATATGTAGGTATATGTTTATTCCAGTCTTAAAGTTATTATTTCAAAAAACTTGTTATTTATGTTTTCCTTTCCTAATAAATTGGAAGTTTCTTATGGCAGGTACCTGATTCATTTATCTCCTTAGTACCAAGCAGAGAGCTTTCCTTGTACATAGTAAGTATTTATTTAGCGAATGGTGTTAAATCATGTAACATCTGTCAAAATATTAAAATAAACAAGAACTGCAGAGGATGTTTTCTCCCCTTTGATAAACTGTAATGACAGTGCAAATGCAAATTTGTTAATACACTAGTTGATCACTATGAAAATCACAATGCAATCCCTCTCCTACCATAGAGTCCCTTGACAATGCTGATGCTGAAATTTCTGCCTATTAAATAACTGTTTAGTTAATATTAGGTTTGCAATATCTGTGTGATTTGAGCCATGGCATAACTAATTTCATATAATAAGCTGTATTCTGATAAGGCCTATTAATTAACTCATTTAAAAGAATTCATTGGCTTCAAAATCTCTTAAGAGCTCATAAGACAAAACTTTTGAAAATATGTAAAACTTTATGGTGCTTCAGGTGAATCACTAATACAACAAACAGGTACAGTAAGTAGGGAATTTACATATACGGGCAATCCCAGTTGAGGGAAGTGTACATTTCATTTTATACGTGCTGGTAGCTGTCATGGCCGGGCTGCAGCTGTTAGAAATTACAGGTTTTCAGTGGCAAGCGTCAGCCATCACTGTAATTATTATTATTTTATCAAAAACAATCTTAGGGAGTATTTTAGGCTGACAAAAGCTTTCTAGGTCTTTGTTTATTCACTGCACCATATATTCTGCCCTCCATGCCAACTGAGTTAAAGTTCTCTTCCTCCTGATTTAAAACCTATTATTAGAGAAAGCAAAGGTTCCCATCTTTAACACAAAGTAAGATCGGTGATTGGACAGAGAGAACACTAGTCTTGGAATGTAAATAAAATAATGCACAACCTGAGAAGCCTTATTCAGCAGGCTTTCGGCAATGTTCCCAGAGAGGGATTGCAGTTTACTATGCAATGTCAAGTCAAAAGAAGTAAGGCAATGGGAAAATGCCAGGCTGAACAAATTCAAAACCTCAGATACAAGACTAACAGCCCATGGAGGTCCAGTTTTCTATCCAAGTGGCAGTCACAGCAAAAGCTGCTACCTCTGTGGCCTGGATATTTCACCTCTGATAGCAAAAGATTACTGTCGTGAAAAGTCTCTCATGGCACATAGGGACCTTTTTCTCCTTTAAACTCTGCAGTGAGCCTGTAGAAGAAGCATTCCAGCAAGGCAGAGAACTCAGTGATATAGTGCCTAGGAGAAATGTGGCGGCATCAATGACTTGTTGAGGAAGCACAGCTGCTGGGCAAAGTACCCAACAGCTGGCAGATGGATTATTGGAGTAGGCATTTCTAACAATCTAGGTTGTAGCCACTATCACCAGCAAGCATTTTAAACTGTATATAAAACATTAATATTACACATACTTTTAGTGCCCAATTAGGGCAATGGCAGAATAGAGGGGATGATAGAGGTTTCATTTCTTAAGGCACTATTTAGGAAAAAAGAGATGTTCTACAACTGCTTATTAAGTAAAACAGGAAAAAAATAGCTCTAAAGCCTTTAGTCTATACTTTGCAAAGAAACTTTAAATATTTCTATTAATGGTGTGAAGTCCCTTGGGAGCTGATGCTGCAGGATAAGAATGACATCATCCTTAAAAGGTTGTGTTATAGTATAAATAGTTTTAAATATGAAGTTGGATGCCATTGTTTGGTTGATAAAATCCAAAACTCATGAATAACAAGACAAGTTACAGTCTTGAGGTGATCTTTTGAAATGTGAAGCACCTTTTCCATCTAAATTAGGTACTTTTTTTTAGTGTCCTTTGACAGAGTTTCAGTATTAAAATTAATGAATGTTTTAAAAGATGAGATTTTATTTGTGCATCTAACACAACACTAAAGAATAAGCAACTCAAACTATAAGCTGAAATTCATATATTTGCCAAAGCTTAAATATTATTAGTTTAATTATAATATTACATTTTTATACGTTTTTAAAATTTTGTCTGTCACTTATACAGCAAAAAACCAGGGAAAGTGTGAATGCAGTCCCCCATTTCCCACATTTTGGGAAACCACAAGGGTCACCACATCCAGAGTGCAATGGATAAGCCTCACCCTGGGAAAACCACCTTTGTGATCATGGTGGCTTTCCTGCCAGGTAAGTACACAATATTATATTAAAATATAATGTACATAATTACATTTCAAGTTTACATTTGCTATTATTTGCTTCTTTTAGAAGCTTCCTGCTTAATTCCATTATCATACTCAAAATATAAAATTTGATTTTAGGCTCAGTTGCTACATTAGCCATAGCTGGGTCTACTTAGAAATCATACACTTGCCAGCTCCTAGTGCTTACCACAGGCTGTGTGCTTACACTGACTGTACAGAAAGAGGAGACAGAATAAAGCCCACATACACTCCAGGCCAGCCTCTGTGCCTGGTCTGTATTTTGAATAGGGAAACGTGGAGAAAAGAAAAAGAAAGAAATCATATACTTGCCCTGCAGTTGGAGAAAGATTGTTCTGAGGAAAATCACAGTTTAACTCCATTAATCTTAAGAAAATAGAAAACTATCCAATTTGGGTCACTGGTCTGTCTTTTCACTGCCAAATTGACAGGCTATTCTATAAGGTCATACTTGAATATTTAACCCAGTCAAATTTTCTTCTTTTATTTTCACAGTCCAGTAGTCTCACCATTAATTTTCCCTGCAAATTAACCTGTTGACATTTCTCCAATGATCCAATTCTAAAATTAGCAGTGATTCTCCTTCTTTGCTTTTTTTAATTTTAAAAATCTGTTAAAAGGCTTTGAAAAGTAAAATTCACACATCATAAAAGTAGGCATTAATAACATTCTCTTGGTTTCAGAAAAGTATTCTACCAAATAGGAAATGCACCAACATTTCCAAAAAGCATCTAAAAAGAAAGGAATGGGGGACACTGACACCTTCAAATGTAAAAACTGAAATACAAAAATAATTCAAAGAAAAAATAACGTATGCTTTAAAGACACTGAAGTCAGCAATGAGAAGGAGTTAAGCTGTGTATTACTCAATTTATATAAAGAAAGACGCAGCAAATACCCAAAGTGCCTCAAGATATAAAATGGTTATTGTTGGCAGTTTGATGAGATTCAAACTTTGTGGAGAGGAATTGCAAAACCACTTTGTTATATCAAGGTAAATCTGAAATAAGTGGTAAATTTGCCCAGAGCACTAGGATCAAAAATCGGATCATTTTTCCCCTTGATGCAGTCAGAGGACAGGCACCGTGCATCATTTCTTCAAGTTTCTCTACATAGAGATAGTAACACACACAGACATTCCTGCACAAAAGGTGACATGCTCACATCATGGCTGCCTTACATTCACCTTTGTCATAACCCCGTGTAGAAACGAGATGAAAACACTACCATCTAAGAGAGATAAGGAGAGGAATCCCATTCAGACAACATATGAAGGTATCACTAAGATGAAAGTGTTCTTTTTTTCCCCCAATGATTTATTTCTCTGCTGAAAAGTGTCAGAAAAGAGACAGAAAAAAATATTCTGGGGACAATTGAGAAAATCTGGATTGCTCCAATAATTAAAGGACATTGTGGAAGTACTGTTAATTTCTTAGGTATGATAAAATACTGCAATTATGTATGATAATGTCCTTAGACTTAGGAAATGGATGCTGAAGTAATCAGAGATAAGTTCTAGGAAAAAATAGGGAGCACGGGAAAAAAAAGGATAAAGCAAATGTTACAAATGTAAGAAAATGTCAAGAAATAACAATATTACATAAATAGAAAAAATATAATCATAGACTTTGTGGATCTCAATTTTTTGTTTTATTTTAATTTTTTATTATTATTTTTAATTGACATAATTGCACATATTTGTAGGGTATAGTATGACATTTCGATAAATGTATATAATGTGTAATGATCAAATTAGAGTAATTAGCATATACAGCACCTCAAACACTTCTCATTTCTTTGTGTTGGGAACATTCAAAATCCTCTTTTCTACCTACCTGAAAATATACAGTAAATTGTTAACTATAGTCACCCTATCATGCTACAGAACACTAGATCTTATTCCTCCCATCTAGCTGTTATTTTGTATCCATAACTACCCTCTCCCTACCCTCCACACTCCCTATTTTCCTCAGCCTCTGGTAACCACTATTCTACTCTCTACTTCTATGAGAACAACTTTTTAGATTCCACATACGAGTGAGGATGTGCGGTATTTAACTTCCTGGGCCTGGCTTATTTCAATTAACATAATGTCCTCTAGGCTCATCCTTGTTGCTGCAAATGACAAGATTTCATTCTTTTTTATGACTGAGTAGTATTGCATTGTGTATGATAATAATTTCTAATTATAAATGAGTTCACTCAGCACAAAGCATGGTTTCTGGCATAAAGCTTTTCTTCAACCACTTTAGCTTTCAAGCCAATATATGCCTTTTCTGGGCTACACCTCCTGATCACCACTTCGGCCATTTGGCGGTATGTGTGGGAACTGACCAGGAACAGCTCTGTACTCTGTGGAGCAGAATTGCAAAGCCAATTTACTCTATCAAGGTAAATCCGAAATGTTACAGAGGCACAGAGGTGCTGAAGGGCTGAGAGGCTCAGGGGAAGAATGTTGTATTGTGGACTGGAGAATGGATAATTAAGCTTTTAGAAAGATTCTAAATAAGTAATGGACTGCATATGTATGTTGCTAGACAGGAAGGGGCGTAAAAGAGTCAAGTCAGTGGGAAGAGCACCAGCTCTTTAAGATATTTTTGTTTCTTTAGCCACACTTTACATATCGCTCATTTATAAATACTACTTGCCTACACATGAGAAAAATCAATGTCTCCAAATTTTAAGCCTTAGCTTCACCAAACTTTCAGGAACACTAGTTTAAAACATTAGGAAAAAAATCGGTGAGTGCTCTAAGGGGAGATTTAAAATGGCAGGTCCACTCTACACTACGCACCTGGAGTAAGGATGTGAAAACGATGGATATTGCATTTTATTCATTCATCTTTCCACTGAAAAAATGTATTTTAGATACACTAGGTGTACACATTTCTATGCTTTCTTCTCCTGCTAGACAGGCCTCCAGAATCTTACGTTTCCTTACTCGCCCATAAGGCCATCTCTTGATAACTGTAATTCTAGAAGCCCCTTCTCACCTAAACCTTTTTCAGCACATATAGAACTTCATTGTACCTTTCGGTGCAAGATGTTGGACTTGCCCATAACCACCTAGGAAATTTTCCAGAGCTAAAGAGTAAGAAACTTTACAAGATGCCAAGAGCTTACACAATGATAACGTTATTTTATGAGACCCTCTGAGACAAACTGGAAAATCTGAACAAGGAAATAAGACAAAAATCTTATTTTCACATTTATTTCTTCAATAGTTCTTTTTTCATAAGGGAAGGAAGGTCTCTATGATAATAATTGCCAGGGGGGACTGATTCAGTAAGAGACTGTGAAAGATTTTGCTATGTGGGAAGTTTGCATGACTTTGTAAAAATGACTTGCTATGAGAGGGCCTAAATAGCATGTTGCTTGCATCCATTTTGCAGTGATATCCCAAGGTTAATAATTTTCTAAGATCAAACCACTTAGGTTTCTGTCTTTGCTACATTATTCCAGGATCCTAAGGAAGCCACGTTTGCTGAGGACAGAGGGAAACAGGTAGCAGGAATACACTTGACTTCAAAGGGAAAGGTAAATGCCTAACCATATGTGTAATTTCTCAATGACTCAATGACCTCCTGGTAAAGCATAACTCATATGGAGTGGCTTCAGCGTCCACACTGCATGGTGACTGGATTTTAAGAATGGGTGTCCCAAGACAGCCAGGTGGAAGCTGTATCACTTTCTATGATCCAACTTCAGAAGTTGCACAGTGTAACTTCCACTGCAGTCACAAGCTTCCCTAGAGTCAAGGAGGAAATAGAGACCCCGCTTCTTAACAGGGAGAATATTTAAGTCACATTGTATTAATAAGAAGAGTATGTCGGATAGGACATATTAGTGTGGCCATTTGTGGAAAATATAACCTGCCATACTCACACAACAGGATTTTCAGAGGTGGAATAGTGTTCCAGATTGTTTATTTCCAATTTGACGTTCCCTGCCCCTATCTTCATTCTCTTCTGCATCATAGACAAAAGGTCTGAAACTGCAGTTTTCAAAATCCCTTTCCCCACAGCTTCTGGCCTAGATTCCCCCATGGGACGTACTTGGAGAAGACTTGGAAAGAAGAGACGTAGAAGGCATTATCTGTTAGCAGCTGCTGGCAGCAGCTGAGACCAGCAGCAACAGCTTCCCTGGGCCTCTGGAAGTTTTCCTGAGAAACATCTGCTGCAGCACCAGGGATCATCAGTGGGGGTGTCACTGGGGTTCTTGAACTTCTGAATTTTTGAAAATAGCCTTTCTGACCTTTTTACCCTCAGCTCTTCCAATGGTTGTGGAATCTTTTAGTTCCCTCTACTAAAAACTCTCTTTACTCAAACTGTTTGGGGTAGCTCCTGTTTCCTGACCAAGTCCGACGGATAGGGATGGGCTTTGGGATTGGTTGATTCTGGTGCTTGCTGTATTCATCAAGAGTGAAGCCCTTTTAGCATCTCTGGGTAACGCAGCTTGTCTGACTGGGCACTGACAAGGAGGTTGCAACAAGGCCAGTATTCCTTTTGTTGTGTTTATTGTCCAAGCTGTGTTGTTGCTACTTAACGAAGAAGGAAAACAATATTAAGGAGACAACCATAGTATCTTCTATGCATTCCTTCATTGTTTTTGTTTTCTTTTTGTATACTATCCAAACTATTTTCACACATTTATTCTTTCAGGTGAAATTTAAAAGCATGATATCATATTTTATTCTAAAAAATTGGGGTCTTAAATAGGATGTACTTAAATGTGTAGATTAACTTGGGGATAATTTAAGTATTTGAAATATTGAGGCTTTTCATTAAGAAATGTTTTCTTTTGTGTCCTCTCAATGAAATCCTATAATCATTTTTTTACATAGGTCCTGACCATTTTTGTTTGGTTTTATATATTGTGGTATTGTTGTTGATGATGTTATTGTGAATAGACTAATTTTTCCTCTTATATTTTCTAATTGGTTAGTATTCTTGCACAATAAATTGTTAGAGATTAAGCTCAAAAAGGAAAGAAAAATCTGGAGATATTTGCCAGTTTGTTTATTCTCACATAGGAAGAGGAACCACTGTACACTTTATTCTTCAACTTTGGAGAGTTATATCTTCCAGGAACATATTAAACAAAAAATAAATACCACATGTAAAATAATGCAACTTTATTCTAAATGCAGAGGTAATAATTGTATGTCACCAGTAAACGATATGATTAACCATGTAAAAGAAATCCCAAGAAAAGATAACTTTAAGTACTGAGCGAAATATTAGTAGCACTTTTCTTCATGGCTGAACTTGGTTCATCACAACTTGTATTGCATGATTTCCTTAATTTGTCTGGTCAAATATTGTTAAAGGTACTATATTCACTCATCCGGACCCCATACCTTAACCTTTTTTATATACAGTGAACATATCTTGGAATTGACCCTTAACTCTGGAAATGTTTACATTTTAGACATCACTGGCCTTTTATGTAGGCTAATCCCAGGTTTGCTGTAGTTCTATGCCATCACCAGTGAAGCTTTTTAAAAATTCAGATGACAAAACCCCAGTCCAAAGTCTCCAGCATTATTGCATCTTTAACAATGATCCAGATGTACAGCCAGAGTTGAGAAACTCCTGTTCTAACTCTTCAAAGAAATAATAAATGCTTCATGATCACAACAATATTCATGATTTGTTGAAAATAAGAGCCAGGCATTGTGTTAAGTATCAATAGTTTACATATTTTATTGTATTTAATTATATTTCTCCTTTGGTTCCTGGACTAGTATACTGGGAACAGAGGACCATCTGTCATTCATGAGTTAATATATATGTGGTATCCTCTAAGACTGTCACCCAACATTGTAAGATTTTAACCCCAAACTGGTGTCATAGCTGAGCTTTTAATAGACAATAACATTCCTCTTTTGGGCAGAAAGAGTCTGAATGTTGTCTATGGTAGGAAAAGTAGATTCTACTACCATGCACACATTTGTACACAGACACAGACTTTGCCACAAAACTAGTCTTTTGGTCTACAATTATGTTATTCAGGATCATATGTCAATAAATCTGGCATTTCATAAGCTCTCAAATGATAGTTCTGGAAGGAAAGGCAAATCCAAATCTGGAGTAGATGTCAATTTAAATAAAGGCAAGTCACTGCTCCTCCCATGATGAAAGAGCCCAGTGTGATCAACCTGGTCTGCTTAAGGGATTGTCCCATCTTGAGGGCTCAGTATTAGTTTCTACAAATGTCATGTTGCACATAAGCAGTGGCAATAGATTGATCGGCCATTGTCAGACTCCATATTATTGGGCCCATTCATAATTTCATCCCTGCCATAATGACATATTCTACATGGGGCCCATTGTATAAATCCAAGAAGAGAGAGGATATCTAACATCCACAGGGCAAGTCATTCTCTCTGTGTGGTTGTAAAATGCCTCCTCTGTAGTAGATGCTCTCTGGTGGGCATTAACATGAGACACAAAACCATGCATATTTTGTGCCCACTTTCATGGGTCTACTTACATGCCTCCACACAAATTTTCTTGTGTCTTATCTCCCAGATTTGCTCCTTCCAAGCTCCTGAGAAACCAACCAAGATTTTATTTATAATCTTGGTGACTGTCAGATCCACATTGGGCCATATCTTCCTCCATGCAATGCAAATGATCAAATGCCCTGTTCTGCCCATCAAAAGAATTTCCTTTCACTAGTGTCCTAGCCATCCATGAGTACTAACTTGGTGAGGCAGAAATTGATTTTTTGCTAGCTTCAGCATATCAATGTCACTCATCTATGAAACAGGACTGAGTTGGCTTTTTTCCTTCTTTGTTAGTAAACAGTAAGGAATCCCCCATGAAGACATAAGTATTAACTGAGCAGGAGCGATTGGTGAAACAGACGTGAGTGTCAGGGGAGATTGGATAACCTGCAATATAACTTAGTTTTACCCTCTGGAGCTGCTCAGAATTGATTCTGAATATACCATTTCCACTGCATTGCTAGACTCCCTAGATTTTAATATTCACTGGATCTGGTAATACCCAAGTTATGATGGGAAGCTCCAGGATCACAGTCACTTGGTGTCCCATGGTTAAGCTCTCAGTCTCTACTAGGACCCAGTAGTGCATCAGGAGCATCTTATCAAATAGTGAGCAACTACCGGCCACAGAAAACATGACCTCACTCAAGGAATCTGTGCTAGAAACTCCCTTTTAGAACTTGCCAGGGAGCCCACTTAGGATCATTATCCAGTGCAGATACCTTTTGTATATTTAGATCTGTTGGCTCACACATCCCAAGTAGCAAAACATCTTTCCCTGCAATGTAGACCTGTTACAGAGCTCTCTGTATGTGTGCAACATTCAAAACTAAAACCTTTTAAATCTTCCCATAAATGGGTCAGAACAGTGCTCCTCAGTGTGATTTATGCTGCCTCCAAAATAATGACCTATCTCTGACCCTCAGAGCTGTTAGCACGTGGTGTCTTAGAGGGCATACAATGTAATTGCTACTTCTTCTTACCACATCTGATTTGCATAAATATAGTGGACTAGCATAATACTCTGAGAAATGTAACGATGTTCAAGCTTCCTGCAGATATATTGTGACAGAAAGCAGGAAACTTAAGCAACTTTACATTTCCCAGAACACCATGGGATAAGACAGTAGATATATACTGCTGTCCTTCCCATGTAAACTAGAACTGTTTTGATCCTCTTTGCTAGTGAGAATTCAGAAGAAGTAGCATACTGAATGCTAGAAGCTATGTTGATCTGTTCCTGTGAAGATAGCATAGCTAGTAAAAGTATGGCATTTGTAATTGGAGCAACCATTTGGTTAATTTTTTTGTAGTCTATCATCACCTGCTGCAATCCATTCAAACTTGTAAAAAAAAATGTGGTTATACTTGGAACAATCACATCTGTGTCCTTTATATCTTTGTTGATGGCACTAATCTTCAAAGTTCTTCTGGATACTAATGTTTTGCTTCTGATTTACTGTGTTTGTGAGGGGAGGTAGAAGGAACAGTTTCAGGGTGTTGCACTTTAACCTTTCTCACCATAACCAATTGAGGTCAAGGACAGATGTTGTAAGTTCTTCTAGCTGCGAAAACATTTATCTCAACTATGCATGGGAGTAGGGAGGGATTACACAGAGGAGTTCACAGACTGATTGGATCCATTGCTAAATGGACTTCGGCCAGGACTTCAATTATCGTCTGGTCTCCATAAGTCTCCATGGTAATGTTTGATCCTCAGACAGCAGCAATTCTTGGATTTATCCATTCAAGTGTCTCTGTCTCCATTTCTAGAATCTCAGTCTTTTCGCAACAGAGCCTTGGCTTTGACATGACACCTACAGAGGCGATTCACTGAGCCTAACTACCTTTGCTGCTCTTGGCTTCAAAACACAAAGGTCTCTTAACCTTTACAATAGAGGTTTTCTGATATTCACAATGTGCTCTGAGTCCATAGCTGGATAACCTGAGCCTGTAAGTTTCTTTTTATAAGGATTCTAAAGTTATTAACTAAAGCCAGCCAACTCCACAGCCCTTTTAACTACCATTGTTCCCATACTATTTAAGTGCCAATCGAAAACATAAACTACTGCTTCACCTTCCATATATACCTCATCCCACTATGTCCCTATTCCCTACAGAGTCAGTAATTGTGATGCTGTTGCTTGCCGGGTTGTCATCAGCACTCTTATTCTCACCAGTAGTATGGTTCCTTTGCTCTCAGACTGCAAGTTGACCAAATTCAGAATCTTACTATAAAGATTTGCTCTCCAGGACCATTTTTGGTACCAGTGACCAGGACGAAATCCAAAATCACTTGACAAAAAAAAACAGAGAATGTGACTAAATTTCAAAGGAGAAGATAATCAAGAGATAACAACCTGAGATGGTTCAGATGTTAGAACTATAAGTCAATGTCTTTCAAGCAGCTATTGTAACTGAGCTCCATGAGATTAAAAAAAAAAAAACACTTAAAATGAGTGAAAAGATAGACATTCTCAGCAGAAAAATAAAAATTATAAAACCAAATACACATTTTAAAACTGAAAAATACAATGACTGAAATGTTTTTAAAACTCTCAGAGTAACAAAAGCAATTTTAGAGTATAAGAACGAAGGTGGAGGGCTTACCTATCTGATTTCAAGACTTATTATAAAGCTACAGTAATTAAGACAGTTTGGTATTTTGGAAAATCTGTTCATAGTTCTGTTCCATAGATAATGGAACTGAACAGAGAGTCAAGAAACAGACCCATACATACGGTCTGTTGATTTTTGACAAAGGAGCCAAGGCAAGTCAATGGAGAAAGGAACGTCTTTTGAGCAAATGATTCTGGATAAACTGAATATCCAAATGGGGTGTGGGGGAAGAACATTACTTACCTCACGCAATGCACAAAACTTAACTCAAAATAGGTAAAAGATCTAAATGTAAAATTTTAAACTATAAAACTTCTAGAAGAAAACATGGGAAAAAACTGTTGCTATCTTAAAGTGCATAAAGGTTTCTTAGAACACTAAAAGCATGAAACAAAAAAGAAAAAAATGATAAATTGGACTTCATCAAAATTAATACATTTTACTCTTCAAAAGTAACCACTGCTGAGTAGTATTATTAAACATATTCGGTTGAATCACAAAGGGCATGATGCTGAGTGAAAGAAGCCTGTCTGAAGGGTTACATACTTTATGTGACTCCATTTATATGACATTCTTGAAAGACAAATCTGCAGTAATGGAAAACATATTGGCAGTTGTCCGGGGTTAAGGGACAACCTTAAGGGAAGAGTGACTATAAAATGATAGTATAAGGGAGTTTTTCTGAATGATAAAACTGTTTTTTGTTTTGTTTTGTTTCAGGTATCTATACACGTGCTGTATTAAGATTAATAGATCTGTACTCATAAAAAAGTAAAATTTACTATATGGTAATTTTTTTAAAAAAAAGCTGTCCCCCAGGGTAGTTACCCAAATTAATACCCCACCTGATTCCCATTAAGTGTATGTGAAAATGTCTCCTTTTCCCATGTTCTAGTCAACACTGGTAAATAAGTAATTTTTATTTTCCAATATGAGATGTAAAAATGGAGTCTTAATGTTTTGATTTGCATCTCTTTAATTGTAACACTAATGTCTTTTCGTATGCTGATTGGCAATTTATTGTGCTGTGTTGTCTTATTTTGTTTACAGGAAGGGGTGTCTGAGAGATTGTGTGTGTGTGTGTGTGTGTGTGTGTGTGTGAAAAGGTGGGGGGAATTCTCCAGTTAACGTTCTGTTTACATCCCTTGCTCATTTTTCCTACCTTTTAAAAATATTGCTTTGTATAACCTCCTTATAAAACAAGGAAATAAAAAATCCTGAGTAGTTTAATTTAACAGGATTGTAGGAAACATTAATAGGAATAATTGGAGCTAAATTAGAAATATTCTTAAAAAATAAAAAGATCATGGATAGACTTAAATGTCATGCCAAATTATTCAGATATTTAGATATGAGGATCCCAGTTGGCACTGACCTATATTCTAAAACTATGACATCAAAATTCTGGGAACCAAAACAAATTTGGCATTTGTTAATCTAAGAAGAACCATGTCTATGGTAAGGTGTGGGCTTACCATTATTTTTAAAGCATATGAATAGACACCATAAGTAGAAAAATTGGACTTCAATTAATGGCATACCCTTGATTAAGTTTGCATCCCTGATATTAAGAAATATTTCTCTATTTGGTACTGCCAGTGAACCATAAATTCCAAGAGGGAAGAGACCTGTTGCTAATAATTCCCACTGCTAATGTGAACGTAAGTTAGACCTTTAACCAGATTGGAGCTCTCTTCTCATATTCTCCCATCATTCTCTGTACTTCTTCCACAAGCTTATCTAGCATAGTGTCCAGAACATTCTATCTAAAGCTTTTTTGAGAAAAAGAAAAGTAACAATACCATCCTCTCTTTGATCAGTCAGTATTTTAACTACCACTCTTTGTTGTCCTCCTGTAGATAAATGTACTTGTTTTAGACTATTCTTTCTTAAATCTAGATGAGGTTATAGTATCCCCAGAAGCTGTTGAACCACCTTATTTATTGAACTAGCTTAGGTATTATTTCTTACTATTTTGACCTTTGTATGAACATAGGTATACCAAGCAGAAGATCGTAGAAGGAACAGTGTAGCCACCTATACCCATTTCAGAATGAACACTGTGTTGCCGGCTATGACTACTAAATGGATTGGACATTAATCAAAATCAAATCCTACGTCAAAATAAAATTAATTCCTGACAATCAAAATAGTTATATTTAACTGCAGAACTAACAAAATGAAATAATCTGTTTTTTCAACTAAAAGAATACAACACCAAGAAAGCATATTTTCTTTTTTAAAATTCCGTTTAATAATATGATTAAATATACTCTCTCTGTATTCCATGTAAATTAGAATAACTGAATGTTTGGGAAATACTTTCAACCTAAATATTTACTCAGGAAAGCGAGTTACTGGGAGTTTGTATAAACAACTTATTTAGGCATAATGTTTATTTCTAAGTAGTAAAGTAATGATATAAAACTCTTTGGAGCTGAATTCTGCAACCCTCTATAATGTTTGCCATTTTCGAGTGTATTACTTTTCCCCTCCTGTAAACATTTTTAATGAAGAATTTAAATGCATGCAACCATATGTCTCTTTTCCAAGCAACAACTACTCAGAGGAAACAAAGTCCCCAGTGATCATTTAGTTTATGTGTTAAGTAAAATAATATCCTAAGGAAGACACACACTAGAACACTTGATGTATAATGTAGCCTTTACCATATTTCATGGAAATATAAACCCTAAACTATTTATACAACTGTTATTCGAAGAAGAATAATTACATATTTTTACTAGAAGATTGACTTTAGAGATTAAATCTACATCCAGGCATTAAATTCATGGGATGACCCACAAAGAAAGCTGCCTAAAGCATTAAAACTTGAATAGAAGGGCCTAGGAGACTGCCTTATCCATGTTTCTGATTATTACAGAGAGCCCCTGGCACCCCTGAAAGCCCAGCACTCTGCCAAGGGTGCTTCCTCCAGATGAGTGCTACACACACTTAGTGGTTCCTTTGCGTCCCTCATAGTTTCTTTCACAAAGCAGGACTGCTGTTGGAACTTATTATAGACATTTTCTGTTATAAAAGTCTTGGCAGCCATAAAACAACTCTAGTTTGGACCTTCTTATTTTATATTTGATCCAAATGTCAATAGCAGCTGGCAGAAAATCTTCCTTTGAGGTCAAGAAAGTTCGTGTACTATGTTGCCTTGCTTTGACAATTTTCAGTTCAATAGTTAGGCTCCGTTCCAAAAGCCATTGACCTTCTTTATATGCTAATGTTTTTCTAAGTGGCATAGATATAATTTGATATTATGTGCTAAAGTCAAATTTTGTCTTAATTATTTAATAGTCCACATCTGTACCTCAGAAACATCTCTAATTTTTAAAATGACTAAAAATTCTACTTCTTTCCTTATCTGCTAGCTGCAACATCTTGTAATATTCATTTATTGGCAGAGTTTTAATTCTTCTGCCCTTGAAATTACTCTTTTAGTGCTCTAATGAAAACATGGCATGCCTGTGATTTGATAATTTCTCAAATATGATGTTTATATTATTATTGAAGTTTATTCTTTGTGCAATATTATTGATCTGCCCTGAATTTGTCTCTATAATCCTCCAATTACTCTGTCATTATAGAATTGGCTAACATTCTGATTTTCAAACCAGAGTCCTTTTGTCATATTCATATTCACTGTATTTCAAGTAATCTCTCTTTGACCACAGTAATATTGAACTGCCTCCACCCAACTCTGTAGCTAAATTTGTCTTTGATGTTATACACCTAGGCATTGAATAGCATAAGCACTTTTAAACTGAGATTGGTAACAATTTTTCTGACTGCTGAGTATCTAGAAGATTGATTACAAAGAGGCTTGTAAACAGATCAAGACAAGATCAGTAGTGTTTGCCAGTAATTCAAATAGACCATTAGGCTATTTGGAGAAATCAATGTTGTAGCTTACATCAACAGAGTGGTTAAATGAAAGCCCACTATTAACAAATAAATTGAATACTAGTAAGTATATAACAAAATATATGATAAATAATAGAATTTTTATAATTTTTCTGGATAGTATTATAACTGTTTTTCCTTCAGCATACACGCTATAATTTATCTGATGCACCATAATAATGACAGAATGATGACACTTTTTCTCCTAGAAGCACCACCACCTCTCTATTTTCAACTTTGACCAATGATAAATTGTATATTATTTAAGAATATACTAATTTATAATCAATCAGCCAATAAGAATTTTATTTCACATGTTCTTTTTATTTACATTCAAAAAGTGAGGGATACAAACTAAGCATATATTTTGAAGGTACTTACAATGTATAAGAAAACAAGAATAAAACAAAATTTTCATACAGAATGTAAAGAACCATATACTATGCAGCTAGCACTGAATTGCATGATTCAGACTACGGGAATGTAGGATCAGTAAGTGAGGAATCTATGGGAATGGGAAGTGGTACAGTGGGCTTATGGAGAAGAAAACAATCAAATTGAACCATAAATATGGGAAGATTTGAAGCAATGGAAATAAGACAAGAGTGGTAGAAAGGGAAATAGAAGGATGCTGGTCAGAGGGACCTTAAATATACATGATTGATAAGGAAAAAACAGTCTAAGATTAAACTCTTGCTAAGGATGATATGCCAGGAAGATGGATAGTGGTTAAATGTACACGCAAATATGTACATCTATTAAGAGAAATATGTAGGAAATCGAACAAAATTCACAGTTACTGCATTCAATTGCAATTTTAACTACACAAAGTAAAATGATTGCTGAACGGTAATGTGGGACAAGAAAGTCTTTTAAGGCAAAAATTAATTTCATGGTTTCAGCTATGTTACTCCAAATAGTGAATCCACTGAGATCCACTGGTGTAATTTAAACTTCTTTAGTCAAACCCATGAGAGTTTAGAATAAAAAAGGATACTGATCTATTAGTTTCAGTGCCTACAGCTGAGGTTACAGATATGGACACTGAGTTTCCTCTCCTTTATTTCCCATAGATCTTTGCCTGATCAGGAGATATTAGTATTTTCCTACACTATTCTTTCTTCATTTATAGAGTAGAGGATGTGACCTTGCCTAGGTGAATATTATATTGATTCAGTTCAACAAATAGTTATTGGACATAGTAAGTGCCTTTTATGTTCTTGGTCATTGCCAGGTAGAATGAGAGATGCAGACAAAGCTCTGAGGTATTTCTCCCCCCTAAGGTATTTGATTGGAGATACCTGATATTCAGGTAAGAAGGCTATGGGAAGTGAGTTGTAAATGAAAGAGGACTTGAATAATCAGGGAAGAGAATTCCAGACAACAGGAAAAGCCAGGGCAAAGTAATAAAGGTGGAAATGAGTTAATAGTGTTAGAAGAAAAATGAGGTGTAAAGCTAAGGAGAATGAGGGTTTCTGTGGCTGATATAGCTAGAGATACCTACAGATCATGTGGCGTAAACAATGTGGAAGCAGATTTTGGAAGTTTGGGGAAACAACTTAATTGAGAAGAAGTAGAATATAATGTAAAAAGCAAACTTTGATCCAAGATTTGAACTCTGGTGCTGATACTGGTATTGAAGGGGAGCAAAAGGTGAGTAAAATGTATTTCTTTCCCTCGAATAGCTTAATCTCGGAGTACTGAAGGGATTTGAGAAGATACAATTATGTATAATCTAAGGGAGTTTGCTAAGCACCAATAAAAAGGTACTGGCTAAAGTAGACTACGAATTCTAAGTCTTGTGGTAATGAAGGATTATAGTTTTAATGAAAATGGAGAAACAATTCTGAAACCTCTGATCTCAAGTATCTAGTTTTCTAAGGTTATCCTTTCCTCCAGTATCCAAATCAGCCATAATTCAAGCTTGAACCCTATGTGATTGTAAGAGGCCTATTTTCTCCCCAAAGCCATCTTCATCAGATGTCTTGCTCCAGATCAATCCTCTGGGGACTCCCCTTCCCCAATCACTTCTGACCATACTGTAATTGCTTCTCAATGAAGCTACTGCTCACTGGAGTTCACCTTGGTCCCAATGCCTGTACGTAGGTCACTTGCTTCAGTCTCCCAGGCATATGTAGGTTTTACAATAAGATGTGGGTATGAAAACTAAGAGGGAGAAAATTTTAAAACTAGGGGGATGTCCACGATTGTAGCTCTGACATGGACAGTACATGGGCAATATATATAACTAAAGTGTTATGCCCCCATAATATTCTGAAATAAAAGGGGAAAATAATAAAAAATAAAAAGAGCTGCAGCAAAAAAACAAAACAAAACAAAAAAACTAGATATCAGGTATAACTCCCACAAAATTCACTGTCCAAAGCATCTCTTAATTATGGTCTTACACAGAAAATTCTGTAATAACTATCTCTCTTCTGCACTCCAACCCGCCATGCTAGTCTATGGATCATTACTCTCCACTGACCAACTTGAGTCTCCCCTACTTCTGTGCTTTTTCTCAAGGTCCAGCATCACAACCAGTCTCTAAGCCTTACCATGAAAAGAAAAAAAAATTAATATTATAATATCTTCCCACTATGAAATAAATAATATTTTATGTAACTGAATAAATTACTTAACACTCCAGATTAAGTATCTGCTTTTGGAACCACTGATTTTAGATTTCCAAAGCCATGGGTAGGACTATATGACTAAAAACCTCACTAAAGATTCTCCCTCAAAGACAAACTTTAGCTTTCACTTTAAAATTCAGAAACTGTTGTGGTTTAGAAATATAATTCTTCCTTATTTAAAAAGTAGAAATAGTAGGAATAATGCTATAAGAAATTCATGCTTTGAAACTTCAGCTGGCCTCTCAGTATTCCTTAACTATTATCTTACTGGCTTTTAGTCAGTTCTCTCTCTACTTCCCTTTTTCCCTTAGTTTCTCAAAGTCTCTCTCTCCTCTTCCTCCTCCTCCTCTTTCTCCTCTCTTGCCTTTTCAAGTTTATCCAATCTTAACATTTATTCTCAGACACTGTATCTACTTCTTATTCCTACCCAGACTCTCTCTCTTTTCTTCACCATCAAACTTTTTGAAAGTTTGGTTTCTGTTTGTCTGATAATAGCATTTCACCCTCCCTCTGAAATTATATTTTGGTTTGGTATAGAATTATAGACTGGCATTTGGTTTATCCCAACTTGGTGAATATATTATTACATGATCTTCTGCTTTCTGTCATTGTTAAGCAAAATTGCTACCGTCTAATTTTATTTCTATTGCAAGTAATTTCATTTTTGTCTCAAATGCTTTTTTTAAGGCATTATTTTTTTCCATTGTTCTTCATTTTTATTATGGTTATTTAGGTAAGGATTTGACTTTATTTATCATGTTTGAGATTCATTGGTCTTCTTGAATTTGAAGATTTATGTTTTTCAATAATTCTAGTAAATTCTCAGCCATTATTCTTTTAAATGGTGTCTCATTCACTTTCATTCTGTTCTCATCTTTTAGAACTCCAATTAGACATATTTTGGGCCTTCTTTTTATATTCTACATGGCTCTTAACTCTCTTTTCATTTTTACTTTTTCTTTGTCTCTATATACTGCGTTTTGAGTAATTTCCTCAGATCCACCTTCTAGTTCTCTAATATCTTCTTTATCTGTGTCTAATCTACTATTAACCCATTCACTGAATATTTTTTAAGTCAATATATTATTTGCCATTTCTATTGTTCTTCTCTTTTGATGACATCATGTTCTTTCCCCATGTTTTAGTTATTAGTTGCATATTTATTTTATGGTCCCAATTTAATAGCTCTGTCACATGAAGGTTTTAGTGTTTATCCTGTTGCTAACTCCCACTCATGGTGGATTATTTCCACATGCATTTTTTTGATTTGGATTTTAAGCATATGTTAGATGAAACTTATTTATGGTATTCTATAAGTCTTGGGTTGAAGTTATGTCATCCAGAAGGATTTTGTGTTTGATTCAGCTGAGTCAAGAGGTTTCACCAGGTTGTGACCATTTTTTTATGTTAATGTCAAGGCTTGGAGTTCTTCAACAATGTGGGTAGTACAAATCAGAACTCCAAATTGGTAGGAAAACAGATCTGTGGTTACAAAGCCTTAGGGAAGAACGTTTTTCCATAAATGCCCAGAAAAAGGAACAACACCTCCCTGGGCTGGTGGGTAGAATTTTTTTGGTCTACATTTCTCTACTTTCTTTTATTTTTTTGTACACACCACAATTTACTTTACCAAATTGTTCTATCTAATCACCAAATATAATGCACACTTGGTTATACTTGACTTTTAGTCCTTTTAAGAAATTCCTCCTTTTAAAAATGCTCTTTTCTATTATATTTCACTGCTCTCTCTTTTGTGTTCCACAAGATTTTGTCTTGGCTTTCCCCCTGCTTTTGCCCTCCACTAGTGTATTAACTCTAACTTATGTGTCAATGACCTCCATTCCCATGAATTCGGAGTTATATACCCATCTGCCTACAGTTTATATCCACCCAGGTGTCCCACAAAAACATCAGCCTCAAGTGTTCAAAACTAAATTACTTTCTCTTTCCTTCAATTCTTCTCCAACCTGATTGATGACACTACCATCCACTTAGTTTCACAAGAAAAAATTATGACATTTACCCTAGCCTCTGACCTGTTTGTCACTCATTATATCTAGTTTAACATAAAATCCTGTCCATTTTGCTTTCTATTCAAACTACTATCATTCCTCCACAGATTATGGCAATAGGCTCTTTAACTAGTCTCTCCCCATCCAACCTCAATCTCTGATTCCATATTCCATGCTATTGTCAGAGTGCCTTTTCTAAAACATAAAATTACTTTTCTTACTCATTTATAGTCTTTCAAAGACTGCTCATTGTCTATAAAATTAAGTCCAGACTCTTTCAGATATTTTACAATATTCATCAAGATTTGGTCTCTCCTTACTTTCCTAGCTTAATCCTCTGCTCTTTCCTTTCTTTGCCTCAAATACAATGCTCTATTAACTACTTCAAGTTAGGAAGTGGTGGGAAAGGTAGAAGGCATGGCCTTCCAAAAGGCACCATGTCTACTAGGCCCCAGAAAATTATTGCTATGAAGAAACCTAAAGTGAGTATTGCCAAATTTTCTGATTTTCTAAAAGAAGCCTCAACCTAGATTATTGTGTGCAATATCTCAATTTTTAAACAGTGTATCTAATTCAAAAAAGTTTATAAAACACTCTGCAAACCAAACTATCCATATATTATGGATTTGACTCAGTCTATGAACATGTGAGTTCTGAACTAACACTCATTCTAATGTAAGGGCAAATTCCAATGTCTAATAAAGTATTTGATATATGGTGGCCTTCCAAAATGAATTTTTGCATATGTACAAGATAAGATACAAGCTATTAATATCTAGATTTAAAAGGTAGTTGAAAAAATACTCAAAATATTTGGGGATTTTAAGAATAAGGAAGGTATTATATTAACTTATTATATTGACTCAGAGAACATATAAAAAATATTTAAGCAACATTAAATATTTAAAAAATGTTTCCTAAATTCTCCTCCTTTTGCCCCACCCCCAATAGATATATTGCATACAACGGGCAGAAAATCAAGATTGGTATGTCACAATTCTGCCCCTATTTTGCTTTCTCTGCCTCCACTCCCCAAATGCACAGCTTGAATAAACAGAAAATAAAATTAATAAAATCCATTTCATTATAACTGACCCCCTATAAATTATTAGTGACTCCATGAATGTGAACACATGGCAAGCTTCAAGGTTGTTAAATAGGCATGCAAAATATTTACATAAATGGTCCTGTAATTTGGTTATGAATTATGCAAATTACTCAAAGGAAAGGTGCTGTGTAAATGTGAAATAATAATGATGATAGAATATCCATTATTAACCATATAAAAATAAAATAAAATATTTTGTGTATACTTAGCACATAAGCAAATTCTTTTACTAGAAACAATTAAACAGCAAATAAAACATGCTTATGTGCTGGAAATGGACAGCTGGATTTATGCCACTCTTGCAATATCTCCATCACAAGCCATATGGTTCTTGCTCATTAATGCAATTTTAAAAGAAAGTCTCACTTGACAGTAAGTCTGAAATATGATAAATAAACAAAAACTTATCATATCATTGTTCCTCTTCTGCATATTAAGTATTTTTATTAAATTTACATCAGCAATGGCTTTATCCCCAGCAATACCTCCAAATTCAATGTGATAAGTACTTGTCTTCTTTTTAACTTAGCAGATCTAGTGATTAGGTTTCTTTATACTAACAAAGGGTAATTTAGGACAATGAGGCTAACCATAGTTGATTAAGGCAGCAATAGGCCAGGTGCAGTAGCTCACACCTGTAATGCCAGCATTCTGGGAGGCTGAGACAGGAGGATTACTTGAGGCCAGGAATTTGAGACCAGCCTGGGCAACACAGTGAGACCCTGTCTCTACAAAAAATAATTTTTAAAAAATCAGCCAGGCATAGTGGCATGTGCCTATATTCCTAGCTATTCAGGAGGCTGAGGCAGGAGGATCACTTGAGACCAGGAGTTCAAGGCTGCAGTAAACTATGATCATGTCAGTCCAGCCTGAGCAACAGAGTAAGACTCTGTCTCTAAAAACAAAAGAAAGATAGAAAGGAAAAAGCAGCAATAGCATAGCAATATTTTCAGACATCCAGTAACTATATATAATTTAGTTTGAGTATCTGTATTGCATTAGTCCACACAGTGGTTAAATAAAAAATCTCACTATTCAAGAAACCACTTGAATTTAAGGTTTATAGGATTTTGTTTCCAATTCTGGGGCAATAAATTTAAAAATAAAGACTATTCTGTGGCGTTTGTTCAGAGATAACCAGCTCTTCTCTTAAAAGGAATTTAGTTGGAGGAGAATGTTCTTAAGAAGCCGTTCAGAAGTCACACGTAAGGTGAGGAATATCTGTGAAAACTGCAAAATTCAACAATAGAGTGAGCATTTTCTCATTTCTGTGCTTTATATTTGAAGATACACATATCTTTTATCCCTCATCTACTGTAACAACTGCATTTTACTAAATAGAAGGTAATGCAATGATAATGATAAAAATGATGAGCTAAACATAGAAAAATGTTTGCTTATATTGAATATTATAGAAAGGAAATGGCTACATTTAAGTTCTTCCTAAAAATTATGGATTGCATAATTTTGACTTCTAAACAGATGGCAAAACATGTACAGATGTTAGGGGCCAGCAATTATCATTCTCCTTATTTGCCAGTCAAATACCCATAAAATTGTCAAAAAGAAAATACCTTAGCAACATAGGAAAGAAATCTAGTGTATTCCATATTCTGAAAGGCATTTTAACACTATTTAAGAAAGGATAAAACCAAACTTAGCCTAGGGGTTTCTAGACTCTATCTTGGACAAAATATCTAGCCCAAAGCCACAGAAGTGAACTTCAGTCAGAGTCAGCCTCAGCTGACAACAGTTACAACACATAACCAGAGTTGAACATTGGGTGGAGTGACCTTCTAAAAAAATCCACTGTAGAAATGAAAGAGTAAAATTGCTAATTGTTTAATCCTTCACCCCAATTCTTGTGAAGCATTACAAGTTAGGAAAAACACTGTCTTTAATCTCCAACAGGCTGTCACAAATAGAGGAGGTAAATTAAGGCAATATCTCAAAGTGTTGTGCTTGCTAACTCCCAAAATTTAGAAATGGCTTCCCTGGATAATCTTCCTAAGGTTGAGCATTTAGCATAGGCTCAGAATTCACCCATCAACCTCAGCCTTCCTCTCTGACTGTGAATTGTTCTTTCACCAAAATGGCTGCCAGCAACTTCCCACTGGACCATAGACTCTCAATAACTGAAGAGGGACTTCAGATCAGCTTACCATGAAGCCCATTCTCTAAGAATTATCAAAATAATTACAAGAAAAAGTAACTAATGGGGAGGGGACTACTGGCAATCATTTCAATAGTTTGACTCCCATAAGAAAATTCTACATTAAAAACAAAACAAATGGAAGTTTCTTTAAGCATTTTTATGTTATAATGTTTTACTTTTTTTAAAGTGCATGCTATATCTATATTTGCTCTATTTTTTCTCTTCATTTATTTACATGGGGTCTTGTGTTAATAAAATATGTGCCAGTTAGTGTAAAGCATTGAGCAAGTACCACACCCATGCACCAGCCCTTCTTAAACTGTAGACTGTGAACAGATCCTGAGTTCCCTATGAAGTGCTCTAGGACAATTTTAGTTTCAAGTGGAAAAAGTTGTGGGAAATTGAGCCAACACAGATACATAGTAGTATAAGATGCCCAACTATGATGCAATCAGTACTCTATTCACCTTTCAACCAAAAATGTCATGTCAGCAAAGAAACATCATTTGTCTTGTTATATTTTTGTTTAAATTTCATTACATTCTTAGTACTTTATGTATTGAATCAATAAGTTTACTTGGATTTGTGTTTTTATATGGGCTATTAGAATGTGGGATTTTGTCTGTTTTATGTTTGAGCATGTTTAACTAAGATTATGTTAAAACCAAATTAAGTCAACATAGAGAATCCTGTAAGAGTTTGGAGAGGGGCTTCAAAAAGAGTGCAAAAAAGCAAGCTTTAAAATTGAGCCACATGAAATACTAAAATTACCCTTTTTGACTATAAAAATAAATTTAGACCCCAAGGGCCTAAATCAGAGTGATTTATTAATTACGTGATCCTGAATATTCATGGATCTCAATTAAGTAAAACATCAGAAACTCTCTCTATTACTTACTTCCACACTATTGAAATTCATGCAGCTGAAGTCTGAGGAAACAATTTTATGTCTACTCCGTAGATAATAAAAACAGCCTGAGTTTTGCCTTCCCAAGTACTGGTCATAACAAATGAGGCAAATATTTCGCCTCCCTTCTGAGCATCAGAATTGTGATTCTACTAAACACAAGTTTCAGTCTCATACACCTACCCAAATATAGGAATTACATTTAGTCTCCCAGAAGACAGCATGAAATATTACATTTCTACTGGCCATAGAACTAATCCAATTTGTCTATATCTAAACATTTTCTTCTCTATATTTTTACTTGATAATGGTTCTGTGTATGTGTGTGTGTGTGTAGCTGCTTTTCTTCCTATAGATGAAAATGTGCCCTGCTATCTGCCAAATCAGTAAGTCATATTCTCTATCCTTCTACAACATGTTTAACACTTGTTAGATAACACAGATAAAATGTCTTCTTAGGCCAATGTTTTCCAAAGAACAAGAAGAAAGAAAAAACTTATCTTTATTTCTCATCTTTCTCTTTAACTCTTTAACTTAGCCTTGCAGAAGAGAACTTGTTGCCTAGTTCATAGATCCAATGTGAGCAAATAAGCCTCCTTTAGATGATGAACAATATGCCAATTTGAGAAGTACTACCAGAGTAGAGTTTTGGTAATTTATTAAGTTCAGCAGAGACTTTTGGTATCACAGTACTCTTAGCTGCAAAAGACGTCCAGGGAGATCTTAGTATTTAGAGTCAATTTCTAGCTGGCAAGGAAGTATGTCATGTAAGAATTGGCTATGTGCCATAGTATGACATATAGATGCAAGTTATAAAACTGAACATTTTAGTTAACTTAGAGATAAAATATTATGGTTGTAGACTTGGTAGGGAGGGGAAACCCTAGAGCCTACAGATATATTTAATTTGGCTGAAAAAATTTTAAAACAATTTAGATTTGAAAATTTTTACACAGGGCACTCAAACCTCACCACTTCCTATTTGTCTTACAGCAGGACAGCTTCACTCGTTTATGTTACCTACCCAATATCTAAAAGCATTTGCTTTGTAATCCCCGGACAGCCTTTAAAAATTCTCCCTGTCACAGTTTATGGGTCCTGTCAATATCTGGAATAGTTTCTATGCCTAACAATCCTCTTTACTATTTCAGATTGGTATAATATTCAACATGCATTAAGTCCTTAGGGGATTTTATGGGAAAGGTCAGCTGTAAGTGCCGATTATTGTTCATTATTATTAAGACTCCTTTGTTCCATACAATCCCTTCATACAGTTTGGGAACACTTCTCAAGGGATAAGTTTATCTCTGTGTACTTTTGCAATAAAAGAGGTATTCATTTGCAGTCTTTGCCTTCTTTCAATTCCTCCCTAGTCAAAGAAAGCCTCTTTCTCTGGTTAATGTTTTTAAATTATTACTTTAAAATTTATCCCTTGTGATATGTAGTAGATTTATCTTTACCTGTTACCACTGAACTTACCATGACTCTCCCCCAGACACTTAACCCTCCTAGACTTACATTTTTTTCCTAAATTTGACTCTTACTACTGGGTACCAGTTCATTGTCTAAAAGTAAAAATTAACACAACAGTGCTTTTAAAAATTATATGATCATGACTATCTCTTTAAATCACCCTTAAAATCATTACACCCTGGGACGAAACATTTTTTTTTCCTTTACCGGGAATCATACTTGTCATCGTTTAATGTATATGGTTTTCTTTTACTTTTAACAGAACACTTTGTGTGGTAACTCTGGGATGATGTAATTATGAAAAACCACTAAAAACTGACTGGGTTTCCCTCCTTTTGCTTAGTATGAAGATATCTGTAAAGAGTGTTGCTCAAACCTTGACAATTAGAAAAATGTAGTTGACCAATCAAGAAGTTGATGGGCAGGGCAACTAAGCTAGCTGCATTCCAAAGAGGGATAGGCTTCTCCAAAGAGGGACTGACCATGCAGACTGGCTCACTTGTGACAGACCACGGGAGGAAGGAGTGGTTGTTTCCGTACAAGTGGGTTAGAAGAAATCAGCTACAATTTTCACAAATTGTCAGATAGTATGTGTTAATGTGTCTGCCTGGAAGAGCTGAGGGCTCCAGACACAGTTGATTTCTTGTTTTACTCACTAGCAGGCTTCCCCACCCCCAAACCCACCATGAACTTCCACTGGGTGCTTATGAGAAAGAATGTGGCAGAGCAGGAATTCAAAAATGGAACCCCTGGGTAGAACAGACCCGGAGGTAATTGGTAGATGCTGAGGAAAAATATGAAACCCTACTCCTTGGAGTGGCCTCTTCTCACACTTGAAGCAAACACCTTGGAGCCACTGGGGTAGGGGGAGCAAAATCCATAGTCTCTAAGGAACAAAAATAGACCCATGTGGCTGAGGCTACAATAAAAAAATATATCGCTACACTTGGGAGAAAGGCAGAAAACCATCCTGTCCCAAGGATCCTATTCTGGTACCAGAGGTGGTCTGCTAACACTTATGAATGGGCAGGAAAGTTTTCCCCAAGATTAACCACAGAAACAAGGCAGAGTTTGACTGCCATGGGAAGGGGAAGCAGAAATACCAAGAAAGCCCAACCCAAAGCTCAGATATACAAAACCAAACTAAGACTGAAGCTGAACCAGGACAACAGAAACCCATTGCCATCCTCAAAATGAGCTTAGCACTGAGTGACTACATCAGTCTACACTGGGTGAGGGGCCACAACATGGAGAAAAAAACCCATGCAGGTATTCAGGAATGAGTGACAGCTGAGAATAGGGTACAAACCCTCAGAATATCCTCTGTCATTACAGCCCTCATCCTAAGCATAAGGAATGGTAGCCCACCACTAGAGGAATTTGAAGCCTATCATGCACCAAAAACCAAAACCCAAGCACAACACAATTCTTAAATAATATTCTCCTGTTTCAACTGTTTTATACTTGATGTTTTACATTGAAGTAAAAATTATAAGAAATACAAAAAAGAAGAAAAAAACAAACTATCATCAAGAGATAATGCAATCCATAAATAGAACCAGTCTCAGAGATGACCCAAAGGTTAAAATCATTAGATTGGGACTGTAAAATGTTGAAAGCTCAAGTAAAAAAGGTGGACATCATGTTTAAGCAGATGAGGAATTTTAGCAGAGAGATGGGAACTTTTGGCAAGACACAAGTGGAAATGTTAGACATGGAAAACATTATATCAGAACATTATTCTGGCAGTCTCACCACATGGCTTAAGAAAGAATCATCAAACATAAAGACAGATCAATATAACTTATCCTCACTGAAGCAAAACAGGAAGAAAATGAAAAAATACAGAATAGAGCATCAAACTACTGGACAACATCAAGTGGTGTAACATATGTGTTACTGGAGTCACAGAAAGAGATGAGAAAGACAAAAGGACTGAAGAAATGTCTGAAGAGACAAAAGCTAAGAATTCTCAAAAAATTATGAAATATATTCAATAACAAATCCAAAAATTTATAAAGCCCCAAGGCAAATAAATACCCAGATTAAAAGTAAAACAAAGTAAAATTACAACAAAATACATAGATAAATCACACATAATAGTCAAACTGTAGCAACTTAGAGACAAAGAAAAAATCTTGAAGACAGCCAAGAAAAATAAAAGGCATATTATAAAAAAAGAACAAAGATAATAATTAAAGCAGACTTCTTGTCAGAAACTGTGCAAAGCAAAAGACAATGGAATGACATCTTTAAACTGCTGAAAGAAAAAGTCCTGTCAACCCAGAATCTTAAATCCAGTGAAAATGTCTTTCAAAACATGGAAGCAAAAATGAATGCTTTGGAAACACAAAATCTGAGAAATATATCATTGCCAGGAGACTTACACTAAAAGAAATATTAAAGGATGTTCTTCAGAGAGTACAATACCAGACAGAAATTTGGATGTACACAAAGAAACTAAGACACCTAAATATGAAAAAACAAAAGTAAATAAAAAGACTTTTTAAAAATTGTAATTGCCACAAAAATAATTTACTCTCTGAAGCAATCATATTAATATTATATTGTATAATTTATAAAATATGTAAAAGTAAAACTTGACAACAATAGCAAAAAAGATCAAAGAATGGACATGGAAGGATACTGTCGTGAGATTATTACACTGCATGTCAAATAGTATAATAATACCCAAACAGACAGTGATAAGTAAAGATTAATATTGTAAATTGTACAGCAACCACAATAAAAGTTAAAACAGTAAAATTGGTTTAGGTTATCTGAAATGGACAGACATCTGAGTTGTGAACAGTCAACAAGAAGCTTGGAGTAAGAGATATTGCCAGGAACATAGCAACTGGAATTTTAGCCCATAAGACTTAGGGCTCAATAAACTGAAGATAAACCAGAGTGAATAACTAAGATTTAGAGATTATATAGAGCCACATTAGGATGTTCAGTTGATGCTGAGAGATCTCAACCATCAACAAAGCAGGAGAGTTGCTCTAAGGCCATGTATGGGGAGATGACCAATGACCACTATCAGGAAACTTGGTATTCAATAGAGTAGACCCACTGCAAGAACTAGAAATCACTACTCCTGTTTTATTCATTTTTGGATACCCCAGGTGTCTAGCAAAACACATTGAACATACAGTAGTGAGCAAGATAAACAAGACATTGCATTCATGGAGCTTACACCTAAAGAAGGGGATATGGATAATAAACATGTAAACACATGTAAAAATATTGCAATTTGAGGTAAGGATAAGAACCATAAAGCCACAGAAATGGGAATATGAGAGAGAGAGAGTTCCTGGTTGTGGCACAACATGAGCTGGTATAATCAATCAGAGAAGGCTCTCTGAAGGTGTGATATTTGGGCTGATTTGAATGATAAGAGGAGCTAGTCCAGTACTATAGGCAGAAGAAATGGCAATGGTAAATTCCAAATTCCCAATGTAAGGATGTCCAGAATGGTTGGAGCACAGAGGATTGACATGCGGCTAGAGCTACAGGCAGAGGCCAGATTCTGCAGGGCCTTGTAAACCATGCTACGTGTTCAAGTATTATTTTAATTGAGATGGGGAGCTATTGGCGTTTAAGCAGAAACATAACATATGATTAATATGTTTAAAAAGTAAAGCCAGAAGCCACAGTCATGCTACATAAAGGCCCCTAAACCAGGCAAAAGATTGGTCTCAAAATTTTGGTAATACTGGGCTTACATATGGAGTCTAATTAATAGTAAAAGTGATTTACATTCTCACAATTCCCTCTATTACTGCTGTTGTCATTTATTAAGTGTTTAGTATATTCCAGGAATTTTGTGAAGCGTTTTTCCAAGCGTTATACCTAAACTTCACACCAACTCTGATAGGAAACTGAGGCTTAGAAAGGTTAGATTAATTGCTACATGGTCATACTTTGTGTTAGTTTCTTACTACTGGTATAAAAAATTACTATAATCTTAGCAAATTAAAGCAACACACTTTATTATCTTATATCTCTGAAGGTCAGAAGTCTAAAATGTATCTACAGGGCTGTATCCTTTCTGGAGGCTCTAGGGGAGAACCTGTTTTCTTGCCTATTCCAGCTTCTAGAACCTGCCCACATTCCTTGGCTTATGACCTCCTTCTCCATATTCAATGTAAATCACTCTAATATTTGATGTTTGCTTCCATCCTTACATTTTCTCTTGTACTCTAACTTCACTGCCTTCCTCTTTTATGGAACCCTGTGATTGCATTAGGCCCACTCAGAAAATCCAGGATAATGTTGCTATCTCAAGATCCTAACTTTAATCACATGCAAAGTACCTTTTATCATATAAGGTAATGTGTTCATAGTTCTGAGAATAAGGGTGTGTACATCTTTGAGGGGCCATTATTTAGGTCTCTTATCTTTTAGGGACAAGATGAAAGAAAATTCATTATGAAGTGAAGGAATTTCTGTTCAAAAGATAAGAAAATGTATTCATCTTCCAGGAAAGACATTGAACTGGGAAGAATGATGGGCAGATAGAAAGTAGAAATGCAGGCTGGCCAGGTACCCACAGTGTGGACCAGATTGGCATATCTAAGAAAAAGAGGAAAGAAAACAAAATCAGCATTTATTGTGCTGACTACCCTGTGCCAGGCCTCATAAATAAGTGCTAAATATACATTATCTGATTTAACCATCACAGCCTATATACATATTATAGTCCCACTTTCACAAGTGAGGAAACCTGAGCCCTGTCAATACAAGTTAATGAAGTAGTGGGCCAACAACTATATCTAGCTCAGATTCCAAAGCTTATGTCATATTATTTTTTAACTCAAAGATATCACAGAGAGAATTTTAACAGAAAATTTATCAAACTAGAAGACTAGCCTAGGGAGCAGGTTGGGTAAATATGTCATACTGAGGAAGGGTTTGAAGATGGATTTGGAGATGATTAAATTGAAAGAGAGAAAGCACCGGGGATGATTAACTTGGAAGAGAGAAGTCTTATGATAATGCTGCCATATGGAGGAGTGCCTAGACCTGGTACATACAGCTTAAGAAAAGAAGTCATACAAACAATACAGATCTGAGGTGGAGCTCATTGTTGAAAAAAATGCAGAAGGCTCTAGACTAGACTAGATTTTTTCTAGTGTCGTGGTAAGAACTTGGACTCTAGAGCCAGAGTGCCTCTGTTTGAATCCGGGCTCCACCATTTACTAGACTTCTGTCCTTGGTCAAGACATTTAACTTCCCTATGACCAGGTCCCTTCACTGTGAATGATGATAAAAGTAGTACCTTACCTCAGAGTTTGTTATAAGCATTCAGTGAACTAATAAAGTGTTTCAAATAATTTCTGCCAATCATAAACACTCTATAAATGTTAGTTACTCTACTTGTAGGAAGCTGAACTAAAGTAGCAGGTACTAGTTATAAGGAAAGATATGGACATGTGGCTTAAAAGACTTCCATTATAGAATGATTCAAACCAAAGTAAAGGATGCTTGAGAGAAGATTCCTTCATTGGGTAGAAAGTTAGGAGTAAGGTAATCAGTTTAAATAAGTTTGAGAGATGCTATAAATTATATCCTTGACTTGGAAATTCACGATGTGTATTAGCATGTTAAAGCTCTGAGAAGTCCTACAGATAAAGAAAGCCACAAAATTTATTTTTAAACTATATTTTTCGACCGTGTGCATGTATGTGTGCATGTGTAGGTACGTGCATGTGTGTGTGTGTGTGTGTGAGAGAGAGAGAGAAATGCTTGTTGATATCTAGTGGACCCTTTTTCAGCATACAGTTTGTGAAATGTGAAATTAATACACTAGATAATTTCTAAAGTACCTTCCACTTCTAAGCTATTATGATTCTAGGTTTACATAATATGATTCCAAATGTGTTAAAATAACATGCTCTACAATGATGTGAATGATCAGGATAAAACTCTGTTTCACTACAGATTAACGAAACACTGCAATTCTTCAAATACTTACGCCTGTGTCATTTTAAATTTTCCAGGAAGAACCTTCCTAAATAGTAACTTCCTTTGACAAGGGTACTTTCAGTATCTGAGCAGATGCCTTTTTACAACCAGTCTCAACAAAAATCACCTTTTAATTGAGGATCAGTCATAAATAAACAATGGCACATTCATGGCAAATGACCAGAGGCATAAAACTCTGACTGGGTATCCTGTACACTGCTTTAAAGATTTAAGAAATATATTATAAAAGATATATGAAAATGTGTTGCAAATTGTAACTGTTCATCTATGCAAGAGTAAAATAGTATAATATTAAAAAATCATATCTTGAACATGAGTCAGGTTTTTTTACACACTGAACAAAATCATTTATTTGTAGTATTTGTAGTTCATAGCACAAGCACTGGCACATAGTAGGCATGCTCCAGTTCTCTTAACAATTCTGCAAGTGAGGTGTTATAATCTTCAGAGAGCTCTGCTCCCCATTTGTTCACTATACTCTAGCTATCTTGATCTTTTTTCGAACCTCAAGCATATCAAGCTAAGACCTTCCTCAAGGTCTCAGTGCTTGCTATATCCTCTGCTTGGAAATCATTACCTGGATTTTCACTTTAGTTCACTTCTTCTCACTGAGATCTCAGTTCACGGTAATCTCCTCAGAGAACCTTTCTTTGATTGCTCTTTTCTAAAAGTACCAATGCTACGATTTAGTGATTAGCAATTCTTTGCACTTACCACTATTTCAGACTATGTAAATTATTTCCTCATATTTACAAATTATACGGACCCTGATATCATACATATTAATACTTTACTGGACTGAAACCTTGTCTGAAAAGGTTCATTGCTGTATTCTCTGTTCCTAGAATAATGCTTGGCCTAGAGTTGATTGTCAATAAATGTTATATTCTTTCAATTAATGAATGACTTACACCTGCTATTTAGATTAAAAGAAGGAAAAAACAAAAAGAAACTGTTTTCATAGAAAGTTTATTTTAATTTCAGTATACCTCAGATTCACTAACACAGAAAATAATTACTTTTTAAAATTCTTCTTATATATATATTCTCAATTAAATATGTACTTTTTACATAATGCCCAGAAAAAGCTTACTCAGAGACTATTAGTTAAGATTTGGCTATATCCACATGGTCAGTGGCAAAATGGCTCTAAGAAATTTTGTACCTGCAATTTACAAGTGAACTGAGTAGTAAAAGACCCTACTGGCCAGTTTCTACCATTTAGTTAGAATAAGCTAATCAATTTGACCCAAAGTTTAAGGTTAAAATTATCCTCATACCTTTTATTAGCTCCATATGTAGGAAAAGCCTAAAATTCTTTCCCACAGATTGGGGGAGGACTGAACATGTTCCTTTATTCCCAGCGACAACAGCTTTGAACTGTGTTCCCAATAAGGAAAATCAGGCCACTGGACAGAACTATATAACCTTTAGGCCTCATTCACTAGAACCTCTACCTTTCATAGCTGTGGAAACTAGATATCAGAGGAGTTATACAACATGGTGAGGGCCACACAGTGGCAGGAGAGAGGTATGGGAGTACTCAAATACAGTTGCCTTAACTCTTCAGTTCAACTCCCTCTCTACTAGTTCACACCGCCCTCCCCTGCATTTCTAAGATTCTGCATGTCCTGTCCAACTCCTTTACCTCCTCACTTTTTTCCCTCTTTTTGGAAAAAAATATCCTTGTAATCAACTGAAATATTATTATTTTATTTTAAATTTATATTCACTTTTAAATTCACCTTACAATCCATACCTATGTTCAGTTCTAGTCCTTGATCAATGCTTAAGTCACTGATGATCTTAAATTATTCCATTACCAATCCATGGTACTATTAATGATATCTTTTTGGCTTCAAATTCAAACTAACTCATATTGCATTTATTTGTGTGAGTCTATTTTTCAAGGTCAGCTTAGCCTTAGGCCCTTGTAATTTCAGCCCTCTCATAGAAAATACTTAAATGGCCTAGCCGTAACCTTGGAAAGCATATGCTTAAATGCTGATAGAGGGATTTTGACTAACAGGTGCAGTTGAAATAAATGCCTTGTGAACTACATCTGACTACACCCTAGTAATGTACTTACTAAACCTTAACAGCTTAATTTTCCATTTCCATAATCATCATGCTGCTAGTGTCATAGGAAATTAGTATGTGCTTATCTTGCTATTTGTCCTTCATGATTACTTTATTATTATTGTAATAATCTAATGATTAAATTAGCAGAACAAGACCACAACTAAATGGTGTCCACAGAGAAACTTTTAATAATTTTGTGAACTAAAATTAGTAATTTTTATAAAACTAAGGAGACTTTGAGGAATAAAATCTGTTCATTGCTTTTTCTTCATACAAAATCATTTGGTTAAGAGGGATTCATTACAGGTATGATGATGTCTGAAGATGTTATAATCAAGATTGACTTAGACTGACGTACCCAGACTAAAGATGTATAAAAGCTATCATAAGACTGGCATCAATATATCACAATCTCTGAACCACCAAAAGTAACTGCTGTGTGAACAAGTATATAACTTTTTTATTGACATAACTCCATTGGTGAAACATGAATTTTGAATTGTAACATGTTCTATAACCAGAAAGCTAACTTGGTAATCGAAAATCATAATTATAGGAATAGCTAATAATAAAAAAAGTTCAACTAATACATAAAAAAATAGCTATTTCTCTTTTACCATCAGCATGAATCAGTAATTCTGCTTTGATAAAGAAATCTCAGGCTCTAAAGCCAGACCAACTTGGATCCAAATTTCACCTTCACCATTTTATTAGTTATGTGATCTAGGACAACTCACTTAAGAATATATGTCAGTCTCAGTTATTTAACAAATTTTATGTGAATAATATTTTTTACTTCTTAAAATTGGTGTAAAGAAAATATCTTTAATATTAACAGTTCCTAATAAGTGATCAGCAGTTATTTTTGGTGGTTCAGAGATTGTGATATGTTGATACCAATCTTATGATAGCTTTTATAGTATTAACAAAATATTAATTTTATTAATTAATTAAGTCAGATTATATTAGAATTACCATGATAGTATGTACAAATTATTTAAAAACCTTTCTTTAGAGATTAGTCATTTCAAAATATGAAGTAATTTTGGGTCATCTCTGTGTACAATGTATATGACTGTAGTGTAAATGTGCAGAAATGTCCTACCAATAGATATTTGAGAATAAATTCTAAATGACATAACTTACTACCACCCACTAAATTCAGTAAAAGGCTTTCTTGCTCCTTTTCTTTATTCCCCCAGAAAAATATAAAAATGAATTACCACAAGAATATTCGTAGCAAATTTATTCACAAAATCCCAAACCAGAAACAACTCAAATAACTACCAACAGGAGAATGGATAAACAAATTATGATATATTTACACACTAGACTAGTACACAGCAATAAAAATGAATGAATTACTGATACATAGAACAACATGGATAAATTTCAAAAAACATTATAAGTGAAAGAAGCCATGCACAAAAGAGTACTTATAATTCTCTTGATATAAAGCTTGAAGGCAGTAAAAGTAATATACAGTAATAGAAATTAGAATAGTGCTACTTCTGCAGGGCAGAGATGGTAGGTACTAACCAGGAAGAAACATGAAGGAACCTTCCAGGCTAATAAAAAAGTTCTATATCTTGATCTGAAAAGCATGTTTTCATATGTATATACATTTGTGAAATTCATCAAATTGTACATTTAAGATTTGTGCACTTAATAGTACATAAATTAGACCTTTAAAAGTCCATACAAAAGTATAATGACTGAGACTTGACAAGTAAATTTCCTATACATAGAGTTTTTACTTCTTAACTTTACACTGACTAGGATTTCAACCTCTGAATAAGATGGAATAACAAGGACTGAATTTACTCTCCTACCTGATATAACTAAAAATCCAAACAAAAAATAAACATCATTTAATATAGGACAGTGATGCCTAAAATACCAGAAACAAAGAAGTGAGCCCTACAATTGTCCAGATTACTGCCCAGAGAGTTTTTAGGGTACAGCACAGGGAAACCCAAGTAGAGGTTGGTAGGTTTGTGAGTTGAGAAGATAAAGTTGAAAGTCTGGGGAGACCAAGAGAGCTAGAGTTTGCAGAACATAGTACCAAAGAGATGAGCAGTACCCACAATAGGATTCCAAAAATCTGCAGAGGATCTTCCTTGCATCTTTAGCTGAGTAATTATCAATGCATTCACATGAAAAAACTACCTGAGGCTAGGCTAAGAATTGACTGAAAGTTTTTGAAGGAACAATAATCACATTAAATGTAAATAGTCTAAAAACACCAATTAAAAGTCAGAAATTCTCAGATTGGTTTAAAAACAAAGCATGACCCAACTCTATGCTGCCTACTAGAAACCCACTTTAAGTATAAGACACAGATAGGGTAAAAGTAAAAGGATGGAAAAAGATATACCATGCTAACACTAATCAAAAAAAAGCTGGAATGACAATGTTCAAAAGACACAGGAGATTTCACAGCAAAGAATAAGGATCACCTCATAATGATAAAAGTTCTAATTCATCCATTATGAATGTAAAACCTGACAATCCTAATTTTTATGCATGTAATAAGAGAGCTTCAAAAGACACGAAGCAAAAACTGACTTCTCAGAAACTATGGACTCCAGAATACATGAGAAATACATATTCAAAATACTAAAGAAAAAAACAAAAGTTAACTGAGAATAGAATATCTATTGAAGCTATATTCTAAAAAGAAAGTGAAAAAAGATCATTGAGAGATGAACAAAAAATAAGAGAATTTGTTGCCAGCAGAAATAAGTTCTTTGAGGGAAAAAGATAACTAGACATCAACTTGAAACTATGAGAAGTAATGAAGAGCACCATAAATTATAAATAAGTGATTAAGAATAAGGTAATATATGTTTTCCTTTTTTAATTGCTGTGATGGTTAATTTTAGGTGTCAACTTGACTGTATTAAGGAATACCTAGAAATCTGGTAAAGCATTATTTTTGGATGTGTCTGGAAGAGTGTTTCCAGAGGAGATTAGCATATGAGTCTGAGTGGACTAAGTGGGGAAGATCTGTCCTCAATGTGGGCATGCACCATCCAATCTGCTGGGGGCCCAGAGAGAACAAAAACAGAGAAAAGGTGAATATGTCAATATCTCTGCTGAAGTTGGAATACACTCTTCCTCTCCTGTCCTTGGACTACAACTCCAGGCTCCCTGGCCTTTGGACTCCAGACTTACAACAGAAGCCCCTTGGGTTCTCAGGCCTTTGGCCTCAGACTGAGAGTTACACCATTAGCTTCCTTGGTTCTGAGGCCTTAGGACTTGGACTGAGCAGTTACCAGTATCCCAGGGTCTACAGCTTTATATATCCTGACTAATATAACTACCTTAGGATATATATTTTTAAAGCTAAGTAGAAAACACTATATTAATGAATTTATAATATGTGTGCATGTGTGTGTATATACATGGAATAAAAACTCCAATCAAAAGTCAGAGATTGTCAGACTTAATAAAAAAGCAAGAATCACCTATATGCTATCTGTAAGAGACATAAATACAGTCACAAGTAATCAAACATAAAATGCTGGGAAAATATATGTCATGTAAAACAGCAAGATTTAAAAAGCTAGAGTTTCTTAAATAGAGACTTATAAGGCTATGTTAATAACAGAAAAATAGACATCTAGACTGCACATTACTAGAGACAAGTAGGGTAATGTTATAATAATAAAAGGGTCACTACATCAGGAAGACATAATAATTATACATATATGTGCACTTCATCATAGCATTTCAAAATACATGAAGCAAAAACTTACAGAAATAAAGGAAAACATACACAAATACACAATCATAGTTGTAATATTTAACAAATTGGTTTCAGTAATTGATGCAACTAGAGAAATAAAATCAGTAAAGGTGAAAATATCTGAATAACACTAACAACTACTTTAATCTTATTGGCATTTATAGAACACTGCACTTAGCAATTGCAGACTCTGTCAGCGAGGAAGTAAGTAGAAGATGCTGTTGAAAGGGCAACAAAGAGCGTGTACTGTATTTCCTTCACAATACAGTCAATATCAGGTCTCCCTGAGATTTTTTCCTTCACCTCTCAAAGGCCCTGTTTGCCAGTGTTATGATGTCTACATTTAGGAAAATTAAAGAGAAAGGAAAGACAAAAATGATTCCTCTCTTCTTGAGCCCAAAATGGAATATCAATTACCCCTGTCCAATCTCTTCCTATTTATATTAGAGTTCTCTCTTTTACCTCTACTCAATTTGTTTGGTATTTTGATAACATTGGCTTACCCTTTTGACCACAACTTCTTGTACTATTATCCTCAATGCTTTTCCACATAGTGGTTAGTATTGCCATCTCTGAAGTCAGACCCCAGACTCAAATCATGGCCTCATCACTTAAGAGTTGTGTGACTTTGGACAAGTTACTTAAAGTCTTTGTTCTAGTTTATTTCTCACATATAAAATAAATATGATATCTACATTATAGAGTTATGAAGATTAAATGATATATGAAGCACTTTGAATAATAAGTATTCAATAAACATTGGCTATTAGTATTATTATTATTATTGTTATTATTATTCCAAATTGAGGGATAAACATATTCTCGGGGATCTTGTGAGATAAAAGGAAAGGCAATGGTTAGTATAACTCAAATCACTTTTAGAGCCAGTTAGTGGGCTAGTTGGCTAACAAACAGCCTTTATTCCTATGGTTCTTTTAAATTTTCAAACACATTTTGCATATATTTTCTATTAAAAATCATTTCAAAAACACTACCATTCTTTTTTAAGCTTCTGGTAAAGAGTTTCTAAAACACCAGGGGGTAATGTTTTATCCTGTGGCTGACAGTATTCTTAGCTGAGAAGTGTATTTTATGACCTCTTTATGGTGTTCTCTGAAAATTAACAAGGTGACTACATTAAAATGTTTATTAGTCTGTTTATGGTTTGGCACTCCTTTTAGACTTTTATTTAATTTCCAAGAGGGGTAATTATTGGAAGAAAGGTTCCACATAAACAGAAAATGTGAGTGTCAAAGAAAACTTATATATATCTTAATAGAATGCAGATGTCCTGAGTGCTGTGAAAATGCTGCCTCTGACACAATCATAAAATGTTAGAATCCAGAGATTTCTTGGATTACAAAATTTTGGAGTTGAATCATATGCATGAGATTATTTTTACTAATTTCTCATTTTACAGGTGTGGAAAACAACTGAAACAAGTTCAAGAGAGATTCAGTAATTTACTCAAATTCAGATCTCAAAACAAGACCATAGGCCTCTGACTCAGTGCAATTTTCATTCCTCTATGCCAGTTTTCCTCTCCTGTTGCTTTCCTTTCAGTTTTAAACTGTTAAAGGTATATATACACACACAATGGATACATGGATAAATGGCTGGATACTTTCTGGACAGCCCTCGTCTGTGTGTATGTGTGTGTATATACGTATGCATGTACGTATGTATGTAGCTCACATTTCTTTATCCACTCATCCGTTTATTGGCACTTAGGTTGATTCCATATCTTTACAATTGTTCTGCAATAAACATATGAATGCAGGTGTCTTTTTGATATAATAATTTCTTTTCCTTTGGGTAGATACCCAGTAGTGGGATTGCAGGATTGAATGGTAGATCTACTTTAATTCTTTGAGAAATCTCCATACTGATTTCCATAGAGGTTGTACTAATTTACATTCCCACCAACAGTGTATAAGTGTTCCCTTTTCACCACATCCATACCAACATCTATTGTTTTTTGACTTTTTAATAAAGGCCATTCTAATTGGAGTAAGATGGTATCTCATTGTGGTTTTAATTTGCATTTCCCTGATGCTTAGTAATGTTGAGCATTTTTGTATGCTTGTTTGCCATTTATATATCTTCTTTTGAAAATGCCTATTTATGTCATTTGTTTTTAATGGGTTGTTTTTGTTTTTGTTTTTCTTGATGAGTTGTTTGAGTTCCTTGTAGATTCTGGATATTGGTCCTTTGTTGGATACATGGTTTGTGAACATTTCCTCCTATTCTATAGCTTGTCTATTTACTCTTTTGATTATTTCTTTTGCTGTGCAGAAGCTTTTTAGTTTAATTAAATCCCACATGTCTATTTTTTTGGTCACATTTGCTTTTGGGGTCTTAGTCATAAATTCTTTGCCTAGACTAATGTCCAGGAGTTTTTCTTAGGTTTTCTTCTAGAAATGTTATGGTTTCAGGCCTTATATTTAAGTCTTTAATCCATCTTGAATTAATTTTTGTATATAGATCTAGTTTCATTCTTCTGCATATGGCTATCCAATTTTCCTAGCACAATTTATTGAATAGTGTGTCCTTTCTCCAGTGTATGTTTTTGTTTACTTTGTTTAAGATTGGTTGGTTGTAGGTATATGGTTTTATTTCTGGGTTTTTTATTTTATTTCATTAATCTATATGTCAACTTTTGTACCAGTATCATACTGTTTTGAAGAAACCGTACTTCTTAACAGGGTCAAACTATGTGTGGACTATGCCCATCCAGAAAACAAATCTGGCAAATCTAATTAAGAAACAGGGGGAAAATTGAACAAACCAATATCAGACTCAATGTCCTTACCTAAAACTTATTCACATATGGAGCATATTGTGGTAGTTTAAGTCTGAAAATTAAGGTCCAATACTATGTGCTGCTTTGACACAGGGTGAAATCAGGAGGGCCTCAAATGGCCTAGGTGCAAGTTACCCTCCTCACTTTGCTCCCATGGGTGAGTTCCCATAGCCAAACAACCCCCTTTATCAAACATACCAGGTACAGTTCCTATTTATCCCTGAGTAGTAGGTTTCAGTTCCCTGCCAGTATGCAGAATTATTCCAAAAGCCAATCTCATCCTTGCATGGGAACAAAAAGGTACCCAACCCCATTGTTATTATGAATCCACCACAGCTCCTGGTTGTTTACTCTGTTCCCAAGGGCAACTCCCATGTAACCCTCCATAGTATGCAGTGTCCTTCTCCCCTAGGCTGTGAGTACACTGACTAATAAATTGCTGTTGATCTCATCTGTCCATTGTTGGGTCTCCTATGCTTAGCCATCAGTATACCTCTAGGAAAGAAATCCTTCCACCTACGAGGTGAATAGAAGACAATTAAAACACACACACAAATTATTTTGTGTTGCAGCAAGTTGATCGCATTAGCTGAAAGCAGAGATACCATTGGGCTGGTCCTCTTCCGCACTGTCTGCATTACATATTCATACATCCTTGGCCTATGTACCCCTTTTAAGGTGTATAAGCACTGAAATTATGAAACAATCTTTTTATAATTTTCATCCTTTTTCCTGTGAGTAGCCAGCTGTTTTCCATTTCAGACCACAGAATGAACCAAGGAAATGAATGAAATGCTGAATGAGATTACATAAAAGCAAATGACAACTGTTAAACATTCTACTGGATGTGCTTCATTATCATCTAAAAAAAAAAAAGGATAGACTATCATTTTTAATTTAGAGTAAGGAAAAGAATAGCAAATGGTTTCACATTGATTTTTAATACTATAATTATATCAGAATTAAAAAATAGTTTTTATAAAACACTTATAGGAGATATACAGGTCATGATGGTAAAATCAAAACAGATTTATATCCCTTGCCTCCTGAGGACTCATTGAAATGTGAATAAGGAAATAAACACAGTATAAATCAACAATAGCAAAAAGGTTGAGAAATGGAACTATGACAACAAAAGTAATTTTAATGAATTTCTAAAGAGAATAATTGCATACTGACCACCGAGGCAGAGCAAAATTATAGTCTGGAAAACATGCCAAGGACTCTGTAGAGAGAGAGGCAGCTGATCCAGAGACAGTGGGGATTCAGAATCTACAAGTCAGAGAGAGAGAGAGAGAGAGAGTGCAGAAGTGAAAAAGAGGGGCAAAAAACAGGAAGGGATATTTATGAGTCTGAAAACAGAATAATATTGATCCCCAGTCACTCTCCCAAAATCTAGAGGGCATAATAACAACTAGCCCACAACCAAGAGAATTATATGTCAGATATTGTTGAGTATCTGTCTTTTTAAATTAATCCTTTCTGTGATGTGGCAAGCTCCTTCAATCTAAAAACTCAAATTTTTTTCATCTCAGTAAGTTTTATTATCATTTAGAATATTTTATCTTCCAGTGTATATTGGTCATTTGTAGTTGTTTAACATCTTGAAATATGATCCCTAAATATTAGTAATTTCCCCCAATGTGACTTCCAGCCACTAAGTTAGAAGCCAACATACTCAGGTGGAGGAATTGATCTTCTGGCAGCCATGGTGGTAGTGATGCCACATTCTTGGGGTATAGTGGAGTAGACAAGGTTTTGTCTCCAATCCTAATTAGTGGTGCCAGTGCCATTTGTGATGTAGAAGCCCTTTTGTACTTGGGGCTATTATTCCTGGCTGTCTAGCTTCAGAATCTGATCCTCAGTCTTGAGTGGCAAAGGTCCCAGGCAGTGAGGGCAGTTGTGTTTTTGCTAGGGAAGCCCCCAAGTTTTCCTTGGGTGTTGTGTTTCCTTGGTTGTTGCTGTCTCTCCAGTTGGACTGTAGGGATGCTGCCAAATACATTTGAATAGGTTCCTTTACTTCTTCAACTAGCCAGAGTGCATTGTGTTGTTTGCAGGAAGAATTTTGACCAACGTATGTCTCCACCTGTTGCATTTTCTCCTTATGGAAATCTTATTATTAGCTTATAAGGTCTTCTATATCACTCACGTCTTTCATCAACATACTCACAATTTTATTTCTTTGTACTTTTCACTGTGTTAAGGTTTTATATTTTATCAAATCTTCCAGAAAATTAACTTGGTTGTCATTTTCCTTTTTTGATTCCTCTGTTAATATTTGAAATTCTAAAATCATGTATTGTTTTTCTCCAAAAGTCCTTAATGGACTCTAATCATAGTACCTTAAAAGTGCATAGTACACATAAATTAAAACATGTTATTCTGTTTATCCCATTAGTTCTGTGTCCTATAAAGGCATTTGTCTTTGTTGTTCTGTTTGCTTTCCCTGCTGCAAACACATGTGTCCCCTTCTATGGAATGTAATTACTCTTTGCCTGGTCATGACAGTGGATGTGGAATCCTTCAACATCAGGACCCATCATCTGTTACACTCTCCCTGAAAGACAGTAGATGATAGAATGGGAATTTTTTCTCCAATGAGCTATTAGCAAAAACATTGGCAAGCTAAGCCATCACCACTGAAGTATATGGAGGGGAAAACACACTCCTTTCAGATACATGTGCCACGGAGTACTAATACCATTGTTTTGTTTGAATGCTGAAATATCCTTAGGGACAGGCAGTATGTCACAACATTTACATGCAAAAAAAACATAAGGACAGCCCTCTCAACTGGGTGGAATATTTGAAGGTCAGCAGGCTCTCACATACGGTCATCTTTTTAATCTAAAACTTTAGATCTGAGATATATCCAGTAAGAAGTGAAGCTAACATAATTTTCTTTTCCTGTGTTAAATTATACTGGGTCCAGGCACATTCTCTTATCTTTGGAAAATTGAGAACATACCATTTTTCAGCAGCATTAGTGTACTTTTTCAGTAACATAGAAATTCTTTTACATGTTATACAAAGTCTTCCAAACTACAAAGTCAATTGATCATAGATGTCACTTTACATTGTCAGATATTATTTAATTGCTTGATTAAAATGCTGACTAGGTTTTTATCCTCACCCAGAAGAAAAAGAATAAAAAGTGGTCACCTATTGTAGAATATGATTTAAAACATTCACACATCTAAAACTGAAGTTTTTAACTTATAAACTTTTAAAGAATATTAACATTACTCATGGTTGATCCTAGGACTGATAAAAAGATGAACCTCCTTGGTCAATTTTGTTAAATTTTAATTTTCTTTATATTACTACATTTAATGTTTTCTTTCTAGTGTGCTAAGAGACCTAGATATGAAATATACATTACACATTTAGGTGTCTAATATCAAAATCATGTCCATCCAACTATTGGTTAGGTAATTATAAAGTGGTTATTAAACAGCTCTAGTAAAAATTTAGAGAAACTAACCTACGAAATTTTTTTTCTTTTAAAGATTCAAACAACTTATAAATAGCACAAGAGTCAATAGCACATAAGTCAAAGAAGAATTTCAAGAGAAATTTTAAAATATTTTGAACTAAGTGGAAATTAAAATACAATTCAGCAAAATTTGTGGGATGCAGTGACAAATAAAGTTTAGAGGAAATGTACAGCATTAAATGCATATATTAGAAAGGAAGAAAGATCTGAGATCTACTATCTAAACTTCTGCCTTGGGAACTACAGAAAGAAGAGCAATTTAAACTTAAAAAGCAGAAGAAAATAAATAAAAAGTGTTAGAATAGAAATTAATAAAATTGAAAATAGGAAAACAATAGTGAAAAATCAATGAAAACAAAAGCTCATTCTTTGAAAAGATCAATAAACTTGATAAACATGTAGTCAGGCTAAGCAAGAATAAAAGAAAAGATGCAAGTTCCTAATATAAAAAATGAAGTATTTTTCATTACTAATCCCATGAATTTCAGAAGAATAATAAAGGAATGCTATAAACAATTGTATGCCTACAAATTTGATAATTAAAATGAAAAAGACCAATTCCTTGAAAGACACATACTACTAAAACTTACACAAAGAAAAACAGATACTCTGAATAGGTTTATATATTAAAGAAATTTAATCAATAACAAATAAATTTCAAAAAAAAAAAGTAATAGGTCCAGATGGTCTTACTAGTAAATTCTACTAAATATTTAAGGAAAAATGATATCAATTCTTCACATCTTTTCCAGAAAATAGAATCAGAGGAAATACTTCCTAACTCATTTTTCAAGGCCAGCATTACCTTAATATCAAAGCCAGATAAAGACATCACAAGAAATGAAAACTACAGACCAATATCTCTCATGTGCATAGATACAAAAATTCTCTACAAAATACTAACAAATGAATCCAACAGTATGTAAAAAAAAATTATATACCATGACCAAGTGGGATTTATTCTAGGTTCTCAAGGCTGGATCAGCACTTGAAAATTAACTAATGTAATCCATCATGTCAACAGGCTAAAGAAGAAAAACCAAATGATTATATGAATTAATGGAGAAAAAGCATTTGATAAAATCCAACAGTGATTCTTGATAAAAATTCTTGAGCAAGCTAGAAATAGAGAGGAATTTCCTCAACTTGATAAAGAACATCTACAAAAACCTATATCTAACATCCTATTTAATAATGAGAAATGGGTGCTTCCCCTAAGATTGAGAACAAGGAAAGGATATCCCCTCTCACACTTCTATTCAACATCACACTGGAAGTCCTACCTAGTGAAATAAGGCAAGAAAAGGAAATAAAAGGGATATGATTGGGAAGGAAGAAAATAGACTTGTTTGCAGATGACATGATTGTCTATATAGAAAATTCTATAGGATTGACATAAAACAAAAACAAAAACCCCTGAAGCTAATCAGTGATTATAGCAAAGTTGCATGAATACAAGTTTAATAAGAAAAGTCAATTGCTTCTCTATGTACCACCAATGAATAATTAGAATTTGAAATTAAAAACACAATACCATTTACAATTGCTAAAAAAAGGATCTATGTGAAAAAAAACTATAAAACTCTAATGAAAGAAATCAAAGATGACCTAAATAAAAAGGTATTCCATGTTCATTAATTGGAAGACTCAAAATTGTTAAGACATCAGTTCTTCCCAACTTGATCTGTAGATTCAATGAAATTCCAATTAAAATCATATAAAGCTGTTTTGTGGATAGTAAAAAACTGATTCTAAGCCAGAGCAATTAGACAAGAGAAGGAAATCAAGGACATACAAATGGCGAAAGAAGAGGTCAAACTATCACTCTTTGCTGACGATATGATCTTACATCTAGAAAACCCCAAAGATTCTGCCAAGAGACCACTGGAATTGATAAATAAGTTCAGCAAAGTCTCAGGTTAAAAAATCAATGTACACAAATCAGTAGCATTCATAGATGCCAACAACGGTCAAACTGAGAACCAAATCAAAGATTCAATACCTTTCCCGATAGCAACAAAGAAAATAAATTAACTAGGAATATATTTAACTAAGGACATGAAAGACTTCTACAGGGAGAACTATGAAACACTGAAGAAGGAAATAGCAGAGGACGTAAACAGATGGAAAACCATACCATGCTTATGGATCAGCAGACTCAACATTTTTAAAATGCCTATACTACCCAAAGTGATCTACAGATTCAATGCAATCCCTATTAAAATGCCAACATCATCCTTGCAGATCTAGAAAAAATAATTCTACACTTCGTATGGAGCCAGAGAAAATCCCATATAGCTAAAGCAACCTTAAGCATAAATAATAAATTGGAAGGCATCAATTACCAGACTTCAAGCTATACTACAAGGCTACAGTAACCAAAAGAGCATGGTACTGGCACTAGAATAGAGACATAGACCAATGGAACAGGACTGAGAACCCACATATAAAAACCATCCTCATATGGCCATCTGATCTTTGACAAAGCAGACAAAAACGTACACTTGGGAAAATAATCCCTATTCAATAAATGGTGCTGGGAAAATTGAATAGCCACATGTAGAAGACTAAAACAGGATCTGTACCTCCCACCTCTCACAAAAATCTACTCACAATGGGTAACAGACTTAAACAGACTTAAACCATGAAACTATAAAAATTCTAGAAGAAAATGTTGTAAAAATTCTTATAGACATTGGCCTAGACAAAGAATTTATAAAGAAGACCCCAAAAGCAATCACAGCATCAACAAAAATAAATATGTGGGACCTGATCAAATTAAAAAGATTCTTCACAGCCAAATAAACTATCACTAGAGCAAATGGAAAACCTACAGAATTGGAAAAAATATCTGCATGCTATACATCGGATAAAGGGCTGATAACTGGAATCTACATAGAACTCAGGAAAATCAGCAAGAAAAAAATCAAACAACCCCATTAAAAAGTGGGCAAAGGACATGAATAGAAACTTCTCAAAAGAAGATAGACTAATAGACAAGAAACATTAAAAAAAATGCTCAACATCTCTAATCATCAGGGAAATGCAAATCAAAACCACAATGAGATATCACTTAACTCCAGTGAGAATTGCTTTTATCAAAAGTCCCAAAACAACAAATGTTGGCATGGATGCAGAGAGATAATGACACTCATACACTGCTGGTGGGACTGCAAACTAGTACAACCTCTATGGAAAGTAATATGGAGATACATCAAAGAACTAAAAGTAGAACTATCATTTGACCCAGAAATCCCAGTACTGGGTATCTGCTCAAAGGAAAAAAGACTTTCTATAAAATAGACATCTGCACTTGAATGTTTATAGCAGCACAATTCACAATTGCAAAGATGTGGAAATAACTCAAGTGCCCATCAATACATGAGTGGATTAACAAAATTTGGTATAGTATACCATGGAGTACTACTTAGCCATAAAAAAAATAATGAAAACTACTTCTTGTATTATCCTGGATGGAGCTGGAGCCCATTCTTCTAAGTATCACAACAAAGGAAAACAAACACCACATGTACTCACCATTAAATTGGTACTAATTTATCAACACTAATGTGCACATATGGGAATTGACATTCATAGGGTGTTGGGCAGATGGTAGGGGGCAGGATGGGTAAATCCACACCTAATGGATGTGGTGCCTGCTGCCCGGGGGATGGGCATGCTTGTCAGGTGGTGCAAAGGCAATTTATGTAACCAAAGAATTTGTATCCCTGTAATACTCTGAAATTTAAAAAAAAAAGATTCTAAAATTCATATGGAAGGCAAAATCCCAGAATAATCAATATAATACTGACAAAGAACAAAGTTGGAGAAGTGACACTACCTGACTTATTATAAAGCTGCAGTAACCAAGACAGTGTGGTATTGGTGAAAAAATAGGCACATAAAGTATTGAAACAGAATAAAGACTTTAGAAATATATTCAAACAAATATAGTCAACTGAACTTTGACAAAGTAACAAAGGCAATTCAGTGGAGAAAAGATAATCTCTTCAAAAAATAGTAGCTGGAACAACTGGACATCCATATACAAGAAAATGAAACTAGACATAGGCCTTTCACAAAAATTAATGCAAAATGGATCATAGATTTAAATATAAAACATATCATAAAACTGCTAGAAGATAACATGGCTTGATAGCTCATTTCTATCAAAAATCTAGGCTTGGGTTTGGTAAAGAGTTTTAGATACAATGAAGACATTCATGAAAGAAAAAATTGATAAATTAGAATATATTAAAAGTAAAAATGTCTGCTCTGTGAAAGACAGTATTAAAAGAATAAAAAGACAAGCTACACTTAGATAAAATATGTATAAAACATATATATCTAATGAAGAACTTAAATCCAAAATATACAAAAATACTTTTGAAACTCAACAGTGAGAAAAGAAACAACCCAATTAAAAATTTGGCAAAAGATCTGAACTGACACCTCACCAAGAATATATACAGGTGCAAAAAAGCCTATGAAAAGATGCTCATCATCATTTGTCATTAGGGAATTGCAAATTAAGGCAAGAATGAAGTACATAGCTATTAGTATGGCTAAAATCCAACTCATGACAATACCAAATGCCAGTGAGGATGTAGAACAACAGGAACTCTTATTCATTGCTGGCAGGAATGACAAATTCTATAGCCATTGGAAGACAATTTGATAATCTATTACGTAGCTGAACATAGGCTTACCAAATGATTCAGCAATTACTCTTCTAGGTATTTTCCCTTTGAAAACCTATGTTCACACAAAAATCTGCATGTGAATACTTATAGCAGCTTTATTTATAATTGTCAAAAACTGGAAGCACCCAAGATGTCTTTCAATAAGTAGGTGAATGGATAAACTGTGATACATTCATACAATGGAATATTATTCATCAATAAAAAGAAATGAGCTATGAGGCCATGAAAAGACACAGAGCAACCTTAAATGCATATTGCTACATCTGAAAAGGATACATTCAGTATGATTTCAATTATCTCACATTCTACAAAGCATAAAACTCTAATGATGGTAAAAAAGATCAATAGTTGCTAAGGGTTTAGGGGAGTTGGGAGAGTTAAATAGTTGAAACATATGGGATCTTTTACAGTGGTGAAGCTATTCTGCATGAAATTGTAATTGTGGGTACATGACACTATACATTTGTGAAAACACATAAACCTCACAATACAAAGAGAGAAATTTAATGTACACAATTTTTTAAAAAATTATTTAAAAGTTTGGGGACTCTCAGTATGGAATGCAGAATGTGACAAAACAATCTGACTATATGACAAGTGTATAAAACTATCTCACAGATGAGAGTAGAGGAAACGGTGCTGTATTAAGTAACTGTGGAAATGAGTGCAGTTCGTAAGACCAAAGGCAAAAGAAACTGTACACAAGCACTGTACTTTAGTTGAGAAAGTTGTATCCCATTGGAGTACCCCTTAAGAATTCTTCTGTTTATTTTTTTAGAGACAAGGTCTCATTATGTTGCCCAGGCTGGCTTCAAACTCCTGGGCTCAAGCAATCCTCCTGCCTCAGCCTCCTGAGTAGCTGGGATTATAGGCACATGCCACCACATCCAGCTCACAGGTTAAGATTCTGATACCACTACATATGTACACTAGAATCAAACAATTAAGTAAATGGGTGGCTAATGGTGGGAGCCAGGTTTCTCGCTGCTGGAGAGGGAGGTTATAGATAAGCAAGGGAGGCTACAATGACCCGTATGGATTATATGAGTTGAAGATATCAATATGAACTCATGTTTAGCTTAATATAAACATAGAAGGTTTCACATGAAAATATTTTATAGATGTGTATATGTACATGGTTAGTATACACATATATAGTTCCTTTCTCTGTCAATTGAGAGGGCATATAAGCAAAGACATCTCAGTAGCAATAGGCACATCCAGCACCAGATCTTAGCTTCTAATACCGTTCTGCACTAAAATGAACCAAAGTTCCTGGGGGACATGGCTGCTTCTAGAATTGGGGCATCTTACAGTACAAGAAAACAAGAAAGTGCTAAAACAAACGAACAAAAAAACACACATAATGATAGCATAATGTCAAAGGGACACAGGAGTCAACTGAAAGAGCTCTCAGTGGTCAAAGCTGGAACAATATGGACAACAAAGTAAATAAAGTAGCATTGGTTATAACCCAAAGTATAAAATAGATATCCATTAGTCTATACTGACACAAATAAATAAATGGGGGAGAACAGATAAATCTCCCATGCAGAAGAATTCCCAATAAATTATATACATACTCCACTCTCAAGCAGATGGAGCATACCTCCCCAGTCCTTAATGTGGGTTGTACATAGTGAATTTTTTCCACCTAATATAAAAAGTATACAAAGAGTAACTTCACACTGGAAGATCCTGAAAACCCCACCACAGCCAGGTGATCAAGACCAATATAAACAACGTTAAGTCATGTTGACAGTATAGTCCCTAGATGTGATGTAATATAAATCATCTTTGCAGTCTTCCTGTCAAAAGGTGAGAACCCCAGTCTAATTACAAGAAAAACATCAGGCAGTACCCAATTAAAGGACATTCTACAAAATACCTGACTAGTACTCCTCAAAACTGTCAATGTCATTATAAATAAGGAAAGTCTGAGAAACTGTCATCTCTACTAGGAACCTAAGGAAAGACCAACTAAATGTAATGTGGTGTCCTAGATGGAACCAGGAACAGAAAAATGGCATTAGTTGAAAATTAAGAAAACTGAATAAACTATAAACCTTAGTTAATAATACATATTAATATTGGTTCACTAATTGTAACAAATGCACTATAGTTAAGTAAATGTTAATAATAAGGGAAATTGAGGCAGGAAATATATGGGAACTCTATATTATATCCGCAAATTTTCTGAAATCTAAAGCTGTTCTACTCCTGAACAGACCAATAATGAGCAACGAGTGAAGCAGTAATAAAAAATCTTCCAACAACAAAAAAATGCCCTGGACCAGATGTATTCACAGCCAAATTTTACCAGACCTACAAAGAAGAGTTGATACCCATTCTGCAGAAATCATTCCATAATATCGAGAAGGAGGGAATCCTCCCCAGGGATGGAAGAATGGCTTAACATATGTAAATCAATAAATGTGATTCACCACATAAACGGAAGCAAAAACAAAGATCATATGATCATCTCAATATATGCAGAAAAAGCATTCAACAAAATTAAGCACCCTTTCATGATAAAAACCCTCAACATACTTGGCATGGAAGGAATATATCTCAAAATTATAAAAATCATATATGACAAACCCACAGCCAGCATCATACTGAATAGGAAAAAGCTGAAAGCATTCCCGCTAAGAACTGGAACAAAACAAGGATGTCTTGTACTTCTATTCAACATAGTGCTAGAAGTCCTAGCCAGAGCAATCAGGCAAGAGAAAGAAATTAAGGATATCCAAATTGGGAATGAAGAGGTGAAACTACCAGTTTTTGCAGACAATATGATCTCATATCTAGAAAATCCCAAAAATTCCACCAAGAGACTCCTGGAATTGATAAATAAATTCAACAAAGTCTCAGGTTACAAAATCAATGTACACAAATCAGTAGTATTCCTATACACCAACAGTCAAGCTGAGACTCAAATCAAAGACTCAATACCATTCACAACTGCTAGATAGAAAATAAAATACCTAGGAATATACTTAACCAAAGAGGTGAAAGATCTTTACAAAGAAAACTATGAAACACTGAAGAAAGAAATCGCAGATGACCCGAACAAATGGAAAAACATATCATGCTTATGGATGGGTAGAATCAACATTGTTAAAATGTCCATACTACCCAAAGGATTTACAGATTCAATGCAATCCCCATCAAAATACCAACATCATATTTTGCAGATCTAGAAAAATTAATTCTACTCTTCATTTGGAACCAGAAAAGAGCCTGAATAGTCAAAGCAATCTTAAGCAAAAGGAACAAATCCAGAGGCATCATGTAACCAGACTTCAAACTATACTACAAGGCTATAATAATGAAGACAGCATGGTTTTGGTACAAGAATAGAGACATATAATGATGGAACAGAGCAGAAAACCCATATGTAAAACCATCCTCATACAGCCAAAATGATCTTCAACAAAGTAGACAACAATACACACTGGGTAAAAGAAGCTCTATTCAATAAATGGTGCTGGGGAACTTGGGTAGCCACATGCAGAAGAATGAAATAGGATCCATATCTCTCACCACAAAAATTATTTCAAGATTGATAAAGGACTTAAATGTAAGCTGAAACCATAAGAATTCTAGAAGAAAATGTTGGAAATACACATCTAGATATCAGCCTAGGCAAAGAATTTATGAAGAAGACCCCAGTGGCAATCACAGCAACCAAAAAATAAATAAATGGGACTCGATTAAATTAAAAAGCTTCTGCACAGCTAAGAACATAATTAACAGAGCAAATAGACAACCTACAGAATGGGAGAAAATATTCACAAGCTATACATTCAATAAAGGACTAAGAACCGGAATCTACAAAGAACTCAAACAAATCAGCAAGAAAAAAAATCAATGGTCTTTTGCCATTAAAAAGTGGGCAAAAGACATGGACTAAGGCTTCTCAAAATAAGATAGACAAATGGCCAATAACATATGAAAAGATGCTCAATGTCACTAATCATCAGGGAAATGCAAATTAAAACCACAATGAGATATCACCTTACCCCAGTCAGAATGGCTTTTTATTAAAAAGTCCAAAAATAATAGATACTGGTAGGGATGCAGAGAGGAACACTTATACACTGTTGTGGGACTGCCAATTAGTACAACCTCTATGGAAAACAGTATGGAGATACCTCAAAGAACTAAAAGTAGACCTACCATTTGATCTAGCAATCCCACTAATGGGTATTTACCCAAAGGAAAAGAAGTCATTTTATCAAAAAGACACCTGCCCTTGCATGTTTATTGTAGTACAATTCACAATTGCAAAGATGTGGAATCAACCTAAGTGCCCATCAATTCATGAGTGGATTAACAAAATGTGGTATACGTATACCATGGAGTACTACTCATCCATAAAAGGAAATGAATTAATGTTCTTTGCAGCAATACAGATGGAACTGGAGACCATTACCTAAGTAAAGTATCTCAGGAAAGGAAAAACAAACACCACGTGTACTCTCTAACAAGTTGGAGCCTATCAACGGGAATACTTGGGAAGTAAAACATAACAGAAATCAAGCAGGGGGGAGGGGTGAGTAGGGTATGGAGAAAACCTACCTAACCAGTACAGTGAACACTACGTGGGTGGTGGGCACACTTTTAAGCTTGACTCAAGCATTACACAAGCGATCCATGTAACCAAAAACATTTATACCCCTGTAATACTTTGAAATAAAAAAAAGTTATTAACACTTTCAAACCATGAAAAAAAATAAAGCGGTTCTAAAAAATAAAGTTCATTAAAAGTTAAAAGAAAAAAAGACAAATTCATTTGTGTATTGCCAGGTCTGAATAGATCAACTTAAAAGGAATGTCAAAAATTAGAAAAATACATATATCAGCAATATGAAATTCAAAATGCAACTTTTCATTTTTGCTAAAAGATCATCCCCTTGTTTCTTATAATACCTATAGAGTTTTATAAGACAATCAGAAAAGACTGTCAAATCTTCATAAGGTATTTGTTCCTATAAAATTTAACAGTTTCATCCATATTAAAGTACAATGGTTATTAACTAAATTGCTAAATTCTGTGCAACTCTCTCCAGCCTATAGGTGGCCTTTCATCATTGTTGCAAATAGATTACTATTCATATTATTAATATTAACATATGGTATTAACTCTGAAAGTCATTCCCCAGGAAAACTAAGAGTGCAATTGTCCTCATGCCAACTTCATCTCTGAAACTCTTGGATTAATTTTCAATTAATTGTGTCTCTGTGGTGATTAGAGATAAGATTATTTTCATTAATGTTGGCTTTAAGTAGATAATGTTTAATGTAGGTACTGATTAAAATAGACACTCAAGGAGGTATGGTGTGGTGAGGAAATAATTGACAGGATGAGAAAAAATATCAAGTACCTGTGTATCAACCAATGTTCGATTGCAGATGACAGAAAACACTAGGACTATTATATACCAAAGGGATTTAAAATGGAGAATGAGGTGCTTACAAAATTACTAGATGGTCTGGAGAAACTTGCTCTGGGCTGGGCCTCGAGGAACAATTCCCAGGTCATCACCGCAAAACTGGCTCACCAAGAGAACTGCTACCTCGGCTTCAGTCCAGAAACTGGGAAATTGAAGACAACAGCTCAGCTTGGCTCCAGGGATCAGGGTGCTACTGCCAGAACTGCTGGCTCCTGCATCAGGCCCTGCACCAAGAACATGCATGACCCTCACCTGGCCCTCCCTTTCCCCTTTTCACCTGCTCTGCATTCAAGCCTCTCCTGAGTGCATCTGATTCATTGAACTTAAATTACATCTGGAGCTCTGCTCCAAAGCAAGGCTGAGAAAGGTACTTTTAAGCTTTCTAGTCTCTGCCATACAGAAAACACACTGAGGAGGATGGAATAAATGTTCAGTCAGTTGATCTGGCTTCTCTACCACATGTGACATTAGATGATTGTAGGCAGAATAATGCATTTGAGGGGTTATTATCAACAAGCCTCCTATTTGCAGCATATTTTTCCTCTAGAGTTTAACAAAGATCTGTTCACATAGACCTGAGGCCAACATATCATCCAGACACCCAAATGAACCAAAAGTATAGCACCCCTAAAATTACTACAGCTTTGTAGATGATTTGTTCTTCTAAAACATCTTCCTACTCTAGCATCTGCATCCAAAATTTCTTTTCAAAAATTTTCCTAAATTTTATATAATCTCTTTTTGGAGTCCTCAAAATATGTATGCATTCACCTATATGCATGCACACACACAGACACTAACATACTCTACTCAGATTTAGTCAGTCTGAGAAAAGCTCCTTCTGATGCATATATACATACCCACTAATTATCAGGATGTCTTGAGGAGCTTTGCCTAAGCTCATAACTTTAGCATTGGTCCTTCTAAATTAAAACATTTTCCCCTGGAATGGAATATTAGCCTAGCGCTGGCTATTTACCTGTTTATCAAATATTTCCATAGGCTAACCTCCCACCTGCGCTCTTAATTCCTGCCATAAACTTCTTAGTCACCAACACAGTTTGATTTTCTATACATAAGAGTTAAATTATGAAATTTCTACTCTACTAAATGATAAACTAAAGTTTATTTTAGGAAAATACAAAGCGATAAAAAAATTAGGTCTGACTATACTTTGTGTAGAGCAGTATCTTGTGACAGTAAGTTGGAAAGAGAAAATTCTGTAAAAATATACAAACAAAAATTAGTAGAGGAAAATCTATAGGACTTGTTGCTGAGATGGAGTGGGAAAAATGATTGTTGTAGTCAGAGGAATTATTGTTGAATGAGGCAAAATAATCTCTTAAGCAGCAACAACAAAAAAAGCCCTTGGGGAACTCCATTAGTCATGTGCCACTCCACTCCTGTCACAGTTGCGGGTAAAGACAAATGAAATGCAAGAAAATGCCAAAGGTCTTAAGACATTTCAAAGTACCTCTCAATTACAGATGGCACCAATGAAAATGCACAAGTTTGAAACAGAATTTTATTTTTTATTAGGAATAAAATTATTCTTTTTCCCCCATTCTTTAAATTCTTTCTAAATAACACATCTGCAAGAGAAACTGTTTTATCAAAAAAAGTTCTTTAAACTGACTGCAAATAACAATAAAGAAAAGATCTGAGCACAATATAAAAAACTAAAATAACCTTCTCTTCCCAGTCTATAAAGTTCCCCAGATAAATTTTTGAAATGAAGTATTCATCATTCAGAAAGAGTGCCAAGAAACAGTGGTTTTAGATGACCCTAAATTTAACCTGCTTACAATTGAATTGCCACTATATCAAGAAAGGAATGTTCCACATTGAATTTACTAGCACACATCAATTTATTCATGAAACATCTATTCTTCTGTAAAATATGGTTCATTTTATCTTCACTTCTGTATACCATCTTTAAGAGGAGTTCGTCATAAATGCCTCCAGGAAAAAAAAAGAAAAGAAAGAAAGAAAAATTTTCACCATCAGGTTTTCACTACTATTTGAAATTTACACTAAATTTTTAAGAGCCCAAATTAGCAAAGGATATAAAAATAGATTTTTTTATCAAAAAAGCTACTTTTAAATACTTTTTAAAGTATGTTCTATATTATTTTCCCTTACACTTGAACTTTAAAAGAACTATTTTATAATAAGACTAAATTAAACAGTATTCTTTTTTCTCTGCCTCTAAGTAGTCAAGATGGAACTGTATTTAACATGTATGTTTCCTTTCCATAGCAGGCATCCAAATAACATAATAGTCACAGGTTAGTGATAATATTACCTCATAGTTTTATTTTTCTATCAGACATTTCTATGACTTATTGTGCTTATAAACCATAACCCTGTCTTGTTTTTTCTCATATTTTAATTATCAATTGAATAACAGTAACTTTAAAAATAAAAAGCAGAAGTTTACCAAATAACAAAATTCTTCTGATTATGCATAGAGCAAAGAAACCAGCATTTATTAAGTGCCTACTATATATCTGGCAAGATGACCGAAGCACTCATATTTACTCTTTTAATCTTCTCAACAGCTCCCTGGAGTAGGTATCAATAACGACTTTTATGCAGAAGAATAAACAGAAGCTAAAGAATTTAAATATTGTATGAAAAGTTCCACTACTGATGAGTGATGAAATTGTTATTCCAACCCAATTCTGTTATTTTTCAAAGTTATGGTCTTTCCATAGCCATACATATTTACTGCTATGGTATTTACTATTGTAAAAATTGAACGGAGCAAGCGTTCTTTTCCACTCATGCAACAAGCTCCCAAAATAAGTGCCTTGAGTACAAAGCTGCCCTGCAGAATGTCTCTGAGCTGCTCTTCATAGAGACCATTCTATTATCTCATGTATTCTATGTTCCAAGATATGCAATGACACTGTGTCTTTCATCTAAGAAGGTGGTCCATCTTAGTTCAATAAGATCTTCCTCAATAAAAGTAGCAATTTTTTTTTAGAAGCCACCTGTTTTTCAGAAGATTCCCGTGCTATAATTAAGTTTGGTCACTAAAATGTAGTACAAAAAGGCACACCGAAAATCATAAGCATACAATCTCCCAAAGTTCTCCCAAATTAATTCCACATCCATGCTTTCAGTGCTAACACCATTTTGATGAAATGTTTTCATAATGCTAAACAAGCACCGTGGGAAATTCTGCTTAAGCTAGTTAGGAAGGACAAAATTTCATTGGGAAAAGAATCCTGAAGGAGGACTGTCCCTGAGTTTTGCTCACATCTGTCCTCAGTGGCCTTTATAAAGCAAACAAAAGAAAGGAGGGTGATGCTGAAGGACCCCATGGATTAATGGGGCTCTAAGCTATTTCTTTCTTTCTCCAGGGGAGAATCATTCAGTTGATACCAAAAATAAATGATTTAGACTCATTTTTGGGTTTCACCTTAGCCTTGATAATCTTTTTGAATATCACAGAGGAAAGGGAACTATTAATAGCTATCCCCAAAAGTGTTCTTAATTATGCTCCAAAGCTTACTCTGCTGAGATTTTTTGTAAACTGGACATTATGCTACAGTGAAATGGTCTCCAGCTAAGTGTACCAGAAGCAACCCAACATTATCTTTTCTGTCCCAATAGAATCATATCATGTCACATCTTACTATGACACATGTTGTTATAATCTGAGCCAGAAAGGTACCTGCAACCTGTCAGTTATGGTGCAAGAGTCAGAGATAATTCTTAGTGCTCATTGATGTTAATCCTATATTCCCCAACAAAGGCATTATAAGAGTATTTTATAGAAATATTCACATTTCTCCTATTAAAAATATTCTAAGTTAAAGTGAAGAAAGGATCAGTAGAAGAAAATTAAATGAGTTGTATATGAGAAGATCCATCAGCACTTCACATTTAATTGGGGGAAGTATGACAATGGTTTCTAATATTAGAACCATCATGGCCTGAAGTATATTCCAAAGTTGATATAACTTTTCCTTACAAAATAACTACTGATTCTCTTGGCAGGATTGGTTTATCCAGCTAACTTCTCTCTTTTTGAAGGGTGAGGATATGTTATCTAAAAGCCTATGAAGCTTGAGGACTCCAACAGATGTAACTCTAAAGTGATCTCACACAGTGTCAGATGTGATAATCCTTTGTTTTTTCCCCCAATCCTCTGTCTCACTTTGAGTTATTCCTAACCCAAATCAGCAGCCTTAGGGTTCAGGAAGCTGATGTTCTGGAAGAAGAAAACAGTTCAAGTTCTTTGTCAGCTGTTAGTACATGGATAAAGGAATAGTTGGATTTTAAGAGAAAGAAATAAGCCATGTTTCAAAGATTTCTAAGAAATGTTATTGAAGTCATTTTAAAATCAACAAAGTATGTGAATATTAAGCATCTTTCTACAGCAAAGGCAAAAAAGCAATTCTTATCAGAATTTTTGTAAATCATAGTCAGGCAAATAATTAAAGGATTACACTGTAACTAGATAATACTCTACGTTTAATATTCAAGGCAATAAAGTAAAGTTAATTATTCATCAATTTTAAGTGTCAGCCCCCTCCAGGAGCTAATAAGGGCTAGCTAGCTGTGTTGAATTTACACAGCCAAACTTCTCAAAGAAATTTTCATAAAAATATTGAAAGAAAGATAAAGTCATAACAGTAGTAGAAGCCAAAGTTACCTATAAAAATTTCATTAAACTCCAGGATGAAATTCTACTTATAAATTGCATAGATGAGCTGATTGAGAAATGATCAATGTCCAGAGCTGGCTGTGTGATAGTAACACGTGGTTGATGAGTACTTGAGATGTGGCTATTTCGAATGGAAATTTTCTGTTAAGTGTAAAATAAACATCAGATTTCAAAGACTTAAAACAAAAATAAGAATGTAAAATATCTCATGAATTCTTCATATTGATTAAATGTTTAAATATTTTTATATATTGGATTAAATACAATATATTATTAAAATTAAATTCACTTGTTTTCATTAACATTTTTTAAATCTTCTACTAGAAAAATTTTAAATTACATCATGTGATGGTGTATTTCTAAGAGATAGTGCTGGTCTAGACCTTTGAACCAGCAACATGGCTAGAGAGAAATTACGTAAGAGAAAGTTTCCACTCACTTCCAGGAATCCCCAATATCAGAGAAATGGAGCCATAATCACTAACCCTTCTCTTACATAAGGTATATTTTTTGAGAGAGTCAGGTTTGGTTCCTCCTTCCATGCCTCTACTATCTATCAATAACATCCTTCCTACCTCCACTGACGAAACCACATCTCCTAGCAATGCAGCTTGTCCAGGAGTAAAGAGCACAGGCTACATTAAAGTACAACCTGGAATATCTGGTGATAGGTAATGGGAAAGAGAATAAAGTCCTGAGAACACTCAGTGTTCACAAGGGATGAAAATTTTCTTCTAATATAGTATTCAGGAATAAAGTCACCTATTTATATTCAAAAGAATAGGTAATCAGAGAAAAAGAACCCATAAATAAAATAATTTATAAAATAGAAATTTCACTAGGGACTGTGTAGAGTAACTTTTGTTCCAGTATATACAAAAAAAGAAAGAAAGTCTGACAGCACAGCAATATACAGTACAGGAGACCAAAGCAAATGAACACATCCTGACAAATGGCATATTAGCCTTGGCTATATCTTTTCCAATTCAAGAAGTCTATGGAAAAATTTCACAACATAAAAGGAGAAAACTAACCTAAGATTTTGGGAAAAGCATGTCTATGAACATAAAAGAAAATGTGACTACATCTGGTTTCATAAACTCTATGAAACAAGAGATGAATGGACATGACAAGAAAGAATACTAGCTAAGACAAAAATAGAGTGAACTGATACAAGAAAATAATTCAGAGAAACAAAATAACAAAATTAAAAATCCATATTGAAAGCAGTGGAGTGCAGAATCAGCACTAAAGTAGAAAGGAACATGTTGTAGAACATTGGTTCTCAAATGCTGGTCAAAAGGCAACTGCATAAGAATCACACGGACTGCGTTTCAAATATAGAGACACAGGGCACTACCCTCACAGAGTCTGATTCAGCTGGTATAATAGGGCCTGAAAATTGTGTTATAAAAATTTCTCCAGGTGATTCTAACATACACTCAAATGTGGGAATGATTGATGGGACAAACCAGAAGCCATATGCCAATGGAAAAGGAAGGATAGAGATGAGAAGGAAAATTACAAATATAGGAAGCAGAGAATGGAGATACAAATCAGGAATAATAAATTTCTATGGGAGAAAAAAGAAATAAGGGAGCAAAAATATTTTCAGAACTTTTAAAAATTGAAAGATAGGTGGATATCTGCAATCTGGAATAGAGCATAGAGTTCTGTAGAAAATAAGTGAAAAGAGATACATTTCTGCACATATTTTGGTGAAATTCTTGATTATAAAAAAGACAAAAAAATACAAATATTCACATAGAAAAAAGTTACTTGGTGTTAATTTCAAAGAATAAAAGGTCAGGCTTCTTCCAACTTCTTATCTGAAACAGATTTCCAACAGGCAATGACATATTGGTAAAAAAATTTGATTAAAATGATATTTAATCTAAGAGTTATGTAATTAGTTGACATATGATTTATGTGAAAAGAAGAAAAAAATATTGCAGGTATGCAAAGGCATAAAAAATGGTCAACTAGAACTTTTTTTCCATGAATAGACAAAAAATTCAGTGATTTAGTAAAACACATCAAAATTTTTAAAAATCAAAAAATTGATAAATCAGAAAAATCATAAAAGACAATTATCAATACCATATTAAGGCCCATGATCAATCTACAATGATTAAAACCACACGATACTGTAATGACAAAAGACAGATATGTCCTAAGAATAAAACAGAAGGCAGAAGCAAACTGAAGTATATATTATAATAAAGAAAAATATACATGTATATGTTCAAAGAATATTTAACAAAAAGGTAATAGTTTCTATAATAGATACATCTATGTTCAGAGATAAAAATATAGAAAATAAATCAAACAAAAAATTATGGTGGGAGATTTTTATTTTATTCTACATTACATTAAAATCTGCTAATAAAAAGCTTGTATCAGATGTAATCTGATGAAAAGAATAATAAATGTCAAAAACAAAATTAGACATCTTAAAAGTATTTTCCAGACATTATAATTAAAGACTTTGTAAAATATCATTTGGTTTGTAATGCAAAGGTCACTGGGTGTCCTCCACACATCTAAACAGAAAATCAATAAGAAAATAGTGGACTTGAACAACACTATGGACCAAATAAACCTAACAGATATAAAGAGAACATTTCACCTAAAAACAGCAAAATATGCATCCTTCTCAAGTGCACATGGAACATTCTCCAGAATAGATCATGTGTTAAACCACAAAACAGGTTTTAACAAATTTAAGAAGATTGAAATCATACCAAGTATCTTATCTGACCACAAAAGAATGAAACTAGAAATCAATAGCAGAAGGAAAACTGGAATGTTCTCAAATATGTGGAAATTAAACAACATACTCCTGAACAATCAATGAGACAAAGAATAAATCAAAAGGAAAATTAGAAAATATTTTGTGACAAACAAAAACACAACATACCAAAGCTTATGGGATGTAACAAAAGCAGTACTAAGAGGGAAATATCTAGTAATAAATGCCTATATTTTTTAAAAAAAGAAAGATCTCAAATAAACAACCTAGCTCCATAGCTCAAGGAAACAGAAAAAGAAGAAAAAGCTAAGCCCAAAGTTAGCAGAAGGAAGGAAACAATAAAGATTAAAGCACAAATAAATGAAATAGACAAAAATAATAGGAAAAAATCAACAAAACTAAGAGTTAGTTTCATGAAAAGATAAACAAAATTGACAAAACTTTAGATACACTAAGAAAAAAGAGAAAACTCAAATGAATAGAACCAGAAGTGAAAGAGAAAAAATTACAACTGATGCCAGATAAAAAGGATCATAAGAGACTACTATGGAGGTGTGATATCAGTAAGATGGTAGGGTAGAACATTCCAGCACTAAGCCCTTTGCAGAAACATCAATTTGAACAACTATCACACACAAAAATACCTTCACAAGAGCTAAGTAATCCAGGTGAGACATTATAGCACTTGGGTTTAGCACAGAAATAAGAAAAGATTCATATTGAAGAGGATGGGAAGGACAGTTTCACTTTACTCATATCACCTCTCCTCCAAGCCCAGGAAGCATAGTGCAGAGAGAGACACCCTCCATGTGGGGGAAGAACAGTGACTTGTGCATCCAACTTTGCCACAGACACCAGGACCAGGCCTACCCCAGTGAAACCTGGCAACAGGCCAACTCCCATGACCCCAGGCTCCTGCAGACTCAGGCTCCAGGCCCGCCTCAGGCTCTAAGTCTGCCTCAGTGTTAGTCTGGCACCCATGAACCCAGGCTCCAGGTTGGCACCTGTAGACATAGCTTCCAGGCCCATCCCAGTGCTAGGCAGCCCCCATGGCCCCAGGGTCCAGGCCTGCCACTGTGGACCTAGGTTCCGGGCCTGCCCCAGAGCCAGGCCACTTCCCTCAGCTTCAGGCCCGCCCCAGGCTCTAGGCCTATTCCAGCCAACTCAGTGTTTAGGACCACACTGCAGACCCAGCTCTAGGCCCACCCTTTCAGACTCAGGCTCCAGGTCTGCCCCAGTGGATCCTGGCTAGCCCCACAGACTCAGGTACAGTCTCATCCCCATGGACCCAGGTACTAGAACAATCCCAGTGCCAGGCTGACCTCCATGGACTGAGTCATAAGGCCCAACCCAGTGCCAGGTCTGCCCCATAGACCCAAGCCAGCCCCTGCAGATACAGGCTTCAGCCCATCCTTGGGGACCCAGTTTCTAGACCCACCCCAGTGAATTTCAGCACCAGGCTAACCCCCATGGACCCATGACCCAGACCAGCACATAGGCTCAACTTCACAGAGGCAGGCACCAGGCCAGGTCCTGTGGACCCAGTTGCCAAGAATGTGTACCTTCTGACCCAGGCTCCAGGCCAGCCTGTCCAAACCTCCAGCAGCAAGCCTATCTGTGGAAACCCACCAGGTGGACTACCCACTCTGGTGTACTCTGGACAGACCTACTAGCGAAGGGCTTTCCCTGCTTACATCACTCTATAAGGACTGGAAGAGGTGACTGTGAATTCAAATGCACAGACACAAATGGAAGGCCACAAAGATCAAAGATAGTCAGAGAACATGTTACCACCAAAGGAACAAAATAAAGCACCATTAACCAACCCTAAAGAAATGGAAATCTACAAACTTCCAGACAAAGAATTCAAAATAATTATCTTAAGCTCAGTGCACCACAAGGGAACACAGACAACTAAATGAAATCAGGAAAACAATACATGAAAAAAATTAGAATTTCAGCAGAGAGATAGATGTCATTAAAAATAACCAAACAGAAATTCTAGAGCTGAAAAATACAATTGCTGAAATAAAAAATTACATAGTGAGCTTCAACAGCCAACTCAATCAAGCAGAAGAAAGAATAAGTGAGCTCAAAGACAGGTCATCCAAAACTACCTGGTCATAGGAACAAAAAGAAAAAAAACTGAATGAAAAAGAGTAAAGAAAATCTATCAGACCTATGGGATACTATCAAGCAAGCCAATATACTCATTATGGGAGTTTTAGAAGAAGCTGCAAAAGAAAAAAGTCTAGAAGGCTTATTAAAAGAAATAATGACAGAAAACTTCAAATCTGAAGAGGGAAATGAACATCAGCATACATGAAGCTCAAAGAATCCCAAACAGATTAAATATAAAAGAGATCTATAACAAGCCACATTATGATCAAATTCTCAAAAGCCAAAAACAAAGAGGGAATTTTGAAAGCAGCAAGAGAAAAGCAACTTATTACATACAAGGGAACCCTAATAAGACTCTCAGTAGATTTATCATCAGAAACCTTGCAGGTCAGGAGAGAGTGAGACAATGTATTCAAAGTGTTGAAAGGAAAAAAACTGCCAACCAAGAATACTATACCCAGAAAGCCCATCCTCAAGAAATGAAGAAGAGAGAACGACTTTCCCAGAAAAACAAAAACTGTAGGAGTTCATCACCACTAGACTTGTCTTACAAGAAATACTAAAGGGAGTTCTTCAAGTTGAAATGAAAGAACTCTAACAAACAATATGAATACATATAAAAATGCAAAAGTCACTGTAAATGTAAAATTATAGTCAACTTTAGAATATTCTAAATCTGTAGTAGTGGTAAATAAGTTGCTTTTAACTCTGATGTAAAAGTTAAAAATAAAAGTATTAAAAATAAGCATAGCTATAATAATTTTTAATGGATACATAATATAGAAATGATATTAATTGTTACACTTATAACATTAAATGTGTGGGGGGAGAAATGTAATTTTCATATGTGGTTAAAGTTAACTTGTTATCAGTTTAAAATAGACTGTTATAACTATATGATATTTTGTGTAAGTCTGATGATAAACACAAAGAAAAAATACATAGTAGACACAAAAGATAAAGAAATAAAATTATGCCACTTAAAAATATCATGAACCTACAAATGAAGATAGTAAGAGAGGAAGAATAGAATAAAAGAATGACAAAACAGAAAACAATTAACAAAATGTCCATAGTAAATCTTTACCTATCAATAATTACTTTGAATGTAAATAGATTAAATTCTCCAATCAAAATAGATTGAGTGGCTGAATGGATAAAAAAACAAGATCCAACTATATGCTGACTACAACAGACCAAGTTTAGCTTTGAGAACACACACAGGCTAAAAGTAAAGGAATAGGAAAAGATTTTCCATGCAAATGGGAACAACAAGAGAGTAAGGGTGGCTATATTATATCATACAAAATAGACTTTAAGTCAAAAACTGTCACAAGAGACAAAGAAGGTCATTGATGTCACCCTAAAAAGTCAATTCATCAACAGTATATAACAATTGTAAATATATGTACATCCAAGATTGGAGCACCTAAATATATAAGACAAATATCAGTGAAACTGAAGGGAAAAATAGACAGCAATACAATATAGTAGGGGAGTTTAATACCTCACTTTCACCAGTGGATAGATCATTCAGACAGAAAAATCAGTCTTAAACATCACTACAGAGCAAATGAACTTAACATTCCATCCAACAGCAGCATTCTTTTCAAGTACACATGGAATATTCTCCAGGATAGATCATATGTTAGGTCACAAAACAAGTCTTGGCAAACTTAAGAATATTGAAATCATAGCAAGTAACTTTTCTGACAACAATGGTAGGAAAGTAGAAATCAGTAATGGTGGGAAACTGGAAAATTCACAAATATGTGGAAATTAAACATGTTTCCAAAACAACCAAAGGAACAAAGAATAAATAAAAAGTGAAATAAACAAATATATTGAGACAAATAAAAATATGAACACAATATACCAAAATTTATGGGATGCAGCAAAAGCAGTTCTAAGAAGAAAGTTTATAGCAATAAACTCCTACTATAAGAAAAGAGAAAGATCTCAAGTAAACAACCTAATTTTATACCTCAAGGAACTTGAAAAATAAGAAAAAACTAAGCCCAAACTCAGCAGAAGGGAAGAAATAATAAAGATGAACAGAAATAAATGAAATAGAGACTTAAAAAAATCGAAAAGATCAATTAAACTAAGAATTGGTATTTTGAAAAGACAAGCAAAATTGACAAAGCTTTAGATAGACTATCTAAGAAAAAGGAGAGAAGACTCAAATAAATAAAATCAGAAATGAAAAAGGATGATTAAACTGTTACCACTGAAATACCAAGGACCTTAAGAGACTACTGTGAATAATTATATGCCTACGAGTTGGATAACCTACAAGAAATAAATAAATTCCTAGAAACATATAGCTTACAAAAACTAAATTGTGAAGAAATAGAAAATCTGAAAAGATCTATAACTAGTAAGGAGATTGAATCAGTAATCAAAGACCTCCCAGGAGGTCTTTTTCAAAGAAAAGCCCAGGACCAAATGGCTTCACTGGTGAATTCTACCAAACTGTGAAAGAATTAATGCCAATCCTTCTCAAACTTTTGCAAAAAATTAAAGATGAGGTAACACTTCAAAACTCATATTATGAGGCAAGAATTACACTGATATAAAAGCTAGACAAAGATACTAAAAGAAAAGAAAATTATAAGCCAATAGTCTTAATAAATATAGATGTAAAAATACTAGCAAACAAAATTAAACAACACATTAGAAGGATATACACCACAACCAAGTTGGATTTATCCCTAGATGCAAGAGTGGTTCAACATAACAAAATCAATTAATGTGATACACCACATGAAAAGAATAAAGGAAAATATCACATGGTCATTTTAATAGATGCAGAAAAAGCATTTGAAAAAATTCAGCATCCTTTCATGATAAATACTCTCAACAAACTAGAATAGGAGGAAATTACCTCAACACAATAAAAGCCATATGTAAAAAGCCCACAGCTAACATCATACTAAATAGTAAAAACTAAAACCTTTTCTTCCAAGATTGAAAACAAAGTTAGGATACCCACTCTCCCACTTCTTTTCCACGTAGTATTCTAAGTCCTAACCAGAGCAATTAGTCATGAAAAAGAAATAAAAGTCATCCAAATTGGAAAGAAAGAAATAAAACAGTGTTTGCAGATGACATGATCTTATAGGTAGAAAACTCTAAAGACTCCACACACAAAAAACAACAACTATTAGAGATAATAAATGAATTCAGTAAACTTGCAAGACACAAAATCAACATGTAAAAATCAGTGGTGTTTCTATACACTAACAATGAACTATCTAAAAAGGAAACAAAAAACTAATCCCACTCATAAAAGCTACAAAAAAAATGTAGGAATAAATTAAACCAAGGTGAAAGACTTGTACAGTGAAACTATAAAACATTGATGAAAGAAATTAAAGAAGACATAAATAAATAAAAAGATATCCTCTTTGAAAAGTTTTTGTTTGGGTCCTTTGCCCACTTTTTAATGGGGTTGTTTGATTTTTTTCTTGCTGATTTTCCTGAGTTCTATATAGATTCTAGTTATCAGCCCTTTATCAGATGTGTAGCATGCAAATATTTTTTCCTATTCTGTAGGTTGTCTATTCACTCTAGTGATAGTTTCTTTGGCTGTGCAGAATCTTTTCAATTTGATCAGGTCCCATTTATTTATTTTTGTTGGTGCTGTGATTGCTTTTGGGGTCTTCTTCATAAATTCTTTGCCTAGGCCAATATTTAGAAGAGTTTTTCCAACCTCTCCTTCTAGAATTCTTATAGTTTCATGCCTTAGGTTTAAGTCTGTCATCCATCGTGAGTTGATTTTTGTGAGAGGTGAGAGGTGCGGATCTTGTTTCAGTCTTCTACATGTGGCCATCCAATTTTCCCAGCACCATTTATTGAATAGGGATTCTTTTCTCCAGTGTATGTTTTTGTCTGCTTTGTTGAAGATCAGATGGCTATATGAGGATTGTTTTATATCTGGGTTCTCAGTCCTGCTCCATTGGTCTATGTCTCTGTTCTTGTGCCAGTACCATGCTTTTTTGGTTACTATAACCTTGTAGTATAGCCTGAAGTCTGGGAAATTGATGCCTCCCCAATTTGTTCTTTTTGCTTAAGGTTGCTTTAGCTGCACAGGGTCTTTTGTGGTTCCATATGAAGCATGGAATTATTTTTTCTGGATCTATGAAAAATGATGTTGGTATTTTAATAGGGATTGCATTGAATCTGTAGATCACTTTGGGTAGTATAGACATTTTAACAGACTAATGGCCAAGAAACATATAAAAAAATGCTCAACATCTCTAATTATCCAGAAAATGCAAATCAAAACCACAATGAGGTATCACTTAACTCCAGTGATAAAAGCTTTTATCAAAAAGTCCCAAAATAACAAATGTTGGTGTGGATGCGAAGAGATAGGAACATTCATACTCTGCTGGTGGGACTACAAACTAGTACAACCTCTATGAAAAGTAATATGGAGATACCTCAAAGAACTAAAAGTAGAACTACCATTTGATCCAGCAATCCCACTACTGGGCACCTACCCAAAAGAAGAAAAGACATTCTATAATAAAGACATCTGCACTCAAATGTTTGAAGCAGCACAATTCACAATTGCAAAGATGTGGAAAACAACCCAAACACCATGAGTGGATTAATAAAATGTGGTATATGTATACCATGGAGTACTACTCAGCCATAAAAAACAGTGGTGAACTAACACCTCTTGTATTATCCTGGATGGAGCTGGAGCCCATCCTCCTAAGTGAAGTATCACAAGAACAGAAAAACAAGTACCACACATACGCACCATCAAATCAGTACTAATTGATCAACACTTATGTGCACATATGAAAGTAACATTCATCGGCTGTCAGGCAGGTGGGAGGAGGCAGGAGGGGATGGGTATCTTCACACCTAAAGGGTGTGGTGCACACTGTCTGGGGGAGGGGCATGCTTGTAGCTCTGACTCAGGTGGTGCAAAGGCAACGTATGTAACTTAAACATTTGTACCCCTGTAATATTCTGAAATTTAAAAAAAAGATATCCTGTGTTAAGGACTTGGAAGAATTAATAAATGTTCATGCTACCCAAACTACAGATTTAATGCAATCCCTATCAAAATCCCACAAACTTATTTTTTGCAAAAATAGAAAAATTCACCTTCAAATTCACATTGAATCTCAAGGTACCCTGAATAATCAAAACAATTTTGGGGGAAAAAAAAGAGTTGGAAGACTCACACTTTCTGAATTCAAAACACATTATAAAGCCATAGTAATCAATCAAAACAGTGTAGTGCTGACATTACAAACAAGGAAATAGACCAATGGAATAGAACAGGGTGCCTAGAAATAAACCCTTGCGTAACTCTTGCAAAACTCTTGCAAAACTCTTGACCTAATGGGAAAGCACAGTCTCTTCAACAAACGGTGTTGGGAAAACTGGATACCCATATTTAAAAGAATGAAATGAATACTTATTTTACACCATACACAAAAATCAACTCAATATTGATTAAAGACATAAATGTAAAACCTAAAATTATAAAACTCCTAAAAGAAAAGTTAGGGGAAAATCTTTATGACATTTATCTTAGCAATGACATCTCAGATATGCCACTGAAACACAGGTGACAAAAGCAACAACAGACAAGAGAGATTGTGTCAAACTAAAATGTTTCTGCAAAGCAAAGGAAACAATCAACAGAGTAAAGAGAAAACCTACAGAATGGAATAAAATATTTGCCAGCCACACATCTGATAGAGGGTTAACATCCAAAATATATAAGTAATTTCTACATCTAAATAGCAAAAACCCAAATAACCCCATTTGAAATGGGTAAAGGACTTGAATAGACATTTCTTCAAAGAAAACATACAAATAACCAACAAGTATGTGATAAGATGCTCACCATCACTAATCATCAGGGAAATGCACATGAAAACCACAAGGAACTACTACCTCACACCTGTTAGGATGGTCATTGTATAAAAACAAAAAAAAATAAGCATTAGCGAGGATGTGGATAAAAGGGAATTCTTGTACACTATTGATGGGAATATAAAATGGTGCAGCTGCTACAGAAGACAGTATGGAAGTTCCTCAAAAAATTAAAAATAGAACCACCATGTGATCCAGCAATCCCACTTCTGGGTATTTATCCCAAAAATTGAAATCAAGACAATTAAATTCAGAGAGATATCTGCACTCCCATCTTCACTGCAGCATTATCCACAATAGCTAAGATGTGGAAACAACTGTATCCATCAACAGATGAATGGATTAAGAAAATGTGGTTTATACATGCAAAGTAATATTATTCAGCCTTAAAAAAGAATGAAATCCTGCCTTACAAGACAATATGGATGAACCTCCAGGACATAATGATAAGTGAAATAAGTCACAGAAGGACAAACACCACATGATTCTACCCATATGACATATCCAATATAGTCAAAGTATATAAAAGCATAGAGTAGAATGGTGCTTGCTAGTGGCTGGGGGAAAAGGGAAATGGGGAGTTGATATTTGCTATGGTTTGAACATAGTTTGTGCCCGCTACAACGCATGCTGAGGCTTGGTCCACAGTGTGGAGGTGTTGGGAGGTGGTGCCTTTAAGAGCTGATTAGGTGGTCAAGATGGGTTCATTTCTTTCTCAAGAGACTGGGTTAGTTCTCTTGGGAATGTATTAGTTCCCATGAGAGCAGGTTGTTATAAAGTGAGGTTGCCACTCGTGTTTTTTCCTTTTTGCACAGCCCAGTTCCCCTTCCGTTTCTCTGCCATATTTTTAAGCAGCACTAGGTCCTCACCAGAAGCTGACCAGGTGCAGCCTCCCAATCTTGAACTTCTACCTGCTAGAACTGTTAGCTAAATAAGCCTCTTTTCTTTATAAATTACCCAGTCTCAGGTATTCTGTTATGGCAACACAAAATGGACTATGAAGCTATTCAATAGGCATAAAGTTCCAGTTATGCAAGATGAGTAAGTTCTAGAAATCTGCTGTCCAACATCATGTCTATAATTAACAATACAATTTAAGTGTCCTGAACACTTAAAATTTTAAGAGGGTAGATCTCACGTTAAATGTTCTTACTACAATAAAAAAAAGAAACATAAATAGGAAAAGAGTAAAACAATAACAATTGTGATGAAATAGATCCTGCCATCCCACAAAAGCACATGAAGAACCTTATAAAATCTCATTGACACTACTTACCTTTAAGAATGACTAAAATCACACACACAAAAAGAAACATAACAATATCATGTCCTGCATAGGATGCAGAGCAAATGAAACTGATACACCGCAAATGAGGATTTAAAATAGTACAGCTATTTTGGAAAACTGCTAGCATCTTATAAAGCTAAACATGATTTACCATTCAATCCAGCAATCCCGCTCCTAGTTATTTAAAAAAGAGCAATGAAGACATATGTCCACACAAACACCTACATATGAATATATAATACACCCTTTTTCATAATCACCACAAACTAGAAAAAAAACAAAATATCTATTACCTAGTAATGGAAAACCAAACTGTGTATATTCAATGGAATAGTCATGCCACAGTTAAAAACAAACCACTGATGCATGCAACAATGTAGCTGCATCTCAAATGCATCATGCTAAGTGAAAAAGAGTAGATGCAAAGGCTACATTCTATACACTTTCATTTATATAACATTCTGGGAAAGGCAAAGCTGATTGAAAGAGAAAAGATCAGTGATTGCCAGAGGCTGAGGGTGGGGTGGGGAGTGGATTGAGTCAAAAGGGACATGAGGAAAGTTTGGAGGGTGACAAGAAATGTCCTATGTCTTGATTGTGGTGGTGGATATATACTTTGTCAGAATACACCTTTAAAAAGGTGAATTTTATTGTATATGAATATGTACATGTATATGAATTCTACCTCAAAAAACCTCACTTTAAAGATTAATCAAAGGCCTTATAATAAAGTGTGAGTAAATGTGAAAGCAAACACTGTTCTTAGTTGATAACTTAAAATTAGAATATATTAATTCTTTCAAAATTATCATGCAAATCTAATGCAATTCCAATCAGAATTCCAAGAGGATGGCTCTAGAATTGGGTAAAATAATCTTAAACTTTATATGGAAGAATTAAGGCTCAAGAATAGCCAAGAAAATAGGAATAAAAGGTTAGTTACAGAGACTTGTCATGCTCAGTATCAAAATACACTACTGTAATCAAATTAATATGGTATTAGCATAGGAATAAACAGATGAGAGAGTACAATAGAGGATACAGAAATGGCTTCCAATATATAAGTTCATTTACTATATGATAGAGACATAAAAAAGAATGAAGAGTTTATTTATTAAATTCTACACACAAACCATTTATCTAATCAGGAGAAAACAATATTAAATCCTTACCTCATACCATAAACAACAATAAATTACAGCAGGATAGAAGGTTTAAAACTTTATTCCTCAAAGAACTAAAAGTAGGCCTACCATTTGATCCAGCAATCCCCCTACTGGGTATTTACCCAAAGGAAAAGAAATCATTCTATCAAAAAGATACCTGCACATGAATGTTTATTGCAGTACAATTCACAATTGCAAAGATGTGGAATCAACCCAAATGCCCATAAATTCATGAGTGGATTAACAAAATGTGGTATATGTACACCATGGAATACTACTCAGCCATAAAAAGGAACTAATGCCTTTTGCAAAAATTTGGATAGAACTGGAGACCACTGTCCTAAGTGAAGTGTCTAAAGAATGGAAAAACAAACACCACATGTATTTGCCATTAAATTGGAACTGATGAGCATACATGTGCACAGAGGGAAGTAAAACTCAGTGGAAATCAAGCAGGGGGTAGGGGGAAGAAGAAGAGGGGCAAAAACCTACCTAATGGGTACAATCAATACTATCCAGGTGATGGGCACACTTATAGCTCTGACTCAAGCATTACAAAAGTGATCCATGCAACCAAAAACATTTGTACCACTGTAATATTTTGAAATATAAATCAATCAATAAAGAAGATGATTTAAATCTTTAAAAAATTAAGATCATAAAGAAAAATTTTAAAAAACAAGTTTAGGAGTGTGGAAGCTTTCTTAACCAAGACCAAAAAAACCCTGAAGCTATAAACAAGAAAGGAGGCATATTTAATAATAATCTATATAGGAAATTATTCCTATATATAATCTATGTATTTAGGAATGATCTGTATAGAAAATAATATCAAAAATATATTAATGTATATTATGTGCAATGAGATAATGTAAAAATTCCCAAATTACAAGAGAAAAAACTCCATAGAATAATAAGCAAAGAATATAAGTAATTCACTAGTGAGCAAATCTAAATGGCAAAGAAACATGAAAAAGAAGTATAAACTTACAATAAGTTTATAAAATATAAATTAGTGTAACAATAAACTACCACTACATTCATTAGAATGGCAAGAATTAAAAGGAATTACACATAATGCTGTCATGCTAGGGAATGTTACAATCATACTTTGCTAGTGGAAATGTAAGTTATTGCAACCTTTTTGGAAAGCAATAAGAAAGTATCTGCTTGTTTTCTTAGCAATCCTGTGCCTGAGAATATGTTTCATAACAAAAAAATCACCAGTGTAAGAATATTTTTGTACTTTTGTTCATAATATTAAAAAACTGGAAACAAAATTAATACTCATCAGGAAAGAGGAATGACAGAGTAATATTCATCGTGCAGTAATACACAACAATTGAAAGGGAATTAGTTGGTTCTGTACTAGTTGATGTAGTGACATATCCACAAGGTGCTATTAAGTGATGAAAAAAATATGCAGAAAAGTGTTTAATTTCGTTGATAGATAGATAAAAAGACAGCCAGATGGATAGACAGATAAAAGTCTTATCTGTGGTTATGTAAGCTTAAAGAAAAACATAAAAAGACGAAGACAAGGTTCTCAGGTATTCAAGGTTGGAAGGAGGTGAGAAAGTAAGGCAGATGACAGAGAAAAAGTAAGGGGTAGACCACTCAAAAACAGAAGCAAAAAAAGGTTATACTGGCTTTAAAAATGGATACATAATACATCCCTTTTATGTATAATCATACATGTAAACATGTGTGATTCTATGAATGTGTTAATTAATGAAGAGATTTGAAAAAATAAAATTAGATATGTCTACTGATATATGGGAATGTCAAGGAGATATTTTTATGTGAATAAAGCAAGCTCTTGTGTGTATGGATATTTATGTTCACCTGTATTTGAGTAAGCAAAAAGAAAGGTGTAGAATGATAATACCAGCCTATTAACACCAGCCTATTAATCTTGGCATTGGGTGCACAGAGTAAGTAGGGTGTACTTCTGGTCTGTAATGGTTAACTTTTCCTCTATACATCTTTGTAGTATTTAGTTGTAGTAAGAAGTGTATTACTATTGTGATTTAAACATCAAATAAAAGGGAAGAAAATAAAATTACTATTTAAGGTCAATGCCTTCAAAGTAGGTGGAGAAGTAAGACAAATTCAAATAAATGATTTATTGTGAATCCCTGGGGAAAAGTTTCATTCATAGACATATATTTAAATCCAAAGCAAACATATTAAGCATTTCCTCTGGTATAGCCTGTGGACTAGCATTTCTGAAAGTGTGGATTTCAAACACCTCCTTAAGAATTATCAGGGGAACTTATTAAAAATCATATTCCCTAACCCATCCCAGATTTTCTGAATTAGAGTCCTAGGGATGAGACTCAGGAATCTACATTTTTAACAAAGATGTAGATTTTTCTGTCCCCTTCCCTGGATGACTCTTATGCAAAAAGTACACTGAGAGACAGAGCTTTAGACCAGTGTTTCCAAGAGTTGACAGATCATAAGAATTACCCATTTAAAAAAATATGATCCAGCAAGTTTGGAAAATACAGCCTCAGGCAGTTTCAACAGAGCATCCCACAAAACAATTGACATAGCCAAGAAACAGGACCACTGCTTTACTGCAACATGCTTATAATTTTATAGCAATATTAATAGTGTTTATGCAACAGAAAAGGGAAAGTGAGATCACAGGTTGTTTTGGTGAGATATTTATGCTAATATTTTCTCACACTTATAGTCACTTTCTCTTTCCACATAAGCCACCTTATTATAATTATTATTCTCCTCCTAGCAGAATTTATGGCTGATATTCTGGCCCATCATTTTTGAATTTTTGTAATTCAGAGATCATCAAATGGCAAAGCCAAAAATTTAGTTCCATTAGCAGAAGTTCCTGAAGGGGAACCCCTTACTCTTTGTTAGAAACAAAATAAAAAGATCCCACCTATATAAGAGCTATTAAAGCAGAATTTGTATCAGTAAGGACTTTTATATTTTTCCTTGTTCTGCTCAGACCCTCATGAGTGATTAATCCTGACAGCTCAGTACCAATCTCCAACACGTAGACAATAGACTTCAAATTCAGTCTGAGCTACATCTCAAATTAGCTGTGTGGCTTTGGAAAAGTCACTTCACTGTATCTCAGTGTCCTTGTCACTATATGATGAGAACGTACTGGAGAATCTTTAAGGATGAATTTAACATCCTTCTATAAGTTTTAAGATATCCAGTGGAAGATAGTTTTGCAGTAATACAGTGCTCTGGGGAAACTTAGAGAACAGGTAATATAGAGTTTAAGAGATCTCCAGTTAGTCAATATGCTGACTATGTCGGAGATTTGATTTTTTACAATACTTTCTGCTTCTGGATTCCTTAAAATCCCATGTATTGTCAAGCTTTGCTTTTTAGACATAACGAATGTGGCCAGCTTGGAGATGCATGCATAACAAGAAGAGGAACTATTTTAGCTGGTAGAAGAATTCTTCTTAGAAACAGAAGAATTTCCTTTGTTAGGGAAATGCAACAATAATCTTGCTTGGAATAGAAGGCAAGAAATAATAGGACCTGTGTGTGGGTAAAACTACCCTGCCAGAGACAAAGGGATGAACTGTTTGCTTTTCAAAAAGAAAGAAAGAGAAAAGTCAAGAAAGGAAAAGGACAGATGAACAAAAGGAGAAAGTGGAGCGGAAGCAAGGGAAAAGGCTGTGGTGTCACGTGTGATGGGATTTCTGTAGAAAGCCCCATGTTTTCATTAAAGTCTATAAAATTCACAAAATTCTTGCTGCTAGTGGATTTAAAAAAAAAAACAGAAGACTTGGAGCTTTGCACATGAGTGACAAGGCATTTTCAAATGCAGGCGCAGACACAGAGAGGGGCTTGAAGAAGTTGACTGCCAAGAATTTGCAGCAATTATGGAAAGCATTCTGGCCATGAATTTGAGGCTTAAACCAGGTTTACAGCAATTCTCAAGGGCAGGGAGGCTCATAATGACATCTAACCAACTCACTTCTTTGTATTTTAAAGTTCAAGCATTAATGCATTATCAAGAACCGAAGACTTTACAGGTGGATTCAAAAGAAATAATAGCATGTCTGGATCAAATGAAGGCTTCCATATCACTGGTGAAATGTGAAGGTCTGAAACATAACATCACTGTACCTAAAAAATATGAACAAAATTGGTTCTCTGATATCTGTATACAAACTAGCTTAAATAGAGAGTAATATACTAAGTATGTGACTAATTTAAAGTGTTTTGTCATATAGAGAACATCAAATGGCAAGATCATTTGTATAATTTAGACAGACACCATTAAAGTGGGAGTAAGTAATGTAAGAGCTATTTTGTAACTGACTTTCAACATTCACTTTCAACATTTATCCATTTGTTCACCGGATATTTACTGAGCACCTCCTATATGCATCCCACTGCAGAGTCCCTAAAGGAATCTAAAGATATATAAGAATCCATTCTTGAAAAAGCTCAATAACTGAGGAGACAAAGTTTTAGACATAGTAAGTTAAAAAGAAAACAGTTAACGAAAACAAATTTTTTTTTAATTGGCTATAAGAGCATTTCAGGAGCTGAAATGCCTTTGGTTATATTTTAGGTACTACATTAATGCCTAATAAGTCACACAAATAACAAAAGCTATAATATTTCAGATAATAGAAATACCACTTCGAATTTTAGCAATCAATGAAGCCTTCATATAATGGGTGAGTCAGAAGTTGGTTGATGTTCCAACACAAATAATGATGTGGAGGCTAAAACGTTAGGACATGGTCAGATCTGCTGGGCTGAAACAGGGTTGTAGGAGGAACACCATGAGGTGATGTGGAAGAGTGAAGGAGAAGGCACCAGAAGGCCTAGGGCCTTCAGATTATAAGATAGAAATTAATAATATCTACACTGCCTTCTTCAGGAATGCTATAAAAATCAAACAATTTCATGTGTGTGATAGTAAAACAAACACTTTAAAGTTTCATACAAATATGAAACTTTCTTTTTATTACTATTAGAAACTGACCCACATTTTTAAGATGGATAATCTCTTAGGTTATCAAGGAAGGGTTTTGTTGAAGTTCATCATAGCCGTCCTGAAACTAAACTCTAGTGATTTATCTAACACCTATCCATTCCCTCTACTTCACAATTTAACCTTGCCCCTGGAGCTTGGATTTTTAACATCCTGGTGAAACCATTTTCAATGGTTTCTGCCACCTGCTACCTGACCATGATACTGTCTCCAGAATTAAGAAAACAAACTCTTGTCCACTTGTGCTCAGTTCACACTGACTTGACCCATGCTTAGACACAAAACCTGCAGAGCTCAATCACATCCAATGTGAACATTAACATAAATGACCCTGGAGGATAGCACATTCTCAGCACGAGATTGACTGTCTGGATTTATTTTGAGGGTATAAGGAGCCAAAAGAGTTTTAAGCACTTGTTAGGGTGGGGGTAGGGGAACAAATATAACAGACATACGATTTTTAAGGAATATTGATCTTGCAACTGGGTTCAAAGTGAATGAATTGAACATGGGGATTGTTTTGGTGCCAATAGTTTGGCAGTATATTTCATTATTAACAGTACATATATTATCTCATGAATGGTCAAAACACTGTTAAAAGGTATTAATTAGTTTATGGTATTCAAAAAAGAATTAAGGCAATTTACAAAAATGCATATATCTGGATACACTGAAATTTTTTAAAAAAGAAAATCAGATGAAGTGAAAAATGAAGGTAGGAAAGATACGATATACCAAGAGTAAGTGAGTTTAATACATTAAATCATGCTTTAAAGTTCTATAACTTTGTTAAAGAGAAGCCAAAAATATATCTGTGCATATTTTATAGCATCCTACAGAAAGAAGGAAAAGCAATCTGTTTCACAAGTTATAGTTATAATTTAAAAAATAAAATTTCCTCATTTATTCAACAAATATTTATTGTGTTCTACATGAAAGGTGAAAGTACAGATCTAAAAGCTATCAGTACAGTGGTGAACAAGACAGGCAAAAGTCCTGCCTCTTTGGAGTTTGCAATTAGTTAAAGAGACAGATCACACACAAATAAACATATAATATAATACCAGCTAGTAATAAATGATAGGGGAAATTAAGGTATAGAATAGAGAGTGACTAAACTAGGAAACATAGTTATTTTAGATCAGGTAGTCAAGAAAGGCATCTTTGCAGAGGTAACATTTGAGCACAGATATGAATTAAGTGAATTTCATTCTGAGCTTGACAGGAAGCCACTGAAGATTTTAAACAACAAATGATATGATCTGATGTATGTACTAACAGAATCCCTCTACCTTTTGTATGGAGAACAGCTGGCAAAAGACACAGCAAGGAGATCAGCTAGGAAGTTATTCCAATAAGGAAACATAATGGCCAAGACAAGAGCAACACGAGCAGAGGTGAGAGAAGTAGTTGGATCTGGCACGTGTTGTGAAGAGGGCTTACACGTGGATTAGATGTGGGGTGTAAAGAAAAATGAGGCATATAGGAAGACCCCTAAATTTTTATCTTAACCAAGTGAGTGGTGAATCCATTAATTGAGAGCTTTCTGGAAAAGAAGCAGGTTTAGGAAGCAAAATCAAAACATTCATTTTGAGATGCCTACCAGATGGATATACAGGTTTGAAGAGGGAAGTCAGGACTAAAGACATAAATCCAAGTGTCAGGAATGTTTATATAGCATTTAAATTTTAAATTTTAGATATAACTAGATAAGATTCGCAGGGGCAGAGGGTAGACAGAGAAGAGACCACGCCTAAGGGCTAAGTCCTAGAGGCATTTCAGCATTCAGAGGTTGGTGAGTTATTTTCTCTTTGCAGACCATCTCCTCTGGGGTGATCAATCATTCCAATTTTCCCAGGACTGAGGGGTTTTGCAAGATTTCAGGACTCTGAGTGCCAAAACCAGAAACTCCCAGGCAAACCTGGACGAGTTGGTCACTCTAGACCCTCAAGCCATTCTCCACTCTTTTCTTCTCTGCCCTGTACCCCAGGAGGCTGAACTCTACAGAACTCCATCACTCAGGCTCTCTTCCTTCCCTCCTCCTAGGATTCAGCAAATGGGAGGCTCAGCATATTAGAGGGTAGGAAGAAAGAAAGGCATGAATATTTAACCTCCTCCCACCTCCCCACAAAAATGGCTGTTACAGCTCCTGTGCAGTGGCATCTTTTCCATGGTTCTAAGGTCTTTGTCCAAGTTCCAATTACAGCATTTCCTCCCCCTTGCACCCTAAGGTGCACCTAGGGGTGGTAACAGCTTCCTGTTGACACTAACCTCCAGGTGCTTCTTTTACTGCTCCCACTAACCTGCACACATGTCTCTACATAGCTCCAAAGTTAAACTCTCCCTGGTTAAACCTGACAGGCCTGACGGATACACAGTGTGGGAAGGGCAGGGAGGCAGGTGAAGTAGAAGGAGCAAGGAGATTAAGCAACCGAGAGGCCAGAAGGGCTATGAATTCCCATGTCAGTGATTTTCAATTTGGTAATACCTGCCCCTTGAAAGTATTTTAGAAATCTGTGGGGCTTTTTTTCACTTTCATAATAAATTGGGAGTATGCTACTGGCATTGAGCGGGTAAAAACTGGGAATGCTAGAAGCCCTTCTATATCCTGGATGGTCCCAATTATCAAAGAACTGCCTCATGTCCCAAAGATTTTGAAATGCCTCGTTGGATGTTCACATAAGTGAAAAGTAAAGGAAAAAAAGAAAATTAACCAGTTTTTGTCTGAGCTTAGAACATATTTTACACATAAAATACTTTTTTACAGTTTTAATATACATTACATTCTCCATAAATGCAAACACCATGTAAATCAAAGGAAGGTTGTACGGATTTATTTGGAAATTTACCAAAGTAGTTTATCATTTCAGAAAATTATGTGACTGCCTGTATGGTATTTAATTTTCCATTATAACACAGCCATATCAGTCTGTAATTCTATATTTATTGCAAGCAGATTACTATTTGTTTATGTCTTTTAGTACAGTCATGCTTGAGCAGTCACATATTAAAGTACATATTATTATTATACATTATTTTTTTCTCACATTACAATTAGGTAATTATATTGATTTTTTAATATTGTGCATGCTGGTAGATGATACTATCTATGAAATTCATTTTAAGATAGCAAAGGGAACATTACAATATACTTGTTATGGGGAGGTATTGGGTGTGATACAGTTGAGAATAACTAATAAACATGGGCACTGAAATCAATGAGAATAATGATAATTTACTGATCGAGAGAGCCAGGTGCCAAAAATCTGCAATGAATGAGAAAGAATGATTAGGACAATGGCTCAACTTTGCTACATGTTAGAATCACTTGGGGAGCTTCTCTTTTTTTCAGAGATGAGGGTCTTGTTCTGTCACCCAGTCTGGAGTGCAGTGGCACAATCACAGCTCATTGCAGCCTCGAGCTCCCACCTCAGCCTCCCAAGTAACTGGGATATTGGGACTACAGGCATGAGCCACCATATCCAGCTTGGAGAGCTTTTATAAGTCCTAATGCCCAGGCTGGCCACATTAGAATCTCTAGGTGTGGGACATTTTTTAAAAACTTAGTGCTGCCAAGTTTGAGAACCACTGAACTAAGAGATCAGGAGAAAATTACAAGGAGGAATTGAAGATGGTCAAGTATGATAGTATGCCATTTAAAGAATCAGCATTTTTCAGGAGTAAGAGAAGAGAAGAAATAGTCCAAAACTGACAATTTGGAGCAAGGAGAACACCCACTCCTCCCTCCAAGTCTGAGGAAAACAACAACCACCATTGAAAAGACTGTGGGGAAACCAGAACCCTCAAGAGTGACAGGTTTCATTATGAGAAATAATTATAAATTAGAGGAACACAGTAAAGGGGACATATAAGGATGAGGTTGGAGATACAGGGATGTCTGCTAAGTTCCAGAGGCACAATGGACATTCATAAAGTGGTTGGGGAAGGGTACAAGTTTGAGTTATATTAGGAGATACACAAAGAATATGCTGGTAAGAAGAGGTCCAGGAACGACCTGGGAGAGGCAAATGTAATTGCATGATGGGATCGGTCCTGATGTCCTTAGGAGAAGATGGGCAACCAGTTCTAATTATAGCCCCTACAGCAGATATTGCCAGTACTTTGCCTAGATCCTCTGGGATTCCTTTACCACTTCTGGTATACCCCACCCCATCCCCAGCTTCTTTGCTTTTCTTTGTAAGAGTTGGCACCTGCAACTCTCTCCAGAGGCTTGCCTTTGAGCTAGTGGAACCATTTGGCAGAGCTGGAAATGTCTGGGACATTACACTCCTACCAGACAGTCTTTTCCAATCCCTGACACATATAGGAGCATGAAGACCTGGCTCCCTTGCTTCAAGTAGGGAAAAACTACAGGGCTTAATTTGTATTTCACAGCTTCCCTGCAGGATCAAGCTGAAGTTATTCCTTCTGCTTTGCCTAAAATCGTCCCCTCTTGGCTTCTTCCCTTTCCCTGTCCTGCTCTCCCACTTCCTTACCAGTTTTTCCTTGCAAAGATGTCTTTAATAAATCACTTGCTCTTGAATCCTTGTCTCAGGGTCAGCTTCTGGGGTCTCTGCCTAAGACAGCCTTCTTCTTACAGTAGACAGGCAGCAGCACATGTTAGCAGAAGCAGGAGATGCCCTGTGGGACTCCCTAAGCACAGGTTGAGAAGAATATCACTGCACAAATGGGGGGACAGTTTTACCTTGTGCAAGTGGAATTACAAAGATGACTAATTTTGATATATAATAGGGTAAGTTTTTCCATGGGTCCTTGCCAAAAGGACAATATTCTCAATAACACCTTCCAGGAACTCTAGCACCAATTTTCAGAAGAATGTTTTTCCCACATCATCATTCATCACTCACTAGAATCAGACAATGTCATTTAGAAATAAGAAACTATATAGGATGCCAAAACAGTATGGTAGTATGTGTACCCAGTTCTTACATAGTCTTGTTTCATCTACAGATAGATTTTGAAGTATCTAGAAAATGAGACAGACCTGTATCCGTCAGGTAATTCCTCCTAAAATAGTTTTTAATTACTTAAGTTTTCAATATATATTGAACATCAGTGAGTTCAAAGTTATTTTTTCCAATTAGCATTCAGAACTAAATCTCAGTTGCTGATCAAATGAAGAGCAACATATTTCAAGTGTCAGTCAAGGTGGTGCCATGGGCTGTAATTATCAGAGACTATAAAGACAGGCAAAAATGAAGAAGCACAGGTAGTCAAAATTAGTGCATCCCTGACTTCTATCTGATTGTGTCTTGTCATCCCCAATATCTAATGTTTTGGGGGCAGAGTTCATATAATTATATAAAAAAGACTGGGCCTTTCTACTTAAACCCAAAGTCCCAAAACTATCACAACAAAAATGGAGATTTCACAACCACTGGAATGTCATATTAGGAAATATATAGGCTTGCTTCCTCTTTCCAAAAGTTAGTTCCCTTTAAGTCTCAAAGGGAAGGGAAAGGTAGAAAATATGTCCAAAAATTAATAAGCAGATGAATTATAGAGATAATAGGTACAAATGACCAACAAAACACTCTTTTTAGGGAACATCTTGAGAAATCAAGTGGTGGCTATAATGTGGAATTTTTCATCAATAGATTCTTCCAAGCTTAATACTTAAGTAAATACTAATGTGGTAATATGAACATGAGATTGTAACAATAACTGAAGTCACCTAATTATTTTCCTTCCCTCCTCTAGTGGGAATGCATTTTCAATACTTACAAGTGTACCACACAAGTTTGCCAAAGTTTAAGACAACCCAGTGAAATGAGGGGACCCCAACAGCAAGGCAATGAGGGGTGGATTGCTCTCTGTGGAGTTGGGGGTGTAAGGAGGAAAAATCTTCATAGCTGAGTGGGAGTGGGGATGTCTCAATAGGGCTGCATAACCAAGAAACTGCACAGAGAGGGGTCCCCTTTGAAACACCCAAAGGACAAAAAGATGCTGTAGAAGAAAAACAACATTTGGAAGCCAGCTGCAGAGCCACAGAGAGAAAAAGGAGCAACGATTCGCAGATGAGGACCACAAATTCACCACCGTATTCCAACAGGTACTCCAAGAAGCAGAACTTCTCCCTCTATATTCCTCCCCAACCCCCTCAACACACACACACACACACACACACACACACAGATGTGATGCACGAGTACAGGTGCATGGAATATGGAGGAGAAGAGAGGAAGAAGAGGAAATCAGGCTATATTCCTCTCAACTGCAAATAGTTTGTAGCAACCTTAGAAGCTAAAAATGATCTGAACTCTGGGATTTTGAAAAACTTTCGGCAACAATTGAAATAAATACAGGTAAACCTTGTTTTATTGTGCTTCACTGTATTGCACTTCACAGATATTGTGTCAAGGAAGTCTATTGGCGCCATTTTCCCAATAGCATATGTTCACTTCATGTCTCTGTGTCACATTTTGGTAATTTTACAATATTTCAAACTTTTTCATTGTTATAATATCATTTCATTATTATTATATAGTGTATAATATAGCTGTTATGGTGATCTGTGATAAGTAATCTTTGAGTTACTATTGTAATTGTTTTGGGGCACCATGAACCGAGCCCATGTAAGATGGCAAACTTAACTGAAAAATGTTGTGTGTGTTCTGACTGCTCCACCAATCATCTCTGGTGTTCCTCACATCTCTCTCCCTCTCCTCAGCCTCCCTACTCCCTGAGAAACACAAACATTGAAATTAGGCCAATGAATAACCCTACAATGGCCTCTAAGTGTTCAAGTGAAAGGAAGAGTCACCCATCTCTCACTTTAAATCAAAAGTTAGAAACGATTATTAAGTTTAGTGAGAATGGCATTTAGGAAGCCAAGATAGGCTGAAAGCTAGGCCTTTTATGCCAAACAGCCAAATTGTGAGTGCAAAGGAAAAGTTCTTGAAGAAAATTAAAAATGCTACTCCAGTGAACACACGAACAGCAAAACAGCAAAACAGCTTTATTGCTGACATGGAGAAAGTTTGAGTAGTCTGGATAGAAGATCAATCCTGCCACAACATTCCCTTAAGTCAAAGCCTAATCCACAGTAAGGCCCTAACTCTCTTCAACTCTATGAAGGCTGAGATGCATCAGGAAGCTTCAGAAAAAAGGTTTGAAACTAGCAAAGGTTGGTTCAGGAGGTTTAAGGAAAGAATCCATCTCTGTAACATAAGAGCGCAAGGTGAAGCAGCAAGTGCTGATGTAGAAGCTGCAGCAAGTTATCCAGAAGATCTAACTAAGATCATTGCTGAAAGTGGCTACACTAAGCAACAGATTCTCAATGTAGATGAAACCTTCTATGGAAGGTTGCCATCTAGGACTTTCACTGCTGGAAAGGAGAAATGAATGCCTGCCTTCAAAGCTTCAAAGAATAAGCTGCCTCTTTTATGAGGGGCTACTGGAGCTGGTGACTTTAAGTTAAAGCCAATGATCATTTACTATCTCAACAGCCCTAGGAATCCGAGGGCCCTTAAGAATTATGCTAAATCTACTCTGCACATGCTCTATAAATGGAACAACAAAATCTGGATGACAGCACATCTATTTATAGAATGGTTTACTGAATATCTAAGCCCACTATTGAGACCTACTGCTGAAAAAAAAAAAAGATTCCTTTCAAAATATTATTACCCATCAACAATGTACCTGGTAACCCAAGAATTCTGATGGAAATGTACAAAGAGATTAATGTTGTTTTCATGCCTGCTATTAAATCATCCATTCTACAGGCCATAGATCAAGGAGTAATTTTGACTTTCAAGTCTTATTATTTAAGAAATACATTTCATAAGACTGTAGCTGTAATAGTGATTCCTCTGATGGATCTGGCCAAAGTAAATTGAAAACCTTCTGGAAAGGATTCACCATTCTAGATGCCATTAAGAACACTTGGGATTCATGGAAGGAGGTCAAAATATCAACATTAACAAGAGCTTAGAAGTTGATTATAACCATCATGGAAGCCCCAATTTTGAGGCTCCAGACTTCAGTGGAGGAAGTATTTGCAGATGTAGTAGAAATAGGAAAAGAACAAGAATTAGAAGTGGAGCCTGAAGATATGACTGAATAATAAAATTTGGTAAAACATGAATGGATGAAGAGTTGCTTTTTATGGATGAGCAAAGAAAGTGGCTTCTTAAGATGGAATCTACTTCTGGTAAGTATGCTGTGAACAATTGTTGAAATACATCAAAAGATTTAGAATATGACATAAACTAAGTTGATAAAGAAATGGCAGAGTTTAAGAGGATTGACTCCAATTTTAAAGAAGTTCTACTGTCAGTAAAATGCTATCAAACAGCATCTTATGCTACAGAGAACTCTTTCATGAAAGGAAGAGTGAATCAATGTGACAAATTTCATTGTTGTCTTACTTTAAGAAATTGCCATAGTCATCTTCAGCAACCACCACCCTTATCATCCAGCAGCCATCAACACTGAGGCAAGACCTTCCACCAGCAAGAAATTTTATTCCTTCTATCAACTGTTAAATTTCACCCCACTGAAGGCTCATATTATGGTTAGCATTTTTTTATCTTATTGCTAAAAATGCCTTATTGGTATTTTTAAATTTTTAGTCATAATGCTATTGCATACTTAATGGATACAATATAGTATAAATATAACTTGTATATGCACTGGGAAACCAAAAAATTTGTGTTACTTGTTTTATTGTGATTTTTGCTTTATTGCAGTGGTCTGGAACCAAACACACAATATCTTTGAGGTATGCCTGTACAGGATTTGCTCCCTAAAATGATCACAAGTGATTAAAATGCCATTTGCTGTTAGGTTTTTATTATCTTCTCAATCCACTGGAATATGCCAGCTGCTATCTGTTATTAGTGACAATACCAAAAATGCTCTGTTTTTTCATTGCTAAGTTGAGAGCATATATTTCTACAAGAGTCTGACCTCTGTTTGTAACCTGGATTTCAACAGATTGACCTTTAATCTATTGAGCATTTATTAAAGAAGAGAGTTGAAACTACATTCATGTGTTGCTTAACAACAGGGATACATTCTGAGAAATGCATCCTTAGGCAATTTCGTCACATCATAGAGTATACTTACACAAACCTAGGTGGTGTAGCCTACTACATATCTATAATAGTTCATATGATACAGCCTATTGCTCTCAGGCTACAAACCTATACAGTATGTTACCATACCGAATACCGTGGGCAATTATAACACAATGGTAAGTGTTTGTGTATCTACACATATCTAAACAAAGAAAAGGTATAGTAGAAATGTGGAGTTACAGTCTTATGAGACCACTGTCATACACACAGTCCTTCATTGATCCAAATGTTATGTGGCACAGGATGGCTCCATCATATACCAACCTTATCATTTCAGTAAAGTCATTCTTTCTTTCTTTCTCTCTCTCTTTCTCTTTCTTTTTTAACATCTCTAAGTCTTAGTTTTCTAAAATTTAAAACACAGTTGATAATACTTATTTAAACAGTAAACACTCAAGCTCAAGAAATGTTTGTTTCCATTTCACCCATCTCTTCAACCACTGGACCAATCTTAAATGCCGGTGTTTTCCCAAACAATGGACATATATTGCATTAATTCCATTGGTGTTATCTTTTCAATCAGTGAGTTATTTCCTTCTAAATTACACTAAACAAGTGAACAGAGAGTTTACCTCTAGGATTTTTTTTTTTGTTTTGCATCTTTAAATGATACTTAACATTTAGACAGCTATTATACTATAATTCTAGAGTATGTGTGAATTTAGAGCCCCAGTTCACCTTAGCTTGTTAAATCTGTGACTTAACAACTTTTGCAGAGCAGGGATACCAACATGTTCAAATTGTACGTCTTCCCTGTGTGCATATTTGTCTTCCTTCATTGATATTTGAGTTAGTCCTTTTAATTTTTTTAAGACAACAGTATGTTTGCATTTGGCCTAGTTCAGCTATAATAAATTCTTGCTCTATCCCATGACAGGTTTTCTTAGGCTGCCATAAAGTGTCTTGTATCCTGTCAAATTTACTATTTAAATATTTGGATTTTTCTTCTTACTTTATTAGGTCTTACCTTCCCTCTAGTTTTTGGTGGTGACTGTACCCTGACCCTCAAAGGTTCTAATTTGCATTTCCCTAGTAACCAGTTTATAGTTAGCTGTTTTAATAGTCTCCAACAGTGCCTGGAGTCTTTAAAACAGTTCCCTGTAGCAAATCATATCTATAAACATTTTATAAGAAGGGTAAGTCAACATGTTTAAACAGTCTGCCTCAGAAAGGACCTGTATAATTTATGGAGCAGAATAGAAATACTCCTACCAGAAGCATTTTTTCATTCCACTTAAACTATAGCATGGCTTCAGTGTTCAGTGACTCACTTTGTTCAGGGAAGAAATCCAGGAGGAGGAAATAAATTTTCAGGTACTCTTCTGGAATGTATTTATCTTTCCATCTTTACATGGATACAAATAGCTATGGACCACATCTCTTAAAATTTCCCTTCAATTTCCCTTGACTTTGGGAAAATTACATTAGCAAGTCACCTCTCTGTACCTCAATTTCCTCATCTGTAAAATAAGCATGATAATAGCAACCTCTTTCATAAGGTTGTTGTGAGGATTAAATGAGTTTATGCATAAAAAGTGCTTAGAATAACCCCTAACTCTCAGTAGGACCTCAGCAAGTGTTAGATATCATTTTTATTCATTCTTTCACCTGTTCAATGCCTTCCTCATTTCCTCCACTTCCTACCAAGTTAATGGGGTTAAGGAAGACAGAGGACCAAAGCCAAGGAGGGAAGACCAGCCCTGTTCTTGGGTTTGTTCATCTTGGGTTCTATCTTGTGGGGGTTGAGGTTTTTTTTGGGGGGGGTGTTTGTTTTTTTGACTATCGCATCAGTGAAGACTTTGGATCTTTTGTTCTAGCCCAATCCATGTTTGGCCACATGGAGCTGTTCATTGCTCTCCTGTCCCCTGCTATCCCACAGTCTTCCCATATATCTCCTGAACCTTATTCAGTGAACAAAACCATAAATAAAGCATGCTAGTGTTACTTTCAATTTATTATCACTGACACAGGGAACAAGCAGACAAATTAGGAGGAATCAGAGGCGAAATAAAGCAAGCTGTGGATACGTGAGGACAACAATAACAAGTGGAAAAGCAGCGCCTGGCACCAGGCCTTCCCCAGGTTTCCAGGGCTCAGTGCCCAATATCCCTCCATTAGCAGTAGCCACCGGAATAGCCGAGAGCTTTATTAGGTGACCAAATAGATGTTCTACCCCATGGATGTGTTCTGGTCATTAAGAGAGCAGTGTATCGTTCCCAGCTACAACCAACATGCATCAAAAAATATTTCCCTAGATCTAACTATTCAATAAATGTCTATTGAATATCCATCCACTGTGTGCACTGAAGTATAAAATGATAAACAAAATACAGCAATATGCCTTCAAGTCACTCATGATCTAGTAGGGGAAATAAGCTAAGAACACAAATAGCTATAATACAAGGAAGCAACTATTAAGTGCTGTAGGCAACATATAAATAAAGTTCTCTCAGGCAAAAACTGAAAAGTGTAGCCAGTTCCCGTGAATTTACCATTAAATTCATTTGTTGCATCAGAATCTCTATTAAAAAAATTTGACTAAGTGCCTGGTCTGAGCAAGGCACTGTACTAGATTCTACGTTTGATGTAAAAGACATCAGGGAACCTATAATCTTGTAGGTGATATAAAATGTACATATATACAACCAAATTAAAAGGTTGAATGACAAAAGGAACATGGGAACACAGAGCAGAAAGTATTTCTAACCAGACCCAGACAGGTGACATGGATGGAGATGGTGACCTCCCTAGTCCAAGCGAGGACTCAACATGTCTATTGCAGTCACTTTGCAGTGGTCTTCTTTCAACTTATTGGTTGACTATTTCCTAAAAAAAAAAAAACCTGAGTAGTTAGCAACATGTTAGTAGCCACTGAAAATGGTTATGTTCACAAGGCTACAAAAAAGGAACCCAGCACATCCGTTGTACAAGTTGGAGAGAAGATGAAGCAGTTTGAGGGGCAGTTTGTTAAAGAGAGTTTACATTTTAAAACAGTTTTCAAAGTTTTTTAAAAATTGCATAATTCCAACTGCACAGAACAGTGTTACCTCACATTGCCTGCCTGGACTTCTCCCCAAACTTCTTTACAGAATCCTCCAGTATTCTTTAGGCTAGTTCAGATTTCTCTACCCTCCAATTCCTGCAGCATTGGTAGAAAGAAAAAGACAGAAATGTACATAGAAACCAAAGGAAAAACAAGAAAAACTTGGAGGTGTTAACCCTCAGATTTTCAGTCCCTTTAATCTATATCCACCTAATTTCCTTCTGCCTTTTGCTGCCCTGATAATGGGAAAATAAACAGACAAATGGAACGCCACCTCCACCTAAGGTCTATGATCTGCTGCAGTTGGCTTTCAAGCACCTTCATTTTGTCTTGCTCTTGGCTGAACTACTAGACTGCATTTCAATGTGCTGCTGATACTAAGGTGCGTGCACCGTGCTTAATAAATTGACTCCATATTTTAAAACATGATGGTTTCAGGTGAAAGGTACAGAGAATGAATAAAATAGTTATGCAGGCCCTGTTATATGGTACTAATTGATTTTTAGTATCTCTTATAAGCCAAAGAAATTTAAATGGGTTAATTTGGGATAGCTGTTAGCAACACTTAATCTTTTCATGCCTGAAATTCATACTTTATGGCTAAAATTAAGAAATCTCTTTGAAATATTTGATATCAAATAGAATGGAAAAGATAAGTTGGACTTTATTTTAAATAGCTAATTCTCTAATAGTGATTTAAATCTTTTTGCTAACAGAAAATCCTGATAATTATTCCACAAATGTAAGATCCATGAAAGCAGATATTTTTATCTGCTGTGTTCACAATTGTATTCTCAGTGCTAAGAACAGTGGACTGCCATAGGTGCTCAATTAATATGTGTTGCATAATGAATGAATAAAGACCCAAAGTAAGACTATCAAACAATTTACATATCAAAAATATAGTTAACTTACTCTAGGTGCCAAATACTAAAATAATATAGAAAATAATAACACTATTACCATTTTTTAGTATTTACTCTTTGCCAGCGAGTTGAGTGTTTTGTTCATAATACGCCATTAAATCCTTACAATGGACTTAATCCTATCGTAAAATAGGTAGTAAGAATCCCATCCTCTAGATGAAAAAGCTGAGATTTATAGGGACTATTATTTGGTAAGCCCAGGATTCACATCCTCATCTATCTAGCTCCAAAGTCCAACCTCTTAAGCACAGAGCTACACCTATAGCTTATATCACCAAAGTGTAACACCTTAAACCAGGAATCCAAGATTCATTTCTTGAATCAGACAATCTCTCAAGACTTGGGCTCAGGCAGCTCTATATTTAAATGTCTACTTGGCTACTTTCCTCCGAGTGACAGTGCACAAGTTATTTAATATCTCTGAGCCTCAGTTTCTTTCTCTGCAAAATGTTTAATTATCTTACCTCACAAGGATTTTATTAGAATTAGATGGGACATTCTTGTGAAACTTAACTAGTTTATAATTAATGCTTATTTTGGGGATTCAGTGACCCCACCCAAAAAAGTACAAGGAAGTAGTGAGTTAAATTATTACGGTGTGAAACTAAAATGTATAGAAATGTCACCTAAGTAATTCCAACACTGAAGGCACTTATTGTCACCCTATTTTTTTTTTTCGTTTTGTTGTGTGGGGATGGAAAAGACACTCACTTTCAGGATCCATGTCACTTTAGTAATACAGAGAGCAATGTCTATTAAATCTTCAAGGCCCATTCTCAGGGAATACTAGCCACTGTTGATGATTGATCAAAGTAACATGAGAGGTCAAACCGACATTAAAATAAAATCATTCTTATTTCATTTATTTATAGCTTTATTTTCAGGGTCTAAGGAGAGCACAGAAAAATAAAGAAGAGAACATTGCTCCTAATTACTTTTTACTAACTCATAATTACTAGCTGTATTTGTTTATTAAAATTCCATTTTCTTCATAATACCACAGACATTTTCCTTCATTGCTTCATTTTTCTAAATTACAGGTGAGTATGAGGCATCCTCTGGGATCATCCTCCCTGCTCCCTGCTCTACTTGTACTGAAGGGCATTTTTAATTACTTAAGCCTTTCAATTTTTTCCAAACACTTCTAAAACATCTACCAGAGTAGAACATCATCTTAAAATGAATGTATTAATAATATCTAAGCCAATGTTTGTCTGAGTTCCTCATCTCCTTGTGGGCTTCCACTTAAAAGAGGGCAAACCACAAGGGGCAGGAAAAAAATAGGAAAAAGATCAAGATCAAGAGGGAGGAAGACTAAAATTTAGCATAACCCCTTATTTTGTTGACTTTAGGAATTATTGGCTTCTAATCTCTGGCAGATAGTTGACAAAAAAAAAAAAAGAAATGATGTCTTGATAGGATGGTTAGAGAATGAAATACTAATGGGAGGGGTAGGGCATAACATCATAGAACTGCTAGGTGACAGTTTTAAAATAGTGTTGGGTATGAGCCAAACAGGAGCAAAGCCAGCACACAGGTGAAACAAAGAAGGGTGCTCTGGATTTGATTGAGAAGACAAGAGGGTAGGTCTGAAAACAATTTCAGAGAGCAAGTTGGACTAATGCAGTGGTTCACAACTTTGCCTGGCCATGACAATCACCTGGGAAGCTTTTTAACCTCCTAATTTAACAGCCTAATTTAACCTCCTAATTTAACAGCCTAATTGCTTAGGCTGCCCTCCCCACCAGGGCCATTGAGGTCAGAATCTCTGAGAGTGCGATTTGGGCATCCATATTTTTTTAATTGTAAAAATTTATGGGCTACATGAGAAATTTTGTTTCATGTATATAATGCATAGTGATCAAGTCAGGATATTTAGGGTATTATACTCGGGTGAGTATTTAGGGTATTCATACTCTAAATATTCACCCGAGTATAATACATTTGTTCAAGCTCTGATGATTTCAATGAACAGCCAAGGCTGAGGACCACTGGAGTAAGGAGGTAGATTCAGTACATAATTCCTTCCCATTACATTGAATTACACAGAAATCTTAGTAAGCAAAGTCATTATTTTTCAAAGGGAGAGTAATAAACCAAACATATTTTCTGTATGAATTTGCTGACTGACAACTGACAACTCCTGTCCATTGTCAGAACAGGTGACAATGCTATGTGTAAGATGGAATTGCAGCTCTCATTGGGTTTCTTGAATGGCAGACTTGCAAACAAGGAATTGGTGTATCTCTGCACTCCTGTACAGCTGTTGAAAATCTAGAAGACTTTTGGAGCAGCTGTAAGTAAAGCCTGTCCTTTTTCCAGCAGCCCAAGAAAACACTTGCCACCCCAAGCAGCTGTCCAAAGGCATGAATAAATTAACCTCTGCCAGGAATCACACACAGTTGCTGAAGTCAGCTGCTTGGTGCAAGGTGAAGGGGAGGGCGGGAGGAACACTGCTATAACATTGTCAACTCCTTGGAGAACCACATGGTCACTCTCAATGTAATGTGGGTGGCATGGAACACAAAAGGGTGGAAGCTTGCAAAACAATTGCAAATAAATATCTGCAAATGAAATCACTAATTAAGGAACAACATTTTGACAAGAAGCTATTAATGACTTTCCATTTAATTGGAAACTTAAATATCTAGCATTTTTAAAAAGTATGTCTTGAAATGCTAAAATATATTTCAAATTCACAGGACTAATTTATTCTTTTCTCACCCATTGTTCCTTTTTTTTTTCCTTTAATCTGGGCATTTGACAATTTTCTTCTTAGTATTTGTCAGGCTTTACAAACATGACCTAAGGATTTTTTTTTAAAGCTACTTTAAATGAATGAATTCTTTCTTTATTCCAAACAGCAGCAGTTTACATATTTTAAAAATATATTTTAGTGAATTGGCAAGTACATTTAAAGGTGTTAAAATTCTGGAGCTTAGGATATATATTTCAATTTGTCTGACACCTAGTGAATGTTGCTAAACAGTAAGCTTCAAATTCAGAAGCCACCATGGTCCTATGCCTGTTTTAACACTTAATTTTTACCTGTTACCCCCCGAGAATGTTCTTACTTTGCTCCCTGCTCACTTAGATTTCTATACCTCAAATGTCTTATGGCCTGATTTAGCTTATTATCAGCTTTTAGTTCAAGATATGGTACTTTAACCAATAGAGCTGTAGTAAAAAGCATAAATAAATGATAGTTTTGAAGTAATCCCATAATAATATCATGAAGTTTTATGGTTCAGGGTCTATAGATTCAAAATGACACCAATTGAGTTTTTCTAACTTAAAACCTCAGATGGTATCAGTAAGGTTGCAAAAATGGTATTTTTCAGTCCATCACCAAAGTCTTTTTTAAATCAATGTTTTTTCCTCAGGGTAAAACATATTGTTGATATGGCTTTTATAAGGTTGCTCAAGAGGGAATATAGGCATACAAATATACCTTTGTGGTCAAGAAAGGCAGATTTAGGAAGAATCTGGAGAATTGGAGAAAATTCAAAGTGCTATGTAGATAGCTAAAAAGTAGAAATTGGACCACACATGGACCAAGGAAGGAAAAAAGAATATATTTGTGAGAACAATTTCTGTTACAAATCACAGAAAAAATAAATATTAACAGTTAGAAGTAGCCACTTTCAGTTGAATCCATGTTTTTGAAATACAATATTAGGAATTTGTTTTTCTCCATCTTTTATTTCTGTTTTCCTTTGTAGGCCTCCATTTCTGGGCAGGATCTCTTAAGTAATGACAAAGGTCAGGGGAAGATCCATGCTTACAAAGTACCAGCTTAGCTATCACAGAGGAAAAAGAGCATGTTTTTCAAATATATCTAGCTTGGAGCTGAATTTCACTGAATCAAATTAGGTCAAATGCCCTTCTCCAGGCTGAACTGTGGTCAGGGAATATACCAATATATTAGGTCACATGCCCACTCCTGGATCAGGAGGACAGTCATTCCTATCTGAATCACATGAACTTAAGGTGGAGGAAGGGTTGTAACTCAAAAGAACATCTATGAGGTATGGACAGGGACACACACACAGAGGCATGTAAGCATGCACACACACACATGTCTTATATCATTCAGCATTCCAGATGGTATCTTCAAACTAGGATAACTCAAAAAAATGGTAAAATACTATTTACTTAATAAAAATACAGTTAGGGAATGGAAAAACACAAAGAACAAAGGGAGACAACAGTTACCAGAATCTGGAAGAAGAGAGTCTTTTAGAAATGGTCACCTTGAGGGGAACAATGGCCTTTTGTCAAGGGACAGAGCCAGTCCAAGGCAACCTGGCAAGGAGAAAGCCAGGGGAACAAATGCTTCATCCTCCTCCTTCCCTCTGATCTCTGCCAGGAACCTCCATAAGCCAAACCCAACAGGAAGCCAGATGACAAGGGACTCCCAGAACATGGTAAAAAATGGAGAGAGTGAATCTGCTGGGGCAAACAGAAGCTATCCAGTACATGATCACTATAAAAAGATAGTTTATAATAGTGTTCAGTTGAAAATGTATGACAAAACTAATTCCATGACAATTAATGTCATGGAAATAAAGATATCTGTATAACTTAATGGAAATCTATCCTCAATGCCCCACAACCTCTACTCCCAACGTTTATTTATCTCTCTACTTTTCTTCATAGCCAAGTTTTTTGAAAGTATAGTCAACATACCCTTCTTCTACTTTCTCATAGCCCATTTACTTCAAAATTGCAAGTTGGTTTTTACCCTCAATACTCTGTAGCAGTGGTTTTCCAAGTGTGGTCCCCAGACCACCAGCAGCAACATTACCTGGGAACTTGTTAGAAATGCAAATTCAACTGTCTTCATCCAACACCCAGTGAATCAAAAACTCCCGGAAGCTGGAGCCCAGCAATTTGTGTTTTGGCAAGCCCTCCAGGTGACTCTGAAGCACACTAAAGCTTGAGAACCATCACACTGAAGAAAATGCTGTGTCTAAGATTATCAATAAACTCAACCATGCTTGACCCTGAACACTTTCCTCTCCTCATCTTCCTTCAGCTTTACTTTGACGTTTTCTGTGGTATTTTTCATCTCTTCTGCAGAGGGAATCATTCTCTCTGTCCTCCCATACACCTCAGGACATAAAACAAAACTACCCACACTACTGGAAATATTGGGAGGAAAACCACTGCCCATGTCTCCACTCATCATATCCCAAACCTCCCTAATACTGGTGAGCATCTTATTGATAAAAAACAGAGTTAATGAAGTAAAGATCAGAGTTCTTGTGTGAATTGCCCCTTATCTTACCGTATTATTTTTTTCGTTGCCTATTTGCAAGCTTTATTGGATGATTTTCACCAGGGCAGTGTGAGAAAGTGACACCTATAGTTTTTCAGCCACTGTGCCTGCTAGTAAGAAGGGTAGTATAATTCAGGGAGAAAATAATAAGGGGCCCATTTTGGCCTCAAGTGTAAGCCAAATATTTCCAATCCAATTTTGTTAACAAATGATATTGATATTTCGATCTTTACCTGACACCTAAGTATAATTTTCAATTCAGAATCCAGGAAACTAGGGGAGTAGTGTGGTTACTTGTCATCCTAAATTTTCAACACAAGGTGCATCAGCTGGAAAACTATGAGAATAGATCCAGAACTTTGTTTTAGATCAAAATACAACATGGACAGATTGAACTTTCTAACATAGCTGAAATGAACAGCTTTAAAAAGTGGTGGCTTCTCAGTTCCTTGAAATTGGAAGTCAGCAGAAGCTTATATTTTTGCTGGAAGTCTACATGAATGTGGATTCATGTTAATAGGCTTAAGCTGTATAGCTAAAAATGTTAGTACAAGTGAGTAAGTGGCCAGTTGAAGCTTTAAGCAAGATTTGACCGATGTGTTTGAGCTCAGAACCACAGTAAGTTTTAAACAGAAAAAGAGGTTCATCTTGGCAGGCATGATGGGCATTTCAGTTTTCAAACGGAACAGGCAGAAATAAGGTCATAAGTTCAAATATAATGTTTTCTCCTGAGGCCTGAGGAATTTAAACTGGAGAAGCACTATCATCTCTTCTGAGACTTGGTCCTACACAGAGTGAGTGAGACCTTTGCTAGAAGCAGGAAAGGCTCCTATCAGATTGAGCAGACAGACTTTCATGCATGCATTGTTGGTTGGCATCTTGCCTTGGAATGTGAAGTACTAGGCTAGAGTAAGCATCTCTTGATCTGTAGAAGTTGAGATTTTTTTATGTCCTGAGTATTGGTAGAAGAAATCTAACAGAGCTTTGCTGGTTCCTACCCTCATCCTATTTCTTACCTGCTGCTAATGACGCATAATGGGGAAAAAGTCAAGTCCTGCTAGAAGAGGAAAGTAAGTGGTAGAAACAATGGCATTGGAATCATAAAGATTAACTAATAACAAGGGAATTAAAAATGAAAAAAATAAGTTTATTTTGAAGAAGGCACAAGTTATTGCTTTTCATTGGATTACTACTCTTGCAGCTATGAAAACCTTGGTCTTGCAAAAGTGGAAACTATTTGTAGCCAATTGATGGATATCATGGAGAAACTAAAACCAAAAAATATTTCTTTTTTTTTCTATCTATCCTTCTTATACCACTAAGTGCATGATCCTTGGTTGACATCTACAGTGAGGGTCTAGACAATATTATGTCCTAAACCATGGTCATATTATTTTGCTACAATTGCAGCTGTGGCACCTGCAGATTTTGGTGCTTTCTCAATCATATGAATGAACAAGAAGTACTGTGACAACCCAGTGTGTCCTATTGATTCTTGAGCCCCTTTAAAGGAACCAGTGGAAGACACAGCAGGCTACAGCTGCTGAACTGACTTAAAACTCCAACCCTATTGAAAATCGGCAAAATAAAACCTAATCAGAAGGCAAACTTTCAGTTTTAATTCTTTGGGAATTTAACTTAGAAGGAAATTTATTCTGGGTATTAATTTCTTCTTAGCAATTTAATAATTAGAGGGTATTCTGAATGTGCAAATTTGGGTCATGTTTCCACTGCTGGCATTGTGTTATCTGGAGCATTTTTATACTGTAATTTGACTGAATAACAATTCCTTGTGAATTATAAGAATAAATACAATTTGAAATGTGCAATAGAATGGGAAATAAAAGTATAATGCAGAATAGTAGACATATTTTTGAATGTAGTCATCTTTTTACATATTTCAGATCATTCTGATGGCAAAATCTGAATTGCCCACCATGGTTCAAAGAGGATAACAAGGAGTGGTGGATGGTGACAGGGAGTGATTTTGCAAAGATGAGAATAGGGCTGATCTTCCAAACTGCAGTTTTCCTCTTCTGTACCCTGCGTTTACCACAGCCTTAAATGTCCAGGTATCAAGAAGTGAAAATCTGGAGAGCATACGAGAATCACTTACCCACACTCCTCACATTCTAGCTTCAACCCCTGACACGGGAGCTCCTGCCCTCTCCAATCTCCCCCCTCAATATCCCAAAGGAAGAAAGAGTGGCAGATATGAGTGAGAACCTGCCCTCTCTTGGAGAGAGTTAATGTGATAAAAAGCCTTCTTGTGAACTCCCTCCTTTAAAAACTCCATCTGATTCTGGTTCAAGGTGGCTGACTAGAGACATCAGACACCTGCCCTCTCTAGAAAGAAGAACCAAAATGATGAGTAGAAAATTGTACCTTGAATAGAATATCAAGGAGAGGACACTGGAGTCCAGTGGTGAACTCACAGGAAACACATGAGGTACAGGAGGAGAAGGAAGTGAGAGGCCAACTCAGCGGAGATCAGAGACTGGCAGGAGCCCAGAGGGGCTCAGTATTGTGGAGAAAGGGTGAGAGAACTTCAGTGGTCCACATCCCTGCTATGGACTGCTGCGATCCCAGCCACGGGACAGCTCCTCTACCCGCATGAACCCTGACACTAGCATGGGCAGTGATTTGGACACCCCAAAGGGCACTGCAGTGGACGGGGAACTCATGCTGTCACTAGCTCCCCACCCCAGACCTGAGCAGCTGCGGCAGGGCACCATTGTGAGAACACGCCATCTCGGGACTGCACCCTGCCCTGGGAAGCACGGCCCCTGTACCTCCACATCCCAGTAGCTCCCACACATGTCCCCCAGGGTCCACCCAGAGGGCTGCAGTGGCACAGCGCTGGGTGGACCCAAAGGCACAGCAAGGTTCCCAGTACTCTAGCCAACAGGGAGTACTACTCCCCAGGAAAAGGATGCTGCAGCGCACCAAAAAGGCAGCCCTGGAGACAAAGGAAACCAAAGTGCACCCTTTCTGGAGCCTGAGAGCTCCCTGCCTGAGGCTGTGAAAAGTGACTGCCTCCAGCAGTGGCACAAACTCTGTGCTCTGCCTCACCAACAGAGAATGAAATCCCCTTCCACTGTTAGAGCAGCCTCTGTGCTCCAGATCACACAGAGAGAAGAGGACCCCTTCTCCCACTCCACACACCACTGCAGGCCCTGCTGCGGTTGCTGCTGCCAGGGAGGCTGGGGCAGGCAAGCCAGAGGACTGCCTGACTAGGGCTGTGAGTGGTGACTGTGACCCCACTGGCAGTGTGGCCTCTGCGCCCAGGGCTCGTGGACAAAGAGCAGGGCCCCTCCACCCCCTCTGTGTGGCACTGTGGCACTGCTGCAGCACAAAGCAGGAGAGTCTGAGAGGTGTATTTTTTGGGCTATGGGTAGCATCCCCTCACTACAGCCATTGCCAATACCCACTGGCACTGCTTGGGACCCAGAGGGTAATTCCACCACTGCTACTGGAACTCGCTCACCCACCTGACCCACTGCTGCCAAGACTGGCATCCAAGCAAAAACTCCTGCTTCTGCTGAGGGAGAGCAAGGCTAGCAGTCCACTCCCTGAGCTACATTTCTCTCTGGGAGGAGCCTATCACCCCTGGCAGTAAGTCCCTAGCACAACTACACCTCCCATGAAGGAGTATTTCAGCTGTAACACCCCAGCCATTCTGGAAGCCCAACATACAGAGGTTTGAGCTTTCTCCACCACCTCTGCCACTGCCAGGCCAGGAAGGGAGCTGGAATCTGGGTGCTTTCATGTACCCCAAGGACTAAAACTACCACCTCCACTGAGGGAGGGTAGAGTGAGATGTCCTTGCCCCAAGCTGCCTGCCTCTACTGGGAGAAGCCTGCCCTATCTGAAGGTAAATCTGTGACACAGCTGCCCTCCCATGCCTGAGGACTTCAGCCATAGTCAACAGTCCTTCCAGTAGTCCAGCAAACAGCTGATTGAGCTGCTCCCACCATCTCTTCTGTAGCTGAACCAGGTTGGAAGCTGGAAATCTGGGCACTTTTGTTCCCCCAAATAACACAGACCACTGTCACTGCCAAGAAAAGGAGGTGTGAGTGGCTTGTGCACCACACAGCCGCTGCCTCTGCTAATTTCATCAAGAGGGACCTGCCAGTCCTGTGGAAGACTCATAGTGCATCTCCCTTCTCCGGCCAGAGCATTGTTCTGGACCAGAAGATTATACCACCCTTTTCTATCACAGAGATGCTTGAGGGCAAGTTTGCTGGCCCAGTCTTGGTCTGGTCCTTCCAAAATTCAAGTATACCATTCTGGAGCCTGGGGAATGGGGCTTACCTAACCTAGACCACCACTCCTGGCATTTGAACACTCACCTAGGGATCTGAGGTCCAACCAACCCAAATTTCCAGCAACACCACAGTGACTACCTACCTGCATGAGCCAAAAGGCAGTGTACTCCTCCCTCTCTACACTGAAGAACAGAGTTCCTGGCAGAGAAGATCAGGTGAACTGCAAAGCTGTCTGTTTTGAGCTGAGGAAGAGCTTCCAGATGAGAAGGAACCAGCATAAGAACTATGGCATTATGAAAAAGCAGGCTGTTTTGACACCCCCAAAAGATAATACTAGCTCTCCAGCAATGGACTCCAACCAAAAGGAAATTTTTGAAATGTCAGATACAGAATTCAAAATAAGGATCACAAGTAAGCTCAATGGGATCAATAAAAAGTTGAAAACCAACACAAAGAAACAAAAAAAAATAATTAAGGACATGAATGAAAAAATTCACTACAGAGATAGATACTTAAAAAAAATAACAGAAATTCTGGAAATGAAAGAGTCATTTAGGGAGATTCAAATACAGTGGAAAGTTTTAACAAGAAACTATACCATGCAGAAGAAAGAATTTCAGAGCTTGAAGCTAAGGCCTTTGAATGAACTCAGTAAGTCAAAAATAAAGACAAAAACAATCAAAACAAATGAACAATGTCTTCAAGAAATATGTGATTATGTAAAACACCCAAACATAAGAATCATAGGTACCCCTGAGGGAGAAGAAGAAAAAGCAAAAAGCATGGAAAACCTATTTGAGGGAATAATGGAAGAAAACTTCCTTGTTCTTGTTACAGATTTAGATATCCGAATAAAAGAAACTCAGTGAACTCCTGGAAGATTCATTGCAAAAAGGACACCACTAAGACACATAGTTATCAGACTGGCCAAAGTCAACATGAAGTAATAAATCCTACTAGTTATGAGGTGAAAGGAACTAGCAACATACAAAGGGAAATCAATCAGACTAACAGCAGACATTTCAGCAGAAACTTTACAAGTCAGAAGGGATTGGGGTCCTATCTTTAATCTTCTTAATCAGAAGAGTTCTCAGAGAAGAATTTCATATCCTGAAAAACTAAGTTGCATAAATGAAGGAGAAATAAAAGTCTTTCCCAGACAAGCAAACACTGAGGGAATTTGTCACCACCAGACCGACCCTTCAAGAAATGCAGAAAGGAGTTTTAAGCATTGAAATGAAAGGTACTCAACAATATAAAAACACACAAAAGTTAAAAAAAGAAACCACTCACAGCTTTTATAAAACAATAACACAAGGGAAAATACAAAGCAACTAATTAACAATCAACATAATGTCTGGAACACTATCTCACATATCAATATATAACATTAAATGTAAATGGGCTAAATGCCCCACTTGGAAGACATAGATTGGTGGAATGGATAAAAAAAAAAAAAAGCCCAAATATCTGTTGTTTCCAAGAGACTCACTTAATGTGTAAAGATACTCACAGACTCAAGGTAAAGAAGTGGAAAAAAATATTCCATGCAAATGGGAAACCACAAGTGAGCAAGAGTAGCTGTTCTTATATCAGATAGAACAAATGTTAAATCAACAACAGTAAAAAAGACAAAGATGGGGAGGGGGAAAAAAATGGCGGTCTGATAGAGTCCGCCCACCTCACTGCTCCCAGGGAAGGAGGTGAAAAACGCCATCGGCTGCCTGCGCGTGCAGACCGCTCACTCTGAAAACAGCATTGTGAATTACAGAAATACATTGTGGGATGCTCAGCCCAAGAAAACAGGTGACAAAATCATTCACAAAGATCCGAGAGTGCAGGGAGTGCAATAGAGCCCAGAGCGCGGGAAGGACATGCTCGCCAGGTCAGTGCAGTGCGACCTGACCCCCAGGCAGTCACGCACCTTCCCCACAGACTTCCCATCCACTCAGTCAGGGACAAGCCCAGAGTTGGGGCAAACCTTTTGCTGGAGACAGCAGCCTCTGTGGAGAGGAAGCAATTGCGAGAGCCAAACGGACCTCTCAGTTGCAATATACAGGGACTGCTCAGGGGTGGGTAGGGACTGGGTGGAGATACAGCTTCTCAGGACAGTACACGAGAATCCATAGGACAGCACCACACCACTGGAAGTCAGCAGGACCAGGCCCAGGAGTTTAACAGAGAGCAGGACACACCCTTAGGGGCTGCCGGCAATTGCTTCCGTGGGACACAGGCCAGTTGAGAAAAGCGGTGTTCCCAGGCATGATCTGAGTCCTGCTGTGCACCAGGCTGGGGGAAGCAGCCATCTTTAAAGCCTCCCACCTGGAGCTGTGAGCCGGGTCTCTAGCTCCACCCCGTCCTGGCCCGGGGGCTCTTCCACTGGGGTGTGACAGGCTTTGCCCTTGGCAGCCAGGGACAGCTACATGCATGGGTTCCAGGTGGGACGAGATCCCAGAACTGTAGTAGCAGGACCTTTGTGTATTGGAAACAGTTTGCAGCCCATCCATCCGGTCCTGCCACCCTGGCTCTGGCCTCCCATGAGTCCGCTACATGCTGGTCATAGTGCCCAATTTTCAGGTCCCAGCCCTCCTGTACCCCGGACATCAGTCATTTTGAAGGTTGCGGGTTATACTGACTCATTTTGTATAACTGCCGGTTCTCATGGCAACCAAATGCCTCAAGAGCCACAGGCTGAACCAGAGAAGCTCCCCATAACCCTGCCCACTTCATTAGGGAATTTTGCTCCATCCAAGAGTGCCTCCAGTGGCCACTATTCCCCCCATGGGAACATCCCCCTGGTGGAGACTTCTGGGGATAGAGACACCCACCCGCCTCACCTTGGGGTCTAGCGATGAAAAAGGGGTGCACAATTGGAGATCCCCCTACCAGCCAGTATCATGCGGAGATGCAATTCAGAGGGACAGACACACGCAGCTAGATAAGCAACCTCTGAGCTGTATAGAATTTTTCCAATTCAGCTCTCATGCTGCAGCCAAAAGAAATTGTGTTTCTACCTGCACATCAGGAGGAGCAGGGTCAAAGTAACCCCTAGGAGCTACAAGGCCCCTCCCAAAGCTCGGGGCTTTCGCATACCCCAACTGGGGGATCAGAGTCTGCCACAGACATAAGAGAATACCTAGCTATTAGGGAGCTGTGGATTCATACCCTCAAGTACAATCCACCAGCTTGGAGCTCAAGCTGGGAGGACAATCTCACTATACTCCACCAGGAAGAGGAGAAGACAAAAGGTCAGAGGTAACCCAAGATCCATCAAATTTGCTAAAATACACCTAAGGCAATACAGGCCACTACTCCTCTCCCTGGCTCTGCCAAGGAATGAACCTTGAGGGCTGGAGACAGGGCTATAAACTAGCCTTAACACCCCCAGCTCTTGACCAAGAGGCCAGATGAGAAAAAACCCATGAGAGAACTCAGGAAACATGAAAAATCAGAGTGAAAATTCACCCCCAAAAGAAATCATCAGTTTCTCAGCAATGGATACCAACTCAAATGAAATGGGTAGAATGACAGAAGAGGAATATTGTTTATGGATTATAAGAAAGCTCAGTGAAATTCAAGAGAAAACTGAATCCCAGCACAAAGAAACCACAAGAAAAATGCAAGAAATGAATGAAAAATTTTCCAAAGAAATAGAAGTATTATGGAAAAATCAAATAGAAATTCTAGAAATGAAAGAAGCATTTGAGGATCTACAAAACACAGTGGAAAGTCTTAAGAATAGGCTGGACCACACAGAGGAAAGAATTTCAGAGCTAGAAGACAACTCCTATGTGATAAATAAATCAGTCAAAGAGAAAGAAGACAAAAATAAGAGGCATGAACAAAACACACAAGAAATGTGGGATTATGTAAAGAGGCCACACATAAGGATCATAGGCATCCCTGAGTGAGAGGAAGAAAATTCACATTGGCTGGAAAATCTATTTGAAGGAATAATAGAGGAAAATTTCCATGGCCTAGCCAGAAATCTTGATAACCAAGTACAAGAAGCACACAGGACTCCTGGGAAAGTCAATGTGAACAGGCATTCACCATGCCACATAATTATTAGACTGACCAAAGTAAACACAAAAGAGGCACTCCTCAGAGCTGTAAGGTGAAAAGAGCAGGTAACCTACAAAGGGAAACCTATCAGATTAACTGCAGATTTCTACGCTGAAACCTTTCAAGCTAGAAGGGAATGGGGAGCCATCATCAGTCTCCTAAAACAAAACAAAGGCCAACCCAGAATTCTGTAGTCTGCCAAACTAAGCTTCCTATATGAGGGAGAAATAAACACTTTCCCAGACAAGCAATCACTGACAGAATTTGCAAAGTCCAGACCTGCCTTGCAAAAAGTGCTTAGACCTGCATTGTACACTAACCAGCACAACAGACACCCACCAATGTAAACCTACTCAAAAGCTAAAACTCCAGAAACCAGATTTCACAGTGACTCAAGAGGTAAAACAGAACAAGAGACTACCCATTAGAATAAACAGAAATCTACCCCAAATATCAATTCTCTCAATAAATGTGAATGGCTTGAATTGCCCATTGAAGAGACATAGGCTGGCTGAATGGATTAAAAAATACAAGCCAAGTATCTGCTGTCTCCAGGAAACACACCTCACACACAAGGACACATTCAGAATCAAGGTGAAAGGATGGAATACAATTTTCCAGGCTAATGGAAACCAAAAGAAATCTGGAGTATCCATCCTTATTTCAGATGATATAAACTTTAAAGCAACAAAAGTAAAGGACAAAAATGGACACTATATAGTGGTGAGGGGTTAATCTTAAAAGAGGATTTAACAATCCTAAACATTTATGCACCCAACACAGGAATGCCCAGGTACATAAAGCAAATACAGCTTGATCTAGACAACATAATAAATAGCAATGCCATAATAGCAGGGGACTTCAACACCCCACTGACGGAACCGGACAGATCCTCCCAACAGAAAATAAGCAAAGAAACAATGGACCTAATCAGGACTCTAGAACATTTGGGCCTAACAGATATCTACAGAACACTCCACCCAAATAACACTGAATATACATCCTTCTCATTGGCTCATGGAACTTTGTCTAAAATTGATCACATCCTAGGCCACAAAACAGATCTCAACACATTCAAAAAAATAGAAATCATACCATGTATCTTTTCAGACTTTAGCAGAATAAAATTAGAAATCAATTACAACAGAAACACACATCTTCATTCAGAAACATGGAAATTAAACAATCTGTTGCTGAATTACTATTGGGTCACGGAGAAGATTCAAATGGAAATCAAAAGATTCTTAGAACTAAACAATAATGGGGACACAAGTTATCAAAATCTGTGGGGTACAGCAAAAGCAGTCCTGAGAGGAAAACTTATCGCCTTGAATGCCCACATCCAAAAGACAAAAGGTCACAAATCAGTAAACTAATGAATCATCTTAAGGAAATGGAAGAGGAAGAGCAAAGCAATCCTAAAGCCAGCAGAAGAAAAGAAATAACCAAGATCAGAGCAGAACTAAATGAAATTGAGAAGAAAAGAACAATACAGAAGATTAATAAAATGAAAAGTTGGTTCTTTGAAAATATAAACAAAATAGACAGGCCACTTGCCAGGCTGATCAGAAGCAGAAAGGAAAGGACTCTAATAAGCTCAATTAGAAATGAAAAAGGAGAGGTCACAACTCATATCATGGACATTCAAAACATCTTCTTCACATATTACAAAATCTCTATACCCAAAAATATGAAAACATGGAGGAAATGGACAAATTCTTAGAAACATACCACTTCCCTAGGCTCAACCAGGAAGAAATAGAATTTATAAACAGACAAATATCAAGGACTTAAATTGAAGCAGTAATAAAAAATCTTCCAACAGAAAAAGTCCTGGACCAGATGGGTTCACACCTGAATTCTACCAAGCCTACAAAAAAGAACTGGTGCATATACTGCAGAAATTATTTGAAAATATCCAGAAGGATGGAATCCTCCCAAACTCATTCTACAAAGCCTATATGACCTTAATACCAAAGCCAGGAAAGGACGCAACAAGAAAAGAAAACTACAGACCAATATCCCTTATGAATACAGATGTAAAAATTCTCAATAAAATCCTAGCAAACCAAATTCAAATGTACATCAAAAAAATAATTCATCACGATCAGGTGGGCTTCATCCCCGAGATGCAGGGATGGCTCAACATACACAAATCTATAAATATAATTCACCACATAAATAAAAGCAAGCACAAAGATTATATGATCCTTTCAATAGATGTGAAGAGGCTTTTGACAAAATCCAGCATCCTTTTATGATGAGAACTCTTAACAATATAGACACAGATGGCTCATACCTCAAAACTATTAAAGCCATATATGATAAACCCACAGCCAATATCATACTGAATGGGGAAAAATTGAAAGCATTCCCCCCTAAAACTGGAACCAGACAAGGTTGCCCACTATCTCCACTTCTATTCAACATAGTGCTGGAAGTCCTGGCCAGAGCACTCAGACAAGAGAGAGGAATCAGGGGCATCCAAATGGGGGCAGAAGAGGTCAAACTTTCACTATTCGCAGACGACATGATATTATATCTAGAAAATCCCAAAGATTCAACCAAGAGATTACTGGAATTGATAAATGAAATCAGCAAAGTCTCAGGATACAAAATCAATGCACACAAATCCATAGCCTTCATATATGCTAATAATAATCAAGCCAAGAAACAAATTAAATACATAATACCTTTTGCAATAGCACCAAGGAAAATTAAATATTTAGGAACATATCTAACTAAGGAGGTGAAAGACCTATACAGAGAGAATTACAAAACACTGAGAAAAGAAATTGCAGAGGATGTAAACAGATGGAAAACCCTACCATGCTTTTGGATAGGTAGAATCAACATTGTAAATATGTCTTTGCTACCTAAAGTGATTTACAGAATCAATGCAGTCCCTATCAAAATACCAACATCAATTTTTGCTGATCTAGAAAAAATAATTCTACGCTTCGTGTGGAACCAGAGAAGACCCCATCTAGCCAGAGCAATCCTAAGCAAAAAGAACAAATTGGGAGGCATCTGTCTACCAGACTTCAAACTATACTATAAGGCTATAGTAACCAAAACAGCATGGTACTGGCACAAGAACAGAGACGTAGACCAATGGAACAGGACTGAGAACCCAAATATAAAACCAACCTCATACAGTCACCTGATCCTTGACAAATTCCAGAAAAATGTACACCAGGGAAAAGATTCCCTATTCAATAAACAGTGCTGGGAAAACTGGATGGCCATATGTAGAAGACTGAAACTGGACTCACACCTCTCACCTCTCACAAAAATCAACTCACAATGGATAACAGATCTAAACCTAAGACATTGAACCATAAGAACTCTCAAAGAAAATGTTGAAAAACTCTTATGGACATTGGCCTAGGCAAAGAATTTATGAAGAAGACCCCCAAAGCAATCACAGCAGCAACCAAAATAAATACATGGGACCTGATCAAATTAAAAAGCTTCTGCACAGCCAAGGAAACTATCACTAGAATGAACAGACAACCTACAGAATGGGAGAAAATATTTGCATGCTACACCTCTGATAAAGGGCTGATAACCAGAATCTATACAGAACTCAGGAAAATCAACAAGAAAAAATCAAACAACCCCATTAAAAAATGGGCAAAGGACATGAACAGAAACTTTTCAAAAGAAGACAGAATAATGGCCAATGAGCATATAAAAAATTGCTCAACTTCTCTAATCATCAGGGAAATGCAAATCAAAATCACAATGAGATATCACTTAACCCCAGCGAGATTGGCTCATATCAAAAAATCCCAAAACAACAAATGTCGGTGGGGATGTGGACAGATAGGAACACTCATACACTGCTGGTGGGACTGCAAATTAGTACAACTTCTATGGAAAGTAATATGGAGATACCACAAAGAATTAAAAGTAGAACTACCATTTGATCCAGCAATCCCACTACTGGGTATTTTCCCAAAGGAAAAAAAGACATTCTATAATAAAGACATCTGCACTCGAATGTTTATAGTAGCACAATTCACAATTGCAAAGATGTGGAAACAACCCAGGTGCCCATCAATACATGAGTGGATTAATAAAATGTGGTATACCATGGAGTATTACTCAGCAATAAAAAACAACAGTGAATTAACACAGCTGGTATTATCCTGGTTGGAGCTAGAGCCCATTCTTTGAAGCGAAGCGTCACAAGAATGGAAAAACAAGCACCACTGGTACTCACCATGAAATTGTTACTAACTGATCAACACTTACATCACACACAGCAATAATATTCATCAGGGGCGGGTAGGTGGGGGTGTGGAGGGAATGGGGAAACTCTCACTGACTGGATGCAGGGAGCACAGTTTGGGAGATGACCATAATTGTAGCTCACGGGCAATTGATGGGCAATTGATTGATGACACGGGCAATGCATGGGCAATGTATATAGCCAAAGTGTTGTACCCCCATAATATTCTGAAATAAAAAAAAAAAGATGGTCATTATATGATAAAGGGATCAATTTAACAAGAAGGCATAACAACACTAAATATATATGCATCTAACACCAGAACTCCCAGATTGATAAACCATATACTATTAGACTTAAGAAAAGAAATAGACAGCAACATAATAATAGTGGGAGACTTCAAAACTCCGCTGATGGAGCTAGACAAATCATCCATGCAGGAAATCAACAGAAAAACACTGGACTTAAATGATACTCTAGAACAAATGGACCTAAAAGAATATTCTACCAAAAAACCACAGAATACACATTCTTCTTATCAGCACTTGGAATATTTTCCAAGATAGACCATACGCTAGGCCACAAAATAAGTCTCAGAAATTTTAAAAAATTGAAATCATATCATGTACCTTCTCAGACCACAGTAGAATAAAACTAGAAATCAATTCCAAGAGGAACAATGAAAACTATACAAATACATGAGAATTAAACAACATACTCCTGAATGATCTTTAGGTCAATGACAAAATCAAGATAGAAATCAAAAAAATTTTTTAATTGAATGACAATGGTAACTTAAGTTACCAAAATCTCTGGGATATAGCAAAAGCAATGCCAAGAAGTTTATAGCACTAAATGTCTATAAGAAAAAGATAGAAAGCTGATAAATTAGCATCCTAATATCACACCTCAAGGAAATAGGAAACAAGAACAAACCAAACCCAAAGCTAGCAGAATACAAGAAATAACAAAGATCAGAGTAGGACTAAATGAAATTGAAACCAAAAAAAATACAAAGGATCAATGAAGCAAAAAGTTGTTTCTTTGAAAAGGCAAAACTGAAAAACCACTAGCTAGATTAACCAAGAATAGAAGAGAGAGGATTCACATAAGCTCAATCAGAAATGGAAATGGAGACCTTACAACTGATACCACAAAAATACAAAAGACCATCCAAAACTACTAGGAACACCTCCACCCACACAAACTACAAAATCTAGAGAAAATAGATAAATTCCTGGAAACATACAATCTCCAAAGCTTGAATGAGGAAGAAATAGAAATCCTGAACAGACCAATAATGAGTAGCAAGATTGAATCAGTAATAAAAAATCTCCCAACTCAAAAAAAGCTCAGGACCAGATGGATTCGCCACTGAATTCTACCAGACCTGCAAAGAAGAACTAGTACCGATCCTACTGAAACTGTTCCAAAAGATCAAGGAGGAAAGAATCCTCTCTAATTCATTCTACAAAGCCTGATACCAAAGCAAGGAGAGGACACAACAAAAAAAGAAAACAACAGACCAATATCCTTGATGAACGTAGATGCAAAAATCCTCAACAAAATACTAGCAAATCGAAAAGCACATCAAAAAGATCATTCACCATGATCAAGTGGGTTTCATCCCAGGGATGCAAGGATGATCCAACATATGCAAGGTAGTAAATATAATTCACCACATAAACAGAATTAAAAACAAAAACCATATGATCATCTGAATAGAAGCAGAAAAAGCATTTAACAAAATCCAACATCCCTTCATGATAAAAACTCTCAACTAGGCATAGAAGGAATATACCTCAAAATAATAAAAGCCATATATAACAAACCCATAGCCAACATAATGCTGAATGGGTAAAAGTTGAACGAATTCCCCCAAAGAACTGGAACAAGACAAGAACAAGACAAGAATGCCCACTTTCACCACTTCTATGCAATATAGTACTGGAATTCCTAGCCAGAGTAATCAGGCAAGAGTAAGAAATAAAGGGCATCCAAATCAGAAAAGAAGAAGTCAAACTATCTCTGTTTGCTGATGATATGATCTAATACCTAGAAAACCCTAAATACTCCTCCAAAAGACTCCTAGAATTGATAAATGAATTTACTAAAGTCTGGTTATAAAATCAATGTATAAAAATCAGTGGCAGTTCTATAAACTAACAACCAAGCTGAGAATCAAATCAAGAACTCGATCCCACTGACAATAGCTACAAAAGAAATAAAATATTTAGAATATACTTAACCAAGGAGGTAAAAGATCTCTATAAGAAGAACTACAAAACACTAATGAAAGAAATTGTAAACAATACAAATGGAAAAGCATCCCATCCTCATGGATTAGAAGAATCAATATTGTCAAAATTCCATACTGCCCAAAGTAATCTATGCAGATTCAATGCAATTCCTACCAAAATACCAACATCTTTTTTCAAAGAATTAGAAAAAACAACCCTACAATATATATGGAACCAAAAAAGAACACGAATAGCCAAAGCAATCCTAAGCAAAAAGAACAAATCTGGAGGCACCACATTACCCAACTTCACATTATACTACAAGGCAACAGTAACCAAAACAGCATGGTACTGGTATGAAAGTAGATACACAGACCAATGGAACATAATAGAGAACCCAGAAATAAAGCCAAATACCTATAACCAACTGATTTTCAGCAAAGCAGACAAAAACATACACTGGGGAAAGGACATTCTATTCAGTAAATAGTCCTGGGAAAATTGGATAGCCTCATGCAGAAGAATGAAAATGAATGCCCATCTCTCACCATACACAAAAATTAATTCAAGATGGATTAGATGCTTAAATGTAAGACCTGGAACCATAAAAAATATTAAAAGAAAAGCTAGGAAACACTATCTTTGACATTGGCCTAGGTAGAGAATTTATGACTAAGATCCCAAAAGCAAATACAACAAAAACAAAAATAAATAAATGGGACTTTATTAAACTAAAAATCTTCTCCACAGCAAAAGAAATAATCAATAGAGCAAATATACAACCTATGGAATAGGAGAAAATATTTGCAAGCTATACATCTGACAAAAGTCTAATGTCCAGAATATTAGTCTTTTGTTAAGGAACTCAAACAAATCAGCAAAAAAAAAAAAGTGGACAAGAGACATGAATAGATATTTTTCAAAAGAAGAGAAACAAATGGCCAACAAACACGTGAAAAAATGCTCAACATCACTAATCATCAGGGAAATACAAATTAAAACCACAATGAGATATTACCTTACTCCAGTCAGAATGGCTACTATTAAAAAGTCAAAAAACAATAGATGCTGGTGCAGATGTGGTGAAAAGGGAACACTTATACACTGTTGGTGGGAATGTGAATTAGTACAACCTCTACAGGAAACAGTATGGAGATTTCTCAAAGAACTAAAAGTAGATCTACCATTCAATCCAGCAATCCCACTACTAAGAATCCACACCAAGGAAAAGAAGTCATTTTATATAAGCAACATCTGCACCCATATGTTTATCATGGCACAGTTCACAATTGAAAAAATATTAAACTAACCTAAATGCCCATCAACTGATGGTTGGATAAAGAAAATGTGATATATATATGTGTGTATATATATATATCATGGAGTGTTACTCAGCCATTTAAAAGAATGAAATAGTATCTTTTGCAGCAACTTGGATGGAACTACAGGCCATTATCCTAAGCAAAGTAACCCAGGAACAAAAAACCAAATGCCACATGTTCTCACTTATAAGTGAGAGCTAAGCTGTGGGCATGCATGGTCATACAGAGTGACATGATGGACATTGGAGACTCAGAAAGGGGAGAAGGAGGGAGTTGCAGGATGAAAAAATACCTATTGGGTACAATGTATACTATTCAGGTGATGAGTATGCTAAAAGCCTAGACTTCTTTCTCTGCTATGCAGTTTATCCATGTAACCAAAAAACATTTGTATCCCCTAAATCTATTAAAATAAAAAAAGGAGGAAAACAAAAAACCTCCATCTTCCTGTGGCTACAGTGACTATATCCTCTTCATAATATTTATCCCATTTTTTTTTCAGTACCTTTCACCAGCTCCACTCCTTCCATACATTCCTTCAGTGAGTTGTTCTCCAGGACAACATCTTTGGTTCTTTTAGAGTTTTTCTAAAATGCAAATGAAGACATATCACTCTTCAGCTGAAAATCTTTCAATGGTTTCCTTAGCTTTCAGAGTAAAATATGAACTCTTCAGCTTAGTCTCTGAAGGTCTTTATGATATTTGTGTTAGTCCATTTTGTGTTGCTATAAAGCAGATTCCTGAGGCTGGGTAATTTATAAAGAAAAGAGGTTTACTTGGCTCGTGATTCTGCAGGTTGTACAAAAAGCATAGTGTCAGCATCTTCTTTTGGTGAGGGTTTCAGGGAGCTTCCAATCAAAGCAGAATGCAAAGGGGGAGCAGGAGTGTCACATGGTGAGAGAGGGAACAAGAGAGAGGTGCCAGGCTCTTTTAAACAATCTGCTCTCGAATGAACTCAGTCATTAGTGTGGGGAGGGCACCAAGCCATTGGGATGCATGAGGGATCCACCCCCATGACCCAGATACTTCCCACTAGGCTCCCCCTCCAACACTGGGGTTCAAATTTCTACATGAGATTTGGAGGGGCCAAACATCCAAACCATATCAATATGGTTCCTGATGGTCTCTTTTAAATAAATGAGGAGAGACATGATCAAATTTACAGATCTGAAATATCACCCTGATAGCAATGTGGGTGAACATAATAGGTACCCAGTAAATATTTGTTGAATGAATGGAGGAAAGAAAGAATAAGGATGTGAGACCCTAACTGAATGATGTGTTGGACAAAGTGAAGAGGGAAGAGTCATCCAAGAGATAATATGGAGGTAAACTCTGCAGCAAGGGTGACTAATTAAACAGAGCTGAGAGACTGGAGGGGAGAGTGATATCCAGATTTTTTGTTTAGTTGATGGTATTATTTTTCAAGACAGAGAATCACAAGGAAGAACAATTTTAAGGGAGAATTCAATAATTCAGTTTTTAAAATACTGGCCCTGGAGTTTTCAACTATAGCCCAATAGGAATTCTTTGCTCCATCCATTTGAAATCATTTACCTGAACACATAATGGTGTTTTATGCTTTCTCTGCATCTGTCGTACCTGTTCTGACCACCTTGAGTGCCTTTCCCGTCTTCTGCTCCTTACACTTTTTCATTCTTTGAAACTTTTTTAAGCATCCTGTCCTCTAGAAAGTTTACCATGCTTCTTCTCTCAATCCATAGTCAAATTAGATCCATTCATTTATGCATTCTAGTTAGTCTACTCATTACACATTTATTAAGCACCTACTATGTGCTATGCACTCTCCCTAATCTGTTTCCCCACCTCTAAAATAATATTTAACACATTACACTGTAATAATTCATTTATAACATATCTCCTCCATATACTATAAGCTCTTTAAATATAGGTACACTGTCTTATTTGATTTGATTTTCTTAGAACCTAGCCCATTATTAGGCACATAGAAGTTGATAGAGGTTTCTTAGAAAATGATTGTGAAGGAATGAATGCAAGAAACCTATTGATAGGTATAGATGTTAAACTCTGGGCAATGGTCCCTTTGAGAATCTTATCCTTGTAGACTCTACTCTTGAGAAAGACAAGAAAACAGACATAACATAATGCCAAATGTCAAAAATCAAACTGTGCATCAATCTGAAGGAAGTAGGCACTACTGGGACTGATAAGCTAATAGGCCTTACAAGAAACAGCAAGTAGTTGCAATAGGCCATCTCTCAAGTCAGCTTCACAAATGCTAAGCAATTACCTGGAGCATATTTTATGTATCATTAAGAGTGAATTTCTCTGAGCCAGGGTTGGATTCCTAAAGGAGTAGAACTCAATGAAATATTGCTAGTATTATCATTAGTAGGTCTTTATTGAATTGTGAATGACTATTCCATTACCTTAAAGTATGTCACAATTTTATCATCACTGTAAATCCATAACTTTCTTTGGCTACTCAATATTACTCTGTTTTAAAAATTCTTATAACTTTACTGTTTCAAAATCAAGTTATAATTTGTCACATTTTTTCTGGATACAAATAAACAAGGTACACAAAAATTGCCACTTGATTTTATTTTCACATGATTTAATAAGTTGTCCAAGTTTATCCAACAAGATCAAGATGGTTTAGTTATTAATTATTTTTTAATTTGTTTAACTTAACTTTAAATGGTCTATTTTAAGAGAGATGTACACTCATTCATTAGCATTTCATTATAAGTATTCTTAAAATATGATTTGTTTGTACATACAGCTATTAAAGGAGTGAATTAAAATACGACATATGTTTGAGGGCAAAATAGCAAACACACATAGTGTTATGATACAAAAGTAGTAAAATTCATCTTTTAAGCATAATTTTTAACTGGATATGTATGTAAGTCATCGAAATATGTAAGTGTGTTAAAAAATCATAGGATTTTCACTCGCCCCCTGGATAAGAAGGATTTGAAAGGCTAAAGATAAACAAGAAAAATTTACAGAATATGACTGATTGGTTATGAGAACAAATGTTGCTAGCCTGGTTAACTACACAAATACAATAACCATTGGTAAACAGGAAAATAAAAAGCAAGAAGAAAAAATTTATCAAAAAAGCAAATGAGCTTGGCCTTAAAGACATTGAATTGGATTGTTGTAGTAGGATATCAAAATGGCAGCAAACATTCATACAGTGCCTAGAGATGTGAGAGTGGAATTCAGCAGGGCGATAATGACTGAAATAAAAATCACATATGAGAATCTTTTATACGGGATAAGGATGCATGACACGGTTAAGCACTCAGAGAGCGGAGATTTAGAGCAAGAGGGCAGAGGTCAATGGAATAAGTGAAGGAGAAGCAATCAGACACAGAGAAGAGACGTGGCTGAGATGGCACCGGGACAGCATAGAGTTCACTCAGCTGGGTCCCGAGTCAGAAGCCATTGAACACTTGGGTAAGACTGGAGGTTACCAGCTCAGTCTGGGGCGTGGTGGTTACAGAACACCACACTTTCCTCCCTGGAGTCAAAAACACAATAAAGAGGTGACCCCTCAGGCTCTTTATTCTGTTTTTCATGTGCCACTTCTACTTGATGGTAAAAGGTAAAAAATACTCACTCCCCAAAACACTCTACCCCAAATACCATATTGGCTGCAGGGTGTGCATTTTTCTCAGAGAGGCCTTTTGGTAACTGTCCTGTTCAAAAACCATAAATTCATTTCATTATCAAAGGCACCCTCCACCAAGCTCCAAACAAAAAATCATCTTGCTTTATCAAATACTTCCCCTTGCTTGAGGGAAGAAGGAGGAGTATATTAACCAGAATAGGCTAAGAGGCTGTAACAACCCCAAAACCTAAGTGAATTAACAAAACAAAAGTTTATCTTTTTCTCACAAAGTCTTCCGTAGTTTAACCAATTCTTCAAGGAAAGTGTCCTCTCTGTAGTCACTCAGCAGTTCAAGAAACTTTGATCTTATGACACCACTGTTTCCACATATGATCTGTGTGCCCACCACTGAAGGAAGAAAAAGAAGCTAGAAGATTGTGCAAGCGTTGTGGTGGTTTTATTGTGTATCAACTTGGCCAATCTGAAAATGTTTCTCAGAACCCCTTTTCTCTGCAAGTTTCCATATTAGAAGTAACCAAAAAAGAAGTTCCCACAAGATTTGGAAGGCAGAAGTGAAATAGCAGTGGTTATACTCTGAGAGTCATCATAGCTAGGGATAGAGAGAGACAGATGCAAAGCTATCAGCAGATTCTACCCTATGGTTTCTCCCCACACTAAGAGATAAATGCAGAAGTGCAGAGGATTCTAGCTTCTTCTTCTTCACCCTCACTCCATGGCCAGCTCTTTTTCCTGACTGCCATCCCTTCTAATCAACAATAGGACCCAGCCTACTGTCAGACACAGAGGCAACAGCCTTCTACGGACTTCTCCAGGAGTTTTCCTTCACTGTTCCACACTGGCAGGTGGACCTAGCTGGTTTCACGTAGTCCCTAACAACCACCAATTTATCCACCGGTACCAGTGCTTCAGAAGTGCTTTTCATTGATCTTCAAATCCCCCTTTTATACCCTTATTTCACCAATATTTCCCACAATTGTGTAAATTCTTGTTTAATAATAAATCCCTTGTTCCATGATACTTATAGGGGTACTGCTTTCCTGACTGACACTAACTACTGCAATTATTGGTACCAAGAATAGTTCCAGGGCAACAGAAGTTTAAGAATGAGAACAAAGAATTAGTTCTCTGACTAAATAGTAATAAAGGCCTTAATGACCCTGCTGTAAAGGGAGCTCTGGTATTCTGTAACACAAAGTGGCAAAAAAAGTCCCTTAAATTATCACCTGTGCTCAAAGACCTAAAGAAGGCAAGGCTTTGGATGATCAAGTATTTGCTATAATAGAACAATTTAAATCAAATAAAAGTATAATGGGTAGGTTTTTTGTTCTAAGTACACTATAAAACTTGGAGGAAAAATGATTAGCTTAGGATATTGATTAAATTCCCATCTCAAGGCCTGGTAAGGAAACAGAAACTTTCTCTGTCTTCCCCAAAAGTTACCCTTATTTCCTCAGCTGTAGGTCAAGATTTCTGGAAATAAAACCCAAAGTCTAATTCAGTGGGTGACTTAATTACAACCTCAACTGAATTCCTAACATCATAGTGAGAGCATTAATTGGGAAAAAGTGTGACCCTAAAAAATATAATGGGAAAATTCCAATGAAGTACAAGACTCTAATTCCCTAGGTTGTACTCATCTTCCTTTTCCAGTAAAAGCAGCACTTTCCCCCAGTGAAATACAGAAATGGCCTTCCTTGAGGTAGCTATCTTGCAGGGACCTACCCACTCAAGACTAACTCCCACCAACTCTCCTTGCTTCTAGACCTGCAAACTGGACTTAAGTCCCAGCAAGCTCCAGGTCAGGTTCAAAATAAGTACCATTCCCACCCAAAGATTTGCAAGATTTTTGCCATTTTTTAGCAACAGAAACCTGAGTAAATATATATCATAATGGATCATCAGAGTGTTTAGTTATGGTAGAAGGAACATTATGTTTGGTTTGGCTGATATGGCAAGGCTCAATTGGAGATCTTACTACCAAAGAGAAGGTGACAAAGGCTATTGTAATAGGTATCAAAGTCAAAGCAGTAATTAAAATAGTTTAACCATTAGAGATCCTTGAAATTTGACAATTTATCATGGTGTATGTAAGTTGGGCAAACTATTGCTGTCTCGTTTGATTTATATAAGCAGAAAATATCTAAGGAATGGAGAAGAGATGTCTGACTTGAAACATTATAAGAGAGTCACAGTGTCTTACCCAAGTCCAAGACTTGAGGCAGTTCACAAACCCACAGCCCCTTGAATGAAAGGAAGCCTGAGCCTTTGAGGAAGGACTCCAATACACAGCCAAATGCTATATTATAAATCTTTTTCTTAACCCTTCCTAAGGAACATGTGACTTTTGATCAGGGTAACCATGCATTGAAGAGGAGAAAACAACTAGACTTTGGGGTATTGTTGGACACTGGCTCTGAACTGACATAATTTCTAAGGACCCAAAACACCATTGTAGACTACCAGTCAGTTGTGGTATAGGCTAATGGAGGTCAGATAATTAATAAAGTTTTGAAAAGGGTCTATCTCATCAGTGTGTCCCTAAAGTCAACCCATGTGCCCACTTCTGGAATGCATTATTGGAAAAGACATAATAAGCAACTGGCAGAATCTCCACATTAGTTTCCTGACTCATGGAGTAAGGACTGCTGTGGTGAGGAAGGCCAACTAGAAATCTCTAGAACCACCTCTATCAACCAAAATAATAAAATAAAGGCAGTTCTTCATTCCTGGGTTTATTTCAGGTATAAGTGCTAACATCAAGGACTTTAAGGATACAGAGGTGGTGATTCCTACCACATTTCTATTCAACTTGCCTATTTGGCCTTTGCAAAGGATAGATGGATCTCAGAGAATGGCAATGTATTATTGTAAACTTAAACTGGTAATGACTCCTACTGCAGCTTCAGCTCCGTATGTGATTTCTTTACTAAAGCAAATCAACACATTCCCTGGTTTCTGATATGCAACTACTGATCCTAGGAATGCTTTTATTTGATGCACCACTATGAATCTACTTCAGGGCTACATCAACTCTGCTGTCCTATTTTATACTTTATTTTACTGGGACCTTCTTTGATCATCTCTCCATTACACAAGACATCATGATGGTCTACATTGATGATACCATGCTGATTAGACCTGGTTGAGCAGGAAGTAGCAGCTACTTTAAACACCTTCATAAAATACTCATATGCAAAAAAATTTCAGAAAAATTTACATGGGTGTAGTGATCAGAATCATGTTGTTATATCCCTTCCAAGGTGAAGCATAAGCTGCTTAACTTGGCCCTTCCTAACATTGTGAGAAAGAGACTATGCCAATTGGTTCCTTTGGATTTTGAAGGCAACATATACTTCATTGAAGCATGCTACTCTGACTCAATCATTGAGTAATCCAACAAGCTGACAGTTTTGAGGGGAGTCCAAACAAGAGAAAAATGTGCAAAAGATCCAGACTTCCATGTAAGCTGTTCTGCCACTTGGGTCATATCATTCGGTAGACCTGTGCTTGAAGTGTCTGTGGAAGTTTATCAGCTTTACAACAGAGCCCCTGTAAAGCCAATAAAGATTTTCATGCAGAAGTGGAAGAGGTATACTCAAGGTCAGCAATTCCTAAGCACAAATAAGATGCATGAGCAAGTGGCTCAGCTTCCCATGGCTCCGACTTCTGTCACATTTCCTCCTCTATCGGCCCTCAGCTATGGGAATTCCTTTAGTCAGTCAACTGAAGAGAAAGAAAAATGTGGTGACTAGTTTACAAAGGTTCTGCATAGTACCCTGGCACTTTCTGAAAATGTTCCACTACAGCCCCACTCAGAGGTGACCCTGAGGATAGTGGTAAAGGAAAGTCCCTGCCACAGGCGTGCACCTGTTTTTTTTTTAATTTTGCCTAGAATGAGAGATAGCCAGGGGTATGGATCTATGCTGATTCTTAGGCAATGGCTGACAATTTGTCAGATAGTCAGAGAATTGGAAGGAATAGTATTGGATTTGGTGGAAAGTTGTTCGGCGGAAGAAGCATGCGGATGGACCTCTGAAAATGGGCACAGGGTGTGAAAATATTTGTGTCCCATATCAATGTCCACCAAAGAAAAACTCTAGAATAAGAGATTTTAACAATCAGGTTTACAAGCTTGCTCATTCTACAGATGACAATCAGCCACGTTCCCCAGCCACTCCTGACTCCTCCAGCCCACGAATCAAGTGGTTATATAAAGCCACCTCATGGCAGTTTGATTACATTGAACAATTTCCTTCATGAAAGAAACAGCAATTTTTCTCTCGCTTGAGAAGACACTTTTTTTGAATACAGATTTGCCACCCCAGCCCACAAAGCTTCAGTCAAAACTACAATCTGTGGACTTACAGAGTGTCTTATTCACTAACATGGTATATCACACAGCATTGATTCTAACCAAGAAACTTATTTTATGGTAAATAAAGAGAAACAATGGGCTTTTGCTCATTGAATTCACTGATCTTATGTTTCCTGGAAGCAATGGAATGACCTTTTCAAGACTCAGATATGGTGCCAACTGGATGGTCATGCTTGGTGGGGTGGGGTAATGTCCTTCAGCACGTAGTATATGCTCTGAATCAATGACCAATATATGATGCTGGTTTTCTCCCATTAGTCAAGATTCATTGGTTGGGGAAACAAGGAATAGAAAATGCATTATCTTCTCTCCCTATTACTCATAATGATCCACTAGCAAAATTTTTGCTTCCTGTCCCTCCAACTTGTGATCTGCTAGTTTAGATATCCTCATTCCCAAGGAAGGAACGCTTCCAATGGGGGACACAAAAATAGCTCCAAAAACTGAAGGTGAAACTGCCAGCTGGCCACTGCACATGACAGTGAACCAGCAGTCAAAGAAGCAGCTTGTATTAATGGAATGATTGATTCTGACTACCAAGAGAAAATTGTGGTTGACAGAATGCTAAGATAGCCCACAAAATTCCCAGCCTATATAATCCCCAACCCTTTGAATGTCAGCAAGACTTATGAATATAACATTATAGCCATGCCCTTGATTAGGTTACATTATACAAGACTCAGCTGTAGTAGATGGAGTAAGATTCTCCTGATGGACTTGAAGAAATAAGCTGCCATATTATAAGGTCAGAGGGCCACACGTCTAGTACCTAAGAGTGGCTTCTAGGAGCTAAAAGTGACCTCCTTCCCCCAACCAACAGCCAGCAAGTAACTGGAACTCAGTCCTAAAACTACATGGAACTTCTACCAATAATCCAAATGAGCTTGGAGAAGGACCCTGAGTATCAGATGAGATTACAGCCCCAGTCAAAAACTTGATTTCAGCCTGATAAGGCCCTAAGAAGGGGACCTAGCCAACCCACACCTGAACTCCTGACAGAAACTGTGAGATAACAAGTGTGTTGTTTTAAGTTGCTAAGACTGTGGTAACTCAGTATGTAGCAATAGAAAACTAGTACAATTGTGTTGCTTCTACACAACAGGGTAGTGAGGTATATGTCTGTTACACAGGAACTCCTCTAGAGCAGCAGTCCCCAGCCTTTTTGGCACCAGGGACCAGTTTCATGGAAGACCGTTTTTCCACAGACAGGGCCGGGGTGGGATGGGGGAGGCGGAGCTCAGGCTATAATGTGCTGTCCTGTTTTCCTAACAGATCACAGACCAGTGCTGGGCTGTGGCCCAGGGGTTGGGGGCCGCAGCTCTAGAGCACCTCTCAGGACTCACATATTCTTACAATGAGAAACTAATGGAACATTACAAGAAAACAAAATTATCAGAACTATTAATGGCACAGACTATTCAGGAATTCAGATTTAGGATACCCTACCAGTCAAGAAACCATGGTCAGCTAAGTTGCTTGCTGAGGGCAAATGGAATATAGAATAGGTATTAAAAGAAGCAAGTTATAAATATCAGCTACAACCATGAGACTATAAAAATTAAAACTATAGTAGTTATGAGTGCTTCCTCCTTACTTTTATATGAATATATTTGTGTGTATATATCCACATAAGCATATATCCAAGAGAGAGGAAAATAACAAAGAAAAAGATTAGTTAATATGGTTAAGATATATAGATATATGGATATATATTAATATATTGACCAATCTTTCTCTTTACTATCTAACATAATATGTGTTAATAATGATCAACCTAATATGTCAATATTTAAGTTAGAAGATAAAAAAGCAGGAGTGTGACTCAGATAGAAAGGGAATAAACATCCCCCAAAGATGGACAAAATGACTGTGGGACTTTGTATCCTCTTTTGGTGGGGAGTGGAGTAAAGGTGGGAGTTAGCATGTGTCCAGTTGCATGAGAGATAGATGCATCATGTTAGGTGGAATCAAGATTTAGCTGTTAAGGCCAGGTGCAGTGGCCCGTGCCAGTAATCCTAGCACTCTGGGAGACAGAGGCAGGAGGATTGCTTGAGGTCAGGAGTTCAAGACCAACCTGAGCAAGAGCAAGGCCCTGTCTCTACTAAAAATAGAAAAATTAGCCAGGCGTTCTGGTGCGTGCCTGTAGTCCCAGCTACTTGGGAGGCTGAGGCAGGAGGATCACTTAAGCCCAGGAGTTTGAGGTTGCAGGGAGCTATAATGATGCCACTGCACTCTACCCAGGGCAATAGAGTGAGAGTCTGACTCAAAAAAAAAAAAAAAAAAGAAAGAAAAAACATATTTAGCTGTTAGATACAAATATGGTTCAAAGAAGTGTGAGCGGATGCCAAGCTGACAAAAGCTGGTGTGCGGTTGTTTTGTACTTGATCAATTTATCTAATCTGGAACTATATTTCCCAGAATCCTCTTCCCCTATATGGTTCTGAGTTAGAGGTGGTCAGAAGAGAAATCAATGTGATTTGGAAAGCAGAAGTGAAGCAGCAGACATTACTCTTTGAAGGTCATCCTAGTTAAAGGCAGTGAGAAACACAAAATCATCCAAAAGATTTCAGCTTGTCTTTAATCTACTTGATGTTGAGAGACAGATACAGACATACCAATGGATTCAGCTTGCTCTAGCTCTCCTCCACACTGCATGCAGCTCTGCTTCTAAACTGCTAACCCCGCTGATGAACAGGAACACCTAACAGTCACCAGACATAGAGACAGTAACCTGCCACAGATTCTTCCACCAGCTCTCCTTTATGCGCCTACTCCAGCACCTGCATATGTGTTGTTTCCCTAATTCCCTGGCAAGCTCCAACTTGCTGGTTAGTGACTGTTTTCCACCTTCTCCCATAGTTGTGCAAGGCCTTATTCCTATAATAAAACCCTACTCCACAGTACTCAGAGTGGTTCTGCTTCCCTGACTGAAGCCTGACTGATACAGGAGCTTCTCATGTCCTTAGCCATGAAGAGACAGTCCATGAGCCAGAGCAGTCCACTGTGCAGTCACCTACAAGGAGGCCAGGAGAGATCGGAGAGTTGACAAGTGAGCAATAGTGATGTCAACCATTTCTTTTTCCATTTCTAAATGTTAATTCATTATTTTAAAGAAAAAAATAATAATTATGTGTGCATTATTTTAAAATCTTCCAGGAATATAAAAGTTACATCTTATAAAAGTTATATCTCATCAAAGTCAAGATGTTCCCTCCACCATCCTCCCAATAATCTCACTTAAGGAGAGCCCTTTCTCTCATACACAGGGTATAGGACAAAAGGTTAGGACTGAAGTTACATCATGCTCCTCTACAGAGTTCATCACCTTCCTACTGCTGTTTTTCTACTCGGCAGGGGTGAAAGGTGCATAAGAGGCCACAAAATGTCTTTTAAAAGAACAGGTTCAGCATCCTTGTAAAAAAGAACAAAAGTAAAACTCAGGACTAGAGATGGTGAAGAAACAGAGTGAAAGGCAGCCTGTTAAGAAGTGAACCAGTGGATGGGGGAGAATGGGACAGTGACCTGAGACACCAATAACGTCCTTAGAAGGTTTTCCTGAGATAGGGAGGGTCTGAACATGTTTATAGAACACAAAACTGACATCAGTGAACTCAAACTAAAAAAGGAAAAAAATAACCAAGGTTTCGATGGCCAGAAAATACAGAAAACTGGCACCAAGAGCATAAAGGCAGAGGCTACCTTAAAAATAAGAGAACTTTCTTTCTCAGGCAGTACAGAGAAGGAAAACAGCTGGAGCAGAGAGGGTAAAAAACTCTGACAAATAAAGGAGTACAGTTTCTTTCTCTCGCCCTCTCTCTCTTTTTCTCTTTCTCAACATGTACCCACATAGTCAAGTTTTCTTTTGCAATGACCACGACTAATAAATCATTTACACAAAATCAAATTTTGAAAAGGAACATGTCTTACATAGAAATGTGTCCTGGCTGAACCTAAATTAAGATGAGAAGTGTGAGGCCAACAAACAAGCCCCCTGCCTCTGCAACCACCCCCCCCTGACCCACGACACAGAGGCAGAGATGGGGGCAGGGGGACAGCAAGAACTCTACACCTGAATACGTGTGTGGAACAAGTGGCCTGCATGGAGGAATTTGGGGGATGAAGATAAAAAGGTTATAAATAGCATAGTATCTTAATACATTAGTTGGGAACTTATAATCTAAACCTATCATTACTTTAATTTGATTTAATTATAGTCATCAGACTGTGATTTCCAAAAAAGGGAGAAAAAAGCATAACTAAGGAAAACATTAAAATGGTCACTCTAGTGACTACAGTGACTCCCGTAATCACTCTAGAAGCTCATACACATAGTCTATTGACAACCTTCTGAGGAAATGATGAAACTTAGCTTATAGCTGAAGCTGTGTGTACAGAAAAATTGAAGGTGAGTTGTTGCAACAAATATGATGTAATACAATACATTAATTTAACTTTTAGTCCTCAAAACCTCCGTAAGATCAATCACACTACTACACACCATTCCCTAATAATAATAATAATAATAAAGGCTGACATTAATAAGAACTTACTATGCATTAGACATGTGTTAGAGACTTACTTCGTGCTAACTTGCTATGTGTTAGAAAATCTAGCTAAGTGCTACCCTGATCCCATCTAATCCTCATAATTCTAGAAGGGAAGCATTATTATGATCTCCATTTCACAGATAAGAAAATTAGAGCTGAGATAGTAAGTGATTTACCCAGGGTCACACAGTAAGAAAGGAAACTTAGAACTTCAGCTCACAACTCTCTGACATTGCAATTCCATGCTCTTACCACTAATCTATGCCACCTTCTTACATTCACAGACCTCCAAAAACATTCAAGCAACTTTAAACACTAGAGGTTTAAATATGTATTTCCCAGCAAAACTTTTTTCTATAGATTTTACTAATTTTTCATGAATGGAAATCTTTTATGAACCTCTACTTTAAAAAATGATTATTTTGGTTATTTTCTTGGCTCTATTCTCTTTCAAAAAGACAATATCTGCAAAGTCCAGATTTAATTTAAATTCAACCCATGTTGAAAAAGGCTTGCCACTCTCCTGAGTCCTACTCTTCCTGGTGTGGAATTGCTGACCTAGTTCTAAAGTGAGGGATAAATGCACATGTCTCAAATGCAGTCTTTAGGGAAAGAGTAGGGTTATTATTCGTGTCCCATTTACACAGAATGCTGACTTTTCAAAATAATGCATTTCTTATTGTAAATGTTTAATGAATAAAAATAATTGAGCCTATGCTCTAACAACAATGATCTATGCTGCTTTGGCCTTGGTTTATTTTTTATATTATAACCTGAATGCCCCACTTGGGTTCAGTCTTAGGAGATATGACATTCCATGTTGTATAGGTAAAATATCAGACTTAACCCTATATACCTTTAATCCGGAAGATAAAATGGACAGGTAGAAAACAGCACTCTCTACTTACTCTAAATCTGATAAAGAGAGAGGAAAGCCCATTAATTAACTATCTGATGTTAAACAGGCAGATATGAATATTGTATTGGTCACATAGAGGCATTAATTTTTAGCTCATAAAATAAAGGTTCGGCAATACCAAAAAATTTTACTGATTAGAAATATTGAAATTATAACCTGTGACACTTACAAGCTTGTTTTACAGTATTTATAAGGAAAGATTATTTAAAGAAATATTATAGAATTTAGAAATTGTTACAAAATATGGTATAAAACTCCAAAAGATAAATACTAAATGGTAAAGAAAACCATCAGAGTTGGAGTTGTAGTAATCTTCATTTGATATAAATTAATTAAAAACAAAGAGATTCTATGTGATTAAATAAGAGCTATAGGTTAAACTAAATAAATGGGTACATTAAGAAAAATATTCAGGGAAAATGTTAAAAAGTACGTTTTAGAAAGGATATATTCAATTGCAAAGAACAGAAATCCTCTAAGTCTAGCTTAAATGAAAATAGGCTTAACAAAAAAATAAACACGCAAATTCCATGGGCATTCAAAGACAGGCAATGAAGAACCCGCCAGAACACAATGTGGACCTCAAGGAACTGGAAAGGCAGGAGTTAAAGCATCTCTGTGCGCCTCCCAGAGATCACTTGAGTCTCTACTCTCTCCTTCTCACCAGCGACCTAGACTTGGACATGGCCCAGTGTGGACACATTGTCCGCAGCGCTTACCTTAGGCTGTTTTTTAAGTACCCACTGTCATCTGAAAAGCACAACTCCCACTTACCTCAGCTGCTCCTGAGATGTATGTCCATGCCTAGGCACATCAGCTCCAACCGAAAGGCAATTTTAAAGAAGGGAAACTTTGATAGGACAAATCCACCAAAGTGTACATCTACCTCCACCTATAAAAAGGACAAAAAAAAAAATAAATAAAATGTAGGCATTAGCCTGTACAGACGGTTCCCTGACTTACCATGGTTCAACTTAAGAATTTTTGACCTTACAATAGTGCAAAAAACCATGTGAATTCAATAGAAACAGTACTTTGAATTTTGGAGTTTGATTTTTCCTGGGCCAGGGATACCTGGTACTATACTTGCTCAGATGCTGGGCACTGCAACGAGCCGCTGCTGCAATCCAGAGGATCAACAACCAGCACTCATGGTGCATTGTGTTGCCAGATGATTTTGCCCAACTGTAGACTAATGTAAGTGTTCTGGGCACGTGCAGGGGAGGCTGGGCTAAGCTATGATGTTCACTAGGTTAGGTGTCTTAAATGCATTTTCCACTTGAAGTGATATTTTCAAATAATGACTTTTTATCAGGATGTGACTTCATCCAAAGTCGAGAAGCATCTGTAAATTCAAATGAGAAAAATAGAAAAGTTTTATGGTAGCATATGGGGCTTGCCCAAATACCAAAACAAAAAAAAAGGGAGGATTCCCAAAACAATTTGCTTGGTCACATGTTTCCATTTGCAATGCAGATAAAACATTTAATTTCATTTTTAATTACTGTAAGTTGAAAACAAATGTCTAACAATGCTTTTGGCAGAGCACAGTGGCTCGCGCATGAAATCCCAGCACTTTGGGAAGCTGAGGGGAAGGATCGCTTAAGGCCAGGAGTTTAAGACTAGCCCGGGCAACATAGAGACCCCATCTCTACAAAAAATAAGAAAAATTAGCTGGGCATGGTGGTGCGCACCTGTAGTCCTAGCTACTCTGGAGGCTGGGGAGGGAGGATCACTGGAGCCCAGAAGTTCCAGACTTCACTAAGCTATGATCATGCAAAACCCTGTCTCTTAAAAAAAAAAAAATGCTTTTGATTTGAGTTTTTGAATTCAACAAAGACTGTTGAATAACATGACCAGATTTAACAGCTTCAACATGCACATTTTCAAATGGACAAATTTCTGAATAACATGTAAAAATAATGAGCACAGAATTCAGTCCACTGTTTGCAAAAGTATTTATATGACACCCTGACAGTAGGATTTCCACTGAGGGTCAAGAAAAAAATTCTTAAAGTTTAATGCAACTAATGTTAACTTGAGTTTTGTTAGATAGAATCAATCATAAAATATCAGTTATGAATTAAAAATGAAAATTTTATAATATCTTTTAAGTATAGCTTCCAAGTATATTTCTAATATTCAGCTATCCAGCATGTATGGGTAATTTTATATAAGCTAACCCATAAAGCTATATGAAAATACAGGCACTGTTGTTTTTCATTCACTATAGAATCATTTTAACTTACCTATTTTTTTTTTTGCTTAAAGTCTATAAATTATTTTCTATTTTCTGTGGAATTCTTAGTACCATGCTTTCAACAAAGGAGACATTTTAAATCCACTAACTGTTTTTAATCTTTGGCGGTCTATCGTTCCTTTATCTACAATTCCATAAGTTTTATTAAGTGCCCACTTTCTGAAAGGCACCGTACTTAGTAATGCAATTAGGTTTTAGATGGCTTTAATCAGTGATTAAACTTCCATTTTACTCTCTTTTTCTACAATACTCTAACAGATGAAGAAATGCATACACGAACTGGTAAGTCCTTAGATAATTAAGGATTGATTACATTTCCTAATAATGTACCTACTTTAATTGCTTCTCCTTTGCTTCTATATTCACTTACTGCAGGATTCTCCCTTAGCAATCTTTCTCTGTGCATCTTAAAGTGACAAGTTAATGTCAAGAAAAAAAAAAGCTAACTCTTTGTACATAATTAATCACTAGAGTCATCTTGAATTGATCTTCTTTCTTTAAATGGGATTAATTGTTGAAATGTAAATTTTTTTATTTTCAAATTTTGTGAAGCTGAATTCAATGCTATTTTAATTAAGACATGTTTCTGTAGATAGAAATACTACCAACTAATATTTACCAATAGTGCAGAGTATTTGGTGGTTTTTAAATTGTGTGCACCATTGCTTTAAGTATAGTATGAAAAGTTTTACAAGTTTTATCATCTGGAATTTATGTTCTAGCTTTCTTCAAAATAGCTATCAGTATAAATAAGCCCCCACTTCCATTTTGCCTCTTGCAATATTAAAAAGTATTATTTAGCATTAACCACATTTTGAAAACTTTTACACAATAATAAATCTGAAAATTAAGCCCCAGTTATAGCAAACTAATAAAACATTACTGCCTACAATTTCAGATCTTGAGGGATAAGAACAATACTTTGAGGACTGGTGAGTTAAGAACAGGGTATATGTGTCCAGAACAGGAAAGCTATAGACTAAAATTCTAAGGTAACCTGACTTAGAGAGTTGGAAGGAGAGGACAAACCAGGTGCTAAAACCAAATCAGAAACTAAGTGTCCTAGCTCAGGTGTGAGCAGGTTGAGACCATTATGTACTAAGAAACAAATCCAAATCCAAAGGGAGAGGTCAGAGGTCAATTCCTTTTTTTTTTTTTTTTTTTTTTTTGAGACAGGGTCTCACTGTGTTACTGCCCTAGAGTACTGTGGTGTCATCATAGCTCACTGCAACCTCAAATTCCTGGGCTCAAGCAATCCTCTTGCTTCAGCCTGCCAAGTATCTGGGACTACAGACATGCAACACCACGCCTGGCTAATTTTTCTATTTCTTGTAGAGACAGCATCTCACTGTTGCTCAGGCTGGTCTCAAACGCCTGACCTCAAGTGATCCTCCCATCTTGGCCTCCCAGAATGCTAGGATTACATGGGTGAGCCACCACGCCCAGCCCAGAGGTCAGTTCTTTAGCAAGAGTTGACAATAATTTTTTAAAACTGAAGTTGGTGGCAGAACAGAGGCAGGGATAAAGGGGGAATGGAACAGGCCTTCAGGGTCAAATAGGAAAACAATAAAATATGAAATACTATCCAAGAAAGGCAAAAGTCAAAGGCCCAGAAGGCAACAAGAAAGCAGGAAGTAAGAAGAATACTCTATGGAAGTACTATCCAAGAGAATTTTAGAGTTCTATCCTTCAGCATCCAATGTGGTGGCCAATCCACATGTGACTTTTGAGCACTTGAAATATGACAAGTGCAACTTAGGAACTAAATTTTTTAATTTTATGTCAATTTAACTAACTTTAATATAAATAACCATTTGTAGCTGCTGCACTGGATGGCGCATCTCTGAAGGTATAAATATGACTGGCTCTAAGTCACATAGATTATGTTTCATTACTGTATGACCTCTTGAAAGGGCCCAATCACATTTTTGCGCTTCCACCAGTTTAAAAAATGCAGCTCCTTTCACTCAGCATCTGATATCACCCATTCTTCCTTATTTCCCATAACAGCTATATCCAACTAGGATAAGATTTTGGTATCATGGGGGTATGTAAGATCAGAATATTGGGTTTGTGGGCATAATGTTCCCAGGCTTCCCAGTATGTCTCTTGTGCACCTCCCAACATGCATCTCCCAATTAAATCACTGCCGGTAGATTCCACTTTCACTGGATACACACCTAGGGGTAGGCATGGAAGTGGTGCTCCTTGTGGATGTGGTCCTGAAAAGGAGGAATAAGTAGAGTACTCAAACAGATAGTGGGAATAGGAAATGGAAAGAAACAGATGAGAGACAGTATTTAGGAGGAACCATCCTAGGAACATGTTGCCCAGGCTTCCAAAGTAAAAAGGTGGTTTCTGACAGTTGGTGGCATTCTTATATTTCATATACACTTGATGGAAGATGACCTAGAAAAGAACCTAGGCTCTGCAGAGTTGGCAAACTGAGTATTGATGAGATTTTGGTCTTTTTCACTCCCAATAGTGTGATGAGATTATCAATCTAATGATCCTACTCTTTGCAGGTCTCAGAGGGCTTGAACTTCAAGTTCAGAGTGAGAACAGATGTCTGAACTCTATAAATAAAAGAGATAATACCCCTGAAATTTCTAGGCTCGGTGTGGGGGGAGGTATAGAAAGTTGTTCCCCCCTATATACTCACAGTGAATATGACACTAACTCCAAATAATTTGGGGAACAACAGAAGGACATGATCTGTCATAACTAGTCCTATCATATTCTCAGTTCCTAAAACAGTGCCTGCCATATAGCTGACACTCAATAAGTGGGAGTTGAATGACAAACCATGGCTGCTCCAGCCTGGAGAGTACATTGTTCTGAAATGGTATTGTCAGGTTGATGAAAATCTCACTGTCCATGTGGTCCATCTGTTGTAGATTTCTGAGTCTTCTTTGTGGCATGGATGAAGATTAGGTAATGCAGCACATTTTAGCTATCAAAAGTAGAGCACAGACTTCTTCCAAGAACTTGAAGTAGACCTACTTTTCTCTCTTCCCCTCACTACATACAACTAAAAACCCTGGACATTACACATATTTTATATGTGTATATATGTGATGTGTATAAAAAGACTCTGAAAGTTGAAAAGAAGAAGGCTGACCAGCCAGGGACCACCTCAGTGGGACCCACAGAATGACATGGTAGTAACTTCCCTGGGTTTTCTTTGTGCCTCATTTATTCCTGATTTGGAGCTAAAGAAGATAACAACCTGGAAATGCTCATGGGCACAGTCAAAAAAGAATCCCCAGCAAATATCTTTTCTCTCTAGCCAAATAACCTGGAAATAGCCAGCCTAGCAGGACGGAAAATTTTTAGACAATAACCACTCTACTCCAGACAAACACCATAGAAAACACTGTGGCTTCATTCTCCCCGCCCCCACCCACAGCAGCAAAGGCTGAGTGGAGAGTTTGGACTTCTACCTTCATGAAGCTGGAATGAGATGTCCCCAAACCATACCAGGGTGGTGCCAGAGAAGGCCAAGTGCAGAGCTGGGACTTTCATTTCCACCGGCTGGTAAGGAGGCAGCCTCCCCACAGTGCAGGTAGAGACCATACAGGGAGCCAGGACTCTTACTCCCACCCAGAACTAATAAGGTACATCTCCATATCCCTGCTGCGGTGGTGTCAGTGGAGGCCTAGCGGGTGTTGAGATGTTCATCATTGCCCGGTAGTATTGAGGCCACCTGCACTGCAATGCCAGTGGAGACCACATGGGCTGCCAGAATCCTCACCCCAACCCAGCAGTAACAAGGAGCCCTCCTCTTGGTGCCAAGGGAGACTAAATGGGGAAATAGACTTCTACTTCCACTTGGCAGTAAGAAAGCAGTGTCTTCTCCTCTCTTTCCATGCCAGAGCAGTGTCAAAGAAAGCCAGCTAAAACATATTTAAATAATATCCAGAGTCTCAAAATATAATATGAAAATATTCAAACCTCCAGCAAGACTAAATAAGAAAATAAAACAGACAAAACACAAATTACCAATATAGGAATGAAACAGGAAATGTCACTAAAGGTTCTGCAGACATCAAAATGATAGTAATGGTATACTATAAACAACTCTGCACATCTACAACTTAGATAAAATGGATCAATTTCTTGAAAAACACAAACTACTATGACTTACCCAATATGAAATAGATAATTTAAATAGTCCTATAATATTAAGGAAATTGAATTTGTAATTTTAAAACTCCCAAAACAGAAGTGTCTAGGCCTACATAGTTTCACAGGAGATTTCTGCCAAATGTTTAAAGAAAAATTAACACCAACAATTCTACAACATCTCTTCCAGGAAATATAAGAGGAGGAAACTTTCTAACTCACTTTACGAAGCTCGCATTACCCTGATACCAAAGCCAGACAAAGATAGTACAAACAAAAAATCTACAGATCAATATGCCTCAAAAATATAGACACAAAAATTCTTAACAACATTTTAGCAAATAAAATTCAGTAATATATAAAAAGAATTATATACCATTACTGAGTAGGGTTTATCAAAGTATGTAATCTATCACGTTAACAGGCTAAAGAAGAAAAATCATATGATTATATCAACTAATGCAGAAAAAGCATTTAATATAGTTTACTCATTCATGATAAAAAAAACTCTCAGAAAAATAGAACAAAAGGCAATTTCCTCAACTTGATAAAGATCTACAAAAAACCTACAGCTCACATTATTCTTAACTGTGAACAACTGAATGCTTTTTCCATAAGATTGAGAATAAGATAAGGAAGTTTGCTCTCACAGTTTTTATTCAAAATAGTGCTGGGAGTTCTAGCCAGTGCAATAAACAAAGAAAAGGAAATAGAAGGCATACCTATCAGAAAGGAAGAAATGAAACTGAAAGAAAAGTGAAATCAGAAAGAAACTATTTGCAGATGACCTGATTGACTACAGAGAAAATCCCAAGGAATCTACGAAAAAACTCCTACAACTTCTTGAGGGAAAGTGTCAAGTCTTATATTTCATTTTTCTGTTCTCAGTATTGCTTCCTACAGTTTGGATCACACAGTAAGTGCTCAAATATGGCTGGATCACAAGGATTTACTTACTACCAGACTCTGTGTCATATAATATAATTGAAGATATTCCCGGCCTAAAAAGGAAAAGTTGGGACAAGTGGGCGGAGGGAGTGATTCAGTCCCACCCTCGATAGTCTCTTACCATCTTCTAGCCCATCAGTGGGTCTTTCCTTCTTGAATTTTCAGCACCATTAATGTTTCCCCAGGAGTCTTCAGGAGCTCTCCAACAGACTTCTTCAACTATTTTGAATTTCAAAAAGAAATTGAGAAAAGAATCAGACAAACTCTCTCTGTGTTCCACGCATATTATTTAACTGTGGCCTTAAGAGGAATTTGCATTGTGGGACAACTTAGATGAGATTTATCAACGAACAGAGGAGGTAAAATGTTCATATTCATTACAGTTCTTCCAGTTTCAAGTAGATATTATGGTATCAGTGTCTACAATGTCTATGGTAATCTGAGGGTCCTGTTGCAGGTGCAGGGTTTCTAAAAATAAGGTGCAATGATTGAAAACACGGAAAGTGGTATCTGACAACAGAGAAAAATCCCCAAGCTAACAGGGTTTTTCTTCAACTTTCCACTTACCCATCAGACACTGAGATTTTGAGCTATGGAAATAGTTTTGTGTTTAAAAAACATAAAATTACCAGAATTCAGATGATCTTATGCTAGAGAGGAAAACACACACACACACACACACACAGAGTACTCCTTTGCCCATCAAATAAAGTGAAAAATTTTAAAGGGCTATCCACAAAGTCTTTGACCATCAAATATAGTACTCTTTTACACAGGTGGCAAAAGACAAACTTTAGCACTATTGAGATCTAAGAGAAGCTTCATCAAAAACTACTTTTAAGAATCTTTAATTTCACAAAAAGAGTCCAAAATCAAGCAGGTGGGAGGGGGGTGGAGGGGATGGGTAAATCCACACCTAACGGGTACAATGCACACTATCTGGGGGACGGGCACACTGATAACTTTGACTCAAACGATACAAAAGCAATATATGTAACCAAAACGTTTGTACCCACGTAACAGTCTGAAATTTAAAAAAAAAAGTCCAAGAATCGAAATCTGGTTTCTGTACCAAGGGTGAAAGGGTGTTACGCTGTGAGGCTTTGGCAGGGTGCCCCCAGGCAGGGCTCCTGACTTTCTAAGACAGAGCAGTCTTCCTCTAACTGTTTCCTGAATTTGCTGAGTTGTGTTCTGCCTTCCCTCCCAGGAAGCTTCATTTCCTTTTCAACTTTTTCTTTGTTTTCATCAAACTTCTCCACACTTTGTGCATTCTTTCACCCCACCATTAGTCTAAATATGACATGTCCCTTTCTTTCTTCTCCACTGATGTGGTAACTGTTATCCGGCCTTCTTGAATGTGCTGTTTTACAGAAAGAAAAAAAGACAAAAAAACCCTATGCCCTACTGGGTATTTCAGCTTCAAAAATCATTTCTGAGGACAAAAGCTGCACTGGGAACGGTTGGCCAGGATTCCGGGTGTAATGGTATGTAAACCTCAATACTAGAATAGTCTTCTCAGATCCTGAAATGGCACAGAGCAACACAAAGGAGATAGACGTGCTCTCTGGTGTTTCATGTCACCTTTTAGTCCTGAAAGAACAAAGGTTACCAAATGATAGACAATTTCTCTCAAAGTGCAGTTCCTTTGCTGACTTTGAGTTTTAGATCTAAGTCCAGTGAGAGCAGTAGCAACAGTGTTACTTGGGCTTTTTATTTTTTTTTTCAATCTACAGCAAAAAGGAAGGCAATTTCTTGTTTAGCTGGATTACTGAACCAGGCTCTTAACTGGTCACCTCCTTCTGCCCTCGCTTCCCCTACTCCCTCCAGTTCATTCTCTAAAAGCAGCCAGTTTGAGCCTTTAAAACACATCAGATGGTGAACCTCCTCTACGCAAAACTGCAATGTTCAGCCTTTCAATTGGGGTTAAAGCCCAAGTGTTACACCATCACCCTCCTTACTGCACTGACCTCATCTACCACTCCTTTGCCCCCTCACTGTGCCCTGGCCACACAGTCTCTCTACTGTCCCTTGCACATACCAAGCAGGCTCTAGCATTAGGGCATCTGCACTAGCAGCTCCCTCTGCCAGGATCACTTGCTCATCGACATCACTGCCTTCAGGATTTTGCTCAAATATGAACATCTCTAAGATACCTACCTTGAGCATCCTGTAAAAGACTAAAAATCCTTTTTTTCTCCTGTATCTATTAAGCTTCCAATTCTTTTAATCCTGATCTAGTTTTCATTTTCCATATTATTTATCATATATTTTGTTTGTTGTCTGTTTACAGTGGAGGTTGACAAACGCAGGGATCTTTGTTTTATTTACCGATTTAACTCAACTACCTAGACAACAATGGCTGGCATTTGCATGGGAGATACTCAAGTTTGTTAAATATATTAGTTAATGGTAAATTGGCTTACATATTTTTTCTTTGAAGATAATGAAGGTTTTGTTTTTGAAAGAAGAAATAATATATTGCTAACAAAGTAACTGCAATTCACAATCACTGAAGAATCAAAAGCTATATTTTCTGAATTCAAACTCACAGATTTTGTTTGTTTTTTTCCTAATGATTTATGGAAGATCCTCAATATTTATAGAATAAAGAGCAGCTGTAAAGCCCCAGGTGAATTTGAGTTAGCAAGTGAATTGAAAATCTGGAGAACATTTTTTAATTGCCTTCATCTAAGAAATAAGACCCACCTTCACTCTCAGACAAGTTGCCCATCCTGCAAAGACACGGGAACTAGAATTTTGGCATGCTATCAAAATTCTCTCCTAGAACTTTGGCTCAGCATCAAATGTTTTTCCTATTGCTTGGTGCTTATGTCAGTTAGTCAAACTCCTTCCGGGTTCTGGAGATTTTCTTGGCAAGATGCTCCAGTCTGGGGCCTGGGCCTGTGTCCTGACTCGTGCTCAATGCCTCGTGGCACTTCTTGCCTAATCTCCTTGCTTTCTGGGTTTCTTGACTGTGCAAACTCACGCCCCAAGTTTCTTTCTTGAGCCTCGGCTGATTTTCCAAATCCTGACCTATGAGGTAGATCCAGAGATGCATCACCCAGATCCTCTTCTTGGAAATAATTGTTGACCAGGTATGGCAAGTGTGGTCAGCAGATAGCCTCCAACTGTCGGCCTCAGCAGGGACTGCCTCAGCTGCAAAGTGCCGTCTGCCCATGGTCACACGCCTCCTTGGGGCAGTATGCATCCAGTGACGGCCCAATGATGCCCCCTCTAAGGAGCAGCACTCGCTGCAGAGGTCACTGCCGGTTGGCCAGGACGTTGCCAGCCACGTTCCACGATCCAGCTTCTCCCTCCCCCGATCCCACCTCCGCTGCCTTCCTCCACAGGCCCTGATCCCTCATCAGCATCTTGTATCCCCAACACCATCTAGTTACCTGCCTCTGGAGAACCCAGTCGACAACAACTTCCAACACTTCCAACTAACAGAAATGTCAAAATTGAGAAACTTGGAGAAATAGAAAATAAAGCAGAATATATGTGAGCAACATGAGACATAGAGGAGACTGATCAACCATTGAAGCAATGCTTAAAACAGTAATGAGTCCTCATTGTATTATGTGGTTCTTAATATCAGGTGATAGTGTAAGAAAGCTATTTTACTTTCTTAAGTCTTTGGGTCAAAAATCTCTCCTAACTCACCTTCTGGAAACTCTCCCTTTATTTTAAGTTGATAATTTTTTACAAAAATATAAAAACATATTAATTCTGGAGAAATGATTGGAACATAGTTTAGGAGACTTACTATATCAGAATTTATAAGGATTTAATTCTGAAATGTGTATATTAACAATAGCCATTTGTCAGAAATTTACTTTCAACTATATATCTTTCAGTTTTCAAACAATTTTAGAACAAAGTGTGTCCTTTTTTATTTCTAAGGTACAGTGAATTTACTGTTAATATTTTGTTGCTGGTCAGTACCACCTTGGGTTGGCTGAAATCATTCACCCTGTACTTCATTGTGATGTTTCCTTACATTATTCAAGGTAAAACTTCCTTTGATCCAATGCATCTAATATCTAGGAGACATCTTAGCTGCATCCAAAACCTTGCATAGGTGCTGCCTTCCCTTTGCCTGAGGGTGAATATAGTTAGCATTTTTCAGATCCGCTCTAGTCACCATGAGATTCTCTGAGTGGCTGATTTTTGTGCCAAGCCCATTCCGCTTGGCCCCTTATGAGCGGTTCTGAATTCCAAAGGCTGCTTGTTTGAAAATTCATGAGCTTCTCAATGATGCAGCTCCTTTTTTGGCTGCCCTACTGCTCAGTTAGTTCAAACAACAAGCTGCTTAGGGATGGATAATTTTTCCTTTTAGTTGCCAAAAGCCTACAGGGGGGTTGGTATTTTACTGCTATTGTGAAATTTTCAGAAGTTTGGAAAACAGAGGATTTTATTTTTTGTTTTGTTTTGATATAGGACGTTTTGACAATGGCTTTGGCAGTGATACAAAAATCTCCATGCTTCTAAACCAGAATAACATTTGCAGCCATCTGGCTTCTATGTAGCACCCTCTGAGTGGGATAGATATAAAAACGGTTAGCAATTAAGAGGTTTAAAATGGCTTTCCCATTAGCTTCTGAACTGAACTATCCCATGATAAAGATATAATAGGCAATGAAGGAATTGCTGATTCTTTGTCAGCACACGTCCCATCATAGTAAAAATTGTCTGACACCTCCATTATTTCTTAATTTCTCAATCTCCCTCCACTGTCACCACCACCATTCACCCAGATTTCTGGACTCGAATTTTTCCTAAATATAACATCCCCAATTAAGACAAACTCAAAAATCCATTAAAAGATATGCTATATGCCTAGTTAAACTGATTATTCTATTCTCCCTTTTGAATATGACTAAGGCTTGATTTCAAGGAATGTAGGAAAACTTTTAACAGCAGAATATGAATCACGGTGTTTTAATTTTAAATTTCAAGGCTTAATGATATGATATATAGACATGGTATCTGTATGATAAACATTAGATATTTTATTAGGATATTTTTAAACAACAAAGCATAGAAGAAGTTATTTATTTATTTATTTATTTATTTTTGAGGCATAGTCTCACTCTGTCACCCTGGCTAGAGTGCAGTGGCATCGTCATAGCTTACTGCAACCTCAAACTCCTAAACTCAAGCGATCCTCCTGCCTCAGCCTCCTCAGTAGCTGGGATTACAGTCGCCCACCACCACGCCCAGCTAATTTATCTATTTTTAGTAGAGATGGGGGCTCTGGCTCTTGCTCAGGCTGGTCTCAGAATCTTGGCCTCAAATGATTCTCCTGCCTTGGCCTCCCAGACTGCTAGGATTACAGGCAGTTTTTGATTCTTGAAACTGAAAAGAAATAGTTCCTTTAAAGCAGAAACTTGCCTTTGACTTTTTAAAAATTATTCAAAGGTAATCATTATAATAATCTGTACATATCGGTGTATATATATAGCACTACCAACTTGGAGTCTTGTCAATTTCCAGTACAATAATAGGAGACCAAAATTATCCAGTGCTCTAGAAGCAAATTTGGAGAGGTAGGCTGAAATGAAAGTGGAAAGTGAAATACTTGTGGAAGAGGTTTATATTTTCCCCCAATCTAGCTTGTCCCCTAGAATCCTTTCCTGCCTGTCCAGGAAACATGATCTACAGGTAATCTACAAAGGAAGCTTTGTGCTGTCACTTAATTTGCACTTTTTTACATAGAGTAACATATTTCTGTCCAAGGATTTCAGAGATTTCCCCCTTAAGTTGTCAAGTTCAGAAAACCCAGAGCTGGAAGAGATCAGACAGGAATTTTCCCAAACAAATTCGCATGTTGAAGAAGGATGTAAATAGTAGAGTCATTGACAGCGTGAATTTACCCTATGCTTGAGCACCTTTTGCAGCACAGCTAAGACATTAACAGGTGATGTTTTCACGCACTTGGGCAAGTGATATACAAAGTTGCTTCCTGATTAATAGAGTGATAGAAAGGAATGTTGTTATACCAAGTAAAAAGAATCATCAAATGGTATTGAATGTTATAAAACTTCATGAATATTTCATCTGAAGACAGGTTATCAGATTTATCTTAAGGTTAAAGAAGCCATAGGCCATAAATCAAGCTCAAGATGGAGTTGTCTGAAGTTCATAGTTGGTGAGAATTGTTTACATGTTAGGCAAGGCTATCTGTGGGTATTTATTACTTCGGTCCCATGTTAGAACCCAGTTAACTTAAGAAAAAGGAAAAAGATTCAATTTTAAAATAAATAACTTTTAAAAGGATCAGCAATGGTTTCTAGGAAGCATTAGAGGTATTTTTAAAACAAAATTGTCTTTATTGAAATTTTCTCATTGAAATTATTAAGTATTCAGAACTATAATCAATATTCAATAAAAAGGTATCACAAGGCCATGATACCATAAAATGGTATAATGAGTATAGGCTCATTCTTTAGCTATGAACTGCACATATAACCATCATTTATATTGAATCTTTACTATATCACCAGTTTCAAGGTAATTTATCACTTGGAATATTTATAGTTAGCTTAAAATTCACTACTTATTTTGTTATATAGGTATATTTTATTTCTTCCAATAGGACCCCAGAAAAATATTCTTCCCCAGCCTACAGTAATGACATAGAAGCAAAATTTAGTTCAGAGATTATGGAGCTTTCCCCTCAGCTTGGCAGCTAGCTGAGAGCAAGCCCCTGGACCCCTTTACATTAAGTTTTCCCTCTTTCTTAAGATTGTCACAGTTTAAGAAATGTTATTTAAATATGGAAATAAGCTTTCTGCAAATCCTAAGCACTTATTCATTCATTTGATCAGTCACTCAGCAGTATTTTGAATGCTTACTATGTGCCAGGTACCTTGCTAGGTGATGGGGATAGAATGGTGGATGTGTAAAACATGGGCCCTACCATGTAGAACATTTTGCTTCAAGAGAGCACAAACAGGTAAATATGCAGTTACAAAAAGTGTGATGGCTGACATAATAGGGGCTTTTATGTGAGTATATGAGAGGACAAAGTGCCCCAATGTGAGGGGTCAAAGATGGCATCTTAGAAAAAACAACACCTAAAGCCAAGGCTACCAGAACCATCAGTGAGGTCATGGTGCATGTCAGGAGGAAAGAAAAAACATGAACCCTCAGAGGAGCCAAGAAAAGGTTATCATGGTTGAAGTGTGTTTTATGTGTGGTGTTGGATGTAAAGATGAGGAGGGAAGCAAAGGAGGACATAAATGATGCCTATAAACCCTGCAAAGAGTTTGGACTGTAACTCAGGGCAATGGATTTTACTGAAGGGGCTTCAACAGTGTACTGATATAACTAGATTCCCATTTTATCTTGTTTAAGGTTACATCTCTTGTTTCATAGAGAAAGTATTTTATACTTCTACTCTTTGTACTAAAATTAAAATCAAGAATTTGATCAGATGTTATAAGTCAGTGAATAATGGGTTTTGAAAGTAATTTTACAAGAGTTGGGGGGGATCAGATCATTTACATAGAAAAATGTTGAATATCACCAATGCTCTTGAATGGCAGAAAAGAGGGTGATCAAATAGATAAGATATATTTGATTTCTTAGAATAAAATCAGATTGGAGTTCATTATCCTGAAATGTCCTGATAAGAATGGAGCAGTTCCAAAGTTAAGTCATAAGATTTTTTTACGAAGGTCTTAAAAATTATCCTTCATTTTAGAGAAGAAAAAGTAGTTCACATTCTAAAGAAATCTAGTTCACATTGCCCTAAGAAGGTATATCTCTGCATTCCATCATCCTCATCCTGCTCACTACCTAGAAAATCTACTACAGGTTGAATATCACTTACACAAAACACTTGAGAACAGAAATGTTTCAAATTTCAAATGTTTTCAGGTTTTGGAATATCTGCACATATATAATGAGATATGTTGGGGATGGGACCCAAATTTAACCAAGAAATTCATTTATGTTTCATATACACCTTACACACATAGCCTGAAGGTAATTTTACATAATATTTTTTAATAATTTTGTGCATAAGATGACAATTTTGACTGCAACCCATCACATGAGATCAAGTGTAGAACTTTCCACTTGTGGCATCATGTCACTCTCAAAAATCTTCAGATTTTAGAGCATTGCGGATTTTGGATTTCTGGATTAGGGATGCTCAACCTGTATTAAGATAAGAACTAATGTTGATTAAGGAGGTAAGATGTGCCAGTCCCCGTCCTAAGTGTTTTACATGTATCTGTTTATTTAATCCTCATTTAAAAATACATATAATAAATACTATAATTATCCCCATTTTAAAGATGAGGGAATTAGACACAGAGAATGCAGTAATTTGTCCAAGTCACACAGTCAATGAGTGGCAGTGCTGGGATTTACCGTGTTCCCTGTCATGTCAAACTACAGAGTTACACAATGCACACAAATTTTGTAGTAACAATCAGCAGAATATAAATGGCAACTACCAGCAAAAAGAAAAAAAAAGTATTCACACTTATCCTTGAATACTGTTTTAGGTCTGTTTATAAGGAGGAAGAAAATTCCAATTAGATTCTCTGGGAGGCAAACATACTTTTGTAGGTTTGCCACTCAGAGCAGTGTATTTGCTCATTGATTATTTGCTCATTAATTAAACTGTGATTGTGTTCTTACTGTGGTACTCATGTACAGTAAGTTCCTTGAACACATGACATCACTTAGAGGAGAATAATAATTTTAAAAAACTTCCCTCACAAAAAATATATCATACTGAACTGTCATGAACATTGCCCTAAACTGAGTTATAATGTAATTACCTAATAAATATCACAGCCTTCATTCAAAATGGAAATTGTGTTTTTAATTTCTAGAGGAAAACATCCTGCAATATTTAAGTCTAGGTATAAGGAATAATACCAAAGCCTCCCTGGTATAGAGAGTCATTTGTTCAATTTTCTGACCTATTCCAGCCTAAAGAACAAGGACAGCATAGGATGACAAAAGCTTTCCGGCAGAAACAGATTTATAGTCAGAATCAGTTTTCTCTGTTTTCATTCATTTTGAATGAATACAAAGAATAATCTTGCTGCTAATACAAATGCAGCAAACTGAGCCATTAAATTGACAGTGTGATCTATCCCACTTCACACTGCTTTATAAGCAAAATGTATCATTCTTGGGAGATTTCTCCTGGTTAAATAATTGTGAGAAATATATCTCTTGCCATTACTTTTATTGATAAAACACAGCATGTCATCTTAATTCATCCTTCCACTGCTCTGTTTTATCATCTACCGAGTGATTGGGATTCTGATCACCCTGCATTCTGCTTCTCTCTACTCATCTGTTATTCTTCACAAAGCAAAGCTCTGGTGTAACATCTGTTTCTCACTGAATCTTCACCAGAAACTCAGATTTCAGCAAGCAATAACCTTGGGGTTCCCCTAGAAACCCTCAAGGGTTTCTGCTATGTCAAGGCTTAAAGCTATCTAACAAAATTAATGGGCAAAATCCTGTTATTCTATTTTCACTTTTGAATTTAATTTGGGGTACATGAGTTTGGTGGAGTAACGATAATGTTTTACTGATTTTTGAAGCTAGTCATCACTTGGTTTAGAAGGCTGGGAGCTTTAGCTCCATATCTTAAACTTTATTCTTTTCCCTTTTCCTCTATTGATGTTCAGCTACACTCCTATCTTACTTCAATCTCAAAACACAGAGAACATTTGTTTTGTCTCATTCAGGTATTTTTATGAAATTTCCCACTTCTAACAATTTCTATTCTGACACTAGCATCTATTTGGGTATTTTATTTGTGTTTCTTAATGGAGTTTGCTAAAAATTAATTTATCCACTTAGTTCAAATTACTGAGAAAAGATTATAAATGAATGCACATCAGAAGCTAATTTTGGTCATGACACAAGTAAAAGATATATACAACCTGGAAAGTTTGTAGATATTGCTCATTTTTATAATTAGTCATAACTTATCCTAAAAGCCAAACTATATACTTTAAACGGATATGCATATGTGTATTAACACATAAATATGTACACATATATACTTATACATAGTATTTATATACCTATACGCTATGTTGATAAAATTTCAAAATCATTATCAGAGGAAATGAGTAACCTACTGTTTGATTATCCATTGCTGCAAAACAATCCACTCAAAATTTAGTGGCTTAAAACAACGATTTATTATTTTTCATGAGTCTGTCAGCTGATATGATTCGAACAAGAAGTTCTTCTGCTCCATGTGATGTTGTCCAGGTCACTCACTCAGCTGTATTCAGCTGGCAAATAAGTTTGACCGGAAGATCCAAGAAGGCTTAACTCATGTATGGCACTTTGGTGCTCTTCCACGCGGCCACTCCACATACCTAGCTTGAACTTCCTCACATCATGGTCGTCTCAGGATAGTCAAACTTTTACACAGAAGCTAGTTTCAAGAAAAGAAAAGTGGAAGTTAACAGCTCCCTTAAGGCCTAGGTCCAGAAGTGGCATGGCATCACTTGAGCTGCATTCTTTTGGGCAAAGCCAAGTCTCAAGACCAGCTCAAATTCAAGAGGAAGGGAAATAGACTCTACCTCTATGATGATAATGCAACATGAATGTAGAGGAAAGGAAGAAATTGATGACCATCTTTGGAGATTATCTAGCATACCTAAAGTTAAATTTCAAAAGCCTCTAGGGGAATGGGAAGATGGAGCAAGATGGTGGACTAGAAGCAGTCTACTCAAGGCCGCTCTCATGGAGAGGATCGAAAGTGGCCAACAGATACCCACCTTTGGATCAATCATCTGAGCGAGAGCACTGGGAATCCATGGAGACAAGGTGAGAGTGAAGTGAAGAAGATAGAAGTGGAACGAGCTGCCCAGAAGGACCAGAGGTAATTAGGCAAGGTGCCCACGTGTGAGAAAGGGATAGAGGAGAAAATCCCAGGCTCCATGCTTCCCCTGAGGATATTGCAACCAGACCGGCAGAAGGGCAGAGGGCCCCTCCACCGCAGCACGCCTGCGGACTGATACAGAGACCTGACCGGAGGCTGTGCAGCTGTGTTGCTCTGGAGAGAAGAGATGGCTGGCTTGCGAGCCCTGGGCACTGTGGCTGGCATTATTGTGACATCCCACTCCTGGAATGCTACTTTTGCCCAGGCATCAGATCTGTGACTGCTGCCTCCCCATTTCCCCTGCCAGGTGGGGAGAGAGCAGGGAATCCTGGCAATCGCGTGCACCCCATAGGTAGGTGACATGCACCTTTGCTGCTGCCACCACTAGGGGCCCTGGTCAGAGCAGGAGACCATGGGGTCCAGCACCTGCTTCTGTGGCCTCAGCGATCTCATTCAACCGCACTTCCCATGGGACCTGGGAGGAGTACACATAGCCCTCAGTGCCCACTGCCCACTGCCAGGGCAGCTGGACCACTGCTGCCACAGCTGCCTGAAAGGCCCCAAGAGGGACAAAAGCCAGCATAGCCACAGCCTTTGGATCTGGCTGGATTGCATGCAACAGACCCGCGCTGTCCTGCTCAGGCACCCCAGGTGTCTTGACCCACTGCCGACCTGACCTGCGGCTATGCAGACCTGCTCCATCCGGCATGAGCATCCTGCCCCATGGGTCCACTCTGTCCCAGGTCTCCACTCCACTCCACATGTGAGCTGTGGCCCACCAGCCTGCTCCACACTGGGGACCCACTCCACCCTGTGCCCCATGAGCCTGTGGGACCACTATGCCCTGAGCACCTACTATGCCCTATGCTGTACCCTGCACTTACTTTGCCCTCCCCATGCACCTGGCACCTCAACTGCCCAGGCCTGCACATGTATGTACTGTGCCCAGAAGACCTTCTCCATCTTGTGTGCATGCCCCATCCTGCCAGCCAGCCCCACTTTGAGTGCACACTTGGCACCAGGGACCAGCCCTGCCACAGCAGCCCAGTGACAAACATAGGAGAACAGGGGAGATGCAGCAGAGCAGCAGCATTAAAGGCTTACAGTGCATCCACCCCTCTCCTGCCTGGTCAAGCTTCTAGAGTAAGACCCAAGCACACCATCCAGGGACACATCCCTATCTTCACTGAGCAACAGAAGTCCCAGCAGAGGAGAACAGGTGTACCACATCTGCTATCTGTTTTGAGCTGAGAAAAGAGGCCCCAGATGAGAAGGAACCAGCATAAAAACTCTGGCAACATGAAAAATCAAGCTGTCTCAACACCCCCCAAAGGATCTCAGTAGCTCTCCAGTAATGAACTCCAACCAAAAGGAAGTTGTTGAAATGACAGATATGGAATTCAGATTATGGATGGCAAGTAAGATGAACAGAATTGAGGAGATAGTAGAAAAGCATTTCCAAGAAACCAAAAAAATAATTCAGGACATGAACAAAAAATTCACTAAAGAGAGAGCTAACATTAGAAAAGAGATAACAGAACCTAAAGAAATGAAAGACTCATTTAGGGAATTTCAAATACAGCAGAAAGTTTTAACAAAAGATTAGACCAAGCAGAATAAAGAATGTCAGAGCTTGAAGACAAGGATTTTGAAGTTGCTCAGTCAGTAAAAAATGCAGGAAAAAAGAGTAAAGATGAATGAACAATCACTGTGAGAAATATGAGACTATGCAAAACAAACAAATATAAGAATAATAAGCATCCCTGAGGGAGAAGAAGAAAAAGCAATAAGCATGGAAAACCTATGGGATAGAATAACAGAGGAAAACTTCCCTGATATCACTAGAGATTAGCTATCCAGATACAAGATGATCATCAAATACCTGGAAGATTCATAGCAAATTGGACATCACTAAGACATATGGTCATTAGCCTGACCAAAGTCAAAGTGAAGGAGAAAATCCTACAAGCTGCAAGATGAAAGCAAAAAGTTACTTACAAAGGAAAACCCATCAGACTAACAGCAGACCTCTTAGCAGAGACCTTTCAAGCCAGAAGGGATTGCAGTCACATTTTTAGTCTTCTTAAAAGGAAAAACAGCCAGCCAAGAATTTTGTATCCTGCAAAACTAAGTTTCATAAATGAAGGAGAAATAAAGTATTTCCCAGGCAAGCAAACTCTAAGGGAATTTGTCACCACTAGATCTGCTCTATAGGAAATGTTTAAAAGTGCTCTATATGTGGAAAGGAACAATTGATACCCACCAATATAAAAACAACTGAAAGTCAAAGCTCACAACTCTCACAAAACGGTAACACAAGGAGGAAAATAAAGTAACCAGGTATCATTCAACATGATGAACAGAACTGTATCTCACATATCAATACCAACATTGAATGTAAATGCTCTTAATGTTCCATTTAAAAGATGTAGACTGGCTGAATGGATGCAAAAGCACACTCCAAGTATCTACTGTCTCCAAGAAACCCATCTAACTCACAAAAATACTCATAGTCTCAAGGTAAAGGGATGGAAAAAAAATTCCTCACACATGGAAACCAAAAGTGAGCTGGAATAGCTAATCTCTTATAAGGTAAAATAGACTTTAAATCAACAAGGGTAAAAAAAAAAAGACAAAGACGGTCATTATATTATATAATGATAAAGGGAGGAATTCAGCAAGAAGATATAACAGTCCTAAATATATATGCACCTAACTCAGAAGCTCCCAGATTCATAAATCAAATACTACTATATCTAAGCAAAGAAATAAACAGCATCATCATAATTCTGGGGACTTCAACACTCCACTAACAGAACTGGACAGGTCATCAAGGAAGAAGATCAACAAAGAAACACTGGATTTAAACAGGACTCTAGAACAAATGGACCCAATAAACAACTACAGAATATTTTACCCAAAAACTGCAGAATATACATTCTTCTCATCACCACATGGGACATTTTCCAAAATAGATTATATGTTAGCCCACAAAAAAGTCTCAGCAAATTCAGAAAAATTGAGATCATTCCATGTATCTTCTCAGATCACAGTGGAATAAAACTAGAAATCAACTCCAAGAGAAACTCTCATCTACACAAACTCATGGAAATTAAAAAACCTGATGCTGAGTGATCCTTGTGCCAATAACAAAATTAAGATGGAAGTCAAAAGATTTTTCAAACTGGTTGACAATCATGATGACACAAGCATCCAAAATGTATGGGATACCGTAAAAGCAGGGTTAAGAGAGAAATTCATAGCCTTAAATGTTTACATCAAAAAGACAGAAAGCTCACAAATTAACAACCTAATGTCACACCTCAAGGAACTAGAAAAAGAAGAGCAAACCAAACCCAAATCTAACAGAAGGAAAGAAATAACAAAAGTCAGAGCAGAACTAAGTGAAATGGAAACAAACAAAAAAAATACAAAGGATCAACAAAACAAAAAATTGGTTCTTTAAAAAGATATACAGATTGGTAGAGCTCTAGCTAGATTAACCAGAAATAGAAGAGAAAGGACTCAAATAAGCTCAATCAGAAATGAAAAAGAAGACATTACAACTGATACCACAGAAATACAAAATGTCACCCATGAATACTATGAAAATCTCTACACACAAAAACTAGAAAACATAGAGGAAATAGATAAATTTCTAGAAACCCACAACCTCCCAAGATTCAATCAGGAAGAAATAGAACTCCTGAACAGACCAATAATGAGCAACGAGCTTGAAACAGTAATAAAAAACCTTCCAACAAAAAAAAGACCCATACCAGATGGATTCATAGCTGAACTTTATCAGACATAAAAAGAAGAGTTGGCACCCATTCTGCAGAAATTATTCCATAACATCAAGAAGGTGGGAATCTTCCCTAACTCATTCCATGAAGCCAGTGTCACCTTGATACCAAAACCAGGAAAGGACACAACAACAACAACAAACTACAGACCAACATCCCTGAGAAACATAAATGCAAAAATCATTAACAGAATATTAGCAAATAGAATTCAATAGCACATCAGAAAGATAAATCACCATGATCAAGTGGGTTTCGTCCCAGGGATACAAGGATGTTTTAACATATGCAAATAATAAATATGATTCACCACATAAACAGAAGCAAAAACAAAAACCATATGATCATCTCAATAGATGCAGAAAAAGCATTTGATAAAATCCAGCACCCTTTCATGATAAAAACCCTCAAAAAACTAGGCATAGAAGGAACATACCTCAAAATTTTAAAAGCCATATATGACAAACCCACAGCCAACATCATACTGAATGTTCTCTCTGAGAACAAGACGAGAGTGCCCACTATTACCACTTCTATTCAACATAGTACTGGAAGTCCTAGCCAGAGCAAGTAGGCAAGAGAAAGAAATAAAGGGTATCCAAATCAGGAAGGAAGAGGTCAAACTATCCCTGTTCACTGACAATATGATCTTGTATCTAGAAAACCCTAAAGACTCCACCAAAAGACCCTGAACATTGATAAATAAATTCAGCAAAGTCTCAGGTTACAAAATCAGTATGTACAAATCAGTATCATTTCTATATACTTATAACAGTCAAGCTGATAGTCAAATCAAGGACTCAATACCATTTACAATAGCTACAAAGAAAATAAAATGCCTAGGGAATATACTTAACTAAAGTGGTGAAATAGCTCTACAAAGAGAACTACAAAACACTGACGAAAGAAATCATAAATGACACAAACAAATGTAAAAACATCCCATGCTCATGGATTGGTAGAATCAACATCATCAAAATGTCCATACTGCCCAAAGTGATTTACAATGCAATCCCCACCAAAATACCAACATCATATTTCACAGACCTAGAAAAAGCAATTCTACACTTCATCTGGAACCAAAAAAGAGCCCAAATAGCCAAAGCAATCTTAAGCAAAAAGAACAAATCTGGAGGCATCACATTACCTAACTTCAAATTATACTACAAAGCTATAGGAACCAAAACAGCATGATATTGGCATAAAGATAGAGACATAGACCAAAAAAACAGAATAGAGAGCCAGAAATAAAGCCATCTACCTAAAACCAACTGATCTTTCACAAAGGAGACAACAACATACACTGGGGAAAAGAAGCCCTATTCAATAAATGGACCTGGGAAAAATGGATAGCCACATATAGAAGAATAAAATAGGCCCCCTATCTCTCACCATATATAAATATTAATTCAAGATGGATAAAAGACTTAAATGTAAGACATGAAACCATAAAAGTTCAGAAGAATATGTAATAAAAACTCATCTAGACATTGGCCTAGGCAAAGAATTTATAAATAAGATCCCAAAGGCAAATACAGCAATAAATATAAATAAATGGAACTTAAAAGGCTTCTGCACAGCAAAGGAAATAATCAGCAGAGTAAATAGACAACCTACAGAATGGGGGAAAATATTTGTAAACTATACATCCAATGAAGGGCTAATATCCAGAATCTACAAAGAACTCAAACAAATCAGCAAGGAATAAACAAACAACCCCATCAAAAAGTGGGCAAAAGACATGAACAGAAGTTTTTCAAAAAAAGATAGACAAATGGCCAAGAAACAAATGAAAAAATGCTCAACATTGCCAATCATCAGGGAAATGTAAATTAAAACCACAATGAGATACCATCTTACTCCTGTCAGAATGGCTATTATTAAAAACTCAAAAAACAATAGATGCTGGCATGGATACAGAGAAAAAAGAAAACTTATACACTGTTGGTGGTACTGCAAATTAGTACAACCTCTATAGAAAACAGTATGGAGATTCCTCAAAGAAATAAATGTAGACTTACCATTCAATCCAGCAATCCCACTACTGGGTATCTACTCAAAAGAAAACAAGTCATTTTATCAAAAAGACACATGTACTCAAATGTTTATAACAGCACAATTCACAATTGCAAAGATGTGGAAGCAATGTAAGTGCCCATCAATTCATGAGTGCATAAAGAAAATGTGCTATATGGATACTATGGAGTACTACTCAGCCACAAAAAGAAATGAAATAATGTATTTTGCAGCAACTTGGATGGAACTAGAGACCATTATCCTAAGCAAAGTATCTCAGGAATGGAAAAACAAACACCACATGTATTCTGTAATAATTGGGAGCCAAACGACACATGCACATGGGCACGAAGAGATGTAGAGAACATTGGAAACCAAAAAGAGGGGAGAGTGGAAAGAATGAGGGGTAACTACTTACCTGTTGGGTACAATGAACACTATTCTGGTGATGAGCAAACTGAAAGGCCCGACTCAAGCATTATACAAGGTATCCATATAACAAAAACATTTGTACCCCCTTAATATTTTGAAATAAAAAATAATAATAAAATCCTCTATTTCTACATTAAAACAGAAGCAGACAACAATTCTTCTTCATTATACTAAACAACAATAATTGACTTTTCCAAAACATTAGCCTGTCTAAATCCTGGGTAACCATGCATGTTTAAAAATGCATGGATTAATCTTCTTGTGATGTTATTACAGACACTTACTAATCTTAACATTGAAATCAAACCTCAGATTCCAGCCTGATTGTCTTCCCCTCACTGTGCTTCCAATTTTTACTACTCATTTCTTCATTAGTTTACATTTTCCCCGTGGATACCATATGAAATTAAGTGGAAAATCAAAACGAAAGCAAATTTACAATGTGTTTACACATGTGACCCACTCAATCTAGTAAAACCAGATCATCCATCCAGAAGGGCAACAGGGACTGGGTAGCAGTGTGAGAAATTGCCAACCAGTGATTCTCTCCATTCATCTCTGTCAACCTTGGCTGGACAAAGTATCTCCATTTTCCAACTGTCCACACCAGTGGCTTTCCCCATTGACAGGAGTAACTAAGAGATGACTTTACATTTAGCTAGAGTTTAGTAAATGCTAGTCACAAAATATTCTTTCAATATATCAAAGAGAGTCATCCCAATTCTTTTGTTTGAGACATTTCTCAAGATCCCAGTAGATGCTAGATATTGAGAATATAAAGGTAAATTATCTCCTTTTCAAAGTTTCAGAAAACTAAGAAGACATAAAACACTTCCTGAGATTTCTAGGTTTGTTTTTTTTTAAAATCTTTAATGTAATAGTATAAAACAAAATGATCTCTCATCCAAGTTTTCATTCATAGTGCTTTCAGTATCTTCAACTGAGATTAAACCAAATAAAACTGCTATATTAATTACACAAGGATATTTAACAAAAAAAATCCTAAAACAAAGACGGAAGAATGATTTTAGTGACAATTTTCTTATCTGTAGATCAGAGATTTGAGGAACATAAACTTCATACAAAAAGGTCCTCTGTAGCTATCACAGAATGGGAAAGTCAGTTCCCAGAAGATGAGAGAGATCCATGGAAGATTTGGTTTGTTGATGTATTCAATACATATTTTTTAAGCCCCTACTGTGTGCCAGCTTGGTGCCAGGTGTACAGCGAAACGCAGGAAAGAGATAATCTCTGCTTTCACAGAACCTCCTGTCTAGTGGCAAATATAGACATGCAGGCAGCTACGATCTAGGGTGTGTATTTTAAGAGTGAGTAACGTGAAGTCCCGAGGGAGCACACAATAGGAGCCCCTGATCCAGGGGCAGAAATTCAGGAGTAGCCTCCATAGAAAAGGAGGAGCAGAAAGGATGGGTAAAATGAAAGTTTGGGGGTGGGAGAGAAGAGTGTCCCAGGCAGCATGAAGGAGGAATATGCACAGACCCAAAGTTAAGAAAAGATGTCCTCTCCTGGGAACTAAACATGCTGTAGTTCAACAGAAGCACCACTGTGACAAGAAACAGTGGAATGAGGAGGGTTCAGCTTCAGCCAGACTGCTACTGCATTCTCGGAAACGGGAAGGGAGGTTTGGGTAATATAAGTCCATTAACATCCCCGTTCTAAAGATTTCCATTTATAGAATGTGTCACGTACATTTTTAGCTTTTAACAGCATGTGTATATGTATTTAAGCATATCGTACACATTTTTAAAATGGGGGAAAAATACATCAACATGTTAGCCAGATGAGTTTTTCTAAATTTGTTACTTTGTACTTTTTTGTATTTTTAAAATGTTATACAATACTATGCACAAAAATTATATTTAACAGAAAAAACATCATTGTTTAAATGTAACTTAACTTCTGAATATAGCTACAAATGATATGTTTCTGAACCTTTTATACTTCCTCTATTTCTAAGGGACACTTTCTATATGAGTGTCCTGTTTTTTAATAATAAATGTTTTGTATTTGGAAGATAAGTCAGCTGAATTGAGTGAGTAACTAAGTTTAAAACTGGATCCTTTATAAGAACAAAAGCAACATTAAAATACACAAAACATACATTTTAACCCTGTTCCCAACTCACAGAACATAATCCTTAAGTCCAGTAAATGTGATATGTATATTAATATAATATATATTATATAGATGATTTGAATCCAATATAGTACAAATTATTTTAAACATGTTATAAATATCCTGAATACTGCTAAAATTCATCTCTTACACAAAGCACCTCTAAACTTCAGTAAGACATAAATAGAAGTTAATATTTTTCTGATTCTAGCAGGCTTTCCCCAGTTTTCTGTTTATTAGTCACCCTGCACAATATTTTCCCCAGTATTTCTTTGTAACCTCTGCTTATTGAACCCAAATCCACAAGAGCATCACATGGTTTGAAATTTAAATTCAGAAAAGACAGGAAAAACAAACGTGTGTTTAACCTCATATGTATGGGTAAAGCCCCAGAAGATGCACACAGAATAAATGCATCTGGTGACAATTGCAATAAAGATGGCAAGAGTGATGGTATGTCCTCGAAAAGTAATAAAAATAAAAGGTGCTTTGTCCTCCCTGTTCCATTTCTCAGAGCTGAGATTATACTGTTTGCCATAATTCCAGGCATGATTGTCGGCATGGAAGTGAACAATTGGGTTCTTAGCTCACACACAGACCTTCAGAGGCCCCTGGCAAATTCAAAACATCAAAATTCATAACTTAATTTGTTTACTTTAAGGAAACTCTCACTTGGTTATCAAATGTGAAGTGTCTTAAAGCTAAGATTAAAAGAAAACTAACATGCCTGAATTATTAATTATCAGTTTACAGTTTAAGTCTTCACTTGGCAAAACAATTCACTTTTCAAAGATTGCTATAACAAGTCTTGGGCACAGCTAGAGCAAACATTTGTGTTTGTATTAAATCTGGCTATTTCCACATATGCTCACTGTGACTTTAGGAACAGAGCCATTGGGAGAAAATAAGGCCGGCAGTCATTCACATTATGCTGATAACAGCAATTTAGGTTGGTAGGCTCGCTGTGTCAAAAGGAACAGTAATATTAATATTTATAACTTGCCTTTCATTTCTCCTGCCTTGAATCTACTCAAGACATTGTCATGTTTATCTTCAGGCTATTCTTGTGAGGAACACAGGTACTAATTTAAAAAAAAAAAAAGGTAAGATTTTTATAATCCTAACTTTTAGTGTAGTCTAATTCCAAGTAAGAAAAATACCATAGCTATTTGAAGTTCCCCAACTGACATTCCCTGACTGGATAAGAAAAGACATTCCACTTATGTATTTTCTGTATAGCTGCCCCACCAAATCAAAATTGTGACTTATCAGTTGAAGAAAGGAAGAGAACTGATCAAATCTAAAGGAGATTGATTGGATCTACAATAATGTTCCACTGTCATTTTGTTCCACAATTAGTCACCTTGTTCCTCTCCTCCTTTAACGTCTAGAAGGATAAAATAGAGCCCACAGACTGGACTGCATGGTAACAGAAGATGCTAAAACGACCCTGGGAATTATCTACTCTACTTCCCTGACTCGAAGCAGACCATCACCCAAATCATGCTGGGAGCAGTACAATCCACAGTGGGGGACACATCTACTTTTAGTGATGGATTCTAATGTATCTAATCCCTTGTGTTCAAAAACTGTACCTTAACGTTTAAAATTTTATTTTATATAATATATACGTATACTTTTTTGTATGTCATTCTTAGGAATTGAAAAAGAATACCTCTAAACTTTCCTTCTTCCTTCCTTTGTTTCTTCCTTCCTTCCCATCTTCCTTCTTTCCTTCCTTCCTTCTTACTCAAGGGCAGGCCTTGAAATTCAGATTAATTGCAGCAATTACAAATTGATTTCAGGTTAAAATTCAGATTTCAACAGATGTTGCCAGGTTTCTTTTCAAATAGTCTATACTTATTTTCACTTTTTCATTAACAATGTGTAAGCGTACCCACACCCGTAAATACTCCTCTCCCCCAGTCAGCCTTTGCAATGGATATTAATTGCCTTCTATTCATCTGTCTGAAAAGTATATAATGATATTTCGTTGTTACCATAATTTACATACTACTATATTTGAAAGCCATTTTATTTGTTTTGCTGTTATTTTTTCTTATTTTATCTTTAGTAATCTGGGTTTGCTCTCTCATGAGTCACGTAGTCTTATCTTTCAACATTTTTGTATTGGTTTGTTTATCCCTTTTCTGTTAAGTTTTAAGTTAGCTCTCTGTCCCTTGCCTTGCAACTCGTTCTTCCAAGTCTGCCAAGCCAGTTGACTTTGTTTATGATTTTTTTAGACACACGTTTATCTAGTCAAATATTTCTATCTTTCTTTTTATGATGGCTTAGTTTCTAATTTTGGTTAAGAAGGCCTCCCCTGCCCGTTCAATACAGCAATCTCACAAATGGGAATCTTTTTCAAAGAAATAACAACAGCACATAAGGATTTATGAACAGGATATTTAACACATCATTGTTTGTGGTAGCAAAAAGTCTGAAAACCAAGGGAATATAGCTAATAAGGAAATAGTTGGATGGATTATGGCAGATACACCCCTTGGAATGAATTTCAGCTCAGCTAATGGATTCAGAGAGACTTCAACACAGTGTTATTGAGTGAGAAAAGAAAAATGCAAAAAAATATAAAATTGGGTCTCATTTTTGAAAATCAATGACAAAAATCTTGTATATCTATTTGTATATGTTTATGTATGTGTAAATATATATCCTATATAACTATATAAACCTGGAGGCTTCATATTAGATTGTAACTATGGATTAGGAGTAAGGTCTCTAAGAAAGGGAAGAAATCACCTGGATCAGAACAAGTAAATGCATAGGATATGATTATATTTGCATAATACTTTACATATTAAACATCAAATACACATATTACATAATATATAATAGCATGTGAGAGAGAACTATTTTTTTAAACTCAATGAGTTTTCCCTCCAAATGGAAGTAAAGAAACAAATATGAAACTCCCCAACTAGTTTTATTTTTTAAATGCAAGTTTATTCATTTCACCATTAGATATTATCTGATTAGAAAATTTTCACATTATAACAACTAGCCAAATATTGACCATCATATTTATATTATTTGAAGCTTCTCCGTGTGACCTTGAGAGAGTTAACCCCTCTGTGTCTCACCTGTGAAAATAGGATAATATCAGGATTTATCCTAAAGGATTGTTGTGAGCAATAAACTAGGTAAAGTATGTAGGATTTTGGACAGTGTTCAGCTAAATAAATGCTAGTAGCACTAGTAGTGGTAAAGCAGAAATCATAGTAATAGCCTGTGACTGCTCTTAAAACTCTTATTAAATTAGATGCTTAGTTTGTGTTGATCTCCTGGGCAGTTTCCTATCAATTCTTAATTCATCTATCAGCATGAGGCTAGACATCACCCACTGCTGTGCTAACACTCAGATACTCATTTTCCTGGTATATTGTGGTTTCTTAATTTCTGTTTGATTCTATAAATAATTTCTTGTGTCCCCATCATACCTTTAGACTTGTGATTTGTCTTCATATCAACAACAGTAATAACCCACATCTGTGTAGTTTATAAAATTGTTACATACTTTTAATCTCCACAGTTCTCCAGATAAAATGACTAAGACCTAAAGAAGTTATGGATTTCCCCAGATTATGTCCAATAGGTGAAAAACAAAGAGCCAAACCCAGGTGTTATGATTCTAAAGCTTTTACTCTTTTCCATTTTAATAGCTATTTTCAGATTGGTTTTTCAAATACAAAAAAGGATGGCAAAAATCTAGAGTCGTTTTTTCATGGAAATTCTTTGAGATATGATTATAATATATTTTATGTAATGTTAGCATTACATTTGTAATTCCTACCATTTTTTGAAAGCATGTAAGTCCTGGGAATACAACTTTGGGATCCTGAAGAAAAAACTGTTACAATGACAGACAAACTTATTGCAAGTTATCCCGTATTTGGCTAATACGACATTCATTCTCTTATAAATGTCCCAGAGCTGGGAAAGAAATGTTTCTGTTAAGGTAAGCTGATGAAGTTTTCCATAAACTAGAGAGTACATTTTTCCCTACATACATCTGCTTATACATGAGGAAACTTGAAAAGCCAGTGTGTGCATCCAACCATCTCTGACAGAAAAATTATATAACTTTGACATCTTGCATACAAATTCAAATGTTTAATGCCAAGGCAATTGTATTTGAATTTCAAATGTTTAAAGAGATGAATACCTTGTGTTCACAGATTCTTTTTAAGTTTTTAGAGAGTAAAGTGGCTCACAAGCCTATCTACGTATCTTAATACTTACAAAAGGGATTCCTAGTAAAGATAAAGTCCTCTATTTTGTCTCAGAAGTTACACATTCATCTGATTGTAAACTATTACTGAATGTTTCAGGGTACTTTCTAAACATAAAGTCCTAAGTGAGATTAAGGGAGAAATGTGAATAGTTATGCATGGACTCTATCTTAAAAGAATCTATGACCTACAAAGGGAAATAAGACACACACATATACACTATAAGGTAACAGATGATGAATATAAAAAGATGAAGCAGGATGATGTACTAAAAATGTATGGGTTTTAAAATTAACCAACACTGGATCTGATTTTCAGCTATGTCAATGTGACTTTGGACAAGTAACGTAAACACATGGGTTTATTTTCCTTGTTTGCTATGGTATAGGTATAATAGTGCATTTCCTACGTAATTGCTCTGGTGGCTAAATAACGTAATATGTATAACTCATGTAGCTCAGCGCTTAATTCAAAAGAATCTGCTGCATAATGGTGACTATGATTATCATAAGAAAAGAATTGATGAGGTACCATCAAATTTCATAGGATGGAGAAATAATTTTAAGAAATATTGTGGGAACAAAATTTATAAAACTTGTGATTATTTGAGATGAGGGGAAGGAAGGAAAGGTCAGGGAAAGTTTTCAAGACAGGTGAGTTGAAGGTGGTTGTACCATTAATAAAAACAAAGATAAGGATGCAGGAGGATGAAAGGATTAACCAATGGTAAGAATTGCTGCTTACATAAAAGGATATCATTATTCTTTAAGCCATCTTGCATTACCCGAGTATTTTCCAGATGTTTAAAAATATGAAGAACATGATAGTCCTTTTCTCCACGGGTCTACTTTAATCAACTTAAATTATATGTTCAGCAAAAGAGCTTGATATTATAAGAGATGTACTTTCACAAAATTTCACATATGCAGGCCTCCTTGCACCATGCGGCTGGCTCACAATTATCTGACTGTGCAAGAAAATTATTTTGACAGATTTTAAAAATCTGGCTGTTGAGGAAAAATTATTATTGTACCTGCCTTTAGCAATGGAAGAAATCCAAACCAAAAGTGAGTCCAAAATTTCAAAATCCTCTATGTTAAAAGAAAAAAAAAGGAAAGTCTTCAACTGCCCCATGATGTAATCTTAGCCTGGGAGATGCTGTGAATGATGAAATCCTATATTACATCCAGAGACCTACAGTGAATGGAAAAACTCTCACGTGGTTTCACAGAGCACAGGTGTGACTTTTACCTCCATATCCTATGAGAACGCTGATAAAGGTAATTAACTGGGTAAAAGGATTTTTCTATTCCCTGTGAGTAGGCTCTTACTATTCATCAAAATGCTTCTTATATTTTGCATTTTGAAGGTAGTTTTTCTTCAGAGGTGATTAGCACATAATATTGAAACTATTCAAAAGGTAAAGGTACTTTGAAATACTCTTTGCACCATGTTAAAAGAGAAAACACTCATTGTGTCTGAACTAACCTTGGTAGCACATACAGAAAGCAACTGAACTGATCACGATTTTGTGTATACTGTTTTTCCCACAGGAAATTGGTTAACTCGGCTGATTCTGCCTGGTCGCAGCAAATAAAGGCAGATCCTACATCCGACTATTTAATCCTGGGAAAAAGACTGCCCTTTTAATAAAATATTGCATTTGTTTCATCTGTGTATTTCATCCTACAATAAATACTATGGTTTTCTTTTTTTCAGCTTTCATAAAAATAATATGCATAGCTCTTTCTAGCTGCAGTTTTTCCAGTTAAACTTCTGAAGCTGCCTAGAACCCTACCGTTTACACAATACTCTTCCATACCTAAAAATGAAGTCACATCACAGTCACGGAGCATTCATCCATAAAGCTATGGGATATGCCCCTCCAGCAAGTGTCAAATACTCCTTGGGAATATGACTCTATAGAAAAGTTCTAACCAATGAAAAAAATCTGTTTCGTGCAATATGATGAGGGGAGTCCTTTCACAATTTTATTTTACATTCACTAGTTCCTTTTTAATACAGGAAATATAAAAACAAAAATAAAGCAGTTCATAATTCCACAACACATATAAACTCTCATGATATTTAAACCAGAAAAAAACAAAATGAACAATATGTGCAAATGTAAGAAATTTCAAACACTACTGAAAGGTATAAAGTTAAAAGTCTCCTTCTCCATCCCTGGCTCCAAGCCCTTTCCACAAAGGTGAACACTGTCAACAGTTTCTTGTACATCCTTTGAGAAAATAATTGGCATATCCAGTATACTAATCTTTTCAAAATTTTACACCAAAAGAGTCATACAAGACAATTACCCTGTGCCTTGCAGTTTTCAATTAATATATCTTGGACCTCTTTCCTAATGAGTAAATATAGACCTATTTCATTCTTAAAAACAGTCAGGTAGTGCTCCAGGTGTGAATAAGTCAGTCATAATTAGTTAGTTTCTTCAATTGGTGGATATTTAGGCTGTGTCCAGTTTTGTTTTGTTTTCTCTTACAAACAATGCTGCAGTAAACACACTGTGCACGTATCTTGTGTGCAAATTTCCTAAGACTGTAATCGCCTGGACAAACAGTATCTGCATTTGAAGTTTTCAAAGATATTTCATGGAAGTTTTATACATATTACCAAACTGTCTTCCAAAAGATAAAATCGATTTATATTTCAATTGTCTGTAGGAGAAAGCCTGCTTCCTCCTGCCTTACCAAACTTCACCAAATATGAAGCAAATTTTTAAGTTGGTTAAAAATTGTTTTGAGTTGAATCATGTCCCTTCAAAGATGTTGAAATCTTAACACCCACTATGTGTGAATGTGACCTTATTTGGAAATAAGATCTTTCCAGACAATCAAGTTAAGATAAGGTCCAGTGGACTCTAATCCAGTATGACTGTGTCCTCATAATAAGGGGAAATCTGGACACAGAGACAGACAGATGCACAGCAGGGAGAACACCACATGAAGATGGAGGCAGATATTGGGGTGATGCATCTACAAGCCAAGGAACACCAAGGGTTGCCAGCAAATCACCAAAAGCATAGAACAGATTCTCACTCGCAGCCCTCAGAAGGAACCAATCCTGTCAACACCTTCATGTCAGAATTCTAGCCTCCAGAACTGTGAGACAATAAATTTCTATTATATTAACCGATCCAATTTGTGGTAGATAAAAATTTTTTAAAACTCATTGTTTGATTTGTCCTTTTTCATTCTTTTGCCCTTCTTCATCTATACTCAAACTTTTTCATTTTTATATCTCTCACAGCATTTTAGCACAGTGTCTTGCATTCAACAAATGTTGATGGTAATCATTTGCTAAGTGAATAAATACATATTATAATAGGTAAGCTAGTTAAAATTTATAAGACAAAAAATTTATGGGTGAAAATAGCATATTATTGTTGTTTTGACTGGCATTTTTTTGTGAATGAAGTTGAGCATATGACTGTATCATTATTGGTTCTTTGTTGTTTTGTTCAGTTTCTTTTTTCTTGCCTAAAACTACCTCTTCATATGCCATACTTATTTTCCTGCTAAATTGTGCATTGTTAGTTATTGATTTGTAAAGTCACTTGTAAACCAAAGACAGTATCAGTTTGTTGTATTGCTGCAAGTAAATTCCCAGATTATTTGTTTTTTAATTTAATTAGGGCATTTTATGCTAATTCTTTTATATTTTATAATATTTTTATGTTACTATACAGTCAAATTAGTCAAACTTTTCCCATAAGGCTTTTGATGTTTGTGTCTTATTTGGAAACATCTTTACACTTTTAAATTATAAATAAATATAAACCTATTTTGTCATTTTAGTTGTTACATTTAAATTTCAGTAATATATTAGGTTGAGTTGTACATTAGGTCAAAATTGTCAAATATCAGCATTTTCATAAGGTTCAACATAACAGCTTACTTCTCAGGTCAAATGAGATAGTTGATCTATCTTATTTTTTCTAAATGGCTATCCAGATGTCCCAATAGTATTTGATGTATATATTATTTTTTTCCCTAATGACTTTTAAATGATATTGACTCTGATAAATACTTAGGTCAATTTCTGATTTTTCTTATCTATTATTATTTCTAATATATTCTATTATTATAGTTATGAGGGTCCATCACCCCTCATTACAACTATGATAAAGACTATTCCTACATACTCTTAAATATGTATTATTTAAAATGAACTTAGGAATCAATTGGGCAATTTTCCCTTCCTTCTTCCTCTCCAAAAAAAAATAAAATAAAATAAGTATTTGAATTTTGATTGAGTTTGCACTAAATTTATACAGATCAATATTGGGGAATTTATATCCTTACAAAAGTGTTTTTTCTTCTTAAAATGTATTTCTTTCTATAAAAATGTCTTTTTTAAATTTTACTCCAAATTATTTAATCATGTTCTTAAATACTTCTTAGATTTATTTTTTTATATTTTATGATTGTTTTAACTGACATTATAAATGAGATCTTTTGCCAAGATGTTCTTATTAATGTTTGTTGATTGAAAAACTGTTTAGATATGTCAATTTTATAAGTGACCGCTTTACAGAATTTTCTGATTTATAATAGTTTCTATGTCCATTCTGTTATGTAGTTCAGGTTACAGTCACATCATCTGCAAACGATAATATTTGTCTCTTTCTTTTCCGTATTTATTTTAGTTTTCTTATTTAAATGTATTACTTTGTACTGCACAAAACCCTAAATAAGTGCTCATAGGTGTTCTTGTTTTATTTCTGTTATCAAAAGGATTCTTTTATCATTTTGCCATTAAGCCTTAATTCCAGGTAGGGGAAAAAGAATAGGTGAATGCTAATATTTGAGTGTTGATTGTACAAACTTAAAAGTAATCTTAAAATGCCTGTCTCATATGATTTTGTGAAAATAAATTTATGATACATACAACAGGCTTGGCCCATGGTATACATTTGATAAATGTTAAACAATCTCTTTCTCCTGGAAAACTTTTTAGATGTTATTAGAAATTTTAAGTGTCTATTGAAGGAGAAATACTATTTTTATTTAAGCAAAAATTATTTGAACCAAAAATATTTAGGCATAATTAAATCATAACATATTTACTATGTTGCTACTAAGAGCAAGACACCATGAAAGGTGGAAAAGACTTTCTTATCTATTCTCTTCAATACACTGCACTGCCCTAGAGCAGGTTCTCCTTACCCAAACTGCTAAGCAGCCTCCAGCTTTAGTCCATGTAATAACAGCAAACACATAGAGATTAATATGTGCCAGGTATTCTTCTGTATGTTTTATGGACATTACCATATATCAGGGCTCAGAACACAATACTCAAAAATATGGCACCTTGGCATACTGAGTATTTTTAGCTGAAGGAAACTGAGAAAACCACAGAATTGGGGAGGTTAGCTAGTTAAAATTTATAAGACAAAAAAATTTATGGGTGAAAATAGTATATTATTGTTGTTTTGACTGGCATTTTTTGTGAATGAAGTTGAGCATATGACTAGATCATTATTGGCTCTTGGTTTAACCTTCTCCCGCCTTTCTCCCCTGAAGCAAGCCGTAAAAGAATTCTCTGACCTATCTTCCCTGAAAGTAGGGTCATAAGATCTTCATTTTAGAGAGGTCCTTCCCTATTCTCGGAGGCCAAGAAGAACCAGAACAGGCCTTGCTAAGTTCCCCCAGCTTATTGCCGTGAGATCACACCCTTTTGTTCTTCAGTCACACTTCCACACAACTGTCCATAAAAATACATAGTTTTCCCTCGGTCTTTGGGTCTTCATTTCTGAAGGCTCCCATGTCACATAAAACTTATGTTAAATAAATCTGTACGCTTTTCTCTTGTTAATCTGTCTTTTGTTATAGGAATGTCAACCATGACCCTTGCAATGGGTAAGGAAAAGATATTACTTTTTCTCCCCTTCACATTTAATTCTCATGCTTTTATCCTCATTTTATAGATGAGGAAATTGAGGCACAGAGTTTAAGAAACTTGCCAAGGTCTTTCAGCCTGGTAGTGGTCAAAGGGCAAACCCAGGCAGTCCGATCCAAGGCCTATAATCATAACAAGCATACAATACCCCCTCAAAGTCCATACTTCTATTCATCCATTCATTCAATATTTGATGTTGATTCTATCTCTTTCACAACTGTTCCTTATTTCACATCTGTACTTTCCTTAACATTTCTCTATCAAGCACTCTAAAATAAGCCCTCATTAAGTTCTTCTAATTGACTGCAATTGTCTCATAATTAAGTCTTCCCAACTCCTCTCTGCTCTGCACCATACCCCTCATTTATCTGTCACTCCTCTGCCAGTTTAATGTTTTTAAAATAAAGTTCAAGTGCTAATATCTTAGCATGGCATTTATAATATCTGGTACAATCAGGTTCCAATCTACCAAGTACCCTAAAATATTTCTATGTGTATTTTATACTTTGCCCAAGCTGAATTTTTCATCATTCCTTAAGAGTACCCTACATTTTCTGAAGTTTCATTTGCCTCCTATGCTATTTCCTCTACAAAGACTGGCCTCTCCTTATCATTTTAAAAATTCTAAGTCATTTTTCAAGGACCCTTTCAAATTGTTAACTACTACAGGAATCTTCTCTCAAGCCCCAGGCTGAAACTGGTTTCTCCCTCTTCCCTCTGCCCTAGCATTTGAACTATGCTTGTAGCATGAAGCATATTCTATTTTACACTTAGTTATTTGTGTACATATGATCACAGCTTGGGCTGGTGTGCTGATACAATATTTACAGAGCAGACTGTGTTGAAGTCTATCTAGAGAGGGCTTTAAGGTTAGGTTGGGTTTGGATAGGCAAAGAGGAAGAGAGCATTATAGAATGAGCTAAAAAAAAAAAAAAGGCAGGGAGGGGGAGAAAAATAAAGAAATGAGACAACTAGAAGGAAAAATTTGTATACAGGAGTAGCTGGAAAATGAGGCCAGACTGTTAATGACATTTAATTACCCATTGAATAATTTAGATTTGATCTTATATGCAATGGAAGACGTCTAAAGGTTTTACATTCAGGAATGGACTACACGTAAGTGGTGTCCTGGGAAGATTAAACGGGTGCAGAGTGAGGATGGATTTGCAGATGGGAAGACTGGAGGCAAAGGGACAACCAACAGTGGAGCCAGGATGAAAACTTAGTTATCCTTCTGGTTAAACTGGAATCAATCCTTAGAGGTGATTAGCCAGAGTATATTACTCTATCCAAGAAATTGTCCCAAAGCAGCTACTTAATAGCAAGATCTTTCAGGTCAAAAGGACAATATCCCTCTTGGCACACTATTTTATAGTCAAGTTTTCTCTAACATCAAGGAGAGAGTTCCTAGGTTGTTATCTATTGTTTCAAAAAGGACTGCATTTCCACAGTTCTCTAATTCTTTTCATCCTAATCCCTGGAACCACATTTCTGCATCTCCTTAATGGGGAAATAGAGCCAATATTTGTGGAGGGATTATTAGGTTTCACATTTAATCTTTACAAGGCTGCAGTTTAGATATCATTTTCCCCATTTTACAGTTGTAGCAAAGTGGTCTCAAAGAGGTTCAGTAACTTACCCAAAATCATATAGCTGGCATGAGCAAGAACAAGAATCTGATTGCAGGTCTGGCTGCTAAGAATCTCGTCCCCTTTCAATTCCACCATGGACTCTCCTCGACAATGAGAGCCTCCTTAGACACCCTGGTTCATGTGTTTGGTAGAACTTTCATAAGAAGTTCCGTATGATACTGATTCTAGAGAAACAGGCCCAGCATTTACAATTTATCAAGAGCCCTTATTTGTCATTTATAGGTTTTCTAGTGGTTTGCCTCCTTATGAATAAAGAAAAGGAAAAAATTGGCACTTTCCTCATTGAAAAAAAACTCTTTGAGTAATTCACCTTAAAAAATCTGAATAATTTATCTTCAGTTAATTTATACACCCCAACTTTTAAAGATGAAGGTTAGCATGGTGGGAGCACGGTGTTTTATGAAGGCTCAGAGACCTCCAAAATTACTGAAAGTACTACTTTCTAGTATGACTCCTATGGTAGCCAGCTTCCAAGATGGTCCCCAGTGAGACTAGTTTGCCAGCATTCATGCCCTTGTGGATTCATTCATACCCCCTTTCATATTTTGTGAGGATTGGTCTGCATGACCAATAGAATATGGCAGATATATTCACTCAAGACTAGGTCATAAGGACACAGTGGATTCTGTCTTTCTCTCTGGGATCGCACGCTCGGAGAAAAGCCAGCTGCCACGTTGTAGGAAGCCCACATGATAAGGACCTGAGGGCTCCTGCTAACAACCACGTAAGTGAGCTCACAAAAAGATCCTTCAGTCCAGTCCAGCCTTCAGATGACTGCTGTCCCTGCTGATGTTTGGACTGTAACCTCATGAGAGATGCTGAACCAATGTACTCAAGGAAGCCATTTCAGAATTCCCAATCCAAAAAAATGAGAGAACATCTTAGTTGGTGGTCTTGATTTCTCTTAATTCCTGGAAATGCAGAATTGTTGGGTACTAGGAATATTATAAGGCTTAAGAATAATGGCTGAATATTTTATACTTGTAAGTATATGTGTAAGTGATCGTGCATGCACGCACACAGGATCAGAAACAAAATTTGCAGGGCCCAGTGCAAAATGAAAGTACAGGTCTTCTTGCTCAAAAATTGTTTAGAATTTCAAAATAGCATCAGCAGAGCATTAAACCAAGCAAAGAGCATGGTTTCTGAGCATGAAGTCTCATGCACAGCTTGCATGTCTGTGAAGCTGTCCTTGTGTGTGTGTGTTTAATAGTCATAGCTAATATTTATGGAGTGCTTACCATGTATCAGGCACTCCATAAGCATATTTTAGTTTAACCCTCACAAAACCCTAAGAGGTGGGTCCTATTATTTTCCCAGTTTCAAACGAGGAAAATGAAGCTTAGAGGTGTTAATTAACTTGAAGATCAAACAGGTATTAAATGACATGACTGAGATACAAACTAAGGGTAGAAAATTCTTGAGCCCGGACTTAAAATTGCTACATTGCTACTTTAAGGGTATTGTTGTAATTTCTATTACAGCATAAAAAAATTATTCTCAAATTTAGCAGCTAAAACAACTATTTTATTTTGCTTACAGTTGTGTGGGTCAGAAATTCAGGAAGGGCTCAGCTAAGCTCTTCCTTGTCACTTGGAGTTTCTGGTGTGGTTGCAGTCATCTGGAGCCTTGACTGGACTGGGTATCAAAGACAGATCAACTCATCAACTGACATGGCTGTTGGTTAATACTGGCTGTTGTCTGGGAAGTTGGCTGTCAATCAGAGCACCCACACTTGGATCCTCCAGCATGAGAGGAGTTTCTTACATGAATTTCTTACATGGTGACCCCTTGCCCCAGAATGATTGTCCCAGAAGAAACAGAAAAAATCTGCATGGCCTTTTCTGATTTAGCCTTAGAAATTACACAGCATCACTTCCGTTGCACTGTGTTGGTTATAAGTGAGTGACTAAGTAGGCCTATGTTCAAGGAAAGAGGACATAAACCCCACATCTCCATGAGAAGAGTATCAAAGAATTTGTGGATATGTTTAAAACCACCACAGAAATTAGTTGGTTGGTTATTTGGAGTCATTAGAGTCATATATCTGTTTGAAATGTGTCACCATTAAGGAGCTTCTTAATCTAATAAAACTTAAAATAGTCCGGATCATTACTTATAAGTACAGGTGAGATTTTATGATTAATTATTGTGGATAACATTTGATAGAAGAAAAATGAAACTAACAATATTTGTTTACTTTGTTAATTGAGTAAGGAGATCTATTTCATAAGCAAGCATGTAGCAAAACTTCATGGGGGACATGAGTTAACCTTAAGTCTGACCTTTATAATTAATATTTAAATATAAAAGCAATAACAGTATAACTTGTTTTAATAAATATATTAGTGACAATTATCATATTTATTCATCATATGTTTTTATACTACTAGGTTGTATTTGTATTTTTGAGGAAGAATAAATAGCTTAATGAGTTGCCATTGTTCTTAAAATTATGAAAAATAAATTTAACAATGGTTCAACATTGTATGTGTGTATGAGAGGAAGAAAAAGAGAGAGAGAAAAAGGCAAAGAACAAAATTCATAAGGATTAAAGATAAATGATTTGTACCAGGGGTTGGCAAACTACATTGGCCATACTATACATGCCAAATCTGTCCTGCCTTTTTTTTTATATATTTTTGTATGGCTTGAGAGCTAAGAATGTTTTTTAAATTTTTAAATCTTTTTAAAAAATCAAAGTAAAGAAAATATTTAATGACATAAAAATTAAAAAAATTAAAATTATAACACCTATAAATAAAGTTTTATTGGAACACAGCCATGGTTATTCATGTACATATTGTCCCTGGCTGCTTTAGCACCACAATGGCAAAGTTGAGCAATTTCGACAGAGACCATGTGGCACATACTGCCTAAAATATTTGCTATCTGCCCCTTTACAGAAAAAAATTTACCAACCCTGACTTAGACAAAATGAGAACTAAGAGAAGACAACTGAAATAATAGATGAAGTTATTCTTATTAGCATAAAACACAAATGGTCACACACAGCCAATTAATAATGCTGAAAGAAATAGGCTTATGAACATTTTGGTAAATTATTGAAAATATAAAAAGTTTTCTTTCTTGATTTTATACCTATGCTAACTGGGATAGTTGGCCTGCAACATCTATTCCACTCTGCCAACGTAAAACTGCAACACAAACACACATCTTCAATAACCATAATTTAAGTTTCAATAGTTACAAATCAGAGGCTTTAACAAAAAGATTTTTCATGAATGTGTGTGCCACAGATGTGAAAGTTCATAGAGAATAAAACCAAGAATGTTTTTTTGCATTTTACTCTTTTATTTATTTAGTACCATACTGTAAATTATTAAAGAGACAGGTGTTCCTTGCAACATAGTTTCTATTGTTTTAGCTATCACTAGCAGAGGATCAATGTGCTGACAGCTATCTCAACCAAAAATTACAATTTCAACCAGATACTCATGAAGCTGGAACATCAAAGTTGGAATGTATATATTTTTCTCTAGTTTAGCTATGGAAATAGGTGCCTCAATAAAGATTAGCACTAACGACTACAGTTTGAATTCCCCCGTTAATAGGCATATCCAATCACAAGTTAAATGACACAAGAACAACAGCTTAGATACAATAAATGCAGAGTTGTTCACCTCTAAGCTAGACTGAATTTAATCTACTCTGAATGACATTCTGATTTTGTCTCCTATAGAAAATCAATCATTCAACATCTTTTCAGGTTGGTTGTTAAATCTGTGAGAATGGATGGAATCACCCAGGCTAGGGGCAGAGTCTGAACGTCTCACGGGATTGTACCTGGGCCAGAGCTCCAAGAGGCATGGACAGGGATGAGCAGAAGTTAACTCTCAAGCTGTAGAGCATGGAGCCAAGAGAGTTCCACAAAACAGTGCCCAGGTGGGATAACTAGTTATTAAGTGCCTCCTAATATAATGTGTCCATGAAGTATAGTAGGCAAAAATGTTTAAACTAACTCTAATCAAACGTTTTCCATCTAACTTTTAGTGATGGGGAAATATAGGGAATAGAGAATAATGGACATCATGAGAAAAGTCTGACAAAATCAGAATCAGAGGTTTTCTTATAAGAAAACTGGCCTGTAGGCTTGGAAAGTCAATGATGGGGCAAGGTGAAGGGAGGAAGTGGTAAAACTATTCTAGAATAAAAAGAATTTAAGAGATAAAATTTAGGAAATTTAAGGGTAATGTATAGTCCTCGATGATATCTTGATTTTAAAAATATATTGAGATATGCTGGGATAAAATGGAGGAAATGTGAATATGGACAGACTATTAAATGATATCAGAAATTTGTTGCTAAATTTGTTTGATAAGATTGTGATATTTTGGCTATGTAGGAGAACTTGCTTTAATTATGAAAACTTTTTTAATATTTTAATTTTTTTAATTGACATAAAATTGTACGTATGTATCATATACAAAACTTGCTTTGAAATATGTATACATTACAGAATTACCAAATCAAGCTAATTAACATATGCATTACCCCACATAGTTATTTTTGTGGTGAGAATGCTTAACATCTGCTCTCTGAGCATTTTTCAGGAACAAAATATATATCACCATTATTTATAGTCACCATGCTGTTCAATAGATCTCTTGAACGTATTCTTCCTATCTAACTGTAATTTTGTATTCATTGACCAACAATTCCCCAACCCACCCTCCAACTTCCTCAGCCTCTGCTGACCACCATTCTACTCTCTACTTCTATGAGATCAACTTTTTTAGATTCCACACATGAGTGAGAACATGTGGTATTTGTCCTTCTGTGCCTGGCTTATTTCACTTAACATAACGTCCTCTAGGTTCATTCATGTTGTCTCAAATGACAAGATTTCATTCTTTTTTGTGGCAGAGTAGTATTCTATTGTGTATAGATACCAAATTTGCTTCATCCATTCATCCATTGATGGATACCGGGGTGCAGATATCTGCAGTTATTTCATTTCCTTTAGATACATACCCAGTAGTGGGATTGCTGGATCATATGGTAGTTCTATTTTTAATTGTTTGAGAAACCTTCATACTATTTTCTATATTGGATGTACTAATTTACAATCCCACCAACAGTGCATGAGGGTTCCTTTTTCTCCATTTTCTTGCCAACTTATCTTTTGTCTTTTTGATAGTAGCCATGCTAGCAGGAGTGAGGTGATATCTCATTGTGGTTTTCATTTGCATTTTTCTGATGATTAGTGACATTGAGTATTTTTTAATATACCTGTTAGCCATTTGTATGTATTCTTTTGAGAAATGTCTATTCAGGTCTTTTGCCCATTTTAAAATCATATTTGTTTTCTTACTATTGAGTTGTCTGAGTTCCTCATATGCTTTGGATATTGTCATATGTATAGTTTGAAAATATTGTCCCCCATTCTGTAGGTTGTCTTATAATTGTGTGGATTGTTTCCTTTGCTGTGCAGAAGATTTTCAGTTTGATGTAATCCATTTGTCTATTTTTGCTTGTATTGCCTGTGCTTTTGAGGTCATATCAAAAAAATCATTGCCCAGACCAATGTCATGGATATTTTTCCCTATGTTTTCTTCTAGTAGTTTCAAAGTTTCACATCTTACATTTAAGTCTTTAATCCATTCTAAATGATTTTTGCATATTGTGTGAGATTAAGGCTTATTTCCATTCTTCTGTATATGGATATCCAGTTTTCTCAACACCATTTTTTGAAGAGACGGTCCTTTCCTCCTTGTGTATTCCTGACAACTCTGTCAAAAATCAGTTGACTATAAATGTGTAGATTTATTTCTTGGCTCTCTATTCTTATTGGTCTATGTATCTGTTTTTATGCCAGTACCATGCTGTTTTGGTTACTATAGCTTTATTGTATATTTTGAAGTCCAGTGTTGCGATGCCTCCAGCTTTGTTCTTTTTGCTCAAGATTGTTTTGGTTATGTGGGGTCTTTTGTGGTTCCACACAAATTTTAAGATTTTTTTTCTATTTCTGTGAAGAATGTCATTGGTATTTTGATAGGGATTGCATTGAATCTGTAGGTTGCTTTGGTTATTATGGACATTTTAACAATATCAATTCTTCTGATCCATGAACACAGGATATCTTTCCATTTATTGTGTCTTCTTCAATTTCTTTCATCAATGTATTACAGTTTTCAGTATAAAGATCTTTAACCTCCGTGGTTAAATATATTCCGAGGTATTTTTTTATGTGAAATTGTGTTCTTAATTTTTTTTCAGATAGTTTGCAGTTAGTGTATAGAAACACTACAGATTTTTGTATGTTGATTTTGGGTCCTGCAACTTTACTGAATTCATTTATTAGTTCTAACAGTTCTTTGGTAGAGTATTGAGGGTTTTCTATATATAAGATCATGTTCTCTGCGAAAAAGGAAAATTTAACTTCTTCTTTTCCAATTTGCATGCCTTTTGTTTCTTTCTCTTGCCTAATTGCTCTGCCTAGGACCTCCAATACTATATCGAATAGAAGTGGCAAGTGTAGACATCCTTGTTTTGCTCCTAATCTTAGAGAAAAAAATTTTAACTTTTCCCCAGTGAGTAAAATGTTGGCTGTGGGTTTGTAAAATATGGCCTTTATTGTGTTGAGGTACAAGTTTTTATCATGAAAAGATATTGAATTTTGTCAAATGCTTTTCTGCATCTTTTGAAATGATCATATGGTTTTTGTCCCTCTTTCTGTTAATGTGATGTGTTATATTTATTGATTTGAATATGTTGAACCACCCTTGCATCCCTAAGACGAATCTCAATTGATCATGGTGAATGACCTTTTAAATGTGCTGTTGGATTTGGTTTGCTAGTATTTTATTAAGAATTTTGGGGATGGGGAGGAAGGGATGGGTAAATTCACACCTGAGGGGTGCAGAGTGCACTCTCTGGGAGATGGGCACGCTTGAAGCTCTGACTTGGGCAGACTAAAGGCAATACATGTAACCTAAACATCTGTACCCCTGTAATACTCTGAAATAAATAAATAAATTTTTTAAAAATAATAAAATAAATAAGTGGGATTTAAACAAAAAAAGAATGATTGCATCTATGTTCATCAGGAATATTGGCCTATAGTGTTCTTTTTGTTCTTGTTGTTGTGTTCTTATCTGTTTTTGGTATTAGAGTAATGCTGGCCTCACAGAATAAGTTTGGGAGTTATCCCTCCTGTTCACTTTTTTCGAATAGTTTGAGAAGAATTAGTGTTAGTTCTTCTTTAAATGTTTTATAGAATTCAACAGTGAAGCTATGAGGTCCTAGGCTTTTCCTTGATAGGAGACTTTTCATTACTGATTTAATCTCCTTACTCATTATTGGTCTGTCAAGATTTTCTATTTCTTTATCATTCAATCTTGGTAAGTTGTATGTGTCCAGGAATTTATCCATTTCTTCTAGGTTATCCAATTTGTTGTACTTGTTCTTAATAGTCTCTTATGATCCTTAATATTTCTATGCTATTAGTTATAATGTGCCCTTTGTCATCTCTAATTTTGAGTCTTCTCTCTTTTTCTCTTAGTCTAGCTAAAGGTTAGTTGATTTTGTTTATCTTTTCAAAAAACCAGTTCTTTATGTGCTGATTTTTCTATTGTTTTTCTAGTCTCTTTTACTTATTTCTGCTCTGATCTTTATTATTTCCTTCCTTCTATTAATTTTGGGTTGAGTTTGTTTTTCTTTTTCTAGTTCCCTAAGGCACAATGTTAGGTTGTTTATTTGAGATCTTTCTTTGTTTTTGATGTAAGTGTTTATTGCTATAAACTTTCCTCTTAGAACTGTTTTGACTGTATCCCATAAGTTGTGGTATGTTGTGTTTCTATTTTCATTTGTCCCCCCAAATTTTTTTTAATAATTTTCCTTTTAATTTCCTTATTGACCCATTGATTGTTCAGCAGCATGTTGTTTAATTTCTACGTGTGTGTGAACTTTTTGACGTTCCTCCTGTTACTGATTTCTAGTTTTATACCACTATGGTCAGAAAAGATACTTGATATGATTCAATCTTCTTAAATTTGTTAAGACTTGTTTTGTGACATAACATATGATCTATCCTGGAGAATGTTCTATGTGCAATTAAGGAGAATGTCTACACCACAGCTGTCGGATGGAATGTTCTGTATGTGTCTGTCTAGAGTGCAGTTTAAGTCCAATGTTCCTTACTGATTTTCTTTCTGGATTATCTGTCTGTTGCTAAAAGTGGGGTATTGAATTCACTGCTATTATTGTGTTTCAGTCTATCCTTCCCTTCACATCTATTAATATTTACTTTTACTTTATATATTTGGGTGCTCCAATGTTGGGTATATAAATATTTGCAACTGTTATATCCTCTTGTTGAATTGACCCCTTTGTCATTTATAATTACCTTATTTATCTCATTTTGCATTTTTTGACTTAAAGTCTATTTTATCTCATATAAGTAACTACTCCTTATCTTTCTTAATTTCTACTTGCATGAGATACCTTTTTCCATTCCTTCACTTTCACTATAAGTGTGTTTGTACCAATGAGGTAAGAGCCTTGTAGGTAGTGTATAATTGGGTCTTACTTTATTAAATCCATTTAGCCACTATATATCTTTTAATTGGATAATTTAATCAATTTATATTTAAGGTAATTATTGATAGGTAAGGACTTACTACCGTCATTCTGTTAATTGTTTTCTAGTTGTTATGTAGCTCCTTCACTCCTTTCTTCCCTTTTCTTGCTGTCTTCTTTTGTGACTAAGTGATTTTTTGTAGTGCTATGTTTTGATCCCTTGCTTTTTATTTTCTGTGTATCTACTATGGATTTGTTTATGTTTTTGTTTTTGTGGTTACCATGAGTATTACAAAAACATTTATAGTTATAACAGGCTATTTTCAGCTGATAACTTAACTTTGATCATAAAAAATCTAACATTTTTATTTCTACTCTCCCCCACACATTTTTAATTTTTGATGTTACAATTTACATGTTTTTATATTGCATATCCCTCAACAAATTATTGTAGCTATTATTATTTGAATAGTTTATTTTTTAATAGTTTTTAAAAGGTTTTGATATTTGACTGTGTAAGAAAAGCTTCCTTTTTTAAATTTGTAAGTATATATTACAATGTTTAGGTAAATTCTTCCATTTCTATTAATATAATTTGCTTTAAACCAGTGCAGAGAAGAGAATGCTAGGATACACCAGAGAAGTGACAGGAAGCACCAAATGTAAGTAAGGAGAGGGCTCAAGGCAGCTTGCCCAGATTGGGCCAGTTGAGAGCCAGAAGCTCCTAGATGCTGGAAAACAGTGACAGAGAAACCCCCAGGGCTCCACAGTTTGAAATGGGTTTTTAGGATCTTGGTTACAGAAGAGCACCTCAACCAATGTAGGCCTCAGCAAGCAAATACATTTCAAAAAGGACTTCACCATGATCTATTGTAATCAGAATGACTGAACCCAAAGTGAAAGAATGAATTTTTAAATTAGCAAGAGAAAAGATTCTAATCAACTATAAAGGAAATCCCATCAGACTAACAGCAGACATTTCAACAGAAACCTTAGAGGCCAGGAGAATGAGACGGAATTTTCAAAATGCTGAAAGAAAAAATCTACCAACCAAAAATTTTATATCCTGCCAGAATAACCTTCATAAATGAAGAGAAATAAAGTCACTCCCGGACAAACAAACACTGAGAGGCCATTAGATTGGCCCTACAAGAAATGCTCAAAGGGGTCTTAAACATAGAAATGAAAGGTCAATATTCATCAACATGAAAATATAAAACTTAAGATCAAATAAGACAATCACACAAAGGAGGAAAAGAAAGGAATTAAATGGCAACATGATGGAAGTTCAGCAAACCACAAAGACAAAAAAATAGGGAAAAATAAATAAAGAATTTGTAAAACAACTAGAAATCAATTAACAATATGACAAGAACATGCCAATATTAACCTTGAATTTAAATGGATTAAATGCTCCACTTGAAGGATACAGATTAGCAAAATGGGGGGAAAAACTTGATCCCAGTGTGTGCTACTTACAAGAAACTCACCTTACCCATAAAGACACACATAGACTGAAAGTAAAGGGGTGGAAAAAATATTTCACACATAGAAACCAAAAGCAAGTAGAAGTAGCTCTACTTCATCAGACAAAACAAACTTTAAATCAAAAACAGTAAAAAAAAAAAAAGACAAAGAAGTTCACTATATAATGATGAAGGGATTGATTCAGCAATAGGATATAACAATAATAAATATATATGTACTCCATATCAGAGCTTCCAGATTCACAGAACAAATATTACTAGACCTAAAGAAAGAGACAGACAACAATACAATAACAGTTCAGGACTTCAACACCCACTTATGGTACTTGCTATATCATTGAGACAGAAAATCAACAAAGAAACATTGGACTCAAACTGGACTTTAGACCAAATGGACTTAACAGACATTTCCAGAATGTTCTACCCAACAACTACAGAATATATATTCTTTTCATCAGCACACCAAACATTCTCCAAGATTGATCACATGTTAGGCCACAAAACAAGTCCTAACAAATTTTAAAATATCAAAATCATATCAGATATCTTCTCAGATCATAGTGGAATAATACTATGGAGTGGAATCAAGAAGAGGGACTTCAGAAACTAAACAAATACACAAAAATTAAACAACATGTCCCTGAACTATCACTGAGTAAACAAAGAAATTAAGATGGAAATTTAAAAATTTTTTGAAATGAATGAAAATAAGAACAACATACCAAAATCGGAGGGATACAGGAAAAGGAATGCTATGAGAGAAATTTATAGTATTAAATGTCTACATCAAAACAGTAGAAGGATCACAAATTAACAACCTAACGTCACACCAAAGGAACTAGAAAAACAAAAGCAAACCAAACTAAAAGTAGCAGTAAAAAGAGAAATAAAGATCAAAATAGAATTAAATGAAATAGAGACCAAAAAAAACCACAAAAATTCTATGAAATAAAAAGTTGGTTCTTCAAAAAGATAAAAAAATTGATAAACCACTAGACTAACCAAGAAAAGAAGAGAGAAAAATCCAAATAAACAAAATCAGAAATGAAAAAGGAGACATTACAACTGATACTACAGAAATACAAAAGATCAGCAGAGACTATTATGAACAACTATACACTCACAAACTAGAAAACCTAGAGGAAATGGACAAATTCCTAGAAACATACACCCTCCCAAGAATGAACCAGGAAGAAAAAGAACTCCTGAACAGACCAATAATGAGTAGCAAGATTGAATCAGTAATAAAATATCTCCTAATGAAAAGAAAAGTCAACATGGATTGACAGCCAAATTCTACCAAACATACAAATAAGAACTAATATTAATAGTCCTGAAACTATTCTAAAAAATCAAGGAGGAAGGAATTCTCCCTAACTCATTCTATGAGTCCAGTATCACCCTGATACCAAAACCAGACAAGGACACACAAAAAAAGAAAACTACAGACCAACATCCCTGATAAACATAGACACAAAAATCCTCAACAAAATACCAGCAAATTGAATTCAATAGCACATCAAAAAGATAGTACGCTATGTTCAAGTGGGTTTTGGGTACCAGGGATGCAAAGATGGTTCAACATATGCAAATCAATAAATGTGATGCATCACATAAACAGAATTAAGGACAAAAATCATATGATCATATCAATAGACACAGTAAAAGCATTTGATGAAATTCAGCATCCCTTCATGATAAAAATCTTCAACAAACTAGGCATAGAAGGAACATCCCTCAAAATAATAAAAGTCATATATTACAAACCAACAGCCAACATTATACTTAATGGAGAAAAGTTGAAAGCATTTCCCCTAAGAACCAGAATAAGACAAGGATGTCCACTTTCACCATTCCTATTCAACATAATACTGGAAGGCCTTTCCAGAGCAATCAGGCAAGAGAAAAAAATAAAAGGCATCCAAAGTGGAAAAGATGAAGTCAAATTATCCCTGTTCACTGATGATATGGTCTTATATCTAGAAAACCCTAATGACTCCACCAAAATCTCTTAAATTTGATAAATGATTTCAGTAAAGTTTCAGGATTCAAAGTCAACATACAGAATCAATAGTATTTCTATATACCAACAATGATCTGGCTAAGATCCAAATCAAATAAGCAATCCCATTTACAATAGCTACAAAAAATAAAAAATAAAATATGTCAGAATATATTTAACCATGGAGATGAAAGATCCTACAAAGAAAGATCCCACAAAACACTGTTGAAAGAAATCACAGATGACACAAACAAATGGAAAAACATCCCATGCTCATGAATCAGAAGAATCAATATCATTAAAATGACCATGCTGTACAAAGCAATATACAGGTTCAATGCAATCTCTTTCAAAATACAAACATCATTTTTCACAGAATTAGTAAAAACAATTCTAAAGTTCACACAGAACCAATAAAGAGCCTGAATAGCCAAAGCAATCTTTAGTAAAAAGAACAAAAGAACAAATCTGGAGGCATCACATTGCCTGTCTTCAAATTATACTACAATGCTATAGTAACCAAAACGGCATGATACTGGTATAAAAATAGACATACAGATCAATGAAACAGAATAGACAGCCAAAAAATAAAGCCATATACTTACAGTCAAATGATCTTTGACAAAGTTAACAGGAACATATACTGGGGAAAGGACACCCTTTTCAAATAAGTGGTGCTGGGAGAATTGGATTGCCACATTCAAAAGAATAAAAATAGAACCCTATCTCTCACCATATACAAAAATAAACTCAAGGTGGGTTACAGACTTTAATGTAAAATCTGAAACTATGAAAATACTAGGAGAAAACCTGGGGAAAACTCTTCTGGACATTGGTCTGGGCAAAGAATTTATGACTAAGACTTCAAAAGCACAGGCAACAAAAACAAAAATAGACAAATGGGACTTAATTAAACTACAAAGTTTTTGCACAGCAAAACAAATAATCAACAGATGAACAGACAACCTGTAGAATGGGAGAAAATATTTGCAAACTATACATCCAACAGGAGACTAATGACCAGAATTTACAAGGAACTCAAACAGCTCAACAACAATAATGACAATAACAACAACAAAAAAAAAACAATAGCATTAAAAAGTGGGCTAAGGACATGAATAGACTTTTTTCAAAAGAAGACAAATGACCAAAAAACATATGAAAAAAATGTTCAGTATCACTAATCATCAGAGAAATGCAAATTAAAACCACAATGAAATATCATCTACACCAATCAGAATGGCTACTATTAAAAAGACAAAAAATAACAGACGTCAGGGAGGCAAAGAAAAGGGAACTATTATACACTGTTGGTGGGAATGTAAATTAGTGCAACCTTTATGGAAGACAGTATGGATATTTCTCAAAGAACTAAAAATAGAACTACAATACAATCCAGCAATCTCACTACAGGCATCTACCCAAAGGAAAAGAAATCAATGTATAAAAAAGATAACCTGCACTTGCATGTTTATCAGAGCACTATTCCAATAGCAAAGATATGGAACCAACCTATGTGTCCATCAACAGAGGATTGGATAAAGAAAATGTGCTATATATACACAATGGAATACTATCCAATGATAAAAAAGAATAAAATCATATATTTTGGAGCAACAGGGATGGAACTGGAGGGCATTATCTTGAGTTAAACAACTCAGACACAGAAAGACAAATATTGCATGTTCTCACTTAAAAGTGTGAGTGGAATAACGTGTACACAGGTAAGCAGAATTTGAAATGGTGGACAATGGAGACTCAGAGAGGTGGGAGGGTGGGAAAGAGGTGGATGATGGGAGGTTGCTTGGTGGGTGCAATGTTGCTGCAGTGACAGATACACTGAAGGCCCTGACTTCACTACACTGCAATGCGTCAATGTAGTGAAATTGCACTTGTACCTCATAAATATTAAATAAATAAATAAATAAACAAACAAACAAACAAACCAGCTCAGCACTTGCTATATGTAAAGATGAAGCAATACCAACATGTACATAGTACGTATATGCGTGTTAATTCCACTTTTTCGTATGATTGAAAATTTCATAACAAAATCTTTTTTTAAAAAGCCTTTCTAGGCAAAGAGGGAATAAGCCTTATCAAAGCATTTATCTAAGGGTTTACACTAGAATGACAGAATCCAGCTGTGCCACAAAAAATAAGGCAGAGCAAGTAGGTTTGGGAAATAAAATAGGAGGCAGAACATAGAGTGATGCCCTGAGATGCGTGCATATAATCAAAAGGTCTTTTCATTCCTTGGATTGCTCTTATCAATGGCATGGAAGTTGATAACATATCAGAAACACTGAACCCTTGTTGTCTCTGTCCCCTGAACCTCTTTCTTCTCTTTGCAAATTTCAGCTTATTCTACTATTGGCCATCCTGATAATCTTCTTACAGGGCCATATTGATTTTTTACATGAGTTTTTAGTTATGCATCTCCTTTATCCTCTATAAATATTTAAAATCTCATCAGAAGGCTTTGTGAAGAACAGCATCAATTTCTTCATTTGCTTTTATCTCTTTTGACTCACATGGATTTTTCCCTTTCATGTTTGGAATTTTGTTCATGATAGCTCTCAAGCTTGGGAGACTTTTTTCTTTCTATACTTTTAGGCTATAAGAGCATGCCCGTATTACCTCTTATTTGGAATCTGCCTTTCTAAAATCAAGACACCTGCCTCTGCCCACTGCTTTCCTTCTAGGACTGCATGAGAACTTGAAGGCGGCAGTCATTCTTCCACAAGTTCCAGAACTTACAATTCACTGACCAGTTTTTCCTTATGGCCCAGAATGAGGTTCAGAGTAGCAGTTTCCAATTTTCTAACTGTAATTTCTGAGAAATTAAATAATCAACAAAAGAAGTAAAGAATTTAGCTTTTGGTGCTATGTAGCTCAGACTAGAATTCCTCAGTACTCAGTTAGCCTCTGTAATCTGCGGAAAGATTAAGACTTCCTTTCCCTCCACTTAGCCACTTACATTTACCCTTTTATCCTCACTTAAATACTCTACTCCCTCTGCCTTTGATTTTCTCAGGTATTCCTTTATAATTTACTTATTACTCCATCTTATTTATGGGCCATTTTTGCCAAAGTTTACAAACAAATGAGGAACAGAGTCAGAATTGGAGAAGAGAAATCTCCTGACTTCCTGCGAGAGCTGCTTTTCCATCTGACCAATGGAAAAACAGGTTGGTAAGAGAAAGACTTCCGTTAGAAAGAGGCTAGTAGCTCTTATTAATGAAGAAGGGGAAGGCTGGATATAAACATCTCCACTAAGGGATTAGGCTTAGGAATGGTGAATTAGACCCCAGCCTCTAGTAGAGCAATCTTGGAAATAAACCAATGAAGAGGATTGAGGGAGAAGAGGACAAAACTATAAGAGAACTAAGCCCTAACCACAAATGTGACCACTATGGGGTGGTGGAAACCAAACCCAATGGGTTCCTTTGGCTTTCTTTTGAAATGGAGTTTCAGTAGCAGTCAAACCATTGTCCAACTAGAGTGACCACTATCATATTAAATGCCAGCCAAGCTCATTCAAGGGAAGATGCCCAGCACAAAGGAGTGTCCTCACCTGGGACTAGTACTGCCTCCACTATTTACTTCTTTGTCAGTTGCATCCACAATAAACAGGAATCAATTTTTAAAAGCCTGTGTGTTAAGATTGCTCATATTAGACTAACCCATATGGGTAGGTTCAGAAGGAGTCTCCATACATGCCCTTTTTCATCTAAGGACAATTTCATATGCTTCATCCTATAGAAGAGAGCAATATACAGGTTCAATGCAATCTAAGGAGAGCACTGAAACATGTCACAGGTGAGGAGATAGAGCACACAGCTACTCTAAATGAGCTTAAAACACTAGGTTCAAAGATTAATTCTGACTTGAGGTATTGAGAAATTCAGAAACATGATCTCAGAGCCAGGTTAGTGATTTGGGGAAGTCTTGAAAAAGAGAGGATCCAAATTCCTAGAAATGGCTATGTTCAATCAGAGAAAGAGGAAGGAACATATAAGCTACAGATGTGGATACTTGGCAAAATCTAAACATTCAATAACTGATTATTATACAGTTAGCTCATGAACTTTTTTTAAAAGTAGTGATTATTAAAGCAATTGTATGTTTGGAACAAATAGCCATATCATACTTACCAGTGAAACAACACAGAAGAGGTAATTTAGAAACACTAAATCTGGAAAATTGCATACAAAATTTTCATTATTTTCAGATGATATAATTATATAATCAGAAAATTACAGAGAAGCAATTAAAAACCCAGTTGAATTAATAAGGCAGTTTGGTAAATTAGCTGAATGAAAGATAAATAAAAAAATCAATATCTTTTCTATGTTTTGCCAACAACCATTAGAAAATCAGTAGAGGCAAATTCAGAAAATGGCACCTGACTAGTAATGCATGAATCAGCCTCATTCAGTTTCTAGACAAAATAGCCATGAAAATGCAGAAAACGATGAACACTCTGAACAATGCTGAAAATTGAGAATATAGGCCAACTTATTGCAGGAATCAGGAAAAATTGGCACTAATAGTAAGAACTATGATCAAATGGCCATTACAATTTGTAGCCAAGTTAGACACATATTTTGCATTACTCATCTTTTGTGGTTGAGCAGTCATGAAAGAGTGATTTACTTGCCACCTGGGCAACTATAAAAATGCAGTTAATTGTAGTAAAATTTAAAACAATGTAAAATTAGAAAATAATTAGGAGAGAAAAATAACAAAAATGTTGTCTACATAGCAAAAGATAAATGAAAAAAAAAGAGCAAGAACAAGAAGGAGAGGAGAAGGAGGAGAAAAAGAAAGAGGAGAAATAAAAGGAGGAACAGGAAGCGTGAAGAGAGGAGAGAATGATTCAAAAAGAGAAAACATGAAACAATATGGACGTAGTCGGCAAAATGCGCAGTCATGGCAATAAATGAAAATGGGTTAAAGACAAAGGCTCCGGTACTGAACCTTAAACCAAATACAACCAAACATCATTTATAAGAATCACCCTAAAAGATGTGATTAAAACAAAGTTTAAAAATCTAAGCATGCAAAAAGTCTTGTCAGACAAAATAATGCAAAAATTAAATACTACTGTTAAAGTGATGAACATGCAAAGATAATTAACCAGGTAAAAGAATAATGTATAAAAATTAATAAAAAATGTACAGCTAGCATGAACCATTATGTATTAAATAAGAGCAACAAAAGGCACAAGAGTAATGGTTTTTAGAAAATATAACAAGAAATTGACCAAAAAAAAAAAACAAGCTAATGGGAAACAACACACCCCTGTCAGTCTTTGATCAGTTAGGAAAAAATAGAAGTTCTAAAGTGGATAATAATGTTGATCTAAGTTCAAGTCCACAAATGACTTTTTTGAAAGTATATAATTAACATTTGCCAGAAGAAAAAGTTTGTTTCATTCATTCAGTAAATATTAATTGCCTATCTATATACTGGACACCCCCAGTACCCCGACTCAAAGATAATGCCATCAAGTGTCAGGATATGAAGAGAACCCCAGGATTCCCCCAAAGCAGAAGTTGTTCTGGCTATACTTTCCAATCACAATGTAACAAAACTAGAATTAGGCAGAGAGAGAGAGAGAGAGAGACCTCTTCCTAAGTACTCCTGGAGAGAATGGAAAAAAAAGTGTAATTAAAAATATTTAGAAATTAACGACAAGAGCATTATATATAACAACTCAGATGCCAATACGTGGTTTTAAATGATTTCATTATCAGATAGGAAATATTACGATTTAATAACCGAAACATTCAACTCCAGAGAGAAAGGTAAAACAGCACATAAGTAAGTAAAATAAGTTTGATTAGGATGTAAAAAGGCCAAAAAGACAACAACTTGTACCCTGACAACTAAAACAAATCAAATAAGCTGCAAAATCATAGTTTTTAAGCCAATCAGAAATCCAAAGATACAAAGAAACCTAAATAAATTAATCCAAGAAATGAACAAGCCTGTTATAGGAGAAAAAAGACCACAGCTGCTTACACATAAGAATGAGGACAAATGCACCACAGATGGGTTTAAGGAGGAATTAATAGAACTTTTAACAAACTTTTAACCACCATATGGCATTACACACCAGAATTCAGAGAAGCCCCCATCGCAGAGTGTGTCTATACCCATATGCCAACATTTTCCCATAGTTTTTCACCTAGTACAAAGATAATTTCCCCACAACCCAAAAAGCTGGCAGAGTATAAAGAAGAAAGAAACCACCCATAGTTAGTAAAGCTAGTGGTTCATCTGTAAAGCTCTTAGAAATTTCTGGAATCTTGTCAGTGCTTAGTCTCCAAACACCATTGAAGGTAAAGTCCTGATCCCACCTTTGAAGCCATTGAAGCCAGTGGTGAACTGAATCGAATGAAAGGTGAATGAATGAATGAATGAATAGCCAGCTCCACAACAACAGAAGACCACATTAAGGTAGGTGCCTCTCTAGCAGCTGGCAAAAGAAGTGACATGCTTGTTTTAGGAGGTGAATATTAACTTCAGTGTCTAGTATCCTTTTATACAAGATGTTCTCTATGCAATCAAGCATTATGAGACACACAAAGAAGCATAAAAATGTGGCCTGTGGTCAAGGTAGAAAAGTATCAGTGAAGACTCAGCAATGTCTCAGAGGTTGGAATTATTAGATATAAATTTCAAAATATCTGTAATAAAAATGCTAACAGGTCAGGGGAAAATGTGGACAACATGCATGAAGAGATAGAGAATTTCAGCAAAGAGTTGAAAGCTATATATATATATGTATATATAAAAGAACCAAAGGAATTCTAAAAATGGAAACTATGACATCCGAAGTGGGGAAGGGAAGTATCAGAGCAGATATTCTCACCTTATTCCTGATCTCAGGCAGAAGGCGTTTAGTCTTTGACCACTGAAGTATAAAGTGAATTGTAAAGTTGGAGGGGGGTGGCTTTTTTTTTAAAGATGCCCTCAAATTGAAGAAATTCCTTTTTTGGTTTGCTAAGAGTTTATTTTATTATAAACGAGGGTTGAATTTTGCCATATTTTTTTCACCAATTAGGATAATACAGTTGGCACCAAAAGTGGGTTCCTCTAGAATAACCGACTCATTGAAGCATTGTGAATGCAATGTTTGGGAAAAGGACTAGGAGGCAAGGAATGATGAACCTTTGATGCCTGGATAGTTGCCAAGTCCCACTGGGTATGAGACAGCCACCATGCTGTGATCAGTTACTAAAGGTAAAAGTTACCAGTGGAATTTACAAATGCTAGACCCAACTGCTAAGGAGTTGGTTTACTGGATACATAAGGAAATGCAAAATAATGATAAACAAGTTAAATATACAGTCCCTTGGGCTTTTTCATCTGTAATAGCTACAATCAAAGCAAAGTATTAGGGTAAATACTGCTTCTGCATCAAGCTTATATTTGGGCTAGTTTTGAGCTACAGCCTCCAGCCTTAAGGCCACCATCAAAAGGAAAAATTATACTGGAAAAACAAATAGCACTTCTACACCTCTGGTCACCAAACAGATACTCAAGATGGTGGAGAGGACCAAAAACTACTGAAACCAGGGAATATAATGTGAAGGAGTAGTCTCATTTTTTGACTCAGTATTATTAGCTTCCTGAAGAACTTTTACTAAATGAATTGAGAGAGTGACTAATTGAAGAGAAGTCTCCTTGGTTTTTAATGTTTCAGAATGGAGGAGCATGGGTTTATGCAGGACATACAGCTCACTATTGAACAATAACAGATTACTGTACACATTCCCTGGGGGGAAGGCTCCTCACATAGCTGGCAAGTAGACGACATCAGACCATTACCAGGGAGGCTATGAATGGATCCCGATAGGAGTAGACACTTACTCAGAACAGGGCTTTGCATACTTGTGGTAGATGCAAATGCTCAAAACACCATAAAAGGACTGGAACAGAACATACCTTACCAATTTGGACCACCAAGTTACATTCTTTCAGATCAAGGAACACAGTTTATACCAATAGTATGAAGACAATTTTATGATCATTCTTAAAATGTAACAATGGCTTCTATATCTGCATTTTCAATATTTGGAATTTGTTTGTGCTGAACACTTACATAACTATGATAAAGGAGTAATATACTATTTTATTAACCTGAACACCTACTTCATTTTTATATAATCCTTCATATTTGGTCTCTGTGTTCTTTAAACTCTCATAAATTGCATGTTCTTAATAAACTACTTATGTCTAGAAAAGTAGCACACAGCAAATGCACAAAAATCTTAATGATATGAACATGATAATGTTGATGACAATGACTGATATGTAGATAAAAAGTATACATAGCTAGTTATAAACTTAATTTCCATTTCATTATAAAATAAAATATGGGAACAATGAGAATAAAAGAAGAAAAGTTAACAATGAGAAATTAATTACAGGGATTTTTAAAAGCAAGATTCAAAAAGAAGGTGGGAGGGGAAGCAAAGAAAGAAATCACTTAACAAAACCATTCAGCAAAACATGTAAGAGGAAACAGGAAATGTTTAAGGTGCTGATACAGCAGCAATTATATCCATATCTCCCATTAACTTTCTAATTGATGCTTCAGGGAGACTTAACTCACGTTCCTGGGAGACATCATTCTTGAAAGTTGGTTTACTTACTGTCTTGTCCTTTTTCTTTTAGAATTATTAAACTCCCCATAAATGGTATTAAAACAAAATGTCTAACATACACAAGAAATTGCTTATAGTAAGAACTTGATTGTTTTGAGAATGGATTGCTTGAGTATTTTGATTTTTATTGAGTATGGTAGGAGATGAATGGGCCTTGCCATTTTGCATTACTGCGTTAGTGATAAATGTTCATTCCTTTATCCTTGACAAATGCTCCCATGTTGTACATTTTTCCCATAATTCTTAATACCATGATGGTAATGGAAGAAGTACCAGAGAAACTACAGGCCTCTCCCAAACTGAGAACATCTAGAGATTTGTGTAGCCATCTATGTTAAGGCTAGAAAGGATATTAGAGTTCATCTGGTTGAATTTCCTCATTTTGATACAAGACAAGCTTCAAGTCCACTGAGACTCATCCAGAATCACACAGGTGGTTAGTTGCAGCTCTAGAGTGAAGCCACAATCTTCTCACCACATTGTTTTTGCTACCTCCACTCTTTTTACATTTCTTGATCCATCATATCCTATCTTGAAGAACTGGGAATAGATTTGTATTAGTCAGCGTTCTCCAGTGAACCAAATTAATAGGATGTGTGTGTATATGTATAGAAAGAGACTTATTATAAGAAATTGGCTCTTGTGATTATGAAGGCTGGCAAGTCCAAAATCTGCAGTGTGGGCTCACAGGCTGGAGACCCAGCAGAGCTGATGGTGCAGATTAAGTCCAAATGTATCTTCTGGAGAATTCCCACTTGCTCAAGGAGGCTTTTGTTGTTCTATTTAGACCTTCAACTGATTGGGTAAGGTCTACCAACATTATGGAGGATTATTTGTTTTACTCAAAGTTCACCAATTAAAATGTTAATCTCATCCAAAAACACCCTCCAACTTGACATATGAAATGAACTATAACACAATTCCTCCAACAAATATCTTCCTAGTAATATTTTGCCATTGATCCCTACTAAGTCGGGAAATTTAGACAGGAGACAAAACTTAGTTTTATTCCTTTTTTTTCCCCTTGTAGTAGGTAGATTAGAGGCCTAGAAAGGAGCAGTGGTAAGTTTCCTAGGAGATATCCAGGAAGAAACAAGACAAGACAGGTATGGAAATTAAAGAAAACAAAACACCATAAACTTAAGGGTAATAAATATCCTCAAAATATTGATATTTTCATATCCCAATTAGTAGTCTACAGCAAACATGCAAAATATGTACATCCTCATGAGACTTAACTATATTTGAAACCACAATTGTCCCATATTCATAGAGTAAATGTGATGGCCAGGTTGGCTAGAAATAAGACGATCAAGTGTCAAGATAATATAACTTTATTTATTTTCAGGTCAGTAGTAGTCAGTGGCCCACAGACAAGCAAAATGCAAACTCTATGAGGAATGTAATGAAGGTCACATAAAGCTGAAAGGCTTAAACATGGGTGAAGAAACTGCATTCAAGAGTTAAGGGAAATTAACACAAGGATCCCAAAGACATATCTACCTTATGACGTCACACAGGAAACTTTCATTCAAAATCTCAGAGTGTGTGGATAGGGTATGATCTTAAATATACCAATATTTCACCTCTGTAATTCTGACCAGGATTGATAGTTATGACAACAATGAAATTATTTAAATGTAAGAATTATTATTTATTATCTTCCATTTCTATCTTCTGGTTCATTTGGCATTCTGATCTGTACTCACAAGCATTAAGTTTATTTTGAATACAATTCAAGGACAGTGCTTTATTGCAAAATAACTTGAGTATGAAACTAGTCTTTTTAGGGGCACCATCTGTTGTTCATGACACTTTAAATGGAGGAGATTTTGGTTGCTAAATATTCCACAGAAACATATGAAAAGAATTCAAAGGGTTTGGGTTTCTAAGAAAATACAATATCCCCTAAACATGAAATAAAATCCTTTTTTCAAAGTGTGTGCAATAACAAAGAAGTGTTTAATCATATTTGATATACATAGATCTTTTCTGGAAAAGCAAAATAGCATATGAATTAGATCAATCTTTCTGTAAAGCAAGTGTAATGATGAAAGTCAGTGATATTTTTATTTACAATCATGTAAAGACAAAAACAAATGGTGGTCAAGCAACTTGCCCAAAATCAAATGGCTCTGAAAAGGCTAATTGATTTGTTCCCCCTTACTCAAGATATAAATGTGAGTCAATTATCCAAGGACAGAGTTGAGCCTTAGAGGGCAAGCGGTCTAATGTTGTGTCTTTGGAGGGGTTAATCAGTTTCCAGGCCTTAGTGTTTCATTTTTAAATATCTTAAATATGCTACAACATCTCACAGAAATAATTGATGAATACTAATTAAGATTCCAAAGTAATTGCAAATAAGTTATCAGATAAATGTTTAGACATGAAAGTACCTATTAGTAATGTTTTGAGCTCCTTGGATGAAGGGTTTTCAAGAACAGCTCAGTTGGACTATTACAAAAGAATTGAAGCTGCCATATTTTGTGAACCACTTTAATCTATAACAATCTACCCTGTCAATAAACAAGTTAAACTGTGGCTTTGTCGGAGAGCTGGGGTCAGAAAGTATTATCATAGATTGTCATTTTGCTCTCTACATGGTGCACTACACATCATTTTAAAATGATATGCTGTGTTCAATATTTTACATGACGGGAGGATAACTCTAGACTTGAATTTATTGCCACACATACTTGCAGCTAAATCATATAATATTACTTCAACCACTATTTTCAAGATATCAGCTAGCATAACTGATGATAAACCATTTTATATACAAATTCATTTTTGTCTCATTTTTCACTTGCTACTTTTTTGCTTTATAGTGATATAAAATATTTTACAGATGGAAAAATTTTTGACATCTTTACATACAATCTGATTCTGTTGGAGTGGGAGAAGTAAAACAGAAAACCAAGACTTGCTCTCTTTATGAAAAGTATTTTAAGAGGTTTTTGTTTTTGTTTTTAACTTGGAGTTGCTATGATTTGGGGAGGAGCTCTTTGTCTTAGGCCAAAAATCAATGTGGCTTTATTGCAAACACTAGTTTTCAATATGGTTGAGAAAAAAAATCAAGACAGAAATGATTTGTTATATTTGTCTTTAAATTGCTTATATCTTGTATAAATATCAATTCATCCTGAATTTCAGTTAAAATTTTATTGAATTGTCCTTAACGTTCCTCACAGTGACTATTTCAACACTTAAATTTCAGCAATAATCTTATATTCTAAGGTTTGAACCAACAACCTCACTCAGTAAAAATCAATGAGGTGCTTTCCAAGACATTGTATCATTTAGTATATAGTGAATTCAATAATCTAAGAGTTTCATTATTTAAAAGAAAGAAGAAAGTTAGATAATATAAGCAAAGATTAAACAATGATTACAGAAAGCATTTATCCCTTTGGAATCAAAATATTGGCTGACAAGAATCTGAAGACAGATTTGTTCACAAAAGTTTTTTCATTTCTTTTCTGAGTGTTTTGGCAATCTAGCAATATAATTAAGTGAAAAGAGACGTGAGTTTGTAGGTATAGAAACTGCTGTTCCATTTATCATCTCACAATTTTAATAGAACCTTTTAACGCGATATGGGGCCACCAACTAATTACAACATCTTCTAATCTTCTTAAACCTCAAAGTCATTCAGACACAATGATGGCTGTATTAAATTTGGTTAGAAACCAAATTAGCAAAAGTAATTCTGCACAATTATTTTGTACAATATATGCTTGATCCATATGGCATTATATTTTGGCCTTTAAGATTACATGCCAGTAGATTGTGATTAATTAAATGTCATAAGGTTCTATAAGAATAATCTATATAGATTAAATACATGATTGCTTAATGGGCATTTACCTAAGAATAACCTCGGAAGGCACTGTATGTGATATTATATCTCGGCTAGATTATAAATCATAAAGAAAGATGATCCAAGGAACAGAAGAGCCAAGCATTTGTGTCTCTCTCACTCTGGTGAAGATAAAGTCCATGAAACTTAAGGCAAATTAATTGGTATCTACTTCTCATCCCTCTTCCCACCTCCAGAAAATAAAAATGATGACACTTGCCAAGGATCACAGGAATGCCATAATATTAATATTAAAAGATTATCTTGTTCATCTACACCGTAAGAGTCTCAAACAAAATACTCTATGTAAATTGTACTAAAATGATTTTACTTTCTAAAATCAATTTTATATTTATTTGTAGTTACTCTGTAGAGAAAAGAGGGCTCTAATCTGCTAAAATGAAGTCTTTAGTAAGCTTGTAAACTTACAGATGACTACAGAGGGAAAGTGATCTTAAGAAGGCAAAAAGAATAGCTAAAGGCAAATAAACCTCCAGGCCTACTATGTTTATATAATTTTAATGGTTTGCATGTGAAGAGTAAAGTGATGGGAATTATGTAAAAGAATGAAACATACGTATATTATCAGAAAGCAGAATTAAAGTTTTGCAGAAACATAACATGTTAAATTATGTTAATAGTGACATTAATGATTAAAATGAAATCAAATAAAGTATGTAAGTAAAATATAAAGAAACATCCAATCTTCAGGTACAAAGAAGCATAGCATCTTTGCAATTGCAAAATCTATGACTAAGATTTTTAAGAGAGTTTCTGTTCTCATGAATACGTTTATAGACCACTTTTATAGTCATTGTTAACTTCCATATATAATAAATAAATCATCCACCAAATTATCTATCAATGCTTCTTGAATTGATCTCTTTTTAGCTAACAGCACCTACTATGTGTGTGGCTCTCAGTTAATCTCTGATTAGGAACATTAGGAAATTTCCTATTATGATTTATTATTTGAATACTTCAAAGAAAAAAAATCTATGATCTCTCAGAGAATTCTACAAAACGAACATCAGTTTTTAGTTTGACTATAAATTCTTTAACTTAATTTCTAAAATAAGATATAAATACTAGAATGGAGGGGACAAATTTATCTTTATTTGCAGATAACGTGATTTGAAATTCCAACTGCTTGGGACATACGCTCACCCTTTGAACAAATCACTACACCTAGAAGGTGAGTGAAGAACTGTCAGTGGTCCAGGTTTACCCCAGTAGGTACACATTTGGAACTTCCACTGGAACTCTATAGATTGGATGAGGTTAGCTCTGCTAAAGAAGGAAAGGGTTATTAGTAGAATATGGGGAAAAGGAATGCTATATAATTTTTCTTTAAGTATCCTATTGTAGTATTATGAGGCTTTACCTTTACACTATAAATGTAAAGTACTTTGCACAGTGCCTGGTACATAATAAGTGCTCATTAAATGTTAGTTATTAAAGTGGGAACCATCTCTCCCTCTCCAGATAGTCCTACTTTTACCTATGAAGTAAGATTGACTGCCTTTTCAGAAATATTGAGAAGGCAGTTTCCTCTCTCAACCTCTCTCTTTCCCATTAGAGAGATAGAATGACTTATGTGATTGGTAACATTTTTAAAACCACCAGGCAAGAGTAACTCTTCTCTCCCAGGACTCCCCTTTTGCAATATCCTGTCCCCAAGAAGGAGAAATCCCTTCTTGTTCCTGCTACCATTCAGGAAGCACAATGAGATTATAGTCCATAACTGGCCTTCTAGAAGCTTACCTCTTCCTTTGGACATAGAGCACGTTGATTCCCACACATCTGGCCAAATGTCAGCTTTGCCTTTCCTTGTACGGCCACCCCAAACACTTGCTACAAGGGCAAGTCTCAGAAAATCTGATTGTGGTGGCAGGTCGATAGTCTAGTTTTATTTACCAGAAAAAAAAATTATATTATGATTCTGTATATGACTTGTGTCTATTTTTTTATTTAATCCAAACTGAGATGGAGAGAGGTAGAATTAATCATCAAATATTTAACTGAAAAACATGTTCAAGGTCACCAACATCAGCTCTTACTATTGTTATTGCTATATGCTGCAGCACTAAACAAAGAAGAGATTTACAGTGACTAGTCAGGGTAATTTTAGATTGAGTCATAGTATTTAGATCAATCATAATGCTTTACTAAAAGTTGTCTGATAGAAAAAACATATACACAACAGAACGTAGCCCAGAAGGAGACACAAAGACCTATGAGGATAACAGCTGAGGTCTGGTAAGTACAGCCACTAACCTTAAATTTTGTGATACAACGAAGTTTGTTAACCAAAGAATATCTATACAAAAATGTAACTAAATAAACAAGCCAAACGTTAGGATCTTGGGGTTCCCCATTCAGATAAAAACTAAAAAGGCTTTGGAATAATTTGGGAATGGGAATGATGTCAAGGTGTCTTAATATGAGGTTAAATAAACATCAGGATTAATTGAGTCCCTTTGAACATAGCCTTAGACGCATACGCTTCCTCAGAGAAGCATGCCAAGCAGAAATGATGGCAGGAGACGTCAGAGGGAGCATCAGAGGGGAAGGCAGCATGGGAAACTGAGGCTTTGCACTCAAAGGAAAAGCAATGTTATGGAGACAAAATTTTAAGTATATGAGAAAGAGTTTGTGGGCTTATGAGAAGATATTATTTTAAAAGGATTAAGATATACAAAGAGGGTACAAATGGATAATAAGTTTTCTACATTGTGAGTGGTACCAGACTGTGGCAAAACATCTGAATTTACAAAAAGAAATAACAAACAAAACAAGTCTTCGCTACTACCAGGACAAAAAGTATTCTGTTTTCAATGCTCCATCAAGAATATTGAAAATCTAAACTTTCTAGAATCTAAAAATTTTATATTTATTAAGAGAATTTTACTCATTGACCATGGAATTCTACATCCAAATAAAATTTAAAATAATTTTAATATGTCAATTTAATGGCACTAAAGTAATATTTATATAAAGACAAAAATAGTTTGAATTTACACAGACAGTATGACTACTCTTGTACAATGTTTGAATAACAGATACGAGAATAATTATTAACAAAGAATTGTCAGGGATGCACACCAAATTTCTTCTGGTGAGTTGCCAGGAATGCACCAGAAATGCCAATCCATTCTTCTGATGTCATGGGTGAATGCCAAGTAATTCCATAACCTTCATATGTACATAACTTACATATGTACAACTGAGGAAAAAAAGGAGGTGCTCAGATTTTTCTCTGCTTAGTGGAAAAATAAGGACTAAGAATTTTAACTAGGGTATGTTAATGAAATATTATAATTTTGAATCTTATTTAGACCTTTGCAAAATTTCAAGTATGATTGGGAGGAACATTCTGAAGAGTCAGGGGAATCCTATTAATATGATATTGGGCAAGGATCAAGGAAAGATATAATCATAAGGAATCCCTAAGGCAGAGATGGCCAGGAATCCTAAGAACAGTGGTTTTAGGTTATCTTCTGTTGTCTGCTATGCTATAGACTGCTATCATGATTTTCAATGTTTGATTAAAGCGTGATTTGTATACGTGGTGTATTGAGGGATGTGGGAGGCACATGGCTATTCATTGGCAAAGTTGGCAGAAGTTAAACAGTAGTTTCAGGAGGGGATATGACAAGCAGGAAATAAGTATGCAACATGAAATCCCAATGAGCGGTATCTGGAAGGAAAAAAAAAGACACCTTCCCTCTACTTGTCCCACATCTTAAACCTCTTGGAAAGCCATGAAGATTTGGCAAAGGAATTTTCTTAGACTTCCCACAATAAGAGGAGATAAAAGCTTGAGTCATTCTATTAGGATATTTTTTTAAACATTAATCGTATAAGAAAAAGTTACTTAATACTAAGGGAGTTTTACAGTTATTAAATGTAGTAATAAAGTAAAATTAATGTATTACTAGAGTATAATGAGAAATGAAATGCATTGTTCTGCTATGATGTCTGACTGCTACACAATGGCCAAACTGTCACCTCCCTGGTGTGTTTGCATACAAATATGTGGCTGAATTGTCTACCATATTCAGATAGAACATTTAATTTTTCCATGCATCTTGCATTTTGTTTTCTTTCATTTAATGTTCTCCGTCACTGCTTCTTGCTTTTCAATTATAAATTAGTGTTAGTTTATTTTCATCAATTAATTTTGCCCAGGGTTATTGGCTAACCTCACAGTATGAGATAAGGCACATATGCATCAACAGGGCTATATCTTTCCAATAAATTGATTTTAGAGTTTAGGATTTATAGGTGTCATACCTCAAATACAGAATTATCCATTCTCCTGGCTGTAAAACAGATGCAAACCTAATACTCCAAAAAATATATATTTATGCAATGAGACATCAATGTTTTTTCTACCAAAAGTGGAAGCAGAGTTTACTCCCAGGTTTACTTCACAAGCCTAAGAAGAGCTCTGCAAAAAATGTGAAGAAAACATTGGTCTGTGAGATACTTTGAACTAATCATAAAGCTATCATTTTTTTGCATGATGAAGCGGTAATACGACATACTTAGGTTAGAACCATCATATTCTAACTCATTCCTTCATAAGGGCAGGAAAATTTTATATATGATAAATTTGAAAAGAGAACAGAATCACAGCTATTACTCTTTTAAATAAAATAGACAAATAAAATAGATCTACTGCCTGAACTCTTCTCTCCATATTAGTTATAGATGTCATATCAGATCCAATTTCAGGCTATCTTTGGTGATCCAACTGGAATAACAAGAAAAGTAATAAGAACCATTTACACTGTGCAATTGATGGTCCTTATGCAACTCTCATGTAAAATTACATTCCTCTTAGAGGTAAATTGTTGAGAACTAAAGACAATGATCTCTTACCTCAAAATTTCCTTTGTCCCTCAAACTATCTTCACAGTTTCCTGTTCACCAAAAGGTACCAAAAAGTTGGAAAAAGGTATAAAATATACCTAATTTCTCAAATCCATGTGTTTAATTTTAAATAATAGGGAATCTGTAATCCTGGCCTATACTTCCCACATTGATCAACCAGACAATAATAGAGTGAAAAAGAAGGTAAAATATATCTTCTTAATTTATATTATTTTCAGGTTAACATTTATGACATATTGCTACCATGGTAATAAGTTAAAATAGTCATAAGAAATGGTGAAGAATTTCAAATAATTAATCCATTTTTCTAAACTATGGATACATAATTTTAAAGGTTTCTATTTATAGTCTTTCAGGGAATTATAATTTAGGATTACACAGGAATATGCTTTTTATGTGAGTACAAATTCAGAAAGTAAAATGAAAAAAAAAATCAGTGGAGGGAAAGTAAGCTTAAATGTGATGTTACGTTCTCTCTTGAGGCAAAACAAAAGTATTCAATTATTACTATTATTCCCCTAATTTTTCTATTACAAAATAGAAACAATGATCTAGCATTGGTAACCTCCCACTGGATAAGCAGTCTATCTCTCAAAGACCAGCACCCAGGCTCTCATGAAGGCAGAACAAGGTGATTCACACCAGCAAAACAAATTGTATCGTCTTCCTGCAGAATATCATTACCCTGAGGAGAAAAGAGCGGATGAGAAAATCTTGGTTTTGATTAAAAAAAAATTTAGGTTCTAATTTATCAATAAAGGAAGTTATAAAACATGGGGTTACCCTGAGCATACTCCTTTCAAGCTTCTTCAAATAGGAGAAAGCATTCATGGCTTCTTGCTAATCACCTTGTTATGTATAGGACAAGGGTTTCAGAATGAAAATTCTGACGTTTTCTGGGCAGGCTCACCTTCTCCAGGTTTTCACATGAGAGGGGATAACAGTGATACATCAGCTTCACCTGCCTTCCTAAGCCTACATTGCCTGCAGCCAATGAATGTCCTGGCCAATGTGCGAGTATCTCACACACAGGATTTGCTGAACCTTGCTAAGTAGTCCTCCATCCTGGCCCTACAGGGAGTTGTTCTAACTTGAATAAGCTATCTGTCACTTTTACGTTCTGATTAATAAGTCAACGACTAGAGCTAAATTTTTAAAGCAGTTAATGAAGTTTTGACTCTTCAGTCTCCTTTCATAACCAGTAGCAAAGCAAGGGTAAGTGAATACATGAAATACTGAAGGCTTTGTGTGTATGTGCACTTGCAGGGTAGAATTTTTAAATATCTAGTATAGCCAACCAGAAAATAAAAATTGACTGCTTACAGTTGTCAGAAAATTAGGAAAGACTACATCCTATGAATTAATACATTTTTTCCAAAATCTTTTGTTAGTTGAAAACTCATTGCATTATGTTGGATTTCAATTCCAATGACTTCCCTGTATATTTCTTGAATGTTTATAGCAATTTGATAAATATTAAAATTTTATCATCCTAAGATTTCTAAGGAGGGATGGGAAGATTTTATTTCTTAGTCCTTGTTTGGTTTTATGATGGATAACTTTTTTATTACTTCAAATCCTTTATAGAACTTTAATTTCATTTTGAAGGAAAAGAAATAGTTGCTGACAGTGCTTTAGAAATTAGGATTAAGCTGCCAGTAACCTTGATGTCAGGCAGTGGAGCAAGCAATAAAATGATGAAATGTGAGAAGACAGGCTTATCTTGGACAAAGTAAATCCCAGTCCTCTCTAGCAGAATCCATTAAAATAGTACTTTGTTTACTCATTTGTTTGTATAAAAATAAGAATTGGTCTCTTTCATTCTAAATCTAACTTAGAATTACTAATTTTGGTCTGTTATCATTGTCCTTAATTGATTAGCAGAAAAGCTACCCTGAGCTATCACTACCACTGGAAACTATTTCAAGACATGGGATTGGCCCTGCTGACATTTCTATCGTTTTCACTCAACAGGAATTCTAGAAACGGCAATCTTACATCTGATAGCTGTTGATTATGGGCACTCAGAAATTTCAAATTCTCTATATCTTCATTGAAAATTTCCTGCCCATTCAACTCATGTTTAGTCACCTAGAAATGTTATTTTCCAGATTTTTCTAATGAAGATTGCTTTATTTTTATCAGCAAGAATTACTTTGGTGCGCCACCCTGTTTTTCAAAATTTCACTAACTTTCCTTAAATGCTTGCTTCAGATCTATGCAACAACTACTAATGTCAAGCACCTGAAAGACTTTTAACTAAAATTTTATTGATCAAATCCAAATCTCCATATTCTTATCACACTCTTAAGATTATTCATCTTAAATAAATTTTTCTTAAATGTTTAATATCCAGATTTTAACCAAAGTTTCAGAATTTAATTTCAATAACACTTCAGAATGGCTTTTATTTTTGTAGTACTTTATTCTATTAGTTTAATGACAATGTTTCAGTTGATTAATAGTCACTTTTATTGTTTTTTATTTATATCATTTTTTTTCCTTTCTGGTCTTGCTCTGGTAACTTTTCCAGAGAAATTAAGAGAAAGTTACAACCACCTTGCAAGTCATTAACTACTTTCTCCAAATAGGACTCTCTACCATCTAGGTCCCCCTCTGCAGATGAGGACTGAGCTTGTTCTCTCTCAGAAAGAAATGTTCTTCTCCTTTGATATTCAATTTGCCTGACTGGGAAGTAGTAGATGTTCTTGCACTTACTATGGAAGCATTAAGAAATAGGAATTCTGATCATAAACATAATCTGATAATAGATATTCAGTGAAAGACATTTATTACCATAAGCATCTATGGGCAGAATGAGAGATCCTTACAGTGACAGAGTGTTCTGCATTTTGACAGTATCAATATCAATATCCTGGCTGTGATGTTGTACTATAATTTTATAAGGTGTTACCTTTGAGGGAAACTGGGTAAAGGGTACATGGGATCTCTCTGTATTTTTTTCTCTGTATTATAACTGCATGTGAACCAACAATTACCTCAAAATAAAATTTTTTAAAAAGCATTATGCATCTAAAGTGCTCACTTAATTCCCCTCTGCCCTTCTCTGGACGTTGGCAGACATGGAGAAAATATACCTCAGAATTTTCCCAAGTCCAATTTTATCCAAGACAAAGCTCTGTCCTTGATTTTCTATTGCATTTTGGCTCAGAGGTTTCTTTTGTATTTTGGTTCACGAGTCCTGAATTCTAGTTCCAGCTTTGTCAATAAATAAATGATCTAAGCCATATCATTTTACTTCTTTGGGCCTCAGTTTTCTCATATAAAAGGCAGGATTGAGCTAGATAACTTTGAAGGCTCTTTCTAACTCTAAAATTCTATGACTCCAGGTCTACTGAACTAGTGCTAAGTGTTTACGAAGTAAATTATAGTAACTCTGACAATGTATCGGAAGTGAGTCCTTAGGTAGAATACCTAACAACAAGGTCAATACCATGGGTTTCTTGGGCATTCATTTGTTGACAGCAATGGAAAGCTTTGGAATAGAAAGAGCACTTCAGGAATCCTAGAACAATTCAGTCTTCAGCAGTCAACTAAAAGTTGCTTTTCTCATACTCCCTCCAATATGCAACGACCTGGTGACCTTTAACTCAACAGTTACTTTTTTAACGTTTATATTAGCATTTCATCTTAATATTAAAAAAATTAAACCAGGCTCTCCCTAAGAAAAAATCCTGTGGTGACTAAGTGTCTCTACTCCGCAAAGAATATTTCTCACAAAGGAAAATTTTTTGCGCTAGTCATTCTTAACCTCCATACAGTGTAAAAATAAATTGAAACTTGTTTGTGAAAGCTCATTCATCCAGTTACTTTAATGTTTTGTTCTCAGGTTTGGTGAAGATTAAATAAGCCAAAGGCTACTTGAAAAACATTACTGAATATTCCTTAAAAGCCTTTTTAAAGAGATTGTCTTTATATTGTTCAGGGTCCTCTGCAAAAGGATTTATGTAGATTCAGCATGGATAGAAATACACCCTTTGAGAATTTAGAGTCAGGAAAAAGTTCCTTTCTGTTAAAGAATGTATGCATTTATTTTTGTCACTTAATTAGAATTTATATCCTATAATGTTTTCCTCATAGTCTTTGTAGCCTAAAAGCTCAGACCTAAATTTAAAACTCAAACTTAGTACTCTTAGATTAATGGCATTAAACAGTTCTTAGTATACATTCAGAATTAAGATGAATGAAGATTAAGAATAAAGATTTCTGGTTCTACACCAAGAGATTCTGATTATGTAATTCTGGCATAATTGCCTCAAATCTGCCTTTTTAATGAATATCCAAAATAGCTATGATGCCCATGGACCTCCTGTTGAGAAATCCTAACTTAAATAGTTTTAAATTACTTCCCCTCTTTTTGACACTTCAAAGTATCTATTTTTATAGCAGTCACTTTATTATATAATTATTTTATTATAGATCATGTTAATTATTTTCTCAAATTAAGCAGGATAAAAACAATTTGTGCATCTTTTAATAAGTATAAACATATTAAATATATAGCAGATAATTAATTTGAAACCAATCATAAAAATATGGATATATATCTTCTATCCTAAGCAAGAGAGGATTTCTTGAATTTTGAAGATGGCTGACCAGAGACGCCAGCTGTCAGGTTGTCTCAGAAAAAAGGAAAAGTCTTAGATGAAAAAGAAAAAACAAATAATCATAAATCAGGTATAACTCTGAGGGAAAAGTGCCAGAACCTACAAGAGATTCCATAGGAAAAAGTTGCAGAGCAGAAAAAGAAGGAGCAACAGATCAGCAGAGGTCAACCCCCAAGAGGCTTTGGAGTCCAGCAAAAAGGGTAGGTGGAGCGGTTTGTTTCTCCCCCGCCCCACATCTCTGGCAGTCAGCAGGCTCCTGAGCAGCTGGAGAGCCTTTCTACCCTCATGAACCAAAAAGCTGCTTCCACCAGTGAACTGGGAACTTCTTGAGAACAAAGCACCAGGCTGCCAGCCCCCTTGGGGTGCTTCCCGTCACCACAGACCCAAGCTGAGACAGCAAGCACCATATTGCTTCTCCACCCACCATGTCCCTTTGTCCTCCTGACAGGGTTTCAGCCCCTCAGTTTTCTTCTTGCTTATTCCCAACTCAAATGTTTCCCAACTCAAGCCCAGACTGCAGGAGCCACAGGGGGCCAGTGGGGCCTGGGGGATCTGCGTGACCCCAGAGCCCGGACATTCCAGGTGGGCTGCCTTACAGAGAGAGGGACAGAGATGACCAGAGTGCTAGCTTTCCTTCATTTGGACTCTTTTCCTCTCCTTCCCCTCCCCTGCCTGCAGCTGCCAAGAGTGGTGCTTGAGCCAGGGCTCTCAGGAGCTGCTGCTTCCCCTTTGTTGGGGCTTCCACAGAGAGTGGGGCTCAAACCTTTCCTCTTAAAGATCTGCAGAGGACAAAGTGTTGCTCATACTATGGGCTCTCTGCTCACCAGCCCTCCCTGGTGCTGCTTGCCCTGCCACTTCATCAGAGCAGGGCACACCCCAAAGCAGAGAGACATCAAACTTACTTGAGCACCCCATAGGCAACTTGGGACCAGCATGCTTCTCCCTGGCACAGTCAGGGATTTTTCCTCAGGGAACTAGGGACAGGCCCAGAGGCCAGATCCCATAGCCCCAGGACTCAATTGTTTTGCTTAGGGACATGGAGGGGAGATTTGTGAACTAATCTCAGGATGTAATGGAGCCCTTGTGGGCAGAACTGAAAAGAGACTGCATTGTGGATCCCAGCCACAGCACACTTATGGAGCAACCCTCCCCCTACTGGAAGGCTGTGCTCTCAGCCCAGGGTGGGATCCTGGACAAGAAAGCTCCCAGCCTGCAGCACCATCGTGGGGGAGCTCAGCTAGTTTGAGCTCCCATCTGCTGGCAACTCCCAACAACTAGGTTGTGGATCCCAGATGGACCCTGCCTCCACAAGCAGATTTTCTGATTAGGTGGGCCACTTCAACCCCTCCCTGTTGGCTTTCCCCAGAAGGCTGGGAGTAGACATTTGACCCCCACTGAAACAGCTACCTTACCAAATTTTGTGGAGCCTGAGGGCAGGCTCACCCAACCCAACCCTGCCCAGCCTCAGTCCCCCACCCACCTCCACAGTGGTGCAGAATAAGGACTCACCTAGAAGTTCCAGGGCCCCAAACACCACCTAGGGCATTTGAGTGCTTCTCCTGAGGGGCTAGAGCTGGTCACAGGTCCCAAAAACAACACTGCAGCTAGTTCTTTCTGGCAAGTGCACCTACTGATAGGGAGGTCAATTTGCACAGCCTTTTGCAGCATTTACAGGGTGTGATTGATTCTTACCCACAAGCACCACCTACTATCTCAGAGATTAAATTGGGTGTGCCAATACAATTCACACTGTTAAGAAGACCACAGGGCTGGGGAAAGAGAAAGAATCACAAAGATCTCCACCCTCCCTCATCAAAGAGAGGCAGGGAATCTGCCCACACACATACCTCACCACTGCTACAGCCTACAAACAACTAACAACTGAGAAAAACACCACACTAAAGATATCTATAACCAAGGCATCCATCCAGATCCTAGACCCACATCAAAGCACCCACAAGCAAAGCCAAAGGTTCTTACCCAACATATGCTACAGACACTCCCTTATGAGTGAGGGGGAAAGAAAAAAAACATTTAAACAAAAGAAAATCCAAAAATAAGAAGTGACAGCTGCCTCAGATGAGAAGGAATCAGCAAAAGAACTCTGGAAATATGAAAAGTCAGAGCAAAAGGACATCCCCAAAAGGAAACACCAGCTCTCTAGTAATGGATACAAACCAAAATTAAAATATTGAAATGACAGATAAAGAATTCCAGATATGGATTGTAAGGAAGCTCAATGAAATCCAAGAGAAAAAGAAAAACCAACTAAAAATAACCAGAAAAACAACTCAGGAAATAAAGGAAAAATTCACTAAAAAGGTTGACATATTAAAAAACAAAAATGAAATAGAACTTCTGGAAACAAAAAATTCATTTAAGGAAATACAAAACACAGTACAAAGTTTTAAGAATAGGCTAGACCAGGCAAAAAAGAATATCAGAGCTTGAAGACAACTCTTTTGAATTAACTCAATCAGCCTTAAAAAAAAGAACAGAGAATTAAGAGGAATGAACAAAGCCTACAAGAAATATGGGATTATATAAAATGGCCAAAGATAAGAATCATAGGGATCCCTGAGGGTGAAGAAGAAAATGCACAAGGGCTGAAAAACCTATTTGAGGGAATAATTGAGGAAAACTTCCCTGGTATTGTTAATGATTTAGCCATCCAGGTACAAAAAAGCTCGATGAACACCTGGGAATTCATCATAAAAAGGCAATCACCAAGACACATAGTCACCAGACTGGCCAAAGTCAACATGAAGAAGGAACTCCTGAGAGCTATGAGGTGAAAACATCAAGAAATTTACAAAAGAAAACCCATCAGGCTAACTGCAGACTTCTCAACTGGGACCTTACAAGCCAGAAGGGACTGGGGCCCAATCTCCAGTCTTCTTAAACAGGACCACTGCCAGCCTAGAATTTTGTATCTGCAAAACTAAGTTTCATAAATGAGGGAAAAATAAAGAATTTTCCAGACAAGCAAATACTGAAGGAATTTGTCAAGACAAGACCTGCCCTGCAGGAAATACTCAGAACTGCATTATACATGGATCAGTACAATAGACACCCACAAGAGTAAAAGCACCCAAAAGCTCAGAGCTCATATAAAACAATAGCACAAGAAGTAAAGCAAAGCAATAAGGTACTACCCAACAGGATGAACAAAACAGCATCCCACATATAAATTCTATCAATCAACATGAATTGTCTGAATGTCCCACTCAAGAGACACAGGCAGGCTGAATGGATGAAAAAATACATCCCAAGTATCTGCTGTCTCCAGGAAAACCATCTAACCCACAAGGACTCATACAGACTTAAGCAAAGGGATAGAAAAATATATTGCATGCAAATGGAAACCAAAAGAAAGCAGGTTTAACAATTCCCATATCAGATAAAATTGACTTTAAATCAACAGTAATCAAGAGAGACAAGATGGTCATTACATAATGGTAAAGGGAGAAATTCAACAAGAAGACATAACAATCCCAAATATTTATGCACCTAACACAGGAGCAACTAGATTCATAAAGCAAACCCTACCAGATCTAAGCAAAGAGATAAACAGCAATATTGTAATTGCCAGGAACTTCAACACCCCACTGACAGAACTGGACAGATCATCCAAGCAGAAAATAAAGGAACCCTGGACTTAAACGGGACCCTAGAACAAATGGGCCTGACAGACATTTACAGAACATTTCACCCAAAAACTACCAAATATACATTTTTTCATTGGCACATACAACATTCTCCAACATTGATCATACCTTAACCCACAAAACATGTCTCAACAAATACAAAAAAAAAAAAGAATAGAAATCATACCATGTATCTTCTCAGAACACAGTGGAATAAAACTAGAAATCAACTCTAAGAGAAACACTAAATTCTACACAAAGTCATAGCAATTAAACAACCTGCTACTTAACGATTATTGTGTCAATAATGAAATTAAGATGGAAATCAAAAAATTCTTCAAACTGAATGCCAAATGTGACACAAGGTACCAAAAATTTATGGGATTAAGCAAAAGCAGTCCTAAGGGGAAAATTCATAGTCTTAAATGCCTACATATGAAAGACAGAAAGATCACAAATTAACAATCTAATGACACATCTCAAGGAACTAGAATAGGAAGAGCAAACCAAACCCAAAGCCACCAGAAGAAAACAAATAACTAAGGTCAGAGCAGAATAAAATGAAATAGATAACAAAAGAATTATACAGAAGATTAATGAAACAAAAAGTTGGTTCTTTGAAAAGATAAACAAAATTGATAGACCTCTTGCTAGATTAACCAGGAACAGAAAAGAAAGGACCCAAATAAGCTCAATGAGAAATGAAAAAGGAGGTATTACTACTGATACCACAGAAATAGAAAATATTATCTGTGACTACTATAAAAACCTCTATGCACATAAAATAAAAATGTAGAGGAAATGGACAAATTCCTGGAAACAAGCAACCTTCCATGACTCAATCAGGAAGAAATAGAACTTCTAAACAGACCAATAATGAGCAGTGAGATAGAAGGAGTAACAAAAAATCTTCCAAAAAAAAGCCCCAGACCAAATGGATTCACAGCTGAATTTTCCCAGACATACAAGGAAGAGCTGGTACCTGTACTACAAAAATTATTCCATAACATTGAGAAAGAGGGAATCCTCCCCAACTCATTCTATGAAGCTAGTATCACTTTGATACCAAAGCCAAGAAAGGGCACACAAAAAAAAGAAAACTACAGACCAATATCCCTTATGAATATATATGCAAAAATTCTCAATAAAATACTAGGAAACCAAATTCAACATACATCAAAAAAATAATCCCCCATGACCAAGTGGGCTTCATCCCAGGGATGAAAGGATGGTTCAACATATGTAAATCAACAAATGTGATTCACCACATAAACAGAAGCAAAAACAAAGACCATATGATCAACTCAATTGATGCAGAAGGAGCATTTCACAAAATTCAGCACCCTTTTGTGAGAAAAACCCTCAACAAACTAGGCATAAAAGTAACATATCTCAAGATTATAAAAACCATATATGACAAACCTACACCCAACAACATACTGAATGGGGAAAAATTGAAAGCATTCCCACTAAGTACTGGAACAAAACAAGGATGCCCACTATCACCAATTCTATCCAACATAGTGCTGGAAGTCCTAGCCCGAGCAATCAGGCACGAGAAAAAATAAAGGGTATCCAAATTCGGAAAAAGGAGGTCAAACTATCACTTTTTGCTGACAATATTATCTTATATCCAGAAAACCCCAAAGACTCCATCAAGAGACTCCTGGAATTGATAAATAAATTCAGCAAAGTCTCAGTTTACAAAATCAATGTATACATATCAGTAGCATTCCTATACAACAATAAGAGTCAAGCTGAGATTCAAATCAAAGACTCAATACCATTCACAATAGCTACAATGAAAATAAAATGTCTAGTATATGCTTAACTAAGAAGGTGAAAGAGCTCTACAAAGAGAACTACCAAACACTGAGGAAAGAAATTGCAGACAACACCAACAAATGGAAAAACATACCATATCATGGGCTTGGTTCAGTAGAATCAACATTATTAAAATGTCCATAATGTTAGGTAGGGATCAAATCAGCAGGTGGTGGATGTAGGCCAGGAGGGTGATTCCTAGGGGCAGAGAAGCAGGGACCAATCAGGGGAAGAGACTGCAGGAAAATGCAGAACACCTGATAATCATTTGGTAATATCCCACATCTCCTGTAAGCCCTCCCCCAGATGAGGCCAATAAAAGGAAACCACCTGGAAGTCCTCAATATCTTTCTCCACTCATGGAGACTGATCCATTCCTCTCTCTGGAATGTATTTTCACTTTGGGTAGCTTCCTTCTTTACTTTCACTTTGTATAGTTTCTTTCTTTTCTGTAATAAACTGTTTGTGTGGGATTGCTTACTATTTGTGATCACTCCATCACCGGCTCAACTCAATACCAGTACTCACTCTTAACACTGGGAACCAAGGATCAGGGAACATTAAGTTAGACCTAACAATACTACCCAAATCTATTTACAGATTCAATGCAATCCCCATCAAAATATCAACATCATATTTCACAGATATAGAAAAAATAATTCTGTACTTCGTTTGGAGCCAGAAAAGAGCCCAAGTAGCCAAAGCAATCTTAAGCAAAAAGAACAAATCTGGAGGCATCACGTTACCTGACTTCAAACTATACTACAAGGCCATAGTAACCAAAACAGCATGGTATTGGCACAAAAATAGAGACATAGACCAATGGAACAGAATAGACAACCCCGATATAAAACCATCCACATACAGCCAACTGATCTTTGATAAAGCAGCAACATACACTGGGGAAAAGAAGCCCTGTTCAATAGATGGTGCTGGAAAAATTGGATAGCCACATGCAGAAGATTGAAACAGGATCCATACCTCTCACCACTCACAAAAATTAATTCAAGGTGGATAAAAGATTTAAATGTAAGGCATAAAACCATAAGAATTCTAGAAGAAAATGTTGGAAAAACTCTTTAAATATCAGCTTAGACAAAGAATTTATGAAGAAGACCCCAATTGCAATCTCAGCAACAACAAAAATAAATAAGTGGGACTTGATTAAATTAAAAGGCTTCTGCACAGCCAAGGAAACAATCAACAGAGCAAATAGACAACCTGAAGAATGGGAGAAAATATTCACAAGCTATACAGCCAATACAGGGCTAATAACTGGAATTTACAAAGAACTCAAACAAATCAGCAAGGCAAAAACAAACAGCCCCATTAAAAAGTTGGCAAAAGACATGAACACAAGCTTTTCAAAAGAAGATAGACACATGGCCAATAAACATATGAAAGAATGCTCAACGTCACTAATTATCAGGGAAATGCAAATTAAAACCACAATGAGATATTGCCTTACCACAATTAGAATGGTTTTTATTAAAAATTCCAAAAACAATAGATGCTGGTGTGGATGCAGAGAGAAAGGAACACTTATACACTGTTGGCGGGACTGCAAATTAGTACAACAGTTCTACGGAAAACAGTATGGAGATTCCTCAAAGAACCAAAAGTAGACCTACCATTTGATCTAGCAATCCCACTACTGGCTATTCACCCAAAGGGAAAGAAGTCACTTTATCAAAAAGACACCTACACTGAAATGTTTAGTGTAGTACAATTCACAATTGCAAAGATGTGGAATCAACACAAGTACCCATCAATACATGAGTAGATTAACAAAATGTGGTATATATATACTATGGAATACTACTCAGCCATGAAGAATGATGAATTAAGGCCTTTTGCAACAATTTGGATGGAAATGGAGACCATTATCCTAAGTGAAGTATCTAAAGAATGGAAAAACAAACACCACATGTACTCGCTATTAAACTGGAACTAACCGATGAGCACACATGTGCACACAGGGAAGTAAAGCTCAGTGGAAATCAAGCAGAGGGGGAGTGGAGAGGAGGGGATGGGAGAAAACCTACCTATCAAGTACAATGAACACTATCTGGATGATGGGCACACTTATAACCCTGACTCAAGCATAGCAAAATCAATACATGTAACCAAAACATTTGTACCCCTATAATATTTTGAAATGTTTAAAAGAGCTAGAAAAAGCTAAAAAAAAAAAAAGAGGATTCTTAAACACAATTGCAAAGACAAGAAAAGGATGAATTTCATTGTATACAAATTAAGAATTTCTATTCAATGAAGATACCACAAAGTTCATATACAGTTGGGAGAATATATTTGAAATTTCTGAAAGTGTCACGGATACACTATGCACACACATATACACTAAAATCTACTCAGAACTTAGGCAAATCAATAAGAAAACAAATAGTGACCCCAGTGAAAAAATGGGCAAAGAATATAAATAAGTGATTTAAAGAAAATATATCAAAATGTTAGCAAGCACTTATTGCTTAAGTTCATTGGTCATCAGAGAAATGCAAATTAAAACAAAAACTAAAATATCACTTCATGTTTAATCAACTGGTAAATAAATACTAGGAAGCTGTCAAGGACTGGCAGGGATATTGTGACATAAGAATGCAGCTACTCTGAGAGCAATCTGGCTGTCAAACAAGCCTGCCAGCCCTTCTCTTGCCCATAAGGTTTTCCAGGTATGAATTATACACCTAACCATCATGTTCACTAAACCATCAGAAGTCCATATTAAGTCTTTGCTTTCTCCTTCAATCACCTCTCTCTTGACTTGAGGAAACAAAAGCACCTCATCCCCCTGTGGAAGAGTGTGAGAGTCATCACAACAATAATCCTCTCTGAAAATCATCCTTCAAAACCCTGGCTATGACCCTTTGGGCCTTCCAAAAAGGGTTATGAATCATGCAGCCACCTTCCTACAGTCTCCCACAGACTCCCTCGAAAATCCAACACCATGGTCTCACTCCTCTTTGGAATGTGACATCTGTTGACTCGTGGTTCAGCCAAATTTTCCATTTTATTGAATTATTGCGAGTGCTTATATGAATCCAATTAAACAAAAAGATAAAACCAACTAAAAAGTTTTGTGTGGATTTCTATCTCAGAAGGAAAACAGATTCATGCTACCAGAAATGGGTTAACTTTTACACCATACTTGGCACCTGGATATCTTTAGGGTCTCTTCTATTACTGAAAGTTAAAGCTTCTAGGTTTTCTAGCATCCAGATACCTAAAGCCTATGCAAAGAGACCACTGAACTTCAAGAGAAAGATAAAGCATGTGATAATTTTTTTTAAAAAATCATTAAAGTTATGCTTCTGAAAGTATGCTTTTAAAATAATTATATTTAAAATTTTGCTAACTGATTTTTAAATAAAACTTATGAATAAAGCATAATAATTTACACTTACAGATTTACCCTTCAAAAATTGAAAAAAAGTGTTATATTTCAAGCTTTTATATAATACAGAGTATCTTTCTCCAAAGAAATGAGATTTTTTTAATTTCTGAAAATTGGGTCAATTTCTCTATCTTACCAGTATATTACTCAAGGCTTGTAGAGCAGTGTCTCAAAGTGTGGGCAAGACCACATGTCTCAGAATCACCTCAGTTATATTTAAAATATGCAAATTTCTAAGCCCCATTCCCTAACCTATAAAAGCAGAATCTCTGGGGATAGGGCCCTGGGATTTTGCATTTTGAAAACTTCTCAGTATTCTTAGGCAATAAACGTAAAAGCTAAAGTAGTTAAGTACTCAAATTAAAATGTGAAAACTACTGTTTTTGAAGCTGCACTTGTGCAAAATTCATTTTTAAAAATATAACTGAATAGGGTCTCTTCTCTGAATTTCTCTACAGAAAATCCACCTTGCTTAATGATTAGAGGCACGGACTAGAACTCAACAAATGTTTTATTCCCTGTTTCACCATTTCCCTTTATGAATGATATCAGTAAATTATTTAAATTCACTGTGATAAATAGGATATACAGTAATTCCTTTTTCCTGCCTCAGAGGCATAGTACGAGGTTAATTAAATAACAGCTGCAAAATACTTTTGGCTCCTTAGAGAAAGACATTATGTAAGACATTATATTATATATGCAGCATTTTTTCTCTCCTATGAAAACAGGGCTAATTGTTCTTGAGAACTCAGCCCATGGCAGAGAAAGCCACCATGTCACGGCTTTCACAAGCATTTCATTCATGAAGGCAAAATTTTGTCACAGTTGGTATCAGACCCAGTGAATGCTATGCTTCTATTCTTTGTACAAAGACCACTGCCATCTTGTGGAAAACAGCCATTGTCCTTATCTTGGGCTTGTATTTCATTTATGTGAAATGGTGACAAGGTAATTTGGGTTTTCTGCTATCAAAGATTTGTAGCTTATATAGTCTTAGTCACCCCGAGAAATGTTATCTGTGGCACATAAGGGCTTAGTGAGGCCACATGGAAGGTCAGGTAGTGCTAATGGAAGGAAGAGCTCTATAAACAAGACATCTCCCTGGGGCTTTGAACTATATATATCCCTCCAATAGAGCTTGCCACAAAAACCTGCTTTTGTGTTCTGTTATATTCTGGAATTAGGGCCAAAAAAAAAAAAAAAAGGAAAAAAGATCATCAGTAGAGATCACTAAATCCAAAGTTGATTGCTCTGGGAAAAAATGTCAGTTTGAAAATGTTTGTATTCATTTGTCAAAAGAAGAAGAGGGATTGCTTACAGAAAGTAAATAAAATAAGACCACCAAACAGTCCTGAAGTCTATCAAGTTTGATAAATAATTGTCATGTTTTGACAAACATGATTAATTTTTAAATACATTTTATAAAAATAGGTTTTCATAGAAGAATGATTCCCTTCTAGATTTTCTCATATTTGTTGAAAGGCTTAAAATTGATAACAAACTATACCTAGAGAAAATATACCAAATGTCTTTTCATTTATTCCAAAAAAACACTTTGCCTTAAGAAGTAATATCAAGTGGAAAAACACATAGTCCTTCTGGTAAGAAATATTGCCATATTCTTTTAAAGCAGGCATTCCTCAAGAACCATGCAAGTGTTTTTTATTTGCATTTTTTAATTTTTGTGACTGAGTCAGCCTTAGGCAAAAAAGTGAACAGATGAAACTTGTCTTTGATACCCTCATCTCACCACTGCTATACTTTTACTCAACCCCCACTTTAAATATCTTCCCTCAGCTAGAAGTTTTTTTACCTCTGTGCTGGGGCCTAAGCTTTTCCAGTTATCAGATAACTGAAATTTATATTAATTTACACTAAAATGTTAGAGAAACTGAATAAGTCATTCCACTGAGAAATGCGCGCATTTTTGAAGAATTATTAGTCAGTCACTGCTTAATCCAAAAGGTAAAATACCAAAAGATGGATTCTAGGAAACTAGGCAGGGAGAGAGTTTGGTATAGGAAGTTTTTTCTAGAACCCAAGATTTCATTATGTGGGTAGCCATCTAAGAATAATACATGAACTTACTGAAATGTCTTGAAGAGGCAGCAAAAAGAGGAACCAGAAATATAACATATAATGCAGAGAAATTTTTTCTATAATCTTTTTCGAATAGATTTTTCTCTTAAGTCCCATGAATTGAAGCAATAAATCCCCCAAATTTTCCATCTTTGTGTTTCCAAAAGCACACCCAGCCTTCTGTTCCATTATTGACTTCCATTTTCTTATGTTAGCAGAATTCCTTATGCTGCAATTCTACTCAGTGTCCTGGTCAGTATATTAGAAGCCCAGGAACCTGGAAATGATAGCAAAGAATTCCCTTAGAGGTTGGAGAGATGGTCAAAGACCACAAACACGTATCTTCAATAATTTTGCTCCTATAGCATAGGAGTAATACCACATTACCAAAAAGAGGGAGAGTTCCTGTTTGAGCACCATTTTATCCCAAATCAGGGCTAGTCCTAATTCAGCCCTCTGAAGGGTAACAAGTATGCAAATAACTGGTGCACTGGAAGACACTTTCAGGGGTAGGTTAACAGCGACTTAATGAACATGCTCATCCTTCTGCCTGGAACACCATTTCCCATGCTGTTGGCCTAGCAAACTCCAACACATGCTTGAAGAACCAGCCGTTAACTCACACACTGAAAAGGGTTCTCTGACACAGATGGTTAGTTATCTTCCCCCAATCCAGTATTTGCTTGTTTCTCACAGCAATAAAACTCTCCATTTTTAGCTGAAGCCATAGCCTCCCACAAGAAAGAATATATTTTCATTTCTCACTTATCTTTCACTTCGGTATGGCCACAAAACTAATTTCTGGCCAATGGTATGTTGGCTTACAGCATGTGTTCATCTGCTGAGCTGTGCTCTTTAAAGAATTCTCAGTGCCTTCAACTCTTTGCCCTTCCTGCTGGCTGGAGTCAGGATGAGGGTGGGAACAATTGTGGACCACGTGAATTAAGCAACACACTGGTGATGGCAGAGCAACCAGATAGAAGAAACCTAGAGCCTTGACACTGTGGAACCACCATACCAGCCCTGCAATTTTGTACATAGAATGTTAGATTAAAAAAAAAAATTTCATTTAGGCCACATTAACTTTGGGTCTCAATATTCAAATTCAAGAACCCTCCCATGTGTTCTCATAGCACCCTGTGCAGGCTTCCCTTGACACACTACTGTCTCTGTATGCAATAAATGTTTGATTTCTTATCTATAGGCTATAAACTCAGGTAAGGAAGGATATCTTGTTAATACCTGTATTCCAGTGACAGGTACATTGTATATTTGAAATAAAAATGTGTTTAGTAGATGAATGGATGGATGGATGGATCGTACCATGAACAAATTAATGAATAAACAACTGATTATGAGATTAGTTTGTATTCACTCATATTCAGATACATTCACCTTATAATTTAATGGAGTTTTCCAACTTGGGATTTAGGGGATAATATTTAAATTATAATACAGGTTGTCCCAAAAGTCACCATACATAGGGAAAATGGGAAATTGTAGCTAGATGTACCTATATTTACAAAATATTCATTACAAAATTTTTCCTTTGTATGGAGACTTTTGGGACACCCTGTAGAAAAAAAGAACAAAAATTGGGGAAAAACTACAAAAGGTAACATATGTGGTAATTTTTCAAATGGTTGATGTAAACGTGTACATAATTACTGATAACACTTTTCATGTGAGATTCTCTTCTAATACGTAACCTCTCTTCACACAAAGTTCTGGTGCCAGTGCTGGTCCTGTTTTTATTTTTTCTACTTTCACCTAGGTTGTCTTCTACTATTAGAGGTAGAAGCTCCAAATAGAACAAGCTATAAAATTTCTCGGATTCTATCCGTACTTACATTAATTCAGCTTCTGACGGACGAGGCCTCCTGACTCCACTGTTGCTACCACTGTTGTTCTCTCGTAGTTCACGTCCCCCCATCTCTTTGCATTCCCACATCCATGCACAGTTGTGCAGTGCTGTGTGGGACAAACTCCCCAACCAGTCAGGAAAACCAAACTCTTGGTTCGTACCTGGCAATTTGCATTTGGTCCGGACTATCCCTCTCAGCTGAGACGGTTGTTTCACCCATTCTTTCCTCACTATAGGACTGTGTCACCTGGACCCTTCTGTTGCTGTCTGCAAATAATTCTAGAGGCTGCAGTTTAAATGGTGCAGGAAATGGCTCTTCAGTCTTAAGATGGCTCTTGCCTCCTTGGCACGACTGGCTCCATTTTCCCGATCTTTCTGACCACCAGTAGCTATACTGCTGGTCCCTCATGCTTTTGAATCTGCTTTTCCCTTTGTGGTTTTTCTTGACCTTCAGTTTCCACTGATCTCTCTTTTCAGCAAGTTAGATGTTATCATTTAGCCTACCCTTAGAATTCAAACATAAAGAACAGCAGCCAGAGAAAGCACTTCTGCGAATATTTCTTCTACTCCATGTCCCTTCCCAGGCTCCATCCACCCCTCCCCAAGATACACACACACACATGCACACGTATCTCACACACACACACACACAAACCCTCTCTCCATGACTTTTCTATCCACCCTTCAAAATTTCTCACTTCTACAACTACTATGGGACAAGGGGCAAATGGTCATGCTTATTTTGCAAAAGCTGCAGCTGGCATTCAAATTGCTGCTGTACTTGCAGAAAAGTCATTTTCAATATTTGTTCTTCTTTAACTCTTTCACAATTTGCTTTATTGGTTTACTCTAATTATTAAATAAGACCTATAAAATATGCTTATACTACAGAAGTTTTATTCTAAGACTATATATATATATACACACATATATATATATTTAAAAGTCCTATATCCATGGAGTAGTTTTTTTAAATTGTGATGGCATAAGTTTATGTTCGTATATGTACAACATGCCATAACATTGTGCTGTGCATTTTGACTTATTTAACTCATCTGTGTCTTGGAATTTGAAACCAAAGACCTGGCAATACTGATTCAGGGGAAGATCTGAGTAAGTTATTTTACTTTCTGTTTTAAACAGACAATTCATTTCAGATATGGCTTCTTTTATATCCAAATTCACAACTATTTTGGATAGGTAGACCTAATCTTTCCATCTGGTGAATTGTTTTCTGTTTTCACATAATGCCAGCAGAGTTTACTTTAATCATGTACCTATTAATATATTGTACTAATCAGCTATGAAAATATCTTACACCCCTCATATAGAAACTCTAGGAAAATCATACACATATGTACTCATTTTTCCTCAGTTAACTGCACATTATCAGAACCAAATTCCAATAACTCAGCATTTCTTACTGTCTTTTGTACAGTAATTTGTAAAACTTATAACTTCCTTGTTCCAATGTCTATTAGTTCAGTTCAAACACTACTGTTTACTAGATTTTACTCAATATAGTCCTCTCAATTTTCTCTACTGAATTTCGTTTTCATTCCTGAAATATCCTCCAAACTTCATTTCATGTGATAGTACAAATGCATTTCAAATTGATAGACTTCAATCCAAGAAAATAAATGGCAGGAGGCTGAAGCATGACTTGAGAAACTGTGTTTGCCAAGACCATTCATCAGAATACTTGAAAAATAAACTGTGGGTTTGATCATTCTTAATTTTCTTTATGATGAATCCAAGGTAAATATCTTAGACATGTGTGCTATAATAAAGCATCTTCTCAGAATGGGAATTATTAAATTACTTCTGTTTAACAAAAGATATGCTAAGTGTGTCCATCATGTTTTCTTCAGGCAAATACAGATGATATGCTTTCTGACATAAAAATGTTTAAGAACACAACACAGCTACAGGTATAAATAACCACTTTTGATTTACATGAGTTAAAGTGCTGTTACTTTCACCCTTTAAAAACAACTCTTTAAAGCTAGTGAATAAATAAAATAGGCCTTTATTTTGAGCGCTTTGTGTTACAAGCCAGAGAGGGCGACCTTGAGTCCAGAGAAGCAGAATTCAATGCTTAGAAATGTTAAAAGTGGTGAAGTTGAGAGCCGTGAAAGATAACTTAAAATGGATGAAATGGTCTACCTTAACTAATAATCAATTTTGAATATATGTATTTTAATGCTGAAATTAAATTATTAAATTTAATTATTTCAGATGTATTTTTATTCTAAGATTGAAACCAAATCCAAGTGGGAAGGACAGAGAAGGGGGGTGTTTGCCTTACTAAATTGGGTACTTTTTAAGCACAGCACCAGACCTCACAGACATGCAAGGGGAGTGGATACCACGAGCTCTACAGAGACACCAAACCAAATGACTACACGATGGGATGATCAGATTGAGCGGCAGGCTGAAACCAAACAAATGAATAATTGATAAACGTATCAAGTGAGGAAAGCAGCAGGTCAGAAAGGCACAACCACTAAATTAGAAAGACTAGTTCTGAATGCCTAAATCTGCTTCATTTGCTTTTCACCACGGTTAGTTATCAATTTTGTTTAGAATTTTTGGAATACTTTAAATTGGTAGGATAAATTAAAGATATTTTCTTCATCGATCATTACTCCCCCCTCCTCCAGATATGCTGATGTACATTAAACAGTTTTTCTATTAAAAATCAAGCTCAGTAAAATCACAATGGAATTTCAAAATCTCCTTCTATATGGCACATTCTGACAACAAAAAGGAAAAATCCGTTAGGTTATTTAACAAATGAATTTATTCATTAACAAGAATTTAATATATAATTCTTTTAGTTTCATTAGCAAAAACTGTCTATATTGCATAAGCTAGCATAAATCCCTTAATATAGAAAATTATATTTATTTGTTGCTGTTTTAGGCTGAAATAGAAGGGTATGTTTTATTTTTGTTTTGATGTCAACATCGGTTATAGTAACAATAGGTTACAACATCTAGTAACCTTTCTAGAGTTAGTTTTGCTTGTGTGTCTTTGATCATTTTTAGAGAAGGGTCTTATATTTAGAACCTTTCTACTTCCTTTGGATCAGAAGTCCTTAGAGAACTCTGAAAACACATATGGGACTTTTGCTGATTCTTTCCTTTGGGGAAACTACATAAAAATTTCACTAGAGTAAGTATCTCTCTAGGCTTTTTTTTAAATAGTTTTCAATTTCCTACTTTTACTTTGACATTAATGTGTCCTTTAAAAATCCATTTGGCAGCTGACCTCATTTACCAATATGCAGCATCCCACAGGGAAAGGTATCCTACTGAAACCTTATCAAGAAGTACAATCAATTAGCATTTATCAAGGACATTCTCTGTGCCCAACACACAGCAAGGCAACAAGGATATGAATATGACACCAACCAGCCTACACCTGAAAAGCTCACGCCTTTATCATAGTCAGTTTGTATGTATTGCATATTCATATATATAGCCAAACATTCATTTATTAGGTACCTAATGATATAGTAATAGGTGCCAGGAACTGTGCTAATAAGGAGTTAGAAATATAAATACAACATATATTCAGTTTTCTGGATGCTCACAGACTAGGAGGAGAGAGAGAAAGTTCCTAATGGGAAAACTCTGTAATAGGTAATAGGTAATAGAAAACTCTGACGTTAAGGAAAATACGTCAAAGGTACTGCCGTAGGAAAGGTAATTAGCTTTACCCAGGGGCATCAAGGAAATACACACAACCACTGGGCATGCTCAAGGCAATATTGCTAGGCAGATAAAGAAGAGAGTCCTTGACTTTCTCATTCATTTGGGCAGCAAGTTTCTTATCAATATGTCTCAACTCATCTTAAAAGAATACCACTCTCAGACCACCCACCAAATGGCTCTGTCTCTGGGCACAGTTACCACTTGGCATCTGCTGAGATGTGCCGTGAGGGTATTAATTACTGCTCACCATGTGATTTATGTGGCTGATAGTTCTTGATGAGGTCAGTGTGTTTTGTGGATCTTAGATTAATGATTCCAATTTGACAGACAGCAAGCCACTAAATGGTTACCAGGTGGCAAAAATATTGTGTTACCCTAGGTAGAATCGAAGAGAGTAATATAGCTACAAAATCACCTCATAGCAGGATTAATTACTCAAAAGCAGAGTTGTCCCATATTTTTCCAAATAATCTGAAGTAGAAATTCTAATTTTTTCCCACTTATATTTTTAAGAAACAAACTGACTTCTCAGTGGACTCAAACAAAATCAAAGAAATTATTTGAAGATAAAATATAGATTTGATATCACTGAAGCATGGTGAGGGATGTCAGCTTTAGACTGCACAGCAAATATCTGGCATTCAAATATCTGGACTGCTACGTAAATGGGAGGGGCCACATAAATGATAAGTAATTTAACTGTTTAAATAGCCCAAGTACATTTATGAAAAGATATTTAGCTGCAGATCTTTCCTGAGCTTCTTCAGGAAAATCCTACTAGTAATTATCTTAAATGAAATACTTACTGAAAGAAAGGAAAGAAAGAAAAGAAAAAGAAGTCCAGAGAAAATAATCTGACAGAAGAAAATTTAAATGGAACAGATGTATATTTCTGTTTTCTGTCTAGTAAGAACGGCAAAAATCCTAACATGACTCTCTTATATCTTCACCAATTCATGAGCTCATTGAAGAAGAAGCCATTCGTTAATTATTCTTATAGTCCCAGAACCTATCATAGGGTCCAATATAGGGGTAAATAATTTTGTTGAGTCATTTACCAACCAAGTCTGGACTATGGAGACATGGCCTTGGCACATATGCCATTGTGTGCACAGGACCTAAGCCCCTCATATCTAGCTAGAGTCAAGCTGCAGGAGCACACACAGGCACAATGTGTGACACTACAGTAAAAACAGAACTTATGGCCACTTTCCTTAAGGAGCTTACTATAGTTTTTGAGGCAGGGTGGCTGTCGGTAGGTAGGAATATTTTGTGTCCTGAGGACTAGAACATTTCACTCCAAAATTCTTTGTATACCAGTTTTGCTCCAAAATGTTGGTCTAACTATGGTCCCTCCACTTATGCACCTTTTATTGTCATATAAGACTGCTAAAGTAACAATAAAATCTCACAGTACCAGCCAGTGATTTCAGAAGGTCAATTATATCATTCCTTGGCTAAAATCCTATAATGTTGTTTCCGGTTGCAGGGTAAAAAGCCAATGTCAACACAAAATCTGACCTCCCTTACGTCCCTGAACCTCCCTTTCCCACCTTGATCAGGAGGAGCCCTCTCCTGCCTCAGCTTGTGCACTGCACTCACTGGCTGTTCTCTCATCCTGGAACCTTTTTCTCACTCCCTTCCCATGTTCAAGTCTTTGCCCAAAAGTTACTTTCTAAGTGAGGTCTATCCCACCTACCCTGTTTACAAATGGAACTGAAGGGAATCAGTATATGCCACCCCAAAATAGGCCACTTTGGAATAAGGATTATTTTTGAACTGAAGACAATTGAGAAACAGCAGACACAGGAAGGACTCTCTGCCCTCCCTGCTTTCTACCTAAAAGCAGGGCATAGATTTTCCTTAGTAAAATTGTCCACCCTCCCCTTTCCCATATCAGGAAGAAGAGGTGACTCTTATTACAGGAGATGGCACCAACTTGAGTCCACATAACAAACCTTACTAAATAACCCTTATCTTCTATTAATTTCTCCCGTATATTTACCTTCCCACAATTTACTGCCCCTAGGAGCCCAAATTTCCCCTTCCCTTTTTCTGTCAGTTTTCCACAATTTATGGCCTTTTGTTGAGGTGGTATATAAGCCCCAAATTCTATTCACCCCTTTGAGTTACTCATTACTGAGTTCTCCCATATGTATGTGTATTGAACACATAAATAAACTGTGGGGTTTTTCCCATGGTAACCTGTCTTCTACCATTTTAATTTGTAGGACCCAGGTGCTGAACCTAAGGTAGTAGAGGAAAATATTTTTTCCTTCCCAAGAACCTTTTTCACCCAGTAGTTTCCATCCCCCTTACTGTGTTTTATTTTCTGCACAGCACATATAATGTTCTAATATACTATGTATATACTTAATATGTTTAGGGTTGACTTCCCTCCACTAGAAAGTAAGTTCCATGAAGACAGGAATTTTTGTCTCTTTTGTTCTCTGATGTAGCCTTAGTGCCGTAAGGAGCACCAGACACATAGGACGCATTCAGTTTGCTGAATGAATGAATCAATCAATCAATCAATCAATTGTAACCATCATGGCCTTTGCACATAGGAGCTGCACATAAGGAGCTAATAGAGATTATTTAAAAAAAAATCAGAGTTTAATTTCTTATTGGGTTGGAAGAATAAGGGATCACTGAAGAAGCCACACTAGATAGAAATGCACCTTCTCAACATTTATTATAAAAGATTTTTATAGGCACCCAACAAACAGTGTATCGGTAAGTAAAAAAAAATTAAGAGAAGAAAATATCCTTATTTTGAAAGCAATTTTAAGGTTTTTTGAATAATGATGAATGCCTATGCATACTACAAGGAAATTTACCAGCAAAGGAAGACTTTAGTCCAGTCTTTACCATACATATTTTTAAAAGCATCAAGCAGTCTACCCTTACAGAGAAATTCCCCCTCCAAGGACACACATATATAAGTGAGTGCAGTAGGAGTACCATGTTTCAGACACTATTCTAACCCCTATATTAAGTGACTAGCCCAACATCACCTACAAAATTGCTTTTATATACCCAACACATAGATGTAAGAGCCTATATGTGAAATAGTTCATATTTATTTTCATAATCAGATTTAATGTTTTATGATTTAAAGAAAAAATTGATCTCCAGGAATGTAACATCAAATCATAACCTTATACATACATAAAATAAAGGTTCAGCAAATAGCATTTAACTTGAGAACCTTTTTCAAAACAAATTAGTTAAGAGCCACAAGTGGACAATATCCTCAGCAATATACCTAGATTGCTTCTAAACTATGATGAATTTCCACTATATATTGTTATCTACTTCCCTACACTCAAGATATTTTGGGCTTTTGGTGTGTAAAAATGGCTCAAGAATCTTGACTACACAATTAACCATAAAAGCAAAAACTGTTTTCTAATCATCTTGGAAACATAAAAGTGTTCAATAACTATTAAATTCAAATTTAATTTAGTCATATTTCATTCAAATCTATGATACTATTGATTGCATGATGATGCATCATTATTCTATGTATCACTAAGAAAGAATAAAATATTGCCAATTATAATACTAAAATGTATTTGATTCTAATACACATCCCAATTTTAGAGATTTTTAAATGGGAGAAATATCTATCTGAATCAATAAGTCATTTTCTAGTATTTAGGGCAGTTATAACCAGAGTAGCCAAATATTCTTTTTTTCTACCAAAGAAACAATGAGTAAATTAATTATTTGAATAACGTACTATTGGGTAAGGATGCTCTTGTGACACTACAGATTATCAAATACTGCACTAGATGCAAGAAAAATTGTAGCATAGCCTACAGTGGAATAGTTCTGGCTAGCATGAGTAACATAATTAATCATGATCCACAAGTCCAAGATCTAGAAGAAATTAGCCTAGATCTAAAAGAAATCACCTTTCGGCTGTAGCCTTTTTGAAGGAAATACTAAGCTTCAGAAAAAGTAATATCATCTTAGGATAACATTAGGTCCTTCTTAAATTCATGAAGTAATTGATTTTCTCAAATTGTTTTTACTGGAATTCTGAATTTTCACAAAATGACTTTGTCTAATGAAAATATTCACCAATATGATGCTTTATATCCAATTCTTCTTCATGCTGTGCTCTAATGGGGAACTAGAAAGTGTCATTCTAAAAATTGTTTTGACAAATAGCAGATAAATCACAAAACATAAGCAAGATAATACTTAAAATGAGGGAGGATTTGGCAGCCAAATAGCCAAGAAAAAAAATGAAAACTAGTAGTAGGAAGACTGAAAGAGCTTATAAAATTTTAAGAATGCGTGGCTAGATCTTTCAAAATGGGAATTATAAACAATAAGAAATGTCATGCAGCAATTTTATTTTATGCAGAACCGTGTAAGTAAATGTACCATTTGATTTAATAATGAAGATATGAAAAAGATAAACTGTTAACAAAATATAGTCTGCAGTAGCTTCCTTCAGAAATGGTGTATACATTTTAAAAGGAGAGCGTCAATAGATGTAAGATTAAAAAACATTATTCATCTCTTTCTCACAGCAGGGTGACTAATCCTGCTGTCACCAAACATGTTACCTCACTGTTCCCTGATGGAGTTCCTTTAATAGGATGAGATGATTGCAAGTGTTTAACTATTTTAACATATCAACAACAGAAAATAAAAGCAGCTATGGAAACAAATGATCTGGCTTCTCACTAATTGAATATGTTTATATCATTAGACAGAAAGGTACTGATGCCTAAAATTTTTATGTAGATTGAGCATCCCTAATCCAAAAATCCAAAATCTAAAATGCACCCAAATCTGAAACATTTTGTTTCATGATGCTCAAAGGTCATGCTCAAAGAAAATGCTAATTGGAGCATTTAGATTTCAGATTTTTGGATTAGGGATGTTCAACAGGTAGGTATACGCAAATACACATACCTGGTTTTATTGCACTTTGCAGATTATTGTGGTTTTAACAAATTGAAGGTTTGTGACAACCCTGCATTGAACAAGTCTATCGATGCCATTTTTCCAACAGCATGTGCTCACTTCATGTCTCTGTGCCACATTTTGGTAATTCTCATAGTGTATCAAACTTTTTCATTATTATTATATCTCTTATGGTGATCTGTGATCAATGATCTTACAGTTACTACTGTAATTGTCTTGGGGTGCCGTGAACCACACCCATATAAGACTGTGAATTCAATCAATAAGTGTTACGTGTATTCTGACTGCCCCACCAAATGGCTGCTCCCCATCTCTCTCCCTCTCCTGGGTCTTCCCTGTTCCCTAAGACACAAAAACATTGCAATAAGACCAACTAATAACCCTACAATGAACTCTAAGTGTTCAAGTGAAAGGAAGAGTTGCACGTCTTTCACTTTAAATCAAAAGCTAGAAATGATTACGCTTGGTAAGGAAGGCACATTGAAAGTGAAATAAGCTGAAAATTAGGCCTCTTGCACCAAACAGCTTGCCAACTTGTGAATGTAAAGGAAAAGTTCTCAAAGGAAATTAAAACTGCTACTCCAGTAAACATACAAATGATAAGAAAGCAAACATGTTTTATTGCTAATATGGAGAAAGTTTTAGCGGTCTAGATAGAAGATCAAACCAGCCACAACATCCCTGTAAGCCAAAGCCGAATCCACAACAAGGCCCTGAGTCTCTTCAATTCTATGAAAGCTGAGAGAGGTGAGGAAGCTGCAGAAGAGAAGTTGGAAGCTAGAAGAGGTTGGTGAGGTTTAAGGAAAGAAGCCATCTCCATAATATAAGAGTGCAAGGGGAAGCAGCAAGTGTTCAGATGTAGAAGCTACAGCAAGTTATCCAGAAGATCTAGCTAAGATAATTGATGAAGGTGGCTACACTAAACAACATATTTTCAATGTAGACAAAACAGCCTTATATTGGAAGAAGATGTAATCGAGGACTTTCCTAGATAGAGAAACCTCAATGCCTGACTTCAAAGATACAAAGGACAGGCTGATTCTCTTGTTAGGAGCTAATGCAGCTAGCAACTTTAAGTTGAAGCCAATGTTCATTGACCATTCTGAAAATCCTAGAGCTCTTAAGAATTATGCTCAGTCTACTCTGCCTGCATTCTGTAAATGAAACAACAAAGCCTGGATAACAGCACATCTGTTTACAGCATAGTTTACTGAATACTTTAAGCTCACTGTTGAGACCCACTGCTCACAAAAAAAGATTCCTTTTAAAATATCACTGCTCATTGACAATTCACCTGCTCACTTAAGAGGTCTGATGGAGTTGTACAAGGAGATTCATGTTGTTTTCATGCTAACACAACATTCATTCTGCAGCCCATGGATCTATGAGTAATTTCAGCTTTCACGTATTATTATTTAAGAAATACATTTTGTAAGACTGCAGCTGCCATAGATAGTGATTCGTCTGATGGATCTTGGCAAAGTAAATTCTGGAAATGATTTACCATTCTAGATGCCATTAAGAACATTCATGATGCATGGGGGGAGGTCAAAATACCAGCATTAACAGGAGTTTGGAAGAAGTTGACTCTAGCCCTCATGGATGACTTTGAGGGGTTCAGATTTCAGTGGAGGAAGTAACTGCAGATGTGGCAAAAATAGCAAGAGAACTAGAATTAGAAGTGGAGCCTGAAGATGTGACTGAATTACTGCAATTTCACGATAAAACTTGAAAAGATGAGGAGTTACTTTTTATGGATGAGCAAAGAAAGTGTTTTCTTAAGATAGAATCTACTCCTGGTGAAGATGCTGTGAACCTTGTTGAAACAACAACAAAGGATTTAGAATATTACATCGACTTAGTTGGTAAAGCAGCGGCAGGGTTTGAGAGGACTGATTCCAATTTTTAAAGAAGTTCTTCTGTGGGTAAAATGCTGTCAAACAGCATCACATGCTACAGAGAAATCATTCATGAAAGGAAGAGTGAATCAATGTGACAAACTTCATTGTTGTCTTATTTTTAAAAATTGCCATAGCCACGCCAAACTTTGGCAATCACCACCCTGATCAGTCAGTAGTCATCAATATCAAGGCAGGACCCTCCACATGCAAAAAGTTTACATTTGCTGAAGTCCCAGATGATTGGTAGCATTTTTTCAGCAATAAAATATTTTTTAATTAAGACATACACATTTTTTAGACATAATGCTATTGCACATTTAATAGACTATGGTATAGTATAAACATAACCTTTATATGCAATGGGAAACAAAAAAATTTGTGTGACTCAGTTTATTGAGGTATTAGATTTGTTGTGGTGACCGGGAACCAAACCCACAATATCTCTGAGGTATGCCTGTATTCCGAAAGCCAAAATCTGAAACACTTCTGGTCCCAAGCATTTTGAATAAGGGACACTCAACCTGTAGTGCCATCAGAATTGAGGTTTACCAATTAAAGGACAAATTATGTCCAATACAAAATAAGTCACTCAAACCCTTTGCCAATCTCTCTCAAACAAAAGTGCTTAACATCTGTCAGGGAGACTGTGCATGCTATTTTAAATCTAAACTAAATCTAAACCGTAATTTTCAAAATTTCATTCCTTAATGTTGGTCCAAATGCAGGAGATTGCCTAAATTATTAATAGGTCATGCTGCCTTGGAAATGTCTACAGTAATGGCAGAAGTCTGGATGTGTCTGGAATGCAAGACACTTTACTAGTCTATAGCTTTTTTTGTTCTCTAAGACACCCCCAAGTCAATGAGGTTATCGCTTACAAAAAATCATTTGGAAATAGAACATTAACCCCACAAATGAATCACTTTAAAATTTCCATAGTTTTGGCCCTGATCTACCCTTAAGTCAAAATGGAGTCCCCATTCTTTAATTTGCTTTCCTTTTATTCCAGCCCGTTGTGGTCTTTCCTTGGGCTCCCTTCTCCCAAGGCTCCTAATATTCTCGCTCAATCTTCATTCACAGAGAATGACTTGGTAAACTTTGGGGGTGGGGGAACAGGGTAAGGACCTAACAATTATTTTTTCTAGCAACCATCTGCATTTCAAGAATTTGTCCTAGAGTAGGATTAACAATGTATCACCAACATTAGAGTTTTTGGAGATGGTTTTTAGTTCCCCTTTGGTGCAAAGAACTAAGCCTAGCCTGGTTTATACTTTTATAATAAATTGAACTATATTTCATATTTTTCACATATATATTTTCACATAAATATATTTCATATATTTCATGTATCACAACTATGTTTCCTTCCAGCTTTCATCCTACCTATTATTAAGAATTTTACATGGAAACCTTTAGGATTTTCCAGACTAAATAGAAAATATTCACACATAGAATTTCATGAAACTCACTGTGTTCCACACAAAAGGAGTTTTGTATTATAGAATCATTTTCAACTCCAGTGAGTAGTTCTACAGAGTTTTCCAAGCAATTATTATAGAATGTTTCCATTCTGTCTAATCAGTATGAGCTAATGAGATGAAAACAGCAGTCTTTCACCAAGGCTGCCGTAAATGTTTTCACTATCATATCCTTTAAAATAGGGACCATAGCCTGAGGGCGCCTAAGAACATGTGGCCAAAGGCAAAAAGGAAAGGGGTTTTTGTGGTTTAGAATGCTTTAAACCGAGAACACTGACTATATATTTTTGGTCAGAAATTTCCTTTTAAGTAGTAGTAATACGTCCAATTTGTAGCCACAATTTTGGATTTTCAGTCTTCATGCCAAAAAAAGAACTGGAAAAAAAAAAGCGAGAAGGAGGAGGGGGAAAGACAGAAGAAGTGATCGATGCCCTTCTGTCATATAACAAAATCTGTCCACTTTGAGTACCAAAACTAGCAAAGACAACAAACTCCGTTGTTGAAAGTGATACTAGGGTATATGGCAACAACTAAGGTTTCTCAATTGAAATAACCTTGCTACAAATTTAATTTCAGTATCTTTAATATAGCAATACTCAGGCCTAAATGCTCATTAGAATCACCTAGGCAGATTTTAAGCTATACTGATGCCCCGGAACTACCCCCAAGATTCTGATGCTCTCGGCCTAGGGTGTAGCCTGGGCGTCAAGAGTTTAAGCCTCCCAGGTGACTGGTGCGTGCAGGTACTCAGTGTTAATTAAAAGACAGAAGACAGAGCTATTCAAGACACCTGTTTGAACTGGTTGATTGAGTCCTGGCTTCACTAGATGTCCTACCTAATGCTGAATCTTTGTAGCATCCCCCCTATTTATTCAGTGAAATGAGGACAATAGTAGATCACAGTCTTACACGGTAGCTTTCTGGCCCATTAATCAATGGGTGGTTCCTCTCTCATTCTCTCTGTGGATTCTGACTCATGCTGCAGTAGAGAAAGAGACAAACAGCCTAGCCAATAAACGCTGCTACCGGTTCGCCTTTCTTTGACTACAGTAAAAGGCCAGAAACTGCCCTCTCAGTAATGCAGAGATGGTTTAGGAACGAGACTGCCATCTGGCGGCCTTCCTGGGCATCTCACTCTTTCTACAAAAAAAAAAAAAAGTGAATACCTAATCATACTCTCCCACTTCATTTACACTCTAGACACAAGCTGAACTATTCCCTTGCAATGGGGGCTCCGTGGTGACAGGCAGAACCCAGAGGGAGAGCACAGCCAGTCTGATGCGTAGGCCAAGTAGAATACGTGCTCACCTTCAAAAATTTCTTCACCCACCTGTCTGCCTTTGAAGTTGTTCTTTGAGGGCTTTCAGGAGAGAGGTTAGTGCAAATGGGAAAAGGCAGTTATGTTACCAGGAAGGATCTAACTCAGTGGTTCTCAAGTTTCATGCACATTACAATCACTTGGAAAACTTGTGAAAATGCAGATTTCTGGGTCCCACTCCCAGAATTTCCAATTCAGTAGAAGCCTTAGAATTTGTAATTCTAACAAGTTCCCATGTGATGCTGCTGGTCCAGGAACCACACTTTGGAAACCATTAGACAAACTGTCAAAGATTAGTTAATTGTTAATAGCTAGTAATCTAATAAATGAATCAGCCACCTCAGTCAGCCAAGAAGGCAAGAATGGGTGAAAAAGCCATAGGCTGGGGTAGTGACCAGGGTCAAAAGATGTTGTCAGTATGGGTTGTTCCCAGATATCTTTGGAGCAGTGCAAGGGTACCAAAAATGCTAGCTAAGGAAAAGTAGTTTGGATGAGGTTTGCACAAAAATGCCTCTTCATTGTTTTGCCTACGGTCCTCTGGGGACTTCTGGAAAACATCATGTGATCTCTTACCTAAATACGAAATCATCCCAATCCAAATAATTTAGTGGGGCACAGACCTGCTTCACAAGCCAAAATAACATGCTGCAGTAACTGAAGATTTTATAGAGAGATACTGTGACTCAATATAAATTAAATAGTTTGCATTCTAATAGCACCATCTAGTGGAAATTGGGGGATTTTTGTGTTGCATCGCACAGCCTAAAATGGAGGTGGATTATATTTTTATAACAGGAAAAGAGGGCTGCACCATTTGCTAATTGAGGTACAATGCAGAAGGACACAGAAACAAAAACAGTAAAAAGTGGCTATGTGAAAGTCTTTTCAATCATACACAATATATTCTATAAAAACAAAGCAAAGCCATTAGCTGAGGAACTTGTATACACAGAGAAATGTGTACAAATAGCTTTTCCAGGGTAGTCTGGTGAAAATAGGTAGCAAAAGTAGGAAAATTATATCAAAATACTCTTACCTTCTGTGCTTATATGCTAAAGCTTCAAAGCTCCTAACAACTGATAAATAATTATATGAAAATACAGGAACAAAGCTTATGTTCTGCATGAATGTAATAGGATTCAAATAACCACCCACTTTATAAACAGTTGAATGAATTAAATTCTCTATTTTCTACTCTAGAGTCCAGGAACAGACAGAGTAAGAAGGAAAAGAGAGACAGTAAATTGCTGCTGTTGGCCCCAAGGAGGGATCAGAACGGGAAAAATTCAATATGTTAGAAATGTGCTTCACTGGCCCACAAAATGTTGTCTGTGAAATTCTGTTCTGGGTGAGCTGATAGTTTAAGGGTAATTGTTTTGTTGAACAGTTTGGATTCAGTGGATATTAACAAGAAGCAATTTTATTTTTCTCATCATGTGATTGGTCCACTTCTGCTTTCCTGCCTCTGAATGATATCTCAGGCAGATTCCATTGATGACTGATCATTTTCGTGGTTCATGCAAATCATATAATTTTACCTAGCTCATGTTTCTGAAACAGGTGACCCAGAAGGGTCTGGCCTGCCCCTCCTCCTCTGACTCCAACATACAAAGCCTCCCCTTTCTCTTCATCAAAATCTAGCTTCTTTAATGAGTTGAGGTGGGATCAGAGGAGAAGAAACAAAAAAGAGTCTCTTAACCCAGCTTCTTTTTGTTGTAGAATTCTCTGTTGGTTGTTCCTGCTTATTGGGATAACACCAACTACCCACAGATGTCCTCTGTGTGGCAGGTGTCTAAATACTGATGATCTCAGGGAAGACTTTACAAGTTCAGAAGGCCCTGAAGAGTCTCCTAACATGATAGATCCAACTTCAGCACAGTCTTTGCTGCCCCTCCTCAGCTTCCCCAACTAGCCCCTTTCCATTGGTATCCCTGCAGCCAGTGACAGGACTCTGGGGTGGAACTACTGACCGGATGACTCAAGTCCAGCTACCTTTCCCCATATCCACTCAGCCTTTGGCAAACTTATACGCTCTTGTTACTCTGAGTACAGAACTGTCTCTGCTCCATGCTGCCAACTTCTCCCTTTGCCGTCTCTCCATGGCCTTCCTCTCCCTGGCTCAGACAGAAACCAAGGATGCATCCACCTGGGAGACAAGACAGCAACCCCCTTTCTTTAGCACCTCCCCCAGACTCACAGCAGAGGCGTATGAATCCTCTCACCCCATGAATGTTGCATGCAGAGCACTTTGGGCTCCTTTCTCTTCCTAATTGTCCCTTCATAGCCTCCTTCTTCTAGCCCCAACCTACCTACTTATATTAATCATGGTCCAAGAGGGAAAACAGAAACCTCAGATTCATGGCAGCAGAAAGGCACTGCCACCTTCCTCCGAAGGGACCCATAGGCCCAGCATCCAGTGCTACTTGGAAGCTAGACCACAGGCAGGCCTGTCTGGTGGGAACAGGAACTGGAGCTGCAGAAAGGATGGAGTGATAGTCATCTGAGGCATAGGGAGAGGGACAGAAATACCCTTCCTCATGTGACTTTTTGTCCCACTAATGTCTCCCATTTGCCCGGGGCAGCAGGAAGCCAGCTGACTTGGAGAACCTAAAATACACACCCTGAAGAGTTTAGCTCCCCTGTGATACATGATGGAGCAAAAGTTTGAGGAAGGGGTTGAAAGTCAACAGGCCTAGACTGGCACTTCGGTCTTGGAGAGCAGACAACCTGGCTTGGCTGATTCATATTTCAAATTTTTCTTTCTTGTACCTAGATCCCCAAATTTCTTTGAATCTTTATCTAAACTTTGGAGTGGAATGAAAGAACCCTAAAATCACATAGCACTTGTTTGTTTGCATCTTTGTGTTCTAATTACCATTTTCAGGTCAAAAGGAAAAGTCCCTCTCAACATCCTGTCATATGAGATTAAAATGCAGGGTCTCACACTGTGTTGTTCAAATGTGGATTAACCACAACAGGCAATTGCCATGATATGACACTGCTTGGTCCCAATCTGTATCTCAGACATTTTTATAAATATTGTTAATAAAATTTTACCTAGCCCATTATTTCCTACCCCAAGTGAGATCTCAATATATCCAGGATTTTTAAATTACATTTAAGAAAGTATATGTAATTCTATAGAGAACCCCTGAATATATTATATTTCAGTACCTTCAACTAAGGTTTTATTAAATCATGTTTCTACTTCTTATATCAAGGATCCCTGTAATAATAAATCTTCATTGAATTTTATATGTGCTCAGCACTATGCTTTGAGAGAGAGATAAGTATCTTAGGTTGGGTCCCCCAGAGGCAGACTCTGAGATGAGGATTTGTGAGCAAGTGATTTATTCAGAAGGTGTTCTCAAGAAGTATGTAAAAGAGTAGGGAAAGCAGAACGGGAAGGCAAACCAAATAATGGCATATTTTGGACCAAGTCCCATAGAGGGTAGCCTCAGCCTGGTCTTGCAGGGAACTCCAAGCAAAGGAGCTGGGCTTCATGCTCCCAAATACATTGTTCATTAGATAAGGAGCCTGAGGTTGGCCTAACAAAGAATGTTCACAGGTGCTGGCCACTGGAATCAAAGCCATGCAGGAGGGGTGAGCAGATGGGTAAAGGAGATTGTGATGTTGTTATATAATAAGAAATATATATGCAGTCTTTGTTCCAGATCCTGGCATAGAGTTTCTAAAACCCTTGGAATTTCCTGATTGATAGGTGTGAGAAGAGAGTCTTCTATTATTCATAATAAGACCCTTTCAAGCATATGTGACTTTATGCTAATAAGGTGACTGTTGGTGGGTCCCTAGACAGCTTCTGGATGGGGGCTGGTTGCTAGAGGAAACTGCCATATGATTAGAGATTGGAACTTTCAGCCCCACCCCCTGACCTCAAGGGAGAGGAGAAGGGCTGGAGACTGAGTGATGCCTATGTAATGGAAACTTCAGAAAAAGACTAAAGAATGGGGTTTGGAGATCTTCTAGGTTGGCAAACACATTGAAGTGCTAGGAGGGTGGCACTCCCAGAGAGGGTGTGGAAGCTCTGCACCCCTTCCCCCCATACCTTGCCCATATCTTTCCCTTTTGGCTTTTTATCTGTATCCTCTATAATATCCTGGTAAGAGTAAAAAAGATCTTTCCTGAATTCTTTTTTGTTTTTTTTTTTTTGTAGAGACAAGGTCTTGCTATGTTGCCCAGGTTGGTCTTGAACTCCTGGCCTCAAGTGATCCTCCCACCTCAGCCTCCCAAAGTGCTAGGATTTCAAGTATAAGCCACCATGCCTGGCCAGTTCTGTGAGACACTCAGGCAAATTACTGAACCTGAAAAGGGGGTCGTAGGAACTCCTGATTTACAGCTGGTCAGCCCAGGAGGCCTAGCCAGACTTGGCATCTGAAGTGGGGGTTGTGGGACTGAGCCCTTAACCTGTGGGGTCCGTGCTAACTCTGAGTAGTTAATGTCAGAATTGAATCAAATTGCAGGATGCCCAGTTGTGTGCAGAGAGTTGGAAAATCAGTTGGTATGGGGAAAAAACCCTCACACATTTGGTGTCAGAAGTGTTGTTAGTAAAAAACAGATCGTAGTAGTAGTGCGGATACAAGGGAATCTGGGTGGATCACCAACAGTATCTACTTCAATTAGCATAAAACTTGTTTTTTTCCACTGGCCTATTACCATCTAGATAAGTACAAAAAGAATTGGATACTAATATTAGGCCAAATATAGCCAAGTAGAAAGTTATAGCACAGCTGAAACACACTATTATAGACAAAAGTAGTGGTTCCCAAACTTTGTTGCATATTGAAATTACCTGGGGATCTTTAAAATCTACTGATGCCTAGATTCCATCCCTCAGCACTCTGATGTATTTAATACGGAGCACAACCTGGGCATTAGAAATTTTTTAAAGCTGCCCCCACCTCCAGGTGATTCTAATCTCCAGGGAAGTTTGGGAACTGCCAATCTAAGGCAAGAGAGACCAATGTGAATTGTATCACTGGTAAGAGATATCAGGAAGGAAACGAGACTGGAACTAGGTTTTAAAAGATGGTTAGAATTGGGATAAAAAGAAATAAAAGGGGTCAACATTACTATCATGAGATACGGAATAAGTTCAGAGGCAAAAATTAGCATGAATAATAAAGGAAAATAAGGAAACCAACTTGAAAATTTCTTGCTAAGACTAGGAAAATAAGATTTTATAGATAAAGTACATCCTATTACAGTGGGCCCAGAAGTCAAGCAAAATTTTTTTAACTTGACCCAGGGGGCAACCACTGTAGATTTTTGAGTAGAGGACTAAAAGGATAAAAGTGGTGTTGAAAGAAAAGTGTTCTGCCGACAATACAGAAGATAGGTTCAAATTGAGAGAGACTTGAGTCAAGGAGGTCTGAGGAGAGGTCATTTCAGTAATCCTTTTGATAGGGTACCAGGGCAATAAATGTCAGAATTGAAAGGAAGGCACAAATAAGAAAGAGTATTTTAAAGAAACGAGAGGTTTTGGATCTTGGATTAGAAGCCAAAAAGAGGAAGAAATTAAAGATAAGTCCAAACTTAGTAGCTTAAGTAAAGTATTAACTGATGTGTTTTTCCTCATATGTGTTAACTCCCTGACCTACTTTCAGTTGGACTGGGAGACGTGAGGCAGGCTTTGCTCTTTTTGGGTCAAAAAGGAATAGGAGAAAAAAAGACCCCAAATCCTTTGCTTTAAATAAATTAATAATAAAGCTGCATTGTGCATATAACACAGAAGATTCTCAAAGAAAATTGTTAAGAAAGCTTTTTTCTGCCCTCCCTCCATGCAAACCTCCCTGTAAAAAAAGAAGGGAATTAGGCAGAAAGAAAAGAGCTCAGACATTCACAGTAAGCACTTTGGACACTGTCTACCCCCATTCCGCTATCTCCTCCACATTCTTAAGCCTTGTGGAGCAAAAAGAGCCCAAAAAATGTACAACACTCCTTTAGCCCTAGGGATCCAAGGACAGAGTGGATGACTGGGCTCCTTTTTGCCCACCACATGGCATCGAGGCTTGTGTATCTCAGACACATGGATCTTAATAATGGTCCTATATATTGACAGCCCTGGAGAGAGGCCCTTGAGCAACAGAAGTTATTTAAGCGAGTTGGTAGCCCCAAAGACATGTAGATATGGTGATAAAGAGTTATGGCAGCAGAAAGTGCTATAGGACCCACAGATCCCACTGTGTCGTAGGACTAAAGACATCTCAGCAAAAGTAAGAGTTGATGCTGACACTCAAGGATGATGTCAGGAGGATTATACATCTCAGCTGATGGCAACATGAGGCAGATCAAGACTGAGAAGAGGACCCCTCCTCACCAGCACTGCACACAATTGCAGCGAAGAGAGAAAGAGCAATAAATATTAAATCTATATAAGATTATAAAATAAATATAGAAATATATGTATATATGTATACATAATTACAGTTATAAAGTTATTATACATACAATTTATATATAATATTAATGCAAATGACTGAGAGATCACTAAATTTGATTGAGTTTAATAATTAAGACATTATTAAAGTAACCAAGTATTCCTAGAAGTGACTGGGGTTACGTTGCTATTACTAGAAGGAATGATGTGTGAAATAAAAAACATAATTATATTTCACTATAGGAAAATAAAGAATGTTACACTTTGTGAATTTGCACTCTTTGAAAATCGTACAGCCTTCACGAGGTTTTGAGGTAGCATGACAGGAAGAATGGTGGTGCCAAGATGATGTGTCTGATTTGTGACATGTCAAGTTTGAAGTAACAAGACAGGCAGTGGAAAATATATTGGGGGTTGATGGAATCAAAACTAGAACTAGACTGGAAGATAAAGGCAAAAGTTATAGATTGATTCGATAGTCATTAGCATGAAGGTGATCAGTTAAGCCAAGGTGAATGTGCAAAGAAAAGCATGTAGGAAAAAGCTCTAAACCTCTAAATCGTGCCTGAGGGACACAAAAGTAAGCTTAATATTTTAATCATTGATGGACTTATTCGAGCATAGAAAAGGGCATGACATAAAATGTACATGTTTTTTCCTGTGTCTTTTCCATCATTTTATTAAACTGAATAAATCATAAGAATTTAGTTGGCCTGTATTTTCTCATCTATTTAATATATTTAGCCTAGCATAGGTTTGTAGAATAGAGATATCAGAACTGAAAATACATTGCTGAAATACATGAGAAGGGCTGAAATATAAAGTTGAGAAAATCTCGCAGACTAAAGAGAAAAAAAAAACCCAAAAGGTGAAAAATAAGAAATGTTGGGAGAAGTAAAGGAGTCCCAAGAGGTCCAACATCCAAATAATAGGCAGAAAAGAGAGAGAGAGAATGAATAAAGAACTGAAAATTATCAAAGAAATAGTAATATTTCCCAGAGTAATTACTGCAGTGAATACTATTTACATAATTCATCGTACAGTAATCTCTGTTTTTTGATTTTTATTTCACAGAATCAACCCACCAACAAGTCACAGAGAGCATAATTTTAACTCTGAAACAGACCATAAATCCTATGATCCCCGGCAATATTTACACTGGAATTTATGACCGATAGTTTGGGAGGTGGAGACAGAGAAAGAAACCTGATAGACATATGAGAACCCTGCTTTCTTCACATTAAATAGCATAGAGGAAAGAGAAACTGTTTTATGGTGAAAGACAACAAAATAAAGTTTTGAGAATATTAAAGTCTTAATAGTCACCAACAGAAAACCTAGAGATAAGATTACATCTGACTAAATAAGGGAGGCAGAGAAGCTAGGGGGAGGGTGATACTGTGTGCCAAGCAAAATGCCTACAGTTGGCAGCCCTGGGGTGTCTCAGAATGATCCCTGCCCCCAGCTATTGTAATACTTTGTGTAATCTCATGTGCTTGACCAGAGGCTGGCGCTGCGGACTGACTTCTAACAAAGAGGATACAACAAAAGTGTTGAGATATCACTGCCTAGATTAGGTTACAAAGGGACTTTGGCTTCATCTGGGGCACCCGCTCTATCACTGTCTTGCTTACTCTAAGGGAAGACAGCTGCCATGCTGTGAGTTGCCCACATGACAAGAAACAGGCCAACAGTCCTCAAGGAACTGAATCCTATCAACAACCAAGGGGGTGAGCTTGGAAGCAGATCCTCCTTCAACTGAGAGTTCAGGAGTGAATGCAGTTTCAGCTGACTCCTCGATGGCAACCTCGTGAGAAACCCTGAGGTAGAGGACCTAGCTAAATCATGCTTAGATTCCTGGCTCACAGACTTTGAGATAATATATTAAAAATTGTATCATTGATTTAGAAGAAAAATCAAATTAGCTGTCCAAGAATGAGAAGAGTAATGTGCAAAAGTTGGAAAATTATTAATCCAAAAATGATAGACAAAGAAAATCCACCTTCAGAAAATAGGTGTTTACAAGGTGAAATGAGAACATATGGAGCAAAAGAAATAATCAGTGAGGAGAAAACTTTTCTAAGCTATAAAAAAGATCTGGGCTTATAGTCAAAAGGGCTTAAGATGCTGCATGCAACATTGATAAATAGGGATCCACGCATAGAAATCACCTGGAAAAAAAATCATTTCAGGACAAAGGCGGAAAAGCCTATATACATTCAGGAAGACTACATGGAATTGATATTCCTTTTTTATTTCAGAATGTTACGGGGGTACAAACATTTTATTACATGTTTTGCTTTTGTGCAGTTTGAGTCAAAGTTATAAGTGTGCCCATCACCAAGGGAGCGTGCCTTGTACCCATTAGTTGTAAATTTACCCGTTCCCCTCCTCCCCTCCTCACCTACTTAGTAAAATGCATTCTCCTGCAATACATTGACCACTAGAAGGGTAAGAAATTTCTATAGAGTTTTGAAGAAAAGTGGTTATGTTCTAAGGTTGTGTGCAACCTTAGGACATAACCTTAGACATAAAAGAGCTATGAAAATAACCATTAACTCTTTTTTAAAACATGCAAAGAAAAAGCAATAAAAATCTTTATTTAATAATAAAAAAATGGGATACAAAAGGTGTGTGGAAGAAACATTGATATCAGTTAAATATGTGGGATGAAATCCAAATAAAAATATGGTAACATTAATCAGACACTAAAAGTAAACGTGTGTAAATTCTTCATCATTCCTAGTGAAAGGTTAAAAGTGATTTCACTTTTATTGAATTCAATGAAGACAATACATTCTGGACATTCTGGAATGTGTTTTTTAAAATGTGAAAGAGAACCAGTAGATGATTTTATCAGTTAACTTTTAGTATGTAACAAACCACCCCAGAGCTTACTGGGCTAAAACACACTTTATTTAACTTACGATTCTGTGGGTAAGTAGTTTGGATTGTGTTCAGCCAGCCAGTTCTTATGTTCACAGCTGGCCTCACTAATGCATCTGAGGTCAGCTGCCAGGTGGACTGGGGAACTAACTAGTTTAGGATGGCCTCTGCTGGGACGGCTCGTCTTTGCTCCATGTGATCTCCTATGTTCCAATATGGTAGCCTAGGCTTTTTCACATGGCAATGGGGGAAGTTACCAAGAGAACAATCGGAAGCATACAAGCCCTTTTGAGTTAGAGGCCTGGAACGTGATTTCACTTCCATTGCATTTTGTTAGTCAAAGCAAATCACAAAGCCAGCCCAGATTTGAGAGTGGAAAAATTGACTCCAACTCCTGATGGGAAATTCTGCAAAATTGCATTGCTAAGGGGCATGGAGACTGGAGGTGAATAATTGCAACCAGTATTACAAACAATCTGCCACAGCCTAACATCTGGCCATAATTATTCACATCCCTCTCACGGGCGAAATATACTCACCTCCTCCTGAGACATCCCAAGGTCTAATCTAATCACAGTAGTATGCTCAAAGTTCAGAATCTTGTGATTTACATCTGGTCTGGATGCAGCTTCTCTTGGCCTAGAGACCTCTCTGACCTAAAAAGACAAGTTGTCTGTCCCCTATACACCCAACCTACAATAGTGAAACAGGGCAGAATAACCACAACAGACATTGCCATTCAAAAAATGGAAGGATCAAAGGCACTTAACATTCATGGTCCATAGATATTGTGAAGTCCAGCCAAGCAAATCTTCTTACTCAGAGGTAGAAAATGTTCCTTGATTAAAGTCCAGTTTGAATCCCTGGAAGTGATTTCTCAAGAAATTGTTCTCTATGACCCTTGGCACCATCCTCTAGCTGTCCTTTTTAATTCTACCAAGTTACCATGGACTGTAGGCTCCTGAATGACATGTGGCCCAGCTGCCCTCTGCCACCACGACTGACATCTAGCCAACCCCCAGAAGCAGAGCTGCCGCACTCAGTGCATGAAGGATTTCAACTTAGCCACTGAAGCTTGTCTTAAATTGCAAACTCACTGAATCTGAGTTAAATAAATGTTTGTTGTTGTAGCTACTTAATTTTAAGGTAGTTTGTTACACAGAAACAGGTAACTAACACATAAAGTTAAAAAAAAAAAAAAAAAAAAACCAGGGCCAGGCCCGGTGGCTCATGCCTGTAATCCTAAAACTTTGGGAGTCCAAGGAGGGAAGATCACTTAGGCCAAGAGTTTGTGGTCAGCCTGGGCAACATAGCAAGATTCCATCTCTACAAAAAAATTTTAAAAATTATACGGCAGTGGTGGTTCATGCCTATAGTCCTAGCTACTCAGTAGGCTGAGGCAGGAGGTTCACTTGAGCCTAAGAGTTTGAAGTTACAGTGAGCTATGATGACACCACTGCACTCTAGCCTGGGCAACAGAGCAAGACCCTGTCTCAAAAAACAAAATTAAAAAACAGTACACCTACTGCAGTAGGTAAAGCAAAAAAAAAAAAAAATTATGGTCCTTATGAAAAGATAAAATAAAGCTAACAGAAACATTAAAACAAGATGAACAGGATCAAGCATATCACTTATTTCAGAAAATAATAAATGGGCTAAATCCCTCAGATAAAAGGCAAATAAATTTCAGTCCAAAATAAACTTCCCCTATATGTGGCTAACAACATTTCTCAAATGACATGATAGAGAACTGTCCACAATAAAAGGGTGGGCAAATAAATATTAGGCAAGTAGAAACGAACAGAACAAAGAAAGCAGGGATTGTATTATTAATAATTAAAGACCCAAAGCTTCAAAGGTATTAATGGTCTATTTATTTTTATAAAGGATAAATCAATAAGAAATACATAGCAGTTGTAATTATTATTATTGAGTATCAACAAAATATGTAAACATTATAAGTTCAAGTAAAAAATGACAATAGATACTTGCAAATTATTGAACTTGAATCCTATTAATGATTGATTTTTTTTTAGGATTCTATATTTTATATAAAGAAAGTGAGCATACATTATTCTCAACCATCCCTAGAACATGTCTAAAAATCTATCATATAGTAGGCAATAAAGTACACTTCAAGAAAGTCCCAGAAATAAAAAATTTCAAGGACTCATTTTCTGACTATAGAACAAGGGCTCTTAATCAAGAGTCCATGTGTGGCCTTCAGAAAATCCATGGACTTCCTGACAGTATTTTGTGTTTCTAAGCATTTTTCTCAGTGTTGAAGGCATAGTTTTCATTAATTTTCCAAATAATCCCAATCTCTAATAAAAATGAAATTGGGAACTAATAAATACAATTTTAAATGAGAAGTTAAAACTTCAGTCACACAAAATTTCTAAAGAAAAAATATTTTTAAGGTCAGTATTAAATATAATATGAGACATCGTACCAACTACTGTTTGCATTTGATGAACAAATGTGTGTAACTGGAACTGCTTTGGGTTTGGCAGTGCTTGTCATTATAGTGAGTTCCGCATGTGTATTACAATATATGGTTGGCTTATTGTTCGGTGTGTATAATCTTTATCAATTAGAAACTTTTCCTTGCAAGTGAGAGAAAATCTAACTCAAAATAGCTTAAGCAAAAGAGGAATTTAATGATAGAGGAATTGGAAGTTCTAGTGATAGATTCATCTTGATGCAGAAAATCAACCATTGTCCAACCCTATATATTGGTCTATTCTCTACATCTCATTCCTTAGAGAAGCAAGAAAACTTGATCAACTCCAGAAACATACATAATTCCAGCTTCCCAAAATCTCCCTCTATCCCCAAAGTCTCCAAAAAGTCTCTGACACCTCACTGGCTCTGATGGCATCACCCGGGCATCCCTGAACTAATTGTCGAGGACGGGGAGAGTGGGGATCTGACTGGCCACACCTGATTCATACATTGCCAGGCCCTACACCCAATCATGTTTACTGAGAGTGAGTGATAAGTGGATTCCAAGTTTAAAAATGGGAGTATTACCTAAAATAGCTGAGTGGATGACAGAAAAGAATAAGTGTTACTAGTAATATCATACATATATTCTATCGAATATAAGAATTTCACATTTACATGTTTACTATTTATTCTTTTCATTCTGTAGTTTCTGCAGGAAATGGGGCTGTTAAAATTGGCAAACTTGCTGTAATAATTAAATTCTGTTCACATGCCCTTCCTTTTTCTCATAACTCTCTATTTTCAAAGTTAATAGAAATTCCACACTTACTAGAATCTGGTAGTTCCGGGTGATTAAAGTTTATGGAATAAAACTACCTATATTTGCATTGTTACATAGTTCATATTGAAACTAAAATTCAAATAAATGCCCAAATTTTAGCTATTCAACTAAATCTTGAAATTTTTGATGTTTATCATTAATGATTCATACATTTCAGTAAAATCAAATTAGAGTAATTTATTGTTCATGCTCCTGGAAGATATTGACATCTAAAAATAATCGAATTCTTTACTTGCAAAGATGTTCTCTTATTTATAACGGAAGTTACAATGTATGGAAATTCAGCAGAGATAATTAATGGGAGATAAAGTATTCTGAAAAAGAAGTTCAATAAAATGGAAATGTCATATGAGAGAAAAGATATAATATGAAAGTAAAAAAAAGAAAGCACACCTGAGAGAAGACAATGGACCAAGAAGTGTTCAAAGAATGTCTAAGAGCTTAACCTCCCTGACCTCAGCTTAGCAGAGAAGAAAATAAAACTTATTTAACATTTCTTGTGCTTCAGAACGTCTGGTACACTGAAGGAACACAAGATAAATAATTTAGACTGTTTCAACAAAGATTGGCAAAATCCCAACCTGTCATAAACAGGGTCTTAAATGCTTGATACTGCATAAATAATTTATTATTTTTAAAGAAAAATTTCTAAATTTGAAAACCTGCATTAAATAGAAGTCTCTATATCAACCACAGAGCCCTCATCTCTCTTCAGGAGCTGACTGAGGTACTTTACAGAAAGGTCACCATCATAAATAAAAGCACAATATTTCATCTCTTATTTCCTATTTTTGTAAGTGTAAACCGAACATAGGATATTTAAGAGATGTGTCATAGCAATTTTTAAGTAAACAAAAACAAAAATCCTACCTATGTGTTCTTATATTTATTATGTAAACTGAATGCTAAATTACCCTGTCTTTTTCTTTTCTATAGGAGGATAAGATTAATTCCATATTTACCCAAGTTCCATATCATAAAATACATCCATGATGCAAGGATTCTTTAAAGTGAAGCAAGAATTATAAACTCCTTGGGAAGGAAGCTGAGTATAGACTCTTCGTAGATTTTTATAAGAATTTATTTTTTACATTGTCTTGCTCACAACTAATTTAACATAATTTTTAAATGACTTGGCTTTTTTAAGCATATCCAAAGCATTCAAGGAGTTTTATATAGAAATATCTCTTTCTTTCCACATTCATGTTTCATTGGTTTATATAACAATTCACTTGATTACATGATGAAAAAAACAAGCATAACTAACAAATGGATTTGGGAACAAGTACAACTAATTTTCAGTAAGCACGTAACGTCAGGGCACCGGGTAAGAGCTGATCTGCATTGGCATAGCCATGACATTTCATGAGTATCAGTCAAAATGTTTTGCAAGGTAAATAGAGATGGTTGCTTAATCAGGAGAGTCTCTTAAGTATGTGGAGGTCAGATAAGAACACTTCCACAGTATAATAAGGAAAACTGCTACTATCTGTGTAACATTAGCTATAGACCTTGGTTCTATACCAAGTGCTTTACTGACCATTTGTCTGACTTAAATATATCAGCAGAAAGTGAGACATGGGTTCCATGTGATAATGTCCCTAACACACAACAGTTTAACCAACATTTTTTGAAAAGCAATCAAGGTGGACTTTCTCGACTTCCTTTGCATTTAAAACCCTTCATAATTTAGCCCCTAATGACCTGGCCAATCTTCCAATACTTTCCCATCTGAACCTGCTACTCCAGCCACCACTGCTATAGCATAGCTGTGCAGGACAGCAAAGGGTTAAGAGGGCTTTGCTCTCATACTGCCTGGGTTTATTTCCATTCTCTGCACTGTCTGTCAATGTGGCTATGACTGAGTTACTCAGCCTTTTTAAGAGACAGTTTCCTTATCTATTAAAAAAATAGGGATAATATAATAATGAGAATAATACAATCCCTACCTCATAAGTGAGATATTGCCTATAAGTACCAGTCCAATGCCTGGCACATAGTAAGTGATCAATAAATGTTGCACATTATTAATATTATGTTTTATAATGGTTTTAATTATAAAGAAGTTTGTGAAATAAAGGGCACTTCTTACCAATATTTTCTGACACTTAAAATAGGATGACTTGGAATGACTACTTAATGTTTCTTTTTTTATGTAATAGAATACATTTTTTTAAAATATTTTCAAACCCCTAGACTAATTTACAGTACTCCCAGTTTAAAAAAAATAAAGACTAAAACACAACATACATGTAAAATTTTGAAGTCTGATGTGAGGCACCAAAATTTTGCCTACTGTTAAGTCAACAATAATCGACAATAATCAAAATTTATAGCATAATTCTATGTGCTTGACACTATATCAAGTGTTTTCTATGGATTTCTCATTCAATCCCCAAAAAACAATGAAGTAAGCATCATTATTTATTCTTTTTTAAATGTGAAGAAAATGAAGCTTAGAGCAGTTAATAACTTGCCCCAATGTGACGTGGCTGGCGAGCGGTGAGTCAGGATTTGAACTCAGTCTGATGTCAGAACCAAAGTTTTAAAGCTCTGTGCTATGCTGCCAGGATTCTTCACTGTTGAAGATCAAAAATGGCATACTCACAAGGTGAGATCAGAGACCTCCCAGACCAATGTTGAAGATTATCAGCAAGTCCTACTGATAATGTTTTCTCCATCCCTACTCTAAGTGATCTTCTCATAGGAATATGGGTGGTTTCTGTGATGTTTTGGGAGGAGAAAGGTTCTGTGGGTCTTGGGAAGTAATTGAAATTTGGGGTATTGTCAAGTCTTTGTGAAAGGTTTTCTTTCTGAGAGAGGTCTGTTTTAGGACAATGTCTGATTCTCATGGCTTGGGGAATGCTGATAACTATAAAAATTCCCTAATATTATTCTAGTTAATCCTGCACTCTAGTGCCCACAGTCATGGCAGTGAAAATAGGGGTAGGAAATGGGTCCTGAGTCCCTAACAATTATTAAGTTTTTAATTATAATTATTATTGTTGTTTGATTACCACAATTTTTATTCCCATTATCATTCCTGGTCTTTATTAATGCCATCTCTTCCCTAACCTAAATCCCCGACATTTCCTATAACTTAAATAAATCTATCAAAATATACTCAAGTTTCACCCCAGGTAGCTTTTCTTAACCATATTAGCTCCCCATGATTGATCCTGGATGTGAATTCATATCACAGTTACTGTTTCCATCATGTTTCTCATGGCTGGTTACTTTTTATGCACACTTGACTTATCTCTACTTACACAGAGATTATAAATTGTTTGAGAACTGTGCCACATCTTGTACATCTTATCCCCTGCCCTCAGTATCTTTCTGGTGAGAAACAGTCAACTAAAATATACTGATTGTTCTACTTAAAGGAAACATGACCACAGAACAGCCATACTCAGAAATCAATTGGCCTTAGGATCTTTCTTACTCACTTTTGCAACCCTCATACCCAGAAGGACAAAAAGTCAGCTGTGCCAGCTGTGATGGAACAGGTAAAGAATAGGGAGATATTTTGTTCTTTGAAAGGATTTAAGATTTCCCTCTCGAGATCCTGAAAGAAAAAAATTTAGTCACCCCATTCCTAACACCAACAACTCATCCCAAAGTGAATAAATAGAAGAAACTGAGCTTTGACTATTTAGCAATATAATACTGCTGGAGACCTTTCAACATAATGTGGATTAGGAAGTGCATGGCCTGCATATGAGGTACCAATGACAGCACTCATATTTCTAAAGAGCCTCTGTCTGAAAAAACACAATGTCAAAGAAACCAAAGCTCAGACACATTAGCTGATTTTTCTCTAAAAATAGAGCTGGTTAATACTTGAACTTAGATGAGGATGTGTTTCTCATTTCTTGCATTGACTCTCATTAAACAACCTACAAATAACTATCAAACAGGTTTTATTAATATTTTAATTTCATGAGACTGGACTCATGGCATTTTAAAAAATTCCAAGTTACCATTAGAATCAATGTAGGATTTTTTAAAACAGGATCAAGTTGATAAGGTCCTGCCATGTGTCCCCTTCTCTCTCACCTAGGACCTTGATATTTTAACCAAAGATACAATCTTAAGAATTACTTTTTCAAAATAAATATTTTGTTGATTTGTTTTTACTTTAAGCCTTAGGCAAAAGATTGATATTTTAGTTATCATATAATGGCAAATAAGGTTTTTCCTTTCTTAAAGAATTCCAAAATACATTTAAGTTATCCTAGTAATTTTCTAGATGGAAAAAATTTTCTAGATGAAATAGAAAAAGATTTTCTTTTTCTGGAAAAAGAAAATAAGAATTACCCATATGGAAAGCATAATTACCAGGCAAGAGGAAGAATGAATAAGAGCAACTCATTTTCTCACAGAGCAAAAGATACAAATTCCTACTATTAATGTGTAAGACAGCTGTTTTGGTGGCAAACCTCTCTTCAAAACAAAAAATCTTGTCTTTACTTGACAGAAATTAAACTTTGCATTGAAAAACATGCATTAAAAGAATCTGGAGGGATTTCCGAGAGGCATTTGGTGAAGATTCCCACAGCCTACCTCTGAGTCATCCTCAGAACCTCCTCTCCCCACCACAGTCCATCAGCCAATCGCCACTGAGTCCAGCCTGCCCTACCTACATCCCACATCGATCTCCATTCATTTCTCCCCGTCTCCACCGCCCCTTCCACGTCCCACGCCACTATCATTTCTTACCTCTAGACTAGCAACTGTTCTTTCTTTTTAAATTTATTTTTGTTTTTTCCCTTGGTTATGGGAGAAGCCCATAACCATTTTCTTTTTTATACTTTTTCTAATTTCAAAATTTTATACAATGAACATATTTAATGACAACAAAAACATGTAAAGTGATATATTTAAACATATATATAAAATATATATTTAGCACTTAGCTAAACACTTTTATGTCACCCTCAATTATCCACTCTACCGAAACTGTACTTATTAAGGTCACAAATGGCCCCTACATTCCTGCACTAAAATTATCTTAAATAATTCCCTAGATGAAAAAAGATTTTCTTTTTCTGGGAAACCCCCCAAAACTCAGTGGTCAATTCTTGGGCTTCATTTTATTTGATCTATTGAAAGCACTTGACATTCTCTCTTCCTTGGAAACTTTCTTCATTTGGCTTCTTACTCACCCAACTTCCCTCGTTTTCCTTTTACTTCCCTGGCTGCTGCTTCTCAGGTATCTTTACTATTAATATTTCCTCCTCTTCTCCCTAAGCCTTCACAATGGCCCAGGGCTCAATCCCTGAACTGTTTCTTCAATCCCTCTGTGATTCAGTCTCACAGCTTTAAAACCTGATATCTCCTAAATGTATATCTCCTACTCAGACCTCTCCCCTGAAATTCTCACTCATATATCAAACTCTCTACCTCCCCTCTCCACTTGGATGTCTTAGGCATCCCAAACTTAGACATCCAAAACAGAACTCCTGTTCATCCGTTGGAATATTGAGCCAATACATAGAGAACAGCAGTCCAGGAGAGACACCTGAACCTGCACAGACATTGCACAAGCAACCAAAACAATTTAGTTGTATTTAGGCACTCAGATTTAGGGGTTGTTTGTTACCACAGTATAAATTATGCTATCCTGACTCATTTCATCATTGGTACCACAGTGGGGCACTACCATAACAATAAATACTTAATATGTAACATTGGCTCAGTGGTTGGATAGCAGGTAGTGAAGAAACTAATATTGGAGGTAGGAAAGATGGTGATTCATGCTATGTAGTGGCAAAATATTTGGTACAACTGCCAATTGAGAGACATTATGTTATTGATGATCTTGTAGTTCCAAAGGTAGAGGTATGAAAAATAGAACCAAATCCTGATAGGTTTCTGTGGGTAGTGTTTGACAGGATATTACAAGAAATAAATGAGATCAGAAAAAAATTGTGTAGCCTTCAAGAAGGAATGAAAAGGATGAAAAAAAATGAGTCCAGAAATTTGAGAACATGTTAGGTTAGAAGAGACAACTAACATTCAAACAAAAACAGTAATAGATGAAATTGAGAAAGTCTTAAAACAAGGGAAGTTCATTAAAATTCAGTCTTAAGCAAGGATCAAAGTAAGGGTATAGCTGCCATGACCATTATCAAAACCTCTGTGTGGTTTAAATGTTCTCAGGTCACCCCATAAATTGTTTCAATTGATGAAACAGCACAAGGAGATGCTAAATGGTGCTTCTCCCTAAAACTTAATAGACACAAAATCTTAAACTGTTAAATTTCCCCAGAGATGAATGCTCCAATCTCCTGCCTAGAGAATATAAGCCTATTGAGGAGCAGTCTCAACTGAGGGGAGCGAGGGAGAGGGCTGGAAGCTTGTCAACTCAACATGAACACTCTCATTTAATTTCACTGCTCTTCAAGATGACACCCATCCACCTGAGCTGAGTCAGATGTCCCAAAGCTGTCCAGAGAATAAACCTCCATCCTCCTGCTCAATGCATATGACGTAGTTACCTATCATCTCCCATCTGCAGTTCTTTTTTCCTTTCTGAGTTCATCCCCTTTTATTCCCTTCTCTGTCATTTTAGTGGACTTACAGGAGGGAACAAAGGTAAACATACGTGTCCAATATACCATATTTAACAGGAAGTTACCTGATCTACCCTTACCTATCTTCCTACTTCTCCAGTGTCCTATAAACCGTTCTCAACACCAGAGCCAGAATGTTCTTTTAAAACATAATCCGTATCATTTCCTTATTTTAAACCTTCTAATGGATTTCCACTGCATTAGAATAGAATTCAATCCCCTAATCATAGTTTACAAGTCCATACACAGTCTGAGCCATGTATATATTTCTAATCAAATCTCACATCATCTGTCCCCTCATCCTCTGTGTTTAAGCCACTCTAGATTTCTGTATGTTCCTTGAATATGCGAAGATCATTTCCATCTTAAGATCTTTTCACTTGCTATTCCTTCTTCCAGGAATCTTCTGTCCCTAAGCCTATATAAGGCCAGTTATTTGTCATTTAGTTCTCAGCTAAATTTGACTTTTGTAGAGAAGTTCCTAACCATGCAGAGTACTCAATCTACGATAGCCTGATTCCAGCCCAGTCCCGGTCCCTCCATATCATATTCCTTTGTTTTACTTTTTGTAGTATTTATTATTATCTTAATCATCCCATTAATATATGTTACATATATATCATCTATGTCTCCCTTCAGCCAAATCTTCTCCAAAAGAATATGAACTCAAGAGACCTTGCTGCCTTATTCATCAAAACTTACCTACCATGGAATATTACCTGGCAAGATTAGGCACCCAGTATATTTTTAAATGAATAAACACATGACTGAGCAAATCATTTCTGCATTATGTTCTAACTTAGAATTATTTATGTACTTCATTCATCATTTAACTCTGTCAATTTGGAGTTTATAAAAAGTATGTGAGAGTATTTCTTCCTTCTATCTATGATAAAAACAGCTTGCAGAAGACTCCTGCTGAGAACAGGAGATGCAGATAAAACACAAAATAATAACAATAAAAAAATCAGAGTGCCATTGTGGCAATAATTGAAGGAACAAGATTATGAACATAAAGGAACCACAGATAGACAAGCCAACCTTCTATGAGTTCATTTTCTCTTTATTTGCCAATTAGAGATTAGAGATTGCAGGAGTAGAGACCAGAATTCCTAGCAGAGAAAAAACCCTGATAAGAGGTGATGAAAGCCAGCAGAGCTTTTGGCAGTATTATTGTAGAAAGAAAGAAATGTAGAACACTAGAAATGGTAAGTAGGAGGAAAAATCTATGTAAATATTAATTGTACTAAACAATAGTAATAAGTCTTTAAGGTTTGCATATGGGTAGAATTAAAATGACTGACCAAAATAGTATAAATGACAGGAGTTGGAGGAGTAAATGTTGTCAGTGTTCTAAGTATTTTACAAGTCCTGTAAGTGGAAAAAATACAAGTTTTTATTTGACTCTATTAAGTAATTAATGCATGTTTTAGTCACTAGGGTGACCACTGAAAGAAAAAAAAAAAGAATGTATAACTAAAAAGCTAGTTGGGAGGAAAGGGAATCATTTTAAAATTTTGATTAATCCAAAAGAAGGTAAAAAAGAGGTGAAAATAAAATAAAAAGCAAGTGGGAAATTAGAAAATGAATGATAAGATGGTAGACATAAAATTCAAATCAGTAATCACATAAAGTGTAAATGGACTAATTAGTCCAATTAAAATATTAATATTAGATTGATCTTTAAATATCTTTAATGCTGATTACAAGAGACACGCTTTTAATATAAGGACTCAGAGGATAAAGACAAAGGACAGAAAATATGCAAATATGAATAAAGAGAAAGTAACTGTAGCTATTCTAATAAAAGACAAAGTAGACTTGAAGACAAGAAGTATTTCTAGAGATAAAGAGTAATATTTTATAATGACTAAATGATCAACATAGCAATTTTGGATTTATATGCATTTAATAAATTAACTTGAAATATACAAAACAAATGTGCATGAGTGGGAGACTCTTTCTCAATAACTAATGAAAAAAAGTAGACAAAAAAAAAATCAGTAAAGATCTGACAAACTTGACCTAATATAGAGGTTGAGTATTCCTTATCCGAAATGCTTGGGACCAGAAGTGTTTTGGATTTTGGACTTTTTTCAGATTTTGGAATATTTGCATATACATGATGAGATATCTTGGGGATGAAACCCAAGTCTAAACACAAAATTTATTTATGTTTCATATTCATTTATACACATAGGCTGAAGGGACTTTTATACAATATTTTTTAATAATTTTGTGCATGAAATAAAGTTTGTGTACATTGACCCATCAGAAAGCAAAAGTGTCACTATCTCAGTCACTCATGTGGACAATCTGTAGTTGTTTGCCATCATCATCATTCCTAACTCTGAATTTATATGCTACCAATAAGTAATCATCTCCTTATACTTATTCACACAAAAGTACTTAACAGTAAAAAATATGACATACCATTAATACAGTGGAAATATAATGCATTCAGGGTGACTAAACAGCACAGTAGCATCACCAGAATACCTGTATTAGCTGTTAAACAACAGTGACAACCCACAACAGGCTTTCAGTCTCCACCTACAATGCTGTGCTTTGATTGAAAGGTTACTGTACACTGTATTTTAATTTTAAGGTGAGAAGAAATATTAGAAGCAATTGAGGGACAGAAAGTGGGTCCTCTAGGGATGAGGAGCCATTCTGCTGGATGGCTTTTTTAGATGTTTCCTCCAGGGTATCTGCTTCATTAACAGTTTTTGTCTTAGAAGTCTGTCTTTGATTTTATAAACTGACACGATTTCTTGTTCTGTTATGAATGCACGCTACTCTAGTCCTTCAATAAGCCCATCACACACTCTCCCCATGTCATCTACACACACCTTTTCTGCTGTGTTAACAATGTCATTATCATCACCACTATTATCATGCTCACCTTGGTTCAGAACCATTTCAACTATCTCACCATCAATCAATAAATGAACAACTGGAGCCACTTTATCGATGTTAAAACCTTCTTTGATATCCTCTTCTTCCAACTTACTGATGGACTCTGAAGGTATATTTTTTGCACAGGTAAGAAGGTCAGACATCATTTTTTTCCCACTCAACACACAGAATCCTTCAAAGTCACCACTTTGTTCATCATCATCACTGGACATAGTCACAGGCCAGAGGTTGTTCTAGGCATGCACAACTATGTCTTTAGTCACTGTATTCCAAGCCTTGGCAATAGCATATATGGCATCATTCATACTAAACTCCTTTTGAAAACCTTCTGCACCCACACCTCTGTTCACTGCTGTTAGCATGTGCTGTTCAAGAAAGTGTTTTTATATTTACTCTTCATTGATTTAAGGATACCCTGGTCACATGGCTGAATTAATGAAGTCACATTTGGAAGAAAGTACATGGCATAAACATTATTTTTGATGAGAATTTCAGCTGGAGGATGAGCAAAACAATTGTCAAGTAATAAAAAAATCTTGCAGTCATCATCTAGTCCAGTTTCCCCTCAGTGAGCACAAGCCACTGGTACAAAATGTTTGTGAAAACCAATCAGAAAAGATGTCTCTGGTGATCCACTCATTTTCGAGAAAAATATTGAGAAAATCTCCAAATTCTTAAAAATTAAGGAATAGGGCCAGGTGCGGTGGCTCATGCCTTAATCCTAGCACTCTGGGAGGCTGAGGCAGGAGGATCCTCAAGGACAGGAGTTCAAGACTAGCCTGAGCAAGAGTGAGACCCCGTCTCTACTAAAAATAGAAAATTAGCCAGGTGTGATGGCACGTGCCTGTAGTCCCAGCTACTCGAGAGGCTGAGGCAGGAGGATTGCTTGAGCCCAGGAGTTAGAGGTTGCAGTGAGCTACATGACAACATTGCACTCCAGACTGGGTGACAGAGCAAGACTCTGTCTCAAAAAAAAAAAAATTAAGGAATAGATTTCTGTAGCCCATGAATCAAAGAACAAGTAACAGTGAAAATTGTAAAAGATTTTCAACTAAATAATAATAAAAAGAGGACATATAAAACTTAATGGGATTCAGCTAAAGCTAAGTTAGAAGGAAACATATTGTCTTAAGGGAATATTTAAGAAAAAGAACCACTGAAATCTAATGATCTAAATATCTTTCTCAAGAAGGTAAAAAACAACAGCAAATTAAACCCAGAAAAGTAGAAGGAAAGTGATAATTAATGTAGGAGGAAAAATTATTTAAATGGAGAATGAAACTAAAATAGAGAAAAACAAAAAATCCAAACTTTGTTCTTTAAAAAGAATAATAAAATTGTACATATGAAATCACCCTTTGCACAAGTCAATAACAGGGTGCAAGGCGAGAACTATGGTAAAGGCCTAGCTAAAAATAATGATAATAAGTAGTCACTGTCCCCCTGTTTGCTTCTCTACTATTGCCACTCCAGAGCCACACATCTGGTGCTCATAAAGATTCTTAACTTTCTCCATAGATAACATCACCTTACCCCAGGGACTGAAACAGCACAAGATGATTTTGATATGCCTATAATTTTGCCCCAATTGACAAACTTAATTGCCTAATCCCTTGCTTGCCAAACTATCCTTAAAAACTCTGTCTCCCAAATTTTAGGGAAGCCAGATTTGAGAAACTTTCTCCCGTCTGCCTGCTCAGTGCTCTGTGGAATAAAAACTCTTTCTCCATTGCAACCCCGATTGTCTCAGTACATTGGCTTTTCTCTGTGCAGGGGGCAAATGAACCTAGTTGGGCAGCAACACATGCATAGTAAGACTAATGAAAACAATGTATTGGGAAGGCTCAGAGTATCAATAGCATAAATGAAAAGAAGGACACCACCACAGATCCTACAGATACAGAAAAAAATAAGAGAATTTTATGAAAAACTCTATACCAATAAATTTTAAAATTTATATGAAGTATAAAAATTCCTAGAAAAGTTTAACTTAACAAAAAGAAATGGAAAATATGAATATTCTTTTATTTTTAAATATATTAAGTCTGGAACTTAAAACCTTTACACAAAGAAATCTCTAGACTTGGATGACTTCACCAGAGACAAACATTCAAAGAAGAAACAGCATCAAACTTAGACAAACTCTTTCAGAAGTTAGAAAAAGAAGAAACATTTCTCAACATATTTTGTAAGATCAATATAAAGCAAAATCTGAGGGGCATTACAAGTCAGGAAAATCATGAGCTAACCTCTCTCATGAGCATAGAGAGAGAGAGCTTGGATGCAAAATCCTTAAGCAAAATGTTATCAAATCTAGCTATAGTATATAAAAAGAATACATATCATGACTCTAGGGATTACTCCAGAAATAAAGTTAGTTTAACATCTGAGACTTAATCAGTGTAATTCTCCACAATATCAAAATAAAGGAAAAGAATCATATGAGCAGCTCAGTAAATGCATAAAAACATTTGATAAAAGGGAAGTTCTTTAATCAGATAATAAGTCTTTACAAAACACTACAACAAACATCTTACATATTGGTTAATCATTGAAAGCTTTTTCTGTAAGATCAGGGACAATAAAAAGATGCTTCTATCACCACTTCTATTCCACTTTTTTTCCTGGAAGTTCTATAAAATGCAATAGGAAAGACAAATAAGTAAGAATTGGAAAGAAAGAAAGATAACTGTCATTATTTGAACATGCTGTGATTGTGTACTTTGGAAATGTCTACCAACTATAAGAATTAATAAATGAATTTTTCAAGACCAAGAATATAAGGTCAATACTTAAAACAGTTGTATTTTTCTATGCACCAAGAATAAACAAATAAAAAATAAAAATTTAAAATGATACTATTATATACAGTACCAAAAACATCAAATATCCAGGAATAAGTTGGGGGGAAAATGTTCAAGACTTCTTTTTTTTTTTAATTTAAAAAACATTATTGGGAAAAATTCAAGAGACCTAAATCATTTTTTTGTACTGGAATATTCAACATTAAAGATAAATCAATTTTCTCTAAATTACTTCATAGATTTGATACAATCACAATCAAAATACTAGCAAGTGCTTCTGTAGAAATTGATAAGTAGACTCACAAATTTATATGGACATCTGAAGGACCAAGTATTGCTACGATAAACTTGAAAAAGTACAAGACAGCAGGAGACCTTACATAATCAGATATCAAAACATACCTAAAGTTACATTGATTAAGCCAACGTGGAATTGGTATGAAGATAAAGAAATAGGCAAAGGTACAGACAGAGAGTCCAGAATTAGGAGCATATAAACCATCACTTGATTTGTGATATAGGGTAGTGAGGAAAGAATGATCTTTTCAATTAAGGATGCTAGAACAATTTGACATCTACATATTCAAAAACTGCATCTTGATAACTAGCTCACACCATATCCAAAATTCCATTACAGATGGATTCTAAATTTAAATGTGAAAGGTAAGCTATAAAACTTCTGGAATAAAGCATGGGAGAAATTCTTCATGAACCTTAAATAGGCAAAGATATCTTCAGCAAGACCCCAAAAGTGCTAACCATAAGTGGAAAATAAATAATGCAGTTGTATACATTAAAATTTAAAACTTCCACTCAACTTAAGACAACAAAAAGAGAATAAAAGGTCAAACCAGAGTGGCAAAGATAATTGCTATATATATCTCTAACAAAGAACTTGAATTCAAAGTACAAATCTCTATCAGTATCTATGTCTATATCTATTCATTCAAATAAGTAATACACAGACAACTCATTATAAAAATAGACCCAAAAGTATAAAAGAGGTATCTACATTTCCAATAAATATGAAAAAATGCTCAACTTTATTAATTATCAGGAAAATGTAATTAAACCACAGTGGAATAACACTATAAACCCACCAGATTATCTAAAGTTAAAAATGACAGAAAATATTGAGATTTTAATTAGGATACGGATCATATACTGCTGTAAATTGGTATAATCACTTTGAAAAATGGTAGTCTTTACTAAAACTGAATATAAATATGACTCTTAAGTATATACACCTAACAGAAATGCATACAGATATTCACTGAAAGATATGCAAAAGAATGCTTATAATTGCAAAATTCACAATAGCCAAAAAACAAAAAAACCAAAAACTCAAATGTCTACTGGATAAATCATGGCATATTCACATAATAGGATACTGTACTCTACAGTGATGAGAATGAACAAAGAATAGTGGTTATCATTGCAGAATGCTTAATGGCTAGAATGGGGCATGGGGGCTTCTGGGTGCTGGCAAAGTTCTATTTCTTGATGTGAGTAGTGGTTAAGTGGATCCATTCAAAAATTTTGTGAAAAAATATTGAGATGTTTCAATGGACTGAATGTTTATGTTCACCCAAAATTCATATGTTAAAACCCAATCCTCAATGTGAGAGTATTTGGAAGTGAGGCCTTTGGGAAGTGATTAGGTCATGAGAGTAGAAATCTCATGAATAAAAATAAATTCCTTATAAAAGAGGCCCCAGAGTGATCCCTTACCCTCTCATCCATGTGAGAGTATAGCAAAAAAAATAAAAAACACCATCTAGAAAGCAGACCTTCAATAGACACCAAATCTGTTGATGCCTTGAACTTGGACTTCCTAGCCTTTAGAACTATGAGAAATAAATTACTGTTGTTTATAACCACCCAGTCTATGGTATTTGTTGTAGCAGCCTGAACGGACTAAGACAGATGTACACGTGTGATTTGTGCACTGTATTTGTTATAAATTTGTTAATTTTTAAAAACGTTTGTGAGATGTCCATATGGGGAGAGTTACCCCATTTCCAGGACTGATCAATGCCTTCTGGTTCCAAGGATGCCCAAACACCCAATTAAATTAAATTATAAGGTTCTGTTAACTCTTTATTCAGGAGACTAGATGCCACCAGCACAGTTATTACCCACAGAGGCAGAGACATAAAATAGATATAGGAAAAAAATAAATACATAATCCTAAAACAATGCATACTAGGTGCTGACTAAATACTTGCTAAACAGATAAATAAATATGTGAAATTTATATATCATTTATGTTTATATCCAGTGGTCTCTAAATCAAAAAGCTTGGGAAGCATTCTAAGGTCTAACTCACTATGTGAAGGTTCAGGACTAGGTCCATTATTGGTCACCTAAATAATTTTGAACTCTCTACTCTCCCTGCTTCTGTCTGGAGTAGATTCTTTATCCCCCTCTTGGGGTAGCTTGGCCAGAGAAGGTTGGATTTCACAGAACAGAACTTTCATCCTGGAAAATCACTGCAGAAGGAGGTGTTACATCTAAACTATCTGGTCAGTGTGACTCACAAAGTATTACACAAGCCATCCATCAGTTATGTTATGAGTTAAGCACTTTGGGCAAAACAAAACTGAGGGGACAGAAAGAAACACTGAGGAATTTGAAAATACGGCCTAATCTAACCTGGTATGATAGAAGGTACATAGATTTTGCAGTCCTCCTTGACATGTTTGTTCATGTGCATTGCAGAAGCTGTCTGGCTTTTCCTAATGAACTTGGGTAAAGTGAGTGAAGTTGCATCTTAGGTGGAGATTAGGTAATAAAGAGAGCTCTCATGATAAAAACTGAAAATTGAAAAATCACATTAGGTCAAAATTATCTTTAAAATAGTGAAATATTGGAAACCAACTTACCTACTCTAAATCCAATGAAGTCAATTTTTTTCTCCAGTATTGAAACACATTACTCTTTCTTCAGATGAACACCAGATGAATTGTTGACTGTTATGTAGCAAGGTTATATGCCTAGAGAAATTGAATCAGAAGGAAGGAACAGCAGATTAACAGTCTGCATATGACACACACACTGCCACAAACACCAGTTAAGTGGAATGGTGGGCAGAACTGCCAACATTATATCCATGGTCTTCTCTCCTCTTCTCCCCACCTCTCCCCATGGCTCTCCTCAACTCCTTCCTCCCTCCCTTCCCACCCTCACTCACCCCCCCACCCCTACCCCCACCCCCCCCATGGTCTAGTTCACATTAATTAAATATGCATACTATCAAACTCCACAGTATTTGAACATGGAGCAAAATCCTCTTCTAAACTCCTGACAGTTTTTCAAATGGGAATACATTATTATTAGAAAAATTATCTGTCCTTTCTTCTAACCACAATCACCCTGATTCTATTAATACATAACATTTTTTTCATTTGGTTTGGGAAGACACTAAATGCTAAGTACAATTTTGGGCAAGATACTCAGTTTCATCAACTGTAAACTATTGTTCCTGGCTCATAAAGTTACCATCACTTAGAATAGGGCCTAATAAAGAGTAAGTACTATGTCAGTATTTATCAAATAAATAAGTAAATAAAAATCACTGATACCTCTGCTATGAATAATTTAAAGATGTAATTGGAGAATAAAATTCACAGTAAAATTTAAAGATTCTACCTTTTACCTCCTCTATATTAGTGTCTCTTTGCTACTTTAAGTCATAACAAAACCAAAATAAAGTTTCCTTCCAAGCACTATACTCTTTGTTCATCACTTGAGCAAATGCCCTAAGTGGTTTCAGCATTCTCTAAAGCACCTATTTGAGAAACAGGACTTAACACCACCACTAAGACATTCATCTGGTTCATCCCCTTGAGCTTTTTGGGACAAAGGCCTTTGTCCAGACTGATCACAATGGAGTGTCCTGTTGAATTACAGTTGTCCCTTGGTATCCACAGAGGATTTGGTTACAAGCCTCCAGCAGATACTCAAATCCACACATGTGCAAGTCCCTTATATACAATGGCAGAGTATTTGTATATAAAGTACCCATATCCTCCTGTATACTTTAAGTCATCCCTAGATTACATATTATACCTAATACACAATGTAAACACTCTGTAAATAGTTGTTACATAGTTTTGGTGTTTTATTTGAATTATTTTTTATTGTTGTATTTTCTTCTGAATATTTTTGATCCACAGACAGCTGAATCCGTGGACGTGGAATAGTCTCCACATGCAACCATTACGCAGCACTAACCTCGTTTGTAAGGCACCACCTACCAGGTCCTTCAAAGCTTTGGGTCCCTCAAAGCTCACCAGGAGGTGAGCATCAGGTGAGCAAGCGAAGCTTCATCTGTATTTACAGCTGCTCCCCATCACTCACCATCCCCCCTCCCCCATCCCCTGGTCCATGGAAAATTGTCTTCCATGAAACCAGTCCCTGGTGCCAAAAAGGTTGGGGACCACTGCCTGTAATAACAATGCCATCTTCTGGAATACCTCCTGAAGGACCTTCCTGAGGCTGTTTTACAATTAACTTTTTATATATAAGTAGAAGGATTACTCTGAAAAATAACAATGAAAAGTATAATATGGTAAATATGTAAACCAGTAACACAGTTGTTTATCATTATCAAGTATTACATACTATACATAATTGTATGTGCTTTACTTTTATATGACTGGCAGTGCAGTAGGTTTGTTTACACCAGCATCACCACAAACACATGAGTGATGCTTTGCGCTATGAATGTTAGGATGGCTAGAAAGTCACTGGGCGATAGGCATTTTCAGCTCCATTGTAATCATATGGGACCATTTTCGTGTATGTAGACTGTCACTGACCAAAAGGTTGCTATGCTGTGCAGAACCGTATTTGGAGTTAGAGCTTTTAAAGAGTCATTAAGGTAAAATGAGGTCATATGGGTGGGCCCTAATCCAATATGACTGGTGTCCTCATAAGAAGAGGAGATTAGGACACAGACAAGCACAGAGGAAAGACTATGTAAAGAAACAGGGAAAAGACAACTACCTACAAAGCAAGGAGCAAGGCCTCAGAAGAAATCAACCCTGCCCATACCTTGATCTTGGACTTCTAGCCTCCAGATCTGTGAGAAAATAAACTGGGACTGTTGTGTAAGTCCCAGTCTGTGGTACTTTATTATGGCAGCCTGAGCAAACTAATCCTGTCTCCCTCAGTATGGCCCTGACCCAAACTTGGTCCCAAGTGTCCCCTCTGCCACCTTTCCTTCTTTACTGCTGCCGATACAGATCCCCACCTCGTGTAGCAGCCGGAGGGAGGGGTGAACCTGCGGCCTTCTGATTTCAAGATTGTTCTTTTTTAAGCACCAAAGGAAGCAAGAAAAGCTTCATCTTTCTCTGCTGCACCCCTTTTAATAAAAGGATTTGTTGTGTAAAATTTGGATTCAGTCAAAAGGCCACACTTAAGGACCAGGACAGCCATATGCTTCCTTAAGGCCACAGGTTCCAGGGCTCAAGAGCAGCTTCCCAGTGAATCCTAAACCATGGCTTCTTCACACTCAGAACCTCATAAGGTCTGACCCACCATGCCAGAATCCTTAGACCTAGAAGGTGTGATTTTTCTATCACAATTTCCTTTGCTCTCCCCTATACTCTGGCTTCTGTCCACTCAGCCCCATCCATCAGACATATCTGTACATATGTGGATCTCTCTTACGGCCAGGATCCAGATTTGTTCACACAAAGCTCCTGAACCCCAGCAAAAATCAGGGATGAGACTGGGTACCTATTTCAGGGCCCTTAGAATTTTTTCTGATATTTATGACTGATTGTCCAGAGCATCCTGAGAATCTCTGGGGTAGGTTCCTCATAAGACTATGAGAGACCCAACTCTGTCTCAGCTGTTAAACCTTCTTATGTGAAAATTTGATACTATTATTTTACTATCTGTCACAAGAGTTTTATGGAGCTAGATTAATACTATTCTATTTTATAAAAAAGGAACTCATACCTACATATCAGGATTACTTGCCTACGGTTACTTGGTAAGTTTATATATATATACATATATATCTCTCTCAGGAGAAAATAAATATATCTAGAGAAATGCCTCTACTAGGAGAGCTTAAAATTTCATAGAATTTTATTTTATGCCTTGTGTTTGTGTGCATGAAAGTCTGGTAATAGGAAAGCTTACAAAAAGAATATATTGACATGCAATGTTATTTGAAGAGAAATATCCTTGTGAAAACAGAAACTATATCTCACAATCTCTGATTTATACTGTTATAACAGCATCTTGTAAACCTTTTTAAATGTGTCTAACATCTTCCAATAAAAACAAACTCATAGGGAACAACCATATTATTCAAAGAAACTACATTTTTACAATAATATAAAACACTTTGTAATATAAGAGCTCATGTCATACCTTGTTGTCAAAATCTGAGCATTCACAGAATTTATTTTAGGGCAATGTCAGACTTTGGGACTTGAACTCTGTAGAAACGCACCCAGAGCAGTGATAGTTTTACACTTGGTATAATAGGATCCAATCTGCTAAGGACTGCAGGATCCATAGCCATCTATTAATCAGAAGAGAGTCTTGTGCACAAAGGTTAACTTCCCCACCCCAGGCTTTATGAATTAATTCTATATCAGCATAGAGCTTCCTTTCTTATTTCTTTTTTGGCAGCATCCTTCTAATGTACAATCTGCTAAGGAATGCAGGGAACTAAAATACTAGTGAAAAGAAAAGAGAAAATTGAGGCTATCAGGTTCTTCTCATTCACAAACAAACACAAAATTTTTATTAAAAATAGTAGTACAGAAGGAAAAAAGCCAATATGCACATGAAAAGATGTTCAACATCATTATTCATCATGGAAATGCAAATTAAAACCACAATAAAATACCACTACATACTACTAGAATGACAAAAAAAAAAGATGAGCACTCCTCTACCAATGATTGATTTTAAAAAATTATAAGAATAAAAGTAACTTTGAAAAAATTATCAGTTTAACCTAAATGACATCCAATAAATAAAGAATACACATTCTTTTCAAGTGCATGTGGAATTTTTATTCTGGACTATGAAACAAAATAATCTAGACAAAATAGAAGATTTCCACTACTTGATTTCAAAGCTACTTGATTTTAAAGCTATGATAATCAAGACAGTGTGTTTTTAGTGTAAGGTTAGGCAAACATCCCAATAGAATGGAGGACAGAAATAACCCCGTACTTGTATGGTCAACTGATTTCCAACAAAGGCATTGAAGGGGAAGTAGAATCTTTTCACTAAATGGTGCTGTAATAAATGGATGTCCATATGGGAAAAAAGAGCTACAATGCCTAATCCATACCATATATAAAAATTAAATTGGTTCATAGACATAAACACAAGAACTAAAACAATAAAGTTTATAAAAGAAAATATTGTATATCTTCCACAATCTTCAGATAGGCAAAATTTTTCAGGTAACTGAAAACATTATCCATAAAAGAAAATAATGATAAATTATACTTCATCAAAATTAAAAATTTCTATTCATCAATGGATGTTCTAAAAAAAGTTAATAGACTGACCACAGACCATTGACCACAAGTGTACACGTGTGTGTGTGTGTGAGATGGAGAAGGAGAGGGGAAAATCCATATCTGTGCCTGCAACAAAGGCAGGTGAACATAAAATGAAGACCAGGGTATGAAGGACAAACTTCTATTTAGGAAAGAGGGGTAGCCCTGATTCTTATTTTCAGAAATAATTTATTTTGTTCATCTGTCATAACTATTCTGGAGAAAAGTCTTAAGCCATAATTTTCACAGAGTAATATTCCAATGGTTAGAGTCCTTTGTGAAAACTAAAAGAGCATCAGGTTCATCAATGAAAGGAATGAGTGAATTTTACATATTTAACAAAAATGCTTCCTCTTGTTAAATTCTCTATACTGGAAGCTGCAGCACAAATTTGTCCTTGGCATTAGAATAAATTACAACTCATCTCTTTCAAGGAGAACAGTATTCCTGTCCACTGCACTCACTGGGGTTCAGCTGGGAACAGTTTAACAGATTACACAGTATTACTAAGTGCATACTGCTCTCATCTGATTGCTTTTCAATCAGAACCTTGCATTTTTTGCCAGATATAAATCAGCTTATATAAAAGAGCTTTGGAACACAAAGCCAATAAAAAATTTTTTTTCTGGAGGTCTTAATGCAATCCTTATTTGATTATGAAATCCAAACTTGATCACTGTAATCTGGACAAAGTATGCTGTGTTTCTGCGATATAAGTGATAAAGTACAAAATATATCACCTTTTTATGAAACTATAAAATAAATAAATTTACTACTACCCTAAATTGAAAAAATTAGCCATAGTGTATTTTGTTACCTATTCCAAATTTTATTGCATAATTACAAACATAGCCTCTAGCTCAATTCCCAAGAATAACAGAAAAGATAGAGCATTGGTATGTGTATGAGTACATAGAATGGGAATTGTGTTGGGGACAGAAAAGAAGAAGGAATAGACAATGGACAACAAGTAATAAAACTTTGCCTAATATTCAGGCTGGTGGTTGGGAAATATCCTCAAGTATTTTGAAATTGACTTAGTAGTCAAATTGCCTGGGTTCAAAATCAAACTCCAGGCCTAATTCACTCTGAGGTCTCTCATAAATTACTTCATGTCACTAAGTCTCAATATCCTAGGTTAAAAAAATAATAATATGGTTGGATTCTGTCACATCTAAAAATTTTATTTTCAGATAAATTGAGTATACTATGTATGTGGCATAAATGTGCTCTCTACTTCTTTGCCATATTTTAAGTATTGGCTACAATGTAAATAAAAGTGGAAAAGGCAAATTCAATAGAATTAGATGCCTGAAGTCATTTTTGAAAAGCATCAAGTTCATTACTCAACTGTTACTCATTAGGCAGCTACCAGGTGGCAAGTACAGTACACGGCACTAAGTTGTAGATAAATTAATAAATGGGGGTTAGGATGAACAGCAGTGGGAAAGAAAGGAGGGAAGGAGTTAGCAAGTTGCTTGTTGGATACTCAAGCCTCTAATAAATCACAGAACAGGGAGAGAATGAGCAGTCTACTCATTAGAATGGAGCTTCCCAAAATAAGAATAGCATTCATGAGACATGCTGTAATATGATTTTAGATGATACACAAATGAATACCTTTTATGTTACTGGTTACAATTTTTTTTATTTTATAACAAGTAAAACAAAAAGTATTATATGTAAATATATTTTATATATTTATAATGATATTTATATAAGTGTGTATAAATATAGATATAAATACAGATATCTAGCCTGCCATACCTATAATTTCAGGGGTATAATTGATTAAGATAAAGTATTATAAAATAAGTGAGTAAAACTAAGGTCAGTTTAAAGAAATATTGCATAATAATATAACTATTAGGTGTAGATGCCCAAAACCATAACTGAACATGGGAAAACTTAAGAGAAGGTAAACCTCTGATATTTGTGCTGCTACTATCCTGAATTCATGGTCCCTTTCATGATTCTATAATTTTTAAATTCTGAGACTATAGAAGAAAAGCCCATCTCTAAACCAAGAGGTTAAGAATTATATATATGCGCACATATCCCAGGCCAGTGTTTTCTCAACAGGTGGACTCTCAGTTATTAAAATGCAGGCAGTAAATAACCATAAAAGCTTCATGAAAAAAGAAATACTAGAACAAGAGATACAGATTAATTTTAGACCTCATTAGAAAACCATGAGCTTATGCACTGGCCTTATGTGTGTTCAAAAATATTTAGGGTAACCTCCATAAGAGGATAAGTGGAGCATGTAACTTTCAAACAGACAGAGGAAGTTTTTTTAACAGGTGTAATTGAAACACAATCAATCCACAAAAGGCAACAGAATAAGAAGAAAAGTATGAAAGAAGGGAGTGAGAAAACATAAAATAAGATGACAGAAATAAACACAAGGTGAATAGATCCATTCCTTAAAGAGAGAGTGAGATGGGAAACCCCACATGGACGGGAACTGAATCTCCACCAGCCTTCATTCAATATCAACTGGGAGATATGTGAGTGAATAAGCCTGCAAGGAATCACAGCATCCAGACTTTGACTCTTCCAGACATGGAGCAGACACAGCCATGCCCTCTTGCCCTATCCAAATGTCTGACCCATAGAATCTATCTGTATAAAAAGTGATTTTTAATGCCACTGAATTTAGGAAAAATGTAGTCTGTAGTTATAGTAACTGAAATATACACATACCTATGTACACACATATACCCACATATAAAGAGAAAGTACTAATGATAAAGCAATGAGTCAAAATATAAACTATTATTGGAGCCTGGTAAAGGGTATATGGGAGTGCTTTTTACTATTCTTTGCAATTTTCTAGATATTTGAATTTATATCAAAATTTAAAGTTACTCAGAGAAAGAGACAGAGAGAGAAATAGAAGACATAGGTAATAGGATGAAAAGATGTGCGTATGTCTGGAAAATGTTTTTAAATGGAGAAGATACAGATGCAGGAGAGACAACATATAAGTAGGATAGATAAGAGGGAATCCACTTGTCATATTAGAATGAAAGAGTGGAATATCAAAGACATAATCTTAAAAGCAACCAGAAAGAAAAGAGGTTAGTGAAAAAGAAATAGCAATTAAAGTGACCAGAATTTCTAAACAGTAGCAATGGAAGTAAGAAGATAATGAAATCATATCTTCAAAGTGTGAAAAGGAAAAACACAAAACACTTAGCCAGACTTTTGTATCCAGCAAAACTACATTTTAAGAATGAGGGAGATATAAAACATTTTCATTTAAACATACCTTTACTAAAGTAAATTCCAAAGGATGCACTTCAGGAAGAAAAATGACTCCAGAAGAAAGTATGAGAAGAAATAGTGAGCAAAAATGGCGCTAAGCATGTATGAAACTGTGGGGGACATGTTGATGCACCAAGAGTCCCTTTCAAAGAAGGGTTGGCTGACCCAGATGCTGGAACGCTGTCAGCAGACAGCCTTCATCTATCAGTCCCTTCAGGGAGTGCCTCAGGTGAAGAGAAGCACTTTGCTCACAGACAAAAAACAGCCCCCATGTGATGATTGATCAAGGCAAGGATATAAAGGCCCAGCCACTGTGGCCAAACTTGGGGCAACTCTTGCAGGCCATTTTTCCTCCCAGTGGGGGCAGCCAAGGCTGTCAATAGACCTGCATTGCAGTTTAACTTCTCCCTCTATCCTTTTCTGCTTCCTTTCCTTCCCTTCTGCAGGTATTGATTCCAAGAGCACTCCCTGCTAAGCATCCTTCACTCCAAAAATCAAAGGAAGAAAGGGAGGAGGGAAAAAGAAAGGGGAAGGGAGGAAGGAAGGGAGGGAGAATGGAAGGATGGATGGAAGAAAAGGAGGAAGGAGGGAAGAGGGAGAGAGGAAGGGAGGGAGACAGAGAGGAAGGAGAGAAATAGAAATCGTAAATCACTTAGAAGTAAATGAAAAGCAAGAGCACTGCATATCAAAACTTGTGGGATGTGTACCAAAGCAATAATCTGAGGAAGATATTTAGCCTCAATTGTACTTGTTGCAAATCAAGAAAATGAAAATTAAATGAAATAAGATTAAAGCTCCAAAAGCTAATAACAAAAACAGGTTTCAAAAAAAGTAAAAGAGATGAATTCATAAAGATAAAAGCAGATATAGCCGTAACAATTTCATTGACATAACAAAAAGCCACCTTTTTAAAAGGTGAATAAAATAAAATAATATAAGCTTTGCAGGTGGGATCAAAATAAAAGAGTAAAAATATTAACAAATAATATTAAGAATGCAAAAGGAAATATAACTACAAACATAGAAAATATATTTGAAATAGTAATAGAATACTATGTACTGCCACTTAAACTTAATCATCTTAGCTTGAAAATTTTTCTGGATAAATATGTATTGTCAAAATTACTCTGACCTAATGAAGAAATTCTGAATATGCCAATAATCATAGAACAAACTGCAAAGGTAGTCAAATGTCTACTTCCTAAGAAGGAAGAAGGCTCAGTTTAACCAAATCATCAAGAGATAATTTCTATATACATAAACTTTCTTTTCCAGAGTATAAAATAAATAGAATGCTTTTTAAAGCATTCGTTAAGGTATTCTACAATTCTTGCTGTGATGCCAAGACTGAAAAGGATAGCTCAAAACGGAGACTAATTTAAGGACATAGGTGCAAAAATGATAAATAAGTTATTGGCAAATCAAATCCAAAAGTATAGATTAAAAATATCTATCTTGACCATTTGGGTTTTACTTTAGAAATTCTAGGGTGATTCAACTTAGCAAATCTATTAATGTAATTCATTATATTATCATATTAAAGGATCAAAAAATGAAAGCATATATATCAAGAAAAGGCTTAATAAAGTTTCTTATAAAATTTCTTAGTAAGATATAAATTAAAAGGCTTTAACAAGATGGAGTATATTTACAGGAAACTTGGAAATTTAATAACTATTAGAAGCATTTCTATTAAAGTCAAAAACAAAGCACAAATGTCAGCTGGCAACACTGTTTTACAAACTGTATTGGAAATTCCCAACATAATATGACAATAAAAAAAAGATATTGTAAAGAGACAGACATCACTATTTATGGAGAAACTGATTAATTCTCAGAAAGTCAGCCGAGAAATAATTAGAAGAGAATTCATTCAGTAGGGGGCTAATAAAGACCAAAATGTAAACATTAATACATCTCTAATATACTATCAGTGATCAATTATAAAATAATATAGAAAATAGATCCCACTGATAATAGAATAAATAATAAGATACCTGAGAAAGATTCTATAAAAAGTATGAAGACATCACATCACTTTCATATTTACCTCTTTATTCTATTGGAAATTTATTTTTGAGTATATTGTGAGGTAGACAGCTAATGTTTTCTTTACAAGTGGATATTCAATTTCACCAACAAAATAAATGGAAAGATACATACCAAATTCCTAGATGGAAAGACTTAATGTTTTAAATATGTCATTTCTTACCAAATTAATATAACAATTGAGACAATATCAATAAAATTTTAATAGGATGTTTTTTAAAACCAAATAATCTGAATCTAAAATTTATATAGGAAGAAAAAGCACATGGGTGGCCAAAATAAACTTTTAAAAAAGAACAAAGTATGCAGACTTGCCCACGAGATATAAAAAATATATCTAAAAACTACTTGAGATACTAGTACCATCTTCAAATCAGTGTGGAAAAGGTAAGCTATTTAATAAATATTATTTGGACCATTAACCATTCCTTTGGGGGGAGGAGAAGCAAATGAAACCATAAAGTATAAAAAATATTGGATGATAATTTCATAATCATGGAATGGGGAAGATCTTCCTAAGGAAGACAAAAACACAGCTTTTGTAAAGAGAAAGATTAACATATTTGAATATAAAGAAGTATAACTTCTGTCCAAAAAAGGATCTCATAAACTTCAAAAAAAAAGTAGCTGAAGAAAGGAAGTATTTACAATGTATAAAATACAAATCATTAAAATCCTAAATATAAAAAGAATTTTTACAGATCAGTAAGAAACAGACAAAAAACCCTCAAGAAATAGAAGATATGAACAAGCAATTTTCAGAAGAAAAATATAAATGGCAAATACATGTTGAGTATTCCAACCTTACAACTAATCAGAAAAATACAAAACTATAATGATATAAAATTTTTCACCCAAATAATTGGTAAAAAATAAAATAAAATATTAATAAGATTTAGCTTTTAGGAGGATGCTAGGGAATAGACAATCTCCTGCATGCTTTGTCAAAACATAAAATCATGACAGCTTTTTGGAGATCATGTTAATAGTATATATCAAACCTTAAAATGTGCATACCTTTTAACACAGTGATTCCAATTTTAGGCATCTATCCTAAAACCTTGTCTTTTTTCTGTTATTACTTGTTAATGTGTACAAAAGTATTATACACAGTACACATTATTTATTGTTCTTTCTAAATGGGATCTGCTATGCTGCAGGAGAATTGAGAATTTACAAACTTTTGTAAAACAGTCATTGAATGTGTTCTAGGGACATGTAGAAAGAAGTCATTCCTGTATCATTTGTAATGGTGAAAAATAAGAAACATCCTAAAGGACCACCCAGAATGCAAGAATTAAATTATAGTAATACTTACCACGAATTGCATTGCAACAGTTAAAAAAGATGTAAGGAAGATCTACATGCATGTATGAAAAGATCTCTAATATATTTTTAAGTGAAAAAAATAAACAGAATATTTATAAACAGATCCTATATATGACCTCAAAAAACAACATATTTGTACATGCACATACAAATATATGCAAATGGAGAGAAAATAGACTGGAAATATTTATACCACATTATTAAAAGTTCTTACTTCTGGGTAAGAAAATAAGATTTGAGCGGAGAGAAATATTCTTAACTTTTTATTTCCGTTTTATGTATTGTTCAAAACTTTATGGAAATTTATTTATTCATTGTTCAAGTGAAACAAACATAAACTCTTTAGCTACATAATACTTGATTTGTGTATTATTTTAGCATATTTTATGGATACATTTCCCTCTGAGTAACTTCTTTAGCTCAAATGATTTCTGTGAAGTATAAAATATACTTCCAATTACAGAATATAAGCAAACCCATTTTTTTCTTTTTTCTTCTTTTTATTTTTTGGCACTGCTTCATGATGCTGACTAAATCACATATTAAATTTGCCAGATTACATGTATAGCAATATGATTCTGTGTTTCCTAAGCAAACAGATAAGTATAGAACACGGAGCTATGAAATTGAAACAGAACATCACTTAGGTTGATTAATAAATGATTTGAAAATCCTATTTCTACAATTTGAGCAGTATGACTGCTATACTGACATTTGAGTGTCTTAGTGTTACATAGTAGAAAGAATTTAAGGTCAGAAGACCTTAGTTGTATGAGTTTTGGTACATTACTTATCCTTCCTTATGTTTGTACTAATTGCGCTTTCTAATTACATTGATTTGAGTAAGTTATTCAACTTTCCTTATGTTTATTTTTTTTCTTCTATAAAGTGGGAAAAATAATAATACCTGTCCTCCCACCAGTGATTTGAGGACCAAATGAGGTCATGTGTGCAAAAGTCCTTTGTCATCTGTAAAGCCCTCTACCAAATCAATTAATATGGGCAGTATTTCTTTCAGGTAAAATGGTATGGGAAGACAAAAACAAAGACACAAAGAAATTTCACCAAAGATAGATCATAACCTTTTTAAATGCAGCATTTATGCTGCTCCCTCTAATGCTAGATAAAAGAAATAGGCACCTTGTCTTTTTTATGTTATTACTTGTTAATGTGTACAAAAGTATTATATACAGTACACATTAGTTGTTGTTCTTTCTAAATGGGATCTGCTATGCTTAAGGAGAATTGAGAATTTACAAACTTTTTCTTTCTTAAATTACCCTCATTCGATGGTGTACCATATTATACCACAAGGGGGAAGTATTTCTTTTTAAAAAATTCTGTCATAGAGCAGTGTAATTTACTGAGATAGTGCAATGGAATATCTTTTAATGATATGTCAAGACTAAAACAATTTAGCATCCATGTCAACTATAACTCACAGCCATTGGAAAAAAATTATAGTTTTACATTTCTGGAAATACTTGAATAATTCCTAAAACAGGAAAGTCTGTGGGTTAACACAGCTGTAGAGATGGAATGTCTGCCAACCTGAACAGAAAAAACAAATACATATTTCTGGCCCCAGCATGAAGCTGTCTTCATGCTAGAAGCAGGTGAGGGAGCATGTTGTTGTTTCAACAGCAGCAGCAATTAGTAGGTGCAAAAGAAACAAAATCAAGTGTTACTTCACCATCCTAATAGAGTCCATTTGGGAAATATCAAATAAACTAAACAGTTGTTTCCCTGGAAACAGGCAGCAGAAATCCTTCCAAAGAACTCCCCACCCAATACTTACAGCACTGACTTATAGGAACTTCAGTTTAATCTATACAACTAGCAGAGATATATAGCCCAATACTTCTTTTCATGGCAGCTCTAATGGCACTTCATTCACGGGTCAAGTCATAGGCCAATGGGAATAACCTCTCTAATGGGCTGAAAAAGTAGAATACATAGCACAACAGCATGAGCTGAAACTACTAATAGATGGAATGATTCTAAATATAGGTCCAATGGCAGAGCAGACTAGCCTCCTCAAGGCAACGTGGTGTCATTAACATCGATTGAGTCTTCACCATGCCAGGCTACTGTAAGTTTCATTTAGCTTATTTATTCTTCTCACCAAGACTGTGAGATAGATACTGGCACTGTGGCACACATTAAATAAATAGCTAACGCTGGAATGGAGCCAAAATTGAACCCAGAAAGTCTCACTCCAGAGCCTGTGCTCTTAACTGCATGGTACACTACTTTTCACAAAGCTGAGTTCTGGACTAGTATTTGAGCAGCCTGGATTCCAATCTTCCACTGCCATTACACCTCTGAGGCTGGGAAACCTGCTTAATTTCTGGGTCTCAGAGTCCCCCACACTCCCGCCCACCAACCACTCACCACCATCACCTCCATAAATAAAGGTACTGGACTAGGTAATGTACAAAAGTTTTTTTTTTTTGTCTCGGTAATTCATGACAATACTATGAAAGCAGATATCATGTTGATGCAAAATGTAGGATCTTATATTTTTACTTATCTGCCTCCTGGGATTGTAATCACCAACAGCAACAAAGAAAACTTGTTTTTTAATTTCTCAGACAAAGGCATACAATAAATCGTCAGCTTACTTGTTTAAATAGGTTTATGGCTATTTCTTACCTGCAAACAGGTTTTGATATAGAGGACTATATATGAGCACTGTATGCCTATAATTAGATAAGGAGTAGAAATATGGAAGTTCTGGGAAGTAAACATGAACTTCACCTACTATACTTCACAACTCTCACTTTAGCTGGCTCTAATCTTTCCACTGTGACTTAAATAATGTGATAGCTTTGAGAAGCTTCATAACGGAAATTGCATGTTTCTTTAACTGCAACTGCAGTTGTTGACCTTTTCATTAAAATTTCCAGAAATTTCATGCAAGATACTGGGATATTATTAGGTAATCTTATAATCATTTTAAGAGGTCTTTGGATATTCTAATAGACTATCAACTCAACAAATTATATAGTTCACATTTATCAAGAGTATTAAAATTATTTTCTTAAAAGTATAATTTCAAACTAGACATTTCTACAAATTGAAGGACATACTTCCTTTTTTTTAATGCATTTTTAAACGTTGAGTATCTTGGGTCATTTGAGATTTTTAAACATGAAGTCAATTTATTTCTGCCACATTCCTATTCTGGTCTGGGACGTTGCCAGAGGCTTATCAGAAAAACAAAAGCAAAAACAAATCCATTTTTTGAAACATAAAAAATAAAATTTAGAGCTCAACTAAGTCTCCAAATTGCTAAAATTTCAGAGTTGAAATAAATGAAGTAGTCATAACATCCCAGCAAACTTTATCGTTTCTGATTCATGAATTAACTTTAGCCTTTTCCCCCACAGTACAACTGCTGTTAAGAAAACAATAAATATTGAGGAACAAGCTTCATTAAAGCTGAGTAACCTCCCTCATCTATCCTCTTAATAATTCACTTCTTCTAGTCTGATGCATATACAAATTAGGAGCTTGCTCCATAAAAATTAGTCCTACATGATAGTTCTAAGGACTAAATATATTCTTTCAGAGGCTAAGTAATACTGACAAAAATTTTGCCATTCAGCTTATGTTGTATTTTCCTAGCTGGAAATAAAGAAGTAGGCATATTATCTATGACACAAAATCAAAAAGACCTTTATTTTTTTACTTTTATAATCTGAAAATCCTACAAATGTCACAAAATAGTCAACATAATTTTAATTATCTTAAAGATTTGTCAGAATACTGGGTTTCAGCACCAAAGATGTCAGGGTGGAAATCTGCCCTCAGTTCTTGGTGTGTGCTCTTGGCCAAAGAATGACCAGACACACCAAAGTGTCAAGTCCAGACTATTATCCTGGTCCTCTGACTCCTTTCTTGGAAAACTCACCAGCAAGGCCAATACGACGGAGTAACCTCAGGCAGGGAGCAGTTTCATAAGAGCAGCTCTTTATAGTAGAATAAAAAGGGTCTGTCTCTGCGAGTACAGAGAGACAGACCAACTCCCTCACCGAATGGACCCACTCACTCCTCCCTGACTTCATAGATTGTTTCCTTTTATTAGCCTAGCCTGGAGGAGGGCTCTTGGGATGTGTAGGATGTTATCAAATGATCAACAGGTGTCCTCAAAATTCCATCTGCATGTAGGAGCTCCCTCTAAGAAAGCCCACCTGGGGGGGTGAACCACAATGCAGATTCAAGCTAATGGCATATTAACTACCCTTAGGTTACTCTAGGTCACTTTCTAAGTTTTATTATGCCTGGGCTGGGGAATTCCTAGATTGATAAAGCATTCCCTCCTTCCCAGGTGTAGTGGTTGCTCGGGATAGGATTAATAAAGACATCTGCTCACGAATGTTTATAGCAGCACAATTCACAACTGCAAAGATGTGGAAACAACCCAGGTGCCCATCCATACACGAGTGGATTAATAAAATGTGGTATATGTATACCATGGAGTATTACTCAGCAATAAGGAACAATAGTGAATTAACACATCTGGTATTATCCTGGTTGGAGCTAGAACCCATTCTTCGAAGCGAAGTGTCACAGGAATGGAAAAACAAGCACCACTGGTACTCACCATCAAATTGGCACTAACTGATCAACACCTACATCACACAGGGCAATAATATTCATCAGGGGGTTGGCAGGTGGGAGGGGGGTGGAGGGGATGGGAAAAACTCTCACTGAATGGATGCGGGGAGCACAGTTTGGGGGATGACCACGATTGTAGCTCTGACACGGGCAGTGCATGGGCAATATATATAGCCAAAGTGTTGTACCCCCATAATATTCTCAAATAAAAAAAAAAAAAAAGAACACCACACTCCCAAAGGAGCCCTGTCATCAAACACAGTATTTCTGCCGAAAACAAATAAGTGAATATTTACTCTAAGCACATAATAAAGGCCAATAAAGGCCATCAATAGCCAAAAAAAAAAAAAAAAAAGAGTGGGGCAGCACCAAAATGGAGTGCCTGCCCTTATCCTTCTTCCCAGGTGGAGCGACTGGTTGAAACAGCACCAAAGCAGGGCACCCTTGTCTGAAGAAGAGCCAGAGATTCTAACTATCTACCTAACAGATTTACGTATCTATTAGTGTCTTTATTTTTTAAGAGTAATACAGAATTAAAATAATAGTCAAAACATTCACGGAGTTCTTCTCTGAAATCCACTCTAGTCTACCAGTTCTCAAAAGGTATATTAGATCAAAGCAAAAAGCTTTTCCCCGAGTCATAAACTAAACTAGAAAACAGGATCCCAGAGAGTAAGAACATAACGAGTAAACTAGCTCGATTTTGTGCCAAATTAATCGAAAAAGTTGTTTGGATTGATTCGTAGCTTGATATGAGCTACATTTAAACAAAACAATAAAAAAAGCAAAAGTACATCTAGGCAACATTAATCAACTTTAATAAACTTCAAGCCATTTTGAATTTTATTACCTTATTCTCTTCTTGCAGATTATGCTATATTTTTCCTTAAGTTGTCATGTTTGAAAGGAGGAAACGAAACTAACATTTACTATGTCCCAGCATAGTGCCAAAAACTGTGAATTATCTCATTTAACACACATTAACTTCCCTGCAAGGAATATATTACTTTCCAGAGATTTCTGATGTGGGACTTCACATTTGAAAATAATGGTGCTGTGCTATTTATTGGTGTGACTTAAAAAGACTGACCTGGGAGCAACAGTTTTTCCATAGCATAGTTCTAAACTCTTTATGTGGAAAAAATGCCTGAACCAAGTGATTAATTCAGACTTTAAAAGCCATGGGATTAGCTGACAGGAACTTACCATTCAACAAATGTGTCCTGAATGCCCGCAGAGGCCTTGGTTGGGAACTGCAACTAAAGGTAACACAGGGTCCCTGCCCTTATGGGGCTTGTCACTTAGGACATGTACAGAGAATTACTTAAGAGTTAAGCACCTACTTAGGTTTCCATAAACATCCATCCCCAGATATGTTTCTAACCCAAATTTCTCCCAAGTGCCTTCTAACTACAGACAACTAGAACAAATCTCAGCCTTCCTTCTGGACTTTGGTGACATTTTCTTCTAGATGTCTTACATGGCAATATAAACCGGACTCTCTTTGAGCACTCCTGTTCCTTAATGGTTGCAGGGACTCTTGGATTCCTGCCCCAGTTACTGGATGGCAGGATCCAGTTATATGAAATCAAGGCTTTGTGGACAAACTGCAAAAAAGCTTAGTGCTGCTGCTGGGACTATACACAAGTTGGAGATTAATGTAATAGCCACTCTGTGGTATCATTTGAGGAATATCACAATAGCTCTTTCTGCTTCCCAGAGGGTTCCTTTATTGGCTTTTAACAGTGCCTGCAACTGCAATCGTAGTCATGCTTTTCCTTAGGTCTGTAAGAGAGATGACAGATACATGGAAGGTATGTACCTGCTCTTTCTCTCTGTGCCACAGCAGGCATCAGTTATTGATTAAAGCCCTCTCCAGCTGAGTGAGGATTCCACCTTAGCTTGCTTCCCAATACAGCATTACATCCACCTATTGAAGGAGACTCCCAGGTACATCCCTAATCTAGAGATTGCTACCTACTCACCAGCCTTGGCTGAAAAAGCCATGTCAAAATGCAAATATCCAAATCCAAAAGGTATTTGCCGTCGCAGATTCCAAACGCCGGTAGTGCTGCTAGTTAGAGAAAGAGGGCTGCTCCAGCTAGCTCCAGACTGACACACATAGGAAGCAGAGTTCTGAAACTCATTCTCTGACCAGATCTACTGTCTCCCTCAGACACTGGAACTGCAATCTGACTTAAACACTCCTAGCTCAGGAGTTTGATATGAGGACTAGTCCAAGAGCAGGGGCCAAGGTCAAGCCTTTCCCCAGTTCCAGAGTAAGTAATGGGAGTATCACAAGGAATGGCAGATCCCACTGGGGAAAGCAATGAAAGAGATCTCGTCTGCAGTAACAATTAGGCCATGCATCGTTTTACTGCTTCCAACTATATAACAGCCCCCGATCCCATTCTACCCCACACTGTAGGCAAGAAAACCTTTAATCCGTCAAAATAAAAAGTATAAAAATGTAAATTTTCTCTCTTCTATGTTTGGGACTAAAATTTTCATGAGAAAGCCACACAATCTCAACAGAACCAACAGTAATTTTCACTAATAGACATCTCCATGTGAGAGTAAGCAGAATAAAAACTAGCATATGAAAACTTTCATTAAATAAAAATCAAAATATTGCCTTTTTGATCACATCTCCCAACCTCTCCTTCACTTTCTGCTCCAGCAACATTGTTCTCCTTGCTGTCATTTGAACATAATGGACACCCTCTTGCCATGGGGCTTTTGCACTGGTTTTTCCTCTGTAGGGCACACAAAGGAACATGTGTGCTACCCACACAGCCCTCCGCCTCCCCTCTTTCATGCCTTTGCTCAAATACCACCTTCTCTAAGAAGCCTCCTTAACAAGCTATTTAAAATCATAATCTATTTCCCATTGCCTCCACCCTGGCACCCCCAAGCCCCCTTACCCTGCTTTATTTTTTCATGGCATTTACCATGTTATATTAAACCATACTATTTAATTATTTATTATTGTGCAGGAAAGAGTTGACATAGAAAACCTGATGTTGCTCTTCAGAAGGGCCTGCTTAGGGGGCCTGACCCTTGGCTGGGCCAGGGAACTTGAATTGTGGAATGTTCTCTATTTCACTAACTGACAAGGCTGTTTTGTATGCCTGGGGTACTGAGTTCTGTTTATCTAGGCTATTTGTGAAAACAGTGTGATTTATGGCAAACACCTGCTTTCCTTCAGGTTGTCTAGAATCTCAGTAACTCTGGCTGGTTGCATAAGCAAAGAGTGCCTACAAGATGAGCCCTTAATAAAAACTCTGGACTCTGAGTCTCAAGCAGGATTCCCTGAGAAGAAACAATGCCACTGAGCATGTGTTGCTGCATTTCATTGCTAAAGGAAGAAGTAAGTTCTGTGTGACACCTTGTACCTCCCACCTATCCTGCCCTCCTGCCAGACAACCCCTGGAAGAAAGAACTTTGGAAGGCTGTGACTGGACTCCTCCAGATTCTGCCTGATGTTTTTCTCCTTCCAGATCCTGATGTGTATCCATATCTGTGAGCATAACTATGTCTGTGTCCTGTGAGTCCTCCCAGAAAGTCACCAAACATGAGTGATTGTGGGACCCTCAAAAAAATTACATTCATTGCTCATCATGTTTCTTCCCCCATTAGAATATAAGCTCCTCAGAACAGGGATTTTAAAATCCCTTTAGCTCATTGATAACATCATATATGAATAAAAGCATATCAATATAAAATCTCTTTAGCTCATTGATATATCCCCACTCCCTTGAGCAATGCCTACCGCATAATAGGCATTCAGTAAACCTTTGTTGAATGAATGAATGAATGATAAATAAAACAAATATTCTCCTATGAAACAGATTTATTTCTAAAAAATAAATAATTAAAATATCAATTTACATCCCCAAAGACCCTTAGGAGGACATTTCATCTACAAAAGGAGAATACTCTGCTACCAGGAAAAAATGCTTTTAAATGAAAGACAAGGACTGAATTACAAATATTGTGGTGAGAACAAACAGCAGATTGCATACTACAGGAATACTGCAAATGTGAATGAGATCATCTAGAGAAATTCTCTTCAAACTCAGAAGAAAAAATAAAGAGACAAACGTAGTAAATAAAAAAGAATTTAGATTTCAACAATCAAAATTTTAAACATGCAAGGAGGAGAAATCCAGTTATCGACACTACACGTAATAGGTTCACAATAGGCAATTGTTGAATGAATTGAATGAAATAGGAAAAAATCAGATTGTCATTAATAGCTCCTCTTCAAATATAAAAGCAATTGAAACGTTTTAAAGGAAAAGATAATGACACAAGAATTCAATAGACAAGCAAGAGATCATATGTGAGGGCAACAAAAAGGTTCCCAGATATTTAGTGATACAGAAAGTATAACAATTATGAACTCTTCCTAAAACATTTACTCAAAGAAATAATCCTCCTGCTGACAAAAAATTAATCAAGTAACAAATTCAGTAACAGAATAACTAGTACCAAGATAAAACTATGAAATAATAAAAGCCTTTCTAACAAATTAAGAAACAAGATAGGGACTTAACTATGGCAATTTTATGTAATTTGGTTTCAACCAAGCTTTCCTCCAATCATTGTGAGTATTGGAGCAAGAGAACAAAATGAGGCCTATGTACCATACAAATAAATAATTAGAAGTTAAAATCAAGCTAAAAAGATTCTAATGGAAATATATTCTACCCCATAGCTTGACAAATATACCTCTCCAAGTCAGTGAGGTCACCATCTGAGGGTACTTCCCAACACAGCAATTCATCAATTGAAATTGACTCACAGGCACATCTGTGGTGCAGAACCTCTTCTTGGTCCCACCTACTACCAGCCCTGATGACAAAAAATTAAAAATAAGAAACTATATGTAAATCAATGGTTTTATATGACTTAAAAGTCATCAAAATATCAAAGACAGTTCAATTTAACTATTAATGCACCTACCTTGGTATTCTGTTGATGGAATAAAGACTTTTGAATAAGTAATAAAATAAAAATATACAAAATTTATAAATGATTTTAGATTTATTCTATAAATTCATTCTCTTAGTTCATTTCAACAAATCACTAATTATATTTTTATGGTCAAGACTTTCATATAATTTGTATTCTATTAATAGTAACACCAAATTATACAACCTTCTATGAGTCATTGCAGATCTTAGATTTTTTTTTTGACAATTTCAATTTGGAGAAATTTCATTGTGCCATGACAGTAGCAACTGGAAGTGTCAATAAAAATCTTAAAGCAAAGTTTGGATTCAGAAATGTCCATGAATTCTCCATATTATGTTCAAATATTGTAATAGGTCACATATTACAAATTATCATTACAGAAAATACTACAAAATATTTATTTTCATTATGGCAATTCATAACACTTACATTGCAGTTTTCATCACCTTTAAAATGATACCAGATGTAAAAAATATTTGTGTTTGCAGGTTATTTCTAGATCTACATATATAAATACAAAATTTATACATTAAATGAATTGCTTAATATTGTAAAATATCCTTCAGCTGCTATGTGCCACTGTGGCAATCATGCTAATTCATAAGCACTTCCAGAACTATGAATTAGAACATGAAGAGAAGCAAGAAACTGGTTGCTCAGCACCACTAAGAAATAAAAATTACACAAAATTCTATTACATCCATGTTTAATGACACAAAAGATTTTGGAGTGAATTAACGTGTCTCTTCTATGACCAACAATTTACATGTTCAAAGCCTCCTTTCACTCCAAACTAGTGTCTGTCCAATGTCTGCAGTGGCACAATCCCCAAATCTTCACAGTGACACAACCCACAAAACTTTTCATTGACTTTTATTTCAAGGACATTAGTCAGGAGTTGGGGAGAAGCATTTCTCTGGGGGCTGAACAGTGTTTCATAAAAGTCAGTTGCTGTGGTTTGGATGTGGTTTGTCTCCACCAAAATTCATGTTGAAATTTGATCCCCAAAGTAGCAGTGATGGTAAGTGGGGCATACTGGGAGGTGTTTGTGCTGTGTGGACAGAACCCTCATAAAACAATTAATGGCTCCCCCTTGGGGTTGAATGAGTTCTAGCTCTTACAGGAATGGATTAATTCCTGTGAAACAGTAGGGTGTTAAGAATTTGGCTTCCTCAGTTTCTCTCTGTTTTTGTTAACATGAACTAAATTTTTGTTTTTGTTCACTTCTTGCATTTAAAGTACTCTTTGATGACATCGTTGGCCTGAGGTTCTTTGCCATAATCCTTTATCACTACTCAACTACAACCAACCACTTTACAGGATTGTCCCTCTGCCAATTTTCCAGAGGCCTAAGCACCTGGACCTGATGAATTTAATGCCAAGTCCATCTTAGTGTGCTTGCATCCAGCTGTGATGAACCTCGTTTCTCTCTCTTGCTTCCTTTCTCACCACGTAATCTCTTTGCACGTGCCCACTCCCTGCCATGAGTGGAAGCAGAATGAGGCCTTCACCAGAAGCCAAGAAGATGCTGGTGCCATGCTTCTGTACTTCCCAACCTGCAGAACTATGAGCTAAATAAACCTCTTTTCTTTACAAATCACCCAGCTTCAAGTATTCTGTTATAGCAACATAAATGGGCTGAGACGGTCATTTAAGTTTACAAATTGTTCTATATCAGCATTAAGTATAGAATCTCAAGTAGCAGTGGAAAGCCTAAGCTCTTTAATAAATTTGTTTTTGTGTGTTCTTGAGATAGGTAGAGTCCTGTAAAGTGTGAATCTCAAGCAGAAGGCCTCCTTGGCAGTGCTAACCAGTATATCTAGACTTAAAAAAATACAAGAGTTGTAAATTTTGTAAAGAAGAAAGTGAAACTCTCAATGTCTACACATGACTGTCTGCCTAGAAAATACAATTGTACTGACAAAAAGGCTATGAGAATTAATTATTTCAATAACCTTTAAAACATATCAGTATATGTTTTTTAAAGCACTATATAACAATCAACCAAAAAATGCCATTCACAAAAGCAATAAAGACAGCAAAACCTTATTAAATACATGTGAATAAGTTGAAGACAGTTATATGAACAAAGCTATAAAACACCATTAAGTGGTATAAAAGGAGACTTGAATGAACAAAGGGATGAGCCATATCCTCGAATAGTATGCTGGACCATCTATTTAAAACTTAGCTAAGTTAGAGCTCTGTTCCCAGATTCCTCTCCTTTGTGCAGTTCTGAGTTAGAATTGGCAAAAAGAGATATTTGCATGAAATCTGGGAGATGGAAGTGAACCAGTAGCTATTGCTCTTTGAAGCTGATGGTAGTTATTTGCAGTGATAGACAGATACAGAGATTCTGATGAGTTCCAGCTTGTCCTCACTCTTTTCTGCTCCACGTCCTGCTCTTTTCCCTCACTGCTGACCCTCCTGGTCCCAGCCCATCACCAGACGCTTGGATGCAGACCCACATGACTGTGATAGGTAGTCTCCAACAACAGCCACTGTCAATTTCTCCTCTCCATAGATGAGTTATTTTGCCCTTTCCATCAACAGGTAGAATTTGTTTCTCCTCCCTTTGGCACTGGGCTAGACTTGTCACTTAATTTGACCAATAAAATGCAGTGAAAGTGATGCTGTGAAACCCTGAGCCCAGACTTTAAGAAACCTGTGACTTCCACTTTTGTACTCTTAGAAGCATGCTGCCATGCTATAAGGAAGTCCAAGCTATCTAGCTGGACAGAAGGGCCTATGGAGAAGACCTGAGGCATCTGTCTTAGTCAGTGGCTTCTCTCACAAAGAACCATAGACTTGATGACTTATAAACAACAGAAATTTATTTCTTGCCATTGGGGAGGCTGGAAGTCTGAGATCAGGATGCCGGCATGGTCAGGTTCTAGTGAGGGCCTTCTTTCAAGCTAAAGACGTCTGTCTTTTTCTCATATCCTCACATGGTGAAAAGAGAGTGAGGAATATCTCTGGGGTCCCTTTTGTAAGGACTCTACTCCCATTCACAAGGGTTCCACCAATTATCTCCCAAAGACTCCACCTCCTAATACCATCACATTGGGGGTTAGAATTTCAACTTATTAATTTTGGGGGGACAAAAGTCTATAATAGCATCCTGACAACAATGAATACTAACTATGGCTCCAAAATTGTGAGAGAGACCTTCTTGGTCTTTCTAGCTCAGCTCCTGCAAAGCTCCTCATTGAATACAGACACATGAGTGACCTCAGCCTCCATATACTACGTGGAGCAGAAAAACTGCCCAATTGAGTTTAGTCAACCCATGGAATTGTGAGAAAAAGTAAATTGTTCTTGTTTTTAAACAAGGACAACTGTGGTGACTTGTTTCATAATCATGGGTAAATGAAACAGAAGGGGAAACATTCTGTAAAGATTACAATAGTATTTTTTTGTCCCTCTCTTTGGGTCTTAGATAAAAGTATGCTAAAGGTCATCTGTAAGAATATTCAGTGATGATAGCCAATAATTTTTTGGCTCAATAAAACTAACATAATGAGGGCATACTTGCCCTACCAAACATTGGAACATTCTAAGCATTTAGTAATCATAAAAAAAAATAATTATTACCATTTACCGAATGCTTACAATGTCTTGGGCGTTGTTGAAAGTATTGCCATGACAAATAAATAAGGCTATTTATGCTTCATACTTCCAGATGAAAATCTGAAAGCAATTTTCTAAGTTTTTAGTTATAATAATTATATGGCATCAACACTAACCTAGAATAAAAGAAAAGATACTCAATAAAGGTACAAATTTATTAAATTAGGCCAAGTCAGACTGTAAGAGTTTGTTAATGAATTGCGTATGGAGGAACACTGGACCTGTACTTACAGTGTATTAAATGAATAATCATTAGAAATGAAGAGGCTTCAGCCTTCCGAAAAGTCTCCTAGAGATCTAGAACAACCTTGGCACTTACCTTAGGCAAAAAGATCAGGAGAAAAGAATAAATACTCCATGATTTCAGATACCCTAGCATATTGCTCCTACAGTAGCATGTAGCCGGAAAGGGTAAAGTATGATCTCTCTGTCTGGCACACAAACTTTGCATCAATAGTCGGGAAGAAAACTCACTTCTTGGGGCAAAGAGCAGATCTCCTACATTCAAACATTAAAACTGAAAAAAATCCTTTGAAATCAAAGAGCAATATATTTATTTCACAGATGAAGAAACTGATGCCCAGTGGGTAATGTGATTTGCTCAGGGCTATATACTGGTGCCAGAACTGTTCCCCAAGTCCCTAAATCCCACTCTATCCCAGCGTGATTCCTTCTATACACCCTTTCTACACCAAACCAATTTGAGAATCAGCCTCTCCAGCCCCTGCAACTTCACTTTTATGGACTGACAGCAACTTAAAGAAGGAAGAGGGCAAAGGTAGAATCTGGTTCACACTGCCTCTCAGTGTCTGGGTCTATCCTCTCCATAGAACACACTCAAGAAACATTGATCAAGGGAAGAAAGTGAAATACTTATGAGCCAACAGTTATCTTCAACTCTACTTAGAAAAAGCAAGCTATTTATAAAAGTAATTTTGTTGAATATGTCAATCATCTGTTAATACACAAGTATTGATTTCTATCTATGCTAATAAGTTGTAAGACAAGATAATCTTATTCTTTTAAATTAAAAATTTGTTTTTCCAGTATAACTGGAGGTTTTTTTGCTTTCATTATTAATATAGTCATGAAATAAAGATAATTTCTTCTTTTCATTTATCACCAAGAGGACAAAATGTTTACTTACAATTAATGATCAAAATGCTCTGCAGCCTGCACTTTGCCTGAAGTGCCATTTCATCGGCAGGAGTGTGACTCCTGGTTCATGAAACCACATTAAAACATATGTTTCTTTATTTAAAGACACCTGTTCACAAAAGGCAATGCCAGCATAAAATTAAAATTCAAAAGAGATCAGAATGTATTACTAACAAAAGGGTGCTTTAAGGTCATAGATTCTGACAACATCCTAAACAAAGAAAATTTCTCTGAACACTTCAGACTGGTCAAAATGTGTACCATGTCATGATATTTTCTTCTCTAAATATGTGTGCTGCTCATGGTTTTAGGAATTGTTCTGTCCTCAGTGTCACAGTGTCATTATGGAGTCTCAGACATTCCCTAATCCTCCTTGGCATTCTCAGCAGAGAGCATCTATCAGTGTTTCTCATCAGTGGTGCTTGCATAATTCAGCTAGAAAAATTCTTTATTATTCAGGACTGTCCCATCAACTACTGTCTATAGCTTAGATGTCTATAGCATCCCCAGTCACAGACTTAGATGTCTATAGCATCCCCAGTCACAAAGGCAACCAAACACATCCTCATTTCTCAACTCAGGGTCCCTGAGTCCCTCTCTGGGACTCCGGGTCCCTCTCCCAGCATGCCATGACCTGGACACTCTCTTAAAGCAGTAAATTAGGGCAATTATAGGGCTCACCTCATTTGTTTCCTGTTTCTCAGGAACTACCATCCTTTATTGTCTGATGTCTTAAAAACCATTATTTCACATATTTTTTTGAGTTTTTTGTTTATTTCAGGTAGAACCATAAATCAGGTGTCTGTTATTTCACCTTGGCCGGAAGAAAAATTAACAGTTATTTTTTAAACTTAATATGAATATGATTCTGACTTTTAAAAAAAACAAGATATAGGTTTTGATGGGGTTAAATAAGGAAGAAAAAAGACCTGAAGTTCAAGGTATATGAGGGGAAAAGGGCACTGAGGGCACAAGAAGGCATTGGACACTAAACTGCTCTACCTACAATTTTTTGTAGGGACGGCCTGGGAAATAGAGTTCAAGAACTTCAGGGTTATGTCTAGGTTTATATTTATGATTCAGCATTTACAATAATAAAAAAGCAATTCCTCACTCCCTAAGACTACCCCACGTATGCTACACAAATAAGTTCAGATAAAGCCACGTTCTCTATGCCAGGTGCTCTGTCAACTGTCCTTATATCTGCACTTGCAGATGTGCAACTCTCTGAAAGGCATTCATGCTCCAACATGGAGACAAGGCCATCTGCTCCCAGAACAGACTAAATTTATAGGCACCCCTGTGTTCTGCATCTGGGTCCCCCCATCTTCTCCCAACATCTTCCTCGGTCTCCCTCGGGTCACAGAGCATGTAATAGTTACCTGACTGATCAAAATCAGTTCTTGAAAGATGATTGTCGTTCTAGCCTCCACAGCTTCATGTACCCCATTCCCCTGAAGAATAAAGTAGGCGTGGCGATGAGTTGGGACAAACCTAGAGATTCCAAAAGTAGATTTTCCCAGTGCAATGAGCAGAGAGGACACTTGAGTTCACTTTTTAATTAGTTGACTGCAGTCTCCCAATAATAAGAAACATAGTATTATTTACATACACAGTGATGTTTTCTTTGTAAAGATACTAGAACCCTGGCTTAAATGCATTGGCAGGCTAGATGAAAAACCTGTGGTAAAATGATGGACACTGACTCATTCCAACAAGGAGGTATGAATCTTCTCTAACGCTGGCCCGTGGTTAAAATGAACAAGGTCTTACCTCTTTATTTCAATAAAAACTAGACTTCTATCATCTGAATGTTAATCCATGCAAATCTCACAGATGTTATTTGAATGAACAGGAAGCTGTCAGCACAGCTCCATTTAGACAGCATGTTGCTTGGACTTCTGCGCATGACAGAGCGGGGCTGCAATGTGACAGGCATGGATATGCCAGATGACATGCTGAGTCAGTCTGTGCTCAGGGGTAAGTGCAATGATGCAAATCATTAGAAAGGAGGAAAAAATACCAAATAATAACTATGTTCTCCCTAAAGCCCAGCCTCAGTCACTGACTTAGAAGAGAAAAAATAAGATTATGTCTAAGAATTGGGTTAATACAGAGTCTGCTAAGTAGTATAACATAACGTGTTCTAACCTGCCCTTCACCCCAAGAGAATAGCAGTGCTTAAGATACCATTTCTATATGAAGTGGCTTTATGTGTTGCTTTCTATGTAAGGGTTAGATGCTACTCCCATGCTTTCTATATAATTGAATCCAACTTCATATCCAGATATAAAATGTACAAGCACCATTAATTCTCCTTCACATTTTTTGCCAAATTCAACTATATTCTCTCAAAATCTTTACCTACAGGTTTGAGCTCAGGAATTACTAAGACAGTTATAACTACAACATGAAGTACAAAAAGAGTCTCCTTGGTGTTTATAAATTTAGTTTGCTGCCAACAGTATGGTAATTTGGTAAGCTAAACCCTGCTATGGAGGGGCCCCTCCAGGTAGCACATTCTCTCCAAATCCCTACTGGGTTAGCCCAGGCTACAAAATTTGCCTCAGTTTCTTCCTTTGTATTCTAGTCTACAATTAAGGCTGTTCTGTTTAATGATTATGAACCTGGTTAACTATTTGAAACTGCTTATTTATGGAGAGATGGAGATCTGTCCCCTCCACTCTTGGCTTCAGTCTGGAGTCTGATTAGGAACGTGATGATCTGAAGAATTTGTTATACCTGTCCAGCTGTGCATGTCAGCAGTGCCGCTGTCTTCCTCCTTCCAGACTGGACCACCATTGAGTCAAAGTGTATGGTGGACATACATTTTGTTATGTAAATATTGCTGATTATCCAACTTGAAGGCAAACCCTAGAACAAGCTCTCTTATCTCTAGGTCTACAGAACTTTAGATGGCCCATGAATGAGTTTCAAGCAATCTATGAATCCCTAACATTAATTTTATGTATGAACAGTTTTGAGCATATGCAAATGCATTTTCCTCACAGTCCTTAAGCATCCATAGCCCATAAGTTTAAGATCCACCATCCAAAAGAGAGGTCCGTTTTTCCTGTTTTGGTCCCTTTCTGTCTTAGTTTCTTTCTCTTCCCTACTGATAAGGGCCACTGAAATCCCAAAAAGTACAACAAATGAGCTGGACAGAATTATAACAACGTCTGAGCAGGTTTTATAGGTCAACCACATCATTCAGAAATGTCCCCTTTGCTCAAATTCCTTCTTCACATTTTCCACTGTGGTTAAGAAAAATCATCAACTGCTATTCCTGAATGATACAATATTCTGAAACAGCTTCTTAATGGATGTTTAATTGATATTCACCCAATTAAAACATTTGCTTTCAAATTGCACAGGATGTTAGTGGAGGGTATAATTTTCCAGAATATTCTCCACAAGGTTTATTTCTTCTCCTTTGTTTTGCCTTTCCTGCTTTTTGAAGCTATCATAGTTTAAAGGGGGAAACTATCCAAATTTAATCTCAGTTGACATGGAATAAGGTAAACAAACACTAATTTACTTTATTTGAACAGGCATTCTGATACCAAGTTTGTGATCTTCAGAAACTAAAGCTCTCCTATCCACTCACAACTCATAACTTGTCTCAGTTCTTACTGATTTCTGCTGGATATCATTCACAGGTACAACAAATATCATACTATTTTTTCAGTTAAATTTTATTTTCACCTAAAATAATAAACTGGTTGATTTTCCCCAGCATTATTCAGGTATAATTGACAAATAAAAATTGTATGTATTTAAGGTATATAACCTGATGTTTTGACATACATACACATTGTGAAGTGATTACTACAATCAAGCTAATTAACATATCCATCACCTCCCATAGTTACCATTCTTGTGTGCGGTGGGAACACTTAAGATCGACTTTCTTAGCAAATTTCAAGAGCATGTACAATGCATTATTATTAACTATAGTCTCTTGGTATACATTAGATCTTCAGAACATATTTATCTTGTAACTGAAAGTTTATACCCTTTGATCAAAATCCCCCCAATTTCCCCAACCCCCAGCCCCTGGCAACCACCATTATAGAAACTCTCTGTTTCTATAAGTTCAAGTTCTTTAGATTCCACATATGAGATCATGCACCATTTATCTTTCTGTCTCTGGCTTATTTCACTTAGTATTAATGTCCTCTAGTTCACCCATGTTGTTGCAAATGACAGGATTTTCTTCTTTTTTAAGGTTGAATAATATTCCTCTGTGTGTGTGTGTGTGTGTGTATACACATATGCCACATTTTCTTTATCCATTCATCTGTCAACACTTAGGATGTTTCCATACATCGGCTATTGTGAATAATGCTGCAATGAACATAGGAGTAAAGATAACTCTTTGGGATACTGATTTCAAATCTTTTGGATACACATCCAGAAGTGGGATCGCTGGATCATGTAGTTCTTAAAACTGTGTCCAGCTTTTTCCCACTTCTCCCTGGAAATGAAGTTAAGAAGCTCACTACTTGGTTGATTTTGCAGGGAGATTACCAGGAAAGAAGAAAGACTCTTCTTCTTAGACTGTTTTTACACTCTTCTAAGTTTTTTTTTAATCTTTCAGTTTTTGATTATTTATAGCTAAATAGTCACGCTATCCTCAGAATCTACCAGTAATAGCCAGCAGTAAAAATAAAATAGATTACATTGTAGTTACAATAAGAATGAGGTTAAGGTTTGAAATTCCTTAGAGTAATACTTTTATGTTTTATTATATTAAAAATTGTAGATAATATATTAAGAGAAAAAGGTATGTATTTGAAACCCTAATTAACAAATATTATCTTTTCTTTCACTAAAACATAAATAAGTTAAAACTACAACTTTCAACAAATGGGTTTCTTTTTAGTTGAACTATTTTTGCTGGAGAAAAATATCACAAAAGTTCAGGGATACGTGGATATGTGAGTCAGAATTTGTATCGCTCTAAGTTGTCGATTTTGTAAAAACAAAATTCATAAATATTTCTGTGGGGAACCACATTCAGTATTTCAGCGCAAACACTGTCATTACAGGGCAAAATGTGGGTTTATGTGTGAAAGGAGGCAGACCATGGTGGAGAATGCAGTCTATGGGGCTAGCTTTAGGAGTAAAGTTTTAAGAAAAATTAAAAACAAAAAAATGATACAACAAAAAAAAACACTTTTAGGGCATCAGAGCAGCCCTTTCCCCTCTTCCCCAGTATACAGCCATAAGAGGCCTTGCCCTACACAATCCTAGGGAGAGTATAAGAACACACCTCCCCATACTCCATTTTCAGCAATGGAATTGTAATTAGGATCATAAATGTCTTTGAGATTGGGCAGCCAACATAAATAACCGAAACTGTTATACATTTAGTAACAGGGAATATTGGGGAAACTGGAAAACTGAAGACTGTATACTCCACACCTAAAATCTTTCAAATTAAAAAAAAAAAAAGAAACATCACATTAGCCAAATGAAACACATCAATAGGGTAAACCCAGCTGTAGTTTATCAGTTTGCTCCCTAAAACTTTCTCCTCCCACTGCCAGATCCAAGTTTCTGATGCAGAATGTGGCTTGATGGGGATTCTTGGGACCTAGTGTCAGGGGCTCCTGGGGGTGATGGTAAATAAGTCCACTATTTTGGTCAGTGCCCTGTCACCTCCTTTCTTAATTCCTGAAAGCCTCAAGAATTGGCCAAGCTACTTCTACTTTTAGTCCCACATCTTTTCTTCTATCTGGGGGTTTCCTCTGGCCAAATGAGATAAATAGTAATCTCACAGTATTTACCCTATTCTCCTGGCCTAAAAGCAAGCATGGAATGGAACTATTTTTGTGATTTTTCTTACAGTTTTACTTTCAGTAATTAAAGATAAACTGTGACTTAAAAGATTTCTTACTATCTACCTAGGTTATTTTTTTCTTTATTCTGCTTCAATTCTAGTAGCAAAGATTACAATGACATAGGTGATGATGGAAAGTTTATGTATTAAAATTTGCCTCACGTTCAGAAGAATCCCCAAGCATTTTATAAGAGCATAAGAGGCATAGTCTCTAGGTAGGAAGCTGAGTGGAGAAAGGAGAGAGTTGTAGAGAGGTGATGAGAAATACTCTTAAATCTGAAACTACCCCAAGGCTGAGGACAAAGGTACGACAGGAAGCAGCTGCCTCCGTGGCTTACAGGCTTACTCTCACCCCACCTCTCTTCAACCTTTCCCTGCCTGTTTCCACAGAACCTACTTTAAAAGACAGTGAGAGAATGTGAAATGGATGAGACAATTTTGACAAAGCAAGAGGAAAGGAAAGATGCAGGGGAAAGAATATCCTAGGCCGGAGTAGACACAAGAAAGGTAGAAACCTGAGCAGAGGGGACCATCTCTATGTAGTTCTTCTGATGGATGGGAGACCCATCAGCTGTTGGGGCCAAAGCCCAGTGTTGCCACTGTCAGCCAAACAAATATTTCGTGGTCTCTCACCTATACTCATGGTGGACACTCCGCAAACATCATAGCAGTGATGTTAACTAAGCATTTCCAAAGTAATGTTCAGGATTAGCCACTATATTCACAATGATTCCCTTTTACTTCCTGCCTTAATAGTGTAGTATCTGCTGTCACGTAATTCTAGACTACTCAAACAACTGAGAATAACATTTGAAATATTAATTTGGCTTCAAACACAAGGCTATGTACACGCGCACGCACGCGCATGTGTGTGTGTGTATTCTGACTGGTTTATGTTACTGAAGTCAAGCACATAATATCTCTGTATTCCTTTGAAAAACTAATTAAATAAAATAACTGAAAGGCAAAAGTTCTGTTAAGCAAAGAACAAATCAATCCAAGAAAGTGAGGAGAAAGAGAGGGCAGAAGTTGGTTTGCAGCATTCATTTCTGTAAAACTAACCAGACCATATTAACTGGAACCAATGACCTTTACTATGTCAATAGGAAAAAGGAAGTCAGCATCTGAGATTGACAATTTTGCTTGGAAGCCTCTCTTAGGAATTTTCAACTTGGTTGGTTTAAATGTTTTCTGCCAGTGAAAATTATGCAATATTCTCAAAGATTAAAATATTCTCAGCAACTACATATCCTTGGAAAAAATAAAATTATGGGTTGTTTTTTAAGTGTTTTATTTGAGAATATCTTAAGCAGGCCTAACCACTAAATATTCATTTTAAAAATCTCATAAACATTTTCTAAATTATTATTTAGGGACATTCAGAATGAAGACCCAGAGAAGATTCCCTATTATCCAAACATAAAACACAGGAAGTAGTTCCTAATAATTTACTACATAATAATTTTATAAGCCTGAGAATTTCCAAAAATTATTAAATCTATTTCATGGTGATCCATTACAAGTTGGTCTTTTGATCAGCTACAAGTCCAAGGCATTGGAAACACAACAAAGAAGTGTTATTCTGGTGCTCACTTCGGCAGCACATATACTAAAATTGGAATGATACAGAGAAGATGAGCATGGCTCCTGCACAAGGATGATATGCAAATTTGTGAAGCGTTCCATATTAATAAAAGAAAAAGAATAATATTTAAATTTAACAAAAATTCAAAAAAGAATATTGCTCTGATTTAGGTAATAAAATTTTATCAAGTTGCTATGCAAATAAAACAAAGAACAAAGGAAATGAATAGATCATTCACAGAAGAAATCCAAAGAAAAATAATAAACATATGAAAAAAGGTATCATAACTCATAGTTCCTAAGAGCATGGAGATCTAGACTCAGACTATCTAGATTCAAATCTGGGTTGTCACTTTCTAGCTGTGTGACCTTGGATAAGTCACTAATCTTTCTCTGCCTTAGTTTCATCAGTAAAATGAGGATGATTAGAGAGCCCACCTCTTAGGGATACTGTCAGAGGAAAAGAGATAATCCACAAAAAGGACTTAGCAAATAATTGTCATGGTATATGTATGCAATAAGTGTTGGCTACTACAGGTTGAGTATCCCTTATCTGAAATGTGTGGGACCAGAAGTGTTTTGGATTTTGGATTTTTCAGGTTTTGGAATATTTGCATTACCCTATGGGTATCATGCAGACCTTTTTGACATTTTCCACAATGTCTTTACACCACAGAGCAGAGAATAAGCAAAAAGTACAGTGAGTAATGCACATAGGTCTTGGCCCCATGTGGAGCATTGAGGGGAATCTGCCACTGTCACATCTGGCTTGTACATGTGCCATTTTCTTACCCTTTGTGCGTGTGCTTGTTTGTGAGAATCTAGGCATGCGCATAAAAGATATAGTGCAGCTGAAGGGGGATGGAAGGGTCTTTTTTCCCTTATAGGTGCTGAATAAATTGTGTATTGTGGTGTGTGGCTGTGTTTTGGCTGCAACTCATCTCATGAGCTGAGGTGTGGAATCTTCCACTTGTGATGTAACGGTGATGCTCAAAAAGTTTCCAATTTTGGAGCACTTCAGATTTCAGATTTTTGGATTAGGGATACTCCACCTATATTACTAGTACAAGAAAGTAGACTCAACCTCATTACTAATCATGAAGCTGTAAATTAAAATGAGATTTCATTTTGCCATATGACAGTGGCAAAATTAGACAGATCTATAGCACCCAGTGTTGGCAAGACAGTGAAGAAACTGGTACACATATACATAATAGGTGGGAATACATATTGGTTCTGCCCCTCTGGAAAGAATTGAGGATGAAGGAAGGGAGTTGTAGGAATGAAGAGAAGCAAATAGGGATGTGCAGCACTCCTAAACTCTTCTTACTAGGGGACATGTTTTTATCATCATCATCATTTGTTGTGCTCTACTCCTTGCAATCCATTTACTGGAAGTTTTTCATTTAGGTATTGTATATGACAAATGAAGATAAGATCAAAGGAAACTGAATACACAAAAATACCCCATCTTTGTGTGAGAGCTCTTTTTAATCCAAAGGCATACAACACTTTTCTTTCAGTAAGTCCCTGCAGATATTTAAATTAAATCTAGATTTAATAAAAGAGCTATCTATTGGTTCTTTACTGTAAATAAGTATTTGATATATAATACTTAATCCATTTTCTTTTCTTTTCTTTTTTCTTTCTCTCTCTTTTTTTTCTGTTGGGAAATTTTCCCAAGACTTCATTCCTCTGACTTGAAGCAGACTACCTTCATGTGTTATTGTGGAGAAATTCCTTTGGCCACAGCCTTTTTCAAAAAATAAATAAAACATAAAATAATAAAGTGTTAAGTAGTGGTCATGGTGTAGTGGAAAGAAAACAGCAGTCCAGTCAAAAAGCCTAAGTTGCGCCATTTTGAAACCTCAGGCAAGTCTTTTAACCTGCCTAGGACTCAACTTTCTTATTTGTAAACCTAAACATCTTTAACTCCATCAGTCTTAATGTAGATTAAGACTTTGGGGGCAATGCCCAAAAATCTGGTCTTTAATTCTTTGGTTCTCAAGACGCAGGCCAACCTACTCTAGGAGAGTCTGGGGTTTGGCAATAGGGCTTTGGGTATTATTTTTACCTTTTATAATCAGTATCACCTTTATTGTGACTTTAAGGGCAATTAGATTCCCCAAAAGGCCGCTCTCTCCTGGAATTATTGCTATAGTCAGAGAATTAAAAGTGTCTCTAAAGATGGCTAAGTTTCTAAAGACTCATTTCTCAAATCAGAAAGCCCTGCAAACAGCTCAAAGTGACTGTCCCATAGAATCCCTGTATTGCCAAGGACTTGTTCTAAGTAACCCTGAGGAACAGTATGGGAGTACATGAAGCATTCATTTGGATCATTAAAAGTAATGTGTCCACCATTACTTGCTGTCATGGATGATGCAATCTGAGAAAGTGTCCCAAAGTAATAAAGGGTGTTTTTTAAAATTAATTAGCCAATATAACATTTTGACTTTTATATGTCCTAAAATCCAGACATTGGTAATGCTCAGTTTGATGTCAACAGGGCAGAGTTAGCTGTAAGCAAATTTATGAAAAAGCAAAAGTTTCCTTTGACCCTCTAAGAGTTGCTTTATTGAAACAAAGATGTTCCTATCACCCAGGAAATTCCAAGGGATTTAGGAGCTCTGTGTCAAGATGCTCTTAGTCCTTTTGTGCTGCAATAACAAAATACCACAGATGGGGTAATTTATAAAGAATGAAAGTTCATTTCTCACAGTTCTGGAGGCTGGTAAATCCAAGACCAAGGCACCAGCATTTGTTGTCTGGTGAAGGCCTTCTTGCTGCATCCTCAAATGATGGAAGGTGGAAGGCAAAAAAGGGTGCAAAGGAAGGAAGGAAAAATGGGGACAAACGCTGTGTCTTCACATGGCAGAAGGGTGGAAGAGCAACAGAACATTCCCTTCAGCTTTGAGCCCTTTTATAAGGGTGCTAATCCCATGAAGCTAATCCTATGAAGGTGGCTCCCTCATGACTCAATTACCTCTCTAAGGTTATTCCTCTTAATACTCTTGCACTGGGGATTAAGTTTCAACATAAATTTTGAAGGGAACACCCTCATTCAAACTGTAGCATGCTCCTATCCCTCAGAAAATATGCAAAGGCCTTAGGAATTCTGTGTCAGGAACTGGAGTCAAAGGCCTAATATTAGAACAAGATCCTCCCAGCACTCCATCTACAAGGGTAACTCTATTCACAGATGATATGATACTGTGAATAGAAAGTTCTAAGGAATGCACTTAAAAACTATTAGAACTAATAAATTCAGCAAGGTTACAGAATATGAGGTCAATATATAACTATTAATATTATTTCTACACACTAGCAATGAACAATCCAAAAATGAAATTAAGAGTACAATTTCATTCATAATAGCACCAAAAAGAATAAAATATTTTTTAAAAATATTTAAATATTTAAAATATTTAAGAATAAATTTAACAAAAGAACTGTAAAACTTATACTTTGAAATCTATAAAACATGTTGAAAGAAATTAAAGAAGATATAAATAAATGGAAAATGATCCATCATGGATTGGAAGACAATATTGTTATGATAGCAATACGCCCCAAACTGACCTACAAATTTTCAACACAATCCCTATGAAAACCCCAGCTGACTACTTTGTAGAAATCTACAAACTGATTTTAAAATTTATATGGAACTACATGGAATCCAGAATAGACAAAACAATCTTGAAAAGAACAAAGTAGGAAGACTCAAACTTCTTAATTTCAAAACTTACAACCAAGAAATGGTAATCATCACTGTGTGGCACTGGCAAAATGATAGACATATAGATGAATGGAATAGAATTGAGAGTTCCAGAAAAAAAAATCATCAGTGTTATGGTCAATGATTGGTTTTCCAAGGTGCCAGACATAAGGAGTCATTTCAAAGATATGGAGTTTAGGATACCAATCAACTAAAAATAAGTTGGATTCATACCATACCAGTACAAATCACGATAAATTGAAAATTAAAGGACTACTAAATAAAGAACTAAAACATAAAGTATTAGAATAAACAAAAAGTAACTCTACACCAGATTTAATGACATACTAATGAATAGAAAGGACCTAAAAATCCATAAAAATAAAGAAAAACTAAATATAGAATATAAATAGTTCAGCAAGGTTGCAGGATATGAGGTCAATATATAACTATTAATATTATTTCTACACACTAGCAATGAACAATCCAAAAATGAAATGTCTTGGATATGACATCAAAAGCACAAGCAACAAGAGGAAAAATAAGTAGACATTATTAAAATTAGAAACATTTGTGTTTTAAAGTGTACCATTGAGAAAATGAAAAGACAAACCACAGGATAGGAAAAAATACTTCCAAATTATATATCTGATAAGGGACTTGTATACCAAATATACAAAGAAGTTTTACAACTCATAACAAAAAAAAACAAATTTAAAAATGGGCAAAAGATCTGAATAGACATATCTCCAAGGAAGCTGTAAAAATGGCCAATAAGCACTTGAAAAGCTGCTCAACAACATGAGTCATCAGGGAAATGCAAATCATAACCACAGTGACATATCACTTTGCCTCCACTAGGAGGTGAGAATCAAAAGCCAAATATAACAAGTGTTGGCAGGAATGTGGAAGAATCAGAACCTTCATACACTTTTGGTAAGAATATAAAATAGCATAGCCACTTTAGAAAAGAGTCTAGCATTTCCTCAAACATTTATACATAGAGTTGCCACATGACACAGCAATTCCACTCCTTGTACATGCCCAAAAGAATTGAAAACTGGTATTCAAATATTTGAACACAGATGTCCATAGCTGCACTGTTCACAATAACCAAAAAGTAGAAACAACCCAAACAGAAGAATAGACAAACTGTGACATATCCATACAATGGGCACATCATTCAATCGTAACAAGTAATGAACTACTGACACATGCTATAACATGGATGAATCTAGAATGCATGAAGGGAAAGAAGCCAGTCACAAAAGATCACATTTCATAGATATAGTATAGTATATGAATGATATCTCAATAAAGCTCCTTTTTAGAAAGAATTGCTCTATTTTTAACAACAAAAGTTATTGGCTTCAAACATAAAACAAAATAATTAAATATCTACAAAAGAAATATTGTGTTCATTTCATTAACCATTAAATTTAATATTAATAGGGCAGGGCAGAGCAAGATAGCTGTATAAAAACCTCCAGCAATTGTGCCTCTGCACAAACACCAAATTCAATAACTATCCATGCAAGCAAACAACTTCAGAAGAACCAAAAATCAGGTGAGCAATCATAGTACCTGGTTTTAACATTACATCAAGGAAAGAGGCACTGAAGAGGGTAGAAAAGACAGTCTTGCATTGCCTACACCACCCCTTCTTCATCCCTGAAAGTGCCACACCAGCACACCATGTGACAAGAGAATCTGAATGCCTGGATAGGGAGAGTGAAATGATTGTGGGACTTTGCAATGAAACTCAGAGCCACCATGGCACAGGGGAACACAGCACAGAATTCTGCCAGTGCCCACAGAGCGAGTATTTAGACCAGCCCGGCCAGACAGAAATCTTCCACCCGGAAACCAAACCTGAGTTACAGCTAGCCCCACCACTGGCTGACAAAAAGCAGCCTGGGGCCTGGAGTAAATTCATATATAAAGCCATCTTGCCACAAAGGCTGCAGTCCTTAGGAAATTGATGTGGCTGTGCTGCTTAGAGCCAGTGGACTTGGGGTGCATGTGACCCAGTAGACACCAGCAGCTAGGGCCAAGCCAGTGCCTTTGTCACCCCTCCCACAACTACAGGCAGTGTAGCTCATGCTGTCTTCTTCCACTTGGGGAAAGGAAAGGGAAGAGCTCAGAGGACTTTGTTCTGCAACATGGGTACTAGCTCAGCCACATAAAATAAAGTAGCAAGTAGAATCCTGAAGCCCCTGAGTTCAGGCTTTAGCTCATGGATGGCATTTCTAGACCCACCCTGGACCAGAAGGAAACATGCTGCCCTGAAGGGAAGGACAAAGTCCTGTCAGGATTCATGACCTGCTGACTAAAGAGCCCTTGAGCTTTGAATAAACATCAGAAGTATCCAGGGAACAATCACCACTCACTTTGGGTGAGACTGGGCTGGCTGCAGGTGTGACCTGGTGCTGGTGACCACAAGGGAGTGCCCACATCACTCCTCTCCTAACTCCAGCAGCCCAGCACAGACAGTGAGGGAAAAGAGTGAGAGACATTGCCTGGTAATCCAGGGAATTCTTCTATATCTTACCCAAGTCCAACAAGTTGGTATGACCAGGAGTCTGCAAGAGTCACAGCATTACTGGGCTTGGGACACCCTCAGTGCTGATACAGCTGTAGTGACCAAAGACTTAGATCATGACACTCAATTTTCTTTGAATATCTGGAAAGCCTTCTCAAAAAGGACAGGTTCAAACAAATCCAGACTGCAAATATTAAAATCAATACCTAATCATTCAATGCCCAGACATCAGAGAACATCCACAGCATCAATAACACCCAGGAAAACATGACCTCACCAAATGAATTAAATAAGGAAGCAATGACCGATCCGGGAGCAATGGAGATATGTGAGCTTTCAGACAAAGAATTCAAAATAGCTGTCCTGAAGAAGCTCAAATGAACTTCAAGACAACATGGAGAAGGAATTTAGAAGCCTATCAGAGAAATTAACAAAGAGATTGAAATAATAAGAAAAAAAAATCAAGCAGAAATTCTGGAGCTCAAGAACTCAATTGACAAACTGAGAAATATCCCAGACTCTCTCAACAGCAGAATTGACCAAGCAGAAGAAAGAATTAGTGAGCTTGAAGACAGGCTATTTGAAAATACACACTCAGAAGAGAAAGAGAAAAGACTAAAAAAGAATGAAGCATGCCTACAAGATGTAGAAAATACCCTCAAAAAGGGGCAAATCTAAGAGTTATTGGCCTTAAGAGAAAATAGAGAGAGAAAGAGATTGGGGTAGAAGATTTATTCAAAGAATAACAGAGAACTTTCTAAATCTAGAGAAAGACATCAATATTCAGGTACAAGAAGGTCATAGAACACCAAGCAGACTTAACCCAAACAAGGCTACCTCAAGACATTTAATAATCAAGTTCCCAAAGGTCATGGATAAAGAAAAAGTCCTAAAAGAAGCAGGAAAAGAAAAAAGTAACACATAATGGAGCTCAAATATGTCTAGCAGCAGACTTCCCTGTGGAAACCTCACAGGCCAGAAGAGAATGGCATGGGATATTTAAAGTGTGGAAGGAAGAAAACCTTAACCTAGAATATTATATCCCACAAAAATATCCTTCAAACATTAAGGAGAAATAAAGACTTTCCCAGACAAAGTAAAGCTGAAGGATTTCATCAACACCAGACCTATCCTACAAGAAATGCTAAAAAGAGTTATTCAATCCGAAAGAAAAGGACGTTAATGAACAATAAGAAATCATCTGGATGCATACAACTAAGTATTTGTGTATACAGAATACTCTGTTGCTATAATTTTGGTGTATAAACCACTTGTACGTTGAGTAGGAAGACTAAAATACAAACCTATCAAAAATAATTACAACAACTTCTTGAGAGATGGAGAGTATTAAAAAGATATGGATGGAAACAACAAAAAGTTAAAAAGCAGGGTGAGGATGGAGTTAGGGTAGTATTTCTGTTAGATTTCTCTTTGCTTATTTATTTGTTTGTTTGTAAGTTTAGTTGTCATATATTTGAAATAATTGGTTAGAAATTTTTTTTGCAAGCCTCATGATAAGCTCAAATCAAGAAACTTACAACAGATACACAGAAAATAAAAAGAAAGAAATTAAAACACACTACCACAGAATATCACTTTTAACAAAGGAAGCCAGGAAGGAAGAAAGAAAGAAAACAGGAGAGGACCACAAAACAAGCAGAAATCAAATAATAATATGGCAGGAGTAAGTCCTTGCCTATCAATAATACTACTGAATGTGAATGGAATAAACTCCCCAATCAAAAGACATGCAGTAGCTGAATGGATTAAAAAGAAAAAAAAATAAAGCGAAATATATGTTGTCTGCAAGAAACCTACTTCACCTATAAAGACACATATAGACTGAAAATAAAGGGACAGAAAAAAGATATTCCATGCAAATGGAAACCACAAAAGAGCAGGAGTAGCTACACTTCTATCACATAAAATAGATTTCAAGACAAAAACTGTAAAAAGAGACAAAGAAGGTCATTATGTAATGATAAAGGGGTCAACTCAGCAAAAGAATATAACAATTCTAAGTATATATGCACCCAATACTGTAGCATTCAGATATATAAAACAAATATTATCAGAGCTAAACAGAGAGATAAACCCCAATTCAATAATTGTTGGAGACATCAACACTCCACTTTCAGCACTGGACAGATCATCTAGACAAAAAGTCAGCAAAGAAACATTGGGCTTAATCTGCGCTATAGACCAAATGGACCTGATAGATATTTACAGAACGTTTCATCCAACAGCCGCAGAATGCACTTTCTTCTCCTCAGCTCATGGATCATTCTCAAGGACAGACCATAGGTTAGGCCACAAAACAAGTCAGGAAAAATTTAAAAAATCGAAATCATACCAACTATTTTCTCTGACCACAATGGAATAAAACTAGAAATCAATAACAAAGGGAACACTGGAAACTGCAAAAACACATGGAAATTAAACGATATGCTTCTGAGATGACAGTGGGTCAATGAAGAGATTAAGAAAGAAATTTAAAAATTTCTAGAAACAAATAAAAATGAAAACACAACATATCAAAACCTATGGGATACAGCAAAAGCAGTAATAAGAGGAATGTTTACAGCAATAAGTGCCTACATCAAAAAAGTAGAAAAGCTTCAAATAAACAATCTAATGATACATCTAAAAGAACTAGAAGAACAAGAGTAAAACAAACCCAAAGTGAGTAGAAGAAATAATAAAGACCAGAGCAGACATAAATGAAATTGGGAAAAAAAGACAAAAGATCAATGAAACAAAAAGTTGGTTTTTTGAACAGATGAACAAAATTAACATACATTTAGCCAGACTAAGAAAAAAAGAGAGAAGACCCAAATAAATAAAATCAGAGATAAAAAAAAGAGACATTACAACTGACACTGCATGAATCCAAAGGATCATTAGAGACTACTATGGGCAACTATATGCCATTAAATTGGAAAACATAGAACAAATAGATAAATCTCTAGACACATACAACCTAACAAGATTGAACCAGGAAGAAATCCAAAACCTGAATAAACCAATAACAAGTAACAAGATAGAAGTTGTAAGAAAAAGTCTCCCATCAAAGAAAAACCTAGGAACCCATGGCTTCACTGCTGAATTCTACCAAGCATTCAAAGAAGAATTAATACCAATTCTACTTCAACTATTCCAAAGCATTGAGGAGAAGGGGATACTCCCAAACTCATTCTACAAGACCTGTTGTGTCAGATAAAGACACAACAAAAAAGAGAAAACTGTAGGCCAAAATCTCTAATGAACACAGATGCAAAAATCCTCAACAAAATACTAGCAAAACAAATTCAACAACACATTAAAAAGAGTATTCATCACTCTCAACTAGGATTCATAAAAGGGACACAAGGATGATTCAACATCATGCAAATCAATCCATATGATATATCATATCAACAGAACAAAAGACAAAAACCATATGATCATTTCAATTGATGCTGAAAAAGCATTCAATAAAATTCAACATCCCTTCATGATAAAAACTCTCAAAAAACTGGGTATAGAAGGAACTTACCTCAACACGATAAAAGCCATATGTGACACACCCACAGAAAAACTGCAAGCCTTTCCTCTAAGACCTGGAACCAGAAAAGCATGCCAACTTTAACCATTGTTATTGAACATAGTACTAGAAGTTCTAGCTAGAGCAATCAAACAAGAGATAGAAAAAAAGGGCTGCCCGGTGTAAGATGGCAGACCAAAGGCACCACCAGGCAGAGTATCTCTGTTAGAAGGAGAAATTTTAGATGAAAGAAAAAAAAACAAACAGACAAACATAGATCGTATGAGGGTCTGAAGGAAGGGTACCTGAACCTACAGGAGACTCCACGGGAAGAGGTTGCAGAGCAGAACTGGAAGGAGGAAGGCAGCAGCAGGGATTAAACCCAGACAGGCTTGGAGACCAGCGGGAAGGGAAGGTGGATTGGCTAACAACCCCCTCCCTAACCTCTTGGACTGTTGGTGGGCTCCTGAGCTGCTGGAAAGACCATCTGCCAAAGCAAGCCCAGAGACTCCTGCCGCCAGTGAGTGGAGCACTTCTTGCAGACAGGGCACCAGCTCCCAGCCCCCCTGGGGCAACTCCTGCCCCACAGACCCAAGCTGGGTGGCAGGTGCCATATTGCTTCTTTACCCACCAGGCATCTTTGCCCTCCCCAGGGGGTCTCAACACCCCAGCTTCCATCTTGCTCATCCCTACACAGACATTTCCCAACTCCAGCCCAGACTGCAGGAGCCACAGGGGTCCAGTGGGTGCCGGGTGATCTGCATGACTCCAGACCCCCGTCATTCTGGGCAGACTACCTTCCGGAGAAAGGGTTGGAGATGACCAGAGTGTGGATTTTCTCCATGTAGACTCTTTTTTGCCCTTTCCCCACCCCCGCCTGAGGCTGCCCAGAGAGACAATTGAGCCACCACACAGAAACTTCCACAGGGAATGGGGCTGAGACCTTTCCTTTTGGAGTCCTGCAGCAGACTGAGGGGTGCTTGGACTGTAGCTCCCTGCCTGCTGTCCCTCCCTGGTGCTGCTTGTCCAGCAACTCTGGCAGAGCAGGACACATCCCGAGATGGAGGGACATTGAATCAGCTTGGGCATCCAGTGAGAGAGACTTGGGACCAGTATCCATCTCCCTGGCATGGTCAAGGATTGATCTCTGGGGCCTGGGGGACTGACCTACAGGCCAGATCCTGTACACCCAGGTCTCAATTCCATTGCCTGGGAGCACAGAGGGGATATTTGTGAATTAGTCTTGTGAGGTGTGGGTGCCTACAGGGGCAGATCAGAAGTGAGAGTGCAGAGTGGATCCTAGCTGTGGCATGCTCGCAGGACACCCCTCCTCCCACAGGAAAACCACCCTCCCAGCTCAGGCTGGGATCCTAGGCAGGGAACCTCCCAGCCTCCATCAAAGTCATGGGGGACCTCAGCTGGCTTAACGTCCCGCCTGCCGGCAGAATAGGAGAGGGTGGAAAGGAGCAAGGCCTGCTCCAGACTGCCAGACTGTGGGTCTCAGACTGCCCTGCCTCCACACGCAGGCATTTTGGTTGAGTGGGGCCAATTCAGCCCCTCCCTGGCAGCTTTGTCCAGAGGCAGGGAACAGACCTTTGACCCCCACTAAACGCATTTGTGGAGCTTGAAGGCAGGCTCACCCAACTGAGCCATGCCCAGACTCACTACCCCACCCGCCCCTGCTGAGGTGGAGAATAAGAATGCAACTGGAAGTTCCAGGGCCCCACCCGCCACCAAGGGCACTTGAGTGCTTCTCCTGAGGAACTAGAGCTGGTCACAGGACCCAAAAACAACATTGCAGCTCGTTCCTCATGGCCAGCACCACCCACTGACAGGGAGGTCAATTTGCACACCCTTTTACTGCATTTACTGATTCATCATACAGGGTGTGTTCTATTCTCACCTACAAGCACCACTGACTGGCTCAGAGATTAAACTGGGCGTGGCATTATCTAAACAAAAGAAAATCCAAAGGTAAGAAGCAACAGCAGCTCCAGGTGAGAAGGAATCAGTGAAAGAACTCCAGAAGTATGAAGAATCAAAATGAAAGAACATCCCCAAAAGGGAACACCAGATCTCTAGCAATAGAAACCAACCAAAAATCAGAACATTGAAATGTCAGATGAAGAATTTCAAACATGGATTGTAAGGAAGCTCAATGAAATGCAAGATAAAATAGAGTCCCAACACAGAGAAACCACAAAAAGAATGCAGGAAATGAATGAAAGATTCACTAAAGAAATTGAAATATTAAAGAAAAATCAAACACAACTTCTGGAAATGAAAAATTCATTCAAGGAATTATAAAACACAGTGGAAAGCCTTAAGAATAGCTTAGATCAAGCAGAAGAAAGAATCTCAGAGCTTGAAAACAACACCTTTCAATTCAACAAGTCAATCACAGAGATAGAGCAGAGAAATAACAGAAAAGAGCAAAGCCTACAAGAAATATGGGATTATGTGAAGAGGCCTAACATAAGAATCATAGGCATCCTTGAGGGTGAAGAAGAAAATACACAAGGGTTGGATAATATATTTGAGGGAATAATTGAGGAAAATTTCCCTGGCCTTGCTAAAAATCTAAATATCCAGGTACAAGAAGCTGAAAGAACTCCTGGGAGATTCATCACAAAGAGGAAAACCCCATGACACATAGTCGTTAGACTGGCCAAAATAAACATGAAAGAGGCCCTCCTCCTATGAGCAATAAGGCAAAAGCACAGGTAACCTCAAAGAAAAACCCATCAGACTAACTGCAGACTTAGCAACAGAGACCTTACAAGCTAGAAGGACTGGGGCCCCATTCTCAGTCTTCTCTAATAGAATACTGCCCAGCCTAGAATTTTGTATCCTGCAAAACTAAGCTTCACATATGAGGGGGAAATAAAGTCTTTCTTAGATGAGCAAACACTGAGGGAGTTTGTCAAAACAAGACCTGCCCTACAGGAAGTACTCAGAACTGCATCACACATGGATCAGCACAATAAACACTCACCGGTGTAAAATTATCCAAAAGCCAAATTTCAAAGACAAGATACTGCAATGGCTCAAGAGATAAAACAAAGCAACAAAGTTCTACTCAATGGGATGAACAGAATCCACCCCACTTATCAATTCTTTCAACAAATGTGAATTGCTTGAACTGCTCACTGAAGAGACATAGGCTGGCCAAATGAATAAATATACACAAACCAAGTATCTGCTGTCTTCAGGAGACACATCTAACCCACAAGGACTCATTCAGACTCAAGGTGAAGGGCTGGAAAACAATATTCCAGGAAAATGGAAACCAAAAGAAAGCTGGAGTAGCAGTTCTCATATCAGATAACTTAGTCTTCAAATCAACAAAAGTAGTGAAAGACAAAGATGGTCACTATATAATGGGAAAGGGAACAATTCAACAAGAAGACATAACAATTCTAAATATTTGTGCACCCAAAACAGGTTCATCCAGATTCATAAAGCAAATCCTACTTGATCTAAACAAAATGATAAACAATAGCTCTGTAATGGCTGGGGACTTCAACACCCCCCTGACAGATCTTCCAAACAGAAAATAAACAAAGAGCAATGGACTTAAACAGAACTCTAGAACAGATGGGCCTAACAGACATTTACAGAACTTTCTACTCAAAAACTACTGAATATACATTCTTCTCATTAGCTTATGGGACATTCTCTAAGATTGACCACATCCTAGGCCACAGAACATGTCTCAACACATTTTAAAAAACAGTAATTATACCATGCATCTTCTCAGACCACAGTGGAATAAAATTAGAAATCAACTCCAACAGAAACACTCATCTCTACACAAAGTCATGGAAACTAAACAACCTACTGCTGAATGATTATTGGGTCAAGGAGGAAATTAAGATGGAAATCAAAAGATTATGTGAACTAAATGATAAAGTTATGAAATCTGTGGGACACAGCAAAAGCAGTCCTGAGAGGAAAATTCATGGCCTTAGATGCCTGCATCCAAAAGATAGAAAGATCACAAATCAACAATCTGATGAATTGACTCAAAGAACTGGAAAAAGAAGAGCAAACCAATTCCAAACACTGCAGAAGAAAAGAAATAACCAAGATCCGAGCAGAACTAAATGAAATCGATAACAAAAGAACTATACAAAAGATTAATGGAACAAAAAGCTGGCTCTTTGAAAAGATAAACAAAATTGACATACCTCTTGCTAGATTAATCAGAAGTAGAAGAGAAAGGACTCTAATACACTCAATCAGGAATGAAAAAGGAGAAATTACAACTGATACCACAGAAATACAAAATATCATATCTGAATATAACAAAAATCTCTATGCACATAAACTTGAAAACATGGAGGAAACGGACAAATTCTTAGAACACACAGCCTCCCTAGGCTCAATCGGGAAGAAATAGAACTCCTGAACAGACCAATATCAAGTACCAAAATTGAAGCAGCAATAAAAAAACCTTCCTAAAAAAAAAGTCCCAGACCAGATGGTTTCACACCTGAATTCTACCAGACCTACAAAGAAGAAATGGTGGCTATGCTGCAGAAATTATTCCACAACATCAAGAAGGAAGGAATCCTCCCCAACATGTTTTACAAAGCCAACGTCACCCTGATACCAAAACCAGGAAAGGAGTTAAAAAAAGGAAACTACAGGCCAATATCCCTTATGAATATAGATGCAAAAATTCTCAATAAAATCCTAGCAAATTGAACTCAGCTGCTCATCAAAAAAATAATCCATTATGACCGAGTGGGCCTCATCCCAGAGATGCAGGGATGGTTCAACATACACAAATCTATAAATGTAATTCTCCACATAAACAGAAGTAAAAACAAAGACCATATGATCCTCTCAATAGATGCAGAAAAAGCATTTGACAAAATTCAGCACACTTTTATGATAAGAACACTTAACAAAATAGGCATAGACAGGACTTAACTCAAAATGATAAAAGCCATATACAACAAACCCACAGCCAACATCATACTGAACGGGGAAAAATTGAAAGCATTTCTGCTTAGAACTGGAACCACACAAGGTTGTCCTCTATCATCACTCCTATTCAACATAATAGTAGGAGTCCTAGCCAGAGCAATCAGACAACAGAAGGAAATTAAAGGCATCAAAATGGGGGCAAAAGAGGTCAAACTATCACTCTTTGCTGACGATATGATCTTATATCTAGAAAACCCCAAAGATTCTGCCAAGAGACTACTGGAATTGATATATAAGTTCAGCAAAGTCTCAGGTTACAAAATCAATGTATGCAAATCAGTAGCATTCATGTAGGCCAACAACCGTCAAACTGAGAACCAAATCAGAGACTCCATATCTTTCACAATAGCAACAAAGAAAATAAAATACCTAGGAATATATTTAATGAAAGAGGTTAAAGACCTCTACTGGGAGAACTATGAAACACTAAGGAGGGAAATAGCAAAGGATGTAAACAGATGGAAAACCACACCGTGCTCATGGACTGGCAGAATCAACATTGTTAAAATGTCTATACTACCCGAAGTGATCTACACATTTAATGCAATCCTTATTAAAATACCAAAATCATTTCTCTCAAATCAAGAAAAAATAATTCTATGCTTCGTATGGAACCTGAGAAAGCAACCTTAAGCAAAAAGAAAAAATTGGAAGGCATCAATTTACCAGACTTCGAGTTATGCCACAAGGCTATAATAACCAAAACAGCATGGTACTGGCACAAGAGCAGAGACATAGACCAATGGAACAGGACTGAGAACCCAGATATAAAACCATCCTCATATAGCCATCTGATCTTTGCAAAGCAGACAAAAACATACAGTGGGGAAAAGAGTCCCTATTCAATAAATGGTGCTGGGAAAGTTGGATAGTCACATGGAGAAGACTGAAACAGGATCTGCACCCTTCACCTCTCACAAAAATCAACTCACAATGGATAACAGACTTACACCTAAGGCGTGCAACCATAAGAATTCTGGAAGAAAACATTGGGAAAACTCTTATAGACATTGGCCTAGGCAAAGAATTTATGAAGAAGACCCCAAAAGTAATCACAGCATCAACAAAAATAAATAAATGGGACCCAATCAAATTAAAAGGCTTCTGCACAGCCAAAGAAACTATCACTACAGTGAACAGACAACCTACAGAATGGGAGAAAATATTTGCATGCTATACATCTGATCAAGGCCTGATAACTAGGATCTATATAGAACTCAGGAAAATCAAGAAAAAAATCAATCAACCCCATTAAAAAGTGGGCAAAGGATGTGAACAGAAACTTTTCAAAAGAAGATAGACTAATGGCCAAGAAACATATGAAAAAGTGCTCAACGTCTCTAATCATCAGGGAAATGCAAATCAAAACCATAATGAGATATCACTTAACTCCAGTGAGAATGGCTTTTATCAAAAAGTTCCAAAACAACAAATGTTGGCGGGGATGCAGAGAGATAGGAACATTCATACATTGCTGATGGGAATGCAAATTAGTACAACTTCTATGGAAAGTAATATGGAGATACCTCAAAGAACTAAAAGTAGAACTACCATTTGATCCAGCAATCCCACTACTGTGCATCTACCAAAGGAAAAAAAGACATTCTATAATAAAGACATCTGCACTTGAATGTTTATAGCAGCAGAATTCATAATTGCAATGATGTGGAAACAACTCAAGTGCCCATCAATACATGAGTGGATTAATAAAATGTGGTATATGTATACCATGGAGTACTACTCAGCCACAAAAAACAATGGTGAATTACTGCCTCTTGTATTATCCTGGATGGAGCTGGAGCCCATTCTCCTAAGTGAAGTATCACAAGAATGGAAAAACAAGCACCACCTATACTCACCACCAAATTGGTACTAATTGACCGACACTTATGTGCACACATGGAAGTAACATTCATCGGGTGTTGGGCAGGTGAGGGAGGGTAGGGAATGGGTATACTCATACCTAATGGTGAGGTGCGCACTGTCTGCGGGAGGGGCATGCTTGTAGCTCTGACTCAGGCTGTGTAAAGGCAGTGTATGTAACCTAAATGTTTGTACCCCCATAATATTCTAATATAAAAAAAGAAGTATAAAAGCAAATAACTTTGGATGCCTGCAGAGTTAAAATATGATGTGCTAATGTGTAGCATCCATACTATTGTACAGATATACTTTCCTGTCCTATGGATTGTTCTCACTTCTCCCACTGCTTTCTGCAGATTCAATGGAATTGTGCATACACCTAGTAAAGCAAATGAAATAAAAAAAGAAGAAAGAAAGAAAGGGCATCCAAATTGGAAAGGAAGAAGTCAAATTATCCTTCTTTACAGATGACATGATCTTGTATCTTGAGAAACATCAGGACTCCACAAAAAAAACTATTAGAACTCATAAATTCAGTAAAGTTGCAGGATATAAAATGTACATACAAAAATCAAAGGCATTTCTATATGCCAATAGTAAACAATCTGTAAAAGAAACCAAGAAAGTAATCCCATTTACAATAGCTACAAGTAAAATATACTATGTAGGAGTAAACTTAACCAAAGAAATGAATGACCTTTATATTGAAAACTATAAAATACTGATGAAAGAAGTTGAAGAAGACATAAAAAAATGGAAAGATATTCCATGCTCATGGATTGGAAGAATCAATACCATTAAAATGTCCATACTACCCAAAGCAATCTACAGATTCAATGTAATCCCAATCAAAATACCAATGACATTCTTCACAGAAATAGAAAAAATAATGCTAAAATTTATAGGAACAACAAAAGACTCAGAGTCACCAAAGCTATCTTGAGCAAAAAGAACAAAACTGGAGGAATCACATTACCTGATTTCAAATTATGCTACAGAGCTGTAGTAACCAAAACAGAATGACACTGGCATAAAAATATATGCATAGACTAATGTAACAGAATAGAGAACCCAAAAATAAACCCATACATCTACAGTGAACTTCAACAAAGTTGTCATGAATATACAGTGGGGAAAGGACAGTATCTTCAATAAATGGTGCTGGGAAAACTTGACATCCATATGCAAAAGAATGAAACTAGACCCTTATCTCTCACCATAACAAAAACCAAATCAAAATGGATTAAAGACTTAAATCTGAGACCTGAAACTATGAAACTATTAAAAGAGAATATTGGAGAAATGCTTCAGAACATTGGTCTTGGTTCTGGGCAATGATTTCTTGAGTAACACCCCCAAACCACAGGCAACCCAAGCGGAATTAGACAAACGGGATCACATCAAGCTAAAAAGCTTCTCCACAGCAAAGGAAACAACCCACAAAGTGAAGAGACAACCCACAGATGGGAGAAAATATTTGCAAACTACCTATCTTACGATGTACTAATACCCAGAATACATAAGGAGCTCCAGCAACTCAGGAAACATTCAAATAATCCAATTTAAAAATGGGCAAAGGATCTCAATAGACTTTCCTCAAAAAAGGACATACAAATGGCCAACAAGTATATGAAAAAATTGTCAACATCACTAGTCATCAAAGATAGCAAATTAAAACTACAATGAAATATGATCTCACCCCAGCTAAAATGGCTTTTATCAAACAACAGGCAGTAATGAATGCTGGAAATGATGTAGAGAAAGCGGAACCCTCTTACACTGTTGGTAGGAATGTACACTATGCAACCACTATGCAGAACTGTAAGGAGGTTCCTCAAAAACCTAAAAATAGAACTACAACATGACCCAGCAATCCCACTGCTGGGTTTACATCCAAAGGTGAGGAAACCAGTATATCAAAAAGATATCTGTACTCCCATGTTTATTGCAGCACTATTCACAATAGCCAAGATTTGGAATCAACCTAAGTGTCCATCAGTAGATGAATGGATAAAGAAATTGTGGTATGTATACACAATGGAGTATTATGCAGCCATAAAAAAGAATGAAATCCTGCCATTTGCAACGACATGGATGGAACTGGAGGACATTATGTTAAGTGAAACAAGCCAAGCACAGAAAGATAAATATCACATGTTCTCACTCATATGTGGGAGCTATATATTAAAAACAATTGATCTTCTGGAGACAGAGAGTAGAATGATGGTTACCAGAGGGGAAAGGTAGCAGAAAGGGGGAGATAAAATGGGGATGGTTAATAGGTGCAAAAGTATAGTTAGGTAGAATAAACAATATTTGATGGCACAACAAAGTGACTATAATCAACACTAAGTTAGGGTATGCTTTAAAATAACTAAAAGAGTGGAATTGGAATGTTCCTAACACAAGGAAATGATAAATGCCTGAGGTGATGGACACCCCAACTACCCTGATCTGATTAATTCACATTGTATGCCTATATCAAAACATCACATGTACCCTATAAGATATACAACTACTATGTACTCATAATAATTAAAAATTTAAAAAATAAAAATAATAAATAAATAAATTTAATATTAATAGCAATCTCATTACCCTGGAGAGAAATTTATAGATTAGATTGTCACATTTCAAAATAATTCCCTAGTAAGCACAATGATTCTTTAGAAATTGAAACTAACCATAAATTAAACAATTTCAAAAACAAAACTATAAAAAGCATTTACATTCTGTTCACTGCACAGATACTGCATTTAATGTGGCATGTGGGCACATTTAAGTGAGTTTGATGTAATGTGAGACAGGATTTCCAAAAGTAAGTGCTGGAGACTAACAATGTCTAAAATGCCTCTACTTTACCGTTCCTTTCCCCACAGGCACATGCCCAAACACTCTGCTGGCCAGTAAAAAAGCATTACTGATTTCTGTGCCATTCCTCTTGACTCACATTTTGGATTCCAGGGACTCTTAGCTCCAGCTTTCTCTTCCAGGTTTTGATCAGTAATTCTTCATCTGGCGTCTCTCACACACTGAGGTTTGTGCTTTCATATAAGGAATAAGAAAAAATGTGAACAGATAAACCACTAGGAAATGAGCTCATTTTCATGCAAATGTCTTCATGAAGAGAAAAATTCTTTTGTCAGGAAAAAAGAGGCTGGGCGCTGTGGCTCACATCTGTAATCCCAGCACTTTGGGAGGCCAGGGCAGGAGGATCACTTGAGGCCAGGAGTTTGAACAGGCCTGGGTGACATAGTGAGACCCTGTCACTACAAAAAATTTTTAAAAATTAGCCGGGTATGGTGGTGCATACCTGCAGTCCTAGCTACTGGGGAGGCTGAGGCTGGAAGATCTATTGAGCCCAGAAATTTGAGGTTACAATGAGCTATGATCATGTTACTGCACTCCAGCCTGGGCATCATAGTGAGATCCTCTCTCTTAATTAAAAATAAAAGCAGGGGACATTTTATGAATGACTAAAGTGAAATTAGGTATGGTTAGAATATCATTCTTCCTTGAGGTAAAACTGTAGCTATTTTAGCATTTTAAATTTGGCCAATCGTAAGGATAGAAAGCTGAGAGAGACTTTGGAGACAGTAAGACCTAGATTTGGATCCTTCATCTTTCATTTACTGGTTGTGAGATCTAGAACAAGATGCCTAAGTCTTTGAACCTCAGTTCTATCCATAAAAAGAATGAGATAACAAATTATACGTATATAATAATATAATAAGGAAAACCAAGAATATGTCTAACAATAGTAGGCAATCAAAAATTTTTTCTACCTTAATATTCCAGAATATCAATGTAAAATGACATCAGTAATGATGCCATTGGACCATTCAAGAAATATTGCTCGATCCCTAGTAAGTAAGCAGATTTATTCTCTGTTATAAAAATCAGCAGCAGATGTAGATCACACACTACTGGTAGACTACATATATACCCCCTCTACTTCCTCCCACTCTCTAACCCTTTATGCTACCTAATGAAATACTTCCAAATAGCTCCTTGTGCAAATTGAGAACAACAGACTTGAGAGCAAGGCAATCACTGCAGTACATCTGATAAGAAATAAGAAATAGTCCCTCAATTTTGCTAATAATAGAATAATATCAGTGGTCATTCCTTCCTCTCTGGTGTATCATTTAATCTACAGACTGCCTTATGTCAGAGAAATATTGTGAAGAATTAAAGATCTGATAGAAACTCATAACCTGATTGTAGGCACCCGGAGCCTACTGAATTAATGAATCAATAAATAAAAGAAAAAAACTAAAGGACAGACCAAGTTATCCTCAGCTGTAGAATTAAGAAAATGCCACTTGAGTGAGGTCAAGAAACATGTTAATAGTTGAGAGATGTTTACATATGCCAGATGTGGTTTTGTTTCTCTCTCAACTTGCATTTCTTTCTAGTCTTTACTTTCCTTCACACATCAACTCTATGAAGCTGTACTGTACCTATAATGGAGGGCACCCATCTAGTGATACAAATTTTCCAATGGGGTGTGGTGAGGAAGATAGATTCTGATTCTTTATACACCTATTCCATGCCCTTGCAAAGTTATGTTGAAAAGAGCTGAAGTCAGAGATAACTGGTGCTTGATTTAGATAAGTCACTTTCTAAAGCAGTCTAAAAATGGACCACGTGGAAGAGAAAGTTATTTGCTTGTTTATTTGTTTGTGTTTTTATTTTCACTTCTGCAACTAAGAACTATATACTTCCTACTAGAGGAGGAAGGAATCAGATAAAGTTTTGAAGGTATCTTTATTGCCAAAATGATTTGTGAAATGATCTCTGGCATATCCTCAATCAATGCATTAGAATCTACAAAAAGATCTTGAATATAAAATAAAATTTATCTTAACCATTATTAAGTGAACAGTTCAGTAGTATTAAGTATATTTGTATTGTTGTGAAACAGATGTCAAAACGTTTCCATCTTGCAAATCTGAAACCCTATACCCACTAAATAATGCAATACACCTTTTCCCTTTCTCCCTTTCCCCAGTCCCTGGTAACTACAATTCTACTTTTTCTGTGAATTTGACTACTTTATATATCTCATTCATGTAAGTGGAATCATTTGTCTTTTTGTGACTGGGTTATTTCACTTAACATAACATTTTCAAAATGTATCGATGATGTACCATGTGACAGGATTTCCTTCCTTTTTAAGGCTAAATAATATCTCAATGTATGTATATGCCACATTTTGGTCATCCCCCCATCTGTTCATGGAAATTTGGGTTGCTTCCACCTCTAGGCTATTGTGAATAATGCTGCTATAAACATGGGCGTGCAAATATCTCCTCAAGACGCTGCCTTCAATTCTTTTGTATATATGCCAAGAAGTAGGATTACCAGATCATACGGTAGTTCTACTTGGAATTATTTTTACAAAACTCCATACTGTTTTCTAGAGGGGTTGCACCATTTTATAATCCTACTGATAGTATATAAGGATCCCAGTTTCTCCACATCCTCTCTAACATTTGTTCTTTTCTGTTTTTTTTATAGTAGTCATCTTAATAGGTGTGAGTTAACATCTCACTGTTGTTTTGATTTGTATTTCTTGGATGATTAGTGATGTTGAACATCTTTCCATATGTTTGTTGGTCGTTTGTACATCTTCTCTGGAGAAATGTCTGTTCAAGTCATTTGCCCAATTTTTACCAGGCTATTTGACATTTTGTTGAATTGTAGCACTTTTTTACATATTGTGAATAATAACTCCTTAACAGATATATAACTTACAAATATGTTCTCCCATTTTGTAGGTTGCTTTTTTATTCTGTTGATTGTGTCCTTTGATGCACAAAAGTTTTAAACTTTGATATAGTACCATTTGTCTATTTTTGCTTTTGTTGTCTGTGCTTTTTGCATTATATCCATGAAATCATTGCCAACTTCAATGTCATGAAGTTTTTTCCCTGTTTTTTTCTTAGAGTTTTATAGTTTGGGGTCTTATGCTTAGGCCCTTAATCCATTTTTAGTTAATTTTCGTATGTGGTGTAAAAGAAGGGTCCAACTTCATTCTTTTGCATGTGGATATACCAACACCATTTGTTGAGGAAACTGTTCTTTTCCCATTAAGTGGTCTTGGCACTCTTATTGAAGATCATTAACTATATACACAAGGATTTCTTTCTGGGTTCTCTATTCTATTTCACTGGTCTAGTTATTGGTCTATTTTTAATCCCAATGCCACACTGTTTTGATTACTGTGAATTTGTAATACATTTTGAAATAAGGAAGTGTGAGTTCTCCAACTTTGTTCTTTTTCAAACTTATTTTGGCTATTTAAGGTCCCTTTAGATTCCATATGAATTTTAGGATGAAGTTTTCTATTTCTGCAAGAAAGTGCCATTGGGATTTTGATAGAGATTGAGTTGAATTCTGTAGACTGCTTTGGGTAGTGTGGACATCTTAACAATATTAAGTCTTCTAATCCATGAATATGAGATATCTTGTCATATATTTCTGCCTTATTTAATTTCTTTTAGCAATGTGTTATAATTTTCAATATACAAGTCTTTCACCTCCTTGGTTACATTTATTCCCAGGTATTTTGTCCTTTTTGATGCTATTGTAAAGAGAATTGTTTTCTTAATGTCTTTTTTGAATTGTTCATTGTCACATATGATAGATTTTTAAATAATTTGTCATTAACTGCCCTCCTCTTGGCCAGGCTTCCCCTTTTTATGGTAGATCTACATGAATAAGATGTCTGGGGATGTGCTTACTCTGCTGTGCACCCACTTTACGGTCAGCATCCTCCCTGCACCCAGCCATGGTGACTTCAATACTTCAGAAGATGAAAACAACCCCTCCTCACAAAATATTTAGGAACCCCTCATCCAGTAACAAAGTCAATATAAGAAACTAATTTTAGTGACTATAACCAAAGTAAACCTAACCTCCATTTTTAAAATTAGTTTTTGAGTGTCAATGTCTCTAGCTGGACAATTCTCTTAAATCTCTTATAAACTATAGGAGATCCAAAACTATAGTTTTGTATACCACCACTACCCCTTACCATCCAAGAATCTTTCTGCTTTTATCTCTGAAGAAGGATAAGAAGATGATTATGTCTCTGAGAGGGTGGGGAGCTCTAATTAATTCCTGAGAAGACTGTCATTATCTGTGAAGTTCAGACATGAGGCTTGGCGGAGGAGAGACTCAAGCAGCAGGGTGAGGTTGTATGAGAAGAATTAAGTGTACTGCAGGCCTGACCCTCCTGGGACTCTCCACAGATGGCATCATTACCCAAGGGAGCTCAGCTGATAGTTTGGCAGAGCTATAACAATCTCTTTTGGGAGTTTTCTGAGAGATAGGTGAATGGTAGAACTGTTGGGAAGCCTGATAAACAGTCCTCAAATCACTGGTGTGATGTCAGGGAGGGGGCTCCAGTTCCCAGGAAGAGGGAGTTACCAAGTGCTTAGGAAGAACAGAGGAGTTCCAGCCAAGGGGACAGAGTTCCAGTCAGTAAGTAGACAGGTTGGAGTGCAAAAGCAGGAAACTAAGGCAGCAGTCCCCTCCTATGGGCTTTGCAGATACAGTTAGAGAAAGGGAACATTGAATATACTAAAGCTCAGAACTAAGGCTCACCCCAGACACAGCAGACCTAAAGCAGAGAATTCTTGGTCTGGTGGCAAGATGAGAAACGTTTAATAGCTATCATGGAATGAGCCCCAAACTTCAAAATAGATACTAGTAATAAATGTACTGTCCAGAGCTACCTGAAAGTACTCACTGAATATTATCCTTGCAAGATACAATGCCTTCCATCCAAAATAACTAAAAATCCCCATGCAAATCTAAAAAATTAAAAGTGTTTCTCAATGAGGGGGTATGCTATTGGCATTTTGGCTGGGACAATTCTTTATAATTCATAACTATTCTTTATGTCACAAAATGTCTACCATCCCTAGCCTTAGGAACTAAACACCAGTGGCAGTAGCCCAACATCCCTCACAACAAAAGATACTCCCACATGTTTCCTCCCATAACATATAGTACAAACCTTGGTTTAGAACTGCTGCTAGGCAGTTCAACAGGTTAAGGTTAATGTAGACATTCATAAGGTCAATAGTATGTCTGGTCTCTTCAGTTTGTTCAACTGTTCCCTCCTTCATTGGCCTTTGTTCTCAGGTTGACCCCATAGTAACAATGGCTGCAGCCATTCCAGACATCACATTTCTACTACATTGTCCACAAGTAAACAGCATCTTTGCCCTAGCATTTCCATCCAAAATCCTAAGATTTGTTGTGATTGGACTGCCTTGGTCACATCCCATGACTGAAACAAGTATCCAGAGGAATGCAATGCTTTTATTGGCCTAGCCTTGATCATATGCTCCTCTGGTAGAGTGAGGGATGGAGTTGGTTTCCCCAGATTAAAGTGTAACCCCCAAATAAAAATTAAAGACTATTGTGAAGGGGACAAGTTGGGAAATGGACACTGAGAATACAACTAACAAATGTACACCATGAGAGTGCTACTCAAAATGCCAGTCCATGAATTATTTGTTCCCTACCAACAAAAAGATTAAAAAAGCTTGCACCAGAATGTATATCAACTGTGTGACTGGGTAGACTGTTTAGTTCAGGTGATATTTATTAATAAGACTATTTCAATGAAATTGGCATCATATGCCTCCTGATATGATGCACTGAGAAAAAAAGCACACCACTTTTGTGACATTCCTAACGAAAATGTATACATAACCTAAATCTAGAAATCTAGTCATGACAAAAAGATTAGACAAATCCAAATTGAAGAGCATTCTACAAAATAACTGTTCTCTACTCTTCAAAAATATCCATGTTGTAAAAGACAAAAACCTTTTGCCACAAAAGATATTACTGAGAAATTTGGAAAACTTTGCAGAAGGTCTGTAGATTAGATGACAGTGTTTTGTCAATGTCAATTTTTTTGTTAACTGCACTGTGATTTTGTGAAAGAATATCTTTGTTCTAGAAAGTATATTTTAAAGTACTTAAGTATAAATAGGCATCATTTTTAGAGATTCCTCTCGAATGATTCAGATATATATGTGTGTGTTCACTAATATGTCAAGAGAGAGAGGGAAACAAATGTGGTAAAATATTAAACTTGAAAAATCTTAGTTAAGGGTATGTAAGAATTTTTTACACTAGTCTTACAACTTTTCTGTAAGGCTGAGAGTATGTTTATTTAAAATTAAAGTAAAATAAAATATAATTTCAGAATCCACACAAAGCAGCAATAATGAGGAAAACCTCCTATTCAAATATTCGATCAATTGGTTTAAAATCATATGCTACTTTTCAGCTACTGCCACAAAGTCTTATTCTTATTTCTGAAATATATCATTTGATATATTATAAATGTGTACATGTATGAAGAAAATCAACTATTTGGAATATAAATGCTTTTTTAAATATGAAGCCAGAAAAACAGATACATAGGCACAGTTCTAGAGTGTGAAAAGTGAAAATTTTGTACCATTTCGTGAAATCTTGGATTTTAAAAATTCCTGTCTGTACTTCCAGGAATCCTCCTGAAAGCTTTTTGGTGAATATGCTGACACCTTTAAGTAACTAATCCAGAAAAAAAAAATGAAGGTAAATTTGCCCAGGGCCCTACAGGTGTCCAGGAGTCTCACCCACAGCAATATTTCCATGGAGGTCCCTCCAATCTGTGGTCTACACTGATAACTACAGAGATGACCACGGTACTTGACTTACGATGACTGCCACTTCCGTGCCAGGCTTAGAGGTAACTAAATCTTTGCCAACCTTGAAAATCCAATGCCTGGGGGCCGCTACCTTGGGTGCACCGGCTGTCATTCTTCTTGTGATCTCGCCAGTCCTACCTTCTCCCCCTTCCCAAGGTGCTAACATTGAATGGAGCTCAGTTCCCCCTTACTCACCTCTGCCCCTCCAGCTCACTCCCTGTTGCTCTTTCAGTGTGCTTTCTCTCTCTTTCTCACTATGTGACCCTTTCTACCCTTTCATTATCACTTAACTTCCCTCCAGAGGTGCCTGGTGCCTACCTTTAGAAAACAAAAGCCAGGAAAGTCTTAGGGTAAGTGGCTTCTATTTTCAGACCTATTACAAACCTTCCCTGAGGCAAGGGCAGTCTCTATCTGTCCCTAGGCTTGAAATGGGGGAAATGCAAAGTATAGGGAAAACAAACTCAGTACGTTATCATTTCATGTTCACTACTGAGAACTTCTTTTGTTGAGAAGAACAAAGAACATTTGTTTAGTAATTTTCCTGATACGGTGTCCTAACTTGGTAACTATCTTAGCTACTTTTAATTAGCACTGAAATAAAATGGTGCCAGCTACTGTTTTAAGTGTGTTAGTGCACCTTGGTGGACAGTTTCCCTAATGACTTTTAAGCACAAGCACTAGCATTTCTCTGCCTGAGGCCGTTCTATGGATGTAGAAGCAAGCTTGACGGCAATGCCAGGCTGGCCCCAAGGGCTGAGAAGTACCCTCCCCCAGAAGGAGCCCCAGTCGGCCAAGGACCACGTTTTCCTGTTAGAGGGCAATTCCCAGATGTGTTCTCTGTGCTGCCAATACAGTAGGTACTAGCAAATGTAGCTATTGAGCACTTGAAAAATAGCTGGTCCAAATAAATACACACTCTACATGTAAAATACACACTAAACTTCAAAGACTTAGTGTGAAAAAAGTAAACTATCTCATTAATATTTTTTATTGATTATGTGTTGAAATTATAACATTTTGGACATACTATGTTGACTAAAATATACTATCAAAATTAATTGTACTTAATTTTTTAACTTTACTTACTAGATATTTAAAATTACATGTGTGGCTTGCATTACATTTCTGTTGGACAATACTGTATGCAGTTCATTCAAGGGTCTCCAGCAGAAATGAGCTGCAATTGCCCACAGTAACAACCCAATCATTAACATACGCTTTTTTGAGTTTCCTCCCTTCCTTGTCTCAATACCCCACTCTCTCACTGTGCTTTTGGGGATCATATGCCTACTTGCACCCATATCTTTGTCTCACTGTTTGATTTTGGAGAAACTTAAGTTAATACAGTGATCATCATTTCTGATAGTAGGAATTGAAGTGGAAGAGTAAAGAATGATGTTTCTTGCTCCCAGGCAAGGAAAGAAACAGTTGGAAGCTTCGCCCCAGCCTAAAGAATCTACAAGGTAATGTGAAATAATCTCTGAGTTTAAGACACAAACTGAATAGGGAAGACCCACAAGTCTCTTCAGATGATTTTAATTTTGATTTTTTTCTCAGTAAACTTGAGACATATCCCCCGCAAAATTTAAAGATAGGTACGTGAAAGATGCATTGCCTCAATATATGAATGTCTGTAAATGATGTTTTTTGCCTTTGTTCAATAATACAACTTGAACAGATATAAATTTGGGGCATCATAACATTTCTTTTCAAAAGTCTTATGAGCTGACTTCATTGTCTTCTGTCCTTTAGTCCTATAGAGAAGAGGCAGCTTTGACTTTTGTTCTTTGTAGGTAACTTGATTTTCTATTCTGTACTTGTAGGATTTTTCTCCTTATCCTATTGTGGTATCATAGGTAGATATTTGGTCTTTGTCCTAAAACCTTTGGAATCTCTAGAGCAAAGAGTGTGTCTTTTGTATGCTAATGAGATGATGGGGGTATATTAACTACTGGGTCTGGCTGGTGTCCAGAAAGACCAAACTTGGATTAGATGCTTGGAACTTTCAGCACTATCCTACAACCTCTAGGGAGGGGAGAGGGGCTGGAGATTGAGTTAATCCCCAATGGCCAGCAATTTAATTAATCATGCCTACATAATGAAACCTCTATAAAAACCTCTGAACAATAGGTTCAAAGAGCTTCCAAGTTGGTGAGACACATCGAGGTGCTGGGAGGGTAGTACACCAAGAAAGGGCATGGAAGCTCTACACCACCTCCACCCCTCCATACATTGCCTTATGCAACTCTTTTATTTGGTTGTTCCAGAGTTGTGTGTAGTCTTTGCAATAAGCTGGTAATAGTAAAGCACTTTCCTGAGTTCTGTGCGTAGTTCTAGTGAATTATCAAACTTGGAGGAGGGGAGTAGTCATGAGCCCTGAGGGAATAGAAAAACAAGGCAGAAGAACCTGAACCCCTGAGTGACCTCCTGGAGCAGAGCCACCCCACCAGCCTGGACCAGTCAAACTTTACTGTGAAAGAGCAGTAAACTATCTGATTTAAGCCACTGTGTTTTTTTAGATCTCTTTGTTACAATTGCTTAGCCTATACCCTACCTAATACAAAGAAGGAACTTATTATAAGGAAACATGGAAGGACATATAGAATTAAAAGTACATTCCAAGAAAATGTTCAAGTTTACTTCAGGTCAAACAATAACTTCCACCTCACAGAATTCATGGACTGGTAGAACTAAGGAGTAGTTTTCCTAGTCTAGTTGATATATTAAAGAAAGTGAAGGTGTTTACTCAGGAGCACAGGCTATTATAAAAAGACATGATAACTGATAGCTGTCTTCAGATACCAGTTGAGCTACAGTTTATAAAAGGAGACTTGGACTTCATATAGAATAAAAGTTATTGGGATGTGGATTTTGATTCACTATCTTCCCCACCTTTCTCTGCCCTAGACACACTAATTCAGAAATTGTGATACAGAATATAAAGAGAGTTTGTTGGATGGAGTTTGGTGTAGATAAATTCAGATTAAAATTTGTGTCTTTGTTCTAGGGGTGGCAGAAAATTTATATTTGGGGAAAGACAGTTCTTTGGTAAAAACACATTTTTCTGGGCCTTCGGATTATGCAAAGCAAAGGAGAAACTGGGAATAGAGATGCTTGAGACGTAAAGAAATTTGCTCTATTTTCCTTGTGAGTAAGTGTTATCTCCGTAGAAATTATGATGACATTGACTGGTTTGGGGGGGACCCTGAACACTGGAGGACAGGGTTGAGGGGGAAATGGATCAAGCCCTGGATCATGGCTGCAAAGCAGAGGAAAGGACAGAGATGGCTTGCTGAGGAACCTCTTCGAAAGGACATGACTAATGAACTCTAGGAGAAAAGGCACCTGATACTTTGTTTTAGGCTTTCTTTTTCTAAATTATAGTCTCCTATATGCTTATCTATGCATGTATCATATCATACATGCTTCAGTAAGGTTTTATAAAATGCTATAGCTGTGCTTCAGGCAGTTAAGGGTTAAGAGCCATAACAATCTTTGGGGCATAACTAAAGTGGGAAGCAAACAGCAACCAGGTGAAGTGTTTTTGTTTTTGTTTTTGTTTTAATTAATTAATTTATTTTTTAAATTTCAGAATATCATGGGGGTACAACACTTTGGCCATACACATTGCCCCTGTTCTGCCCGTGTCAGAGCCACAATCGTGGTCATCCCCCAAACTGTGCTCCCCACATCCATTCAGTGAGAGTTTTTCCCATCCCTTCCACCCCGCTCCCGCCCGCCCGCCCTCAGATGAATGTTATTGCCCTGTGTGATGTAAGTGTTCATCAGTTAGTACCAGTTTGATGGTGAGTACCAGTGGTGCTTGTTTTTCCAATCCTGTGACACTCAGCTGAAGTGTTTTTGACAATGAGTGATGAGTGGAAAAGCCTGAAACAGTCATTTTGTAGAGAAAAGTAAGCAACAAACAGAGAAAAATAATATGTTCACGTTTATTGAGCCAGACACTTTTAAACCAACATGTTCTAAGTATTTTCACAGATTATCTCATTTTGTTCTCACAATAACCATATAATCTAATTAATATTATTATTCCTGCTTTATAGGTGGGGAAACTGAGGTATAAAGATGCTAAGTAGCTTGATCAAGATCAAATAGTAAGTGACAGAGTCAAGGTACAAATTCTGGCAACTTTGCCTCCAGGCCAGTAATCTTAACCATATAATATCCTGTCTTTCAAGACAGGTTTGTGGAACAAGCACATATTCCATGTAGGTTTCAGAAATCAAGGGGGAAACCTGATAAAAGATACTGTATGTCAACTCAGGTCCTTCACATCCCAAAAGCTCTTGACTAGATAGAAAATTTGAAAGGAGAGAACAATTTCCTAAACCTCAAGGTGCCTCTTACTGTGACCTGTGCTTGGTAATAATTCCTATTTACAGATCAAAAACACAAATATGAAAAATGTACTTTATTTCTTTTTAATCCCCAAATGTCCAAATATATTCAACACTGACTTTTAGTTCAGCATTTTTCCTAGCACAGCTTTGTTTATATGATAGAATATTTGTAGTATTCTCATATAGGATTAACTAATTTGCTGACTACAGATATATGACTTTGAAAATACTACCAAGCAATATTAAATTTGAACTCATTCTAAACCTAAACCAGGCAGCAAAATCCCCTTTATTGCTTTTACAGGGCACTTTCATTCTGACTTAATCCAAGGATTACAGAATACACGCTGCAGGATCGAATGAGACCGTAGAGATCTTCCCTCTTCATGATATAGTCTGGCCATTTTCCTTCCCTGGATTGCTTATTCAAATGTCCATAATTGTCACCAAATTGCTCAAAAGAAAGAGAAAACAAAGACCTTTTTAATACGTTATATATGATTTAAGCAGGAGAAAGCATTCACCCACTCTTTCTTCCTGGGACATGTTCTTCTTCTACTGTTTCCCCAAATATTTAGTCTCTTCCCCAAACTTTTTGTTTCCATAACGATCTATGATTTTGGAAACCAAATCAGGAAGACAAAACCAGCTGGCCTTCGGCTTCTCGTTCTGCCATCTCTCTCTTCTGAGCAATGAGCAAAAGAAACCGAATGCTTGCATGGGAGAAGGGAAAGGAAACCCCTAGAAGGAAAAAATGGTAAATATTTTTAAAATGTTCTGTGTAAGGCACCATGCTCAGCATTTTACATAATCTTAATTCATCCCTAACTCTAATATCATTTATTATATTGTTTAATGTTGTAAGTGCTATTATTTATCCTCATTTTAAAGTTAAGGAAACTGAAGTTTGGCAGGTTGTGTTACCTAGATGTTGCGATATAGTAGCCTCTGAAATGACCTCCTGATACAATTGTCCCTGGGTATCCATGGGGGATTGCTTCCAGGACTCCTTGTGAATACCAAAATCCACGGATGCTCAAGTCCCTTATATGACCTACATATTTGCATATAACCTACGTACATCCTCCCTTACAACTTAAATCATCTCTAGATTTCTTATAACACCTAACACAATGTAAATGATATGTAAATAGTTGTTATCCTGTATTGTTTTTTAATTTGTATTTTTTTATTGTTGTGTTGTTATATTCTATTGTTTTGGGTGTTTTTCCCCCCCGAATATTTTCTATCTGCAGTTGGTTGAATCTGTGGATGCAGAACCAGAGGATACAGAGGGCAGACTATATTCACACCCTTGGGTCATCCCTTCTCCCTGAACATGGGCTGACCCTCGTGACATGATTCTAACAGAATATGGCACAAATGATGAGATGTCACTTTTGAGATTAGTCTGTGTCCTCTCTCATCCTTTCTCACTTGTTCACTCTGATGGAAGCCAGTTGCTACGTTGTAAGCTGTCCTAGGGAGAGGTCCATATCAGTGGTAAGGAGCTGATGTCTCTGTGCGAGGACTTGAGGCCTGCCAACGACCACGTGAGTGAGCTTGGAAGCTGTCTGAGTCTGTTTGAGTTGCTAAAACAAAAATTTCATAAACTGGGTGGTATATGAACAACAAATATTTATTTCTCACATTTCTGGAAGCTGGGAAGTCCATGATCAAGGCACCAGCACATTTGGTGGCTAGTGAGTATCCTTTTCCTCATAGCTCCTTCTAGCTGCATCCTCACATGGTGAAAGGGGAAAACAAGGCCTTGGGCCTCTTTTATAAGAGCACTAACCCCATTCTCGAGGGCTTGGCCCTCATGACATAATCATCTCCCCAAATTAGGATTTCAACATATGAACTTTGGGGGGATGCAAACATTCAGACCACAGTAGAAGCAATCCTCTCCCAGTCAAGCTTCAAAGTGACTGAAGCTCTGGCCAACACCTTAATTGCAGCCTTGTGAGACGCCAAGGGCTAGAGGAGCTAGCTAAGCAGTATCTGAATTCCTGCCCCACAGAAACTGAGAGGTAATAAATATTGTTTTAATGTGTTATGCTGCAATAAATAACTAATACAGCTGATAAATTTAAACTTAGATGATCTGGCTTTGGACATCCTGTTTTAACCACCATGCTCTCCTGCTCCCTGTGACTTGAGATTGCTCCTCTTAGCTTCTTTCACAGAGGCCATTTGCAGCCAGGCCTAGTAGGCACCCTCTGCTTCCCAAGGGCCCGGGTGCTGCCAAGATTCTAGCACACAGTGTACTCCATAATCAACTCTTTCTCATGTACTAAAGAAAGATTCCTGTCTTCCTGCTTGCACCACAAGGTCATTATTGATAACTCCTATTGGAGTATAACTTAGAAATATCAATACTTGTTACCATTTCATTTATTTCCATTTCTCTACTTTCTCTTTTTTCACTGCTTTTATGCTCCTTTTTGTTCTTCTCTACCTGTAGACTCCATTTTCTTCTTCATCTCCACTTTCTCTCTCCTATAAACTGTTTTCTCTGATTCTGCTTTTCCTTACAGAAGAAGGCACTATTCACTTTCTGGAGATATTAGCATTTGTCTGAAAAGAATGGCTTTTTGGAAACAGTGTCAGAAAGAAAAACACAGGTGGGGGGTGGGAGTGGGGGTAGGGCAAAAGAACATTTTTTAGTGGGTTTGTGTTTTTGTTCCCATCCTCCTCCCATATCAAAATATCCCCTGTGGCAGTTAGAAGCTGTTGGCTATCCCAATTAAAGTGTTTTTGTAGAAACTGTCAGAAATAGTTCCAAGTGCACTTTTCAGTTATTACATGTGGGTTACATAAGCACTGGAGACTCATTAAAACATTCAACATATGATATGAATTAAGTGACACAACAGTGAGTCAAAGCTTTAACTTTTCAGTGTGACTAACATGATCATCTGAGATTTAGGCACCCTGCAAAAAAACATATCTTTGAAAAAACCAGTTAAAGAGTATCTTTTGTTCCTTCTAGGAATCTATATTCCTAGCTTTTAAAAATATGGCTATAACTATTTTGCATTTGGAGTAATTGTACTTTTAAATATAGCTGTAACAGGACCAGTCACATTATAAATTGGATATGGCAAGCAAAGGTAATTCTTTATTTGGTTTAAACAAATCTTATCTTCCTCAAGAGCTCCACCCACTAGGTTGTGTGGAGGGAAAAAAAGAAAACTGTTAAACCACTCTCCTAAACCCAAATGGATGGTATGATTTAAACAACACCTTTTCATATTTCTCATGATAATTTCAGGGGCAGGCAGGGCAGGACAGTTCTTCCTAGAGCTATGCAGACATTTAGCACCTCCTATCCTCTCCCTATCCCTACCTGTTTCCCCTACAAAATGCCAGCAGCAGCCTCTCCTGGTAGGGGTGTTAGGTCTGGTGGCAAGGAAGTGGCTAAGGGTGGAGAACGGGAACCAAATTGTAGCTAGGAACTGTTGCCTGGTGGGAACATGCATGGTAAAAAGTTCCTAGTAATCTTTAACTGACCTAGAGCTCATTACTGTCTAATTAGCATAACATGGGTGGAGCTTCATGAAGAATTCTGCGGAAGACACACAGGTAGTAAGGAAACTGTTATATAACTTACCCTGTTATGTAACCTGTTATGTAATCTGTTATATAACATCAACCTGTCAATCACCCCCAAAGGTGGGAAACGGCAACCAATCCTGCCAGGAGAAAGGCAGGACAAACTCGTGAGTTTATAAAAGACAATGTGTGCTCACACTTTTGGGTCTTTCTACACTCATGGAGACTGACCCTTTCCACTCTTTCTGGAATGTATTTTCACTTTGTGTAGCTTCCTTCTTTACTTTCATTCTTTCTTTTATGTTATACACTGTTTGTATAAAATTTCTCTGTGTTTGTGATTGCTCTGTCATCCGCTTGACTCAGTACCAGTACTCATTCTTGACACTGGGAACCGGAGACCAGGGAACATCCACACAGACGAACCTAACAGGGAGACAATGTCAACCTTAACTGCCCTTACACATTTCCAAACACCCCCTTGTGGGTTAGTACTGCCCCCCTCCCTAAACAAAAAAGCGTAAATAATGCTCAGGTATTGTGGTAAACCTCTTAGTGTGTCCAATCCATCCTTCCCCCACCTCCTCACCAAGGTGACATCTGAGCTTTATAGGACAAGGGATTAGTGAGGATCTTTAGATCAATGCAGTGTTCCTGGGTCCTCTGGTCTCCAAGGCAAAGGTCATTACTCAGCTGGCTGGCCTTCACAGTAATGTCAACAACTGGTGTCATTCATAAGCTGGTCTCCACATATAAAGTCAACCCTTGTTGACACAAGCTTAAATGAGAATTATTCTCAAATGTGACACTTCAAATATGGCCTTATTGCACAATTGATTTGTCCAATTACACCCTAGTAAAAAAGGAAGAAATATTCTTATTGATCCTGTGCAAAAATTATATTGCTGCGAAAGTAAGGAGACTCAGTAAAAACAGTTGTTTGTCAATTCTTAAGCATCAGTGAGAATCAGATCCCAAAGGCAAAGTCTACTACATTGAGGATTTGAAATAGCTTCAGAAGAAAAAAAAAGGAATCTCTCATACATCCACAAAAAATAGAACATAAAAATAATACCAAAAATATTCTGAATAAATAACCACATTATAATTTCTCTTATTAGTTTATGAAGTCCATTATTATTAATTCTTATTCCACTGGACCTTGGTTTGGCAGTTGGATTTGATGAAGTCTGACTTCTTATGCACAGAGAAGAGTCCTGGGAATCCTGACTTGGCCCTCTGGTACAGCCAGAAAGTTTTATAAGCAATCTTATCTTGGAAGAGTGTACCTAAAAGTCTATTCTTTCAAATAGCTATAGTTTAGAGTACCTAGTATAGTCTTTTCCACAGGGCTCTGAGACTATCTTTTTTGGAGACACAAAGACTAGCTTGTTGCCTCAAATAGGGTTTTCAGGTAAGCTTCAGAGGGAAACAGAAACCTGTTTGAAAATGAGGCTGAATAGCTGTGGTCAATTTATTATAGTCCCAGTAAATGAGAATGAATAAGAGTAAAATGCCCACTTAACTATTTCATAAAAGTTTGATCAATGCTTCCTATAAAGTAAGAACTTATTATGGACAGTGAGGTCAGTGACAAATCTCTAGAGATTTTCCCTTAAAATCTATAACCTCTGAAATTTTTATATTAACTGAACCTAGGGAAGGCTGAGCATCTCCTCTGACTTGACAGTTGTTCCATGCAACTCTTACAATAGTATTGAGCTAATTAAGAAATATGAAGCATACCAAACATACCTAATTATTTCTAGCATCTCTCTAGTGCTAGTACCTACTGTGATAGATATAGAAATACACATCCTTCAGATGTTCTGATTTGTGGCCTCCAGCTGTTAACACCTTCAGATCTGCCTCAGAACCCAGGTCATACTCTTCTTGGGGTGGTCCCAGCCAAGGACCAAACAAAATTGTGGTACAAGGACCTAAAATTTCACCCAGTGCAAAACTCTTCTCATAGGTAATCCTTGCTCTGAACCTCTCTGTTGGGCTTTCAGAGACTTTGTCAGATTTGCATTGTGACGTGTTAACCTTTCCTGCTCAATCTGGCTTTTTGCCTTTTCCTTTCACGGGTGTTACTCTCTAATAAACCTTTTACACTCCTGTCTCTATCTCAGTGTCTGCTTCTCAGAGGACCCAGCTGACACAGTGGTAGCAGGAATGATCCAAAAAAGCAAGTGGTAAGTTAAGATTTTGAGACTGGATCCCTCGTTGTCTGCGTGGAAAAGAAGAGCCCATCCCGGGTGGTATATGAAGCACAATTAGTTCCTGACACAATATAGTAGACCAATCACTAAAACTTTTCACTGGTAGAGAACACTGGAAAATATTACTAGATAAGGAAGAGTTTATTGACTTTGGGGCACTCTCTTGGGATATAGGATTAAACATCCTGGAAAGTATCCAAGAAAGTGGAGCAAATTTGCTGCTAGGGTAACTCTAGACACCTGGAGAAAGTGGTGGCCCATGCTAAAGAAAATTGAAATGCCTAAATTGCCATGGCTCACCGTGGAGGAAGGAAGTAAAAAGCCCAGGAAAGTGGACATGCTGGAGTGGATGTGAGGCCAGAAAATCTATCAAAAAATTATTTTCTACTTCAGGACCAAGAGGACACACCATTCCCTAACAGCATCAGGAATTTGCTAATCGGGGCATCAACCTCACTAAAACATCCAGTGCTGGCTTTTTTTCTACAGGTCAGGGCTGCCTGTAGGAGAGGCTGTCTCAGAACTTGGCTCATTAGTAACAATGAGGATGATGGCGCTCTGAAGCAAGACAGGCTGAGACAATACTTGACTCCCAAAGCTACGGGGTCACAATTATCACAGTGACCAGAAGTGTCAGAGCAGCAGCCCAGAGGGAATTGTGAAGACGGTTAATAGAACATGGTGTCATTAGGAGCAAAATATATGGGCATCCAATGAGGGTGCTGCTTAATACACATAATTAAAAGAAAGAATGGATGAGCAGGAGGCTGAGGGTGGTCACTCCAATAAAAAGTCACAATCTCTTGCCCAGTACCTGGATCTCTGCCAGTTTTCAAGCCATTGATTGAGACTTAACTGGGTCGCAGAAAGAAATATCTTCCAACACCATGCCAAGTGTATGATTCCCCTGGTCCTTTCCCAAAGAGATCCACTTCCACTTACTTGAAAAGGAATACACTGGGGAAAGGGAGTGCCCACACATCTTGGGAACTATTGGATACAAGGTCAGAGTTAACATGGATACCTAAACATCTGAAGCAACACAATGGCTCTTCTGTTGGAATGGGGGTATATGGAGGTCATGTTCATGAGTCTGTCCAGAGTTGTCTCACAATGGGCCCACTGGGTTTACAAGACCAACCCAGCAGACATTTACCCAGTCTTCAAGTGTTTAATTAAGACTGACATACTTCACAGTTGGTGTAATTTCCATTTATTGTCCTTGGCTTTGGAGTGAGTGCTATCATAGTGGAGAAGGCTAAGAAGTCTTTGAAACTGCCTCTTTTGTCCAAGAGAGTAAATCTAAAACAATATCACATACCAAGGGGGTGGTAGAGTTAAATTATATCCATAAGAATGTCAAGGATGCAGGAATGATAGTCCCCATCACATCTCCATTCTGCTCCTGCATAAACCAGATGAATTAGGAGAATGATTGTAGTCTACCACAAGTTCAACCAAGTAGCAGCCCTAATTGCAGCTGTCATGCCAAGCACAGTAACATTGCTAAAGCAGGATAATATGGCTCCAGGTACATGGTATGCAGCCATTAATTTGGAGAATGCATTCTTTTCTATCCCAATCAAGAAAGACAATTAGAAATAGTTCATGTCCATATGAAATGAAAAGACATCAATATATATTGAAACTTTTGCCCCAGGGCTCCGTTAACTCTCCTATTTTCTCCCTTAATATAGTACAAAGATACCTGGATCATCTGGAAATCCTGTAGAATATTATATTGGTCCATTATATCAATGACATCACGCTGATCAAACAGGTTGAGCAAGAGATGACTAGAATGCTGGAGGTTTGTGCTCCAGAGAGTGAGAAATGAGCCCTATGAAAAATCAAAGACTTGCCCCTTCATTAAAGGTTTTAAGAGCCCAATTTTCAGGGTACTGCTAGGACATCCCCTTCAAAATAAAACACAAATTGCTGCATCTTTCATCCCCTACAAGAAAGGAGAAGGCACAGTGTCTAGGAGTCTGCTTTGGGTTCTGTAAGCAACACATTCCACACCTAGGAATATTTTTCTCACCCATTTACCAAGTGACATAAAAAACTGCCAGCTTTGAAACCTGGCACAGGAAAGGATTCTGCAGTAGGTTTGAGCTGTGGTGCAAACAGCCTTGATACTTGGGCTATATCATCTGGCAGATCCTATGATGTTAGAGATGTCAGTCATGGAAAAAATATGGTATGAAATTTATGGAAATCTCAGTGGGAGAATCAAGGTTCAGGTGCCTGGGGTTCTGGATCAAGGCTGCAGGTCCTTTTGAAAAACAGCTTTTGTCATGCTGCTGGTAAAGAGGAAGTGCTTGACCATGGAACACTAAGTGACACAAAATGAAATATGCCTTGTTGGACCCACCACGTCATAAGTTCTGGGCAGCCCAGCTGTAATCCATCATAAGATGAAAGCATTACTTTTGGGACGAAGCACAAAGACCAAAAAAAATCACTCTACATGAGCAGATAATGCAGACTTTGACATCACCTATCACAACGGCATCAATACCTCTCCCTCAGCTCATATTGATGCACATCTGGGCAGGGGGTGTAGTCTTGAACAGTAAGTTGAAGAAAGAAAAATATGGCTGAGCTTAGTTTATGGATAGGTTGGCTAAGTATGCGGATGAAAGCTAAAATTGGACAGCAGGTACATTACAGCCTCACTAAGAAATAGCCTAGAAGGCAGTGAAAAGAAACAGTCTTCCTAATGGTCAGAGCTTTGGGTGGTGCACCTGGTCATCTACTTTGTGTAGAAGGAGAGGTGGCCTGAGGTTAGAATCTATTATAAATAGATCTATGTTGGGAAATGGCAAACAGCATGGCTGGCTGGTCAGAGGTCTGAAAAGAAAGAGAATAGATTTCAGATAAGCAGATCTGAGAGGGTTAGAAGTATGTGGATATACATATTGGTGTGGGCAAAAAGTGTAAACATCTTTTTATCACAAGTCAATGTCCACAAGAAAGTATACACTATGGAAAAGGCACTAAAAAAACACATATAAAAAATGATACTAGTTAGTTGATGTTAGCCTGTCTATGTTAGTGGCTACCCCACTGCTGGCACAATAGGCACATGAACAAAATGGCCAGGGTGGTAGAAATGGAGTCTATACATGGGTCCATCAATATGAAGCTGACCTACGTACTTTCTGCCTCATCTGAAAGTTCAACCTTTCATGCTGAGCCCCTGAAATGACACCATTTCTTCAGGAGATCAAATAGACACTTGGTGGCAAGTAGACTACATTGGGATTTTTTTCCATCCTAGAAGGGGCAGCAGTTCTATCTCATGGGAATAGATTACTTATTTGGCGTATGCATTTGCATTTTATACTCACCAAGATTCATACAACACCAGTATCTGGGGTCTTACATAATGCTTGATTCATAGGCATGGAATACAATACAATATAGCATCCAACCAGGACCTGCTTTGTAGCGAAGGTGGTGCACGAGTCTCTTGGTCAAACTATTGTAAAGTGTCTGAAGATCTCTCTCTTCTTAAGATTTTCACGGAAAAGTGACAACTAATGACCACTTTTTTTTTTTTTTTTTTTTTGCCAACTGCAGAGAAATAGTTTTACATCGAAGAAAATTCTGCTAAATCCCAGTCACTACCAGGTTTCCAGCGAGCACCTGAATGTACTCGCTGACGCTTCTCTGTAAGAACTACAATTCCCATCGCACATTGCAGGCTTCTCGCTGTAAACTATAATTGCGCTTTCGTCATTTCCGTCCGCACAGGGGTGGATGCTGGACTTTGTAGTTCAACTTCTCTTTTTGTCGCCGTCTTGGTAAGGAGAGAGTGTAGCCGGATTGACTGATTTGAATCTGGCACTACGCCATGGTATTTAAAATAAATTAATAGGATAATGTATCAAAGCCAATTCAGCGTCAGCTATTTATTTCGCGCTCCACCTTCTTCCCACTTCTGGTGTCCGGGAAGGGGAAGTGACGTATATCCGGTGCAATGGCGGCGCGGTGGCGCTCCAGGTAATTGTCGAACTCCGGGGACTCGCCGAAGGGAGCCATCTGGAGATGGCGGGTTGCCGGATCGGGTGGGAAGTGGAAAAGACCCAGGAGTGGGTTCGGGCGCGCTAGTACGGCTGTGGGCGGCACTGGGGTGCGCGTGGCTCTTCTCCCGCCACGCGCGGGCCCGCGAGGTTGGGGTGTGAGAGCGGGTCGGGCCGGGGAGTCTGAGCCAGTGGGCATGGGCGTCTGTGAACTCGCTCTCCGCCTGCGAGGATGGACCTGGCTGCCTAGGGTCCCTGGGCCGTCTGTTTGCAATGTCTTTGTTTGCGAAACCCTGTACCAACACTGGTTCTCTCGCCTATCGTGTGAAGTGTGTTTCGGGCGCAGAGTACGTAGAGCCTCTGGAGTCGATTGGGCTTGCCAAGGCCCGTTTCCTGGTGCCCGGTTCCCAGGGCCAGAGGGATGGGATTAACGAACTGTGGTTGATTAAAAGATAGTGACAGTACTGCCACTCTTACGCCTTTTTCCGGTGTTATATCCCTTTGACTGCTTTAAAATTTCATTAGTCGTTTCCTTTTCATTTATTTGTCCGGTAAATACTGCTATCTCCTAGTATTTAGTCCTGGGTACACTTCGTCTCTCTTGACATGTCATCCTTTATCCTTCCATAACTTCCTCCAATAAGGTGATAACTCCCAAACGTGGGTTTCCAGTCTCCGCTTCTCTACTGAGCTCCAGGTCCTACAATACACTTACATATAATGGTAATATAATAATTAATTTCACTGAGTCTAACTGCAGTAACCACTTACCTATTTTCACTCAATCCTCACTATTCTTTGAGGTAAGTGGAGAACGGAGGATTCTGAGAAAGGCTATTCTTGATGCAAGAATTAGGTGATTTGAAGAGTGGTAAGAGTTTCCTTTGCATTTTTAGGTGTACACAGACTAGAAATAGCAGATAAACAAGCAAACTTGATCTTCAAAAGATCAGTTAACCTGCCTTCTCCTTATCTGTGTTTAGACTCCTCTTGTTTTAGAATTGCCTGTGAACACAGGAGTTAACATAAATTATCATCCCACGATGGAAAGGTAGATTTTGAATTGACATTAAAAGTGTGGTTTTGACCAGGAGAAGCATTGTTACAAGAGTATCTGTAGGAGGAAGAAATCCACTTGTGTTGGTGCTGGGTGATGGACTAGTAATCCAAAGATTTCAGTCTTGTTTTAGCACTTTTTAGGCCTATCACTTGGGGCAAGTTACCTAAGGTCTCTAGTATTAGCTTCCTTATCTGAAAACATGTAGATAATAATAACACCTATTTCAGTGGATTCTTTTGATTATGGAGAAAAATAATGTGTATAAGGCACTGTGCACAGTGCCTAGTTTACAATGTTAGCCACTACGTTATTGTTGTCACTACTGTGACAAAGTTAATGAGTTCTCTCTGTGCCTCAATTCTTGTTCTTTGGTTCTGAATGTTGCCTTTCAGTTTTTAAGTGTCCATGCCACTTTTATGGAGTGTTTACCAAATCATTTGACTGGGGCTTTGAGAGTCTGTCTTGCTTATACTTTAGAGGCCAAGAACCTTGATCTAATACCCTGGACTAATGGTTCCAAAAATGTAATCTTCAGAATCAGCAGCATCAATGTCTCCTTGGAACTTGGTAGTAATGTAGATTATTGGGCTTCACCCCAGTTCTGTTCAATCAGAAGCTGGGGAATGGGGGGCCATCAGTCTTTTTTTTACTAAACCATCCGAGTGATTTTCATGCCGGTTAGTTTGAAAAACACTGCTGTAGCTCATCCCCTAGGAATATACTACGTTTTACTTTCCCCTACCCCTCTCAGAATCAGATATGCTGCCCTCCTTGCTCCAAAGTATTTGATCCATGGCCAGGCAGTAGTTCTCTATTATTATGCCACCACATTCTTCCCCACTTTGAAAAGTTTAGCTCCAATCACTTTTAGAGTTCTGACACTTCCTAGATTACTTAATTGTCTCTTCTAAACCAGCTTTCTTAGCTCTGTTAGTTTTCCCAGCTGCTGAATTTTTAGAGGTTGACTCTCTTCCCTGATGATTGTACATTGTTGAGTGACCTAAAGTGGCTTGTACCTGCGACCACCTGAAAGATGACACAGTGGCACATTATGTATTTGAAATACCCATGTCTTACCTTGAACAATATTTTTTGTTTATTACCCACTTTTATTTAGACAGAATTTTGTACTACCTGGTATATCCCTAATTTGGTCATGCTTGTTCATGGGTGGCCTAGAGCAAGAAGTGGTTATTGGTAATACAGCTGATTCCACTGATGACTTTGAGGGCTCCCTTGTTGAATTTCCCTACTTTTGTGTTTAAGTCAGAATCCTAGCGTGGGAAGGTGATGGAACAATAAGGCCTCAGGCATATTAGTTTCAGCAAACTCCCAGACTTACACTTTTTCTCAGTACATACATTTCCCAAGTGGGCATTGGAAGAGACATGTCAGTGCCTACAATAAAATGCAAACTTTCAAAGCATCTTCTTAAAAAATACTATATCAGGAGAGGAAGCATGGATTTAAAGCAAGCCATTGCTATTTGTAACCAGGCTAATAAGTCTTTCACAGGGAACAGATACCAAAAAGGGCACATGGACTGCCTTGGCCTGGGGACCTATTGAGAGCTCCTGTGATTATCGAATGGGTTAGCTACTGGGAGGAAGAGACCCAGTGGTGATTCATGTTTAACCTGTCTTTGAGCCTAACTCATAAATGGATCAAGCTAGGCAGAGTGCAGCACTTCCACCTGAAAAGCTACCCTGTGAATTCTTCCTTGAATTTGTTTATCAGGACAGATTTATTTCTGTACCTGGTGACAGAAGCCTCTGTAGTATAATGTAGTGCTGTGTGTCTAGGGGCTACTTCCTAAATTTCTCTATGGAGGCCAACGACACCTCCACGTTTTCTTTAAACCAGAATATGGTTCTCTAAATGGCTCTCTAATTAATCAGAAAGGCCAGTTTCAAAGCTGTGTTGTGAGAGTTGGTAGAATGTATTCAGCCCATATACTTAATTAGACAAGCTGAGGAACAGATTTGGGATAGGGGAGAGTGGTATGAATGTATGATCAAGGCATATGGCATACTCAGTAATTAGGCTTGTTTTGTAATTTGAAAAAACTGCACCTTCAGGTCAGATTTCCTTTTGCAGTGCCTGCAGAGGAACTGTTGTGTTGTTTGAGAAGGGGAGAAGGAAAGGAGTTCCAATTTGGACATCCTTAGTTCCGAGTGACTTTGGGACATCCACATAGAGGTTTCCTATAGCCAATTGGACTTAAGGATTTGGAACTCTGTTGAGAAGATTGAGTTGGAGTGAAAAGTTGTTCTCACATGTCGGTTGAAGCTGTGGGATTAGAGATGGTCTTCCACAGAGAATATGGAGGAAGAAAAGATGAGGACTGTTCATTTGCTTAACAAATATGTAGTGAGAGCCTCCAGTGTTGAGAATATAGCAATGAATAAAACAGACAAAAATCCGTGAGCAAAGATTAAACTCTATGGGATAGTAAATGTTAAAGGGGTGGACAGAGGAAGAGAGGAGGAAAAGCAGATGAAGGTGGTGTCCCTGTAAGTCGAGAAGTGAGAACTTCAAGAAGGGCATTAGCAGTACCAAACGCTAGAGCAATGTCAGGTAAAAGAAGGAAGCTGCCCTGGATTTAGCAACAAGAAGGTCATTGCATCACCTTGGTAAGTGCTGTGGAGTACTGGAAATGGAAAGCCAAATTACAGTGGTAAGAGAGGCTAGTGGGAGGTTAAGAATTAGAGACATCAGGTGTGGACTTATCTATCAAAAATGTCTCAGCTGAGTAGGGAAAGAAAGAGAGTAGAACTAGAGAGGGGACAGGGTAAAGGGAATTTGCCCCATAAATGTCATAATTTATTTTTAAATGAATCAGTAAAGAAGTTCAACCCGTACAGTTTTTCTTTAAAACCAATTCAAATGGATATGCTCACTTCAGCAGTACATGTACTAAAACTAACTCACATGAAAATCAATACTGTACTGTAAATCAAGAAATAGCTGATTGAAATGTTGAAACTAATAAAAATAGACAAACTCCTGCTCTCATAGATCCTACATTCTGGTGAAAAGGAACATATTGGGGGACCTTCCTATGTACCAAAAAAAAGGAATTAAAAAAAAAATTTAATAGTATATCCAAATGATCGTATCACTCTTTAATTTCTTTGGTTGCTTAAATACAGACTAATATAGACTAGTTTCATGAAGGGGGATAATACCTCCTCCCAATTTATAATGGGAAGTTTACAATATAGATATTGGTATCACCAAGTTCATTAAAACATCTTTTTTTCTTTTTTTTACTTATCCGAGTTTTATTGTCTAAAGGTATCTCAAAATTTGGGCTGTCTCCTCTGCACAAAAGAGTTGGAGACCAGGCAAATGCTTTTATATTGTGTTTATTCCTTATCACTTACATAAAAACGAAACAATATCCAGAACTATCTGTACAACTTCTAGTCCTGTACTTGAATGTATCTCTTTAGTCATTTGGTTGGTTATGAGTCAGAGAGCATACCTGGTGTATGCAATGGCTAGGAAGCAAACAGCAGGAAGTACATGTCTGCAACTCTATTCGTAATTCTTGGAGCCAGAAGTGTTTTGATATTCAAAATCTTTTAGATTTTAGAAAAGAAATATGGTGCATATACTGTTTATTAAATAAAGCACCTTTTGGGGCCCAGGGCTACTCCTGTAATCAAACACACTAATATTTCCACACGTCAAGAGTCGCCAGAAGTGTTTTGATATTCGAAATCTTTTAGATTTTAGAAAAGAAATATGGTACATATACTGTTTATTAAATAAGGCACCTTTTGGGGCCCAGGGCTACATCCTGTAATCAAACACACTGAAATTTCCACACATCAAGAGTAACATTACATCTCAAGTTGGTACATGTCAAGTTCTGCTGCTACATGAGTTGCCACAAGCTTAAGAAAAATCTTTGTATTTTTAAAGCGTCTCAGATTTCAGAATTGTATATAAGGGATTGTCAACCTATACCTGGTGACTTTTCCAGAAAGGGACAAGAGTGTTTTGACCTTTTTATTATCTTGAAATTTTGAATCTATGCTGAAATCAAATTACAGATTTTTTTTCTTATGTGATATATCATAGGAAAATGTTTCATTAATATACCTATCAAAAAAAAAAGACAAGAAAAAATGGCAAGAAACCGTTTTCCTAAACAGAAGGATTTTCCTTCAGTACAGGTATGGAAAGTACATAGCAATCTTATATTATTAAAGAGCTGTGGCCAGTTTGTTACTCCTGTTTGTTTCCTGAGAAGGAAAATCATTATTTGGAAGGGCAGGGGCTTAACTCCTTTTGGGGATTTTCCTGAGAATCCCATCACCACCACCCCCTCATTACATTTGGACATTTAGAGGAAATTTGAGACAGTTTTTATTTTGAGTATTACTTAATATTACCATTTTCCCCATTAGGCAAGTTTGTTTGTTTGAGAACCCTGTTATAATATCTGAAATTCATCAAACCTGCTGTTACCCTGTAGAATGTAGAGGGGCAAACTAAAGGGAACTCACTTTGTTGATTCCCCTTTTCTTTGGCGGTTTTATGATAGTATGTTTCAGCGAGTTCCTTTAACTTGGATTGGGGACACCTAAATGACAGTGGTAGAAGTTGTTCTGCTACTGAAATAATCTAGAAAGCAGTGCATTTCAGCCATTACTTGAATATTTTCTCATTTTCTGAATTTTTGAGATAATTGTAAAATTGACAATTTCATAGCTTTCAGTTAACAGTCTGGAGTACTTCTTATAAATGTCATTAAGTATTTTGCTTTCCTGATGCTTGCTAAAACTGAGAGTAAAATCTCCATGATTTTTAAAGTAGAGCTCCCATGAGTGCTATGTCTCTTATTGGAAAATATCCTCCTTGCTCAGGAGAGCAGATGTGGTTTTGCTGAGTTGTTTACTTGTGACATGGGGAGAGAAACTTAATAATTCATCATAAAATCCACATAGTGATACTAAGAAGAGCAGGGAGAGCTATTAACTCTAGATGAATTGCTCTCATTGCAGGAATTTCCAATTATTTTAAGTATCAAGCATACACATGTTGAAGTCTCAGAATTTCCCTACAGGCATATTCTGTATAAATCTGGACAATGATAGTATGTTATACATTTTTTGTTAGAACTGCAGTAGCAGTCTACTTTACAATATTGTCAATTTCACACTTATATTTTGAGACACAGAAATGTAACAGATTGTACTTGATTGGCGGAAATTACTTGCTGATGAAGGATGAAAGGGGAAAGATGATACTGATCAAAAAGAAAACTCATTAAATTTAAATAAGTAAGGGAGTTTGAAATAAGATATGTAAAAAATTGCTTTTTTAAAAGTGTGTAGGTAGTTTGGAAAGAAAAACTGGGTTTAAGACCCTAGAGCAATAGTAAAGGAAAATTCTAAATCTTGTGCCATAGAGTCAAGTGATTTCTTTTTTTTTTTGCTCATATGATGCCTGGTCACAGTGAATTCTAGGGATGCTAATTAAACAAATGAATCCTTAAAATTATTATTATAAATGTTTGAAAAGAAGTAGTGCTTCATTATATTAACATCACAATCTTTGCTATCTGGAACTTTGAAGGAATGGATCAGTTTAGGAAAGGATAATTTTCTGGACAGTAGAGACTATACCTGTTTACATTTTATAATTCTCAATTTGACTTCAATTTATTAATTTTGGCATTTTCATTGGGATGCAATATTAGATGGTTTGGGCATCAGATAAACCTAGCTTTGAATTTTAGCTCTACCATTTACTAGCTGTAATTTACTTGGACAGATTGCTTCAACTCTCTGTACCTCAGTTCTCCCGTTGAAAAACAAGGCTAAAAAATCACCGAAGCAGGGTAATTATAAGGATCGAATAAGATTATATAAATGAATATAAATTGTGCCCATAATTTCTCAGGTTTTAAAATTACTGATAACAGTTATTCTTTTACATACATCCGTAACCTTCTCGCTGGTGAATTATTAAGGATTAATACATTTGGAATTTACATGTCCCTTTCCAATTGATTTATAACTAAATTCTTCACTATGAAGTAGGTAGCCTCTGGTGTCTCTATATTCTACCTAAGTGGCTTACGGTTTAAGAACAACTGAGAACCAACATTTCTCTTCTAGATTTGGAAAGCTGAGGAGACTTGGGGAAGAGTTGGATATTGGAATTACCCTGGGAATGCTTCCATAAAACAAGTGTGGCCAAGTCATCTTCTTCCCCTTCCCACCCATCTACTGATTTAGTAAGTCAGGCAGGCCCCAATGTATGGACAAGTAATTCTCCTATCATGCACATTTTCATAATACTAATTGATTTTAACATAGTGACTTAGTGAACCAGTTTTACGCTATTAAGTAATGATCTGAAACTGACATGCAGGGAGAAAAGCCCAACCATTCACTAAGATGATAGATACCATCTTTCCCCTTTCACCCTTCGTCCTTGCTTAAGTGGCTTAGTGTTTTGCTTATGGTTATAGATTTGCTGCTTATACCTAGAATTTAAGCTTCACGTGGGTAGGAGATTTTGTTAAGAATTGTTCATTACTGTCTACCCAATGCCTAGAAAGATGCCCAGCAAATAATAGAAGTCAGTAAATATAATTTATTGTTGAACAAATGTATGTATAAATAATACTGGGTGATAAGGATGTTAAGAATGATAAAATGATTGTGCTGGTAGAGGCAGAAAAAATACCATTACCTTTGAGCAAAAGCAGTTGAGTAAAGTTTTGAGTTTTTGGCTCTATACCTTTACAACCATGGAAACAAGACCTTTGAAACAGAGTCATGCAATTTGTATATGACACAAAGTCATCTTGTTAAGGCAAGTGGGGCCTAAAATCCAGCTGAGATAAGGGTTGTTCCTTGCAGGGACCTCACCTGAGGTGAGGGAGGGGTAGCTTCTGTTTTAAATATTTTTTTAAATTCCGTTTTAATTTATCTATAGGTTTTTAAGCTGTATTTTTAAAAATTTATTTTTACTCATTTCTTTAGGGAACACTATTTATATCTTTAACTTTCCTTGGGCCACTTAGAGTTGATATTGCACCACCTCACAAAAGATGTAGAAACCTTGCATAGTGTACCATTTTAGTCCCCCGTTCCATATACTAATATATACTCCATCTACATACATTATAACTCCCTCAAGACTTTATAAATTTTAATTTTTAATTATAAAATTAAATTATAAATTTTATTTTATAATTATAAATTTTAAAGTCCCATGTATTTTAAATAAAAGAAAAAGTAGTCTTTTATATTTCCTGAGAAAGTTATTTCTAGCAGTCTTCATTTCTTTCTGAAAAACTGAGTTTCCATATAGTATCATTTCCCTTTAGCCTGAAGAAGTTATTTTAGCATTTCTTGCAGTACAGGTCTGCTGGTGATAAATTTTCTTTGTTTCTCTCAGTTGTTTTTGTTTGTTTGCTTAATCAGTCAATGTCTTTAGTTTGTCTTCATTCTTTAAGGATTGTTTTTGCTGAAGTTAAAGTCTAGGTTAATATTTTTTTAAATTTTTCAGCACTTTAAAAATTGTTCCACTGTCTTCTGGTGTCTTTAGTTTCTGATGAGAAGTCACCAGTAATTTGAATTATTATTTCCCAGTAGGTAATGTGTTTTTTTCTCTTGCTGCTCTCAGGATTTTCTCTTTATCTTTGGTTTTCAGCAGTTTGACTATTGACTATGTCTATGACTATATGTGTAGGTGTGATTTTCTTTATATTTATTCTGCCTGATGTTCTCTGAGCTTCTCAGATCTGTAAATTTATGTCTTTTACCAAATTTGGGGAAAATTTGACTATTTCTATCCCAGTCTTTCTCTCTTTTCTTTCTTGGCTTTAATTACACATATATTGGTCCTTTTAATATTGTCCCACATGTCCCTGATAACTGTTCAAATTTTTGTCTCTGTTCTTTAGATTGAATAATTCCTGTGAATTATCCAGTGGATTTTTCATTTCATATATTTTCAGTACTGGAAATTTCTTTTTGTTCTATTTTAATGTTTCTCTTTGATGACATTTTCTAGGCATATTTTCCTTTGTATCTTTCCGTATGCTTTAAAAACCTTATGTGCTAATTCCATTATCTGGGTCATCTCAGCATTGGTTTCTTTTGATTGTCTTTTCCCTTAAGATTGGGCCACATTTTTTGATGAGTTATTTTTAATTGTATCCTGGATATTACTTTACGTTATAGAGACTTTGGATTCTCTTACACTCATCTGAGGAGTGGTGACCTTTTGAGGCAGTTAACTTGGTTGGACTTAAATCGCAAACTCTAGTCTCTTGAACAGTACTTCAAATCTTAGTTCACTTCTTTTATCCTTTAGTAGGAATCTGTCTTGTACATGTGCTGCTTCAGAGGTAGTTGGAGATTTGGGGAGAATTTATACCCAGTACATGATGTTCCCCTTCCGTGGCTCCCTCCCCTCCTGGATTCCCCCTCACTTTCCCTGCAGCTGTGGTGGTTGCCTCAAACTCTGTCCTCTTGTTCCTCAAATGAGAATGACTACAGCTTTTCTATCAGAGTTTTAGCCACCTACACTTGGTACAAACTGCAGCTTGCCCTCCGGTTAAAGCCGTATTAAAGGAGATAACTCACTCATGGTGTTACTTTCTCCCAGGCATCTACCTCCCTCTAAAATCAGCCTGTTTTTGTTCATTCTCCAGTGCCTCAGGTGGTGGTGGTTGTGTGTTTTGTCAAGAGTTTATGGTTCTTATCTGTGAAAGGATTGGGTCCTATAGGAACAACTTAGCCATTTCAGAAGTGGAAGTTCAGGTACCCTTTTTAAACATTTGCACAAAGTTGCCACAGGCTGCCCAGTGGTCCTGGAAATCAAGATACCTTTATTATTTAAATTCCTATAGAAAAATAATATAATTATTGTATGTCTGAAACTTTCTAGTCTCTAACCTCTCTTTCCCCATTGCAGCAATTATTTTTATTATTTGACTTTTGATAATGCAGGTTATTGAGGTTGTAACTCTTGCATTATATCAGAATAGTCTATTTAAGGTAGGGAGACATGCCTCTTCTCTCCCTACTACTACCACCACAGAGTCTGATTTTATGAAGTGTTTTACATAACTTTTTCTGAGGTTTTCTTAATTGTTTATGTAAAGTGTAGCATCCAGTAGGAAAAGTTACTCTGAAGCTGAGTTCAAACAATAATGTCATAGTTGTGGGCATAATAAAGTCCTAGATAGACTGGTCTGTTATGGCCATTAGGATTTAGGATCAGAGTAGCTCTTTAAAAAAGAAAAAAAATGGCTTTGGGACAACTTACCAGCCCGGAACAACAAAGCTGAGCTTTGCACACAACTGCAATAATAACTAATTGAAGAAAGAGACTGTTCATGGGCTCGTTGTATGAAGTTAGGCACATTAGTCTATTTAACTGTAGCTGCAGATGCATAAGCCATGCAGTGCTTTACATTACAATTATATTTCATAAACAGATAAGTTTGTAAAGAATCTTGTGTATATTGCTGTTACTAACCTTCATACCATGCTAACCATTGTAATGTAAATTTTTCCTTGACTTAGTGATTTGTGTACATCCACATCTGATTAAATTATAGCAGGTTACATCACTTCATAATGTCAAAACATTGTGTATGTGGTCTAGTGAAAAGAATACTTAACTGGGTATATTTAGGCTAGTTTTCCAGTTATAGTTCTGACTGGTATTATAACTTAGGACATTGAAATGACTTGTCTGACTTTCAGTGGTCTCATCTTTAAAAAGAAGGAATTAGGTTAAATAATCTGTAATACCCTTTCTAGCATCCAAATTAAGAATTTTTTCCTAGTTGTATTCAGTTATTTTGGTACTGAGCACAGGTCTTTCTCTATATTCCGTATATCTTTTAATTCTTTTACTTTCTTCTATTTCATTTCATTTTTGTGATTTCATTACTTTATACCACATGCTTGAATGGCAGTTCTATGGGAACATGCCTATCAATTCAGCATTTTGCCAGAATTATTAAAATTTACTTACAGAAGAATATTCAAAGACATTTTAGCATGTAACATTGATGGCTCGGTTTATTTTGAGCCAAATATAGTTCTCATATGTGTATACATCTGAACCCTTGTGCCTTTAATAGATCACATATATTTCTTTGTGGAGTGTATTTATTTCTGAATGATCATTACTACAAGAACATTGGATATTTCATTCGTAGTTTGCATAGAAACATTGGATATTTTATACTCAGTTTATACAGAATTTCTCTTATATAGTTGTTTTCTCAGTTCATTTTTTATAATATCACAATACTGTTTTATGATATAGGTGTAGGTCTCCCTCACTGAGAACATTTTCGATAAAGTTATAGAACATCTGTTTTTAAATTAACTTTTGTTCTTCTCAGTCATTAGAATAAAACCTTCTATTTGCTCTCTTGTTCATGGAATTTTTCTACTAGTATGTGTTAGGTATACATTGCAATGTGGACCTATTTAAGGATTTTTAAAATATTTATTATTGATTATATCTGTGCTTATTGATTAAGAAAAATAAGGTGGTCGAATGTTCGTTATGTGGAAAGAATATATTGTTATTTCACATACTTTATCAGTGTTAACAAAGGTTTTTTTGGTATGTTTTTTAGGTGATGTTTGCAGAAGGAAAAAGTAAACTGTCAAGGAATTCAGACCATTGAGTACTTATTATTTGGACCAATTTGAGGAATCTTTGATTTATTTATCAACTGCAAAAGAAAATGAAAAGTAGTGTGGCACAGATAAAAGTAAGTGCTTGAAACTTATAATAGAGGATATAAACTTATAGTTAATTACCTATCCTTTAAACAAAAACACATTTATAGAATTAGGACATTAGAACCAGGCAGTAGAATGGCGTCATGCATACATCTCACTTACACAATTTCAAATGTAGATACCTGGCCAGATGGGAGTAATAGTGTGCAAGAAGGCAATTGAGAGAACATACAGGCGATGGTATGTGTGTGTGTACACACTTACATGTACCATGTCAGTGCCTGCGCAAACCATGTGAGTAACCACATGTAAAAGAACAATAAATAACATACAGTGTGGGGAAATTCCTGTGTGTCTGTTTAACAACATGAGCCTCTTGTTGCATCTCTTACATGCATAGATGGGCTCTTTATTCTGTGCTGTACTTTAGACAGTACACATTCATTTAAGCAACAAATAATATTCTAACTGTGTTACAGTGACTGTTCTAAGAGCTTTGAACAAAATAGTGAACAAAACAGAAATCCTTATTCTCGTAGAGTTTACATTCTAGTGGACAGAAAATAAATCATAAACTTGATAACATAAGTGAGTTATATAGTATTTTAGAGTGCTTTGTGCTCTGAAGAAAAGAAATAGGATAGGGTGAGGGGGATCAGTAGCACTGAGGGAGAGTGTAGGGCCCATTGAAAAGGTAACCATTTGAGCAGAGACTTGAAGAAGGCAAGAGAGTTAACCATGCAGATATCTGCAGGAAGACTGTGCCAGGCAAAGGGAATAGCAAGTACAAAGGCAGAGAGTCTAGCATGGATGGAACAGGTTATGAAAAGGGGAAAGTTGTAGGATGTGAGGTCAGAGCAGTAACAGGGACCAGTAATTCCATCTACTTTCAAAACTGTTGCCTGTGAATAGACTTGGAAGGAGAGCAAACCATTCAATTTCCTTTTCTTTTCAACTGCACAGACTTACAACCCAGCACATCACTTCCTGGACCTTGAAGTCAGTAAAAGGGAAGGTGTATTTTTATTTGATTATACATATAGGCACTCCTCCATCCTCTCCTCCACCAGCTCTGCAGCCCTAAACTTCCTTCTTTAAAGAGAACCAGTACACTACAAGCTCCTTGACAGCAGGCAATAGGTACAAGGCCTGGTGTGGGGTAAGTGCTATTAAACAGAACTGATGGACTTATGGACTAAGGCAGCCTCTGTACCATCTTTTCCAACCTCCATCAAGTGTGAGAAGATACTCTCTAGGCTCCCTGCTAGGTAGATACCCAGCCTCTGCTTATGCACCTCCATTTGTAAGGGGCTCACTATCTCCTGAGCTGGCTCCATCTGGCAGAAGATACCCTTGTATATTGTTCAGAAATCTGCCTCTTTGGGACTTGTACTCATTGGTCTGTTGTTACTTTAAGAGTTAATTTATTGAGGGCACGGTAGATGCAGACTCTGTGTTAAGAGTCGGGGGCAAAAAGAGAAAAGAGTCCTTATGCACAACTGGCTTTTGACTGAGCCGTGTTAGATAAGAGCATTCAGATCTTTAGACTGATGCCTTTTACACAGAGAGAGAAATGTTTAGTCTTTCTCAGAATCCTCTTCTGCTTCCCCAGGCTTCCCTCTTGTGGTCCTGATGGGTCCTCTGTGGCATCTCCTACCAGCCCAGGAGTGGGTGACTTCAGTCAGCATGCCCTTTACACTTAGTTGCTTGGCCCTCCTAGCTGGTTCTATTGAGTCTGCCTCCATCTCTCCTTTCTGTTAGCCATAGCACATCCATGGGTTGGGGCCCATTCTTACTTCAGGTGAAGCTCAGATCTTCCCTTGATATTCAGAGGACTGATCTGTTAGGTTCATAAGGCTTCAGCAGAGGATCCCCTATTTTTCCCTTGAACCTTACCGCAGCTTCTTTAGCTAGCTGGAAGCAAGCTCCCTACCTCTTCCAGCCCTCCTGTCCCTTCCTCTTGAATACTTGTTCTCTGAGCCTAGTGGATTCTCAAAGCCACTGGACTCTGGCTTCCTGTTCCTCTTGTCTCCTCATACTGCTCTCTAACGTTATTAGAGACTAGGATTGACTGCATGGTATTGCCATATTTGTTTTGCTAAATGAACAATTCAGAACATTTTTAAAGGTAATTTTTACTATATATTATTTTGAACTGTTACATCGACTTACAATCTAAACTCTATGATAAGGGAAATAGGGAAATTTCGGTTCTTAGTACTTGGACCGTATCCCAAAATGACTTTTAACTTACTCATCCCCTGAAGGTGAATTCAAGTCCCCCTTCACTGTCATCCCTCAGTACTCTGTGCCACGGTGATTGTTCCCTACTCAAGATTTCCTGTTAGCACTTTTTATGTGTGCCAGTCATTTGTTATTTGATCATATTTACGAAATACTTCTGATTCACGACTTCAATATTTTTGGTTTCTCCCTCTTGCTCACAACAGATGTTGTGGAGATGTGTTAAAAATCATTATCACAGAATTGAGGCCTTCTCCCTAATGTAATCAAAATAATTGCCTTGCCTTGTAAAAGAAAAAATAATGCAGTTTTATTGTTGTCTGTCCCCTCTCCTCCCCTCTGCTCCCCTCCCCTCTCCTCTCCTCTTCTCTCCTTTCCTCCTCCCTCTTCCCTCCCCCCTCCTCTTCTTTTCCTTTCCCCCCTACACCCTCCACCTCTGGAACATACAGTCTGATATGTTTAATTGTGAAAATCTTGATAACCATCTCTCTCCTACAAGATCATAAGCTCCCTGAGGGTCTTTTACATCTTTTGTATCCTCCGGAATGTCTGCACAGGAAGGACTATGTCTTATAATAAATGATCAGTATAAATACTATATTTTATTTTACCATTGAAGTGAGTGAATCTTGTGCTCTGTATGGCTTCAGATATTGATGTGAAGCTTTATAGAAACCTATATCATACATATTTAACAATTCTACTCCATTGTGTTACTAAGTGAAATAAGTTTTAAAACTTTCTTATATATATTAAAAACAGGATTTTTTTTAACTAAAGGAGATTTATCTTTATTTGGAACTTAATATATTTTTAAAAAATTAATACATACTGCCATTTACAGAAGAAATATTTATAAAGCAAATAATCAGAAGTAGAGAAATTGAGCAGAATAAAGCCCAGAAACAAACTCAATGAGTCCTTGGTATGTGATATAGAGTCAAATCAATAGGGGAGGGGTAGACCAATCAATAAATGATTATTCTCTTTTTGCAGAAAAATTATTTCTTTATCTTCCATCATACATATACACATACCCAAAAAAACAAAGTCACCAAATGAGTTAAAAAAAATGTGGGAAATGGAAATTGAAAATATTTAGTCAAATTTTATCATTATCCTTAATGATTAATTTAGTGTTTGTATTTTTTACCATTTTATAGGTCACAATAGTAAGAATACTGATTTTTTAGAAAAATTAGCTGGGCATGGTGGCGTGCACCTGTGGTCCCAGCTACTTGGGAGGCTGAGGCAGGATGATTGCTTGAGCCTAGGAGTTTGAGGTTGCAGTGAGCCGTGATGATGCCACCGCACTCTAGCCAGTGAGACTCTGCCTCAAAGAAAAAATAAATAAAGAAAGAATAATGATTTTTGTCTCCTAAATTTTTAAATGCCTGTATCAGAAAGGTAGACTGTATTGATAGGTGATTTTTGAATCTACTGTCTCCCTGGAATCTCCCTAACTGATTTTTTTCTACAAGCAATATTTTTTTCTGAGTGTAGTTTTGATCAAATATTGTGTAACACAAAGATTGGAAGGTAACATGCATACTCATACACTATTGGTAGGACATTTGCTTAAGGGTAATTTGGCAGTAGCTGTCACATTTAAAAAATACACATTCTTTAACCCACAATTCCATTTCTGTACTATATTATAGACATATTTGTTCGCATAAAAGCAAATGAAACTGGACTTTTAAATAGCTTTTACAAGTAAAGATACTAAAGACTGAAAATGACCTAAATGTCCAACAGTAGGGGACTGGTTAATTAGAACAGAATGATGTATATAGTGCTGATGTGGAATGATAAGATACATATAAATATATATAAATTGAATAAATTAGGGTACAGCCACTATGTATGATGTGATTCCATTTATGTACAAAAAGAGAAAGAAACTTTGCACGTGCCTGGCGTACTTCTAAAAAGATACATACAGAGGAGTCTAAACAATGATTGTTCCTGCAGAGGACTGCTGACTGGGAGATGGAAACTGGACTTTTCTTGTGTGTCCTTTTATATTTTACCACATACCATGTCTTAAGTGGCAGGACTGGGAAGAAACAGGATTTTAAGATGGTTGGATTTAATGTAAAATAACAGCCAAACTGTGGCTACTTTAAATTATAAATTTTGATTCCATGCTAATTCACCTACGTAGATTAGTTAGTGCATACTATTCAAAAAATTTCAATAGTTAATGAGAATGTTTTGGCAATTTACTTGTGATAATGTTAGACTCAAATTGCTGGTAATTAGATAGTCATAAAATCAGAGGAAGTTGGACCTTATTTACATTTCTATTCAGAATAATTTTCTATTTTAAAGTGTATCTTTTTCTTATTAAGGAGGCAAGCATGTAAGTTTGCAGAACAAGTTACTTGTTTGATTTATTTTTTCTTAGATTTCCAGATTAAGGTACTTTAACAAACACTTTTTTCTTTCCAGTAAGGTTAATTAAAATTATTTTAATTCTTAGAGAAAAGCTGGTCAGTGTTAATGTTGACCAGTTATATAAAAAATTTTACCTATATACAGAGGTAAGTATTTTGGTATCTTTAATGTATTTGGATTTTTAAATTAAGATCTGTTCTCCAACTGGATGGTTCGTATCTCTGTCTCATGTTACATGTCTCATCAGTCTCATGTTATGTGAAGTGACTTATTTGTATGTTGGTTGTTTTTCAAAGGATTTGGCATACTTGTGTCTTAAAAGTCATGTTTTTCAATTTCCTAGAGCCTAACATAGTGCCATACATGTCAGACACTCAAATAATGCTTGTTGAAAACAAAAATGAATTTTTGTAAATATGTTAGAGTCAGTTTCTTCTAGCTATTTATTTTATCCAGACTTAGTAACCCGTACTAAAGTTGTGTTTTTCATAAGCCAAAGGAGATATGAGGTAAGTACAGTATATAAGACTTGATCATAACCATAAAAGTGACCTCTTGCTAGAAAACCTCTGGCCTTCATCTTATTTTTCACCTGGAGGAGGCCATTATAAAAATGTTGTTCTATAAATTTATAACTTTTTACATAGAAATGAAATAATGAACTAAGTGTCATCGAAAATTTGAGAATTATTTTCTTCTACCTTGAATTTTTTGGCTTCTACCTTGAAGTATTTGGTCCGTAGCAAAAGCAGGTGTCTGCCACAGACAGGCCCTTCTAGGTTGGCCTGAAAATTCCGTTTTGTTTTATACTGTTTAGGTAACGTGAATTATTCCTATGATTAAAAAGTGTTTTGATGTAATTTCTAAAGTACTTCAGTTTTCTGAGACATATATTCATTGTCTGTTGTTTTTAGTACAAATAATTTTTGAAATGTTCCCTCCCCCTTTTTTGCCTTTTAAAGCATTCTTCTGGTCATGACAAAAGGGAAAACTATAATTCATATCAGAGGACCTCCTCTCCAGAAGACAGGTAAGCAATTTGATATGTTCTGAATACAATTTAAATTTTTTATAGTAAGTTTATATAATAATTTAGCTTTTTGTTCCTAATTTTAGGGTGGACAACTTATTTTGAATGGTTTTGTAACCAATATTACTTGAGTGGGCTATAGAAGGAAGAATCATCATTGAATGACTATTTTAGGAGTTTCTTATAAACAATTCTAGATTTTACATAACTTTTAGGTAAAAGGGAATACTTTTAATATCTCAAATACTAATAGAATGAAAATTTATAAAATGGAAAACTGAGCTGAAATTACATTATTTTGAAGTACTTCTTTTGCTGTTACTATCAATTAAATTTACACAGCTCTTTATAGTTTTAAAAATATTTTTGTATAGATTATATCATCTTGTAATTATGTTAAGATCAACGATCCAAAAATGTTACCATTAATGTGCGTCATGTGTTTATATTAGGACTACAGTTATTTCACTTTGGACCATTAAAAGACCATTAAAAAATGGTCTATTAAAAATAATGACTATAAAAGTAATTTTTCGTGACTATTAAAAATAACTTATGAAGGGAGAAGCATCCTCTAAACTTTATTTCAGTTGTCTGATCTCTTCTTTATTCCCTGTTTATTTTCTTCTTATTCCACTCTGCTAAATATCTTTAAAAACCTTTGCTTTATGGATATCAAGTTAATCGCCCTGGTTTGTGACTACTCACTACCTTTCACCAATTATCTACTCCCTACATTAAAAAAAAAAAATACATCTTTTTCTCTACACACATAGACACACACACAGGTATGTGTGTGTATAACTTAATTGTAGATGTGTATATAAAATATGGATTATGTCACTAGGTATATTTTTTATGTGTATATTTAACTTTTCTTAAGGCTCTCTGATTTTATTTTATGATTCACATAACAGATCTGGTGTTATCCATCCTTGTTTGCTAATAATTTCAATCTATTCCCATTGCTATCCAATAATGCATTTTCCAGAATAACAGCTGATGAATATAGTTTTTTGGAGTAGAGTTAAACTGGTCCTTATGGAGGCCAGCTGATGACATTGGTCTCATTTGTTCAGTGTTTTGATAAATGAGCTCACTAAGCAAAAGAAGTCATCTACAGGATAGCCTTTTTCCTGCCATGTACATATGATATCCAGATATATGTCTTCTACTAAGGACAGTGTGAATCAGGATGAACAAGTTTGGTGAATTATAGGAATGGTTTTGTTGTACACAAGCTGAAAGCTTTTGTAATCCTGACTGAGTAAATGAGTGTTAGCAAGATGAGATGCTTGTTAAAAACAGTTTGACAAGATGTGGTTCAGTCACAGAATAGCTTTAGCATTACCAATATATGACTTTCCTAAGTATTTATAACATAGCAGTTTCAAATTTAAAACTTTGGTTTTCTTATTTTATATGTTAGATATGCAGAACAAGAAAGATCCCCACGGGATAGAGATTACTTTGATTATAGCAGGTCAGACTATGAGCATTCAAGAAGAGGACATTCTCATGATGGTAGCATGGAGTCACGGTTAGTATTATGAATTTTAACTGTAGAAAAATTATATTTGTTTAAATTTCCTTTATGCTTTATAATACAAACAGTAATAATAGCAACTAACATTAATTGGATGTTCTTAGGTGCCAGGCTTCCTAATAAGGACTTCATGTGAATTAACTCCATATTGCAGTAAATATGTGATGTAGATACTGTTATGTCTGCTTTACAGCTAAAGAAACTGAGGCCTAGAAAAGTTTAGTAATTTATTTGTGTTTCTGAAACATAACAGTGGCAAGCCTAGGTCTTTCTGACTCTAAAGCCCAAGCTCTTATTAATCGTATTATACTGCAAGAGGACTTGGCTTATGTCATTTTTTTTGTGATCCATGCTTATGAGAAGAGTGGTGATACAGACAATTTACTAGTCATTGGAAATTGGCTTTGGAATGTCTATGTTTTAGCCTTTTTAATGAGGCAGTGTTGGATAGTGGAAAGAGTTTAGATTTCATATTCATACAGATTATAGTTCAATTCCTAGTTACTAATTACAGACATTTGGTAAAGTTTCTTACCAAGTTTCTTCTGAGCCTCAGTTTCCTCGTCTGTAAAATGAGGATAACTTGTCTTATCTGACTGTTTAGGTTTCAGAATAACTTCTGTCCTACCACCATGTCTGAACATAGTAGACACTCAGAAAATAACTTTTTAAATATTATTTTTTTGAGCATATCAATTTGAGCAGTGAAAAGTGGTGAGTCAGTGGCACTTTGAATGATATATAGAAAACAGTGGAAGAATTCAAATTTCCTAGTGTTGTACAAAGTGGTTGATCCTCATTGTATTTTTAATTAACCTGACAAAACTAACAAATTGCATTATTTTAGTACTTTTTCTCTCCAACAGCCATTTCCATTGTTCCTTCAAAGACATCTGTCTACTTTTGTTATTATTTTCATAAAACCAGCTCTCTCCTGTTTGCTCTTATTAGTCAACCAGTTTCAAAAACTTGTCTCCCATGTTTTATTGTTCACTAAGATCTGTATCCTTTCTGATGTCTCTCATGTGTTATCTACCCCATAACTACCAAGATTATACCCCCACTAGAATTTTGACCAAATTCCTCTGCAGTTTAGAGCTAAGCATATTATTTGATATCTATAGCCAAAATTTTCTTCTCATTACTTTCTAATATATACCTAATTCTAAAATGTCAAATTAAATTAAAATCCAAAAACCAGAATCCTCAGCTGTCACCTTAATGACACCTTAATAAGAACAGCTACTACCACCATAATTGGTAAGCTAAGCATTTTGTAACTTTCTCAAATACTGTCAAAACTCTTACAAACTAGGTATTATTTTTTTCCCATTTATAAATAAGGAAATGGGTTTGAGTTGATTAAGTAAGTTAGCTGAGGTTGTAGTTACCCATCTGGTAGATGTTAAAGCTGGGATTTGAACTCAATTCTGACTATAAAGCCCGTGTTTTTTCCACAACCCCTGACTGTCCTACTTCAGCATAACTGTGCATGTTTGGCCTAGTGTATGAACATTAAGTTTCATGAGATCCACGTAGTCACACTGTGACGTAAGCAGGCTAGGTATTATGTAGAATATAAAGGCTAACAGTTCAAAAATGTTTCTATTCAGACTCTAAGAATATTTTATAACTTCTGCATTTGAACACAATAATTGTAAGGATATGATTTTATCAGCCAGCTAGCTGTCTTACTTGGTGTTTCTCAGAAGAATCATAACCAATGTCAGTAAATCCCTGCTGTAGCTATTCTCTTGGAACATGCTACATTTACAGTAAGAAACAACTCAATTGCAAATCAGTGCAGAGAATTTAGAGCACCTACCTTTGTGACTACTTGGGGTTTATATTTGAAACCACTTTTTCTCCCCTCTGTTCACTCTGTCTTAGTGTAGACAGACTGTCCTCATTGGCAGTCACTCAAGTCTCTTATACCTTAGTTTCAAAACTGTTCTTCCACAGCTGCCTGGGAAGGTGACTGCTTTTCTCCCATGTAGGTTGTATTACTATGAAAACAGACCATCCCAAACATACCCTTTAGGTTTAGCTAAACTCTATCCCACAGTTTCCTAGTGATGCAGTGACAATATGAAACTCTTATTTACTGTATTCATATTACTCATGGTTGCACAAAGCATGAACAGAATGATCTGAGTTTCCAAGGCAATATATGTAAAAAACAGCTAAGTGGACAAACTTTCCTCCAGGGGAAAGAGCAAAAAGCAAGGGCTAGTTCTTTCCTGTTCTTGATGGTTTCAGAGACCAATACCCTGATTGTTTTAAAAAGTGTTAGCTTAAGAAAGGACAATCACCTGTGTTTGTAGTGAATTGTTATTGTGGCTAGAAATGGGTTTTTTTTTCCCACATTGTTGCAAATAACCAGGAGGTTCTGATATTCTGAGATTTCTAATAAAAATACCAGTTCTATCAAGAAACAATTTCAAATATTATATTTTTTATTGTAGTCTTATACCTAAAATTGTTACTGCTGGAGATAAACTCTGGTTTCTCCTTTATACAATTTATCATAGGTACCACAGGCCAATTTGTCTTCTTAAGACACTATTTTCCTGTCATTTTCCCACTCAGAAACTTTTATGATTCCCTGTCACCTCCAGTATAAAAACCTTAAAATCTGTTGCTTGTCTTTTAAAATTTCACAGGCTGACTCAAACTCATCTTTCCAAGTACCAGCATACATGATTCTTTATTGTTTCCTGATTGTTCTACTCATTCTGGCCTTAACACCCCTGCTTAGTTTTTCAGTAGTTAATTCCCTTTTCTATTAGTTGCAAAATGCTACCCTTCCTCTCTCCGCCCTTCTCCCCAACCTGCCCCTAATCTAAATCCTATCAAGCCTTCAAGACCTAATTTAAGTTACATTTTCTCTGTGAAGCACTTCCTTACCATTCTAAACCACTTTTCCTAGTCTGAATTTGTGGTGCCCACTTATGGTCTCACTCATTTGACGTGCAGTTCATTGTAAGAATGGATTTTATATTGTCTTTTCTCCTTTAAAAAAAAATTAATATTATAGAAGTAGGGACCGAGAAAAACGCAGAGAAAGAGAAAGAGATGCGGATCGGAAAAGGTCCCGGAAATCTCCATCTCCTGGGAGAAGAAGCCCAGAACCATCAGTAAACCAGAGTTCCTCTGCTCAGGATGAACCTACTGCAAAGAAGAAGAAAGATGAGCTGGATCCACTCCTTACTCGCACTGGTGGAGCATATATTCCCCCTGCAAAGCTCAGGATGATGCAAGAACAGATTACAGATAAAAACAGGCATGTTGACATCACTAAATATACAAGGCAATGGTATCCTCATTGAAAAACAAATCAACTATGGTCTAATTAACCTTGGCTGTTGAGAATTTATATTAGTCCACAATGATAGAGACCTCAAATGAAAACAAAAATTTAAGAGCTAGAAAGGTGCATTAGATGACATAAATTCAAAAGTAAAAATTAAGTTTCTCTTCCTGTGTCATATTCTAGCACTTGGTAGTGGTATTTGGAGTGTTGTGTTGAGAAGGAATTTGGAGATGGCTTGTGTGTGGTTAGTGGGAGCTTCATGATTGTATAGGTATTTTGCTCTTGCAGAAGGCAGTAGTGGTAGCATTAGTGAGAAGTACTCAATTTCTCCAATCTAGTCCAAAGCAATCCTAATTGTAAAAGTCTAGAAATTTTGTTAATCTTAGTCTTGCTTCCTTATAAATTAAGTGAGTAGGGGAGAGTCAGCAATATATGCAACTTCAAGCAGATTCCTAGAAGATCGTTTTATATACAGCTGAGGTCTATTCATAGGCTGTAAAGGGTGCAAGGAATAGACATCTCTAACAGAAGTCTATAGTCTTTGCTATAGTTAGGTGAATTGTAGGTTTCCTAATTAGGAAGTATAATTGTACTTGATAGTCTTTTGATCAGTTTAATAGGAGAGGTTGTGATTATATATATATCAGCAACATCTTATTGATCAGTCTAGTTGTTAAGCGATAGATCTTATTTTTCTAGAGATAGTGGCATAGCAAGGGGTTGGAGTTGGGGGATGGTGGAATGGTGCACCTTGGGTACAGGCAGTAAAGGGGTGCGTGCTTTATAGAGAATTTAGAAACAATAATAAAATTAACTGCAAGTTAGTCTGCTTTTTATCCTCACTGTCTGTTGGCAGTTCTAAACTATGTCACTGATACAATACTCTTCTTCCCCACCAGGGACTGCTCTCACCACCCTTCCTTGGTATGCCACACTAGAACAGGGATTCTTAATGTACAGACTTTGAAGAGGTCCATGGATAGAATTTGGGCAGTCAATCCATGAACATGTATGGGAAAAAAATTGAATCTTTATTTTTACTATTCTCTAAGATTTAGCATTATTTTTCTATTGAGAATATAGGTAACATATCATAGTATTAACAGTCTCTTTGTTGCAGATATCTCATAATATTGTTTATGGCCGTGCTTCTTGGAAATTAGAGTAATTATTAGGCCTACCACCACTTCTTTTTATTTAATGTGTTAAGCACATAGAATACTACGTGAAACTTTTGTTCTTTTCATGTCGTAAAAACTGTAATTCAGTATGATTGATATCCTTTATAATCCTATGTATTGTAGTTATTATTCCAAGAAGTCTGCTGGCTTCACCATACATCCAGAGAGGTGTATGGAAGAAAAAAAGTTAAGACTTCTTGCAGCTGAAATCAGATTCCACAGAAAACCAGTTTAAAACCCATGGAATTGTAGAGCTTTAAAAGACCTTAGACATTATCAAGTTCAACCTAAAGAAACTCATTGAGGCTAATTTACCCAAAATCTTAGGTAAAAAACAGTATCAGGAGGTATAGCTGTAGGACTGCTACATAAACATAGAGGTGGTCTTTAAAATACTTAGAATGGTATTTCAGACTTTCCTTTTTCCTATAGTTAATACCATTTTTTATGGTTTAAAACATTTAATTTTGTTGTCTCTGTCACACTTTTATGAGAAGGAACATAATAAAAATTTCCTTTTTGTGGTTTCTATTTGGGTATTTCATATTATAATACAAATTTTTTTAAATTGCATTTATTTTAAAAGGTTTCCTTTAAAGATAAGTTTAATTGAAGCATTATAATGTAAAATAAGTATGTATTGAATGACTAGTAAATACACATTGACGTAAGAATAAAACGTTATCCTTACTTATCCTTACATAATCTTCTTGTTTTATTAAATACAGGGGTGGTCTGTACTTAAGCAATATATGTATAGAAAATCAAGTATGGTTTGGGATATAATCTGCTTATTCCTATAGACATCATATAGTTTACTGTACTTTGGGGTAATTTTGTGAAAATAATTTTAAAAATAAAGGAACACTAAGTAGTATTTATATTATTATATAGCCTCTTGTTAATAGTTGTTGACGAAGTTTTAATAGTTACTGAAATCAATTCTTTTTAGCTTAGCATACCAGAGGATGAGCTGGGAGGCCCTAAAGAAGTCAATCAATGGTCTTATCAACAAAGTCAACATTTCCAATATAAGTATTATTATTCAAGAACTTCTTCAGGAAAATATAGTTAGAGGAAGGTAAGTGTTGGCTATTTTGTTTGTAGTATTTCTAAGTAATTTTTTCAAAGGAATATAATATATTCATGAGCAATAATCATTGATTTTTTTTGTGCCACTTCATTTTAAAGGTAGTTGAGAATATTTATTTAAAATTCAGTTCTTATAAAAATGTAGGCTATGAAGAAATAACGTGTACCTCTCTGTTAGAGGTTGTCTGGAGTTTTTGCTTTTTGAGAAACTTTGATTTCAGGTAATGATTTTTGCACAGACATTTATCTACTTAATGCCGCCAATAATTTAAACCCATGAGGAATAATGAATATTAAAATGTACTACCTCTAATTTAATTTTTTTCCTTTCTTTTTTTAATTGACAAGTAAAAATTGTATATATTTGTGTTGTATAACATGGTGTTTTGATATATGTATACATTCTGGAATGGATACTTAAGCTGTTTAACATACATATTGTCTCACATACCTATCATGTTTTTGTGGTGAGAACACATAAAATCTACTCTGTTATCAGTTTTCAAGTATGCAGTATATTGTTGTTAACTAGTCAACATACTATACAATAGATCTCTAGAGTTTATTCCTACTGTCTAACTGAAATTTTTTAACCAACATCTCCTCAATTCTCCCAACCCCCAGCCTCTGGTAACCACCATTTTACACTGTTTCTATGAGTTTGACTTTTTTAGATTCTACATATTAGTAAGATCATGAAGTATTTTTCTTTCTGTGTCTGACCTATTTCACTTAGCATAATGTCCTCCAGGTTCATCCATGTTGTTGCAAATTTCCTTCTTTCTTAAAGCTGACTAGTATTCCATTGTGAATACACATATATTCTTTATCTATTTATCCATCAACAGACACTTAGGTTCTTTCCATATCTTGGCTATTGTGAATAATGCTGCAATGGATGTGGGAGTGCAGATATCAATTTGACATACTGATTTCATTTCCTTTGGTTATATACCCAGTAGAGGGATTGCTGGATTGTATGGTAGTTACTTTTACTTTTTTGAAGAACCTCCATACTATTTTCCATAATGGCTGTACTAATTTACAATTCTACCAACAGTGTACAAGGGCTCCCTTTTCCCTTTGCCAAGACTTGCTATTGTTCACTTTTTTAATAATAGCTATTCTAACAGGTGTGCGATGATACCTGGCTGTGGTTTGAATTTGCATATACCTAATGATTGGTGATAGCATTTTTTCATATACCAACTGGCCATTTGTACATCTTTTTTTGAGAAATGTCTATTCATTTCCTTTGCCCATCTTTTAAATCAGGTTGTTTGTTTTCTTGCTGCTGTTGTTTGAATTCCTTACATATTTTAGATATTAACCCCTTGACAGATACATGGTTTACAAATATTTTCTCCCATTCTGTAGCTTGTCTCTTCACTCTGTTGATTGTTTCCTTTGCTGTGTGGAAGGTTTTTAGTTTGATGCAATCCCATTTGTCTATTTTTACTTTTGTTGCCTGTGCTTTAGGGGTCATATTCACAAAATCATTGGCTAGACCAATGCCATGGAGCTTTCCCCCTGTGTTGTCTTCTAGTAGTTTTACAGTTTCAGGTCTTATGTTTAAGTCTTTAATCCATTTTGAGTTGATGTTTGTATATGGTGTGAGATTAAGGTCTACTTTCATTCTTCTGCATGTGCATATCCAGTTTTCCTGGCATCATTTATTGAAGAGACTATCTTTTCCCTATTGTGTGTTCTTGCCACTTTTGACAAAAATCAATTAACTAAGTGCATGGATTTATTTCTGGGCTCTCTGTTCTGTTCTCTATTGGTCAATATATCTGTTTTTATGCCAGTACCATGCTATTTTGATTACTATAGCTTTGTAGTAGATTTTAAAATCAGGTAGCATGATCCTCTGGCTTTGTTCTTTTTGTTCAAGATTGCTTGGGCTATTTGGTGTCTTTGTGGTTCCATATGAATTTTAGGATTGTTTTTTCTATTTTGTCAATAATTTACAGTATTTAGTATACAGATCTTTCACCTCTGGTTAAATTTATTCATAAGTATTTTTTTGGTAGCTATTATAAATGGATTGTTTTCTTGATTTCTTTTTCAGATAGTTCATTGTTAGTGTATAGAAACACTACTCATTTTTTTATGTTGATTTTGTATCCTGCAACTTTACTGAGTTTGCTTATTAGTTCTAACAGTTTTGTGGTAGAGTCTTTAGCGTTTCTGTATATAAGATCATGTTGACTGCAAACAGACTTCTCTCTTTCCGATTTGGATGTCTTTTATTTTTATCTTGCCTAATTGCTCTGGTTAGAACTTCTGGTACTATGTTGAGTAGAAGTGGTGAGAATGGGCGTCCTTGTCTTGTTCCAGATCTTAAAGGAAAAGTTTTCAACTTTTCACTCTTGAGTATAATGTTAGCTTTGGTCTTGTCTTTATTCCAATTTAATTTCTAAGGAAAGCAAAGTGAGAATGTGAGTGAAATGGGAAAGATGAGCAATACATTTTAGAAAAGCAGAAGGGAATCACTTACCATATTCTATGTGGTTTTAAGCTACTGGTGATATTTAAAAGGGTCAGAAAATAGAAATATTCTGTATTTATTTATCATTTTAAAATTTGAAGTCTGTTTTCTCATGTCATTTCACATGACCTTGATCCATCTTTTAAAAAATTGGGGATATAAAGTAAGTACAGAGGTGCAGAAAGTTGACCAAGAGGTAGCCATTATCCTCAAAAGTAGGCAGAGGTCTCTCCATTTTACTTAAGAAAAAAGCAGACTCATAGAAGTTATATGGATTGCTTAAGATACTATAATTTATAAACAGTTCTTTTTTTCTCATTTTCTACTCTAGTAATTCTATCGTCATACCTAAACCTGCTATTAAATGCATCAACTGCCATGTGAGTTGTGTTTAACTCACACTAGTTTTGAGCCTGGGACCTCATGAAACATATGTAACTCACATGTCTCTTCACCTTGGGAGCCACATGAACTAGTTTTCAAGTTGCATATAACTCATACACAGAAAACAATAAAAAATAATGAGTTTTTTCATTAAATTAGAAAGGATTGTTTTGTTTTCAAAGTTTTTATTCTATTTTCATGATAAAACACTGTGGCCCCAAGGAAAAAGTTTTTTTTTCTAGAGTAGCAGTCAATGTGTTAATATTAAGGCATTTTTTTTCTGTGTCTTAGCAATCCAATAATTATTTGTCATTCCATTGCTAAAAATAACTTCAGTTAGCCTACTTGCTTCTCTCCCCTTCTGTATCAAATGCATATAGAAACATGACCATTTCAAAATGATTTACAGGTAGGCAGCTTTTATTTTCGTGTCATTGTGTTAGCATTAATCTTGCAGTGCTTTTATTGTATCTTTATCTTTCATAGGAGTATTTAGCATTAAAGATGTAAACAACCCCAATTTGTCTTTAATCACAGAATTCATTTTATGTAGATGATGGACTCATAGTAGAAACTTTACGTTGTCTAAATTTTGTACTTTTGAAGTAGGTCTTTTTTTCTTCACTTTTGAAATGTTAAATTATTTATTTAGACATTAAAAAACCTCAAATTCTGATTAGATATAACAAACAGATTAGGAAAAGAGGAATTCTATTTAGAGAGAAAAAATTTTGAAGAAAGAATTGTACTAAAACCTTATTCTATTTTACAGAATTACAAACTCAAGTTTTGTTTTCTCAAAAGCAGTTTTATTTATTAGTAAGACAAACTCTTTCCATTTAGTCCTGATTTAGTTTTTATGTTTATATACAGAGGAGTAATATTACTGGATTTTAAATGAGTTTGTTCTAATTAATTTGCTGATTATCATTGACTCTTCTTTTTTTAATTCTTTTTTAAACAGAGGACTGCTGTCCAGATCCGTTTTGCAAGCACAGAGTGCTTCTCCAATCTTCACCCATGTTTATGCAGCATTAGTGGCGATTATCAACTCGAAATTTCCACAGATTGGCGAATTAATCCTCAAGAGGCTAATTCTTAATTTTCGAAAAGGCTATCGAAGAAATGATAAGGTATGTATGAATGGCTTGTGAGTAAACTGACACGTAGGAACAGAATTCGGTGTCAACAAGAATAAGCAGTGTTGATTTCTACGTAGGAATGTGTTTTAAAAACCGTGACTTCGTCAGAACTTTTTTGTTCTACTAAATATCCCTGACCACTAATGATGAGCCACAAAGATGATGGTTATAACTATAGAATTATAACTATTTAGGCAGAAGTAGCACTCTTTCACGTGTATTATTTTCATCTTTTAACTTTATAATATAAAAATTATCCTTGTGTGTTAAGTGTTTTAAATAGAGTATGTTAGTAGGCTGTAGATTCAACAGATAAATGCAAATTGCTTTTAGTTTATAAATTAAATCTGTTTCCACCTTCACTTTTCAGCAACTTTGTCTGACTGCTTCAAAATTTGTGGCGCATCTTATTAACCAAAATGTGGTAAGTAATTATCTTTTAAAACTTGGTTCCATTCAGTTGCGTTAGACCACAGGCTTCATGTCACATCGGTGATACTTCTCTATTTTTTCATTTATATTCCTTGGTATAAGTATCTTGGATGATATTTTAGTTTTAAAACCATAGTAAGCGTATTTAATATTCTTTAGTATAAGGAGGAATCAGAACACTTAGATATTTTATCAAATTGATCTCACTTCATACCTTACATGGTTACTTGAATACAAATTATTCCTTCAAAGAATATAACTTAATCCTTTTTATAAAACAGTAAAGTTGGTATCTCTTCTCCTTTCCCTATACCTGGTGTTCATGAAAACCTAGTAAATGTTTGGTATTCTACAAAAACCTCTATTCCCTGAAGCTACATGGTGTAGTCATATATTATTAGAATCAGTTTATAAAATATAGTAGATTAAATAATTTTAATCTAATTTAAATACACATAATTTTATCATTTTATTGTTCAGTTTGTGTTTATTTTGTATTCATCTGCTATTTCATGGTTTTGATTTAGCTTCTGTTTCACCTTGAAAATATTAATAGTAAAACTACTCTTGTTCATACTCAAAGGTTTCCTTCATGTGTATATTATCATTTTTAATTTAGTATCAGTGTATAAGAGGAAGACTTTGGAGTCATACTTAATCTTATTTTTCTAACATTAAATCTTTTCTTACCTACATGAAATCCTGTCTGGTGTTCACTCTCAGAAATCTTTTAGATTTTAACCTAATTAGTAGTTATATTATTAGAATGATAACCTGCTACTTAAGACCATGGAAACTTAATTTCTCATTTCTATAGCAGCAGAGATATGTTTGTGTTTTTGAATGTATATTACACTTATATTAGAGATTTTTGGCATTGCTGTAAAACAGTTAAATGGTAAATATTTTGCATTTTCCCAACTGTGGTACAGGGCAGTATTTTCTTATCACTGATATAAGACTATTTGACACTCACCTCCCCTTGGAAAAAAATGCAGTATGTATTTTTGATATGCACAATGTGCAGAAGATATTCCCCTGAGTTGAAATTTAGACTTCTCTCCCAATCTCAAATAAGTGTCTGCCTTTAGAAAGGCATATGTTTGGTGTTTTGAACATTCTTTCTCGTTCATTTTCTTCTCACAGCAAAGCTTCTTGGTAGAATTTTGTTCTTACTCTACCTGGCATTGTTTATAAATATCAATTTTTGAACATGGCCAGTATAAATAGTTTGATTTAATTTGAAAAAAGAGGAGATATTCAAAACTGTTTTTGTGTACCAGAAACTGTTAAGATACTTTGTGATAAAATTAAGGACTATTTGCTAACAGAGTTGCTGATAGAATAAATTGGGAAATGGATATAAAGAATTGTGGTTATGGAGAAGGGTATTATAAAAAGAATCATTACTGTTCCTCATACGGGGATTATGAAAATAATTATCTCATTAAAAATTAGTGAATGATTTTTTTAACTTTTGAGTTTATGCCACTTTCTGTACATAAGGTCAAAGAAGAATATTTCTTCTGGAGATAATTCAAATAATTGTATTCAGCATAGTAAATAAGATTTTTAGAACAGTCATCTGAAAATTCTTAACAGATATATAATGAAAGTGTAGAAAAATTGTGTTCCATCTTTTGAGTATCAAAATAAAACTTTGCCAGTCATATGTGCAATATAATCATTGGAAACAGATTACTAATTTTTAAAAATTATTTTCAACAGTATGTTAATATACATGAAAGCATTTTCTTTCTTCCATATGTCTGCATTCTACTTAAGGCACATGAGGTTTTATGCTTAGAGATGCTCACCTTGCTCCTGGAAAGACCAACAGATGATAGCGTTGAAGTAGCTATTGGTTTTCTCAAGGAATGTGGCCTCAAATTAACACAAGTGTCACCAAGAGGAGTCAATGGTAAGTGTATATTCTTAGTTTGATGTTGAACCTTTGTTTGTGTATTATAATATTTATTGCTTATTTTATTGTCTTTCTGTTTAACTTTAGCTATATTTGAACGCCTTCGAAACATTCTGCATGAGTCTGAAATTGACAAAAGAGTTCAATATATGATTGAAGTAATGTTTGCTGTACGGAAGGATGGATTCAAGGACCACCCCATTATCCTGGAAGGACTTGACTTAGTGGAAGAAGATGATCAGTTTACCCATATGCTCCCTTTGGAGGATGACTATAATCCAGAAGATGTTCTTAGTAAGTTGGGGAGTGGGGGTGAACAGGAAGAGGGGCACCAACAAATGTAAATATGGAAAATAAACACTTTTAATTTATTTTTTTAAGATGTTTTCAAGATGGATCCTAATTTTTTGGAGAATGAAGAGAAGTACAAAGCTATTAAGAAGGGTATGTAAAATTTTATAAAATAATTTATTTTGGAAAAGTAGAAGCAATTTAAGTAGTTATATAATATTGATAGACAGGAAATATTTATAGATCACTGATCCCCACCCAATAAAATCTCTGTTCTTCTCAAGTCATTCTCTTCACTGTTTCCCCATGAATTATTTTTTTCGTAATAGTTGGCCATGGTGTTGCTTCATTCTGAATTATTTACCTCATTGTATCTCTCTTCTTTCCCTCTATTTAAAGTATGCAACCCTTAAGCCTCATTCCTCTTAAGAAATCTTCTTAGATTACTGGTAACCTTTATTTAACTTCTCTACCACGTACAGTGTATGCTACCCAGTTTAATACTTAATTAGGTGGTATACTTTATTGTAAAATACTATACTTTATTATTTCTCAAGATCAGGTGGACATCGTTCTGATAAGATCAATCACAGTATTGGTGCCTGATAAATTTATAATTAATTATTATCACTTGTACATCATTAGTATATTATAAGTACTAACTTGGAACAGATTTCGATTTTGATTTTGTCTTTGACCTTACTAGCTAAGTGACCTGTAACAAGTTACTTGTTTGATGTTAAAGTAAATATTACTTGTCTGGAAGGATAAATAAAATACAGTGCTTCGTATTGCCACAGACAATGATGGCTGTTATTATTATTATTTTCACATTTGTAGTATTATTTTTTTCTTAAAGCTAATATTCAGACATACTTACTTAATAGTTTTATGGGTTTATTTCCCTTGACTGTGATTTTACCTGAGAAGTATGTATTGCTCTGGAAGCTCCTGGGAGGAGAGAGCAGAGACCTAGAACTCTGCCTTTGCCTACATTCTATTCTTCAGTCATGCTGAGAAGTGGAAGGTAAAGGTGGAAGAAGCCTTCCATTTCTATACATTATCCTGAAAATCTGGTACAATAAATGGGTTTCTCTTCTAAGATGCTGATTTCCTAAGAGCTTTTCACTGCAACTTGCTGGATTTGTTTTTCTGTTATAATTTCGTTTCCAAATATGGAGAACTCCTTAGACCCATTTTGCCTTCTTTTCTTATGAACTTTTTTTTCCCTACAGTTTCCGTAAAAGATGCCAAGTGGATTTTATGAAATTCTTATTACCCCTGGTATGATTTTTTGTTTTTTAAACTGGGGAATTCCCTGTCCATTTCTTTAGAGTCTAGGCAGTTGGCCAATGCCTGGAAAGTAGCACTTTCCTTTATTCCAGCAGTTCTCAAATTCCTCAGTCTCAGGATGCCTGTACACTAGTGAAAATTATCGAGGACTCCAAAGAGCTTCTGTTTATGTGGGTTGTATCTATTTATATTTGCTATAATAGAAATTAAAACAATATAAAAGAATATTAATTAAATCATTTCAAAATAATAGTAAACCTAGTACATGTTGACATAAATTACATAATTTTTATGAAAATAATTATTTTACAAGCAAAGAAATTTAGTGAGAAGAATGGCATGTTTTATATATTTTGTGAAGTTTAATGCCTGACCTAATAGGAAACAGCTGGATTCTCATGTCTGCTTTTGCTTTAAGTATATTGCAGTAGGTTGTTTTGGTTGAAGTACATGAAGGAAATCTGGCCTCAGACAGATATGTAGTTAGAAAAGGGAGGAGTATTTTAATAGCCTTTTCGGATAAGTATGTGTATTTTTCATTGATACTATGCCAGTATTTAACAACTAGTAGTTCCCTAAAGATTAATTGTAGTGTGAAATCTGAAACAATAACAATGAATTTTCATAGTCTATTACATTAAAATCCATTGGTCTGTCACTTTGAATAGATCTTTTACCTATTCATGATTTTGTAATGTTGCATCAGTCATTTGGAAAATACTGATTCACTCAGTTCTGCACATCTTCTAAATGTTAACATTATCAAAATCACATTAACATGTGGATACAGTATCAAGAAATCACATTTGTTAATATTACTACCTGTCTTGTCTGAAAAGTATATGTATTAGCAAGCTTTAAACCCAGAAGGGTGGATACAGTTTTTCCAAAATTTGAATTTTCTCTTGAAAATTCTTAATTTTATCATGGTGGCAGATACTATTAGTTGTTTCCCTTGAAGTGACAGTCTCACTTTGTTTACATTTGCATAAATGTCTGACAAATACCTAACAACTATAGTTTGTGGGCCAATTATTTCAAGTAAAAATGAAAAAAGTACTAATTCATCTTGAAACTTAAATAATCACACAAGTGCTTTTCCTTAAGAAAATCATTACCATTGTACATCTGTCTTTAACAGAAGTGCTATGCATGCTTTGTCACTCACATTATGATAAAGGCCTATACTCAAGGGATGAGATTTAATAAAATTAATATTTTACTTCATCATCAAGGACATTCTTAAGTGAAACTGGCTTTTTTCCTTTTGTAAGAGTGTGGCAGTAAAGAATGCATTGACTACTAGTGCAGTTTGGTGCTTTGATTTGTGCTTGGGTTATAGCAGTTTTAACCCCCATTGCTTTTGGACTGTCATCATAGATGTCAGCACAGTGAAAAGGCAGATAATGTCTTGGTATTATTATGAAAATAGTTTTGGTCTCACAAGCCACCTGACAGGTCCCAGTGATCCCCTAGGGACTCATAGACCCTTCCTTGAAACCACTGCTTTATTCAGTTAATGAAATCCAATTGTGGTTGCCTAAGTGATTCTAACAAGTAGTTTCTAAAGTGGAGAGATGAGAAGAGGATGATATAAACGATTAGACAATTCATTTGACCTTCATTCTTTTGTGAACTATTCTTCTAGAGCTGGCGTAAAAAAATGGCCACAGCAGGAAGTAGGCACAGCTTTAGTAATTAGCACCTTAGAGTGACCCAGGTGTACTTGTATTTTAGGTCTTGCAGCATTTGGGAAAACAGCAGGAGTGCCTGTCTTCCTTCTATTGAATACTAAATAATTCTTTTAAAAGTCTGTCTAAGCCATGTTGCATAATAATAAACTAGATACTTCACATTATTTCTTGAATTCCCATTTATTAGGAATATTCTTGAAATGTATATGTCAGATGAGGCCTTAATGACAACCATACATTTTTGTAAAATGATTTGTTACTCGTGGTATGAAGTTCTCTGCTAATGTTAAGTATGTGTCTTCTGATTTATACTGTTTATTTAAATATGAAGATATTAGAGCTTTGCTAAAAATGAGGGCCCCAAAACTTTGTATTAAAAGCTTTCTGATTATAATAGAAATGCAAAAGTGAAGAATTAGCCAGGTTTGTAAAATCTTTTTATCAAGCTAACAGAGCACCATTGGGCAAAATATAATTTTCATTTTTGTCATATGTTTACTGTTAACATAATGACTGGCCTTATGTAGTCTTAAGAGACTACATGCATCACTATTTTCATCCAATTCTGAATGTGAGTTGTATTTTAAGAAGTGATCCGATAAAGTGCTTGTCTTACCAATTTTCTTAAGGGCTTTTAAACTTCTCTTTCTGTTTTGCATATGAAAAGTCTCTGGATTGTAATGTTCGATTAATAGGTATACCTTTTAATGAAAATCTCATTACTGTTTATTTAAAGTGAACACTAAATTACACAATTATTTCCTCTCCCTTTTTTGTCTTTCCAAGTATGTTCTTAGCCTAAATTCCTGTTTTCTATATCTGACCATAGCATTTTATAATAGACTGTCTTATTTCTGATGATGAAATAGTATTTTCACTCTCAAATGCTAGTTTCCATTTCTAATATTTTTCCAGTGTTCTTGCTCTTTTGGAATACCTTCGTCTACTTTTTCTTTGTTTTTCTCATCTCCTCTTTGTTTCATGGCCATTTTTATCTGACAGAAAAATGATACATATGGCTCTCTCTAGTCGAATCAGTTAAAATGCTTTCTGACCACTTAGCCAATAACACAGGCTTGTTTGATCATCCTTGTTGACTGGTAAACTGTTACACCATAATGGATTTCAATGAACTGAGAATTATCTTCTCAGAATGAGACACATGTATATCACTTGCTGCTTAATTGTTTTTTCCCTAAACTTACTTTGTTCTTATAGAAATTCTTGATGAAGGAGACAGTGACTCAAACACAGACCAAGATGTTGGAAGTAGTGAGGAGGAGGAGGAAGAGGAGGAGGAGGAAGGAGAAGAAGATGAAGAAGGTGAAAGTGTAGTTTATTCAAATAGTATCGTAAAGTACTCTAAAATTAAACTAATTGTAATGTAATCCTCTAAAACAATGGTTCTCAATCTCTGAGGGGGGTTGGGAGGGATGCTGCTTGGCATCTAGTGGGTGAAGGCTAGGGACGCTGTTAAATATCCTACGAGTCACAAGACTGTCCCGCACAACAAAATAGGATCCAGTCCAAAATGCCAGTATTGACAAGGTTGAGAAACCATGCTCTAAAAGTATTAAACAATGAAATTCTTTCTTTAACAGCATAATTTTAATTTGGCATATTATGTCTGATTACAGTGTAAACTATGAAAAAGTGCATTCATTCTGAGTGCATGTGATTTACATAACCCTGACAGGAATGTGACAGATGAGAGTGACTGGATATTTGCTATTCATTTTGGCAAAATAGAATGGGGAGGCCAAAAGCTACATTTGCCAAAAGCAGACATGATGATGCTCTCCCTCTTCTGCTTTGATTATATTATTTTACATAAAAATAAGCTCAGAACTGTACTTTGGTTAAAACTCAGTTAAAACATGAGAACATACATAAACTGGTCATTATTTATGTGTATTACATATTTGAAAATATTAAAAGTATAGCTTTCCCTTTTAGGGTATAATATATTTTAGTTCTGTCTTATAGTGTAACTTTTTCTGTAATATATCTTATAAAAAATAGATGTAAGTTTTTTTCTAATGTTTTCTTTATTGAAATCATCTTTTAACTATCCATGTACTACATTTTACTTCAGAATTTCTTTGTTTTGTGGGAAAATACTGTTCAAATAAAACTGTTAAATATTTATAAGGAATGTTTTCATGTATTAAATAAGAGAAAATCTTGGCAAATATGTGTATTTATATTGGACCTATTTAACGTGTCATGATGATCCAGTGTTCTCTGAAACTGAATTGCTACTCATAAGTTATAGTTCTTCCAAATTATCAAGATATTGTTTATAACTCTAGAAATAATATTTTACCAAACAACAGCATGAGCGCGGCCTTTTACAATGTGGGAATGAGCAGATGACACAGAAACAAAAAATAGTTTTCTTGGCTTCATTCTGGACTTCTTCTAGCTAACATTATGATAAGGCAAAAGTCTTGAAATAATTACTTTGAATTCTATAAATACTAACTATACTACTAATACTAAATTTCTACTATAATACTAACAGTAGAAAAGAATATTACTAAATTCTGAGAAGTTCTAAATAGATTTATGAAAGAAAATATTATACAGAGATATATTTTAAGTTCTTCACATTTATTTTTGCAGTTTTGTAATTTTGTTGTGTTGATATTCTTTCAGGACAAAAAGTGACTATTCATGACAAAACAGAAATTAATCTGGTCTCGTTTCGTCGCACAATTTATCTTGCTATTCAGTCAAGGTAAGACATTAGCTTAGTTGATCCTCTATTGATTGATCAAATGGTTGGTAAAGGAGATTTATTTACTGGTAAGGAGATTAGGGATACATTTTAAAATCTGTCAACAGAAAACTAGATACCATTTCAGCATTCTCAAACTACCTCTCTTTCTACCTTTATCCCATACCCAAGCTCGTAGTTCCCCACAGTTGGTTCTTTGCTTTAAAAATTCTTCACTTATTTGGGAGGTCTAATTGTGTCACATAATAAAACGTTTTTTTAGCTGCGTCATTTCTTATAGTTAAATATCACTAATAAAAACCTGAAAACTGTATTGCAAGGTAGAACAGTATCTAATTGTATAACGGAAATTAAAATTTTTTTTTTCTAATTTGGTTTCTAATTCTAGTTCTAAGCAGAGAAATGCTGCTGTGATGACTTTTGGACACTGACTTGCTATGTAGATGTAAATGAATATAAATGGGCATAGGAATTAGACTTAAGGTTTGGAGGATGCTTTGAAGTAAAGTTAAGTGAGAACTATGATGTCACGAAAACAAAACCTATTTCCTTTGAAGGCTGTGAATTTGGTTTTGAAGAGAAATAAATGAAAATATTAAATTCTTAGCACATCTGTTATTTTGTATGCAAATCAACCTATTGATTTAGTGGGCACAATGTTTACATTTTACACTGGAGAAGAAATGTGTTCCTACTTTTGTTTTGTTACTAGGTGTAATATATTTTCATATAGTATGATGCAATAGCAATAATGATTCATAAGCAGGAGTCATCTTGTTTTCAGTCTGAAAATTTTTTGGCTTTAGATTCATCTTCTAATAGAGGAGTGTTAAACAGCAAAATATTGGTTGGAATTTTTTTTGTGTGGTTTATCCTTACCGATTTCTTTGCCTTTCACATGAAAGAAAAAAACATTAAATTTTTTTTGCATATAAACCTAAAGTAAAAGATGAGAAATATTTTATTATAGGTAGATATTCTTAAATAGAGTTTGACCTTTTACTTGTGCTTTTTTAGAAATCCAACAGTAATCAGTTGTAAGTAGCAGATTTACTGTTTTAGTGCTGCTATTAACATTAACTTTGAAAAATTACAGTGGACCTTTTTGAATATTATTTAAAAGAAACCTAACCTTGATAATCTCTGAATCACATAAAAGACTTGAAAAATTAAAGCATTAAGAAACAAGTAACAGCCACTATTACATAGTGGTATCAGTCTTAGTGGCAGTCACTACCATCTTATGTGTTGGTTTTTTGTTTCGTTTTTTAAAACTTTATTAATTTTAGTTAATTAATTTTTTATTAATTTTTAATTTGTAATTGACACATAATAATTACATATTTATGGGGTACAGTGTGATGTTTTAATGCATGTATGCATTGTATAATCAAATTAGGGTAATTACCAAATCCATCACTTTAAACATTTATCCTTTTTTTATGGTGACAGTGTTCGAAATCTTTCCATCTGGTTACATTATTATTTCCTGTAGTCACCCTGCTGTGTAATGTGAATCAAGGGCTTACTGTTCATGCCATTTAACTTTTGTTTTTCATTATTATATTTCCTAAAGAAATAAACATTGACAGAGAATTATATACAGAATCATTTAGTGCAAAAAAAAAAGTGGAGACAATCTTATTTTCCAACACACATGATGAAAGTGTCCAGTCTGTGCCTCCAATGAAAATTAGGTTAATGGAGAATGATTATAAATGTGGGCAAATAGTCTCATATAGTGTTAGGTGGGAAAAAACTATATAACTATATAGAACTGTGCTTGTGTGGTGTTATTTTAACTATAAAAATAGGCAGATTCTAGAAATAATACATAAAAATATCAACAGTGATAATCTTGGGGGAGGTTGGATTATAGATTTTTTAGTGTCTATTTTTCCAGTTTTCTGTATTTTTCAAAAGTTGTATGTTTATAATATACCAGGCTAGGAGTGAAGAATAGAATGTAATCGTCAAGTCAGATGGCTGTGAGGGCATCTCATACAAACAGTTCACCTTTGAAAATCATGTGAACAAAACGGTTCTGGCAACTGAATTGTGTGAGGATTTCATTATTTTTGTTAACTGATTTCCCCAATACTCTTATCTTCTCACTGTTAATGGCTTTTTAAATTACCCTGTATTATTTACATAAAACATAAAACTATATAGTTGTCTTCGCTATTGAAAATAATGCTTTTCTGTTCTTGCTTTTAAATGATGTTTTAGTCTGACTGCATTATTGAAGCTGTAACATCAGAGGGAGATGGACTACCATGTCCCACCCAATTTAAAGTTTCTTCAATTGGATACACCAAACAAAACCATTCTAAACACAACTTGAAAACTGACATCATGTGAAGAAGACAGTAATTTAGTAAATGTCTTTTTCTTTACCCTTCCTTCAATCACTTAATTTGTCTTAAACCTGTAATTCATTTGGTTTAGCAACCTAAGAACTAAAATACCAAGAAAATTTAATGCATTTAATATTTCTAATTAGTTTAACTTAAAACAATCTTGGTGTAGGGAGTCATTAAATACTTTTAAAATAAAACAACAAAAAGGAAAATAGACTGTCATTTAACTACCTTTCTCCTTGATACTTTACTTAGTAGATAAAAGGAAAGTAGTAAAATTTCTTCATAAACTACTTATTTTTCACAAATTTCTTTTTTCTTTTTCCTTTTTTTTTTTAAAGAGACAAGGTTGCTTTGTTGCCTAAGCTGGAGTGCAGTGGTGCAATCATAGCTCACTGCAGCCTCGAACTCCTAGGCTCAAGTGGTCCTCCTGCCAGAGCCTCCTGAGTAGCTAGGACTACAGGAATGGACCCCTACGCCTGGCTAATTTTTAAAATTTTTTTTGTAGAGACAGGGTCTTGGTATATTGCCCAGGCTGGTTTCGAACTCCTGGCGTCAGCCTCCCAAAGTGCTGGGATTATGGGAGCCGCCATGCCCAACCTGTTTTTCATAAATTTCAAGGTTTTTGTCTGTGTGCTAATTCTGTTTTTATAAAATCTAGAAAAAAAGCCACATCTTTTTTTATACTTTTGGTATTGCTATATTATTGAAGTTTGTCAACTACAGTTTAATATTAATGTTAGATTATTGTTTAGTATTACCTGTTATAAAAATCTCTTTCCTGGTAGGTTTCTTTTTCATTTTAGTTTTCTTTTCATTCCATTGCCTTGTACCATCCTGGATTATTACTCTGTTGTGCTTATGAAATCCAATAATTAATAGAAGCTGAGAAATACAGATGAACTGCAAAACTAAATTCGTAATCATTATATTTCATTGGGTGATGATTTTATACTGCTGTTATCAAAAGAATGAGGATTTGAACATTCTACAAAAGATGCAAATATATTAGCATTGTTTCTGAATCAATAAGCAATTAGCAAATTGAGTTTGCTAATTTCTTAGGTGAAGTATATTGAAGATATTTTAAATTCAATTCATATGAATTCTGTAAAAGCGTATGTTTTTCCTTGCAAGTTATTTTGTTTATTTACTATTTTTGTACTTAGTTTTTATAAAATGTAGAACCCTTGTGATTGGGTATTAACCAAGATAACTTGTAAAAACGGCACTAGATGTCATGCTGAGCTCCTGGAGCATCTTTTACCTCTTCCTGACTTGGAAGAGAAATACAGAAGCTTGTAATAATCTAGTAAAATTAGATATAGTTACGGTATGATAGAATCTATCGTTTATTCTTCCACACTGAGATTTTAATGTAAGCATAAGAAACTTGACCTATGTTTGCTCCTGTCTTAATTAGGACTTTTCCTACTTTCGCTAAACACATAATATATTCCAAGAAACTACTTTTCAAATTAGATATTAATTATAGCCTTTGTTTATGAAATATTGGGTGAGAAAGTGTAAGCATGTTCAAGTCCTACTTCAGGGATTTTGTGCCCAGGAGCAAGTTTTGCAAACACCTATGATCTCTTTTTTCTCATCTATAAAAACGAGTGGGTTGAATAAGAGCATCTCTAAATTCTTCTGAAATCCTAACTATGTATAAACCCAAATCAGGATATTATCCTATAGGTGTTTTTACCTCCAGTTGTTGTCAGTAATTTAGGTGTGCATTTGTGACTGATGAAAAAAAATACATTTTAGCTAGTTATGAATATTTATGAAAAAACTAACATTTTAAAGCTTTAATTTCTTTGTCTTCATTGATAAGCATCCTACCTGTTGTTTTATCTAAGCTTTTGAATGTAGTTATTGATCTTTTTCTTAGATTTGTTTAACAAAAGAATGTAGAACAGCATAGGTAGCTCTCACAAACACCTTGCACATTAGAAAGCACTCTTTGAGATCTGGGACCTCTACCCAGATTGAGTGTACTTAGGTTTATCCTGTAATACTAGATTATCAAATCAGAACAGTTAATAAATTCTTTATGTGCCATTATTATCCTTTAATGTTGGAAAGAAAAGATATTGCTAACACTTAAGAATTTACTAGTATTATGCTTCAGTGACCAATTTGTAGCGGAAGAACGTTTGATAAGCATTAACTTGATTGCAGTAAGAGAAACTTATACATTTTTTAATTGTTTTTTCACCTTAAAATGAAGAAAATCATATATAATATAAACCCTATTATCTGACTGTTATGGCTTGAGGTTGCTTGTTTTGAGGGAATAATAAAAAATCAATGTATGTACTTTTTTTTTATTTTTATTTTTGCCTTTTTAAAATTGAGATTTTATTCACATACCATAAAATTCACCCTTTTAAAGTATATGATGACATTCTTGTGCCACATAATGACATTTCAGTCAGTGACGGACCCCATATACAGTGGTGGTCCCTTAAGATTTGTAATACAGTATTTTTACCATACCTTTTCTATGTTTAGATATGTCTAGATACACAAATATTGTGTTATAGTTGCCTACAATAATCAGTACAGTAACATGCTGTACCGGTTTGTAGCCTAGGAGCAACAGGCTGTACCATATAGTCTAGGTGTGTAGTAGTAGGCTATACGATCTAGGTTTATTAAAGTAGACCCTATGATGTTTGCACAATGATGCATTTCTCAGACGGTATCCCCATCATTAAGTGACACATGATTATAAATGGTTTTAGTATATTCACAAAGTTGTACAATCATCACCACTATCTAATTCCAGAATATTTTCATCATTCAACAACCCTGAGCAATCGCTCCCTATTCCCGTAATCTACTTTCTGTGTCTGTGGATTTGCCTGGATATTTTATGTAAATAGAATCATACTATTTGTGGCCTTTTGTGTGTGGCTTCTTTTACTTAGCATAATTGAAGGTTCACCCATGTTGTAGTATGTATTGGTACTTCGTTCTTTTAGAGTTAAGAGCTGTGTTTTCTTTATATACATGATACAATAATATGAAATTATAGTTAAAAGATTATTCAAAACAATTATCAAAATAAGAGTGCTAGCGTTTATGCTGCAAGCTTTTAACCTGTTGTGATCATCTTATCTCCACAGTTTAGATTTTGAAGAATGTGCTCACAAATTGCTGAAAATGGAGTTCCCTGAAAGTCAAACAGTACGTTAATACTTTTTTTTCTATTAGGAAATATATGTTGGTTATAAAAATATTTAAGAAAGTTAATAGTTAGGTTTCATGAATTGAAGCAATAACTCTGTGCTAAATATTTATTTTTAAAAGTAGCTTTTATATAGTTTAAAATAATTCAAAACTTAGGAATCCTTGGGTGTTTCGTAGAAGCTACTCCAGTGAATTACATTGTCTGCTTGAATGAGATGTGGGAAAAGAGAAAGACTCCTGAAATACCACATTTTACAAAGAATTTCCTGAGTGCTTTCCTGTAGGTATTGTGACCTAAATACAATAGGAAATTTGTTCTTTAATGAGTTACCTGGTCCATCTTCTTTATGCACTAAAGCATTCTTTTGTGGTAGGAATTACAAAGATCACAGCACATGTTGTTACATTGCTCTGGTTGGATATAGAAGAATCTGTATTACTTTTTTCATTCATTATGTTCATTCAACAAAAAATGTGTTCAGCATATAGTATGTATCAGGCATTCTGCAAGGTGTAAGGGATTCAGTAATCTGTATAGTACGTATAGCTCCCACTTAGCCCCATGGAACTCATTGTCTTATAACTTGATATACTTCACTATTCAAAGTATCAGAATCTTAATGCCAAGGATAATAAAGAGGAGCTTGATTATCTTTTATTTCTTTCTAGTTGTTTTTTCCTTTTAATGTAAATTGTGTATATTACTCCCTGCCCATCTAGATTTTAGGTCCTTGGGACCTGCACCAACATTTTGGTGGTTTTGTTTTTCACACCTTAACTTTACATGTGGTAGACCTGGCACAGATGCCGGAGTGAATGTATCAGCTCTAATAGGCCATTTAGTTTCTAGTTCTTCTAGATCTTCTTGATTATCTGAGCTACATCGTTATTAGATGTAAGTTCTTTGTGTTAAGGTTTTAAATATGGTATGTTACAGGGGTTGACAGACTGTGTGGCCCAGCCCTGCTGCCTGTTTTTATAAAGTTTTATTGGAATATAGCCATACTCATTCATTGATTTAATGTGTATGGCTGTTTTCATACCATAGCATGAATAAGTAGTTTTATAATACCAGCAGTAAAATATTTACTATCGGGTCCCTTACAGGAAAAGTTTGCAAATCTTTTTTCTAGGCTATAGATTCATTCTTGAAATGCCATATTACGGAATTTTGAGAAAAGTTTATTCTTTTCAAATTTCAAACATCCTTTTTTCCCTTTCAAAGTCTCTTTATTGGTATATTAATAATAGAGTACCTGTTTGACTCTGGCTGCACTTGGTATGTCATCATTGGAAGGAAAAAATTAGTAAATTAATCTTTAAAATTATAATTGACACTGAAATTACTGTATGATCTTGTCACATTATTTGAGGAATATAATTAAGTAATTATAAATTTTATTAATATTAATCCAGAGGATAGTTATTCTAGGACTAACCTCAAAATAGTTTGATAATATTTGGAAGAATATCCTAGTGCTCTATTTTCATGCACTCAAAAGACTCCTAAAATTGCTGTAATATTTAATTAAAATGTTAAAATGTTTAATTATAAGCCAGAGGGAATAACTTATAATTGCATTTAGTCCAGGGAAGAGAGTAATTTGTTTTGCAAGTAGTGCTGACTATTAGCATTGCTATGAGCGTATTACCATGTCTTATTGTTTAAAACCCAATTAACTGCTATATTATTGTAAAACACGATGTTGGTAGGAAAAGTTGAAAATGAGGTTTAATATATCGAGTTAACAAATTTGGCAGGATTTAGAAAAGCCTTATTTTTTAAAGTTTTTAGTACTGTGTAAAATTTTGATAGAGTATACCTTTTCAGAAATTATACATTTATAAACATTTTTTAAATGGAGATAACTTGAAACTAATCTTTTTTAAAAAATCTGGCACTATAATGGCATCTGGAAGTAACGCTGTGATTGTGAAGTGAGGCCTTTGAGTAGATTGTTCCATGAGTAAATTATCAGCACATAAAGCAGCACCATCCAACAGAACTTCTTGCAATGATGGAAATATGTTCTCTACCCTCCAGTATGGTAGACACTAGTCACATATGGCTTTTGAGTGCTCTAAATGTGACCAAAGTAACTAAGAAACTAAAATTTAAATTTTAAATTATTTTAAAGTTAAATAACCACTTGTAGCTAGAGGCTACCATGTTGGACAGCACAATTTTTAGAATGTCTTTTCTATGCTTCTTCTGGGTTCTTGCCCTGAGTCCTTTCCCTGTAGTCCCTGACACAAACTGTTTACATAGATATGTGCAGTAAATACTTACTGACCTAGTTTTTTTTAATATTTACAATTTTTACTTAGGTTGCATCCCATGTTTTTAAATATGACAAAATGTCAAAATTGTTAATTGAAAATATAAAGGTAAAAATTTAAGAGAATATACATTTGATTTTTATAGGCTTTCTGTTTCTAGAAAGCAAATAAATATGTTGCAATTACTGTATATGGGGAAAATTTTTTTTTTTAACTTTCTGATAAATGTTTTAAAGAAAAAGATATTTAGTCAATTCTATAGTGGTGATCAGAGAATGAATTTATACCTTTTTCACTTTGTCTCTATTCACTTTATGTTACTTGAGTTTCTTCATCTATGAAATTACTATAATCAATACATGTTTCATTAGGATTATTTCAGGAATTAATAAATATTTGTTAATTAAAAATTTCTTATTAGTTAAGTATGAATCATTTGTTATGATGGTACTTCCTGATCATTAATTCAACAGAATTTTCACAGAAAGATTTTCAAGGTATCTAAATAGCTGATTGGACAACATTATTCTAGCAGTTATAGAATGATTATTTGTATAGATCCATCTATAGATAGATCTATATGCATAACACTTATTTTAAGGTGAGAAAATTCAGCCACAGAGGTGGGGTTTTTTGTTGTTCTTTTAAATACATTTTTTCTTTATCAACCAGAGGGTAATTTATGTTAACATTGAAGTTGTGCTCATTTATGCTTCTGTAAAGACACATCATGTTCTGCCTTTTCCATACTAACTAAATATATTCCTTAGCAATTGAGTTTGTATTTTTGGGAGATGTATTGTTAGATGAACTGTTAGATGTTGTGTTGGTGAGACTCTATTTAAGAGAGTTCTGCATAGAATCCTTTAAGAATGCAGTATTTTCCCATCTTTCCCTGATGTGTCTGTTTCATATATCAGGTTTTCTTAAAGTGGTTCATACTTATGCAAATTTAGAATTTTATAATTAATCTAATTAGCATAAGTGACTGTGGAAGCTGTCAGCCAGACCAAAGACTTTCAAAAATTATATGCTTAATGTGGATTGAGGTTTTTATTTTGTCCTAATTACTTAAGTTCAAAGAGTTTTTGAAGTATTTTAAACCCTTATTTAAAAATGCAGGCAGTTGCTATCATATTGGTAAATTACCATACAGTATAGGTCCCCATTGTGTTTTGAATCATTAATATTTTTTCCAAATAGAAAGAACTCTGCAACATGATACTTGATTGCTGTGCCCAACAAAGGACATATGAGAAATTTTTTGGCTTATTAGCTGGGGTGAGTTCCATTGTTGTTTTTCATGTTGGAATTTAATAGATGCACTAAAGGGAATTCTTAACATGAATATTGTGAATTAATTATTCTGTTTTGTGGTGTGGTCTAATATAACATACCTTTGCTAAAAGCAAATTGCTCTCTCCTTTCTTGGGTTTCCCACTCTCTTCAGCTTCCTCCTTTCTCATTTTATTTTTGCAGTACCTTAACTTTGCATATCATTTTTCCAGAACTTTTTGAACTTTTACATGCTTTGTAACAATTTTCCAATAGAGAACAATTAAATGCTGTCTTTTCAAACTCTCAAAGGAGTTACTTAAAGTTAAATGCATGTTCAGGCAACACAAGTAAAGCATGAGTTAAGATATTTTTTTAAATCCAAGCTCTACCCACAGGGTACAAGTGTATGTGTATATATACAATGTATATATCAGCTACATGTGTCATTTTGTTTTAGCATATAAATTCAGGTAGATAGAAGCCATATATATTAACTACTTTTTTGAGCATCATATACCACAAAAAGATTTAGTGATGTGATGTATATGTTCTTTGAAGATATATAAGAGATTAAGTTTTGATTCAGTAAATTTAGGAGGATTTAATATGCTCATAATTATATTGATATTGAATTTTTAATGGTGCTGACATTTAATTTTTTATTTATTAGAGATTTTGCATGCTAAAAAAAGAATACATGGAATCTTTTGAAAGTATATTCAAAGAACAATATGATACCATCCATCGCTTGGAAACAAACAAATTGAGAAATGTTGCTAAGATGTTTGCTCACCTTTTATACACTGATTCACTTCCATGGAGTGTAAGTAGATGGGTCCAATATTTATACTTTCTTCCTAATTTCTTTTATTCTTTGGTAGGTATTAGTATAAGCTAGCCATATTTATCCTGTTAGGAAATGTATTTTAAAATGCAACATGTAGGAAACTTTTAGTAAAACTATTTTTGAGATTATGTTCATGTATCATGGAATCAAAAAGTTAAGTAAATAATATATAAGAAATACTATCCTGGATTATATTAAGTCTGAACATCACAATGTGTTTTAATAGTGACGGCTAGGAGTATTTTCAGGGAAAATATTACAGATTTTCATCTTCTCTGTGTACACACTTATGTGTGCACACTCATATCCACATATGCCATTATTTTGGTGGCAAATGTGTCTCTGAATTACTGTCCCTGTTTCCTGAGGAAGTAACTCTCAATGGGTCCTCTTGTTAGGATTCCAGAGGAATGATTGTCCTAGCAGAATGTGTTCTTTTTAGCAGACATTGTGGTTGGGTAAACGATAGGGAGGATATCCTGTAGTGATAGTTAGAACAAGGAAAGGTATATTCTTGATGGGGAAATGTGCACTGGATCAGAATTTGAAGTGCATTCATTAGGCTGGCATTTATTGTACAGCTACTATTCATTCAACCATCATTATTTAGCCACTGTCTATGTGCTTGTAAAAGCAAAGTTACTAAAGGAATTTTTTTTTTTTAGAAAAAGAATTTACATCCAGGGGGAGAGAAAGACGATCACATTGTAGAATACCATACCTAATGGTAGAATGAGGCAGTGCCGTAAAGCTTATAAATATTGGATAAATTTTTGTAATACTTTAAATACTAAGTATGTCCAGCTACATTAATAGTCATTTCTAAGCTAACACAGGAGCCAAATTATAATAATTTTTGATTTCTTTTTTTCCCCTCTTTGAGAAAATAAAGTCAAAGTTTTAAACAATTGACAAACAAATGGGTTCCTGGAATACATACCCATAAAAACTGGAGGTTACTTTTATTTTTATTTGCCCTAAAATATCTCTCTAGGAGTTTCAATTTTTAAGCCACAATCTTAGTATTCAGAATAAACCATCATTCTTTCTGTCTACTTTTATCATGTATTATATGTGCTATACAAAACTATAGCCTAATGCTCTAAGTGGCATTTTGCCCCAAGCCCTCATGTACACATTTTGGTGAGTGAGGTTTAGGAGCTAGTAATCTTTGTTTCAACTGTATATGCTCAAGACAGGATATCTTTCCTGCTATAAAAAGCACATTGCTCAAGAAAGGGAATGAAATCTATTTCTGTAGCATCTTAACATTTTGAAAATCAGTATAGAGAAGTAATCTTAAACTTCAGTCAGCATAAGGGAAGATATTCAGAGATAATTCTGGTTGAAGATGAGAATAAATCATAATTTTGAGAAACATTTAAACTTATCAATGCTGGTCATTTTGTCCTGTCTTTTGAAAATCAAAATAAAATTGTCCTTTTTTATTTTAATTATCAGGTCCTTGAATGTATAAAACTGAGTGAAGAAACCACCACATCATCCAGTAGAATTTTTGTCAAAATATTTTTCCAGGAGCTGTGTGAATACATGGGTCTCCCTAAACTTAATGCAAGATTAAAGGATGAGTAAGTTTCTCATTAAGCACTTTTTATTCTTCACTGACCTTGGGTTTTCCCCCACTTTAGCGGATGTAAGTCCACCTCTGGTTGTAAAAGCAGATGTTAAGCCCTCTAGGACTTCATCCATTAGTCACTACTCTGAACCTCATGTTATGTGGCATAGGACAACATGTAACTTTTAATAATGGTTTTTAGTTCAGGTGGAAAGAATGCAGAATTAATGTGTTTTTAATTTAGTTAGAACACACAAAATTATTTTTTGTATGCTCACTGGAATTCTCCAGTGATAATTATAGTTTTATTTTCATTTTTACCCTAATTTTAAGCCTTAGAATGATAACTAATATTTTTTATCAGTGGACAATTATGAATATATACAGATAAATATTAGTCATGTAATTGTTCAAATTATTACATGGAACTAGAGTCTTGTTCCAGAACTATTATGTAATCTCTCTCTCAACTTCCTTATTTCCTATTTATTCAGATTGCCTGTTGCCACTTAGATGAAATTCTACCCCATTCGCACTACTGAAATCATCCTTTCAGATTTCCCCATGACCACTTGCCGAATCTAGTAGTCCTCCTCAGTTCTCAGGCCCCTCACCCCTCCGCCTCCCTCACCCAGTCAAGCGCTTGCTCTCTCTGGCTCCTCACTTTTCTCTCGGTCCTCTTCTCAGTCTCTGTCTCCTCCTCAGTCTGCCTCTCCAGGGTTAAGTTCACCAGAGATTCATCCTGACTTCCACAAATTGTCTTTGGACTAGTCCATCCATTTCTCTTGGCTTTGTATATTTATTTGGCCCCTGTCCACCTGGCCAGGCTCATCTATGTGCTCTTCAACAAGCTGCACTGCTGCCACGCTAACATTTCCAGGCTTGCTAAGCACGTCTGGCTCTTTCGTGCTTCCTTACCTCTTTCCACTGCTGGCAGTCCCCTCTCTTCTTGATCTATCTAGCAAACTCTTAATCATTCCTTTTCTACTTTTCTTTTTTCTATGAGACAGTTTTCCTGATTCCACTGAGTAGTAATTCAGTGTGGCACTCAGAACCACTTGTCCAAAACCACACTGTGTTGTTAGTATCTTTCTGTTTGTCTTACTTTATAGATTTTGTAATTATATGTGGTCTTCATCCTTGATATCTCTCTTTTGTTGACTACTTCCCCTTCTCCCCTAGTGCTTTTTACAGTGCTGTGTGTGCATGCGTGTGTGTGTATATATCATATATGTACACACAACAGAGGAGGTTTTTAAAATTTTTCGTACAAACACAATATATGTATTAATACATATGTATACATACATACTATACATATATTCACATGCACATATGCGTATATTTGTCTATACATTTATCTCTTCTATGTGTGTGTTGGTCTGCATACAAAAAAGTTGTTTAAAAACCTCCTCTGTTGCATAATTGTAGAGATTGGGTTTAGTAAATTATTATTTGACCCTATTCATTTCATTTAGATAGCATATAGCCTAACCTAATAAATGGAATAAACCACTTGTTCATATTTCATTTACTAATTTAATCTATAGAAAATCTGAAAACTGTGTAAGGATTTTGCCATTTTGTCTTTAAGCAATCCATTCTCTTTTGTTCATTTTTCTTTCCTTTTTAGAACCCTACAGCCATTCTTTGAAGGATTATTACCCCGAGATAATCCAAGAAACACTCGGTTTGCCATCAACTTCTTTACTTCTATAGGTCTTGGAGGTTTAACGTAAGAATTATTTTTAGAATTTTATTTTTAACTTACAAAATTATCTCACATTGCCTTTGAAACAGAATCTAACAGGTTATATTTTTAATCAGGGATGAATTGCGTGAGCATCTCAAAAATACACCAAAGGTCATCGTGGCACAGAAACCAGATGTTGAGCAAAATAAATCCTCCCCATCCTCTTCCTCTTCAGCATCCTCTTCAGAGTCTGACTCCTCTGACTCTGATTCTGACAGCAGCAACAGCAGTTCCGAGTCTTCCAGTGACGAGAGCGACTCTTCATCTACCAGCAGTCACAGCTCTGCCTCAGGTAGGGAAGCTCATTCATAATTTATCTTGCTCTTTTCTAACAAGTATATTTCAGGTGATATTTATGATGAGAGAAGAAAATAATTTATTTATTTTAGACTTCAGTTGTTTAAAAGCCACAATTAATAATATAAATGATCATCTTCATCTATCAGTGTTGCAGTCTGTAGTGTCTTACATTTATAATGCTGAGATTACCTTTTGGAATCCTCTTCATAGAAATGAAGATATTTCATTGGCAAATATTTATTTAAGTGATAAATACCATATGCCTGTAATGTAGTAATGTCTATAATCTAGTTTATAAGAGCTACCCTAATGTTTTTATTTTGAATAAATTTTAGTTTTTTTACTTTTACTAGTAAATTTTTATGTTTGTCATTGACATATCCTACACATTCAGTATATACCTCATATGCTGTATGAATTTTCATAAAGAGAACACATCCATATAACTAGCACCCACATCAAGAATTACCAGTACCCCAGAGGTTGTCCGTGTTCCCTCTCCCAGGTACTACCCTCCCATCCTTATGGCGGCTACTATTCTGATTTGTAATTCCATAGGTTAGTATTGCCTGTTTTTAACTTTAGAATTATACATTATGGACTCTTGTATGTCTGGCTTATTTCTTTCAATATTATGTTTGTGAGATTCATCTTTTCCATATAGTTTTCCAACATATGAATATACCACAGTATATTTATACTTTTCACTCTGTGGACATTTAGATTTACAAATAGTGTTTCCATGTGTACTCTTGTACATACCTTTTGATGGTGATATACATACATATGTATTGTGTGTATTTATGTATTTATTTATATGTACACATTTTTATTGAGTATATACCTATCAGTAGAATCACTGTTGTAGAGTGTGCATATATGTAGCTTTAGTAGATATTACCAGTTTTCCAAGTGGTTATTCCAGTATATACTCCCACCAGCCACTTATGAGAGTTCCAGTAGCTCCCAACCTCACCAACACCTCAAATTGACTGTCTTTTTCATTTTAGCCATTCTATGGGGTGTGTAATAGTATTATGTTGGAGTTGTAGTTTTAATTTGCATTTCCTGATCACTATTGAAGTTGAGCACCATTTTATATCTTATTGGCCATTTAAATATTTTTGTTGTTGTTAAGTGACTTTTCTCAAGTCTTTTGTCAATTTTTTTTAATTAAGTTGTCTTTTCTTTTGATTTGTAGAAATTCCTTATGCACTTTGGATATGTATTTTTTACACATATATGTATTACAAATAACCAGCCCCATTCTTGTTTCTCTAGCCCTGTGAGGGTGCCAGAGCTCTGCTGTCTTTCTGCCCCTCAGCAGCAGCCCTGAATCAGCAGATGCTGCCAAGGAGAAACTGGCTGTAAACGTCAGCTTAACTTCTCTGTGCTTCTGCCTTCTCATCAATTTTGGCTCTTCTAGTCCTCATTTTTTCACTAGCTCTCTGATGACTTTTACTTTTTAACTTTTTATTTTGAACTAATTTTATAGGAAAGTTGCAAAGACAGCACAGAGAATTTCCATATACACCTCATCCACCATCCCCTAGTGTTAGCATCTTACATAACCATAGTTCAGTGATGGAAATTAACATTGGGGAACATTTTTAACTAGACTACAGATCTTATTTGAATTTCACCAGTATTTCCACTAATGTCCTTTTCCTTATTTCAGGATTCTTACATTTAATTGTATTCTCTTCAGTCTTCTGCAGTCTGTGATATTTCCTCTAGGCTTTCCTTATTCTTATTGGACTTAACACTTCTGAAGTCCTTTGGCCACTAATTTTTTTTTGATAGCTGTCCCTCAGTGTGGAAGTTTGTTTGATGTTTTCTCATGATTAGAATGAGGTTAGGCATTTTTGGCAATAATACCGTAGAAATGATATGTCTTTCTTAGTGCATCTCATCAAGGGGTTTATAATATTGATACATTTTATTTTTGATCACTTGAGTAAGGTGGTGCATGCTGGATGTCTTCATGGAAATTGTTTTTCTTTGTAAAATTAGTATCTTGTAGGGAGATAATTCGATACTATGCAAATCTTTCTCTTCCAGCTTTTACCCAGTAATTTTAATACCCATCTTTGGATCTTGTCTGCAACACTTACCGCTGTGGTGTTTTTCTAACGGTGATTTTCTATTTTTCTATTTTCTTTTACATCTAGTAATTGCATTTCTTCTGTAAGAAAGAGTTGTCCTCCTTCCCTTGTTTACTTATTTTCAACTATATATCGCTATGGACTCATGATTATTTGTCTTATTCTGTGGGTTAAAGTTCAATATAATCATTTGTTTTGTTCAAATCATTTCAGCTTTAGCAATTAGGAGTTCCTTCAGCTTGACTTTCTATGTAGTTTTGACCTATCCCCATCCACTTTATGAGCACTTCCTTCCATTATAGCATCACAAGTTGTTCAAGATCTTTAGTGCCTTTCAATGGGAGATTTAAAATTTTTATCTGGCATTTCTAGTTGTTTTTAGTAGGAGTGCAGGTTTTTTACTGTCTTCTCTATCCTATTTAGAAGTGGAAATGCTGTAGTAAAAGATTTTTCCAAAGTTTGATTCTGGTTCACGTTTTCTGAAAAGGTCTATGTTGTTTTACACAAGGTCAGTTCTACTTTCTTCCATTATAGTATCTTGGTCCAAATAAGAACTGTCTGCTTGTCCAAAATGCATGTCATTTTTGTTTTGTTTTCTTAATGCCATATTTCATTGAGGTAGTACTTTTCCCTGCAGCCTTAAGTTAGAAGGTTGATCTTTATACTTATGTTCCCTAGCTTGTTACTAACATTTCAAAGATTTTTTCCATGCTATTTGGCATCCAGAATTGTGGGGCTCTCTGTGTTTTGTATTATCAGAGCAAGATTCTATTTGCTTACAAGAACTTTTATTCTTGATTTGAAATATACAAACATTGTTAGTTAAACATTTGCCTTTCTAAATTCTACAGAATTTATTTCATGATATCCATTTTGAGAACAGATGATAACACAGCATGAATTGCTGCAATAAGGAAGCTTGCTGATTTAAAATTAATTTGACTTATTATACAATTTCAATAGAGAACTTTGTTTTATTAATAAAATATTAAATAGCATAAAAGCAGTATGAACTGCCCCAAAATTAGGAAATTGTAAAGCAAACATAGCAAAGGGAGAGGAGATTACATATTGTTAAATGGCTGTGTTTTAATGTCAGTAAAGCTCTGAGAGTGATGTAGAGTAGGGTCAGAGAGATGTTGGTTTAGCACAGAGGCAGATGGTTTCTGCTTGGGTAGCTGCAGCTCAGCTGAGCTGTTTGATAGGAACCGGAGAAATAGGTCCTTCGTGGCAAACCAACTGAACTGTGTGCCAAGGGTAGGCATTTAGTAGAAGAAATAGAGATTGGCACAGTGAGGTTTGGGCAGAGTTAGGGTGAGGAGAGGCAATTTTCTACCATATTTTCTTCTTTCTGTATACATATGAATTTGACAGAAATTTTGGTCCTTTCAGCACCTTGATTTATGTGCCCAAATTAAAAAACACAGATAAAGTGATTACATTTGTTTTATAGCTTAAAGTGGTAAATTATTTCAGTATAATTATTTTATATTTATATTTGTGATTATATCAGTAAAATTAAATTATTCAAGGCCTTTTTAGAAGAGTTTTTTTCAGAAACCAAGCCTTTGTGACTCTCATAAAGCCTATGACTATATTTTAACATATCTTCTCTTACTGGTGCAGTTAGTGCCTCTCTGATAGCAGTCAGAGAGCAGAACTATTGTTTTTGTAGGAAGAGATTTTCATCTGAGAAATACATATTTGTGCTGTCAAGCAAACCCATTTTTCCTACTCCTCTCATGTTTAGGAAGTGATGTTGCTGGTGTGTGTGATCGTTATGTTTTGATTATGTACCAGAGCTGACATAATATTTCATATGATACATGCACATGGGCTGGAATTTTTATTTTTAGATAAAATTTGTAAGTGGAAATGTACCATTCTAGTCAATTCATACAAATTTTTACAGCATTTTACAACTTATTTAAAGTTTCTGCTTACTGTCTTGAGTATAAGGATCAAAATAGTTCTTTGGTAACTAATGTTGACATATTGTATATTCTTAAAAATTATGCATTTTGTAAAATGTGCTGTCATCGTCATGACTTTCCATTCAATCAACTTTTGCATCCAGTTTATCTGAATTAGTAAACCTACAATGTATTAGTAAACGTGATAGTTAAATTATGAAATTAAGATTAAAACAAAAGCTAACTTTGTTTCATTTTACAAATACAGCTAAAGATACAAGAAAAAAGGGACAAAGGAAAACCAGAAGTAAAGAAGTAGATAAATTCTTCAGGAGCCAACAAACAAATGATAGGAAACACGAAGAAAGAAGACTAGAACAAAGGCACCAGGAAACAAGGACTGAGAGAGAGAGGTGGTCAGAAAAACACAGAGATCAAAATTCAAGAGATCAAAATTGGAGAGATCCCATGAGCAAATACATGTCTGACAGAGATGTTCCTCCTGAACGAAATAATTACAGTAGAGTTGTGAATGACAGAGACCAAGAAATGCACATAGATTTGGAAAATAAGCATGGTGATCCCAAAAAGAAGAGAGGAGAGAGAAGAAATTCTTTTTCTGAAAATGAGAAGCACAGACACCGAAATAAGGACAGTGAAAATTTTAGAAGAAAAGATAGATCAAAGTCAAGGGAAACAAATAGAAAATATTCAGGCTCTAGAAGTGATGACGACAGGTATCAGAATGGTGCTGAGAGGCAATGGGAAAAATCTAGCAGATACTCTGAACAATCCAGAGAATCAAAGAAAAATCAGGACCGGCGAAGGGAGAAGTCTCCAACAAAGCAAAAGTAATTCTACACAATGACATAAACTGGACATGCCTTATATTAAGCTGAGACAGATTATTTTTTACATTGATTGGTGAACTTTATAGAGAATTCTTGTATAAAGTACTGGTTTGTATTTGTAAATTTTAAAAATGCTTTCTTTGTAACATGTTTTATAATTGATAGATCTCAAGGCCCTCCACATAAAATTATTTGAAAAGAACAGTTTCACCAGAAAGGGATGTAAGTCTTGCTTATTTTTGTGAATAAAATGATCAAATACTCATGAATCAGACTTTTTTTTCATTGACAAAGTGTTTTTTCCAATAATGTTTCTAATTGTTTATTAAACTATTATAATGAATATTAGTGGTTTTTCATTTGTAACTGAAGGCCAAAATAGGTGAACCCTTTAGGTTTAAAAACATTTTTAATGAACAGTTTTGCTTGGTTAATGAGATAGGTATCAGAATGGTGCCAAGAATGAACCTTTTTCAGGTGGTCAACCTTTTTTAAAAAAAATAGAGCATTTATGACAAGTTTCATATGATGTTTTGAACAAAACAGGTAATGTATAATTTTTTTCAAAAGTGTTTTGGTGAAGCTAGATGTATATTAGTCTTTAAACTGATATGCAGCTATGTTTATAATTAGGATGACTTCTGGACTGCTTGATAACATTTAATTGAAATTATTCGTGATAGTGCTTTTTCTCAGCCTTAGTTATATCCCTGTTGGTGAGTTCTACTTAATTTGGAATTTTTTTCTTCTTCTTCACTATTTTATTTACTCTTACAAAAACAATTAACAGAACACCTAACTACCTCCAGCAGAAGTATGTGCATGTAAGTGAGTCGTCAGGAGAAGGTGAATGGGAGCTGGGGTGAGGAACTATACTGTTCATGCCTTTAAAATGCACTTCTGCTGCATCAACTAGGGTGCGTTCACATGTTCTGTCTGCCACTCGGGCAGACTTTTTCACCTTCACTCTTTTAATGTATAGACAAGAAATATGTTGCTTATGTTTGCTATTTCCAATTTTTACACTAGTTTTAGAATTAGCATCTCTTCAGGATCAACTGAGTTCTAGATATTTTGCATGCATTACTCATGACTTTTCAGTTTCTCAACTTCCTTGCCTCTAAAATTCTGTTCCTCCATTTCTACTATATCCCAAGTTACCTACTGCCATTGGCATTCCCTTTATGTTGACTTCCAAGTCCATTCCACCTCTGAGATCTCTCCCTGGAGCATCATACTTGACCACTGCCCATACAGCTCACCTATTTTAGTACTGCTATTCTAGGAACGCTTTCGTCACAGCAGAACTTCTGATCCATTGGCCTTATAACTGTATCAAACCCCTCCCCCATTTCTTCACTTTCCCGCTTCAGTGGCCTATCATTTGAATAGATGAATAAATGAATCAACTAATTTAATTCTTTCAGAACAACCCTGTGAAAATTGGTATTGTCTCTCCAGATTACAGAAGAGGAAACTGAAGTCCAGAGAGGCTGTAGGCTCAGACCACAAAGTTGGTAAGTAGCAGGACCAGGTTTTAACCCAGATCGGGTTTATTCCAGAGCACAACTGGAGGATGGATAAAAGCTTGAGAGAAGTATTTGAGAATCAGCTCCACCACCTAGCAGGTGTGCGAACTTAAGTGAATTCTGTCACTTTTCTGACCTTCAGATTCATCTTTAAAATATTTATTGTGTCTACCGTACACAATTGCAGTGATGATTAAATGAAATAATGAAGTCAGAGGGCCTAGAGTAGTATGTAACACAAAGTGGGCATTCAACAAAGAGTTTTCTTTTTTCCCAGCATGTAACAAAGACTTGGAAGAAAATTCAGTCTCATAACGGTTTTATTTCATTCCATCTGTAGTACCACTTACAGTTTTAAGAAAAAGCAGATTTGTAGCTACACAGAAAAATGAATGGACTTTTCTGGAGTCAAGGTATGACAAAGTAATTCTCCATCACTTTTCTGCTATCATAGTCCTTTTTTCCAAGATGTATATATCCTTTTAGCTCAAGCAACCTGCTTCTTACACCACTATTTCACATTTCTCAAATGTGTTGTCAGAAAAAAAAAAGATTTTAGTTACCTCTGATAGTTAATGAGTGAATTGTTTATTCTTGACTTAAATACTTTGTTTATACCATTTTCATTTTGACTTGACTGACACGTGGTTTTTCCCAATTCATGGCTTCTTTCATGTGTCAAGATTTTTTAGAACCCTGATGCTTTTGTATTCCAATCCAATTCTCACCTTTTTCAATGTAGTCAAATATCCTTTCTGTCTGGCCTTTCAAATTCTTTAATTTTCTTTGATGTATGTTCCACAGAGTGTTTCCTCATTGTCCCTCCATTCTTCAGTGTTACACAAACTTTCTTTGACGTCCCTGATAATTCAGGAGGGAGCCCAGAGTGCCCCGTGTGGCCTCTAGGAAGCCTCTTCCCTTAATGTGGACGTCTTTGCGTTACACACTTCAAAACCCTGACTGAAACACCTCCAAATGGTGTTCTTGGCTCCCTTGTTCTGCTGTGTGTGTCCCCTCAGCCTTGGATATGTGCTCTGCAACTTTCATTTATTCCCACCCACATTTCTTTCTACATGTCCTTAAAACCCTTTGAGTGTTCTGCTTATCTCCACCTAGAGCTTGAGTTTTCTGAAGTTGGTCAATCGTATCTATGCATTTTCTGTTCACTGGAGATAAAAATGAGGACGAGTCTCCTTACCACTACCACTTCCCCCTCCCCACTACCCAGAGTCCATGCTTTATGGCGAGGAACTAAACTGTTCATCATAGGTCAGTGAGCACAGGTAGAAGAAAAGATACTCCGTCGCACAGGGATGTGCACGTCTGTGTATACACTGCAGAAAAGAGCACAAGTCTTTGTGGCTGAAGTGGAGGTGCCTTTTAAAAAAGACTCAGGTTCATACAGAGTTATTTATTATTTAATTTGATACTATTTGGCAACTGCACATTTAAGTCTGGGTTTTTATCTCACCTTTAACACTTGTTGGCTGTTGACTTTTAGGCAGGTCCTTTAACGTCTGTCTCAGTGTTCTCACCTGTACAGTGGTACAATGATATTATAGTAGCTCCCCGAAATGGTGAATAATCTCTGTGGCATACTTAGAACAGTGCCTGGAACTAAATGCTCAGTGTGTTTTTATTACCATTACTGTTTTTATTTTATCATCGTCATTAAAGCTGACAGTACCACAAGACCAGGAATTGCAAACTCCAATACCTGCAGGGGCCAGTGGATAGCACAAATGAAATGAATTGAATTGGGTAGTGAATTGAAGTCATTTATCACATTGACTGCCACACTAGAACAAAAAATTTTTTTCTTGGGGCCACAGTGTTTTATTATTAAAATAGAGTAAAAACTTTGAAAACAAAATGATCCTTTCTAATTTAATGAAAAATTTCTTATTTTTCATTGTTTTCTGTGTGTGAGTTATATGCAACTTGAAAAATAGTTCATGCAGCTCCCAAGGTGAAGAGACATGTGAGTTACATATGCTTCACGAGGCCCCGGCTCAAAACTCGCGTGAGTTAAATACAACTGACATGGCAGTTAATGTGTTAAAGGAAGCAGCGCTTGCTCAGCTATGTAAAATTCTGCCTGTAGAAAACAAAGAACTAATGTTGAGTATCTGCCTAGTATTCAAGAGAATTAAAGATTCAGAATATTTATGTAGTTTCTGATTTTTAAACGTTGACAATGATCTTTAAGTGCAAAATAGGCCAAAATTATGAAATCCAAACAGAACAATGTACAGGTAAATCAGCTTTTGAGTAGCCAGTTTGTGACTCCACTCTGGACCCTTGAAAACTATTACTTAATTTTGAAATGACACTATTTGTTATACAAAAAAGGTCATTTTTTGGTTTCTTCTCCATGTAGTGGGAGGATAAGGCCCTTCGTCTTGAGACATCTCATTTACTTTGCTAACCTCAGCAATCCCCGCTGGCTAAATTGCTCTAAAACTTTTTAGTTTTAGTTCTGTGCTTCATTGGCCTACTCCCTCTGTAATTCCAGGCATCCAAAATACAATTCAATTTTCCTCAAATCTGCATCTTTTCTAACTTCCTGCAATTGGTTCCACCAATCTCCTGTCACTTTTGAGTTTTCACTGCTGCTCCTCTATCACCAAATTCTATGAATATTGCTTTTGAAAAACTTTGGCATGTGTCCCTATCTTCCACTCTAACTGCTATCACCATAGTTCTGCCCCTTTTTATTTTGTGGCTGGACTGTTAGACAATAGTTTATTAATCATCTACTGTGTGCCATGTACTGTTCTGGTTGTTGAGGATATAGCCATGAGCAAACAGGAACCTATTCTCAGTTGAACCTAAATTCTTGCAAGAGGAAACAGAAAATAATCAAGATAAAAAAAATAAAAAGTTATACTTTGAAAAATGTTAGCCGTTCAGAAAACCTGAGAGAATAGTGCAGTGATCACTTGTGTATCATCCACCTAGATTCAGATTAATCTAAAGCATTGTTTTCATCCTGTCACTGCCTTCTACTTTAGACTCCAATATATGGGATAAATAAGTTTCCAGCCTGCTACTTTAGTGTCTTTAAAGTTCAAGTTCAACCTGTCTTTCCTTAATGTTTGTTCTAGGAGCTGCCATCCTTTGAGCACAATGATGTGACAGGCATTTCAGAGTGTCTAATTTTTACAGGAACAACTGTAAGGTAGGAGCTATCCCAGTTTTACAGCTCACACGCTGGTGTCTACCCAGATGAGACATGGGAGAGCCAGGACTCCATCAGCTACAGTATTCCACTTGACAGGTGAAAACATTTTTTTCTGATTGCCTTGCCACACAAACCCTGCTGGGCAGGGCTGTTTATTTACTGCCCTGAAAAGACACTGCTCTTTCTCATCTCTGCATGTCTACCTCCCCGTACCCTCCATCTGAAATATCCTCTTCTGTTTGCCTATCCAAGTCTTTCAAGATTCAACACATCCACCTTGCTACTCCCATAAAGGTTTCTCTGGTGTGGTGCACAGCAATGGCTTTTCCTTCTATTGCACTTGGTGCTATTCAAGGCACTTGAGGTAAAGGCCTTGTAATCAGCACTTACACATTGTGTAGTGAGATCACTTTTATTATCTTACCTTCCTTAAGCAGGTTATACATTCATCGGGGGCAGTTTTGTTTTAAACATTCCCTTTCCTGCTGCACCTTGCTATAGGCCAGTTTCTTAACGTCAACACTATTGACATTTTAGACCAGTTAATTCTTTGTTGCATAGGGCTGTCCTATACATTGTTGAGGTGTTTACCAGTGTCCCTGGCCTTACCTGCTAGATGCCAGGAGCACAAATCTCTGAGTCCTGATAATTTGTTAATAGTCTCTAGACATTGCCAGTTATGCCCTGGGGGAGCAAAATTGTTCCTGTTTGATTACCACTGCCATAGACCTAACATTTAGGAAATGCTCTAGTGTATGACAATGATGGCATTTATTCTGTGCAACATCACTGTTGCCCACTCATCAAAAGCTGTGTCAACTTATTTTGCCCTCTTGTTTTTGTTCTTTTTTTTTTTTTCTTAAGGAGGCTACATTTTGAGTAATCCTTCTTGTTTTTGTGAGGGTAAGATTAGATTTAAATGAGGAACTCATCATTTAATAGAGTGGCGGGCAACAATATTCCAACTATTTTTGTTTGGCAAGATATTTTGATATCTCATTCCAGGGAAGATATTATGGTTGACATTTTAATATGTAGGTTTGCTGCAAATGGTAGCATTATTATTAACCTATTAATATAATTGTCCCGTAGAGGTTCTCACTGTAGCTATTTATTATAACCAACACCTCTTTTAGGAATGAAGAACAACAGCTGTGACTACTGAATTATTTTTTATCCTATATTAGAGAATTAGGTTATCCAATACCCAAACACCTTAATTTTTTTTACATCTGTATTTTTGAATGTTTTAATAGACTTTATTTTTTAGAGCAGTTTTAGGTTCTCAACAAAACTCAGCAGAAGAAACAAAGATTTTCTATATACCTTCTGCCCCTGCACATACATAGACTCCCCCATTATCAATGTCCCCCACCAGAGTGGTACATTTGTTAGAATTTATGAACCTATGTTGATACATCATCATCATCCAAAGTCCATAGTTTACCTTAGGGTTCACTCTTGCAAACACCTTAATTTTTGATCAGACACTTCAGTGACAGTTAAATCGTTGTTAAAGTGAATTAACTGGTTGTTTAATCAGTAATTTCATGCATTACAATACCCCAAAGATTGGGCAAACGGGATCGAATCTGCTGTAAGTCAGTGTCCCTCCTAGAAATAGGAAATCCTATAATTAGGAATCTTTGTGAACTCCACTCATTATATAGCACCATGTTTTGCCTAACCAGAGATCTTCCCTGCCCTAAAACTATTTTTGTGGCCAATACATATGAAGCCCCTGTGAGGGTTGTACTGAATATTTGTTGTTTTTTTGTCTGAGGATTATTCCTCGGATGGGATGATTCTGGTGAACCTGCCAATGAAAGAACTTCCTGGACTGGCCACACATAGTACCCAATTCCCCTGGGCACTGTAGTTGGTTCAGGAGGGAGCATATGACCTAGGCTGGGCCACCAGAGTTCTTCCCCAGTAGTTTTTCAATTTGGGGCACAAAACACAGGGTCATGTCTAAGGGGACACAGAACAGGAAGGGTCTTTATTGGAGCCAGAGCATCCACTGACCCGTGGGAAAAGCTAGTCCGCAGTAGGAGAGGATCACTTTAGCTTGAAAGGAAGCAGTGCCCAGAAAGAGGAGCAGAGTCCCAACAAAGAGAGTTCCTGAATTAATGTGGCTGAACCTAGCGTCCCAGTTATATGAGCCAATGAATTCCTTTTTCTACTTAATATACTTTGATTGGGATTCGTAGAACTTGCACTAAAAGCATCCATGTTAATTCAGGGTGATTCCTTTTGATGGATAGTTTGTAATCATTTGGGTGTTAAGGAAAGCTATTCCCGCCGTACTCTACTTTTGCTTGCATACTTTTGCTGGCAGCCCTTTCTTTTGACTAAATGGAAATAAATATAGGCCCAATAAAGATGGCTGTGAAAAAAATACAATAAGGGATCTTTGGGTGGCCCTTAATACTTTATGGAAAGATCTAAACAAGTGATTTTACATGAGGTTAATTGTATTATTAGAAATCAGTGCTCTATTTTTATAAATTACAGAGAATCTCTCTTTCCTACAGCACTCTTCTTAGGCTTTCAAATGTACTGCATGGGTGCAACAATTCAATTCACAAACAAAGATTGGTTTCATATTACCGGTGGGAAGGACTAACTGTAGCTATTTTGAGAGATGTAATACCTTCTTTAATCCACAAAGATACTTGAGCACATTACCTTAACAACTAATGTATTCTGCCTATCATTTTACAATATGAAATACTGAACAATGAGAATACTATGAACATTTTCAATCTTCTTACACATTATAAATGTAGTCTGAAAATCCCATTATACATAAATACATGCAGAGACTCTTCCTCAAAATATAGAAAAAAATGTGAAAAGTAAATATCACTACCATTCCTCAAGTTTCAATAAGAATTTTGCTTGTGTCCTTAATATGATTTTTTTTCCAAAAAGGGAAAAAACTAAACTCTTATGGATAGTTATCCAAAGAGGTGAAAGAGAGGAGGGAAAATTATTTGTGGTTAATGAAAGATGCTGCCTAAGAGGTATGAATAATCCCATTCACAGCTGCCAGCATGTCATGCATTGTTTACCTTGTCTGGAGGCAACTTTGGTGAAGTGATTGGAAGAGAGGGAGGTGTTGGAGAGTGGCAGACAGCTACTGATGAAAAAGAGTCATCAACTAGTGTAGATACTTCTTGGAGATATAAAGTTCAATTTTACATTTCTTTGTATCCCCAGGTTCAAATCTAAAATCATTTGTAGGTGTTCAATAAGGATTTGGCAAGTGAATGGGGGAACAGTTCAGTTATTTTTGTTTATTCCTAGGCAGAATGTTTTGGTACACTTTGGGATTCTTGATGTTTTATGGAATTTTAATGCAGGGTCAACTACTATTAACCCACTTGGAGTCCAAATATAAGTATTTTATACTTATATTTGAGCAGAAGAAAGTAGAAAGCAAGAATTCATTAACTTAAAACCTAGGACATCAAAATGAAGATAAAATGTATGCAAAAAAGTGTGTTACAGAAAATTGACAGTATCAGCTAAATTTGAACATACACATATCCTATTATTTAGCAATTCCACTCTTAGCTATATCCTTAACAAAAGTGTGCACACATGTGTACCAAAAGACATGTACAGGAATGTTCAGTAGCATTATTTATAATAGCCCAAAATTGAAAATAACCCAAACATCCAAATGTGTATTATATTCATGCAGTGGAATATAATACAGAAATGAAAAATGATAAAACCACAGCTACATTCAACAATATGGGTGAATCTAACGAGCATATATGTTGAATAAAGAAGTCAGACGTAAAGGAATGCTCACTATATGATCCCAACTATATAAATTTGTAAAACAGGCAAAACTAATCTAGTCAGAATAGTGGTTACCTTTGAGAAGGAGTGTGGGATAATGTTAGAGAAGGGATAAATGTTGGGAAAAAATTACAAGGGCATTGGTAATGTTCTCTTTCCAGACATAGGTGTTAGTTACACAAGCGTATTCATTCGGTGCTAGTACATTGAATTTTAAATCCTTAGGATTTGTATACTTTTTGTTCAGTAGCAAAAGCAAAATAAAGCATGTAAAATCTCCTGTAGTAAACTGTGCTTTTTGACCTTCTGGGAGATTTCAACACGGCCCTGGCTAGCTTGCTGAGAGATCGTGGCCATCCCTCTAACCAACATCAAGCCTGTTGCCACACACATAAGAGAGTCCCCCCTAGACCACCCAGCTTGCCAAGCACCAGGCAGGTGAGTGAACCCTGACCTGCCCAGCACTGACCAGAAGGAAACCCAGCCAACTCTCAGAACTTCAAGAAATAACAGATATTTGCTCTTTTAAGTCACTAGTTTTAGAGTAGTTTGCTACACTAACTGATACACACAATAATGACCTCTAAACTTTTTAGACAGCAACTAGTATAACACCATATACTATTACACACTTAATCAATGTATTTAATAATGATGGATATTTCTTTTCGTTCTCATCTTTTCTCCTAAGTAGTCAGTTTTAGAAGCTAAAACCCCGATATTTAGCTTCACAAATGTTAAAATGTCTAAAATGCCTGTTTCTTGGGTTTTGTCATTGTCAATTTGTTTTGTTTTACTACACCAGCCTCTTTGAAAATCCCAGCAATGAACTTCAGATATGTTAAAGTTTTCCCTAACCACCATGGTGATCACAATTTCTGTCTATTCAGAAAATAACAGTCAAAGCTGTTGTTCAGCAGCTGCGTGATTTTTTTTTTTTTGAGAGATACTTTTCCTGTCAGAGAAATGTTGAGCAAATTTACTATGGAAAGTGGTAGAATCTCCTTTAAGCCTTTGAAAGAAAGACTTCTCTCCTTTTTGGCATATAGAGCATCTCCTGTTTGATCTCTTGATCCCTACTGACCCTATGGTTTTAGCTTATGCCATAAATGCAACATAAAGAAGAAAGCTCAAGAAAAGTTGGCATGCATCTCTTTGCAATGTAGTAGGACTGCCATCAATTTTTAAAAGACTTGTGGCTCATGATCTGGGTTTTTAGGAGAATCCTATGTAATCAATTAGTTCTATTGGCTGTCCCATTGCAGGCCACGCCCTTATCTCTTGGCCACTGTCCATCTGGTGTGTGTTACAGATCAGAGGTGCAGGTGCAGGAGACTCTGTGTGGCCACAGTGGGAAAAACAACCCAAGTGTATGCTCTACTGATAGAGGCTGACTAGCATCATCTTTAAACAACTCCTGGTGCCATCGCAGGGAATGCTGTACTGTCTGGTCTTGCTTTTTCTATTGGTCTCAAGTACTTTAATTTGAAAAAGTAAAAACAAGTTTATGTGGTAGATGTTTTGAAATATTGACTGGTATGTCTCTCTTTCACCTTCCCTCCCTCCATCACTTTCTGTCACCCAGTGCTCCCTTCCTAGTTTTAAGTTACAAGACAAGAGGCCTCGCTGTCCTCAATAGGAGTTGTCCCTGTAGAGCCAGACAACAGAGATGCCAAGTCTTGGCTTTCAAGTTTCAAAAGCTATAGTTCACGAGCAAGGCAGATATTTGAAAGACTATGTGATGAAGCAGAATCAGTTTTTATCTCTCCCATCTAAAGTAAAGTTTCTCAGAAGACCCCATATAAATTTGAAGTTGTCAGAGTTAAGGAGTCCTGTACCCTGCTGCCCTTCTGGGTTGCCTGGAAAAGTGACAAGCCCCACAGAATATAATTGTGCATCTTGTGATAGAAAGAAATTACATTAGAAATTTTGAATATAATGAATAGACAAAAAAATCTTAGGAAGCTTTATAGATTCCTTGCAAGACTCAATCAGGGGAAGGAAGTAGCCAAAAGATTTTTCTGTGAATATGACATTGAGAACCTGTGAATTTGTGATGTTGGGCTTCATAAGAGAAAGAAGAAATCACAGCAGCAGATACAGTGTGAAACTCATGACTATAGGCTAGATGGAAACTCAGACAGTGCAGGATTTTGCCATGCAGAAGAGCAGTGATAACTGAAATGTTCCAAGATAGACCCATGACCATTAGGAATGAGACATTCAATCAAAGGGAGAAAATGGGGAGCAAGAAAACCATGACTTCACTAGGTTTACCCAAAATTGACTAGATTAACTTTTCTACTACTAAACAGAATAGAGTTCAAAATAGAGAGTTGTTGGATAAAAATAAAATTGTGCGTCTTGCAATCTAAAATGGAGAGGTCGTAAAAGTCATGCACAGCCACATCCCAGAGAGCATTATAAACTGCTGTGGGGAGTCGTTGAAGAGCTTCCAAGCCAGGGAGTTACAAATACAGGGCAGGGGTCAGCTCTGTGTTTTAGGAATTCCTTCTCAGCAGTGTGCAGGGTGGTTTGGAAAACAAGCAAGGTTAGAGGAAGGAGCCTAGGTGCAGAGTAGCATGGCAGGAGGCACTGGGAGGGAGAGGATTCACAGCTGAGGGAGTGGCCTAGAGTGAGGTTCGCTTACACTAGACATCATTTCAATGATAGCACACAAACCTTACATTGAAAGTAACTTCATCAAGAAAAGATTGAGAACCCCTTGGATCAAATCCAAGTTAATATAAACATAATCCTGCCTAGAGACAGGAGAAGTAATATAAACTTACCTGAAGAGCTTAATATTGTATAGGGAAATTGAAGAGACAGAGTCTTATGTTATTTAAATATGTGTACTGGCCCTCTTGCACTCACTTAGGGTATAGGATATAGAAAGTCACAGGGAAACATTACTCCTATCCTAACAAGGACAAACTGGACAATTTACAAATTTATAGTTTGGGTTTAACAGAGAGTTGAGGATACAAAAAAACCTAATGAACTAAAATTCAAAAAGTAAGAGAAGAAATCTTCAGCTGCTCCATCCTTGAAGAACAGCCCGAGGGGAGGAAGCTGCCACAAAAGCGAGTAAGAAGAAAATGGCTGAGCTTTTAACACATTTTTAAAGACTGGCAGAATGATTTGGAAACCATAAGAGCCCTAGACACAAAGAGAGCTTGCTCTTTTCAGATCTTTTCCACAGGCTTTAACCAAGTCATCGCTGGCAAGATTGGGGAAGGACAGAGAAGTGGAGAGATTTATTTATGAGAAGCACAGGCTGAAGTATGAAGGAAGAGAAGAAAATGGAGAGAATCCCTCAAAGTACTGTGGGCCTGAGAATGAGGAGTTTTCCATGGCTGAGTGAGGGGAAGGAGAGTTGAGAGAGACAACTCTGCTCTCCTCAGGCACAGGTATTCGGGGCCTGCTAAAGCCTGAGGGTAAAGCAGGAGAACTGCAAGAAAACCTCCAGGTATTTCAGGCCCCACAAGTTCAAGGCAGCAGCCTCCTGGGGCTGGGAGAGGCGTTAAAGAGCTGACATATAATCCCCTGAAGGACAGGTACATCCAGGCATGCTAAAGGCTAAAGGCAGGGAAGGAGAATTTAGACAAACTCTTCATTTACTCAGATTTCAAGTTATGCCACAGGGAATATTCCCATACCATCCTCAAACCTTTGAAATCTGTGGAGAACTAAATCTAACTAAAGCACCAGAAAGTCTATATTCATCTCAATTACAGATAGTTTGACTGAGCCCCTCTCATTAACAGCCTGCCTGAAGAAGAGGTATCCTTTTCCGGATGAAAGTCATATTTGTTTTTGTTTCTCTGGTCTTTCACATATACAACGTTAGCATTTTATAAAATTCATGATATATGCAAAGAAGCAAGTAAATGTGACTCATAATCAAGGAAGGAAATAGTCACTTGAACAAGACCCAAAGATCACAGATGTTGAACACATCAAACAGGGAATTCAAAATAACCATGCCAAACAAGATAAAGAAACTAATAGAAAAAGTGAAAACAGTATGTGTGAAAAGATAGGGAATATCAGAAAAGCTATGGAAATTTAATAAAAGAGCCTAGAAATGGCAAATATGATGACAAAGATGAAGAATTCTTTTGTGGGCTAACAGGTACAGAGTACATACCATGGGAATGAATTAGTGAACTTAAAGATAGGTCAATAGAAATTATCTAAACTAAAACTAAAACACAAAGATAAAAATGAGAGAGGAAAAAAGTGGAACACATGTCTGAGATAAGTTAAACAATATAAAATGGTCAATCATACATGTAATTTGAATTGTGGAAAGAGAATAGAGAGATAATGGAACCCAAAATCCTAATATGAAAATCGTCAATGTACATAGTCAAGAAACTCAGCAAACCTTAAACAGGATAAATACAAAGTAAATCATACTTAGGCACATCATAGTCAAACTGCTAAAAGAATCAAAGATAAAGGGAAAATCTTAAAAGCAGCCAGTGAAGAGAAAACACATCACATACAGGTAACAGCAATAAAAATATTGACTGACTCATTAGAAACAATTGGAGGCTAGAAGACAATAGAATAATATCTTTCAAGTGCTGAAAGAAAAAAACTGCAACCTATATCCAGCAAAAAATAACCTGCAAACATGAAGGTGAAATAAAGACATCCGCACATATAGAAAAGCTGGAAAAATATTCATCTTTATCAAACCTGCAATAAAATAATGCTAAGAGAATTCCTTAAGACTGAAATACATATATATACACATACATATACACACACACACACACACACACACACACACACCCCAGAGGGAAAAGGTACCAGATAAAAAATTAACAGAAATTAACAGAAATATATTTAAATTTTATATAAAAATCTACTTATGATTTAAATAAAAACAATAGCAATGTGTTATGGGATTTGTACCATATATAAAAGTAAACTGTATGAGAAGAATAGCACAAAGGGAATGAGGGCAGTAATTGGAAGTACATTGTTGTAAGATGCTTACACTGTTGATGAAGTAATAGATTAATTATGGAGGATAAACTCTGAAAGTTAAAGGTTCTGCCTTAGTCAACTCAGGCTGCCATAACAAAATACCATAGACTGGGTGGCTTAAACAACAGACATTTATTTCTCACCGTTCTGGGGGTTGGGAAGTCTAAAATCAAGGTACCAGCCAATTTGTTTCCTGGTGAGGGTTCTCTCCGTGGCTTGTAGATTTCCACTTTCTCACTGTCTCCACATGGAGAGGAGAGAAAGCAAGCTCTCTGGCCACTTCTTGTAAGGGCACAGATCCCACCAGGAGGTCCCCACCCTCGTGACCTCATTTAAACCTAATTAACTTCCAACTGCCTCATCTCCACATACCAACACATTGGGAGTTAGGACTTCAGCATAGGAATTTTAGGGTGACATAATGCAGTCCATAGCAGATGCATATTGTACTCTCCTGAGCAACTACTAAAAAACAAAGAGGCACAACTGAAAAGTCAATTGAGAAGCTAAAACAGACTATATTAAACTTGATTTATCCAATTGATGATAGGAAGGGAGAAAGATATAGAGAGCAGATGACACAAAAAGAAAAAAAAAGTCACAGATATGGTAGAATTAAACACAAACATAATAACTGCATTAAATGTAAATGGAGTAGTAAACATTTCAATTAAAGCCAGAGAAAGCCAGCCTAGATAAAATTCAGACTCACATATATGCTGTTTATCAGTAACACACTTTAGATATAAAAACACAAACAGATTGAAAGTAAAAGAATGAAGACAGATATGTCATGCACATACTAAACATAAATAAGGTGGTATGACTATATTAATATCAGACTCTTCAGAACAAAGAGTATTTCTAGATAAAAGAGGGACATTTCATAATAACGAAAAGCAGACGTGTATACACCTAATAACAAAACTGCTAAATGCTTTAGCATTAGCAATAGTGTGAAATAGATCCACAAATATAGTTAGAGATTTTAATACCTCAGTAATCAATAGAGCAATTAGATGGAAAAAAATCAGTAATGATATAGATTGGAAAAATTTTATCACCAACCATCACCTGATTAAGTTATAAAATACTATAGCCAGGCCAGGTGTGGTGGCGTGCACCTGTAGTCCCAGCTACTCAGGAGGCTAAAACAGGAGGATTGCTTGAGCCCAGGAGTTCTAGGCTATAGTGCATGATGATCATGTCTGTGAATAGCCATTGCACTCCAGCCTGGGCAACATAACAAGACCCCGTCTCTAAATGAATGAATGAATTAAATAAATAACTAAGATAGATAGATAGATAAAATACTATAGCCCAAAACAAGACAATACAAATTCTTCTCAATTGCACATGAAAAATTTATCAAGATAGAACATATACTGGGCCATAAAACAAGTCTTAATAAATTCCACAGATTAAAATCATACAAAATATGTTTTTTGACCACAAATAGAATTAAATTAGAAATTAATAGCATTAGGATATATAGAAACTTCTCAAATATTTAAATATAAACAATGCATTTTTCAATAATTCATGAGTCAAAGTAGAAATCACAAGAGAAATTAAAAATATTTAGAACTGAATGGCAATTAAAATACAGCATTTCAAAATTTGTAGCATGCATGCTAAAGCTGTACTTAGAGATAAATCTATAGCTGTAAATGCTTATATTAGAAAAAGGGATGTACATTAAATGACCCATGTTTCTAATTTAAGAAGCTAGAAAAATCAGAACAAAGTAACCAATGTAAACAAAAGAAGCAATATTGAAATTATTAAATTAAAAAGTGGACAAAAACAAAAATGAATGATATAAAAATTGATTCTTTGAAAAAATTAATAAAATTGATATGTATTGAATAGGACTGATCAAGAAAAAAATAAAGCCCAAATTGCCAATATTAGAAATGAGAGTGTATCATTACAAATTCTACATGTATTAAAGAACAAAAAGGATATTGTAAGCAATTTTATGCCAATAAGTGAACCTAGGTGAATAGACAAATGCCAAATATACACAAGTTACAAAAACTAACAGGACAATATATGCAAAACCTAAATCGCCTTATACATGTTAAAGAAATTGAAACCTCATTTAAAATAGAATATAAAACTTGCCACAGTCTCAGAAAATACAAAAAGAAGAAATGCTTCCCAACTTGTTTTATGGGACCAGCTTGCCCTCATATTAAAACCAGACAAGAACATTCAAGAAGAGAAAACTTCAGCTCACCACATACCCATTAGAACAGCTAAAATAAAAGAAACTGGCCAAACCACATGTGGGCAAAGAATGGATCGACCTAAACTCTCATACAGTCATGGTGGAAATATAAAATGTACAACTACTTTGAAAAACTTTTTGGCAGTTTTTCACAAAAAGCTAAACATATATTTATTATTCAGTAATTCCACGCTTAGGCATGTAATCCAGAAGAAATTAAAATATATTGTTCACCAAAACCTTATACAAAAATGTTCTTAGAAGCTTTATTTGTAGTAGCTAAAAACTGGAATCAGCCCAGGTGGCCATCAACAGAAAAATGAATAAACAAATTGTGGTATGCAATAGAATATTTTAATAATATTTTTTAAAATATTATGCTCAATGAAAGAAGCCACACAAGAGTAAATATTACATGATTATAGAAAAACCAAATCTAGTCAATGGTAACAGGAATCAGGACAGTGGTTGCATGGGTTAAAGGGTTGACAAGGAAGGGCCACAAGGGAAATTTCTGAGATGATGGAAATGATTTATACCTTTATAGGTATTTGGGTTACATAGGTGTATGCATTTCTCAAAATGCATCAAATTTTATGTTTGATATCTGTGCATTTCACTGTAAATGAATTATACCTCAATAAATATGGCTGGAAGCCAAAAAAGAAAAACTTACGACAACTTATTTTCAATACACAAGTAAAATGTACTAGTTAATCTATACTTTTCAGATAGGAAACAGTATTCAGCCTTAAGCATATTACAAAAAACGCTTATTTTTTATGTTAGAAAAACCAAAGCAACTTCCAATGAGATTATTTTTTAAATTTTATCTTTTTGTTTCCCTTAAAGGATTTTGCAAACTGTAATTTTTTAGCAGGTCAAATTTGGAACTTTTTCTTTTCTGTTTAGGATTTGATTGCTCACCTAGTTATTTAAAATGCTTTGAAGCCTAAAAAAATTCTCTATCTAAAAGCTACCAGTGTCAGTACCTCTCTTACCACTGGGCCTTAGTCTAACCCTCTCTTTATATAAACACATTAAGTCAAAAATTAAATCAATCTTATCTTTGACACAGACACTGTTTGACACAAGTTTAAATCTCAGCAGTCTTATTATAATTTTATCAGTTCCAGATCTCTAATTAATTTGTCATTAAATATAATTAAGAAACTGAAGTAATTCAATTTCAGAACCTGCATAAGTTTTAAAGAGTAATTAAAGGGCTTCCTTAATTCATTGGAAAGCAGAGAAAAACCAGAACCCAAAGAAGCCTTCCCCGTTTGGTATGTAACATTTAAAAAACTTGTCTATTTACCTGTAAATAAAAGAGACCATCTTAGATAATAGGATCATCTCAGTTTGCTATTTTACACAAAGATATTTATCATGTTGGGAAAAGATACGATAAAAAGTGGGTTTATCGTTATATTTTTATAGTAAATTTAATAGTCTTATGAAAGAAAATTTGAAAGGATCAGAAAAGATGGGAAAATAAAAATAGCCATAGTCTCACGACTCAAATGCAGTTATAAGAGCCAGGGTCTACACTATGTTGCCCAGGCTGGACTTGAACTCCTGGGCTCAAGGGAGCCTCCTGCCTCAGCTTCCCAAGTAGCTGGGACTATAGGCATGTGCCACTGTGCCTGGCTTGGTTTTTATTAGATATTCACAACATAAAAAAGAGTACTTGTAATACATTTTAAGGCATAAAAAACAATAAAAAGGAACACTGGTACCCACCACCCATCTTAATAAATAGAATGTTGCCTGTATCTTTGAAGCCCTATATGCCCTACATGATCCATGCCTCCCCCCATCCCATAGATAACCATTATCCTAAGTTGAATATTTAAATTTGCATGCTTTTATTTATGGATTGACCACACATGTATTTCCTTAATCTTTCTACTACATTTCTTAACTTCTTTTACGTATTTGCAACCTCTTTGTTCATTTTTACTACATTCTGGATACTTTTTCTATTATGTGCTTTCTTATTTTTCTAATTCTTTCATGAGTTGTGTCTAATATTCTGTTTAAACTGTCCTCTGAGTTTTTAATTTTCATTACTTTATTATTTATTTCCCTCAAGTCTGTTTCTTTCTTCATTATTTTAAGGCTCTCAGTACCTTCTCACATTTATAATTCTCTCTTTTATTTCTTTAAATATATTAAATTTTATTTCTATTTTGTGCCTAGATTAACTATTTAAAACTTTACAGGTCTGATTTTGTTATCTGTTTTTTGTTACTCAAGCTATCATATTTTCTTGATATTCTTTTCATTTTTTAAATGTAAGCTAATATTACTTATTTTTGAAGCTGAATCGTAGGTATGTTTCCACAGAAAGAATGTATGTTTAAATCACCCAGAAACCTGGGAATACTATCAACTTGGACCACTTTCGAATTTTGGCTTAAAGTTTTGTGGGCCACGTAAGTAGTAGGAGTTTGAGGTCCTAAAAATTTTACAAGTGCGAGCTTGTGGTTGTGTTTTCAGGAGAGATATTTCTCTCTACCCCCAGCATCAACTTTGTTTCCTTGATTATTCTCTCTTACACTTCTCTCTTATACTAAGTATGTAGCTCTTTGGGGGTCCCAGATTTATGTGGGGTCTACAATTAGACTATCTTCTGTAGGACCCTAGGATTTGTTTCCTAAACTCTGTGCTCAGTTAATATGTTGGTAAATGCTTAAGGACTGGACCTCTGATTAAAAAAAAAATCCTGATTTGTAGCATTGGCCAGTATTTGTGCTGTAAATGTTCACATGCCAATTTCAAGCTACTAATGTGATATCACTGAATGTATAGTTAGGAAAAGATGTGTACAATTAGTTCTTGGGACTGGTAGGTAGTAGGCAGCTCTATTACACCACTGCTTACACTTTACGTGGCTATGAAAACTGAAGCTTAATTCACCAGGGTGTGGCATATCCCTCAGAGTGAAAGGCATTTGAGTAACTGCTTACCTACCCGAATTTCCACTTTGACTTTGTTTTAGGCTTCTGTGTATTTCTACCAGCTTGGCTATAAACTTTAAAAAGAAGGTTTTCCTTTTTTTATTCTATTTTTGTTTTGGCCTAGAATTTCTTGTTTTCAGCAAAAGGGCAGGTTAGGGTAACTAGTCAGCCTTATTGCCAAAAATAGAAGTTCTTCTCTTGGTCATCTTCTTCTCTTTTAAAAGTACAATTTATTGTTTTTATTTTGTGATTGTAAAGATAACACATGTTAATTATAGAAAAGTTGATAAATATACAAACATATATAGAATGATATTAAAACCATCTGTCAGCTCATAACCCAGAGCTAAGTACTAATAACATTTTGGTGCTTATCTCCCCCATCTTAGTATTATGTGTGCACGTAAATATCTCTGTGTGTTTATATCTAATTTGCATCATGCTATATCTACCATTTTGTAATCTTGTTTTTACTTCTTTATAATATTTAATGAATTTTTCTCATGTCATTAATATTCCTCTACAACCCATTTTTATGGCTGATATTGTGTTCTCTCACATGAGTGAACCAGAATGGCTGATCATTAATATCGTTTCTAAGTCTTCACCATTATAAATAATGCTAAAATGAACATAAAAGATGTGCTTCTGGTGAGTTTCCTGGGGTAATAATTTTTTTTCTCTCACCTTGGAATTGAGACAATCTTCCTATATGGTGTCAGACTATTTTCTTCCTTTCTTATTTCTGCCTTGCTCAGCTGTATCTCATTCTGAAGCAACTCATTTTTTTCCTACTGTATCTTCAATTCTTCATCATTAAGAATCTTATATTATGACTATATTTTGCTTTGTCAGGCAAATATATTAGTCATTTAAGAAATGGTACCACAAAAGGACATATAGTTGAATGCAATTTTTTAAAAGGCCAAAAGAAAAGCATCTGTTAAGTCTTTTTTTCCAGTTCTGTACTCACTCAACTCAATTTTGCTCCTGGATATTGATGACCCTATTAACTATTGATATGGCTACCTTGTAAACTATCCAAAGTATTGCTTCTGAGCAAATAAAGATATTGCCAGTCCATTGTGGCAATTTTCGGCAAAGGCATAGAAATACTACAGCATCCACCCTCAGTGAAGCCATTGTTTGCAACTGGAGTGAGTCATCAGTTTATGAGAAAGTACAATGGGTGTCAGCCCTTTATCCCTGAGCATTCTTCATCTCTTCTGATGTCCTGTGACTTGTTTTGACTGAATCTCTTTTGGGTGAATCATCTATCAGGGAAGAACAAAGCAAGAAAAGGTGAAAGATTGACTCTAGGTTAACCCCTGGGAAAGAATAAAATATATTATTTTAATATACTACAAACGAGGTAGGAAGAGTAGGTGATGTTTCCTAAGAGATTTGTAGTCAAAAAAAAAGAACATTCAAGATTGTTATTTTTAATAAAGCAGGAACAATGGATTATGGAATATCTCCTATATTAAAGCTAAGTCATCTCAAAAAGTTAAGGTGTAGAAATAAAATAAAAGCAACTTCACTTCTCCAATAGGAATGATTGGCAATTTCATATGAAACCAGAGACTATTTAAATGTCAGGCTTTAGTTGTAGAAGGAGTATAGGTATTACTCTTGTTGAATTTGATTTTCTTTCTCCCAAGTGATAAATCTAGGAAGACTATCTTCAACCCATCTCCTTCTCTACTCCAAAGCAAGTATCAAATTATCAGTCATATACCTCATATTCAGTTCCATGTACTCAGACACATAGTATATAACAATGATATATATTTTTTTCTATTTGACCAATTCTTGTTTATTCTTTACCCTGCAGCAAAAATAATTTTGTTAATATCACTTGTCCTAACAAAGTCCTAATGTAACAGTATAATAGATGATAAGAACACAGTTGTTTTTAGACAATTTGGATTTGAATCCCAGACTGTCACTGGTTACCTTTGTGACCTTGGTGAAATTATTTAACATTTATTCCATTTCTTCATTTGTAAAATGGACATGATGAAGCCTACTTCACAAGTCACCTCCAGGGTTAAATGAGATGATATATATAAAGTACCTAGCACAATTCTAGGATAAGTGTGCTAAATACCTTATTAACCAACAACACCTTATTTTAAATGATAAAACCTAATTCATCTAGTATTTATTGAATACTTATGTATGAGATAGTGGCTTGGTAAATTGGAAGAGTATATGGCACATATTAGACATGAGCCTACCTTCATGAAGTTTATAGTCTGGTTGAGGAACAAGTTTTAAACATTTTAAATGTGCATAGCAATATAAGGCAGTATATAATCAAAATATGGTATACACGACAAGAGATGACAAGAGCTTTGACTTAGAAAAGAGAGTGAGGTCTGTGTGGATTGGAGAAGTGATCAGGTCTTTTGAAGGAGATGGAACTTAAGACTCTCAAAGACATAGTAGAATGAGTAAGAGCTCAGGTTCTGGAGTCAAATAGATCTGGTTTGAATTCTAGCTCTGCTACCCCCAGCTGTGTGATGTAGGACAAATCATTTAACCTCCCTGTGCCTCAATTTCCCTGTCAGCAGCCTGGGGAGTACGTAGCCATAGAGTTGTTTGGAATGTTAAGTGAGATCATGTGCTAGAGTGATTAGTATAATTCTTGACCCATGATAAGTACTTTATAAACACTGTTGAGGTGGTGGTAGGAAATACTGTAAGTGAGAACAAGGATGAAAATGAACATAGAAGCAATACAAGGATCAATTTTTAATACACCCCCACGTTGTTATTTATGCACTTGATATGGTTTTAAAGAAAGCAGATAGCTTTATAAATACTGCCTGAAGATTGTGATAATCATGCTTTGTTTGCTATTTTTTATTGAACTTTTAAAAAATATCGAGGATTTTTCAGGGTATTTAAATTATTAAATTTAGTTTCAGAGCCAAAAGACATTCATGAATCATTTTAATTCTTTTTAGGGTATACAAATTTTTAAAAACCTTCTGTACCATAATGTTAATTTTAAAATTAATAATTTTTACTTTATTCCATTCCTCTTAGATATCATTCCACTTTATATAATTTTGTTTCTTTCCTTTATAAAATTATATTTATTATTCTCATAACAACAAATATATGGTTGAATGCAAAATACAAAAGCCATCAACAATGAAGTTATTAATATACCTACAAGATAAACATGATTGAATTAGAGGCATTTACATCTCTGATAGATAATCCTGAGGCAAATATGTTGACTGTTTTGATTCTCTATTAAGTTATTGAAAATCCAAATGGCAAATGTTAGTTATTATAAGTTTGAATATTCATTTTATTCCTTCCACTTTTGTATTTTTTCCTAACTTGACAAAATTATTATTATCCTTCCCATAACTCTGAATATAACAAATATCACAAAGAAGTATTTTTGAAGAAGAATTTCATCATCATAACTCAGCTGATTCCTCTTTTAAAAGTTTGGATAACATCAACATTTACTCCCCAATTAATAAAACTCCTATTTTGGAAACTGAGAAGGAATTATTCAATTATAAGTTCATAAGAAGTACTTGAGTGGATGAAATGACATTCACCCAAGAGACTATAAGCCAATGGGTCAAAGTTAGAACAGAGCATGGATAAGAAAAAATAAAGAGAAATAAGCCAGTCATAGGCAGGACTGGAGCTCAGGACTTTGTGTGCTAGAAGGTAAAGGGCAAATAGGTCAGAACAATGTGCACAGATGCAGTGTAATGAGCAAGATGCGTGGAGCCTTCTGGGTGGGTGGAGTCAGCCCTGGGCTATGAAGTAGACTGTAGCTGCACCCAGTTCAGATATTTCTTAGCCTCATCACTAATATTGACTTTTAGGTTCTGACTTATTCTGACATGGAATGAAATACTCACCCTTCTAGAAGGAAATCTTTGATTTCGGGGTGAGGGTAGCAGTCATAGGGAGTCCTTTGTATCTAAGGTTTCCCATGGACTGAGTGTGGGCTAATTTCTTCAACTCTTTATTATTCTTTGGGAATTTTTTTTTTCTCTGGGGCAGGCCTTTTCAGGTGATAGTTGTGTCCTTGAGTTTGACATTGACAATTGTTTCTAAAATCCTGGCTGTAAGATACTCCTTGGTAATCCATTAGACACACAAGGAGAAACATTACTCTTTCAGGTCACTGGGACTACATTTATTGAATTTCTGTTTTAAGGTATTAAATGCTTAGTCAGTCAGCCTTTATTGAGCACACATTGAGTATCCAGCACTATATTAGAATCTATAGGCAGGCAGAAAAGACATAATAGATGAGGTTCATGCCCCAGAGTAATTTCAATATGGAAAAATAAATGTACAAAACAAAAGAGACCTTGAAATGAAACATAAATTAATAGAGCACATTCTGTGTATGTACCACAGCCTGCCATTTATCACTCCTGTCACTTATTTAACAAATATTTATCATACACATATGATGTGTAAGACCCTAGCTGGTGCTACAATGTTATAAACTTTGATGATAGCACAGCCTGCTCATAAATTGATTATAATCTAGAGATAGTTGTGACAAATAGAGAAGTAATTACAATACCTGTGATGTGTCAAGTAACTGGTACAGATCTCAGATTGGTATAATTAAGAAAAGAATTATTAGAATAGACGATATTTGTATTGTGCCTTCAAAGGTGAGAAAGATGAAATGGGAGAATATATACAGAGGGATTCCAGGTAGAAGAAAAGCTTATAATGGAAGACAAAAACAGCCTTTCTATGTTAATTATCTAATGCTGTGCAACGAATTTCCCAAAACTTAGACTTACGATAATCATTTGCTCTCTTTCATGGTGTCTGTGGGTGAGGTTTGGGATTGGCTTGGCTGGCTGGTTCTGGCTTAGGGTCTCTTCCTGAGGTTATAGTCACATATTGGCCAGGGCTACACTCATCTGAACATTTGAATGGGCTGGAGGCTTTGTTTCCAAGGTGGCCAACTCATGTGACTGGTAAGTTGATGCTGGCTGTGGCTAGGGGCTTTATTCTTCTTTAAGTGGTATTTCCACAGGCAACAGTGTCCTCAAAGTCTGTGGCTGGCTGGTGAGCAATTCAAGAGACCAAAGTGTAAACTGTAATGCCTTTTATTATCTCAGAACTCACTTCTTCTGTATTTTATTGGTCACACAGGCTAGCACTGATCTAATGTGGGAGGGCACCTTACAAGAGGACAAAGACCAGGAGGTGAGGATCACTGGAGGCCATCTTGGAGACTGGATTCAACACCATCCAAGATGAGGATGGTTTAAAAATAATATGTAATATAGTTGGTTTGCGAAACATTTGCAGACCTTTACTGGGAGTTTCTCATCTACCTTCCCGACTAGAATCTGAGTAGCCTGAAGGTAGAATGGTATCTTTTATTTTTCTTGTTTTCTTCAGTACCTAGAACACTGCTTGGTAAATAAAAGACACTTCATACATGTTTCCTGAGAGAGTGAATGAATGAATATACAAATGGATATGATCTGAGAGATAAATTAAAAATATCAAAATCATGGGGTGAAGTCTCGATTCAGTAGAATGTGAGAAGCTGCATAAATGAGTCAGGGTCTGCATGGAACCTAGAAAAGAAGGTAACCCAGATAACAAGAATTGTAGGTGTTATCCAGTATCAGCCAAGACTTTGTCTGACAGACATGATTATTCCAGTCACTCAAAAAGTCTACTTTATGGTGCAAAGGGGGAGTGTATGGATGAAATAGTCCTCAGAACAACCAGAGAGTTTAGATTATCAAGACAGATCTCTGAATCATGTCTCTAAATTAGCCATCAAACATGTCCGAACTCTAAACGTTGTCAAAGGGGTCACTGCACTTAGATGTTTACTGTGAAAGATCGCAGTCTTCACCTTAGAATTCCTTTGGTCAAAATGGCAGAGAATTTGGAGTCAATTGTTTGTTGTGTTATTTGTTCTTCACAACCATGATAGGCCATGGCCAGGCCAGTTGCCGTGAAGTCTCAGGTAGACCCTGTGGCTCAGTCAGAGGCAAAGGGAGACACAGGAGATAAAGTAATTGAGTTGCATCAAGGAATCCTGAACCTGGAACCTGGAGTGATCACCTGAGTGTTGTAGGCTGCTGGGCTCCTGCAGCCCCCACCCACCCCATCCCCTTTTATAGAAAGTATGAGAGACAGTGAACATATCCATGGACTCTTCCAATGGGGATTCCTCACTCTGCACAGCTGCCAGGACTCCAAATTCTGGGATTGCCTCCCAAAGAACAAAGGAGCCTGGGAGGCAGAGTCTGCTTACATGATTGTATAGCTTTCATCTTGCGCAGAGTGTTTGTTAGTGCTACACCAAAACAAGGAGAAAGCAGCCCTATCAGTGTCCCAGTCAGCATTCACTCAGCCTTTGAACTGGGATGACCTTTGTGGTCTGCCCTGCCTCATCCCTGAGCATAGGACTAACTAAACTAAACCCCACTTAAGTAAAAGCATACCTCTAAAGGTACAGGAAACGCAGACTGTCCCTATGTTCCCATAACAAGACCCTTGGAGTTGTGGGTCATCCATGTTTTTCCTTAGTTTTTTTGAAGGAAGTGTCACAGTTGTTCTTAACAACTCCATTAAAACAGGAGAGGTGAAATACTGTCCTTGTATGCATAATCTGCTGTTGGAAGCTAGCAGGGATGGTGTTTTTAAGGTAAACTCCACTTCCCACTTACATGCTGCCCTCATGAGGTGTGCTGAGGTGCTACCGCCTCTCACAGAGGCAGCATAACTGACAGAGGCACAGCCAGGGTGAGCATGCAATGCAGGGAGAAGCAGGCCCAGGTGAGACTAAACACATACGACAGGTAAAACGGAAGCTCTGTATTTTCTTTCCTTGCTAACAAGATTGTTGAAATCTTTTCAAATAAAAGGGCTAGAATTTGTTTTTGACATTATCATCACTTTTTAAAAGAAGAGAGTAACAAGGTCAGCAACAACTCCCTCTGAAATGGAAATGAAGAGAATCAGTATCTATTCAAACACGCCCTCACTCCGCACCCACGCGCTCTTGCTCAACTTTTCCCTGCAACCCACTCTGCGCTGGAAATAGATCGATAGACTGCTTGTCAGACTTATGCAAGGCTTACAGGCTCTCAAGCCTCTCTCAGACTGATGTTCAGAGTGGGAGTTTACCCAAGGGGTTAAGAGTTTAGGTTTCCCAGGGTTTCTTAGTACACAAACAAAATATAAAATATACGGAGTTGAGATGTTAACAAAACAAAGCTGCGTTGGGGCTGTAACAGTGTTTGGGTTCTCTGTTTCCTCAGTCACCTGTCAGGTGTGCTACCCTGCTCCCTCCCTGCTCCCTCCCCCCAATGAGTTCAACTTTGTCCTATAGTAGGAACTGATTTTGTCCTTTTTCCAACAGAGAGTTGGAAAGGAACATTGTATAAATACCTCCGATTCAGTACCACATCAGTGCTGCTCTTGGTCCCTCTCTGACTTTGGCAACCCAGGCTTGCAGGGACTACCTTTCTGTCACTGACTCCCAGTGCCTAATCCCAGGCATGAGTCCCTGTCCTGGTTCTCCCTGCATTTCCTGCCTGATCATTGACAAGGTGGTCCCTTTTGTGGCTTCCCTCACCTCAGCCTTCTGAACTCTGGCATAGCTTATCCCTGTTTTTCAACTCTGGTTGCATATCAACATTGCCTAGAAAGGGCTTTTCTTATGTTTTGTTATTATGGTTAAATATAAATAACATAAAATTTACCGTTTGACCATTTTCAAATGTACAATTCAGTGGCATTAAGTACATTCACATTGTTGTGCAACCATCACCACTATCCATCTCAAGAACGCTTTCATCTTTCCCACATGAAATTAAGTACCCATTAAACACTGATCTCCCTTTTTCCCTTTCTCCAAGCCTTGGAAACCACCCTTCTACTTTCTGTCTCTGTCAACTTGACTACTCTAGGTACCTCAGGTAAGTGGAATCATACATTATTTGTCCCCTTGTATCTGGCCTTAATTCACTTAAAATAATATTTTCAAGGCTTATCTGCATTGTAGCATATATCAGAATTCATTCCCCTTTATTTCTGAGTAATATTCCATTGTTTTGTTTATCCATTCATCCATTGATGGACATTCAGGTTGTTTTCACCTTTTGGCTATTGTAAATAATGCTGCTTATGAACACTGGTGTAAGGTATCTGCTCGAGTCCCTGCTTTCACTTCTTTGGGGTATATACCCAGTAGTGAAATTGCTGGTTCCTATAGTAATTCTGTGTTTAATGTTTTGAAGAACTGCCATACTGTTTTTCACAGCAGCTGCATCATTTTACATTCCCACCAGCAATGCACAAGGGTTCCAACTTCTCCACATCCTTGCCAACACTTATTTTCTGTTTTTTTGTTTGTTTGTTTTTATTCTAGCCATCCTAGCCAGTATGACGTGGTGCCCAGGGAGTTTAAAAATTGCCAGTGCTCATGGCACAGCTCCAGACACTCTGATTTAATTGTTCAGAGGTGAGGCCTTGTCAACGATATTTTCTAAAACTTCCCCAGGTGATATTATTGTATAGCCAGGGTTGACAACCTCCAATATATTCTTGGCTTATGCTGCCCGACTTCCATCCCATAACCCCACATTGCTTTCCTGGTCTCACATGAAGAGACAAAAGCCTAGAGAGGGATTTACCAAGTACACGTAGCAGTAACTAACAAGATATGTCTACTCCAAACCCCGTGTTCTGTCTACTGTTCCCCTCTCTACCCTAAAGGGTGATTTTATAGGGTTCCTGATGCAGACTGCCAACACAGGGCATGCTGCCCTTTTGGATATGGATTATGGGGTGTATTAGTTTCCCAGGATTCCCATAACAAATTACCACAGACTGGATGGCTTAAAACAACAGAAATTTAGTCTTTTGGAGTTCTGGAGGCCAGAAGTCCAAAATCAAGGCATTGGCAGGGATGGTTCCTTCTGGAAGCTCTTGAGAGATAATCCTTTCCGTGCTTCTCTCTGAGCTTCTGCTGGCTGCTGGCAATCCTTAGTGCCCCTTGGCTCATAGACACATCACTCCGATCTCTGCCTCCACCTCCATGTGGTCCTTCCCTCTGTGTCTTTGTGTCTTCTCTCCTTCTGTCTCAGAAAGACACTGGTCGTTCATTTTAGGGCCTCCCCTAAATCCAGGATGATCTCATCTTGAGATTCTTTACTTTATTATATCTGCAAAGATCCTTTTTCCAAATAAGGTCACATTGACAGGTACCAGGGGTCAGGAGTTGGACATAATGTTTTGGGAGCGATAGTTCAACCCACTACAGGGAGTTTTCTATTAGTCTTCCAAACTGCAATCAGTCCCATCATGAGTCAAGAGTTCAGTGTATACCAAAGCTCAATCTGTTAGAATCAAGGCTGGAATTGGACTTGCACTAGAATCAGAATGCCTAAGTAACCTGCATCCCCATGTTCACTGCAACATTATTCACAAAAGCCAAGATATGGAAACAATCCAAAAGTCTATCAACAGATGAACAGGTAAAGCAAATGTATATACATACAATCAAATATTATTCAACCTTAAAAAAGAAGGAAATTCCACCATTTGTGACAACGTGGAGGGACCTGGAAGACATTATCTAAGTGAAATAAGTCATCACAAAAGGACAAATACTGCATGATTTTTTTATATGAGGCATCTAAAATAGTGAAACATACAGAAGTAGACAAGAGAATGGTGGTTCCAGGGGATGGGGGAAGGAAGATACGGGAAGTTGTTGTTCAATGGGTATAAAGTTACAGTTACACAAGATGAGTAAGTTCCAGAGACCTACTGTACAATATAGTTCCTATAGTTAACAAGATAAAGTACACTTAAAAATTTAAGAGAGGAGATCTAAGTGTTCTTACCACCAAAAAGGGGTGGGGACACAAGGAAACTTTTGGAGATGCATACATATGTCCAAACTCACCAAAATGTATACATTATGTGCAGTTTTTTGTATACTAATTATACTACAATAAAGGCAGGAAAAACAAAGAAGACCAAAGTGGCTATATAAATCTTTGCCTCAGGCCAAAGAGGCCACCTGACATTTTTGTCAATTGTAATGGGCTGTGGAGCAAAGTCAAATCCCTATGATAGCTTGAGACTGCCTTAGAGCCAAGGAGGTAGTGCTGGGACCTGAACTCAAGATGCCACAGAAATGTCCAGACTGGAGTTCATACCCTACTTTCTTTCCACCTCAAAAGACCTGCCAGAGCACAGGGTGATGAGGCTGCTCTAGCGTGGAAGTGTTTGGGGCAAAAAGCTCCAATTGCTAGAGGGAATTCTACTGATACCGTCTCCTTGCCCAAACTTATTCCATGTAGCCCACAGTGTCTACACTGCCCCTGATGATGTCAAACCTTCTTGGAAAGTTAAAAAAGAAAATAAAAAAAACTCCTTGTCATGGGAAAGGCATGGCTGCCTATTCTGTGGAGAGAGGAAAAGGCTCCTTACTCGGCTGTCCCACTCCTCAGCTAATTTGGCTGTCTTGTTTTGACCTGGAAGATCTATCCCTAAAGGCCAATCTATCCAAACTTTTTATAATCTCAAGCAGTTTTGGGGGAGGGAAATTGCATTTTGTCTCATAAATACTTCACTGTGTGCCAAAATCAGGGCAGTCCCCCTTTCCAATGGTGCAGGCATCTGGGATGCTGGGTGTAATCCCAAACTGAATTATTTTCACTTTTGCAGTGCTTAATAAGGTGTCTAAAATGAGAGCATTTTGCTTCTCAGCTTTGCAGAGAATTGCACACATAGTTTTCACTCTCATTTTTTTTTAATATTTGGAATGATCTTATTACAAACTATAACTCCTTTATGAGCAAATACATCTGAGAAAGCAAATGCAGTCTCCCAGTGGGCTCAGCCATTTGTAAAACCATCACAGCATCTACGAGCAGAGGTTTTAAGAAGTGAGAGAGGCAATTCATCAACTCTTCATGCATATTCTCCTGACTGCTGGGAAAATTAAATTTGTTTTCACCTACTGAAACTTCAACACATTTTTATTATATAAATCTAATATGTGTTTAATGCTAACCTGCAATCAATTTACCCATCATGGTGAAAACCTGTTCCTACATTTTTTTCTCATTAGAAGTTTTGCTTTAGTATATTCATTGATAATCCAATTTATGGGAATTCATTCTAAGGTTTTTGTAAGTTTACAATTTTTATATGAAGCTTCTAAACTGGTCATTTTTATGTTTTAATTTCCCATCTTAGTATGCTCAGTTCATTAGATGGAAAAGCTCCAAGGTCAGGAAAAAGGTCCTATTAATCTTTATCTCCAAGGGCCTAGGGGAGTACCTGGTTCATAGTAAATATCCCATAAATGTTTATTGAAATGAACATAGGTGAAGTGCATTTGTGCCTTATATATAACACAGAAGCCTAATCCTCCTCCCCTGAATTTCATTTTATCCACTTTTAATAGTTCTAATATATGTTCTATTATAATCCATCTGAAATCTCAGTAGGATATTTTAGTTATCTCTACATAAAAAAGAAGAATATAAAAGTTATCAGTGTACAAATGGCCAGTGGATTCATGTAAAAAGATGTTCTACCTTATGAAGAATTAAACAAATGCAAATTAAAACTTCAAGATAATTTTATCTATCAGTTTGACACAAATGTAAAAGTGCAAATGACATTTTGAGCATTTTGATTGGATGAAGGCAATGTCACAAATTGTTAATGGGAATTGAAATAGGTACATAAATTTGGGAAGGAAAATGTTCATTCTATTTAAGAAAGCCATCTAATTTTAGCCAACAAAAATAACAACACAAGTCTATAAATCCACATGTACAAAGGATTTTGTAATAATGAATAATTTGAAACAATAATAATAAAAGCAATTAATAAATAATTTCAATGCCTGGAGGCATGAATAAAGAAACTGTGATTCATACAATGAAATATAATGCAATCTTTAAAAAAACAAGGTAGATCTGCATGGCCTGGAAAGATTGCCAGGGTATATTGATAAGTGAGAAAATGAGTTGTGGAACAGTATGTATACAGAACAACCCTGTTTTTCATTAGGGAAAGAGTGGGGTGTGTGTGTGTGTGTGTGTGTATGTTGGTATAAACCAGAAAAGTAGGGAAAGGTAGGTGGCAAAGTGTTAATAGAATTTACTTTGTGGGTAGAGTGGATCTTCAATTTTTACCTTATATCATTTTATTTTGTATAATAGGTTGTGGGTAATTTTCACTTTTTTGTTTTCCATAATTAAAAATATATAATATAAACATACATATCTATGAATTATTATAGATAATGCAAAATAGTAGAATATTAGGATAGAACAACTCTTTTCAATTTTTAATTTTTTTAGAAATAATGTATTTCTCCCTTTTCAACCTCAGCATTAGAGAATTAGAAATAATTCAAAGCATATGGCTCAATTGGACACAATGATTACTAGATCACTTTTTTTATACTTTTTGTTATTGTTGGAATGTTTCCCCAAAATTCATGTGTTGGAAACTTAATCCCACAACAGTGGGACAGTATGAAGAGGTAGGGCCTTTAGGAGATGATTAGGTCATAAGGGCTCTGCCCTCATGAATGGATGAGTTCTTTTATCTCAGGAGTGAGTGAGTTGTGGAGAGATTGAGTTTCTGAAGAAAGAATGAGCTCAGTCCCCTTCCCTGCTCTTCCTTTCACCCTCTCTTGCCCTTCCACCATGGGATGATTCAGCACAAAGGCCCTCACCAGGTGCTAGTACCATGTTCTTGGACTTCCCACCCTCTAGAACCATGAGCCAAATAAATTTCCTTTCATTATAAATTACCCAGTCTATGGTATTCTGTTACAGCAGCATAAAACAGGCTAAGACACTTTTAATATAAATTTCTAGTCACTTATTCTTTAAGTCATCTTTATAAACATTGAAAAGATGTGGGAACCTGGAAGTTTAAAAGTCATTAAGAAAGGGAGGAAACGATGAGTACAGTCATGCGCCACATAACAATGTTTCAGTCAACTACAGATTGCGTATATGACAGTGGTCCCATAAGATTATAATGGAGCCAAAAAATCCCTATCACCTAGTGATGTAGCCATCATAATGTTGTAGTGCAACACATTATTCATGGGTTTGTGGTGATGCTGGTGTGAACAAACCTACTGTGCTACCAGCTATATAGAAGTATAGCACATACAATTTTGTACAGTACACAATACTTGATAATAGATGACTATGTTACTGATTTATGTATTTACTATACTATACTTCTTATCATTATTTTAGAGTGTACAACTTTGACATACACAAAAAAAGTTAACTATAAAACAGCCTCAGGCAAGTCCTTCTGGAGGTATTCCAGGAGAAGGCATTATTGTCACAGGAAATGACAGTTCCATGTATGTTATTGTCCCTTAAAACCTGCTAGGGGGACAAGATGTGCAGGTGGAGATGGTGATATTGATGATCCTGACCCTGTTTAGGTCTGGGCTAATGTGTGTGTTTGTGTTTTAGTCCCCTCCCACTCTGGGGCTGGATGTGCCATGCAGAGCAAGTCAGGCAAGGACCCTGCGCCTGTAAAGCTGGTGAGAGTAGACACAGTAAAGTTGATGAGCAAATAAATATATGATATTTCAGGAAGTGATAACAGTTATGAAGAAAATAAAGCAGGGGCAATGACAAGAGTGATGGGGGTGAGTTGGATTTATGTGGGTACTTTAGACAGTGTGGTCACAGAAGGACTTTCTGGGAAAAGGACATTTGCCTTGAAATACAGGTGTTGGAAAGGAGCTAGCCCTGAAATTGAAGAGAAGAGCATTCTCGGCAGAGGGGAAAATGTAAAGGCCCTGAAATAATTGTGGTCAGGTGCTATGGACCGAATTGTGCCCCCCACTGAAGTACATATGTTGAAGCTTTAGAGCTCAGTGTGACTGTATTTTGGAGATAGGGCCTACATGGAGGTAATTCAAGTTAATGAGGTCATAAAGATGAGGCCCTGATAAAATAGGATTAGTGTCCTTATAAGAAGTGACACCAGACAGTCTTCTCTCTCTTTCTCTCTCTCTCTCTCATGAGTACACAAGGAGTAGGAGCCATCTGCAAACCAAGAAGAGAGCCATCAGCAAAAACTGAATTGGTTGGCACTTAATCTTGGACTCCCAGCCTCCAGAACCATGAGAAAATAAATTTCTCTTGTTTAAGCCACCCAGTCTCTGGTATTTTGTTATGGTAATCTGACCTGACTAAAATATCAGTTTTAGGATATATTTAAGTTAGAACTTACAGGACTTCTTGACAGATTGAATGTGCAGAGTAGGGAAAAAAGGGTCAGAGATGTCTCTGAGTGTTTTTGCCTGAGTGATGGGGAGAATGGTGATGCATTAATAGAGACGGGGAAGACCAAGGTGGGGTGGGGGAGTATGTGAAGGGGAGGAAGCGGGTCAGGAGGGTCATTCATTAATTGCAAGATCTCTGCCTGTTAGACATCACCATGGAATTGGATGCAGGAGTTGGGGTTCACAGATGAGAATGCCACGCTGGGAGTCATCAACATTTAGACTGGATTTAAAATCTGTGGAACTGGGTGAGACTACCTAGGGGGATGTGTGGAAGGGGAGCCAGGTGGCACTCCTACATTCTGAGGGGAGTCAAAGGAGGAGAAGCCAGTGACATTTGCAGCTTGCGGGGCAGGGAGAGTACCAAAGCCCAAGAATGGTCCAAGTGCCGTCAGATATTGCTAAGAGGCTGGGTGCGATGAGAGAATAGATTGAGGGCTGGCTTTGGCCGATGGAGGTCATAGTGCACCCAGATGACAGGAATGTCAGTGGAGTTAGAGGAAGGAAAAAGCCTGACTAGAAAGAGTGGCGATGGAAGGTAAAATGTGGAGACAAGTCTTGTGTGGAATTTTGCCCCAGCAGGGAGCAGAGAAGTGAAGCTGTAGATAAAAAAAAGTGCAGGATCAAGAGACAATTTAAAAAATATTTTTATGATGGAGAATTTAAAACACATACAAAAGTAGACCTTCTATTATAGTACAAGAGACCTCCAGTACCCATTAACAGTTTCAAGAATTAACAATCTTGTTAGTCTATACTGCTATGCATTTTCCTACTCCTGTGTTATTTTAAAGCAAATCCTAGATATCATTATTTCATCTGTAAACATTAGAGAGTGTATCTCTAAAAGATAAGGACTTTTTGCAAAGAAATATAATCACAATATTCTTATGACACCTAAAACAACTGATAATAATTCCTTACTATCAAACATCTAAGAGAATGTTCACAGTTCTAATTGTCTCGTACATTTTATAATTTTGTATGATTTTTTTTTAATTAATTTCCAAATAAGATCCACACATTGAAATGCCTTTTGATTTGACATTGCTATGTCTTTTACATCTCTTAGTCTGTAGATTCTCTCTTCATCTTTTTTCCCCCTTGCAATTTATTTTTGAAGAAACTAGGTTGTTTGTCGGGTACTTTCCTATAGTCTGGGTATTTGTCTTGGTCTGTTTTGTGCTGCTATAACAGAATACCTGAGACTGGGTAATTTATAAAACACAGAAATTTGTTTCTCACAGTTCCAGAGGCTGAAAAGTCCAAGATCAAAGCACCAGCATGTTAGGTCTCTGGTTCCAGAATGGTGCCTTGTTGCTGTGTTCTCCAGAGGAGAGGAATGCTATGTCCTCACATGGCAGAAAAGCAGAAGGAAGAGAACCCACTCAGAAAACCCTTTTTTTTACAGAGGCATTAATTCATTCATGAGGGTGGAGCCCTTATGACCTACACACCTCCCACTAGGTCCCACCTCCCAACAGTGTTGCACTGGGTACTACGTTTCCAACACATGAATTTTGCGGGACACATTCAAACTATAGCAGAATTCTTGATTAAACGTCTGTGGTTTTGTTTAACATGTTCCTCTCCTTTTGTATTTCTCCAACATAAACAGTTGGATCCAAAAGTTTGATCAGATTCAGGTTCAATTTTTTTGGCAAGATTATTTCATTGGTGGTGGTATGTTTATCCATCAAGAAGAATGTAATGTCTGGTTGCCTCTCTTTTTGTGATGCTAACAGCCATTGATACTCAATGTCCAGATACACTAATTCATCAGAGATTGCAAAATAGTGACATTCTAATTCTATCCTTCTTCATTTGCTAGCTGGAATACTTCCCTCATCATTTATTTCATTCCGCACTGTCACCATTTAAGAAAGGCAGAATAAGTGTTGAATTTTTTCTCTTTAACAACTTTAAAATAATAAGTTCTTCAGTATCCTCCAACAATGAACAATTTTTAAAATAGTGAACTCACTGATTTAAATATATTTAATGTGTTTCAATACGTTGAAGTTATTATCCTTATTGACACTCAAATTGTCCCCATTTGTGCCCACGGGATCTTCTTCAATTTGGCCCTGGAACCCTTTTGACATGCCCTGGTAGTTTTTTATAGCTTCCTTGCTATCTGGTTTAACAAGGTATTCTTGGCTCATCTTGTATAATTCCTATCTTATATCTGGAATCATTCATTTCTCCAAGGAAAAGAATTTTTATTTTAAATGAGAGATATGGAAGCATATTTGTATAATATATTGAGGGGAATAATTGAGTTGAGGGGAAATAACTTCAGGAGCAAAGTGTTTGAGGAGGGGAAAGAGTAGGGTAAGTGGAACTCTTGGCCTTAGATTGGAACAGAGACAGTTCATTATTGTAATAGTTGCATTGGGCAAAGCAAAATTCTATAGAAAAATAGGAGCCATATGGATGACTAGGCAATAAAATTTTGCCTACATGATTCTGGGTTAAATCACCATATTTCCCACTTATAAATTCACTTTTGTTTTTCTGTAAATAACCACGGTAAAGATATCATGAAATATATGAATAGCAATGCACTAAACTTTCAAGATTGTCTACAGGTTGTCAAGAATTATTTAGAACGCAAAAGAAAAATGCTTCAATATCAAGACTAAAAAATTATTTCTTTCTAATTATTTTTCTTTTAATTTGCAAGCTGAGTTATGCATTTATTCCTGATATTTTTGAAAAAGTGAAAAATACTGATGTTGAGATGTATTTGTTTTGGCTAGCTTGAATCATGACCACAGGAGGATCTCACGTTAAGCCACAAAGTTCCTAACTGATGAATGCCCTGAACCTGCGGCCTCGAGGCCAAATGTGGCCCTACAGATCCCCAAGTACGGCCCCTCGACTGAATCCAGACTTCACAAAACAAATCCCTTTATTAAAAGGATTTGTTCTGTTAAATTTGGATTCATTTAAAAGGCCACACTCAAGGATCCAGAAGGCCACAAGTGGCCCCGAGGCCGCAGGTTCCCCACTATGTCTGCTTTGACTAAAGAGTTGTCCCCTCTTCTTTTCCTTCATAATCATTCCTTTCTTTGCAGATCCTACAGCATCCTCTCTTTTCCTCATTTTTTTCTCTCATCCATAGTGTCTACTTCAGTACATTGTCAATGCTGTTGAGGAATGCCCAGAGATAAAAATTGTGGACTCACTTCTGTCATTCTTAGGGCTATTATAGAGATTGTTACTCTCTCTCCTCTCCCCACCAGAGTCCCTGCTCCCTACATTTTTGGTCCAGATGGGAGGCAATTTTGAAAAGATAAGATTTAAGTAATATTGAAGACTGAAATATATTCTTTAGCACATTTCAAGCACGGGACTATAAAAGAGACCCTTAGAGCAAGACCGTGAAGATGGAACTGGATAGGAAAGAAAAAGAAAAAGAAAGGAAGTAGAAGATTACTGCTGGCAAATCTTGTAGTTTCAAAACATTGCTTATTACCACCCAGCAAGGAAGAGGAAACTGTTCTCCATTCTCTTCTTTCTTCCTGTAACATCCAAGGCACTCTGGTCCAAGGATCCAGAAATTGATCTACTTATTAGTGGTACTAATATGCTGCAGGTCACCAGCATTAGAGTTAAAAAGGATCAGTTCAGGGAACTTGACTGTAATGGTTTTGATGGAAAAACTTTATTCCAATTTTTTAGCAATTTTCAACATATCTTTAGAACTCAACATAATCTTAAATTGCAAATACATACATGAGCTGTTTATGCAAAGTTGAATTTTCAAAGTACAAATTAGTATCTAATCACTCAGTTTGCAGAAGTATTCACCCTAAGGTTCCTTTAAAACAGGAACTTCTTTAGTGTTTCTTTCCAGACCATTTCTAGGCGCGGGTTAAGCAACCTAACGTACAAAAGGTGGAAACTGTTAGACAAAGATTGATGAGAAATGAATGTTGAATAAATTATAGGGAAATAGTAAAATAGAATTGATTTATTGATCTATATATAATATCTTAGAAACAAATCAATTTGTGAAAGTGAGGTAGAGCCTTAATTGCTGCTCACCAGACACATGGTATAATTTTGTTGTAGTTGTTACAGAGAGTAATCAAGTATTTTCTTCTTATAACATGAAATAATCACCAATATTTTCTTATCCTACTGAGCATATTTATCTGCATACTATTTCATACACTTAATTGAAATGTTTATATATATGTGTGTATATATACATATATATGCATGCTAATCATGAAAGAAAGTGTAGTGTCGCTCTGTCATGTATATCTTAGGAAGTTATTAAAATTTCATGAGTATCAGTTGGTGATAAATCCTAGAGTGATAATTTAAAACAAGATGGCAAAGTACGGCAATTTTCCAGGTAATTTGGGAAAATGCAGAGTTGTTTCTCTTGGTGCTTCTAGGCATTTTTTAATATTTCCTCTCAAATTTAATCTAATATTTACACCACTGAGTGATCTGAGTGAGGCAGAATGATTGGCAACAGGGAGCTGGGAAAAGTTTTTGAGCATAGATTGCCCTGTTTAATGAAGGTAAGTCTTGTACCAGTTTGTAGGATTGAAAGAGGAAGAAACTGGAATGCTGAAGATCAAATAGAGGACTCCTGCATTTGCCTAATGAGGAGCAGATAAGGCCCTGAATTCGTGCGGGAGCAATGGGAATGGAAAGGGGGGTGGATTCTAGATTTACTGGGGTAGGACTGTGATAGCCTAGTGACAGACTGAGCAGCGCCAGGCTGGGGGTGATGCAGAAGCCACCTACACTTATGCAGAGGAAGAGAAAGGGCAGTTAGAGAAAGGCATTGGCAAGGAGCAAGTTTGGAGAAGGCTGTGCAGTGTCTCAGATATCAAATGAGGAGAGAGTTTCCAGAAGGAGGTCAATAGAAACAAATGATCCAGAGAAATACTGTTAAGATGAGGACAAAGAATACATATATAGATTTAACAATTAGAAAGTTTATGTTAGTTTTTAATAATGTGATGCGTCTGCAAGCCAGATTGCAGTGGACTGAGGATTAAAAGAGGTATTAACCTGGAGCAAACAAGAGAAGAGAACTATTTTTGAGAAGTGATGATGAAGCATGAATGAGAAAGGGTTATAACTCTTTGGGAAGAATAAGGTTGGAAAGAGTTTTATTAGGATAGTGGGAATTGATTTTAAGGATACAATGGAGTGGTAGGGTGGCAGTCTCTTACATTGGTGGTCTCCCATGAACTGTGTCTCCCAGTATTCATGCCCTTTGTGTAGTCCCTTCCCTTGAATCTGGGATGACCCCGTGACCAATAGAATGTGATGCTCTTGGACAGGCTTCCAAGCCAAGGTATTAAGAAGACCTGGCAGCTTCTGCTTTTGTACCCTGGAAGAAGGCAGCTGCCATATGAGAAGTCTGACTACCTGACCCCATCTGCTATGGGGGAAACCTATGCTATGCATGTGGAATCGTCACTTGGAGAGAGAGAAAAAGAGAGATGTCCGGCCAGCCCCTGGTTGTTCCAGGCATCCCAGCTGGGGCACCAGATGTGAGAGTGAAGAAGTCATTTGGATTTTCCAGCCGCAGCAGATGCCATCTGGATCACCGAGCAGCCCTGCCCTGCCCAAATTGCAGACTTGTGAGCAAGTAAATGTTGTTTTAAGCCACTATGTTTTTGGGTGATCGTTATGCAGAAATAGGTGACTGAAACAGGTGATTTTTAAGAAGCAGATGTGAGACAGAGAGGTTTGATGGGTGGAATAAAGCCTCAGAGAAGATGAGGGGAGACAGGGGTATGGGGAAGAATCGGGTCATCTTGGAAGTGAATGAGGACACTGCTTTTTCTGAGGCAGAAAGGATTGAGGATAGGGTGGGTAAAAATGAAGTTAAAGTTAGAGATGGATGGGCAGGAAATTGGACCAATTCAAGTTAGGCAGTGAGATGCTGTGTTGAGAATGAGGGCTGCACAAAGAAGCGGAGAGCTGAAGAGGAGAGGAAAAAAATTGATTGCGAATGGTATTCATCCTGGGAGGAGTGAATTGCTGGCAGGGCGGCTGTGAGAGCCCCAGCGAGTGCGATGGTCCTGAATTTGTGATGAGGCCCATCAACATAGCTCGGTGATGTTTTGCACTCACCCTTACTGACATTGGCTTCCTTCAGCGATCAAAACTTACTATTTAGGTAGGTTACCAGCCATTCCTATTTGGTTTAGGGGATTTGGACACCAATTATATAAACAAATGGAAAAAATGTAGCCCAATTGGAACGTTTGAGGGTTTCAGGTCTTTCAGAGACCCTTGCCAGTTCATTAGAAAACCCATGGCCCTGGTCCTTGTCCATTTGCAACACTGAAAATGATTTTCATTAGCAATTGCTGAATCATATACCTGAGATTACAGACAATGCTATTTATACTAAAGAAATTGAGTGCACATCTATTTTAGCTTCCTGCCCTATTTTCATACTTCTATCCGTTTGGATTTTTGTCCCATATGTTGTCCTCAGCACTGTCTAAGCTGCTGTCTAGTTATAGTCCAAAAAAGCTTCCTTTCCAAATAGGGCTTTATATGAGTAGGGGGCTGTACTTTCTTTCAGTCTATCACTTAACAGACAGATATTGTGAAGATTAATTAGTCAATTCTTAAAAGCTCTCTGCGATAGCAAAAAAAGTTAGTTTTTATACCCTTGAATAGTACAAAGTGAGTGTTTTTGTAGCTCCTTATGTGAAAAGTAAACTACTGGAGGGGCTTGGAATGTGACTTGTTGTGGAAAGCCAAGGCTGAAGTGATTCAATGACTTTGAGACACTAATGAGAGTTTATGACATCTCTATATCACTACTGAATAAAATCCAGTTGCTTCTACCTGGTCCATTGCCTTGTCTTGACCTTCCGGGGCTCCCTGCTCCCTGACCTCTTGCTTCTCTGAGTCTCAAATTCATGGTTTGCTTGATGGTTAGCTCTGAACTCTGGGTCCTACTTATTTTTGTGCCAGGACCTAACTATCTTGGTTCTCTCAGTTCTGGCTGCTCAGTCTGACTCTGTGATAGACTGCAATTAACCAGCCTGGAATTCTACCCTTTGACACACCTCCCACCAACTAGGATGTGGCCCCACAATAAAGAAAGAACTTGCTAAGATGTAATATCCATTGACCTGTGCCATGTAATGCCTGGTTTTATGGCTGAACATACGGAGTACCCAATGACATAGCCCCAAATATGACACAGATAGTTCAGCAGCTACTAATTAGGTTTTTTCACCAGAAAGTTCCAATAGGCTCTTTGAGATGTGACAAGACAGCCTGGGTTGTCATCTTAGGGTGGATAAATACTGTTCCAGTTGTATTCAGTGAGGAAATCTAGGTTAGAATTCATTACTGATTCATTTATTAGCTGGTAACTGATTTAGGATTGCTTTAGGTTCATACCTATGTTCTGGAAGTTAACATATATTAGGACAAGCATAGAATCACTACCAAGTTAAATGAATAACAGCCTAAAGGAAATTGAGGTTATACATCATGATACTTACTGTAGGCAAGTAAGCTAAGCATTTCAACTGAAACAAAAGCACATTTTGGCAATCCCAGCCAAACTATATGTTAAATAGGTTGGGAAGAATAAAACAGAATCAAACAAATCTATGGCTTGGAAACTGGATTGGCATCAACATAGCTGGGAAATTCAGGCCAAACTTGAAACGTGCTAAAAACCAAATTTCCTAAAGGCTGGGGAGACTTTGGCATGTAATATTGAGCGGTTACATTCTAGAGCTATTTCATTTGTGCCAGCTACTTACCATCACCAACATCGAACTTGGATAACTACACTGCAGTTTTACTGCTGAAAATGAACTTTTTTTGGCCTGAAAACGTGCAGAGGGTAAAATGGCAAGAAGATAGCAGAACTGCTGTGCAGAAAGCTAAAGGGAAACATTTATAGGAGGAAGCTTGAGCATAAAGAACTCCGCGAAGGCATTTGGTAGAACAATTTCCACGTAAGGGGTAGTCATTACCTGGTTTGAAACAACAGACCAAGCAAACTTACTTTATGTGAGGCCTTCCAAAACAACACCTAGCAACAAGGATGCCCCAAAGATCATAAAGTGAAGAATGATGGTCATAGGTAGCACCATGGGGACAGATAATTCCTGTTACCTGATATGAAAAGATAACTTTTAATACAATGCTTTGCTTTTATGTGCCACCTATATATATATACCCCATTCTGGGCTGAGGTGTTCTTTCCCTCAGCTGCCTAGGACATTGGCTGCTGTCAGCTCAGCTGATCTCTCTTCGCAGAACTCAACCTACGACAATACTAATCTGACACTAACACTATGTGATGGGACAAAAATGCTTGTTCCCAGCCTTCCTCTGCCCTATTCCTCTAAAGAGGAGTTGGACATTGCCTGCTTCATTTATTCCCTACCAGGCTCCTGTAAGCAGCACACTGCATTGCAGAGTTTTTATTAACATAAAAGGTGAAAGATGCTGGGGAGAAGGATGTGAGTGCTGATAGGATAAGACGCAGGAGGAACTGTGGCAAACAATACAAGTATTTGGGATTGAAAGGAGATTTTAAGAAATATCATTGTGTTCAACATAATAAATTGAATTGTTGGGAAATTAATTTTTAGAGCTTGACTGCCATTCCATTCTGAGGTTGGATTTCATGGGTCACAATTTTTAAGCTTTACATTTGAATATAAGCAACTTCATATTTGGATGTGAATAATTACATCAGCAAAACCAATATTTTAGGAGTGTTTTAAGATGGGGTATAGTTTTATATAATCTGATCCATATTCTTTCAATCCTATGAATTTAAATCAACAAAAATAGATTTATAGGGTCCAGGACTTTAACCAAAAGGGTTTACCATGAGATAAAAATAATTAAGCCATGGTTTCAACCCTAATCATGACAGACATCTAAACCACTATGAAAATATTCTTCAGAAACATCTACAAGTGGCAGCCACACACATATGGGAGCTAAGGACAGCAGACTCAAATGCTGGAATAAAAGTCTATGGGAATCAATGGCAGGAGGATTGAGACACTCCAGTAATCAGCATTTTAGATACCGCTTGAATTAAAATTTTTATTCTAACGCCCAATATCAATGGCACATAAGTAGAATTGATTAGAAATCTTTTTAGCCTGGAGTAGATGCAAGAGTGTCTGGAGATGACAAGTAGAGGTCCCTCTCCTGTTAGGCTCTCTCAGCCGAGGGACTATGTCCTAACTGGACTCTCTTGAAGTGCTTTGGGGTTGGTTGTGAATCACAGCATCCTGAGATACAGGATGGATCTTCTATTTTTATTTCTTTGGGCTATAAAAAATTCAGGGATAGTTAAGAATTATTAGTCAATTTTTCTCAAGAGTAAAAATTTCTCAAGAATAAGCCTTAAAAATACAAATAAATATCTTTAATGATACACATAATATAAGTATTCCAAACATATTTCCATTGGGGTACAGTTCAAAGAACTGGTAATGATCATGAGCTAGCTGTTAGCAGCCTAGGCCTCAGATGTAGTTAATGTTCCAAATCTACCAAGATGCTCCAATTTGTCATCCTTAGACTTGTTCTTTCAAGTCCTAATAGACAAGCTTTCCTCTTGAGGATCTCTGTCTCTTAGCTTCAGTTGCAAAGATTCTAAATTCAGGGTTACAGGGCCTATTGGGGAAACTTAGGACAAGAAGACTAAACATTTTTCAGAGGTAAGGATAGCATGTGGTGGTTTGTCCACATATCTTCCCTCTCCAAACCCACACAGAGAGTTATCAGGCTGTTCCTAAACCCAGTTCCATTTCTGTCCTGTGCCCATACCCCTGGCCACCTTTGAAGTTGACCTCTAGAAATCAATACCTATGAGCTTTGATTTTGTTTACTACTAAAATTTATTTTAGGATCCAAAATTGAAAAAAATTATATCAGAAACATTGACATATCCTTTTTATAATGTTACTTGGTACATGATATGTGTCTCTGTTCCAGAATAAAAATATGTAGAGGTAGTAATTTGAATCTTACTATCTTTTAAAAAACTTCATATTGAAATATAGAATATGTAATAACAAATAAATATCATATAAGTGTGTAGTGCAATGAATTTTCACACATAAGACACATCCAATTCAAGAAACAGGACATTACCAGAGTGCAGAAATACTCTTCCAGTCACTGCCCCCCACCAAGGATACCCACTATCTTGACTTTTTACTCCTTAGGTTGATTTTGCCTGTTTTTTTTGGTATTGTACATAATTGGATATGTAAAATATATACTTTTTTATCTGGCTTCTTTCAGTCAATATTATTATGTTTGTAAGATTCATCCTTATTGTTGCATATTGTTGTAGACTAGTCACTCTTATTGCATAGTATTCTATTATATGAATAGAACACAATTTATTTATACCTTCTTCTAGAAACATTGTCCCTACAACCAGCTGCAAAAATCTAATTCCTATTGCTTTGTCTGAGTCTCTGGGGCTAAGCAATGCTGGAGGAGCACTACCCTTCCCCAGGCTTTTTATCCCTTACACACCAAAAGGCCATTCCAGCCCACTTTGATAACCCAGAGCTGCACTGTTAATACAGTAGTCCCTGCCCACATGTAACTACTGAACACTTAAAATGTGGCTACTACAAATTAAGATGTGTTGCAAGTGTAAAATACACATTGGATTTCAAAGACTTGCTATGAAAACATAATTCAATAATTTTTATATAGATTTCTTGTTGAAATAATGATTTGGCTATATTGGACTAAACAACATATATTCTTAGCATTAATTTCACCTGTTTGCTTTTTTATTTTTTAAAATATGGCTACTAGAAAATTTAAAATTAGGTGGGTGATATTCATTATTTTGGGGGGGCACTGTTGATCCAGGTCACTATCTTATATAGGCGGCTCAGTTATTATTCTGCTAAAAGTCAAAATGTTAGACTAGGTGACCTCCCACATTTTTTGTTCAAAAAATTCTTAGAAGGTCCAGGTGTCCACTGGAGCAAGTACATGGATGTGCAGTCCTGACAGTGTCCAATTGTCGCTTCAGCAATTTAAGGTTGGTTCAAGTGAAAACCAATGCATACCTGCATCAGGACGTGGGCACTGTACATATGCTTCGGGTAGTGAATGAGTGTGGCTATTACATTAAGCACTGATGCCATTTTAATTAAAACTGTGACAAGAGACGTTGATTATGGAAGTATATGAGGCTAAAATTCATGAGAGACTTCACATTTTGAGCTTCCATGGGGGAAACCACTTTTTGCTTCACTTAACACTGTTTATAGCTGCTGTTGGTTTATGTGGAAAATGTGGCAGCTAAAGTTCAAACAATTTATATATGGCAATATAATTTATATAGAGTCATTTTGGAGGCCAGCTGAATAATGAAAGTGTCAATTAATTTTAAAGTTTTTAGCCACATATTTGGGTTTTATTATCCACAGACCACATCTCACATCAATTCTAAACATTCAAATTAAGGTGGTCCCACAAGCCCATAGCCATAAAGAAATTAAGATGATCCTAGTAAAATAGAAATATATATGTAAGAATTTTTTTAAATGAAGGTATGATTCCTAACAACTTTACTGAATTCCATATTCCACTCACGTGAGAGATTTTATTCTGATGTACTGCCTTTAATCTGGTAGAACTGGGGACTGTTGAACATTTCACTGGGCAGGTAACTTTTTTAATCTTTTGGCACATCTGAATTTTTATATTTTTTACTCATTTGTTCTTGTTCTTCTCCAGTGTCATTATTACTCATTGCTAACAAATACACATGCCTTTTATCTTTAAAGTCATAAAGCCTTTAAATTATTAAAAACCTATAGAAATATGTCATCTTTTTTTTTTGTTTTTTTTGGAGACAGGGTCTTGCTCTGTCACCCAGGCTAGAGTGCAGTGGTGTCATCATAGCTCACTGCAACCTCAAACTCCTGGGCTCAAGTGATCCTCCTGCCTCAGCCTCCCAAGTAGCTGGGACAACAGGCACGCACCACCATGCCAAGCTAATTTTCTGTTTTTTGTAGAGATGGGGACTTGCTATATTGCTCCAACTGATCTCAAACTCTTGGCCTCAAGCAATCCTCCCACTTCGGCCTCCCAAAGTGCTAGGATTACAGGCATGAGCCGCCAGGCCTGGCCCAAAAATATGTCCTCTTGATTGTGCATTATATTATGTTCCCAATTCCCAATTGCCCTAATTCTTTAATTAATACTGGGACAATTTAAATATTGTAGTGGTGTTTTCATGATTCTATATTTTAATTGCATTTAAGTGATGAATATTTGATGCTGTATATTTTTTTAGACAAATAGGAATGAGTACCCTAATTCCCTAAAGGACAGTTACTAGTATTTAAGCTAGGGAAGCCTTGATTAAAAGAATTAGGAAATGAGATACAACATGTAAATGTGTCCAAGAGGCAAATTCAAGGATTTCATTCTAAAATAACTTTATGGGAAAAAGAAAATCCATGCTGATTTCAGAAAGGATTAAAAATTGAACAGGCCTAGAATTTTCATCGGGAAATGATCTGGTTTTAGAATCTCCATTATTTTTTAAGCTACTTTGGGGACCATTTTAGAAACAGCCTTGGCTTCTGTGAAATGATTGTCTACTTAAAGCACTGACTAGAATCATTGGAACTTCACATAAAATTAGCCCATTAAAGTCCCTCTCACATCATCTTGAAGAGGAATATACAGTATTACTTCAAAGCAAGAATGGGATGAGAGAAATGGGTGTCCTGGGTGCTCCTGGCTACTTGCCATTGTTACCCACAGAGCAGCCTGCTGTGCTGGTAGAGTTTGCTCAAGGCCACTGAAGACAGTAGCAAAGGACACAGCCATTTGTCATTCTTATGCAGGCACAAAAAAGATTGTCTACATAGAACCCAGAAATGGTAAAGCTGGAAAGGAACCTCAGAGATCATCGGATCCAACCCTCTCCTTATGAGGCAGCTGAGGTCCAAAGGGGAGGTGGCACGCTCATCACTGGCAAAACATGCTCTGGCCGTAGAGCACATGAAGCCAAGTGCAGGATAAGGCGCGTGCACACTCTCACACACGTTCACACCCCGCCCCACCCCCACGCTCTGTGGTCAGTAAACTCTCCCAGGGGGATATTTAGGGAGGAGAGGAGGGAGCTCTTCACCTGGACCTGGGCCTGTCCTTTGAAAAGCAGCTCCTCAGAAATCCTTCCGAGGAAATTTCTCAGACCCAGCGCTGCAGTGTTGAGGGGCGGGAGACAGCTCGTTTATCTTCAGCCCGCAGTTGTCGTTAACGTGTTTTAGGCAAAGAAGGATGTGTGTAACCTTTTTTATCAGCTTTGTCTGTGGCGCAAAGGACCCGGGCTGTATTCATTTACAGTTTATACACTGCCTGCGTCCAGATGGGCCGCGTGCTTGCGTTTGTGTTGCCCCTGTCTTCACACACATGCACACATATGGAAAACCAAATACGGAAAACCAAAGACTCGCCTAGAGGGCCAGGTCGTTAATTACTGGCCGTCGGAGAATATTTCAGTTTTTATCAGCAAATTGATAATAACGTCTGATTCCGAAATGAAATATTCATTCAAAAATATCCCTCCCCACCCCCATTTGGAGATCACCAGAGTCTTTGAGGTTTGACGGAAAAGGCCAAACTCCAGCCACCATAGAGCCCTCTGCTATATTTTGCCCTCACTTCTGTTTTCCGATCTCCCAAATGTCCACCCCATCATTCCCTCTAGCACAGGATTTCTCGATCTCGACACTATTGACATTTTGGTCTAGATAAGTCTTTGGTGTGGGGGCTGTCCTGTGCATTGTAGGATGTTTAGCCACAACCCTGGCCTCTACCCACCAGATGCCAGTAGCACCCCTGCCCCCTGTCATGACAATCAAAAATGTCTGCAGACGCTGCCCCGGCTGGAGAACCGCTGCTCTAGAGCACTCATTCTGTGAGGAGGGGCTGACTGTGTAATGCACGCTGTCTGCATAGGCATGGGCCTTGCCAGGTGCAGCCACACCTTGCAGAGGTCTGGAGCAACCGCAAACACCCTAGGTATGTCCAGTAAGGAATTTAGCAAATTCCTTCCCTGGTCTCTGTGGCCGCTGTGCTTTTTTGTAGCGTGCTAGAATTTCTGATCGAGGGTGCCCTCATTAAGAGCAAGAAGGATCTCCATAGACCCAAAGATTATCAAAGGAACTGGAGCATGGGTGCCCTCCTCAGAGGCTTCCCTCTCTCTTCTGCCAGTGATGGAGCATTTCTCAAGCAGGCTGAGCCCTGGACTTCTTTGTGCCTAAGAGCCCCGTTCTTGGTTCTAGGGGTGACCCACTTCCCTGATGGTAACTCAGTTCAATCTCAGAATGCATTGGAGAGATACTTATTTAAAAAAAAAAAACTGTGTCCCCCCCAACCCTCAATACCATAGATTGCAAATATGTCACATACCAAAGAATAAAAGCTATGAGTACTGCTTTGTCAAAGCAGTGTTGATTTCAACCATCCTAAACAAATTACCACTTCCTTCCTAGCTAACTCCTTTGGTGAGAACAAGGAGTTCGCAAACCAATGCAGTTAGAGAAGAGGGTGTGTGGGAACAGGAAGAGTGGGAGAAGCATTTTTCAGTTTATTAAAATATCAGCACCTCTTTTTTTGATACAAAAACAAAAAGCAATGCATATATGCATGTTTAAATTCTTCCATCTTCTGGACCATTTCCCAGTAGTAAAGATGTGTTATTTTACAGGAATATATATATATATTTACTTCAGTGTTTAAGCTCAAATTCACAGGGCTATTGGTAGATTAGCAGGTACATAGGTGAGAAAAATATCAGCAGGCAGAATCTTTCTCTTCCTCTCTGCTTAATTTCCTCCCTTACATGCTGGAACAGAGCTTCAGTGCTTACAAAGAGATTTGAGAGGCCTTTCCAGGTAAGCACAGTGAATAAATGGTAGGACAGAGGAACACCCTCTGATACAGAGGGAAAAAACTCCCAAGACAGCTAGATCTGTTTGCATAACTCAGCACTTCTCCTCCTAGGGCCAGGGCTCCTAGCAGGGTCACAGAGATGCTGGAGGGGTCATGGATACTGTGCCCGGAGGGTATCTCCTGAAGCGGTTTGATGATGACATCTCCAAAGGCAGATAGCCTGCACTGAATTCTGTCACTTGCTCCTTTCCCAACTCCAGCCTTATGTATGCTCTGATGTCAGGAGGGAGATTGGATTTTGGCTACTGAATTGTAAACTATAGTATGTTTATAATAAATGGAGATAGTAAAGCAGTAACTCTGAAGTTTGAGACATTAACATATCTAAATATGAGAAATTTTTAACTTTTGAAATTTTTTCTTTTGAAAAAGAAAGAAATTTTCTTTTAAAATAGGTATTCTGAATCCCAACTCCATAGAATCATCTGTTTCATGGTATTTTTAACCCCCTTGAAATTGGAAACATGCATTTTCCTGAACCAGGTATCCTATCTTTCATCAGATTCTCCAGGGGTCTGTAATTGTTGAAAGGTTAAGAACCAGTGCCTCAGAGGCAGGTATGATGGTGCTGTCTTTTGTTTTGTCTAGGATTATTTATTAGCTTGTGTGTGTCTGGCCTGTGTGTGTGTGTGTGTTTGGTTTTGAACTTTCTTATCATTTCATTGGTGTTTCTCTATGAGATGTTTTCCAAGATGGTGAGCCAATTTGGGGTCAAAGATCTCTAGGGACCCAATTCTTAACTCTAATTGGTTTAGGTCCTATAGAAAGTTGTTCCATGGAAATTCAACAGTGACTTCCTGTGCAAGATGATGTTGGGCAGAAAAAGGACCTTGGGAGAAAAAAGAGGGAGAAAATTAAATACATAGGGTGCACAATCACTTTTGCACCTGTCCTTAAATATGCCTAAGGTGACTTATTTCCTTCTGGTTGTCTGTTAACATTACTGCCTCCATTAATTCTTGCTGGAAGAGGTGTGTACGTCAAATGCGATACTCAGAGTAAGGAGTCAAGACTGAATGTGATCAGGTGAGGCCAGGCCTGGGAAACAGGGCTTTGCCCTCCCACACTGCTGTCTGTCCTTGATCACAGCCTCTCTACTCTCTTCCCCAAATGCCATGTTTTCTCATGGAGTCCTGAAACTAGGTAGGAAAGTGAGTTCTTCTATTTAAGAACAGAATGATTTCTCACCAACTCATCCTCTGAAGCCAAAGCATCCTCACCATTTTTTGACACCCCAGGTAATTTCCTGCCATGGAAACTTTTGCACTTGTTGTCTTTGTCTGGAATGCTCTTCCCCCAGATAATGGCATAGCTTGCTCATGTCCTTCAGATCATGATGCAGAAGTCACTTGCTCAGGGGCCTTTTTCCTCGCTGTCCTAACATATTGACCTTCCTCTTACAGTTCATATCCTTCTTCTCTATTTTTTTCTTTAGTATATACCACTATTTTCCCTGTTCTATATTTTATTTATTCATGTGTTATCTAGTAGAGTTTTGGCTCCACTAGAATGTAAGCTTCATGAGGGCAGGAATGTTTCTCTATTTTGTTCAGTACTAAGACGATAGCACATAGAACAGTGTCTGGCTCATTGTAGACAAAAAACAGTCTTTGAATGAATAATACCAAGAGATTTGTGGATAAAACTTGCTTATAAAAAGAGTACTATTTGACCTTTCAGCCCTACTATTTTGTGATCAGGCAGTCAAACTAATTAGGCAGCCTGGTTTAAGTGGTTCTAAAGCCCTTATGCCTATATTTATCAAAGCACTTGTCACTCATGTACCATAATGTTTAAGTTGGTTGTTCTCCTCACCAGGTTAAGTTCTGCAGAAGAATGAGGACTATGCCTTTAATTCTGAGAGGAGGCCTAAAGCATATAACAGATGCTCAGTAAATATGGAGAAAAATGACTGAATGAAAGAAAATACAAAAACACTTTAAGAACCACCACTGAGGTAGATGTAACTATCCAATCAAAGGACAAAGAATTTCTTCTTGAAGATGTAGAACACATCTCCATTTGTTCTGATTTAAGAAACCCCCTGGAGTGTAGCTATGCAGAATAAGGAAGAAGCTATGGTCTCTGAAGAAATCTCTGGAAGCAAAATTAGGCAGGTCAGGCAAGTCAGCTTGGCTCAGGCTCAGACTGTAGTGCTCAGGGAGCAGAATGAGGGGGGGCCACTAGAGGAGCCAGAGTGAGAGGTGGAAATTGAAGTTCAGGTGATTTTGTGGGTGTAAACCATCTTGGAGCAGACTTCTGAGCTATACTAAGCAGCAAAAAGGGCAAGAATCTTAAGAAAAACAGTGGGGGTGATTCTAGGTTGTTTTCATGACAGCTTCAGGTTTCCACAGTAGCTTTAACCTTTAACATAGAGCTTTGGATATTCCATCTTTCTTATCTACAAAGTGATCTTTCAGACCCCATGCTGTATAACTTCTAGGTCTGAATCCACTGCTTTGGGATAATAAGAGACACATACAAGGGACCTATGCAGGTTAATTTTTCAGGTTTCCAGTCTCATCCTCAAGATATCTTGAGCCCTGATAGAGCATGGCTGGTACATTTACTCAAACCAATGTATTCTGTAGCCTTGGCCATCTTCTAATACAGCCTTACAAACAGTCTTCCAAAACTGATATTATTTAACCAAAATTTCATGGTGATTTTATTATAAAAGTACACCCACAATTAACACATTACTTTCCCCTAATCTCCTCAGCATTATTATTTATATCTTTTCAAATGGCATTTTCTTTAGAAAATATGAAGCTGTCCATCACCTTCCTTCTGTAAAATTGTCACTTGGGTTAAAAAAAAAAAAACTAACATCTTTTATCCTGCTATCTTGGAAGGAAAATATCCACATGCACAAAGCCGATCAAGATTTAGAAATAAGAATCTGGGCACATCAATCAAGAAGTTTATGATCCAATACAGAAGGTTTTGTGGATTTTTTTTTTCCTTCATTGTCTTTTTCTAAGCTTTTTCTTTTCATTAAATCACACTGCCAGACAAAGTCAGGGGCATGCTGTGCCTGTCATTGTGGCTTATAGATCAAATGAAAGCCAGTATTAATCATCTTGCTTGATTTTGGAACCTATTAATTCCCAAGAACAGAATACCATGACATAAGTCCTTTATTCTGTAATCTTACGCAGTGTCATTTCCCTTTTCTCCTCTTAAAGTAAACCTTAGAAAATGTTAGTTACATAAAACCATTTCAAAGTAAACCTGTATCTTTTCACTGGCCAATTAGATGAAAATTTGATTTCACAAAACTGTACTTTGCTTCTATTTTCCTCAGGAATCTTTAAAATACAGTTGGTACTTCAGGTCTAGGCCTACCAACTAGAGATATATTTGAGTCTAATTTCTCCTTATTATAAAGGATTTTATGGCGAATGGACTAAGATCCATTCTCAAGTCTGGGTTCCACAATTTTTTAGTAATGGGAATTTTTTCAAAGTCCTTCACAATCTTGAAGTTATGAAAAGAAAGTGATGCTGAAAATAAAGTCCTTGAGATATTAAAGTTCTTAGAAGAAACTCTGTATATGGTAGACTGTCAATAAATATTGTTCAATGAACCAGTGAAGCTGAGAATGGGGCATACTCTACATCTTGCCCTTATCCCAGAGAAAAGAGGGTGCAGGAGCTAGGGAATGCTGCTGTCAGGTATGGCCTCAATAGCTCCTAATCAGAACCACTGTGTGGTTAGATTTATGCTGGGTCCTTCTGTTCAAGCTTTATTTCTGGGCAGCATATTGTCAGTGTATTTTTTTGGTAACAGAAATTACACCCTTTGACTTGATTCCAGATAATGTCGTTAAATTAAACATTGAATGGTGTGGAGTTAGAAAATATGAGTCAAGTGTTTATTCGTTATAAGGTTAATACAACTCTTAGGTTATAAACAGAGCTAAATAAGGACTGGAAAAAAGAGATCAGAGGTTTTCAACTAAGATTTTAAGCCTAAGGGCATATGATACTACATAAATTCCAATTTATGAAAGAAAGAGTCAATTTCTCTTCCGGAGTTATCTATGAAAAAAAAAAAAGATGTAACTTTGTCTATACGGCAAGTTTATTGCTTTGTTGAGGTGATCAAGTGGTAGAAGGACAACACTGATCTTATTATGCACCTGGTTTTCATTTCAGCTTTTCTCTGCCTCTTTATTTACTGTTATGTTTAATACTAGGTTCTCTTTTTAGACTGCGGGGAGAGGGGGGAAGTGTAAGATACTTATAACATCTGTAGCAATGGACAGAAGAATGAATAATAATAGGAAATGTCTACATAGCATCTGCTATAAACACAGATGTGTGTTTTCTTTAAATATAAAAATCCTACACTCTAAAAAGGGAAGATTTACAACACTCTACAGAAAGTCAAGAGCCCATTCTTGAGTGGCTCTTAATTAACAAGAAGCAATCCCCTCTGCTAGTTGCCAATTTATTTATAGAATTACAGTGGTAGGTCCTGCTCATTTCTCCTATAAATTATGCATGCAGAGGTCAGAGTGCTCTCCAAGATCAAAAGAAATGATGGATGAATTCCTTCATATCAAATATTACATTTTTTTACCTGGTATGATAAAGCCAAAACTAGTATATTCTGTGTTTTCTCCAAAATCTTGTCATGGAGTTTGAAGGCTTGAAAGAAAAAAGCCTAAGGTAGAATAAATGAAGGACATTAAGCACACTTTATAAAGTTATATAATGTTAACCCTTAACCTACACAATAATCTCCACATAGAGAGTACTATCTGTAAAACCAACAAATAACTCATAGAGAAGTTTGCCTTTTTTGTAAGCATTGATATATTTGGTCCCAATAATGAGTTTGCCAAACCTACTCACTTTATGGAGAAGAATTGAATTCATGTTTTTTTTTAAATTAGGCAACCCACACTTCTCAAATTCAGAGAGATCCATGGTGCATCTTAACAGAATAAAAGGCTCCTATGATGTACATACCACATCTTTGAGAGGAGATTACCATCCAAAAGTTAAATTATTCCAGAAATAAAAGTGTAGATATTATTGTAAATATTGGTATGTTGAGACCATCTCAAGGGCAATCTGAAGGACATCCATGGGTCACTCTTTGAAAATCACAGTATAATGAATGAAGTGTCTCAAGAGCATGGAAAACAATAAAAAAAGAATTATAAAATGCTTTCTGTTAAGAATATTCATGAACTTCACCCACCAAAGGAAATAAAAGGCCTAGTCTTTTATGAATAGAATGTATGCTTAGGAAGATACCTCTTTTTTGAATCACCTCAAAAATTTACCTTTCAGTGTAATAAGAATGTATTTGGCTTGTCCAGAATAAATTTAATATTATTCTCAAAGCCTCGTTATTTTTCACCTCTTTTTCTATGAAAAATAAATAATAAAATTGAAAAGCACATTCTAGTCACTCAAGTATATTAGCTTTAGTTAAGAGCTATTATCCCATGTACTATTTGCTTCTGGCACTCTCCCCTGTGACAGATAATAGACTTAATTGTAGCTTCATGTTCTGCTCACCACCTACAGCAGCAATTTCCTGCTCACACGGGCACACATGAAGTCCAATGGCACACAGAGTTCTCATTGAAGTTAGAGATAGGCAACAAGGGTAAAAATTGGGCACTTAGTCTCTAACCTGTTGGCCTGCTGCTTTTTTGTTGTCTCTGTGTTCTAACTCTTTGATTCTCTTTTAGGTTGTTCCTCATTTGGCAGATACCTGCTAACAGTATGCTCATTTGATGTATTCAGGATTGATCTGTAAGACTGACCTTATCTAGGTTCTTGAATTGTCTTGTTTTGCTCTCAATTTAAAAAAGAGATATCCCCCCCCAAAAAAACCAAAAAAACAAAAACCAACGAACCAAACAAACAAACCAAAACCCAAAACAAAACAAAACAAAAAACTAACACAACTGGGCTCTATACATAGAATCCATTTATCTTTTTTCTGCAAAGATTTGTTTTTCATTGTTTCAAGAACTTTTGACAAATGAGCACTGGAGGAAAAGTACTGACAATTTCAACTTTATTAGTTCAAATGTTATTTTCTCAATTTCAAAAACTTATAAAGCTTATCTAGAAAAGAAATGATGCAAGACAGTTGTTACAAAATAATTACAGATTTACTCTTACAGGATAGTATAATTGCTTATGTACTACACTTAATGAATATAAGCTTCTTCTACATAATAGAGTTAAAATAAACCATACACATTTTGGAAATGACAATATGAGATTTACTCGGGCCTACAGGGCTCCTCATGACACTGCTCTGCTAGACTGGGAATGACAGAACAAGGAGGGATAACAGGATCCCCACATTCTTGCAGAAGAGGATGGCTCTAAATTGACTAGGCAGAATAAAAACTTGAAAGATGGGACAACTTCTAAACCGATGGCAGAGCTATAAATATTTGAGAAGCCACAAGCAGAACTCCTAGCTTTGCAAGTAGCTATAAGAAATGGGGGAAGTTGTTTAAACAAAAATTGCTGCCTGGTTGCAAATCTGACAAGACAAGGCAACAAAGTATAAGCCTGTCGGAGAGTGACTATAGCCTGGCCTTGAGGAGTTATCACTGTGCCTGTACAGGACAGAAAGGGGTGGGGGAGTTGTTCTTGTACTGGCCTCCTTTTCAGATGGCCACACAGACTCTTCTGTTGCTCAATTTACTGTGGCTTTCAAACATGCTGGACCAACCCACAAGAAGAAATATAGTTTATATTACAGCCTAGCACACACCTACATATATAAAACCATATAAGTAACTGAAATTAAAGTTTAATCAACTTTTGGCACTTATTTCTTATTTTTAGTACATGCCATGCATGTACTCTATTTTTGACTCTATGAAACTATTATCTCCTATTTATATAAATATAGATAATATCTAAATCTATAATAAAATCTATATATAAATTAGAGATAAAATTAAAGAGATATATTATCCTATTTGTCTATATAGGTAAATAGGGATAATATGATATTATCTGTTTAAATTAATGTTAATCATGACTCTTCAATGGGCTGTGACCACAGTTTGAAAAGCGATAAGAAATCACAATGACTCTTTCAACAGTATGAGAAAGTTCTCAAGGGGGCTCCACTGCCTCTCACCTTCCAAAGGGGCACCTGGTGCTTTGCTCACACTCTCTCAGTACCAATGCATACAGTTTGCCCTGAGTTAATTTAGACTTAATACTGTAAGTGTTCCGACATTTTCTCTTTGGTTCATTTTGTATTCTCAGCTTGAATGAAAACTAGAACTACAGGGGCCATGCCTGCTTGACTCACTTGTCACCTTTCATAGCTCCTCCCAGGATCCAGCACAGTGTGTCCCTTCCACTGGACTGTTGATAAATACCATTGACCATTAACGCCATTGCATGGCAATGCAGAAGGAATATAATTTGATTAGCTGCATGGAATTGTAAATGCAGACTTTTTTCCCCTAACTGAAGAATGTTAGTCTATAAAACTGAACTAAAGATTCAAGTAAAAAAATATATACTTTGTCCATGATGCTTTCTACCAGTCAGTTGTTCATTTGTTTATTCATTTGTGCCTCAAATATTTATCGAGTGGCTACTATTAGCCAGTCACTGTTTTAGAAGCTGGGCATACATAGTCCATGCACTCAAAGAATGTGGGCTACAAGATAGGTAACAGGTTTTTTGGGTTTTTTTTCAGAATTGTGGCTTATTCAAACTAATATTTGAATCGTCTAATTTTAATTTGGCTGGTGCATATTTCTTGTGTTTACTATTTTCCTCAATGCCATTATATAATCTAAAATATAATCTGACTTTTAAAAAAAATTACCAAGAATGCACTCAGCAACGTCCCCTTTACTCCCCATCTGCTGCAACCTTTGGAACTCAAGTGTATAGAATTAGATTATTCATAATCCTGGGTTCATGGAAACTATCATCATTGGTCCATTCAAGACTCATCCATCTATCTGCCTAACATTGAAATTGATCTATAGATTTAATATTGTACCAAATATAACAATAGGCTATAAAGCTATTATAATTAAGGCAGTACTTATGCTTGGTGGTTATCCAAGTGTCAATAGTCAGGGACATTACTTTTTTTGATTGATCAATGGACCAGAACAGAGAACTTGAAGTAGATTTATGCAACTTTTTATTTGTCAGAGGGGATATGGTAGATCACTGAGGAAAGGAGAGACCATTGAATAAGTTGGGCTGGGAAAAAACGCAGTCGCCAGCATTGACTATAGACGGCTTGTGAACTTATATGCCAAAAGCTAAACTTGAAAACTTTCAGAAGAAAATACAGGTGAATATCTTTCTAACCTCAGGTGCAGAAGGATTTCTTAAACATGATATGAAAGTGCTAATTTTGAGAAGACTGATAAATTTGACTACTCTAAAATTCAACAAGTTGCATATTACCTGAACAAGTTGCTTATTTCTACCTCTGTGCATTTCCTTTAGCTGGAACACTTCTGCCACTACCAGCTGCAACACTGACATCCCAAATACTTCCCTGAGCATCACTCCCTGGAACCTTCCTTGATGAATTCAACTCATCACTGCTTATTCCCTCAGAATTCACTGAGAATCAATTTAAACTTGTTTGCTATATTTATGTATTCTTCTTGAATTCTGATTTTTTTAGATATCTTGTCTACCCTGTTACATTTCAGTTTTTCCTGAATATGAGAACTCCTGTGATACATGCTATTTTCATGGTCTTCCTTCCACTTGCCTTCTCCATCCCATAGCTTAGCACAATGTTGTGCACTAAATGGATATCCAGTAAGTGAAAGTTTGTTTTATGGACTGACTGATTGCAAACATAAAGATTTTAATCAATTTAATCATAAACTCTTCAAAAGTAGAACAGAATGGAGGTGGTTATCCAAGGAAGTAAAAAGAAAGAAAAAAGACAGCAGTTTACACAAATAAATGCTTAACAGAGATCTTAGACAAGTTATGTAGACATATGGAAGAGATTTAAAAATATCCATTTACGCAGAAATTGTGAAGGAGGAAGAAAGCTATGTAAACAAGCCAAATTAAGGAAAAATTACATATTAGAGTAGAGAAAGACAATAAGCAGCAAGTTTCAGAAAACATTTCAAATGGCAGTAAAATGTTCAAATAGGATGGCAAAAAATGGAAGTAAATGACTAGACTAATTAGGATTATAAGCAAGAGATTGTTTGAAGATAAAAACCCAGATGTGTTTATGCCTCTTACTTTAGAAAAAGCAGGTGGTGAGGTACCTTTTTCAGACAACAATTTTCCTGAGACAACAGATTGTAGGCCATTTAAAAAAAAAAGTACCTGCAAATAAATTAGACAAGACAGAAATTCCAGATAGCCTGAGTTCATAATTTTTTAAGAAAGGAAGAAGGTGGTAAAGCATCACTGATTTAGACATTTAGATGATACCAGAGTCATAGGAGTTTCAAAATGATTAGAATATAACAAGATGGGAATTAATCCATTAATTAAAGGTTATATAAATTGAGCAGTGAATTTAGATTGGGCATTTACGATTCTCCAATTTCTTTGATTACTCAAAAATACTTGAATGAAGGTGATTATTTATAAATTAGAACTTCACTGAAACATTGCCCTCTAGTAGTGGCATACAATAATATGAGTCTGCTCTTCAGACTGAGGCTGTTGAGTTATTCAGGCACCAAAAGATTCTAATTACAAAGCTGGTTGACATATACAGTATTTTTGTGATAGGCATACTGACGACAGCATTTTAGCACAACTAGGTTCCATCGGCCTCACTCAGGTGCTTAAGGTCGGCATGTATTTTGTGTCGAAACCTAAACAGCAGCAATTACTGGGTAGTAATTCTATGCCTAGTGCTGCATGAAGTGCTGTCAGATTAGGTCAGAGAAAGAATAATGTTTTTGAACATTCTGCATTCTGCATGCATGCTTGATGAATATAGATGCATCCAGTCATTCATTTAGTCAGCCATGGAAGATATGTGGGGTAAAGTGAGAAGTGTGGTGGCTTTGGAGTCTGAAAATATAGGAACAAGTTCAGGCTCTGTCATGTACTTGCTGGGTGACCTTGGGTAAGTCATTTACTCTCCCTGAGCCTCATCTGATACATGAGGGTAAGGGGTTGGGGTTGTGCTGGAATATTTTCTTTACAGGATTATTGTGAGAATTAAGTTTGATCATACATATGAAAATACTTTTTCATTCATTAACAATCTCTAAAATAAGAAAGGTCAAAGAGGATAAGAACTGAGAAGAAGCCTTGAGATTTAAGAATCGATAGATCCTTGATGGTGTTGGAAGTGGAAATTTGACTGAGGACATGATGGATCTGACTGAAGAGAAGAGGTGAGGAAGTGTAGACAGCAAGCGGAAGTAGTTTTTCCCAGAAGTTTCTTGTGTATGTATTTGTGTCCCCAAATAGATTTTAAGGCAGGGATTGTGTCTCATATAATTTTATACACTTAGCTCCACTCTAACCAGCTATATAGCAGGGTATTGTGTGCAAATAGGCTCTTAAAATATGAGTTAAATAAATGTTGATGACAAAGGAAAGAACAAAAGAAGATAACAACTTCAGGAGAAATAAATTCAAGAGAAGTTGTTTTGTTTTTTGGTCCTTCTCATTTTGAAAATAGAAGGCCACTGCATATATGAATGGTAAGAGGTCAGTATGAATAAAGTAGGAGAGACAGAAGCTATTGCAGAAATGTAGTTATTATCTCAAATGATGAATCCAGGCAAGAGGAGATGAGATAAAGAATACCGTAGAGGAAGGCTGTACTGAAAGAAGCCAGAGAACTTGGCATTGAGAGTACACGGAGAAGACCTTAGCTAGGACAGAAAAAGTTAGAGAAATTCCTAGGTGTTCCTTGTGTTGAGGAAGAAATTTGAAGATGCTCAAGTCAGATGGATTCTACCTTCCAGGAATGCAAGACTTAAGCTTTTCCTGCTGAATAAAGGGGTGGGTTGGGGGTTTTATGTGGTTGAATGTTCCATAGGAAGTTAATATGAGATAAGAAATGGATAGTTGAAAAGGACCTGGGGTAGGGATATCAGGATATCAGCAGTGATGAAAAGCAGACTGAGTGTGAACTACAGCTTAAGAATAGTGGAGAGGGAGGGCTTAGTGTCTAGATATTTAGTTGTTATTTTGGGAGCAAGAAAGGCATGCTGATGCCCTGCCAAATTAGCACCTCAAATGGTCCAACCTGATGGTACCCTATTTTTCTTTCAATGAAAGAAGATAAGTAAGGAGCCTGGCTTGCAACTTGAAAATTGCTTATAAGAAATACACTTTCAGAACAGAGGTGAGGAAAATTAATATGGTAAATTTGTAATTACTGTGAAGAAGAAACATTAATAATTGAAACTGTCCAAATACAGCAGGGGTTGTCTTGAGAAACATGGATTTCCAGCAATAGGGAAGCTCATCTAGACCAGGGAATACAATAATTAGTTGTGATTAAAACAAATGAAATTTAATTCCATGATTTTTGGACAAGCTTAGGCGGCATTCTATCGCTAACCTAGTTAGGCTAGTTCTCTTCCTTCTGTGTCCAGCTGTGTTTAATATTTATTATTTTTATTAAGCAAAATAAATACATAGATAAGAACAGATGAAATTTAGGTTTCAAAAACCCTATGATTTCAGCAGATATGTGAACTAGCTTGAGCATCACAACACTGCTATAGCTGATAGTGTATACTACTCATCCTCTGCCAATTGCTTTTTGAAAAGCATTTATTACTTTTATAACAAAGTTAATATGTGAATAGATTCTACTTATAAAAAATTTACTTAATGCATAGTAGGATTATTTATTATTCCTGTGTGTTGGGCACTTAGTTTGCTTCCAATATTTCCTTATTCAAACTATGATATAATAAACATCTTTGTACATACTGCTTTGCTTAGATGTGTGTGTCTCTAGAATAATGTGGGATTGCTGTGTTGAAGCACATGCACACTAGTAAGGTAACTTCCTGATAGGGTATATCAATTTACAGTCCTATTAATAGTGCATGAGAGTATGCCCGATTGTTTAATAGTTTCATATAACATATAACTACATCCTTAGTATGGCAAAGAAAACTCTTTGTCTTCTTAGGTTTTAAATCAGGAAAATGTAACATATGTGAAAGAAATGGTATACACCGCAAAACACAATCGTGAAGATGTATCCAAGTTTATATTATGTGACCTATATTGTGAGTTTGAAATGTTATGTGTCAATCAAAACTTTTGTAAATCAACTTACATGGATGGGTTTTGCATTTCCTTCGATCTTGTCTTGCATTGATTTATTTTGCTTTGTTGTGATCATGCTCTATTACAGTTATCTTCTCTTTTCCTTTTTACATTAGAATCAATAATTTCCCATGTTATTAAGAAGCTCTAACAAACGTCATTGAGAATAGCTATACAACATTCCTTTAATGGGACTTATTTAACCATTTCCCTTAGATTGCCTTCACTTTTTACTATCATTAGTAAAGCTATAAGAAATATTTTTGTTGGCCCATTCCCCCCCCCACATTTAGCATTATTTCCATAAGATATAGTCCTATATTGAAATTACCAACTAAGTCAACAGGAATAATCATGTTAAGAATTTAATAAATATGGTAAACTGCTTTTAGAAAAGTTAAACTAATGAATAAGATATTCATTTCACCATACCTCTGCCAAAATTGTTTTTAATAACTTTTTGAAAGTTTGCTAATTTGATGCTGTCTTATGCTGTTTCAAATAAATGTTTATTTTTTGTGAGTATGAACATTGCACATACCTGTCTTTTGTCTACACAAAATTTTCCTTTAAATTTATTTTTCAACCTTGGCTATAGATGGACAATTTTTGCCTTGGGGGGGCTGTCCTGTGTGTTACAGTTTATTCAGCAGAATCCCTGCCCTCTACAGTATTCCTGACTCGTAACAACCAAAAATTTCTCCAGACATTGCCAAATATCTCATGATTTTGTCCCCCGTGAGATAACTGGCAATGTCAGTGAAGATTAAAGAATAACAAACTACCTATTTAGTTGATTTGTTTTGGAACTTTAGATTTGTATCTAAAGTGAGAAAACGTCATTCATAAGTGTGAAATGACTGCAAGTAAAGTCAGGCTAAAATGTGAAGAGGCTCATAGAGGTCACTTCAGAAAGCATCATGATGGTGCCAAAGCTGAACAGACAGGGAAATAGAGGCTCAGGGAATTTAATTCAACTGTTCAAGATTGCTGTCCAAGAAGCTGGGACTAGCACTCAAGCCTTTTCACCCTCCATCCCTCCAGCTTCAGGTTTTTTCATAGCTCTACCCTATTGCTCATGCCATCCCTGCTCCCCTTTATAATTCAGCTAGATCTGTCTCCTTCAAGGAACCTTTTCCAGAAAACCCACCTGAGCTACAATGATTTCAACCAGTCCCCTTAATAGCGGTCCCCAACCTTTGTGGCACCAGGGACTATTTTCATGGAAGACAATTTTTCCATGGACCGGTGAGTAGGGGGATGGTTTCAGGATGATTCAAGAACATTACACATATTGTGCACTTTATTTCTATTATTATTACATTGTAATATATAATATAATAATTATACAACTCACCATACGTTGGGGACCCTGCCCTAGAATATGCCTATATTAGCATCAAGTTCTTCAGCTAATGTTTGATGTTGAAATGATTGTCTCTTGTACTCTAGGTTTGATCCCAATAGCTTGAAAACGCTTGGAAGGTGCCTCTGATGACAAAGGGGACCCCAAAAATACTATTAAGTAGGTCAGCTTCAATAGTATTTTGGGTTATTTTGTTAGGATAATGGTGGTCCCTTAAACTGGCCAAGTGGGGCTGGCCTCTTATGAAAAGAAGGAAACAAACTTTGGGCAGTAGTAGGAAAGTGGAAAATGTGAGCAAAAACTATTTCCAAATTGAGTAGATTATTAGCATTTTATCTCTAGTAAAAATGAGAAATTGGAAAAGGGACTGCTGAGTTAGCAAATGAAGGGAGGAGCAGGGGACCTGAGAGGCAAAGTGAAAATGTAATGTGCTAAGGGAGGACAACAGAGAGATCACTACTGGAATGAAAGGAGAAGCAGCAACCATGGTTTGGTCTAGAGTAAAATCATTTTCATATCTAGGGATTGTAGATTATAAAGTCTGTGTTGTTCACCATTTTACCCCTTGGTGCCTAGTAGAAAGACTTGTGCATTAAACACATAATATTTTTTGAAGAAATGACTGAATGACTGCCTGGACCTAGCTTCTTGAAAATCACTTCCTTTGCCGCAGCAGAGAATCAGATCCTGTCCTTTACACACGTGTGAATGAGAATGGAAAATCACCAGCCGCACTGGAGCTTGCATTGAACACCTACAAGTGGTTTGGTTCGGTCCTAGGCACTGCAGGTGGAGGATGAAGGCAAACAAAATATAAGAAACAGTCCCCAGCTTTAAGGGTCTGACATTCTTATTGGGAAGATGAGCTGTGATATAGCTACCACCTTTAAGGAGTTGTTTAGAGAGGTCCAGCTGGTCGTAGTCCAAAATTGAAGGATGTTGAGAGACCAAATGCTACAATGTATTTGGAATCTGTCAAGAAACAGGGGTCTTCCTCTTCAGCCCTCTCAACTCCTTTTCTGCAACACTGCCTTAAGGGGACTAAGTAGAGAATGGCTTAAAAATCTACGGTGACAGTTGTACAAGTGAAAAACCAAAAATGTGAAACCATGTACTCTGCAAACAGATATGAAGTTGTTCTTTGTAAGGCACTATATATCACGTTTTATAAGGGACTGGAGAATGAGTAGGATATGATTTCTACTTTCAGTGGAACTTACAGTCTAATCAATACTTACGATTAACCTCAAGGAGCGGCATGCAAAGAGCTTTTGTAAAGATCAGATAAACTTGGGTTAGAATTGTGGTTCTGCCAATTTGTGATCTTGAACACAAGTTTGTGATATCACAAACTTACTGATTCTCACTTTCCCAATCTGTAAATTGGCATTAATTTCTTCTTCATAGATTCTCACAACAATAAAATGTGACAATGCATGTATAAAGTGTCTGGACACAGCATTTGTTAATAAGGGCTAAGTGTTGGCTATTTAGACACTAAAGCTTTTTGAAAATTATTCAGCACAGTAAGTTCAATACTTGTAATTCATCTAAAATTATGGCATAGGTTAAAATGGAAAACTATTTAAAAAATACAATTTGAAACCAAAAGGTACTAGCCATTGGGGAGCTTCCATATGTTACTAGGCAGTTGTGAGTTAAATGCACAAGGGAACGAACTAAAGAACTGAGCCTAAAAAATAATTCAACATTTTTGAAAAGAGTATTACCACATTCATGTTTATAAAACGTGGAAGAAAAATAAAAATTGCAAATGCAGTTCAAAGAAGATTAATTATTTATATTTATCTCAGAGCAAAGAGCCAAATAGGGGAATATGTGCTAACCAGGGTAATCACCTTGCAATCTAATCGGAAAAGGATTTGGGGGTATTGTGAAATCGGTGCAACCTTCATCTTGGGGCCTGAGGCCTTGCTGGATTAGGTTTCAAAGGGACAGATGCATAACAAGAAGCACTGTTATTACTGTAAAGCCATGGTTAGGGTCTAGAAGGAATACTTTTACAATATTGATTACCACTGGACACAAAAGATATTACTGTTTCAGAGAAGGGGCACAATGTCACAGCAAAGCATCAATTCCACTAGATCTCAAGAAAATAAATTTTTATGAGGAAAGGGTGAAAACAAACAGAGTTCAGTCATGCTTGGGAAAATTATGTAAACAATCTAAAAATATCAAGATAAGTCATAATGTGTTCAATGCAAGAAAGAAAGACATATATTAGTGAGCAAGGAATTTAAAGACATGAACCTTCTCTGCTAAGAGTATTCAAATAAAAAAGGAAGATGAAAGGGAACTCAATATTCAGTTAAAAAATAATTATAGGCTAAGAGGACAATTCTTTTTCAAAGAATACTAATGATTCACATAAAAACAATCCCCCAAGACAGGGAGAAAAAAAGAATATCATAGCTCCTCAAGTGAGCTTGAGATTTAACAGTTTTATATCCTTTCATCTTCCGAATACAGATACTACAGTTAGATTTTTAAAGATAATACAGTTAGATTTAAAAATGAGACAAATGTAAAACACAAATAAACAACTTAGAAATAACTTTAAAATTTCCATTTGAAACAAACTTCTACATTTTTTATATTTTTTATTTTTTAGCGATAAATATCTACATCAAATTTGGAACTTCTGCATAAAATCAACTTGTTAGCCTTAAAGATCTGTCAATTCTATTATTTTTTAATATAAGAAAATGATGCTGAAAGTTTTTTTTAATATAGCATATCCTTTTCTGACCAAGATACTGCAAATTAACTGATTAATAAAACCTCAAAATGTTTTGTTACAATTCATTGTTATCTGAGTGGGCATATCTCCTTAAAACAATTACTATAAGTGGTTTTGAACAAATATAAAAGTTTTTTTTTACTGAACCTGAGTTAGGGCTATTAAGGACATTTTATAAAACACTTATCCCATTAATTCTTATAACATATGAAAGTTGAAATAAAATACAATGTTTCTTTCTTTTTTTTTTTTGAGACAGAGTCTCACTTTGTTGCGCTGGCTAGAGGGCAATGGCATCGTCGTAGTCACGCAATCCTGGGCTCAAGTGATCCTGCTGCCTCAGCCTCCCGAGAAGCTGGGACTACAGGCGTGCACCACCGCACAGGCTAATTTTTCTAGTTTTTTTTTTTTAGTAGAGACAGGGTCTTGCTCTTGCTTGAGGCTGGTATCGAACTCCTAAGCTCAAGCAATTCTCATACCTCGGCCTCTAGAGTGCTAGGATTACAGGCATGAGCCACCGCGCCCAGCCAGTATTTTCTGACATTTGCAAAATATTCATGCACACGTGTAAACAAATATAATTTAATAGCCTATTGACAAAATTTTAAATTATCTTCTTTCTAGTTTTAAGTCCAGACTTTTTTTTTTGTATTTCTAGTGCACTTTAAACTTTAATGGCAAATATGGAGATAAGCCTCCTATTTACTTCCCAAGTAGTTGTTAAAGTAAATTATAATTAACATTTGTCATGTGTTTTACAGTTTGCAAACTATTTTCCCATTTACTTTGGTAGTTGAGATAACCCTATGAGGAAGAAATAATAATAGTTATTTTCCCATATTAAAGGTGAGGAAACTGAAGTTTAGAGGGAATGAAGAGGATCACACATGTAGTAAGTAAATGCAAAGTCAGAACTCAAGCCCTGCTCATCCAACACAGGACTTATGCTCTCCTCATTATGTGACACTGGAGCCATCCAAAAGTAGAGCTATCAGGGAAAATTCCTGGTGGAGATTATTGAAAAACTAAATGGGATTTATAAGACACGTTGAAGGAAAGTTTGAAGGATACTGCAAAAGCAATGGAGGAAAAGAGAAATATGAGCAAGACAGCTACCAACCAATGGTACCTTGTGTTCCTATACAGTCTCCAGAGTATTTCACATACATTATGGCTTTTGCGTATTACAGTAATCTATTGAGACAAGGATGACATAATCAGTCCTATCTTGCAGGACTGAAGTCCTAGGCTTGAAAGTGACAGCTGAAATTTGAATTCAGGTCTTCCTAGTCCAGTTTTCTTCCACTGCAAGAGTGATTTTCAAAATATGGACCCCAGCCTGGAGACCAGAGGCTCACTCATGGCTGCAAAGCAATCCAAAATGTCTGTAGGCCCTTGTTTTATAACATCTTATGTATAAGCTTATTTCCATTTTTTATATAGTAAAAGTAAGTGATCTGTTAAGTCTTCAAATTTGTTGATGTTCTTGTTATCATCGAGTTCTTTATCCACTGGAAAGTGTGAATTTATGGATGTAGTTAAAAGAAGTCTTAAATCTGCTTAAAGTCTTTAATGTTTAGGAACCAATGCACCATATACCTTATAAACACAAAAAGTACAAAAAGGCTTAAATTAATCCCTTTCTGCTAAGTTCCTCCTTGATATTTGGGCCCTCTCCTTGATGGGCTAGCCTTCAGATGCTGCTGCTATCCTGCCCACTCTCCCAATGCTCCTTGCCTGCAGCTACAGTTCTCTGAGTTGGTTTACTCCATTATTTCCTAGAGCAAGAATGGTTCTAGGAAAATGGTGGTGGGAGGGTTTGAGGACTGAAGGATCCCCTATGTCAGGTAGAACTGGAAAGGCATGGTCAATGCCAAATTATCCAATAGGCACAATTTGCAATCAGAAAATCTAGAGGGAAGCTGTTTTAATTTTGTCTATACATTTAAATCTTGTGTTTTTTAGTTTAATGTTGTTTCCATATTGGAGTATATTTAGAAGGGATGTACTGCTATTGTTTCAGTGCTTGGGCCTCCAGAGGCCTTAATCCTGCCTTGGCTGAGGACATGAAGGGCAGGATTCTTAGTCAGTTATGTCACAGGTGAAAAATTGGGAGTTGTCTGCATGTATTTTATGCTTCTTTCAGCTGTTAGGAAATGCAATCCTCAAATTATTCTTCATCGTAAGTCTTAGCTATAGGTGATTAAAAATAGGGAAGAGAGAAGGATATAGTTGCAGTTTGCAGGACATAAAAAATGCACATGCTGATAAATTGTGCAAACCACAGGGAACACTTCTCACAGGTGTTCCGCTCTGCAGAGGTTACTCATTTGCCTCCAAGTGCAATCCAAGGTGTTGACTGGAGGCTTTAAGGAGCCCTCACCCTTTCTATGCAACTTAGATTCCTGGAGATTCCAATACTTGTCTGAGCTCAGTGGCAACCACCATGACAACCACACTCTTCCCAGTTCTGAAGTGCATGGCACTGGAAGCTGGGTGTTCCTCTCATGGAAGGCTTTTGCCTCTGGAGTTTGTCTCAATCTGCCAAAGCTTCATCTTACCTTCGGGGACTCATGAAAGACTTGTTTTCAATATAATCTTTAATGGGAAGAGACCTTAAGATCATAATATTGTAAAAGATAATTTAAGCAATTATAGCTTATGTTCTTTTGGAATATAATGATTGAATTTTGGTGCTTGCCTCCTGTAGCAATTTCAAATAGGGTCCAGTTTTAAGAATTAACATACCAATAAGTGTCTGTCCTTAGTAATAAGTGAGACTGGCTGGCTGGATGTGAAGATATTTAGATACTAAAAATACAAAAACTATAAATTGGATTTATGCCCTTTGTCACGCTGGTACCTCAGGTGTGCTGGCGCTTACAATAACCCTAAATTCCAAGGTGGCTTATAAACACAACCTGCTCCTTCCGAAAGCTGTAGGATGGTGTGCTTGTGCGTTTGTCAAATCTCAAGCCCACCCTGGAGAACAGCATTGGCTTTGGCTGGACGCAAAGATATTTACCCTGGACGATGCCAAGACATTAACAGCTGCAGGATTAATTATTTATGGAGTTAGTGTCAATCATATGAGACGAGAACCAAAGAATAATATTTTAAAATCATCTTGTAAAGAAAAAATCCCTGCTGTAAAATACAACTCTCTTGTCATTTATGACTCTTGAACTTCTCCCCCAAGAAGTAACCTCAGAAAACTGCTCTTTCAAAATTATTTTCCCTTTCTCCTTAAATGCTTTCTAAGTGCTCCTTGGCCACGTTTGCACTATTTTCAGAAGATGCCCTACAACAGGGTAACCGATGACATGTTTTATTTTTGAAAACTTAAATAAACACGGGGGAAAAAACCGGAGGAAATGAGCCCCCCGCCCACGAGTTTTTTCAGCTCTGCGGCGAGGCTGCGATGCTTCTGAGCTGCGGGCCTTCCTGGCTCCGCCAAAAATGCCGAGGCTGCTGGCTGTGGTCCGCGAGCCCAGAGCTGGTCAAAGAGGAAAAAGAAATAGTTGGTCTGACTATCTCCAAGAAGAGTTTCACTCTGGCTTGACTAATATTTGAAACATCCGCCCCACCGCGCGGCTTGGCATCTGGCTTTTGGGACCTCTGCCATTGCCAAGAATTTCTCGAGGGACGCGAGCCCTGGGGCTGAGGACCACGCTGGACCCCGTCGTGGGGACCGAGCCTCCTCTCCGTCGCGGTGCGCGCACGCCTGGAAAGGCGGGATCTAAGGCAGCGATGCCGCGGGAGGCTCTGCAGTGTCGACGAGCCCCCGAACGGTCCCGCCTCATTCACCCGTGTGTATGTGCCTCGCCAGTCTCCGCTTGGTAAACCGTCACAGCCTCGGGCGCGAGAGTGGCTGGCATTGGCGCGTCCCCACCCGGGGCTCCTCGGCCAGGCCAGGGGGCCGGGCGGGCTGCTGGGCCGGGCGGGCGCGCCCGCGGGCTCCGGGCACACGCCCCTCACCTGGGCGAGGCCGGGCGCGCAGGCGCTCAGCGCGGGGGCCGCGGCCGGGCGCCTCAGCCCCGCGCCCGCAAGAGTTGGACAGTTCCGGGGCCGCGCCTGGCCGAGCTGTCGCCAGCAGCACCTCCGCCGCCGCCGCCGCCGCCGCCGCCGCCGCCGCCCGGGCTGCAGCAGCTGGCGGGAGAGCGTCTGCGCGAAGCCCCGGTGCAGCCCTGGCGGGACCGCCGCAACCGCCGGAGCGTGAGCAACAGCTTCCGCGGCTGGAGGAGCCACTGCCCCACGCGCCCGCGGCCCGCGCGCCGAGGTAAGCTCCGGGCGCCCCCGGCACGGGCGCCGCCTGCCTCCCCGGCCCCCGCCCTCTTCCGCGGAGCGAGCGGGCACCTGGGCGCGCTGCCCAGCCGGGAGCCCCCCTCCCGATAGAGTTTGCACTTTGTCCTGAGGTCCCACTTGTAGAGGAGGGCGCCCGGGCGCCGCTCCCCAGGCTGCAGAGGCGAGGCTCCTGCGAGCCCTTTTGGAGTTAGGAGTAGGTCGTGGAAACCACAGGAGAAGAGGAGTCCCCTGGGTAGGCTCCAGTGCCCAAGGACGGAGGGGGAGGATGGAGAAAGGGAGAGGAAAAGGAGAGTGCCCCGCTGTGGTTAGCCGCAGCGCCTCTGCCACCTAAGCTGGGAAGTTTGGGGTTTGTCTTTCTCTTCATTACAGGGAAATGGGTAGTTTGGGGACAGAGGTGTGGGAGGAGGATAACAGTCGAAGCTTGGGGTCCCGGGAGAGTTCTGCAGCTGAACCAAGGTGAGATGGGGGCGAGGAGGCAGAGAGAAGGTCCCCGAAGTTTGTACTTGCTGGGGGCTCTGAGGCGCGGCTGCTGAACACTAAGCGCTGGTGAAGGTGTCAGCGCAGGGTGGGAGGACATTGTGGGACTGCGGAAGGGACCAGGAGAAGAAGGGGGAGGACCATCTGCTTCGCCACTGTTACGTGCGGGGGCCCGTGGGGAGAAGGGAGAGCTGGCAGGACGATGCTTCCCCGGAATGCTTCCTCAGACTTTGGAGGACAGACAGTTTTTTATGGTGAACCTGGATGGGGAGTGCTGTGGGTCCTTCAGGGAAAATAAATTGCCAAGTACCCCTCCCGACCGACTCCCCGCCCCCATGAATACAAAATAAACGCAGTTTTGGAATGCTCTCAAAAGTTCCTGGATTGGGGAACGTCTTTCTTCATTTTCGTCATTTTCATACAGAGATGAGGTTTGTAGTTCTCTTTGGTTTTGCTTTGCTGAGGAGCAACACACCAAGGCCAATGCAAACTTTGTCAAGATGTAGCAATAGATATTCAAATAGAAGGAACAAAATATTTGTGTTATAAGGCCCCACCTAAAGCTTGGAAACTGGCAGCTTCCACACAATTCATGAAACTGTGGGAAATGCATTTGTCTAACAAAAAAAAAAGCCTTTTCATAAAGTCAATAAGCTCCATCTTAGATGAAGTTAAAGGTTTTGGCTTGAAAGAAGTCCCTTAAATGTTTCAGGATCGTATTTCACGGGTTTTCAGAGTCCTTTAATCTTATTTTGATTCCATACGTGCATTGAGCATGTGCTGCCCCTTCCCTGTAAAAATAAAGGCCTTTAGAATGCAAAATACTGCATTGAAAGTTCTGCTGTTACTTGAGGTTTTGAAGATGAAAAAATGTTTGTTTTATGAAAGTGTTGGTTGTTTTTCAGATTCTATATTTCCCTAAATTAAGTATTTGTGGGTTTCTAATTCACACTCTTACCCATTTCCAGGAGTGATTTGAGGAAGCTTGAGATGACAACCACAAATCAAGTAGCTATTCTTGTAGATCTCCTTGACCTCTCTTGCATGCATTTATAGTGAAATGATTTTGGGAAGGTGAATTCTCCTAATAAAGGAAACATTACTGTCCTTTCTGGAATCATCCTGGTGATATTAATGTTGCGCAGTGTAATTCCTTGAGTACTTCATTTGCATTATATTATTTTATATTACATAAGTAACGATCTCTTTATAGAAAGTTTAATAAGCACTATCAGGTATATTAAGAAAAATAATGTTGATATTGTACAGCATTTTAACAATATACAGATTCACAGAGCAAAAAGAGAACAGTGAATTTAATGTATCCTTTTTGAACTGAGGCAGAAAGGAAACCAATGGAGATGTCTCCTCTATAGTCAAACCAGAGAAGGAGCTTTCATTAGTACTTGTCACCCAAACACGCCAATTAGTGAGATCTGTCAGCAGCTGGAGGATAACTACAAAGTAGAACTATTATACGAGGATCTATCAAAGTATATGAGGTGCTCTCAGCATTTTTTTTCTCAGGCAAGTGACCTGGCTCAGAGAGAAAAAAAAAAACCTTCAAAACAAACTATTCTGAAAGGTGAAATGTCTATACAAAGTAATGCTGTGAGGAGTTGGGCACCATGAAAAAGACAAGGATCTTAAGTCCTTGGACTAGCCACCCTTGCTTTGCCCTTAGACATTTTTCTTCCCACTGAATTTGAAGATATCATTGCTTGATTTTTAACAGCAACAATTTATATTAAAAAAAGCCATGAGCAATTAGCTAACTTCTCACAGGAGTGACTGCTTCATTTGTGAAAATCTTTGTTCACAGAAATAAAGAGCAAAATTGGTTTTCTACCGTTCCTATAGGATTCTAAGTCTTCAAAGGTCTAAAGAACAGTGAGTGTGTGTGTCTGTCCCAGTTTCCCATGGCTTTTCATGTGCTTCTAGTTTTTTATTATAACCCCTCCACACCATTTCATTATCTCTATTTTGCCACCCCCTGTTCCTGTCACTATTCCCCCTGTGTCTCAATATGGTCTTTTAACCTTTTCTTCATCATTTTTCAAAAAAATTCTGGGGATTTCTTTTGATCTTTGTTGCTGTATAGATTATAGATTATCTCCTTTTTGCTCTTTTGTATGATACTTTTTATTCAGTGTTATCTTTTTTGTTAGTGCTAGATTATTTCTTCCTAAAGTGACATCCTAGCTCTGCTTTCCCTTTTAAATTTCATACTTATATTTTGAACCACCTAAGAGATGGTTTTATATTACTCTCAGGTACCTCAGCTCTAATGGGTCTAAACACTAATTAACATCTTTCTCCTAAATGAACAGGGTGACTCTGTGTCTCTGTGTCAATTTTCATATTTTTCCTAGTCACTGAGGACCTTCCCAGTATCTTTGCTTTCCACGTATGGTTCACAAACAAATCCACAGACTCCATCTCCATGATGCCTCATGATGCCTGCTTCTTCATCTTTCTATTCCCATGGTGACTGTCTTTGTTCAGTCTTCTTATCTCTTTCTAGAGACTACCATGATGGCTTCCTGACTAGTTTTCCATCTCTAATCTCTCCCATTTCCAATCCATTTAACAGTTGGTTTTGCAGAATAAGCTTCCGAAGGCAGAGCCAAGTTCAGTCATTGGCTATTAAACTTTTCCCCAGCACCTGAACAAATGACATATAAACCTCTCCTCAAACAGTTAAGACCCTCTGCAGTCCAGCCCCAAAGTAGCTCTGCATTTTTACTTTTATTTCATTGATTGAGTCACTCATTCATTTATTAATTTACTCAATGAATATTTTGAGTGCCTACTACATGCCTGGCACAGCTCTGGATGATAATTTTAAAAGCACCCTGTGTATTGGCTCAGTGATACATTTCAAATTTTATTTTTCAGTGTTGGAATCCACTGTTGAAATCTAATCTCATGTGGTTGAAATGGGGCCTCAGAAATCCCACTGGCCTCGTCTCCTGACCTTAGTAGTCCTGAGGCATCATCACAGAGTCAGAAGTCTCCTAGAAACAGTTTGACACTGCTCTAGACTGAAGGCAGTGTTTCCTCAGCACACAGCAGGTCTCTGAGTTCTGCATCTTTGCTTATGCCTGGAATAGTCCCTCTCAATTCCCTACAGCCATTTCCACCTGTCAGAGAGTCAGTGCAATTGCTACATGTTTCCTGATCTCCCTCTGCACTCCTGCTTCTCCACCAAACCCTGTTACATTTTGCTTGACTTCTTCCCTTTGGAGCATGAATCAAAGTCTTCCTCTTACATATGTGCTTTCTACCTTCTCCCCCAAGGGCACTGCACCAACCTTGCCTAACCTCGGACCTTCATTTCCTGAAATAGCCGGCTCAGGGCCTGGCATATTGTCCGACATCAACAAATAATTTAATTAGTTGGATTGACTTCTACCCAGTTCTTGAGTCCCAACTTGTGTAATAACTGTTTTTTTTAAAAAAACTACCTTAATTTTGTTCTTATAGTAGAGCCAGTGCTTATTAAACTTTAATGTGCATATAAATCATTAGGAAGTCTTATTAAAATGCAGATTCTGGTTGAGCAGAATCTCAACCAGAGCAGTCCCGACATTCTACTTTTCTAAGAGGCTCCCAGGTAATTTTGAAATAGCTTATCCTTCAACCACACTTTGAGTAACAATGCAGTAGGTGATACTTAACAGGTTTGGGGGTTCTGACATCCCCTGTCTCTCTGCCTGGAGATTTTCCTACAGTTAGTGTTTGTTTTAATATTACTTTCTATTTTGAAAGTACTACAGTCCTGGACATGCTTTCTAAAGCTGAATGGAAAGTTTGGTTATTCCCATGTATTTTATCCTTATTTTACTGCTACGTGATTGCAATTGCTAATTCTCCCTACTGTATTTTTCTCTAGCTAGTTGCATTGCCTTGTTATATAGTCCTTCTCATTTTCCCATTATTTGCAGATTGTGGCTGTTCTCCTTTCTTACTCTGCTTTGATTTTTTTTTTTTTTTTTGTCTTTGCTCTCTGGTTCTTGAAATTCCCTTCAGGTGCCTTGGCTGACTCCCTGCCCCACCTGTTTTCCTACTGCTTCCAAAATTTTTCAGTGAAAGGAGCACTGAAATACAGCGCAGGAGACTCAAGTTCTCATCTGCCTTATTGCTAGCATGAGACATTGGGCAAAGCTGTTGCTTTTCTGGGCTCCTCTATCACTTGTAGATGGAGGGCGTGGGTTACACAACTTCCTGGGTCTACTTCAGCACTAAGATGCCATGTGGAATCTTCACATGAGGCAGAAGGAGCAGGTTGAGGGGAGGAAACACAAATCGTCTGATGATGCTGGTGTTGGTGTATGCCCCCGTCTGGTGTTCCTGTTTCAGGTTCCTGTTCTAGATAAACAACTTGAACTTTCATTGTTGTTCTTGCACTAATTGCAGAAATATTCATATTTTTTAAGAAAATAAATATTCCTCGGTATCCTCTAATCCAGTTGTTCTCACTCCTGGATTCACACTATAATCACTTCAGGAGCTTAAAAAAAATAGTGATGCTCTTAGCCCATATCTAGGGAATGGTTTAATTTATCAGTATTTTTAAAGTCTCCCCAAGTGATTCTAATTTCCAGCCTGGGTGGAGAACTACAGTGTCTGGTTCGTAAAGGCATTGTAGTGTGATAGTTAATAACATAGCATTGTTCTGAGTCAAACTGTGGCTTAGCCACTCACCAGCTTCGAGAGCTTGGGTGAGAGAGGGGTCACTTAACTTCTCCGTGCCTCAATTTCTTCATCTGTGAAATGGGTTGACTTGGTTGTTGTGAGGAATATGTGAGATAATGTCTGTAGAGCCAGCACTACAGTACTGTGCACATTGTGGTTGTTCCAGAAATGAGTAGTTGTTTATCATGATAATCATACTATTACAGCTTATACTCCCTGAATCAGTTAAGGGTCATCTTGTCTTAGCCAAGGTAACATTCTCCTCACAACCCTGCTCAGCTTCAAGATATTCAGCATAGTATAATCAGTCTGAAAGGAAATTTATAAGCATATTTTTCATAAGTCAGTGAAAAAATGCAGAAGGCATATATACTAATAAAAAACAGTCACCCCTTTGTTTTTGATCCATTTGGTGCCACATCAACTTTATGATCTCATAAATAGCACAGATGGATTAAAATACATCTAAACTGATACAGAAAGATGACCGGGATTTCATACCTACTTTACGAAAAGTGACGTTAGTCTTTTAGTAAAGACAGTTCTATAATCAACAAATAAAAAAGATTGAAATTCATGGACCTAAGAGAGCATTTTATTTGGAAATAAATATGAATGTACAAAGCATTTACATTTCTGATTTTATAATGGGAAACAGAATTTAAAAATAAAGAAGAAAAGTACACACAGAGTGATATCCTGTGCTATGCAAGCTAATGCTAATCAACTTTTTCTTTTCCTTTTGGCTGAGATTCTGAAATAGCCATTATGATATTATGTTATCATTATATCAGCAAAACCAGGATTAGGTAAATGGACATAATATTAACTGAGGGCCCATATTCCATTTTTTTTTCTGTACACATCTGAAAATAAATAAAAGGGGTGCTCTGTAATTCTGGTGGGCCTGGCTAAAGGTACCCAATCATGATTATCAGGGATTGTTATACTGATATCCTTTGTATGTGAAATAACTGCAGGTGAGTATTGTTTTCTACTTTTTTCTCTTGGAATAAAAAGTTTCATTTCTTCATTGTTTACTTTTTGATCAGGAAGCATATTTTTATTTTTCAGTTAAATCCTCACAAACAGCCTAATGTTTATTTTCCATAGTATGATGTGTACTTTTTTATAACACAAGAAGATATGATGAAATTTTAAAAAGTGCTTTGAGCTACACTAAGAAAAGGCCCATTATGAGAGATAATGAGGTAATTCTTATAAATCTTTGCTTCAATATGCTAGTGTTAAAATTGTGTAAAATTCTACAGAGAACTGTGATTTTTGATGTGTATTAGTTAAAGTAGTCAGTCTGATGGGTAGTCAAACCAGGGTTCAGAGTCTAATTCTTCTCAGGCTTACTAGATTGCTATTCCTGTGAAATATTAGATAAGGATATAGAAATTACTACTATTTGGTCAAAGACAATCATTAAATCATCATTGTGTCTATAGAGTTAAAAGTGATTTTTTTTTTGCAAAATTTTCACTGATATATTGAAAAATGAGAACCAGAGAATTTAGAATATTTAAAATTTGAGCCTAGGGAAATAAGACATTATAAGTAAGGGTAGAAAACTTCTACTGCTATCAACACTAGCATTTAAACTTCACCTAGAAATTTTGTAGACCCTGTGATGTTCTTAGATTCAATACTTTGGAGGTGGGAAAACTTTTCTCATAGGCTTAGGGAGAGGTATTGCTTTATATGTTACGAAAAATCTAATGCTTACAAAAGAATACAAAACATAAAATACCATGGTTTGCATACAAATATACATACTTATATATAAACACAAGTATTGTGATTTTATATACATGAAATATTTTTATTTAAATAGATTGGTCATTGTGCATGTTCTTAGATTTCTGGAAATGCTAATGATTAAATGTGTCTCATTCCCTGCATGTGTTACACTATGGAAGATGGGAAGTACTAGAGCCTAAAGGTTAAGTTAGACTCTGGAGTTAGACTTTGTGGATGCAAACTCCAGCTCTTCCACTTATTAGCTCTGTGACTTTGACTAAGTTACTTTACTTCTCTGTGCATTAGTTTCCAAAGTCTAAGAGATGATAAAAGAACCTTTCATGGGATTGTTGGCAGATAAAATGAATTAATGCACATAACATACTTTACAAAGTTCTTGGCACCTACAGTACTCATAGAGGTAGTCATAATTGTAGATTATATAATTTAATTATTAATATCAAATACTTCAAAGGTACACTGATTTCTTTGCCAAGACAAATTTTACAACTCTGATTTTTGAGCCTTCAGTTTGAAACTTACTTGGTATATTTCAATTTTTATATTTTCTGTTTTCTCATATACTTTTCCTTGTTTACTTTAAAAGAACAATGAAGTGAAAGGGAGAATAGAGGTGTGGAATTGTAAGCACTACAAGGACTCTTAAAAATTTGTAACCATGTGAAGCTCAGGTGGATTTTTACTAACAAAATGTATAACATGGCTTCTGGAAAGACCAAGTAGCTTAACACATAGCTTCTGCGTGAATGTGCTTCCTGAACTTGGTACACATGTGTAAACCTGGAATGTTTGGAAGTGACCCAAATCAGGCAGTGATCCAGGTATAGGAGCCAGCTTATATAAACAGGGTCTGTGTGACTAGGGCATACTCATTGAAGGACAGTCTCTTCTCAGGCACCTGAATTGTAGTTGGATAGTCACCTCTCCTGGGTTCATAGGCATTTAACACCTGAATTGGATTTTATAAGTTGGAATTTATAAAGCCAAATAATTGGTATGAGAAGGCTATAATTTGCAGGATTGCCAAAGAGTTGAAGTCCATATATACCTCATTACTGCATTATGGTTCTTAATGGATAATCTCACTTCCATAGGAATAAAATCTTCAAGACTCAGAATGTGCAAGGTAAGACAGTCTTTTCCTTCTTTCCCATGCTTGTTGTCACCAGGCTGGTTCTAAAAATATCTCTTGGACTTTAGCAAATGAAAGAAACCCTGGGAGCTTGCTAAAAAGTATAGATTCCTATAATTCACCCTTGAAGGCTCTGACTGTCCAGGTCTGAGATGGGACCCAGTCATCTAGATATTTTATAAGCATCACAGGTGACTGACAGACCACACTTAAAGATTAGTCCTAGTTCTCAACTGGGGATGAATATCAGAATTACCTGTGGTTCTTAGGAAAAGTCCAGCAAAATGTGCCAAGTTCAGTTCCCCCATGTTACCTTAACCACAGGACACTCCTTCCTTAAGTTGCCCTGAGAGTCACTTATGTGGAACCTGTCCTGTGTGAATTCTGGAGAACCAGGCTGTGCTCTCTCATTAGCTACTCACTGGCCTATACCCATAGGTTTCAGTCTACCACTGTTTTCCATGCTAATGGGAACCACTAGATACCTGCATTAGTAACCATGTGAGTTCACTCATGATATATGGATTCCAGGGCCCAAACCTAACACTACGAAATCTAAAAGGAGGTGGTGGGTGGTGAGGTCCTGGAGCATTTTTTCGTGACTCCCCAGATAATAATTATGGCTGTATGAAGTTTTCTAACCAGTGCTCTATGCAGCAGTCCCCAACCTCTTTGACACCAGGGACCGGTTTCATGGAAGTCAGTTTTTCCACGGATGGGGTGGGATGGGGCATGCTGCCTCAGCTCCACAGATCATCAGGCATTGGAGTCTCATGGGGAGTGTGCAACCTGGATCTCTCACATGATCAGTTTGCAGTGGGGTTCGGACTCCTATGATGGTCTGTTGCTGCTGCTGATCTGACTGGGGGGTGGCGGGGCTTGGGCAATGCAAGCAATGCGGAGTGGCTGTTGGTGCAGGTGGGGCTTCGCTTGCTCGCCCACTGCTCGTCTCCTGCTGTGCGGCCGGTTCCTGGCGCCCCCGGACAGGTGCCAGTCCGCAGGCGGAGTTGGGGACCGCAGTTCGCTTTTGCCTCCATGACTCACAGTTTCAGACAGCCAGCGGTTTTTGTAAGCATGTCGACGGCATTGACCAGATGGCTGGTATCAAGACCACCATGACTGTTGAATGTCAGCAGTGTCTCTTCCCTTGAACGTCACCAAGCTTCCTCCTTCTCTGCATCCTGGGAACAGCCATTTGTCCTGTCCTTGTGGTTTTATGGTGGGAAACAACAGGCTCCTATGGTCTCTTCCTGGCTTCTCTTTTGCACAGCTGCCAAGTAGAGACTGAGATGACTGTGCCAAATGTACAGATGTGATGGTGCACATTCAAACTGCTGCTGTCCTGACAGAGACCCCTTTAAGCCCTTTCAAATCCTTGAATTCTCTCTTGCCTCACTGTGTATAGCTTACATAAAGCAAGGTTTAAATTTGTCGAGAATTTCACAGGTTCTCAGGTCTGTTGTCTTCCTTTTATATTGCATTGGAAAAGTAACAATATAATGTACTCTTGGCTGGCATGGGTCAAAGGTAATCTGATCTTTAGAAATACTTGATTCTTCAAATCATGTTTCTGAATTATCAAGAAATTATCAAGAATTACAGTAAGAAAAATTGTTTACTGTGTATGTGTAACAATTCTGAGTCTTCATTGTGTGTACTTCAACAGATCCATTTAAAAATGCAAACTGTAGAATTTTTTTCATGTTGCTATATAAAGGAATGAACAAAAATGACATGAAGATTTTGAAGTATTATGTTATGAACAGCACTAACTCTGATCATTGATTACTTTAAAATCCAGCAATAGTGTTATATTTTGTTAAATAATGCATTGTTATCTATAAAACTTAAGAGAGTGATTGAGGGGAAGGTGACATAAAGGTTGACAGTTTAGCATCTCCTCATCCTAGGGTCGTGTTAGGATTGAACCCTATGTTCAGCATGATTTAGCCCTTTTAAATGTCAACTTCTTTCTTCAGCAATAAGGAAAGGCTCAGTCATAACCAAAGGGAACAGAGGTTGGTGAAAGTGGGTGGTTGGCAAAAAGGTATACCTGATATAACCAACCAAATTAAAATGTGAGAGGGAATTATGCATATAGGAGATAGCAATGGTTAGGCCTTACAGATTTTCTCAAGAGGCAAATTTCTGGTCACATGGGAAGTTTATTTTCTAATATTAAGAAAAAAAATTAAAATGCAACATCTGAACTGTTCCACAGGGCTAATTATGGTGGCAATTTGAGGAGCCCTCCATGGGATAGATTTTTAATAGTCTGTAGGGCCTGTGCTTAATTGGGAAGGTCATACCACTCCAAGCGCTTCTTGAACTAACCCACTTCTTCGTCTCTCTCAAGCCATATTATGACCATGAGAAAGTGTGCACTAGGGTCATGATTTCAGCATTGGCTGAAGCCACTTCAAACAGCCCAGCATGATGAAAGACACAAAACATAATCTTTGTGAATCTCCCCCACCCCCGTGGCTGCTGTTTCTTAACCCCCTTTAGCAAGAGGACGAGGCATGTCTCTCACCATCTGGTGCCAGATAAAAAGGCTTTGAACAGACATGGTAGTTGCCTGTAAACACTTGAAGGGATAACATGTGGATAAGGAAGTATTTTCATTTTCTGAGGTTCCAGCAGGCACAACCAGATTTAATGGGTGGGATTATAGGGAGGCAGATTTCAACTCAATATGAGAAACAACTTTCTAATGATTCAAACTGTCCACTAATGGTATGGCTGCCTTGAAGTTTCATGCTCACTCTAGTTGACAGTATGTGGTGGATGAGGGGATTAGCCATCAGAAACAGCACAGAAGGAATTCCTACATTGAGTGGAACCTCAATTGAGCTGATCATGACAGTCTGTTCCCGTCTTTGCATTATGGAAAAAATAATTTGAGGAACGGCTATAGGGGAGGGAGATATATAAGAAAAAAGGTAAGGGAAGAGGTGTTCCTGAACTCCTTAAAATATGAAAGAACAGTGATTTCACCCCCTGCCAGCTTTTTATTATTTTTCTAGCTTTTAAGCACGTTGTACTTAGTGAGCACCTACTATGTGCCATAACGTTATCTCATTTAACAGCCAAAGGCACAAATCCCAGTATGTCCCCTTTTAGCCAGAATTCTGCAGTTGTTTCCTGGCCTTCACACAAGGGTAAAGCTCTGTAGTCATCTTCAGTGACTTCTCACAGGTTGTGCTGCACACCATCATACCTGAGCTAACCTCCCTGATATTCTTTTCCTGTTCTCATATTACTTTTTCTGTGTCTCCCTTAAGGTGCTTGCAATATTAGATTGTAATGATATGTTTGTATTGATTTTTCTCACTAGATTGCAAACTACTTGAGGGCAGGCCTCTTGACTTATTTATCAAATTAATGACTATACAAGTGTTTGGTAAATAGTAAATGCTAAGGTTTATTGACTGACTATTTGATCACTCCTCCCATCACACCTCTCCCCCCAAAGAAATACCTGGGATGACTTTTATCCTCAAGGTAAGGAACTAAAAGGAAAAATATCAGAATATTCTTTCTCTTCCTGACTTTACCTCTGTAATCTGAATCACATCCTAATTGCCTATCCCGTCCATTCTATTTCAGGGGAGGAGGGAAATATAGTAAAGAGAATAAGGCCAAAAACATCCCTAAAATTAGAGAAGGGAAAACCACCTCTTACAGGACTCCTTTGTCTCCCCACCTAGACGTGTTGCCCTTGGAAGCACTAGCAGTAAGACGAGGGGCAAATCCTTCTTATGCTGTTAACTAGCTGTGTGAACTGAAACTAGTCCTGTGACAGCCTCACTGTTTCTTTCAAGATGATCCTGGGGGGCTCATTTGAGCTTTAATTCTGTAATTCGTAGTCTCCTTTCCCTTCAAAGGTTTCCTGAAATCCTTTTCTTGTAGGTAGTATTCTCCTGGATAACCAAGAAGCCAGAATGATGCTGACAAGAGAACCAATGTTAGGCTTAGAAACCTATTTGGGAGGTGGCAGTGGGATAAGACTATGTCCTTTGTGATCTGACATATCCAGATTTAGCCCCTGCTGTGTGGCCTTGAGCAAACTATAAACATCTTTAAGCTGAAGATTTCTCTACTGTAAAATGGGTATAATATTATATATCTCATAGGATTGCAAAGACTCAATGAGGTAACATAATATGAAGTGTTTTTCCTGGGCCAGAAACATAATGAGCCCTTGGAAGACAATAGCTGCTAGTATTTGTAAATGGCCCCCTCTCTTTCTTTCTTCCTCTTTTCTCCAACCCCTGAATGACACCCCCACACAAGTCCTGAAGAAGTTTCCTTGGCATGGGTTTTGTTATGGGCTCGAATATCCTTTCTCCTTCATCTAGAATTATTAGAGGGCAGTCAGGTCCCTTCCTGGTGAGGCATTCTCCTCCTACATGTGCAATGGCCAAAAGAGCAGCCCATTTCACAGTGGTTGGGAATATATTTATTTTTTCATTTGCATAGAAGACACAGATACTACTGAGGAGACACTGGAAATGGATGTGAGGTCGTATATCTTAATACTATACAATGCATCACACCCAAATCAAGATGCCTTTATTTGAAAAGGCTTTGACTGAGCAACAGTGACACAGCAGCTCCTGAGCTTGACAATAAATAGATACCTTATAAAAATTTATGAAGTTCAGATTGTAAAGAACAAACTGCACATACTGAGTGGTAGCACTCTTATTAAAATAATTTCATCTTTAAGTCCATTGTCTCCGTATCACCTATCATAGAAGCTCATACTATGGCTAGACACCTCAACAGCCTGTAAACTTTTATGTGGGCTTTTGGAAAGGGATGATAGTTTTACGAGATATGATTTTCTCATCTCACCAAATTAGATTATTTGAGATAGCATCCCTGGATGTGAAATTTCAGTCCTGAGTAAATCTGTACCTCTGAGGCTCTGTGCAGCCTGTTAGCAGAGTGGAAATGGAGCATAATAAATCTGCCCTGAGCCCATTTCTCTCCACACAGCTCCATAATTCATTCTTTGCTTGGTACCCATGACGGCTTTTTCACAGCTAATCAGTCTGCATCCAGGCTGGCTCCTTTCACGTGTAATACCTCCTCCTTGGTCCAGACCTATCCTCTTGGCGCTCAGCTGCTCTCAGGCTTCCTTCTAGAGCTTTGTGCCACCACGGACCCTGTATCCAGGCTATTTGTGATCATACGGCAGTTACTCTAGTTATAGGGTGGCCTATTTGTTGAAGTAGACTTTTAAAAAGATATTCTGTTCAAAGTGAATTAAAATAGATAATAGCATGTCTGGATTTGCATCTGTAGGCCCAGTGAGTATTTCGGTTATTCTTCCCTGAGTCTCCTCCGAGGGGACAGAGGAAGGGTGACCTGCTCACTAATGCCACTTGCTTCTTTATTCTAGTCCCTTCCACATGATCATGAGGAATGATTCCCCATTGCTCCTACGGCTTCTCTCCCTCTGTTCTGGTTCAACGTCGCTTTGGTCCAGCGGCACTACCACCACCTGCTGCTGCAAAACCAAGAGTGGCAGCAAGTGATTTGCACAGAACTTGGCGAAAAAAAGAAGGGCTTAGGAGAACTTCCTCCAAGGTGGAATAGAGACAATCATACTAAACCGGGAATTAAATACGTGATTTCTGGTCCTGTTTCCGCCCTTAATTATTGTTGGGAGATTGGGTGAGGAATTTATCTTTACTGGCCCTCATTTTTGACATGTATAAAACAAGCAGGTAGGAATAGGTAAATTTTAAGAGAAAATTCTATAAATTATGAACTATATAGACATGGAAAATTGACCTCTCTTCCTCCTTATGGTTTAGTTCAATAATTAGTTGTCTTGAGAATAAGCTAGTGGAATCTGGGGCTTTGGAAGAAGAGTTTTCAAGAGAATTGTGCTACCCAGCAGGGTATTGTCTGAGGGCCCCACAGAAATAACCTTGTGTAGAAGGTTATCATCTGTAGCTGGTCAGAGGCCATGCACCTGGAGCAGCAGTTTGATGACGAATAGAAGAATAGAACACTCAGTGGGACAAAAAGCGATGGCATCCAGCTTGTTAGTTTTAGGGGAAGAGTATCTTTGTGTTCTTCAGTGATTTTAAATGCTATTAATTAAATAGCTTGTTAAACTTTCTAGAATGCTTTCACCTACATTTATTCATTCACATTCTCTTCAACTCCGTGGACTTGGTAAGAGCCTCTATTTCTTGCCTAGTTTTATAGAGGAGGAAACTGAAGCCCTGAGAAGTGACATATTGTGCTCCAAGTGGCATGACTCAGTGGTAACAGAGCAGCACTGGTATCTCCCTGAGGAACATGGACTCCTGGCTGCTCAAGGTGGGTCCATGGACCAATAGCATCAGCATCACCTGGAAGCTTGTTAGAAATGCAGAATCTCAGGCCCCACCTCAGACCTATTGAAACAGGATCTACACTGTAAACCTTCGAGTGTTTTGTTTGCACATTAAAGTCTGAGAAGTCCAGTAATCTAGTGGAGCCTTCTGCCTCCACTAAAGGTCCTCCTCTGTTTCATGCTTTGGGTACGGGGTTAGGCTGTCGGGCTTCACTGAGAGGCTGGTCTGTAGAAGGAAAACATACTTAAGGTGCCTCAGGACAGCTTCCTGGGACTTTGTACATGAAATAAAACAGAAAGAGTTGGGATTTGTTTTTCCTATGCAGGTGCAGGGATTATTTAGAATCACACAAATAGAGAAGCAGGATTTGAAATGCTTGTTTCACTCAAAGGCCTTATATATTAGTTCCTGGGCAAACCCCATTCAAATGTCACCACCTTGTATCAACAAATTCCCATTTGAAAATATGCAGATGTAACAGGACAAGCAGGCAGCATACCTGATTAGACATCTCAGTGATTAGAACAATTCAAATTAGATCTTGTACCTCTGTGTCTGAAATGACTTCAGATGCTAAGGCTGTTGGTTCCAAATTCTGAAAATAGCTATTCTAGATGCTTTACATGAATATGGCTTTGAAATGTAAACATAAAAGCAACTGAATAGCACTAAATTTGGGACATAAAAATGCTCTTAATTACTATTTTGGTTGTCAGCAAGTCATCAGCTCCTCCAAGTCAACCGAAAGTATGTATTCAGGCACTACATGTGCACGTGTGCCAAGGGAGAGACCGTAGTCTAAGAAGAGAATCTTTGAAATGTTCTATTTATCTTTCATCATCTTGCAAAAGAACAAGTTGTCTTTGAAAAAGACCTGCCGGCTACATGACATGACAACTCTTGATAGTGTCAAGATAATTGAGTGGGACAGACAATAGTGACTCATTTTGCCCTGATATATCCAGGACCACCTTAAGCATACCTTGCATTCTAGGGCACCTGATATCAAATTGTAAATATGGTATAATGGGTGATTTCATTGCTGCATTCCTTAGGAGGTCTCTAGGATCCACCAAATAGTGAAACTCTTGCCAGTTGCCTAACATGACCATCTGAAAGGGTCATCTGTGAACATGTTGCTTTCCACATACAAGCCCAGAAAATGGAACAAGGGCTGCAAATCTTTACAAATGTGGTTTGGAAAATATGATGCATGTGATCCATATAGTTCTTTTATATGAAAGGCAGATGTGACATGCCCTTTGGATGATGACTTTATCTTTGATCCCTGTCCCCATCAATTTTAGTGGCGCTTGCTCTCAGATTTACAGGTAGAATGACATTTTTTTCTGGCTGAGTACCTTGGGTCGAACTGCCTTCACTAACCACAGCCCATCTACCATCCAGATTTTCCATCTCTTTAGGCTGGCATTATGTTATGTCACATTGTGCATCACTAGTTCTTTTATTTTTTTCTCTTACCTGTCTTATATTCTCATCCTTCTTCAACTTATTGTATTGTAACCAATCAGATTACATGACTCACCAAAGAATTGAACTTGGACAAGGCAGCACATTTAAGTAAACCCATACCAATAATATGCTGTCAGAGCATACTATCTATATAGAGAAAAATATTTCAAATAGACTATTCTTCTGAGCATCTTAAAACATTGCCAAATTTTTTAGGGGTATTAAAGTAATTTCTGGATTGAGATAATCCACTGGATCTGAGAGTGATCATTCTTGGGTGGTGTTTGGGTCATGAGCATTATGCTACTGATGTAAGGAGAAAGGAGTGTCCCAGGTATGTGGGTATTGTACATGTCTTCAAGACAGGGTTACAAAGAAAGACAATGGAATAAATAATCTTGAACATGGCTCTTCAAGTTTAATAGTTTATAGACATCATCACTCATCACTCAAGAAAGAGTTATGATTTTACCCAATGCTGTTTGTATTTGGAGGACCCTTTGTTATTAGATTTTTATTTAAGTTATGAGAGTGATAGAGCTTGAGATAAGAAGTGTTACCTTCTTTTCTTAGGCCACAATTAAATATCCTGTACATTTTTACATGCCTGGGAATCATACTGATTTTGTTCTCCCTCCCCTGACCTTTTTGTACTATTGATGAGCAAAATGGTTTGATCTTCTTATTCAAATCATTCTTTTGGCTGAAAAATTATGATGTTTTCACTTTGGTTTCCTTTGTTTTCTTCCTTCCTTCTTATTCTTTAATTTTAAATCTTGTTGAGGTGGAAATAACAATACCAACCAGAGGACATAGGATACTTTTAAGCACTTAGCAGCTATTATATAATTTAAAACAAGGCAGGGACTATCATAATCCCCATTTTACAGATGATGAAACTGATGCTTAAAAAGTTGAGAAACCTTTTTATGTCATAGACTATATTGATTGACAGAACATGGTCTTGAACCAAGGCCTCACTGACTCTAGAACCCACCTTCATCATGAAAACCATAATGTAAGAGCAGAAAGGAAATATAAAAATTATCTAGTTCAAACTATTCCTTTTACAGATTAAAAAAAATAGGTCAAAAGAGGTTAAATTCCATACCAGAGGTAATACAACTAGCAAATGGAAGAGGCAGTTTCAATTATTGTCCATTTGCAAGGAGGTTATGCAGGCATTTTCTGTTCCGTCTAATTGGCCAACTTGGATCAGGTATCATTTCTGGGCCAATCTGCTATAACAAGGAGTATGGGCTCATTGTACAGAATTGTTCAAAATGGCTGTTGTCTCACACCCTTCTTGCTGGGGTTAAGAGGAATCCTTAAAGCTGGGCAGACACTGGAAAAGCTGTTCACTGAATGCGGTTGTTATCTCCCAGGGCTGGAGGCCCAGTTCTAGCCAGACTCTCGCAAAGCCAGGAAGCAAGTCCCTGCTAAGGAATTTTCCATGTTATTAGGATTTCTTCTCCTTTCAAAGTAGATCAAATCCAGGATGAAACCAGCCTGCCTCCTCTGTTCTTCACTTAGTCCACTCTCCAGGCCCTGCCTCTATGTTGAAGGTAGATTGAGTTTGACAGATGGAAAACCAGCAGCAGTCCTGAGACTGGCTGCCAAATGGGACACACGAGGAGGTGATCTGATGGGTTGTGGCATTGAATTGAAAGGGCACAGATATCAATGCATTGATGAAGACAGTGAATGGTGACCTTCTTGAGGAAATAGTATTTTCCATCACTGAATGAACCGTGTTGAAGGTATGGAAGAGGGAGGCAGTTACTGGGCAAGGTACTGCTTTTCTGATATATACCTATATCAGAGGTATATGGATAATATATAACCCAGATAATATTTAACTTGTGTAATAGTGCTTTGACATAGATGTGTGTCTCTGTTGGACTTTTTTAATACTCCATTTTTCTGATTACAAAACTAATCTAAACATATTCAAGAAAAGTATGAAGAAAGAAGTTGTGATTCGCTGAGATACATATGTAGGTAGAAGGGTAATTTGCTGGGATAGAGTTTTTTTTTACTTAGATGTGCATTTCCTTTCCCTTTCCAAGCAGGTAGCCAGGCCTCCTGTGCTCCCCTTGCTTCAGAGGAGAGTTGTGCTGCAGAGGTAGCAAGAGTAGCCCATACTAGAGGAGACATGGCTTTGGTGTTCCGGGGGCCCCTTGAGGGGATTCTATCCTGGGGGGAGGAGCAGCAGGGACCTTTGGGAAAGTAAGCAGGAAAATATAAAAGAACGGAAAGAGAGGGCTTGATTTCCTAAGGTTAGTGGTTCCAGTGTTCTGCTTCTTTGGAGCACCCCAGTACTGTGGCAGGACTTTGGGGTTAAGGTGTGACACACCTAGGGAAGTTATATATCCCTGGTTTTGGCAGAAAATCTTACAGCACCTGAAGCTGGCCCCCTTAATACCAAAGTCTTGAGAGGCCTTCAGTCTATCAGTTTTCTTTTAAAACTGCAAATCTAAGCATGTTTTCCCAGTGAAAGATCCCTTCAATGACTTCCCATCTGTAGGAGATAAAGAGATGTATTCCAAGCAGATGAAGTTGCGTGTGCAAAACTATTAATACAAAGCTCCCAGCACATATACTATTTACCAGTGACTTTCTTCATCTGGATCACAGGGTCTGTGTTGATGAACAGCTGGAGGGAGGGGCAAAGGCTGCTCATGGGGGCCTCGACTGCCATCTGCTGGGATCTCTGTGGGCCATTGACTTTCAAACGTCTTTTAGGAGCATATGTAATTTTTCAAATAAAATCTTAATGCAGAAACCCAGGATATGAAATAGATAATAGTGGAGAAGCACAACAGGGACTCCATGCTATGCCTTCCACGAACCCTTGAGTTCCTGAGGCATCTCTGTGGGACCATGGCTGTGGGTAATGGGGAGCCCATTATCTGATCAGATTTGAGGTTTTATAAGATGACCACAATGGTGGTATGAAGATACATTAAGGCAGGGATCCCCAACCTATGCTGAGTTGTATAATTATTTCATTATATATTACAATGTAGTAATGATAGAAATAAAGTGCACAATACATGTAATGCTCTTGAATCATCCTGAAACCATTCCCTGCCCCCGGTCCATGGAAAAATTGTCTTCTATGAAAACAGTCCCTGGTACCGAAAAGGTTGGGGACTGCTGCATTAAGGGACAAAGATCGGGAATGTTAGACTGGATGCTAAGAGACCAATGTAGTGAGGAGGAATTTCTGAACCAAACTGGTTATGTAAAAATAACTTTATTTTTCTGTGGATTTCAGTTTCATAGAATATTGTGAACTTCATTTCATTTGATGGTGAACATTTAGTTATAATTCAGGGTCACAGTCTCCTTCTCTGACTTGGATCTAATCCCAGGGGTGTTTATATACATAGTTAAAGCCACCACTTATTCAAAACTCAATTATATAAAGAGCAGGCACTTTGCAAAATTTAACTCATTTAATTACCATAGTAACCCTATATGGCATGTACTGTTATTATCTCCATCTTACAGATATGAGGAAACTGATGCCCAGAAAGTTGAGTGATTTCTGGGATTTACACCTAGGCAGCCTGGCTTCCGGTGCTCCAGTATCTGGGTTGTTAACCCCAGCTGCCTGTGGAGGAATCTGTGGGGAGTATACTGTTTTGTCCTTGGGAATGATCAGTTCTCTCTGGCATCTATTGCCATTGAGGTTATTTTGTTTGTTTTTAATTCCATCTGGTTCTAGGACATCATCCATGTAGGTTGCTCTGCATCTTCCAGAATGATTCATCCAGCTACTCACAACCTACACTATGACTGGAAGAAACCCTTTGAGGCTGTCTAGGACTCTGTCTACCTAGATTAGTGGTTCTCAACAGGGATTTTGCCCCTAGAAACATTTTTGGTTGTTACAAGTGGGGGTGGGGAGTATGCTACAGGCATCTGGCGGGTAAAGGCCAGGGATGGTGCTAAACATCCTACAATGCACACTACAGCCCCCACAACAAAGAATTATCGAGACAGAAAAAAATATTAATGGTGCCAAGGTTGAAAAACCCGAACATAGACATGAAATTACATTTCAGCAATTTTATTTTTAGAGTCTTTGTTTCTCCCCAGAGCTATATCTTTCTGGGAAGGCACTGATTCCCTTTGTTCTTAGATCCCACCAAACCATCTGGAGTTTCTGATACCTTTCCTTGCATCAGGGCTTAGTGCAGGACTGGTGAGTGGGTTGGGACCTGGGTTCTCTTTTCAGGTACCCTCTTGTGTCAAAACTCTCTGCACTTAATCTCTGACTATTTCCCCCTCTCTTCCTTTTACCTAGTCTGAGTGTAGGAAGCTTTGCTCTTACTGGTGATATTCTTCCAAATCTATTGTTCCTCTACCTTTTGAAATTCAAACTGCAGAATTGATTACCTTTTTCTCTGTTCTGTTCTATGTAATCCCTTTCCTGGGGGCAATAAATACAGGAAAGTCAGCAGACTGAATGAAGTTTTACAGAAATGCAAGGAAAACCTTTATTTGTCCATGTTAGCATTTTGCAATCTGTATTCTGAGGACCACTGTCCCTGGAGATGTCCACAGGTTTTCTATGAAAAGGGGTAACTGCTGAATGTGGCCTCCTTTCTAGGAATTCACAAGTTATGTACACATTCTTAAAAGCTCAGAAAAGCAAACTATTTAAATTTGTTGATTCCAAGGCTTCCCAAAAGTGTTTGATCAGAAAACCTTCCTTTTCATGGAATCCCCAAGAACAGTTTGTGCATAGTTTGAGAAATGCTAGTCCATGTGATAAATGTGGCCTTTATCAAAGTGTTGGCAGGAAGAAGAGGACAGGTTCTGGATTAAAAGTTAGACTCAATAGTACTTGATGAATGATTGGTTATGGGAGGTTAGAAGCAAGAGAAATCAATGGGAAAATATAGAAACTTCAAAACTGAAGGAACAAATTTTGTATCATTCTTATATATCACAAAGTATTAGGCACCAGGGATTTAAAAAAGTATAGACTACCAAATGACAATACTGAATTTATCTCTCTCCTAGATTATCATAATGGCTTTCTAAATGGTCTCCTAGCTTTCATTCACTTCCTCTTATAATCTCAACTCCCCAATGTCACCAAAGAAATCTTTCTAAACAAAGACATAATCATGACCTTGCTCTTATCAAACAACTATGCTGGTCCGGTTTTGCACACAGACAATCCAAACTCCTTTGCATGGTATTCAGAGGCCCTTGTCAAAATCCCCCTGAATATGGATATAACTTGGTGTGGCATGAAATAAGTGGTTCTTACTCAGCAAGGTCTCACCATGCATTGCCAGTGCTTATGTGCCTTTTAGAGACTCTGGGGGACAAAGCAGGCTGTACTGGGGGATTGTGTATCTGTTCTTGCTCTGTGTAAATGCCTTGATTCTGTATGCTTCCTGAGTATATCTGTTCCGTAACCTAACCGTAGAGCTAGAGCATGTGTGGTCTGTCTTTGCCTATGTGGACATCTTCCGTTTTCCCTTCCAGGTCCACTCTCACCCTTGTCTACTCTGTTCTGTGCTCTGGGAGGCTGACCTCTTTGTATTCCCCTGCCCTCTGTCTTCAGTTGGGTTTGGTTAATGGGAAATGTTGGCGGGAGGTGAGAGGGAGGGAACAGATGGAGAGCAGAGTCCTTATTCCCTGGATCCCTTCCTGGAAGGGTTATGCAGGCTGGCTGTGTCCTGTGATGACCTCTGCTCCCTCCCAGGTGGCCTCTCATCGTCCTTCCTCCTCTCCAGGTTTGGACAACTGCTTTCCCCTTGGGCCTGGTTCCTGTAGTATCCTTGTGGTTCCTCTACATCCTGCCTGTATGCTTGTAAATAGTCCTTTAAAAATAAACCCTTTCAAATTGTCCCAGTTTAAATGTATTTCTTTCCAACGGGGACCCTAACTGATACATTTGGCCATCTGAAACACTGAGGTCGTTGAGTGTCTGTAAATGGTAAAGATTTAAATGATAAAGAATTGAACTAAACAGACACTTATCACAAAATGTCCATTTTTATGTTTTACCTCTTACCATTTCAAATATCATAAAATTATAAAATGGAATATTAAATTTAAAAGTAACTTTGAATAAGGATAGTATTCATTTTCTGGTCAAGAAAAGTCATTTCTTTTGTGATCCATTGACTGGAAAATTTTTCAGTTCTAATAAAAATTAATGGAAGAGAGCTCCGAGTTGGTTTGGGTGGTGGGGGAGAATCCATTTGCACATAGTTCTCTCCGGTAAGGTCCACAGGGTTATGCATTTTGGGAGGTTACTTGGAGATATTTTGGAGTGAAAAGACCTAGGAATCATTGGAGGGCTCAGTGGCTCCTGATTTTGCAGTTGTTCTTTAATTAATGCCAAATGAACTTTCAATGATAAGTAAGAGGCTATCAGCTGACTACAGCTAAGTAGTTCTCTTCTGGAGTCAGGTGTGAATCTTTAGGAGAAGAATTCTCCAGAAAGAATCCAGGTAGGAGTGTCAATTCTAGATATTTTTCCTCCTTTAGACTGTTTATAATATTATGTGTTCTTTGAATTAGGACAGACTATATAGTGCTGATGCTAAAGGACCACTCTCTTGAAAAGAATAGCAAAATGCCTTATTTTCTTGTTTACCGTAATAACTTATATTTAGCTCCTAGTCTATTTATTATTGACTCATTTTTTTAAGAAAAATTATATTTTGAAAGTAGTTTTATATAAATTAATTTCATGATTCTAGCCACGAAAAAATTTCAAATTGCTGATTCTTTTTAAGGGAAGAGTGAATAGTGCTCAAATATGACAGACTAGAGATATATATCTTGAAGCTTCCAGTATTCTCGTTAGCTATTTTTTGCTTATAGATCTAGCCATAAAAATTTTTATCTATCTATCTATATATAGCTTTACATCCCTTAGAACCATGTGCTTTCCTTTTCCTGAGGAATCTTGTTTTGGCAACATAACAAGCATTTCCTCTGGAGTTGCAGAGGGGAAGGGACTCTATGTATTTTAGCAATGATATCAGAGTAAGGTGCAGCAAGGGATCATAACCATACTTTCCATGTGATTAGAAGTGAGGCACTCCATGTACATGATGATTGTGGTGTGAGGGGTAAAAAGACAAATCTACTGTATAAGCAGGATTTCCTGTGCTATTTTTCCTTTTTGCACATACTAAAGTACTACTGTGGTAATCAGTGATTCATGCTTGGGACCTATGATTAGGAAAGATCCAGGTAATCTTTTGAATATGTTGTTCTCAAGCTGTGGTTTCTTTTAGCCTCCCATAGTTACTTGATTACAGAGAGAGAGGAGTATAATTTTATTTAAAGAGAGGATTTAAAAACAGGCACAGTATTGGTACCTTGATCTGTATAACTCAATAATTTTCACTTTGTTCACCTTTGTATTCCAGAGGGAAGGATATTTTTTTTCTACATTGAAACTTGAATAGGAAATACTGGAGATGTATATTTTTAAATAATTAATAAACTGTGGGTATATTTTACACTTAAATTTTTAGTTTCTTTTAGCTGTAAAATTCTGAAGTATTAAAGTTGATAAAATTCCAATTGTAATATGACAACTCTGAAAATGTACCTTATTTTTTTGGTTATTAAATTGTAGTAATGATAGAATGTTAGCACCTTTCTTCTTTAAAATAATTGAACTTTGTATTTATGTCTAACTGTGCTGTTCTCTGTTAGATCACAAGCCATATTTTATAAGTATACAGAGTTTTAAAGGGAAAATAGTCTTGATAGTTACTGTGTCTAAATAAGATGGTAAGTATTTTTTTAATGCAAAAGCTCCTTGTTGTGAGGAGTGTAAATATAAAATGCGTAAACTTGAACACCCTCAAAATACCTTTTAGATGAAGCAGTATATTTGGAGGAGGGAAAACCACGGTGAGTCAGCTGCCTCTCCAGGCTTTGCTTTCCGAACAGTTACTGACTTGTTTAGTGACCTTGGCCATCTTAGTCTGACTCCGTTTTAGTTTTCCCTCTTGACAAGCGAATTTCTTTCTACTGATCTGCTTTCCCTGAATGTGCTTTAGAAGAAAGATGCTATATAAATACCAATTAACAGTAACACTTTCTATCTCGTGACTGACTTTCAGTCTGAAAGCAGAGCAAAATTTATTGATATTTCTTTTGACCTTGTAATCCTTACCAAAAAAATAAATAAATAAAGTCCACGTACATTTTAATGAAGTATGCTAGGATAAATGAAAGTTCATTACCATATAAATATTATATTCAATGTAGATTCTTTTAAATATGAAAATTTGGCTTAGCAAGTTGGCAGCTTGAAAATCCTTGCTTTATTAGTTAGCAAATGTTTCTGGATTTTATCACATTTTATTGTCAATCTCAGTTTTTGGGTGCCTAGGAATTCAAGATTATATGCTCAGCTGACCCTTTAATTAGCTCTCATTCTGTCTTACATGATTTATAGCCTGATGGCTCACATGTAAAAATGATGTATGATTTAATGAACTGGAAAGGCAGAATAGGTTCCCACCTCCCATTGTTTAATGCTTTCCTCTGGCTGGTGACTGGAGCAGTAGGGGCAAGCACAGCGGCAATTAGATTCCTTCGTTCATGTACTGTTACAAGGACAGGAAGGTCTAGTTTGCTGTGATTTGTGATTGTTTGCAAATATATTTTTGTTTCACTAGAAAACACAAGAACATTGATTCAGGTATTTTGAAATAGTCTATTAAAAGAAATATGAGTGGCTATTGACTCAAATTCTCTTACTTTGCATTTTTATTTTATTATTCTAAATGCAAATATTGCAGGGAAAGCAATTCAGAGTTTAATCTACAGGGTTTGGCAGTGTTTTAACATGGTCGGTCCATTAAGTCCATAAGTGTTTATGGAGTATATTAGGCACTGGTGGAGGAACTGGGTTCAATCAGTGGAAAAGAGAGACAAGGCCTCTTTATCAGAGGACAGATAACAAATGAGAAATAAATGCATAAACACGATAATTTCTGGCTGTGCCATGTGGTAAGTACTATGAAGAGCAACTTTATGAATCTATTTTAGAGACCTCATATAAGTAAAATCATGCAGCATTTGCATTACTGTGACTAACTAATTTCACTTAGCTTAGCGTAATGTCCTCAAGGTTCATCCATGTTGTTGCCTATTGCAGAATTTCCTTCTTTTTAAAGGCTGAATAGTATTCTGTTGTATGTATATACCACCTTTGATTCATCCATTCAGCTACAGTCAACAGTAACGTATTATACAATTAAAAATTTGTTAAGAGGGTAGATCTCATGTTAAGTGTTCTTATCACAATAATAATAATGAAAAGAAGAACTTTAAATAAGGTGCCCTGAGAGACTGCTGGGAATGAGGGGCTGCTGTAGAACTGGTGTCAGGGAAGGACTGCTGAGGGGGTGATACCCCATCCTAGAACTACCTGATACAAAACGTCTGGAGGCAGAGCTTCCTGAGCACAGGGTGCAGAGAACACCAAGGCCAAGGAAGAACAAGCTTGCCAGTTATGAGGAACAGAGAGAGGAAAGTGGGATAAGGAGTAAAGTGGGGTAGGGGAAGTGGGACTTGAGAACTGAGAAAGGCAGATAGCGTATGGCTTGGGAGACCACAGTAAGGAAGTGTCAGCAAGTGTCACATTCCTAAGATGTTTGCCAAGCTTCTTCTGGGCCCCACCCCACCAATACCCCAGAGGAATTAGGGTGTACATGTTTAGTTTATACATACTGGATTAGGTCTGGGCCCTGCCTGAATAATATGGAGTAGAGAGTTCTGGGGCCAAAACATATAAAAGTGTCCTCCCATTACCTCAAAGGTTTCCACTCTCTCCTCTGTAATTTTTGATTTTGAAAAATTACAAATAGATGGAAAAGTTGCTTAAACCCCCCATGTAGGTTCACCAATTGGTAACAATTTGTCACTTTTGCTTTATCTCTTTTCTCTCTGTATGTACATTTGGGTTTTGTTTTGTTTTGCTTTGCTAAAGCATTTCAAAGTTAGTTGCAGACATTGTGGTATTTCACCCTTAATGACTTCAGCATATATCTGATCATGTCCAGGAAATTTAACAATACAATACTTTTATCTACTATCTGGCCTATATTTAAATTTCCCAAATTGTCCCAATCATGTCCTTTTTAGCTGATTTTTTGATTGTCCTATTTCTTTAGTATCTCCTTATCCAGAATAGACCCCCTAGCCACCTTCGTTTTTTATGATATTGACATTTTGAAAGAGACAAGCCAAATGCTCTGCAGAATCTCTTTCAATTTGGATATGTCTGAGGTTTCCTCATGATTAGATTTTGGTTAAATATATTTGGCAAGAATGATCCATAGGTGATGTCATGTCCTTTATGTTGTGTCATGTCAGGTTGCTCATGATGTTAGTTTGTCCTAATGTTGGTGGTATTAAACTTGATCACTTTGGAAAGGTGTATCTGCCAAATTTCCCCATTGTAAAGGTATCTTTTTTCCCTTCGCAATCAATAAATAATCTGTGGGGAGATACTATAAGATTCTGTGAATATCTTCTTTCCTAATAGCCTTTTACCTAATGATGTTAGCATCCTCAGATGCATCTTTCCAGAATCAGTTATTACCATGGTGGTTGTAAAAATGATGACACTGTTTCTCTTGTTCCTTTGACACTCATTAGTTGACTTACTTTTGTAAAGAAGAATTTCTCTCCCCTTCTTCCCTTTTAAAATATGTTTGGACTCAAGAATTTTTAAAAAATTATTTATGTTCCATTTCTATCATTATATAGTCTGATGCTGCAATTGTCCAAACTTGACTAGTAAGAGCCCCTTCAAGCTGAAATTTTAACATTTTTAATCAGTTATTAAGCACTTTCTTTTTTTTTTTTTTTTCTAGAGTAGGAGGAGATTCAGGCTTATTTTGCACTTTCCCTGCCCCAGACCAGGAATCAATTATTTCTCCGAAAATTCTTGGTTTCTTTTAATGGGGAATAGTATTTAGAAATCAACATCTGGGAGCCTCATGTGTTTATTACTACTGTGGTATCATTGCTTCTAGAACTGTTCAGCACATGCATTCACACACACACACACACACACACACGATCACAAATTATTACTGATACTTCTAATTCTAATCCAACACCACAGCCTTCTTTTTTTCTTTCCCTATTCTGTATCTGTATCTCCTCCCACAGAGAAAACCATGATTCCAGCAACATGAATATATTAATATTTACTTGTTTGCAGCTGCAGTAACCCCCTCCCCAATTTTAGAATTGCTACATCAATACCAGTACCAACAACAAACTCATTAAGTTCAAGATCTCTTTGCAGTTCTTTTTGTTGTTAGAATAAATATATTTCACTGAGGATGTAAAGTCATATACTATGTTCAGAAGTTACCTGTATTCTTTTTCTATTTTCTTCTGTATGGTTATGTTATTTATTTGATATACAATTAGGTTTATTTGTTTCTGTTTGAATTTAATTTTAGTTTCTCCTTTCCTTTCTTATTTAATATTAATATGTAAAACATTAACATGATTCAAAAGTCAAAACTATATAAAAAGGTATATTCAATACTGCCACATTTTAAAAAAACCATTAGTAATTTTTAGCTTTAAACTCTAATACAACAATGTGCGTACTAACCATCAGTAAATAGGTCAGCTTTATCAAAATGACATAATGGGTATCAATACATTTGTAGAACTCCAAAGGGCCATGCAAATAATAATTCTTGTTTTGATTCTACATTATTACTTTCCTCTCTAACTGTAAATCTTTTACATTTATATCTGGCAGTTTTATACTACTTTTTAGCAGGAGCCTGTGTGTGTGTTTTCATTGATTTTTTAGGTATACATCATCTGTAGAGCTGTGTTTTTCTATGTACCATATCTTATTTGTGAGATCTGAAAGAGTTTCAAAGAAAAATAAAAATGTTTTATTTATATGATTCTTTTGTGTATTCTCCTGAAATAGTCAAAATATGGGCAAGTTCAGGGAAAAAAACCCTGAAAACTGAAAAATATAGTGAAATATTCAATTATATCTAAATAAATTAAAATTGGACAAAGTATCTGATTGTGTGTATGTATATACACATACATATATATACACATATATATACATATACGTACGCACATATACACACACATACATGCACATACTTTTTCTCCGGTTGTTTTGTTTCTATAAAAGGACTATATAAAAAGAGTGGTATACCTAGAGAATTGTAAAATAATGGGTTGTGCAGATTTTAGAGAAACTGTAAATTAACTTTGAAAAATATTTTATATAACATTGTTATTTTTGCCCCAAACTAGAGAAATTTCAAGTGAATAAAATGTTTCTTGTTGAAGGTAATGTCAGCAAAATCACTTCAACTCTTAGCATGATTAGTTTACTCATGCAACACAAATTAATTGCATACTATGTGTCCAGTTAGGCCTTGGATGTTTTCTCTAAGCTTATTTTAATTCTTAGATGCTTTGATTATTAGTGTGGAATGTGATGATTATTATAAAATGCATACTTGACCATTTAGGTTGGTAATTTAAATTTTTTCCCTAAAGAGCATGCATACCTTGGAATCTCTCAGGTTTGCCAGAGGGTGGATTTGCAAGCTGTTGGAAATGAGGTGATGGGTTGCTTGATACCTGGTTTTGCTTTTCTGACTTGGTAGACTAAGATGGGATGGGTAACAAAGGCAAGATGCCTAGAATTGTGCCCTTTCCTTTCCTAAAACCTAATTTATTTTTTTGAAGAGTCCACTAAACTTCCCCTTATCCAAATTCCACTTTTGAAAGGTTTATGTATATTAACATTTTTTTGCATGCAAATACTGACCCTGGAAGTGTTAAGCTCCTCTCAGTAATTTATACTGTAGTCTGATTCATTTTAATCTGACTGCTTTCCTTCTAAATCCTAGAAGAGCTTTAGTGAGACTGAATTTTTAAAGGGAGAGGTGAATATTTTGTAGCACATAGGAAACTTCAAGGAACATCCTGGGATGGATGCCCAGTGTAGTGGGGAAGTGAAGGAACAGGTAGGAAGGGAGGGCGTGGTAGGAGAGGGAAGATTCCTTTGTAAATAAAGCAAAAGGCCACAATTTTCCTATTTTTCAGCTTTGCATAGGGCTCTGGTTGTCCAGAATCACCCGAGACACCATCTTCCTAGCTCCTTCAGTTTAGCTAATCTGATTGTTCTGCTATTCTGAGACTTGTCTACAGAAGGAGGCTCTGATGAACCTCAGACCCACAGCTGGACATTATATGAGGGCAGTCTTGCCTAAATTGAAATGAAACTGTTCCACACTCTATCATAATTTGTTCACGCTGTATGCCTGAATTATTTCTTTCTGTCATAAGAATTAATGGTCTTCAAGGTCCCAAATGCATGAATCAGAGAACTAGCAGGGATTCAGAGATTTTCTCTATTAGTCTCTTTATGATTCAATAAATTGAATTCTCAAGAAACACGTGCTTGGCACAGGAATGGCAGAGCTTGGACTACAACATTTGGTCTCCCTACTCCTGGTCCAGGGCTTGGCCCCTTTGCCCACAAAGCCATTACTTGGTACTCCTGAACTGACTCATTTTTCTCTTGGAAGGAGCATTTGAGCAACCTTCTGGGCCATGAGAGAACTGGTATCTGTTTTCAAGGAAGTCTGCTTCTGAAAAATTAGAGATTATTCTTTCATATTATGCAAGTATATCCAAGTATATGTAGGTCACAAGATAGGTTTTCCTTTTTGTTTTTTGTTTTTTTTTAAAAAGGGAGTCAAGATGTCAGACCAGAGACACCAGCTGCCAGATCATCTCAGAAAGAAGGAAAAGTTTTAGATGAAAAAGAAACAAACAGCCAAGCATAGATCAGGTATAACTCCAAAGGAAATGGTGCCAGAACCTACCAGAGACTCCACAGGAAGAAGTTGCAGAGCAGAATAGGAAGGAGAAAGGTATTGGCAGAGATCAACCCCCAAGAGACTTGGAGTCCAGGGACTCTAAGGTGGAGTGGCTTGTTTCTCTGCCCCTCGAATCTCTAATAGATGGTGGGTTCCTGAGCAGCTGGAGAGACCTCCTGTCCACATGAGCCCAGAGGCTGCTGCCACCAGTGAGCTGGGAGCTTCTTGTGGACAGAGCACCAGGCTCCCAGCCCCCCTGGGGTGCTTCCCACCCCACAGACCTGAGCCAGCAGGTGCCATATTGCTTTTCTACCTACTGTGTGCCTTTGTCCTCCCCAGGGGGCTTCAACTCCTCAGATTTCATCTCACTCATTCCCACACAGACATTTTCCAACTCCAGCCCAGACTGCAGGAGCTACAGGGGTCCAGTGAGTCCCGGGTGACCTGCATGACTCCAGAGTCTGGTCATTCTGGGTAGACTGCCTCCCTGAGAGAGGGACAGACATGACCAGAGTGCTAGCTTTCCTCTATCCAGACTCTCTTTCTCCCCTTCTCGTCCCCCACCCATGGCTGCCAAGAGAGACAATTGAGCCACCACACCAAGGCTTCCACAGAGAGTGGGGCTCAGACCTTTCCTCTTGGGGTCCTGCAGTGGACTAAGGACATTGAACCTGCTTGGGCACCCCATGGGAAACTTGGGACCAACACCCTTCTCCCTGGTATGGTCAGGGATTGGTCTTCGGGGACCTGGGGATGGGCTTGCAGGCCAGATTCCATACCCCCAGGTCACGATCATGTTGCCTGAAGGCCGGGAGGGGAGATTTGTGCCACCTACTGACAGGGAGGTCAATTTGCATGCCCTTTACAGCATTTCCTGACTCAATCACACAGGGTGTGGTTGATTCTCACCCACAAACACCACCTACTGCCTCAGAGATTAAACTGGGCATGCCATTATCTAAACAAAAGAAAATCCAAAAATAAGAAGCAACAGCCGCTTCACTTGAGAAGAAATTAGTGAAAGAACTCTGGAAGTATGAAGAGTCAGAGTGAAAGAACACACCCAAAAGGGAACACCAGCTCTCTAGCAATGGATACCAAACAAAATCAGAATATTGAAATGACAGATAAAGAATTCCAAATATGGATTGTAAGTAAGCTTGATGAAATACAAGAGAAAATGGAAAACCAACACAAAGAAACCACAAAAACAATTCAGGAAATGAATGAAAAATTCACTAAGGAAATCAAATTATTAAAAAAAAATCAAACGGAACTTCTGGAAATGAAAAATTCATTCAAGGAAATGCAAAGCACAGTGGAAAGTCTTAAGAATGGACTAGACCAGGCAGAAGAAAGAATCTCAGAGCTTGAAGACAACACCGTTGAATTAAACAAGTCAGTCAAAGATAAAGAACAGAGAATTAAGAAGAAGGAACAAAGCCTACAGGAAATATGAGATTATGTAAAGAGGCCAAACGTAAGAATTATAGGCATCCCTGAGGGTGAAGAAGAAATCATACAAGGGTTGGAAAAACTACTGAGGGAATAATAGAGGAAAACTTCCCTAGTCTTGCTGGAAATTTAGATATGTAAAGGTACGGGAAGCTCAAAGGACACCTGGGAGATTCATTGCAAAGAGGCAATCACCATGACACACAGGCATCAGACTGGCCAAAATTAACATGAAGGAGGAACTCCTATGAGCCCTAAGGTGAAAACATCAGATAATATACAAAGGAAAACCCATCAGGCTAACTGCAGACTTCTCAACTGAAGTGTTTAAAAAAAAGAACTTAATTTAGATGATAAGCCCATTTTTACCTATTTTTTCCCAAGCAACTTGATCTGCTAAGTTTTGGAATCTTTGGGAGATGTTCTTGCAGTTTTGCTGGATCTTGTCTTTGGCAGTAAAATACAATATAGCACTGTGATTAAGAGTGCATATAGTGGAGTCAGTCTGCCTGCTTACCATTTACTAGCTATGTGAATTGGAGAAAGTTTCTGATTCCTTATTTGGAAAACAAAGATAACAATACCTACCTTATAAGGTTATGTGAGGATTAAATTAGATAGTGTATAAAATCTGTAGCACAGTGCCTGGCACTTTGTAAATGCACAATAACTTTTGTCTGTCATTATTATCGTAATTGTTATTACTGATACTGTCTGAAAAAGGAAGTCTATATAGACCTCAGGCATTTTTGGTTCAGGATTTAAGTGCAATTTCTCTGTTTTCCATTCCATAGGTATTACAATATATTTTTAGATATTTTAACTACCTGAAAATAAAAATCAGTTTTTTAATTAATAGATTTTATTTTTTAGAGAAGTTTTAGGTTTACATAAAAATTGATGAGAAAATACTGAGTGTTCCCATATATGCCCTCTCCTGTCTCTCACTTTGCCCTGTTGTTAACATCTTGCATTGGTGTGACACATTTGTTACAGTTGTTGAACCAATATTGATACGTTATTATTAACTAAAGACCATGGCTTGACAGTTCATTTCTTTTTATTGCTGTATAATATTCCATTGTCTGTATTTACATTTTGTTTATCCATTCACCTATTGAAGGGCATCTTGATTGCTTACAAGTTTGGGCAACTATGAATAAAGCTTCTGTAATCATTTTTTGTACAGGTTTTTGTGTGGACATAAGTTATCAACTCATTTAGGTAAATACTCAGGAGCATGATTGCTGAAACCCATGGTAAGACCATGTTTAACTTTGTAAGAAACTGCAAATTTCCAAAGTGGCTGTACTATTTTACATTCCCACCAGCAATGAGAGTTCCTGTTGCTCCACATCCTTGCCAACATTTGGCATTGTCAGTGCTTTAGTCATTCTAATAGGTGTGCTGTGGTATCTCTCTGTTGTTTTAATTTGCATTTCCCTAATGACATATGACATTAAGCATCTTTTCATGTGCTTATTTGTCATCTGTTTATCTTCTTTGGTGAGGCATCTATTCAGATCTGCTTGCTCTATTTCAGTTGGGTTATTTTCTTATTGTTGAGTTTTAAGAGTTATTTGTACATTTTTAATACAAGTTCTTTATCAGGTGTTTTGCAAATATTTTCTCCTTATCTGTGGTTTGTCTTTTCATTCTCTTAACAGTGTCTTCTCAGAGCAGAAGTTTTTAATTTCACCAAAATTCCACCTATCATTTTTTTCTTTCATGGATGTGATTTTGGTGTTGCACCTAAAAACTCATCTCCAAATCCAAGATTACTTAGATATGCCCTTCTGTTATCTTCTAGAAGTTTTATAGTTTTGTGATTTAGTTCTATGATCAGTTTTGAGTTAATTTTTGTTAAAGGTGTAAGGTCAGTGTTTAGATTATTATTATTTTTTGCATGGGTATATACAGTTGTTAGTTCATTTAATTTTTCACTCAGGTAAGTGAGCTAACATTATTCCTGAAGAAATTTATAAAAAGATATTTTAATCACTGAAGAACAAAGTCAGTGAACAAAGTCTCTTCAACTCTATTGAGGAATATTATCATGGCATGGAATTGTTTATCAGTGAAGCATTTTGACATTTGGTCTTTTATTGTATCTTAGGATAATTTGGGAAGACTGTGGAATGGTGTGATTTAGAGATGGTTGTATTTCTTAACTAAAACCTAGTCACTCAATAAAATTATTTGTATAGCTTTTGTTCAAATAGTTGTGCTCTTTTAAAACTTCTTTTTTATCCATCTCATCCTTTGAGTTACTGGTTTGGAAGATTGTTGAAATGCTTGTCTTCCTTTTTTTCTTTTCATTTTTCTTTTCTTTCCTGTCTTTTCCTTTCCTTTCCTTCTCTCCCTCCCTTTTTTTCTTTCTTTCTTTTTAAATCAACTGTGCTTGGCTAACAAACCTGAACATCTGCTGACACTATTGATCCTAGAAATAAAAATGTGAGATGATCTTTGGAAATATTTCTAGGCACAGAGCTCAGGCAATCCATAAAATCCATATATTTCAAATCATGTGAGTTTTACAGTCACCAGTGATTTGATTATGTAGGCCTGTTAAAAGGAAAGGTTTTAAAGTTCTTGTTGAAGTGGTTTGTATTTTTCATACTCTCAAACTTCATGAAAACCAAGAGCCATTTCTTCTCCAAATGTTTCCTTTTAGACTGTCTCTCCTTTTTAGTAGTAATGTAGCCACTCACATTATGATGGTTTGCTTAGTGTTGAACCAAATTATCTCAAAGATAAAATTGAATAAAATATTTATTTTTAAAATAAATTTTACTTAAGCTGCAAAACAGAAATGAGGTCATGTTGTACTGTTAATAAGGAGTTTACAAGTAAAGGCCATTATCTCTAAATAATGTGTATGACATGGTGGGCTCATGGCGAAAGAATTAATGGACAATTTAATAATTAGCATCTGGATTTTTTTTCAGCTGTCCTTTGTAGGATGTATTTTTACCTCTTATGCTTTTCTGTGGTTTCCCACATACCACTATCTCACACTTGCTCTCTGTTTGAAGTATTGACATTACAAAAAATAAATAAGTAAGACAGACCAAGCAATTCCATAGGCATGTATACCTATGTCCTCTAAAACACAAGGATGTTCACAGCAGCATGATTCATAATAGCTCCCAGTGAAAAATACCCAAATGTCAATTTACAGTAGACTAGATAAATGATGATATATTCATAAAATTGAATGTTATATAGAAATGAAAACAAATGATTTATAACTACACACAGCAACATGGATGAAACTCACAAAAGAAAAAAATACTGTGTAATTCCATTTATAGGAAGTTTAAAAACAGGCAAATCTTATCCATGGTGTTAGAAGTCAGGACAGTGGTTACCCTCCAGGAAGGTAATAATTTTAAGGAGTCATGAGGAGGCTTCTGGGGTTTTCATAATATTCCACTTGATCTCAATGCTGGCTACATGGGGTTTGTTCACTTTGTGACAATTTGTAGACTCTATGCTTATGATTGTTGCTTATATGTATGTGTGTTATATTTTAAAAACATGCTATCAGAAAGTCAATGTTTACACAACGTTAGCCTGAGTGAAGGCAGCATTTACTAGGTAGCAGTTAACAATAGGGAGCTAAAGAAATGTGGGTGGTTCTAGTTGTGAGATATGTTTTTAAAGACTATTATTTTTAAAGACTATATTTTTAAAGACTATTTAATATTATTTAAATAATACTATGAATTCTTATTTACCTTTTATATTTGAGAATTATACTTTTCAAATAAATTATTATTTATACTCACATATATGTAAAACACTAATTTCCCACTGCTGGAAATGCATCATCATTTCCTTGAAATGGTATATGTGCTGTTAGGAAATCAGCTATCAGATATTTGAATTAATGGAAGAGAAATCCTTACTTAAAAGTTGTTGGTGACTTACCATTGCTTACAGCACAGCACACCGATTTCTTAGGGAAGCATATAAGGGCCACTGTGATCTGGATTCTCCCCACACCTCTCTTCACCTGTTCGTCCCCAGCCCTTCCCAACACACCATCTCTCTCCAAAATACCCAGCTCCCTGGTTACTTTGGCTTTTCTACACGTTCAAGTCTTTGCTCTGGCTATTCCTTGTGCCTTCTTTCTCCGCTGCACTCCCATCATATTTACATATTTTTGACTAGTGTGTTCCTAGTGCTTCACACAGCCTCTGACACATGACGGGCTGCTGGTTAATTGAAGGCAGCTTGAAGACTTTATCAGTCTACCGAAGTATACAATATCATTTTATCTTCTTAAATAATTAGGTGTCTTTTTGTTAGGTTTTAAGATCATTAAGTGTAGAGCATGTTTCCAGTTTGTCTTTATTCTACTATAGTACTTAGAATATGGTAGGAACTTAATAAGTGCGGATGGATGAAAGATTTCAAGTTTTGAATTGATACGTAAACCAGAAGTCAACTAAATTTGTCTTTGATGTATGCCTTATACATTTTTAGCTTCAAATTTACCTTTCTTACTGTATTATTTATATATGCAAAAGCAGTTGGTATTTATTTTTAGTACATATTTTGTGGGTAGGTGCTAGGCAGTGAGAGGAATCCAGGCAAGTTAAAGAATTTTATTCTGGATAATTTACAAAGTCAATTAAAACAAAACAAAAACTACCCATACATTTTAGGTGCAGATCCATTGTGTATATTGTGGAGAAATATTTTGCTACTGACCCCCCCACCCCCCCTGCTTTGAGGGCGTGTGCTGCATACTTTAAAGGCACCTGTCAGGAATGTTTTTGCTTCTCAGCAAGTAGAGCTCTTTGTTTCATAGAGATGGATGAGCCTGGGGTAAGTGGTGTCTGAGTATTATAAAAGGAAAGAAATCAGTTATCAAGTTAGTGTTGAAATGGTGTCTTCATTGTTAACAAGCCTGCCTTCCACCTCCATCCCTGAAGAAAACCCACAAGCGCATCAAAGCTCTTGCATGTTTTATTGTTGTTTTATTTGTGGCTTTATAGAGTTGTATTGAGAAACAGAGCACTATCAGTCTTTGTTAAGAAATTCTTTCCCTTCCCAATGCCTTTAGAAAAATTCCTTCCTTATCCATTTAAACACTGAACTCCATTCTTGTTTGACAATCCGTGGTGTGTGAGGGTGGTAGCTCCATTTTTGACAGCTGTTTTTTGTGCTTTAATTATTTGTTTATCTTTCTATTCTTTTCTAATTTTAGGCTTTCATTTCCTAGTCCTGTGGCTCACAGAGGTGATAGTGAGTTTAAAAAGGAGGATCTCCCAAATTTAGTGTCAATAGAGCCCACAGAGCTGAGGGAGAAGATGGCATCAGAATACTGACAATGAATCCTAGAGTCTTGGAGGACAGAGATGGTGGGGCCTTACTGAGGTGGTGAAAGAAGAAAGTTGGGGCTGGCAGATGGTGAAAACCATGAGTTAAGGAGGTCAGGGGGCATTGCCACCAACAGTACTTTACCCCTCACTTCCTTGAAAACAGTACCTAATCTCAGAGGCTGCTGGTGAAGCAGGACTTGACAACAATGTAATGAAGTGTCAGAGGGCAGAAAGGTCCATTCCAGAATGGTTTGGTGAGTCGTCTTGTGGGGACTTCTGCTTTAACATCATTACTGCTTAACTGGTCAACGCATAGACACAGATAACTAATCTGAGCTTCCAGACAAACTCTTAAGTATTTTAGAAAACAGGAAATGTGATGCTTTTAAAGCTTGTTTTTATATTTTTAGAATAGTGGGGATAGCTTATTTTGTTAATCTGTATTCTTTACAAGGAAAAGAATTGTGTTTTTGTAGTAACACATTTTAGACTATCAAAAAATAAGTGCTTTAACCACAGCTCAAAAATGCCAAATATTTATTTTTAGACAAAATTTAGACTGAGTGAATTTAAAATTTATTTTGATTTTTGTCACTTGAAAATTAGAAAACAAAATGAAACAAAACAGGAAAGAGTGAATATATAGCCACTGGGGACTGGACTGGCTTTGCTTTTGTAAATGGGGGATTAGGATTTGTCCTATAAAGGACACACAGCATTTAGATTAGACATAATCTGATTGTATTGTAATACAAAGGCCATTCAAGTCAGTTCAGTGTCCAGGGTCTGTAAACACCATATGACCACTGATTGGTCCAGGGAAGAGTATTAACAGAAAGATAATAATGAATTTTAATCCAAATCCCTAAAGTACAACAGCTGTGGCTTCAAATGCATTTTCTTTCAGACTTTAGAAGCAATGCTATGTTTCTTACAACATGATAAATTGAACTTTACTTGCACAAAGAGTATGCCTATTTAACTTCAGTTTTATTTGATTAGGTACTTTTCTTGCCTCGGATTTCTTTTAGAATATAATATATACATTGTCAACATGTTTGTATATTTATTTAAAATCAGACTGACCACATAATTTATTGTCCAAAGCAGGACTCTGTTGAGAGCAAAAGAGAATGTTATTAATAGTTCTCCAGGGACAAAAAGCATAAAGCAATTTCTGGGCAAGTAGCATATATGGCCACCCTATTTAAAAGTTGTATTTTTCAATTTTAAAAATTCTCCAATAATATTATGAAGTCACACTTAAAATATTAGGGAACCATGTGTTCTTTCCATGCATGATTCAAAATATATGGTGCTTTAGAAGTGAGAAAACAAAAACAAAACTAAACAAAACAAATGTGGGTCTGTGGACACAATGAGTATTTAAAAATGCCAAGTTTGTTTAAATAAGATTCACGAATTTTATTTCCTTCTTGTGATTCCTAAATGTATTGAGTTAGTCTTACAAGCATTTAGTAAGCATTTATTCTCTGTATATTTGTGTTTTACTTATATCATTGTTCATATTGTACCTACTGTATTATGAATGCTATGCTGTTCTGTGTGGGATATTATGAGGAATGAAAAGGGCAGAAGAGTCACAACCTGATAAATGTCAAGGTGTGTTGGTTGACTCCCAAGCATCTCTTCTTTTTCCCCAATACAGTGCCCCAAATTTTCTAACTATGCAGTTTGGGTAACACAGACTTCTCCTTCAGCTCCCCAAATGCTCTGATTGGCTTAAGCAATCAGTGTGCCCTATCCCTTTAGCCACTGTGATATTTTTTTAGTGGTGGTCACATGGTCCAGACATATACAACTGGACTAGATACTAGCATTTTAATTGAGCTACTGGGGAAACAGGCTCTGACTTTCCTGCTGGAAGTAATTGAAGGTGTAGCCTTAGGAGGTGTACGGCAGACCATCTGAAGATTAAAAAAAACCCAAAAAACCTAAAAAAGCCTTAGGGTGAACACAATACCTAAAATCAGAAGGTTGGCATAAAGATAGTTTTGGTGACACTGTTCAGCTGCTGGATCAAGCCAAATCCTGTCACTGAAGTTTTTCCTAACATGAACCAATAAATACCTTTTATTACTTATTGCTCTAGTCTTTTCTTTTCCCCCCTAAGAGACAGGGTCTCGCTCTGTTGCCCAGGCTAGAGTGCAGTGGTGCAATGATAGCTCACTGTAGCCTTGAACTTCTGGCCTCAAGCCATCCTCCTGCCTTGACCTCCCAAGAAGGTAGGAATATAGGGACTACAGGTGCGTGCCATCACACTCAACTAATTTTTTAATTTTTTTGTAGAGATGGGGTCTCACGATATTGCCCAGGCTGGTCTCAAACTCCTGACCTCAAGTGATCCTCCTGCCTTGGCCTCCCAAAGCTCTGGGATTAAAGGCAGGAGCGACCATGCTCATCCTGCTGAAGCCTTTTGAGTATCAGTTTCAGTTGCCTGCAACCAAAAGACTTCCTAACTAATACAAGATTTAAAAATAATTGCAAACCATTTGGTTTGAAAACCGTTATTTGATTTTTGAGAAGAGGAATGACATGCTATTTCTATGATTGATAGAGGAAGGTCTTAGAGTCTGGGTGTTGGGTTAGGGAGGTAGAGTAAGGTTAACAATAAAATGCAAGAAAAACAATCCAAATCAGGATGCTTCTGTACTAAGAGAAACAATGGCAACAAAGAGAAAGGAGTATTAAGGAAAATGTTACAGACACATTGATAGTGAACCAAATTTTGACAAAAAACTAAGGGGGTTTTAAAAATGAGCTCAGCTTTGTGGCTCTAGATAGCCTGGAAAAGAAAGCTACATATAAAATTATATAATATTTGTCTTGTCATAGCAAGAATCTTTTTATCTATAATTAAAATTCACCTATTTGTGAGACTTGCACTGTAGCTGTGTAATAGAGCATGGCAATTCTATGTGGTATTTTATGGTAACTGAAGAATTTGATATGTGGGGACAAGATACAGGCAGAAGAGAAGGTCTCACTCTTGTTGCTTCAACTACTTTATCTCACTTAATGTAATCCAGGTTAGTAAATTGGAATATTTCTTTGGCTAGACCTTTATGACCAGCACAAAGTTATCTTTTGATTCATTATGAATTTTGAACTCTTAAACACTAACTTGCTTTCTTTTCCCTTTCTCAAATGAAAAGAACCCATTCACAGAGAAAAATGTTCCATATACAGGCTGAAACATGCTTTTTTACCCCTCATAACTTCCAAAATTATATAATCACTAACATAACTTTGATATCTTTGTAGCTCTTTTTACAGAAAATTATTACAAAAAGTCCAAGACTGGTATTATGCTTTATATATAATAGATGGCTCACTCCCATAAGCCAGAATTCCTGTTGTGATGTGTTCATTTTTGTGTGCAAAAGAATAATTCTTTAGAATGGAAAAAGGTATTCCCATGACTTAATTTTTAAGGCTCAATGATCTGGTATCTTTGGCCTTTTACTTATGGGGACAATGTCTAGGTTCACTACCTTTATACCCAAATGGTATTCACATACCAGCCTCAGTTACAGATTAAAATTCAAAAGTCTAGGGAAGGTTTTTTAAGGTTCACTATGTGGAGATGACATTCAGTGCACAAATGTCCTTCATGGCTTAGGAGTTGCACCTTCTGTGAGTGCAGGACTCCACCAAACTCTCTTGACCACCAAGGTCTGTGTTGTTCCTGCTGTTGCTAATTAGGCGGAATATTACAATTTTCATCATTTTTACCATCATGCTATTTTTGAATATTGAAGTACTTTACCAAAAGAAATTGGCTTTACATGTTAGTATGTTGCCTTTTACAAAAGCTAGTTTTGGGTAAAGTGATGTTTTAAGCTCCACTAATTTAAGAACCTTGGAACAGAAGAATGACCTCACACTTGGAGGATATATGCTTAATAGGAGTGGCAGGCAATCTTCTTCAAACAGGAGGCTTAAGAAACCTGGAAAAGAAGTAAAAAAAGCCTATTAGTCTACCCCTTCCCACTGCATAAATCACTGTGCTCAGTGGACTTTAATTTAACTTTTTGCCTTAATACAATATGTGTTTTAGGAATCTATTGGGTAGGAAATTTTCCTTCATGAAAAACAAGAATTTAAATTATTTAAATAATAAGAATTATGTAGGCTTCTTTGGAGGTGACCATTTTCTTCAAAAAGAAGAACATAATATGTTTCTTGCTATTACTTTTTTATAGGAAACCTTTCAGTATGCAGCAGAACATAGTGAATTTTAAGTATATGTTATTGCTAATGAATTATCTCAGCTTTGTCTCTTTGGACACTATAGAAGGACTTTTTTTTTTTCTTGTGGACTATTTTTGTCACTTCAGTCAGATTAATGAATTAAGAAATATACCGTTTCATTAGGATAATCAGAAGATGTTTTCCTTGAGGACTTCTGCTTGGAATAGATCATTCATCATGTTCTGCAAACTATAGTCAAAGCAGAACTGGGAATTCTGGTTTATCTGACACATACCAAAAGAGGAAACAGTTTATCATTTCATCTATCTTGGGTGAAGTGCGTCTTCGTAAAATGGCTAGATAAGGAATGATATCTTAAAATTGGTTCTTATTTTGATCTCTGTCAAAGGTCTGAAGAATCTTCTGTGAAACCGTGAAGCGTTCTTGCCAAAAGTAAAAGTCATTTCACAAGAATATTTTTAGTTTCATGTATGGCTTTTAAACCAGTGCATATAAAATGGAAAAATAACTGAACTCTCATATGGAGGCTTTACTTATTTTCTCTGCAGCCCCTACCCTGCTCCCAACCCCCTGAACTCCCCCCTGCATCCTTTGTTGGAGGAAACCCAAATGTCTAACAGGATATTTTTAATGGCTAATTTGAGCATTTCCGATATTAAGTGGCTTTAAAGAAACTCAATCATGAGGATCTTTTTAATTGCCCCCAAATGACTCTGTTTATGATTACTAGTTAAGAAGTGATGTAGACAGATAGAAAGGAAAGGAGGGCATGGTAAAGGGAGAGAGCCCTGTCCCTTGGCTGTCACTGGCCAGCTGCAGTAAGATTTGAGGACTACCTGTAAAGATCAGCAGTGTTTCCTTTAATATGTACTCTGAGTAGAAAAAAGGAAAAAAAAAATGTTTTGTGGGAAATTTTGCTGAAAGTTCCACTTGAAATCTTTTAGTTTTGATAGGTTGGACTGAAGTGTACAAATAGAAAATTTTGCAGTTGTTCCTAGAATAGAAATATGGAAAAGAAATGTGGAGTAATAAGTGGAGACTTATCAATAGCTTAATAATATCATTAGGGTTTTAATGTCTTAGAGCCTCCATTCACAAAATTCCTGTTCCGGACTTAGAGTATTTATAGGAAAAAGCAAACATGTACCACCCACCCTTTAGTAAAACCCTGAAAATTCCTTATAATAAATAGTCAAAACCACTAGGTCAGTGAGGAAATGAAAAATACATTTACAGGCTTTTAAGAAAGTAATTGAAGAAGAAAGTTGCATGTTAAAGTTATGCTTTGCAGCCAAAAGTATATTTATAGAAAAATTTATAACCCTAAAAGATTTTGTTTAAAAATAAAATTTGAAATAAATGAGCGAAACATTAAACTCTAGATATTTGGGGGGGGAAAATCCTGAAACAAAATAACTTTAATAAATAGAACTTATGCAGGTAAGAATAATTTAATAATGAAGATAAAACATAGAATTTAATGTTAGAAGACAGAAAAAAGAGTATGATTGATTACTCTAAGATTGATTGATCTAAGATTGTTTTAAAATAAAAGAAATAGGCATTTGGTAAACTGAATAAACAAGGGAGGGAAAACGAGAACACAAATAAATTTAAGAATGAGAAAAGGGCGGTAGTTGGAGTCAGAGAAGATTACTAATTATGCAGATACGCTGTGTAACTTTATTCAAATATTGAAAATCTTGATGAAATCCTCTGCATGTTAATTCTCATTAACAAAACCAAAGGTAACTAGTAAACTGGAAATGAGATTTTAAAGTAACTATTATAGAAAATGATCAAACTTTTATAAAAAAGCTCTTACAGTTCAAGAAAACACATCAGTGGAAAAATTTGAGCAACATACAAAGATACACATATACATTCACATGGATATACATATATACACACTCCCAGGATGTTTGAAAAATGTAGAAACATAAGATAAACTTATTTTTGACAATATTCTAGTTAAATTTTCAAAAAATATGCTCAGTATGTTTTTCATCAACCTCCAGACACCTTTTCATGGCAGTACCTGATGCAATATATCCAACTGTTAACCTGAAAAAAGTACAATTTTTTGTACTTTTTTGTACTTTGTACATCCTATATACAAGGGTGTATACCACAGAGTATCCAGAAAGTCTGTAAACCCAGGCAAAAATACTGCATTAATAGAATTCAGCAATTTTGGCTGCTGTTGATGAAAGTGTACCTTTTCCCATCCTCCCCCGAAGGAGAGGCCAAAAGACCTTTAACTTGGTTTTGGGGTTTGGACACCAGCATCTCAGTGCTGACCACGACAGACTGAAAGTCAAAAACCCATGCTCATGTTTGCTGAATTTCCTGGTGCTCTTGCAAGACCAGAGTAGGAGGGAGTATGAAATAATGAATACTGTTGGTAAGTGGATACTTAGAGCCAGACTTTATTTGATTTAGAAAAATAAAGCAGGGTGACATTAAGCTCTAGTCCAGGTTGTGGAGCAAATTGTGTGTGTGTGTGTGTGTGTGTATTTATAAACATGCACATATTTAGACACACATATCAATGAGATGCTGGCAGAAAACACACCAAAATAATATCTGAGTTCCCAAAGAAAGCCTACCTTTGTTACTTTCCATCTGATGGAGAGGCCTTTGGAACTGGAACTTTGAGGAAGAGCAGCTCCCCTGGACAAGTTTGATGGTTTTTCAGGTTTACCTTGGAGTTTATAAAATATGATGAGCCTTGGGGCCAGCATTGAGGATGAGAACCTTTCTATAGACAGATGGAGTGTGACCTAAGTATGGTATGCTCCCTCCTAGTCGGCTCTGAATAGCGAGGCAAAGTGAACCGGCTGGAAGTGTGTTGTAGGAATCGAAATGAAGTTATAATCCAGCATACTGTGTCAGTGCTTCATGGCACTTAGTTTTAAAAGTTGAAACATTTCTGGCAAGGGTGTATTTTATGTTTATGTGTAATACTAACACACTAGCAAGTGAATTAATCATGATTGTTTAGAAATTATCTGTTCAACATTAATTTGAAATAAAGTGATATTTAATCAAGAGACATTAATCAATTGTACTACTGATTTAAAGAGCCATTTAGTGAAGGAAAAATTAGTTAATTATAATGAGTTATTTTAAACTGAAAGGAAAATAGTATTCTGTAACTTATAAAGTGGTAATGTGTACGTTGAATTCTCTGTGCCCTGCTGCTAAATCATTTTAGGGTATTTTTCACACCTAATTTCTGTTGAGGTTAATTGAGACACATGGAGCGACCTGCCCTTATGTAGGAAAGGCAAATTTTAATAAAACTGCACTTTTCTGACTTTTTTAGAAAGCTCTCTCATCATATAGGATGCAGGGAGAAACAAAAGGTCTCTCTAGTTCTTCCTACCTGATACACGCTGACGTACACACACAGATGCAGATATTTGCTTGGGATGACATACACACACAACATATACTCCTCCGGCCTTCACATACACACATGCACACACACTCATTCAGTCTGCCACACACTTACACAGTCCTCTCCCTCCTCCCCATGCATGCTTCCTTGCTCAAGCTGACACACACACAAACACATGTACTCTTGCTCAGGCTGACACACCCATATCACTTAAAAATTTATGTTGCTGACACACACATACACACATACACTTTCTTTTTCTCAATTTGACATACACATGCACACATACTCTCTTTCTCCCTCAGGCCAAAACACACACACACACACACACACACGTGCATGCTCAGTCTGACATGCACACATACCCTTGCAGACACACATACACAGCCAGTCATGCCAGCATACCCATACAGACCCATTCAAATCGACATGCATACACACAGGGACAGTAATGCCTGAACATAACGCAATTAAGCTCTGGCTCTCTTTGTTTTCCTCCCTAATGTTTTGTATCTTCTGACATTTCTGCCTTTGGTTTATAGTCCCTTGATCTTTGACTTAGAGGTGGGTGACTCAGACCAATTATTTCATGTTATTAATCTGGAGTGAAATTGAAGATTTCACTGGTGATGATACTGGCTCATTTTTATTGTTTGCATGTAGTTTAAGAAAAAGAACTTCGTGGACTTACTCTGATTTAATATGTGAAAGTGAATGTTGAGGAGATTATATAAGTAGATGAAAAAATTGCCTTTCATACCTATTTGTTAGTCCACAGGGTTAGATGAAAGATTGACAAAGAATATATCATGAAATTCAAGAAGCAATTCTCTATTTTGCCATATTGTAGATAAATGTTCTTATGTCACTTTGTTCTACTTTTTGTTACTTGCTTTCATTGATTGTGATAATTGGTTAATTAATAAATACTGTTGTAATAAATACAACTTAGTATTTCAGTAGGAGACTGAGTGAAAAGGTGTGAGTTGAGTTACCTTTCTGAAATTGAGAGCTTTCTGTTTGTGAATATGTATAAGGACAGATATTTATTATTATTCTGTTTTCAACAGAGTTGAAAATGCCCACTGTTCTTCACAGCGAAAGCTTCATTTTTATGTGTAAAAGATTGGAAAGCACCATTTGGGACACATTATATGTCATGTTTCTTGAAGAGAATCTGGAAATCATACTTCTGGGATTTTGTTATTAATGAAGAAGAGAAAGGGAAAAATTCTATCATAAAATACACTGGTCCTCTGGTACATTTCTCATAAAAATTAAAATGACATGAAAGAATGACAATTAGAGTATAACACATCCTGAAAGGAACCACTAATACTTTTGAAATTTCATGTTTTAAAAGTATGAGCCTTTATTTAGATATCCATTTTATTTGGCCACTTTCTTAGTCTTACTAGTTGGATCAGAAAAATTTGGGAAAATGTGCCTTGGATAAACACTGAATTTCTATTTGAGGAAGCCCCCACCTGGTGGAAACCTAAACAAAAGATCCTCTCGTTCTCTGCCTCCCTCCTGACTGTAGGGACTGATCGTATAGGGCTTTAAGGTCTTCGTAAAGACTTTGCTTTTACTCTAGGTGAAATGGGAAGGCATTAGAGAATGATGAGCAGAGGAGTGACATCTGATTTCTGTTTTTTGAAGAATGTCTCTGGTTACTGTGGGGAGAACAGACTGTGGGAGATGAGAGATGAAGGAGAAGGCCCCCTGGGGACAACAGCATTCCAGATGAGAGGTGACGGTGGCTTAAGCTGGAATGAAAGTGGTGCGAGGTGGTTAGATACTGGCATATTTTGAAAACAGAGTAAATAGGATTTGCATCTCTATTAGAAGTGGGTGAAAAGAGATGGAGACCTTTTATTAATAATTATGACCCCAAAGTTTTAAGCCAAAACAGCTAGATGAATGGACTTTCCATTTAGTTAAGTGGATAATTTGGGGATGAAGAGTACTTGGGGGTTTGCTTGTAGACAATTTGATAGACATTCAAGTAGAATAGGCAGTTCTATACGAGTCTGAAGTTCAGGTGAGAGACTGAGTCTGCAGGGGTGTGTGTGTGAGTGTGTAATATAATATTATGTAAATTGACTGGGACTTTAAAAATCTTCCTTTGTATTCACATAATGATATATCGTTATACTTTCCACATACCATTAAATAGTTTTGTAAATGACTATTTTAAATAGCTAGAGTATTTGATGCTGTGATTTATATATTCATTATCTTATTGGATTTTTACCTAGTCTCTATTTTTGATATAAAAACACTAGGGTGAGTATCTTTGTACATAAATCTTTTACTACATTTCAGATTATTTTCTAGGCTAGAGTCTGAAGGAAATTGCTGAGTCAAAGGATGTATACTGTTTTATGACTTTTGTTAGCTATTGCCAGATTGTTTCAAAAAATGATTCTGCCAATTTATATGCCTGCTGGGAAGTGTAAGAGTGCCTTTCTCCTCAGATGTTTTTCAACTTTGAGGGCTTTTTAAAATTTATTTTATGAAGAAATTCTTGCTAATTGGACAGTTTAATAAGTGTTATCTCGTTTCTTAAACTTACATGTATTTGATTACTAGAGGGTGAAAATCACTTTTTCATGTTTACATTAGTCCTTTATTTTTCTTCTCTTATGAATTGTTCCCGCTTGTCCTTTGCCCATTTTCTGTGCCCCCCACTGAAGTTTTGGTAGTTTTTTGTTAACTTGTATGATTTTTCATATTAATGTTATCAACAATTTGTCTATCATATTTGCTGTGATAAGTTTTTCTAATTTGTTGTCTTTTACTTTTATGCTTTTATTGATTTAAAATTTTAGATAGTCAAATTACTGATTTATAATTAAATTGGTGACAGAATTGTAAACCTCAAAATAGACCCAAGTAAATATAAGAAATTGGCATGTGTTCAAGGTATTTAATTCATTGGGGACAAATGTCCAAATTTTGGAACAAACATTGTTAGAGTTCTTTCTCATACCTCATACCAACATGAATTTCAAGTAGACTAAGGATTCAAATGTTAAAAAAACCAAATACCCATGTGAAAATGTTTAAGTGGGTATTTATAGTATTGTGGGCTAGTGATGATCTTTCTAAGTGTGGCAATAGAAATAGAAACCATTAGGGTAAGTACTTAAAAATGTGACTAATTTGAAGCATTCCACATGACAAAAATTGACAAAGGTAAAATACAAATGACAAGCAGGGAAAATTATTTATAACATATATGAAAACTATTAATATTAATTTTGTAAATATTATGGGAGAGCTCTCTTACAAATCAATTTTAAACATTCCAAATAGAACATTGATCAAAGAACATGAAGGAATGACTTAGAAAAGAAGAATTATCAATGACTAGTAAACATTTGAAAAATCTAACCTCACTAGCTTTCAAAGAAAGTAAAATAAATGCATACAGAGATGATATTTGGAAATATGTTAAAGGGCTTTGTTCTTAGCACTTTCTAGTGTATATGACCTACTGAGCCAGAGTCACACATTAATCCAAAGAGGTTTTAAACTGTTAAAACTAAAGGGAAAAAAGACTTCCAAAATTGACTATTAAAGCCAGGTAGTTGAAAGAGAAAATTGTTTTTGATTGTTTTTAATTTCAAAAGTTTACTTTAAGTGGAATAACATATTTTGTAGCCATTGGTAATAATGAGGATGACAATGTATAGCTATATTGATTGATATGGAAAGAGCTGCTTAATATAGAAATTAAGAACTTTAAAATAAAAGGCAGCTATGATCCCATTTATATAACAATAAGGAAGAAAAGGTTATGTATACATATGTGTGTATATACATCTACATATTTATCTGTATATATGTATATACTAACAAATAAATATATTCTAAAGTGCAACAAAATTTTCTCTTGATGGTGAGGAAAGTCAACAGACTTTCTTGTTTATTTTTTCATGCATTTTAGGATCTCTGAATTTCTCACAGATTTTATAATTACAAAGATAAAGTTATTTACATTTTGAAAATATCTGCTTTTCTTTTCTCTCTCATTTTTTTAGGCCATTTTTCTCTATGCTTAACGTCCTTCCTTTATGAAATAGTGAACTTTAAAAAACTTTTTTCTGAACTCTTCCTGTCTGGAATTTGAAAGGTAAGGCTATAAATTCTCCTAAATAGACAATATTCAAAATAGTTGATCAAGTGTCTCAGTACCATTTATTAGATAATTACTTATTGATTTCTGATGTTCCCCTTACCAAATCAATATTCTACTCTGGAGAATTCTGTTCCGTTGGTCTGGCTCTCTGTTCTTGTGATATTACCTCACTCTTCTAATTATTATGTCGTTACACTGTGTCTTAAAACTGATAGGACAAACCCTCTCATTACTTTTTTTCAGAACATTCTTACATATTTGTTTTCCCAGATGCATTTTAGAATCAGGAGCTTAAAGTTATTTCCCCATGCTTCTTAATCAAGTTATACTGAATAAATGCCATTTATTTTTTTCTTGATAATTCAAGGCCATAATTAGTTATGAATCATCATAAATACTGTAGCATTTTTGTGAGTTATTCAGATATGATGGATTTGTTGCATGTGTTCCAAGTGGCTCTTGATTATTAGGTTTTCTAAAATTTCTGTGATAACTTTGTGTTTTGTTCCATATGTTCCTTTATTGATACTTCCAGATGTTATATCTATGCCTTTTTAAACAACTTTTACCTGTAGTGGAATGATATGATTAAATTTTTTAGCATTCTATGTAAAATGAGACTGAATGATTGAACTCTTGTGCCTTGTATTTTGATTGTTCTCGGGCCTTATATGTGTATTTCCTCTTAGCGATGTTTCATGTAATTTACATTGCCATTTTAATGACGCTGGTTAAGTGTGGTGTTAGTATGTTTACACATAAATATGAAGATATACAAATTTGAATAAGCTATAAAGGTAATGGAGAATAACTCAATGGCAAGAAATACAAAGATAGAAAAGAGAGAGTTTTACTGAAGTCTTGAGTTCTCTTCATGAGGCAAAGTTCTTTGCATGCCACACTTCTTGATCTGTTCTTCTCTGTAACTGAATCTCAGAATTTGTAATTAGATCACTCTTCATCCTGAAACTTAGATGGTGGAATATGAATGCACAGAGTAACAGGCCAGTAAACTCACACTTGGACACAAAGTGAATTTTATTTTGTCCCTGAGCTTTTATGGTTTTATATTCTAGAGGCATCAATCATACCTAGACAGTTACCAACCTGATTTAAAATCATTAGTCCTGAATCTTTTCTCTTTTGCATAGAAGAGAAACTACCAACTCTCATAAAAAGGTGGTAAAAACATATTTATGTATTTCACCTGTTGTTATCTGTCCTGTGGCAAACTTTGCCAGGTTAGGACAGATACGTTGCTGATATTTTCATAAACATTTTGCCACTAATTTTATTTTTCTATTAATCATAATGTGCATTTTGGGATTCCCCTTACTTTGTTGCTTTATGCAAAGCTGTAATGTTATTGCTATAGTAGAAACAATCTATTTTGTTAAATCTCTAAAAGGGAGGCAGGACCCATCAAAGTTAAGGACCTAGGCATGGTAACAGATGCTCTTGTAAAGCAATGTTTCTCAAAAAAGGCCTTCGATGAAATATATGTAAATCTCCTCTTTTGTCATTTATTTCTGGAATGTTCTCTGTTATGCCACATTTCGTTTGTTTTTATATTTTTATTATGAAATATTTTAAATATAGAGACAAGTATACAAACTAGCTTACCACCATGCACCTGCCACCCAGTTTTATTAAATCTCAACATATTTGCCTTAGTTATTTTGTTCAGGCCAGCACTATATTACAGCTACAGTTTAAGCTCCTTTGTATCTTTGCCTTATCCCTTTCTCTCCAGAGGTAAACATGGCTTTGAATTTAGTGTTTATCATTTCCGTTATTGAGTATGCACTTTACTTTGCATACATGTATCATTTAAAAATTACATATGATATTATAAATTATATTTTTCACGTTTAATTATACGAATGGTAGCCCACAGTAGTATTCTTCAATTTACTTTTTAATTTGACATTATTCTTTTAGAATTTATCTATTGTAAAGCTAGTAGTTTCAATTTATTCATTTCAACTGCTGAATAGTATTCCATTGTGTGACTATGCCAAATTTATCTAGTCTTTCATTTCTAGACATTTATTTATATATATAAATGTAAGTGTGTGTGTGTATGTGTGTGTGTGTGTATATATATATATAAAAACATATATATATATTTACCAATACAAACATGGTTGAAATGAACATTTCTCTGTTTATTTCCTTGGCAAATATTTTCTCAACCATGTATACCTAGAAGTAGAACTGCTGCATCATAGAGAACACATACACATCTTCCATTTTAGTATATATTAGCAAATGCCCCTGAAAATGTTTATACCAATTTACAAGCCCTTCTAGAAGAGAATGGCTTGCCATTGCTCCACATTCTCATGATACTCTTTATTTTTAGGCTTTTAAATGTTTTGCCGTTTTGCATATAGTGTGAAATGGTATGTTGCAATTTTGCATTTCCCTGATTACTATGAGATTGAGCCTGTTTTCATATGTCATATGTTTAGAGGCAATAATAATGTAAGGTTAAGAGCTGGATGTTGGAGCCAGTTAACTTGGGTTTAAATCATGACTCTTCTGGGTGATCTGGGCCCATCACCATTGGAAAAATAGGGATAATATCCATACCTACATTATGAGGTTGTTCTGAGTTAGTATGTGAGAATCTCTTACAACTGTGTCCAGCCTTAAGTAAGATGTCATTGTTATATAACATCACCAAAACATGAGAAGTGGGATTCAAAAATTTAATTATGTAAAATATCAGGTTGCATTAGTGAAGTTAATGGCTGTAATCAGCCTGATCTGGCAAGATTGGGATAGAAAACTCTGGAGATTGAGGGGCCTAGCCTTCCCCAATCCAGTCTCCGTACTTCACCCATATCTTCCTTTTCTTGTTCAGAAGATAACTGTAGCTTCAAGTCCAGGCAGAGGACAAGGAGCCAATTCCCAAGCATGTAATTTCCTATTATTTAAAATTGAGGTGCATATTATCTCAGAGTTTTATTGAATTATGTTATTAACAATTTGGATTTTCCTTATGCTCATAGCTTGTTTATCATCCTGCCCATTTTGTATTGGCTTGTTTGCTTTTTATTATTGATTAGTAGGAATTCTTTACATATATTGGACACTAATCTGGATAAATTGCTTTTCCCAGTCCCTGGCTTGTCTTTTAACATTGTTTATAGTATTTTTGTGTGTTTGTACATAATTTTAAAAATTTAGTATGGTCCAATTTAACAATCTTCCTTAATGGTTTGTGCTTTTTATATCAGGCTTAAGATTTTTCCCCATAAACCAAGCTATTAAGGATATTCTCCTATATTTTCTTCTAAATGTTATGAAGTTTTTGTGGTTTATAAGCAAAATTCTCTTTGGAATTTATTTTTGAGTCTAGCATAATAAGTTACAGAGCTAATTGTCCAAACACTATTTATTGTCCAGTTCCAGTGGCCTCTTTGTCTATCCATTATATAAAATGACACTGTCTTTGTTACTATGTCTTTGTAATAGGAGCAGCAGCAGCTAACCCTTACATGGGTCTTGCTGAATGGCAAGCACCATTTTATGTGTTTTACATATGTCAACTCACTTAATCCTTAACAGGACCCTCTACTGTAGGGTCTCTCATCGTCTCCATGTTATAAATAAGGAAACCAGGTGATCTGCCACACAAATCTGTAGGTGGGATTCAAACCTAGACTATGAAGCTAAATGAAAACCAGGCCATCTGGCTCCAGAGTCCACATTTACAACCACTTTGTTACCCAGCCTCCCAAAAAGTCACGCTGGCTAGTAAACCAAGTCCCCTGTCTTTCTTGTTCCTTTTAAAAAAAATTAACAAGCAACAACAATCTTGGCTAACTTTGGTCCCTTTCTCTCTTCCATTTGTTTTTATTCTCTCTCTCTATCAGAAAAAGCTCTGGTGGTATAGTAAACAGGGTGTTAGGGATAAATTATATTACGCCATTTGATCATTGTTTTGGGGTGACAAGTCTTACCCTTTCTATAACTTAACTTCAAATCTTCAAAGGGTTAGAGATTGCCAAAATGATAGGCTGGGAGTAACTTCAGAATTTTTCTACTTTGTTTTACCTTTGTTCTCGTCATGGTAAGTTCTGTTACTTCTCCTGGGATTATTTCTGAAGAAACTTTTTTTCCCTTAAGTCCATGGTTATTAGCCTTGAGACCCCTAGGAAAAGAGACGGACATAAAAATAAATAATTATAATACAGTTTGTTAAACTGCAAATAGAATTTTGAGAGCTGAGTCCAAGAAGTACCTACCCTGTTTCATGAATGGTGTTTTGGTTATCTATTGCTATAATAAACAAACCAAAACTTAGTGGCTTGAAACGGCAGACATTTTATTATCTCTTAAGTTTACATGGGCTCAGCTGGGTACATCATGGTGCCTAGGGCTGCATTCATCTGGGGCTTAACTGGGCTGGACCATCCAAGATGTTTCATTTACATGGCTGAGGATTGGTGCCAGCATAGGCTGGGAGCTCATCTGGGATTTTTAACCAGGATGCCTTGGTTCCCCCACATATAATCTCTCCACACGGCATGGGGTCTTCATAGTATGGTGGCTGGGTTCCAAGAACAGAAAGTGAAGGCTGAGAAATCCTCTTAAGGCCTAGGCTTGAGAGTCCCAGAATGTCACTTTCACCTCATTCTGTAGTCCAGCCAGTCCCAAGGCCAGATCCAACAGGAGGACATTGAATTTCCCACCTCTTGATGTGAGGAGTGTCATGAACATATAGAAGTGGAGGACTTGTTGGAGGCCCCTCTGGAGACTGACTATCAGTCACAGAGGGCATTGCTCAGAAAAGGAAATTTGTTCTGAACTTTGAGGGATGAGAAGGCCTTCACTAGAGAGAATTAGGGGAAGAAGATCCAGGTATAGGGCAATAACAGAGACATGAAGGAGCATAATATGTTTGGATAGGAATTTTGTGCTCTGAAATTACAAGGGATAAAATTGATATGGTGTATTAGAAGTAATAAGAAATGAATAATTTAAATTCATCAAATGCTCACTGTGTGCCAGGCACATCTTGCCCTTTAAATGAGTTATTTCTTCATTATAACAACCTTGTGAAGTCCAGACTACCATTATCTCAATTTTGTAGACAAGGAAGCTGAGGTACAGATAGGTTAAATAACTTGCACATGGTCACACACTTAGTAAGCATAAGAGCTAAATTTGAACACAGGTAATATGTCTTTAGAGATTACCCTCTCAACAACTGCTCCATCCAGGCTCCTATAGATCATAAAAACATGCATGTGCCATATTCTGCCTCCCATAGATTGTATATGTCGTATTATGGAAATTGGGCTCTGAGTAAGAAACTGGAGTGATCTCACTGGCATTCTAATTGCTGTACTCCTAACACTGGTCCAGATTTCTTAGGATCAGTTGAGTCTAGGAGTCCCTCAGATGTTGATAGTGGCACCATGGTTCAGAAAGTCTAGGTCAAGCAAAGAGGTCTTCCCTCATTCTGGATACATCCCCTGATAATGTTGAAGGTAGTGTTAGTGAGACAGCTTAGCCCAACAAAGATGATGGTGACAAACCTGACAGTCACATCCCCTTTGGGAGTCTTTTAATGGAATACATAGAGAGAAGGGAGCAGTTGGAAACAGAAACAGACCCAATGACAGAGAGAAGCAGAGAGAACAATAAACAGAGTCATGTTGGTGTTGGTGGCATAGTTGCTAGAGTTTCTTTGGATCCCAAATGACCTTCCGATCTTGAACTCATATCTATCTCTCCAAGCCTGAGCTGAATGGTTCTTGGGTTTCTGTGCAGTCTGATTGTGTGGTGAAGATGCCTGTCTTTCTTATTTTCAGATACAGCCTTATAATCAATCCCCATTATGTAGCATAACCTGAGTAAATCTTTACTCTTATAATCAAAAGAGCCCAACTAACATGAATACTTTTTTTTCTCTGATGCTCTGTTACTGGCTATATTTTTTTGAGGGGCTGAACCTCTTTACGTAAGGATTATCCTTCTTTGATCCGTTATAGGATCTAGTCCAGGGGTTTGAACTCAGTATATGCTAAATTGATATTTGCTGATCAAATAATCTACCCATTGGGATTTTGAACATATTTGTTGATTATGGTCCAATAATGATAATATGAAAATTATCATGCAGAGTTTTTAAATCTCATTTTATAAGATTTGTGCTTCCACCTCTGAATTGTTCTATTAATTAGACAAAAACATTTGTCTAAACATTATAATAATTTTACATAAGCAGCTGATGCTTATATTAAGAAATTTTTTTTTAGATTTAAAAAGATCTTTGTGCTGGTGCATTGGCTTGTTCCTGTAATACCAGCTGCTTGGAAGGCTGAGGCAGGAATATTGTTTGAGGCAGGAAGTTCAAGATCAGCCTGGGCAACATAGTGAGACTCTGCCTCTAAAAAATTTTTTTTTATTGTCCAGGCACGGTGGCACGCACCCATAGTCCCAGCTACTCAGGATGCAGAGGCTGGGAGATCACGTGAGCCCAGGAGTTTAAGGCCGCAGTGAGCTATGATTGTGCCCCTGCACTGTACTCCAGCCTGAGTGACAGAGTGAGACCCTGTCTCTAAAAATGAATGAATGAATGAATGATCTACCTTCAAATATCAGGTACATATACGCATACACTAGTAAAAATGCTCTCAACAGTTTATTGCTTCCCATGGATGGGAGTAGTGGTCATCTTGAAACCACTTGATACCATATTGGTTATTTTTTCTATTTTTTGTCAAGTATGATGAAACATTATTTTGGAAATGTTGATATTTACTAAAAATGAACTACCTTAGCAGACATATGTCCTATTTTACAAAGATGTATCTCCTGAGCCATTTACGATATAGGATGATGAAGAACACAGACTCTGGAGCCAGACTCCCTGGATTTAAATCCCAGTCAAATCATTCATGACTTTGGGCAAACTACTTAAGCTTTCTGGACCTCGCTTTCTTCATCTGTAACATGAGAATGATAAAAATGTCTCCCTCACAAGAGTATTCTAAAGGTTGAGTGAGGTAACTGTTGAATGAGTTAATTTACTATTGTAAAGTATTTATAATAGTACTTGGCAAGTAGTCAGTGCTATATAGTAAGGGTTAGCGATTGTGTTTTTGTTGTTTTTATTTACTGTTCATTTCTAAGGCTAGAAAAGACAATTTTTTAAAGTTCCATTTTACCAGTAGGTTTATCTGCCAAACATTTTTGGTAACAGTAAATGAAAACAGAATAACAAACCTTATGAGCAGTGTAGTATCACAGAGAACACTCTTGCTGGACTCCTTTCCTGGGACCAGTCATTTCACCTCCTGGAAATTTCCCCTAGTTTTGTAAGTCATAAGCAGGGTTATTTGAATCAATATCATTCAGCTTCAAAACAGCTGCACCATTTTAAAGTATCAGAGGGTGACATGATGGCAGAACTATGGAACACTTGTAGAAATACTTGAGGAATGATTTTGTGAGGTTTAATTTGTGCTAAAAATTCATCAACACATCTACAGCAAGGAAAATCTTCCCAAGACAGATGGAGACTGTTTTAGGGTTGGTTTCATGATTCTGATTGGGACTGTTTTAATTTTATCATTGGACACTTCAAAACAAGGAATGAAATGTAAGGTAAATTATTATCTAAAATATGCCCTTCTGTTAAGATGTAGAAAGCAGAACGTGAGTTTGAAGGGAAGGAATTAACGTATTAAGTGGAACTGGAGACATTAACAGAAGGGGCTTGGAGAGAGGTGAAGTTAAGGAATGTAGCATTTTAAATGGATGATTTAAAATGTTGAATTACATAAAGGAACATTCCCAACAGGATGCATAAGGAAGGGTGTGAAGAGGGCTGCCTATTTTAAAGATTGGAATAAGCAGTGCATATTTGGAGGGTCTCAGAGTATATAAAGAGATCTGGATAGCATGGCAGCCAGCTGCTCACCTTTCATGATGAAATAAGAAGAAATGTGCTTAAACTGAAGTGTAAAGGATTTTGGCTAGGCTTTTTAAACAATAAGGATTGTTAAACATTGATTTGAATTGTTTTATCTCAACCCTGGTAATACTGAAAAATAGCTTAACTGCTAATCAGCTAGAGATGTTCCAGTGCAAAGACAAAGTGATGGCTGTATGATCTCTTATTAACTACAATTTTGTTTGCTTTACGTTTTGGTATTTCAGAGCAATTTCTCACTTGAAAGTATACATTTTTCTCTTGGACTCTCTCCTTCTACCACCCTTTCCCTTTGTTTCCTTCAGATGCTCTGTAATTTTGTGTATCACCACATTCCGTTCCTCAGTTCCTTCATGGTGCTGTGATTTTGATGTGGATTCAATAGAAGACTTCCTCTCAGATAAATGATATGCCCGCCTCTTAAAACATATTCTAAAAGTGGGATATGTAATTCCTTCATTTCATTTTGTTTTTTATTCCACAAGTTTTTATATGACAGGTACTTTGCTAAGCTCCAAAGATTCAAAATTAAATAAGGCATAATTTCTATCCTGTTGGGATTTACCATGTAGTGGATTGAAGACAGACATGACTACAATAAAACGCCAGAAGTGGTATAATTGAAACGTGACTTGGCATCTTAGCACAGAGAAGGAAATTTGTCATGGGAGGATGTATATATCAACAAATATGCCCACAAATCACTTTGCAGGGAGTACATCCCTAGGTTAGGAGAAGTTATGGGGGCATTTGTCATTAGAGCTTATCTCTAATCCAGGCCAAGAGAAACTTGGTTCAAAGCACTGGAAAATGCTGGGGTGGGGAACCTGTAGCCTTAAGGCCACATGTGGCCTTCTAAATCCTTAAGTGCAATGTTCTGTAAAACTTGGATTCAGTCAAAAGACCACACTTAAGGATTTAGAAGGCCACATGTGGCCTTAAGGCTGCAGGTTCCCTACCCCTGTTTAGACCAACCTTGATCAGTGTGGCTCAGACAATCACTTCTTGGGAAGGCCTCTGTGGGCAGCTACTTCCCAGCAAAAACTCCATGCTTGGAGGGGAAAGCATAAGTGTTGGCAGACAAGTACCTGTATCTGTCACATTACCTCCTGAGGAGATTTTGAGATTAAATTAGGGAATAAATACAAAAGCATCTAGCAAGAAATAGGCACTCAAGAAATGTGTATTGAAAGAAAGGAAGGGATTCCAAGTGAAATATGTAGACTTTGTTTGGATCCTAATTTAAATATACCAACTCTGAGGTGACTATTTTGAAGCAGTTAGAAACTTTGGTTAGGAACTGAGAAACAGTTGAAACCATTGGTAATTTTAGTATAGTGGAAATAACATTACTATTATGTAAGAAAATGTCTATCCTTTTTAGAGATATGTGCCGAAGTGTGCCTAAAGTCTGAGTTTTGCTTTAAAAAGCCTTCAGCAAAGCAATAAAGGGAACATGATGTTAATGTGGCCAAGTTCTTGGTATTGTTAAATCTGAGTGATGGATATGTGGAGGCTGATTGACCTATTGTCTTTGCTTCTGTGTGTGTTTGAAAATTTTCATAACTGAACTCCTCTGCATTACTAAACTCCCTTGGTGAGCATTCATGACTGGTAGCTTAGACATATAACTGTGGCAGCATGCAGGATTTAATTGGAAATAGGAAAATAACAGGAAACAGCAAAGTTTAGAACTACAAAAATCTACACAGTATTATTTTTGATTTTTACATGTAAGCTTATATATAACCCTTCAATGTGCAAACCCTAAAGCAGATTTCTGTTTAAAAGCAGAGAGGAGTATTTCTTCAGCTTTGATTACAAACAAAAATCATATTCAGAGTTCATTGGCAAGAATGAGTAATTTTAATGGCTATGATTTGTAATGTCCAAGAAAGGCAGCTATGAAGATCGTTGATTTTTAATGCAGTGTTGTAAATCTCTTATTCATATTGCTTTATTATTTGCAGAATCACATTCAAAGGTTATGTAGTATAATATTCTTTCTTTAACACAGTTTAATGCCTGTGTAAAAAGTTTCAAAAGAAAAAATGATTAATTTTAGTGTCTTATTTTCCCCTAACATAAAATATAGATACATTTTCTCCCCAAGTTAGATTATGTAAAAGCTTTGGAGTTGAATTTTCAGAAATGGGCTTTTATCTGGAGATGTATTTTCTATTTTGGATAATCAGAGTTAGAATTAAAAGTCACTTGAGATTAGCAGGTTGCCTTTTTTCCCCAAAATGTTTTATCTGCTTTCAGAGTTTTAGCTCTTGGATGTCAGATTAAAATTCTGAAGCATGTTCGATTCATCTCAGAATTGAATGTCAAATCCAAAGACAGATATTTATAACTGAGTTCTGTTCAGGCAAAAACTCAGTTTCCAGAATGCAACTTGAATAATTGCAAAGCTCTCATTCACAGTCAATGTTGCCATCATTTTAAACAAACAAATTAAAGCTTTAAGATTGAATTTTAGCAAACCAGCCATTTAATTCCCTGTTTATTATGCTTTACATTTGCAGAGTGCTTTGGAGTTTATATGCTGCTTTCAAATAATTATTTTTTTTTCCTCAGAACAATACTCTGGCGTTGGTAGTATTATCGTCAGTTAACTGATGAGAAAATTGAAGTTCTAAGAGTGAAATGACTTGCCTAGAGTCATTCAGCTAGTTAGTAACTTAGCTAAGATTTCTATTCAGTTCTGACTTCAAATATTTCCGTTGTAAAATTTCTATTATAAATTTCTATAAGCAAGAGACTGGTAAAAAGAAAAGTACCTTACATGCATTCTAGAGCTCTTTACATACAAATATTTCAAAATTTTAATTAATGGGATATTTGTTCTTGCAAATGCCTAAAGAGGGGGAGAGAATTCATATATTAATTTTTTGGCAGATTTTCATGTAAAGGAATACAACACTGACTCTACCAGAAGCAGCCAACTTTTAAGAGAAATAGACTGTGATGGTTCCCTTTCAACACAGACACTTCTTAAATGAGGGCCTGAAGTATGCTTTTAAAACTAATCATTGATGGGTATTTAAACATGAGGTAGGATACCTTCTTCATTAGACTATGTTGCTGAATCAGTATATAGTATATAATTATACAATTATATAATTATTAGTATAATAATTCAGTATAATAATTGAGGAAAGTTGTACAATGCAGAAATAAGCAAGACAAATAAATGTATGTATAGTATACTTGCCAATCATCTGAGATGGGGGTATATTTGCTTATATTAAAAATGGAATGGCTAAACCATTGCATATAAAGTTTGATTTTTATAGCAGAATTGAGGGACAAGTAGGCAAATTAGAATTCCCTGAAAAAAACCTTTTTTTGTAGATATGATTTTGAAACAACATAAATATTTTAAATAAATATAAAACAAGATTAAATGTAAAAAGCCCTCCCTAAAAGTCAAAAGCAAAGTTTAACAAGTAACCTAACTGTGTAACAAATTGGTGGTATGACCACATAGAAAAGAACTTCTTAGAGCTTTAAACCACAGTGATTTGACTGTATATACCTAGGAGTATATACACTAAGAACAACAAAGCAAAATGTGAAAAGAATTTAAATTATTTACACTGAGTATATTATTGGGGTTAGTAATCATATTGTGATCCTGACACTAGTATTGTGAGATACAGCAAATGAATAATTATTTTGCTGTCCTTGAGAACTGGAATTTTGGGCATTGGAGAAGGAAAATAGAGATGAAGCTCAGTGAAGATGAATGCGGTTAATAGAAAAATTGGAGTCCCAAATTTGAATTGCAGTATCAGTATAAATGTGTTTGTGTTGTGATGTTTTTTAAAAAAGTATTTCCCAGTTCTAGCCACTGAAAAGGCCTAGAAACAATGAGTAATTGAATAACAGTGAGCACCCCGGCCACCAAACTGTCTATCTAAATGACACTTTCCTCTAAAAGGAACTAGGGTTCTTGGAGAAATGGTTGATTCGAGGGCAAGGGCAGGAAATAAAGAAGAGTTAGACAGCAAGGAAGGTGTAGAGGCTACTCGGTTTCTGACAAAAGGACTCAGGTGTCAATTTGAAAAGGCTCTTACTAACCAAAGGTAGAACAATTTGATCATCAATTAGAATAATATCCGTAATAGATTGAAACACATCAGATATGTTAAAATACACAAGTTTATAATGATACTTTTTAAAAAAGGCCACCTGTGGAGGATTTTGGTGAACCAACTCAGTATTTTGAAATAAATGCAGGGGAAAAACAAAGCAGTTTTCCTGCCTTTTCCATATGAGCTGTACCTCAGGGTAATCTAGAACTGATGAGAGGGTTTTCTTTTCATAGGAGTATATTAGCTAATCAATGAAGAATGAATGATGGAATCAGAATATTACCATTTTGCAATAAGGGATTGAGGTAATGACCACTAAGCAGCTGGTCACAAAAAGAGAGACAAGAAGGTATCACGTGCTTCCTGACAGAAGTCCTGCAACATAGATTAGATCCCAGTTAGATCAAGCCTCTAGATCTGACTACCATTTTTCAGAAAGAAAAGAAAAACAAAATAATGCACTAAAAGACACCATAGGTATGCAATCAGCAAAATCTAGCCTGTGGAGAACTCTGATGTACCCACAACCTGGTTTCTTCCACAAATAAATTGCAAGGGGATAAAAAGAGTGAATAGAAACTATAGAATAAAATAGTATTAAAAGACACATCAACCAATTTCAGTATTTTGGCATTATTCAGATCCTGATTCCACAAACAAACAGTTGGGGGAAAAACATGTATAGGAAAAGTGGGGAAGTTTAAATACTGACTGGGTATTTGATGATATTAAGGAATTGTTAATTTTAAAAGTGTGATGACAGTTTTATGTGGTTATGTTTTTTTTAAAAAAATACATGTTTTAGATACATACTAAAATATTTATGGATAAAATGATATTAATTCTGGGATTTGCTTCAAAATAATCTAGAGAGAGGAGAGGTGGCAGGAAGTGTAGGTGAAACACAAGATGGTAATTTGTCAAAACTGGGAATGAATTGCACTATATTCTCTACTTTTGTGTGTGCTTTAAATTTTTTATAATAAGATTTTAAAAGGGAGTGTCACTTAAGATGGATCTCAGAGATTGTATTGTGGAGATAATTATTTCAGTGAAATAGTTGTTATATTAAGAGGAATCTCTGCTTAGGGTTTTTTTAAACCCCATTCCCAAAAGTACATTCATGTTAAGATATAGTTAACATTTCTTAAATATCAAGTATGTGCCAGACAGTTGTTCTAGTCACTTTACATGTATTATCTTGCTTAAAATTTACCCGAATCCTGTGAAGAAATTCTATTGTCTTCACTTTTCAGATCATGCTGAGAGATTAAATATCTTGAACCAAGACGCAGCTAGTAGAGGATGGTGCCAGTCTTGCGATGCTGCCCTTTGGCTTTCAGTGCTGTGCACTCCCGCCTACTCTGTTCAGCGTGAACAGTTCACAGGAGCAGAGATTTTTGAGTGATGGTGTCTGCTGTTATATGTTTATCTTTTCCATTTTCTTGATCAGCATTCTCTGCCCAGACTCAAGTCTTTTTGGGGAGATCATAATTTACATTTTGGCTAAATAAGAGACTCCAAAACTAGTCATCCTGCTCCAAGGCAATACTAGCCACTATCTGAATCTTTAATGAGGCAAGCTGTTCCCCTTCCCCACAAGATAGGAGGAAAAAGCACAATTTTGGTTTTAACATTCTTCTTGATCAATTGTTCCAAGGCAGCTTTCTCTAGTATAGTGTATTCAAATGGAGTGCTAACATTAGGCAGGGCTAGGACGGTGCATCCTAATGTGAGGCCTTCTCATTATCATACATGTGCACAAAGGAGTGGAAAACCTACTGCCACTAAGAAATGGCATTTTCAGTACTAAGAAATGAAAACAGCCCTTGGATAAAATGCCGAAGTTGCCCCAGGGGGAGAGCTCCCTCATCTAGGATCCGGGGGAGCTTGTAATATCTTTTAAAAGGTGACTGTGGACTGTCAGAACATGTTGCAGAAGTCATCTCCAGGTGAGTAAATTAAAAACCTGGAGTTAGTAAAATCTTTTGTAAAGTGGCCCTCTCTTGTAAAGTTGTTCCTTCTTGGAGTGACTGTACTTTGTGATAATTGAAGCTTTGTTGGTAAACTAGCAGCCCAAGAGGATGACTAAAATACATTTTTGTGCTTCAAGAGGTTTGATGACTGACTCCAAACACATTAAACTGTAGAGATTTGAGAAGCCTTGATTGATCCAGGCATCTTTTATCTCCCACTTCATTGAAATGGTGGCAACTTGGACACTTTTCCTGAAATGAATAACAAATATAAAACATAATGAAGCAATCTTTTAAGGAAGGTAAAAAATACTAAGAAGTTCAATTCCTAGTTGGCCAATGATTATTTAGAAATTTGCTGCAAATTTCCCCAAGATCGATAGAAGAGTATATGCCCTTCCATTTTAAAATTAGTTTCCGCCCCCCTTTTTTGTCAGTGGATTTCCCTACACCCCTAGCAAAGATAATTAAGTTAAACTCACCATGGTTTGCCTCATGGACAAGAGAGGGAGAAAAATTGGCATGGTCTATAGTAGTCTGTTCTTTAGTGTAAATGCAAAAATTATCTTTATGCCTGTGGATACTCCTCACTTACTGTATGGCTGTTGAACAGATTCCAGATATATGGAAGGTTATAGAGAGATTCAGTTAAACTGAGGATTGCTCCATGATTTAAAATATGGTTACTCTGAACAAGAATTTAATGTTAGTTCTCTGATATTAATTACTTATAAAATTTGTGTGTCACTTAAACCCTGCTAACCCAAGTCACTGATATCACTGCTTCTTCATTTCAAAACACTCTGTAATAACAACTCAGATTAGCAGAAATTTTTAAAAAGTGTAAAAAATATAAAAAATTGTAAAAGAATGAAAACTGAGATTTCCTTCTAGATCTCTAAATATATTTAGACTTTATAGTCATTACATTTAATGATCTTGAGGGAGAAGCAGAAGCTGTGGCTATCTCTTTATATCAGATCTAAAATCTCATTATGTATGAATAACTTATAATACACATCCCATAGTGCAACCATACCTGGTGAAGATCGCACTGACACCAGGTAAAACTTAGCACTGCAGTTGACCAGCAGTTATCATCACCCCACTCCCTTTTTGCTTTTAGGAGCTGATCTCACCCCCACATACTGAAAATGATGGAAACCTTCTGGGGGGAGTTCCTTCTTATACCTCCAACTTTTCTCAGCAGTTTCCTGCTTCAGTATCTTCGTGCTTTTCTTCCTCTAAAAGATTTTTCTTCCCTCTAAATCTTTCTCACTCACTGTATTTGACATCCCTTCCCTACCTCCTCCTTCTGGGAACTTGCTGCCGTAGTTTCCTCTCTCTTGTTTTTAGCGTCTTTAATTACAGGCTCTTTGTATTACTTCTTCCAAGTTGTTCAAGTTTCGTCTCTCTAGAAAATATTTTTCACTTGTTCCCATTGGCCTCTTCCTTTCTTAGCCAGAATCATTTATGTGAGACCTGTAACTGTTCTCTTCCATTCCTTATTGATTTTCTTTTTAAACTCCCCGCCACATATACTCTGCCCATTACACGCTCTCGTGATTTCCAGTCCTGTCTTTAGGCTAATGACACCCCTGAATGTATCTCTACACTTCATCTCTCTCTGTGTTTTAGAACCAATTTCTTCTCCTTTATACTCAATCAGATCCTGCCCAGCTGTGTTCCCATCATATCCGAGGTGACTCCTGAAGTCACATTGATCCCTTTTTCCCCTATTATGATTGCAGATTCAAGGTTACTAGACCTAAAATTATGGACAAATGTGTGTTGATTTTTATTTTCCCAATAAGATTTTAAGTTTCTCAAGACCTTATCTTATGCTTCTCTCTTCTACACCTACTCCCAACCACATCTAGAGAAATAGCAAGAATCAAATGGTTATTAATATTAGAAGTCAATAGATGTATTAGGGAGAAAACCTCAATTAAATGACAGGTGAGTGATAGCATTTCAGAATTACTGACCTACAAAATTGTGGCTATTATTTTCTTCAGTAAGCATTCATTGAACCTTTTCATGGTACACAACATTTTATTAGGTTATAGAGTTTCTACAATTAAGTTTCAGAATATTTAGACACCTCGAGAAACTGATAAGCTGTTTACAAATTTAGCCATGATCCGGATACACGAATAGACCAAACAACCTAGGCATACGTGCATAAATAATAAATATTCTCTATAGTAAATGTGAAAACACAGGTGAAAGTTGGGTGGGCATAATGATAAGGTTTCAAGTAGAGGATGATGTTTAGTTAATGAGAGTGATTTTCCTGAGGGAGATGGATTTCAAGTATATTCTGATTTAAGATGATAAAAGCAGAAGACTGGCCCAGTAAGAACAGCTTGAGTTAAGGATCAAAGACAGAAGGAGTCAACACAAAAAGGCAGAATGGAGATAAATCCAGAGATGTAGGCTTAAACTAGAAAATAGGCTCAATCCAAAATTTTGTTCTTTCCTCATCAAACTAAATTATTGTCATATCTATAAATATATTATATCATTTGCTCATATAATAGCTAGCATTGACACAATGGTTGCACTTCTCATTTTGGATTTTAAACTGCAAAGTAAAGCCACCACATGTGTAAAACATGACTTTCTTCCTGCCTCCTGAATTGTTCTGCCTCATCCCTACTCCAGCATATCTGCTACCTCTTTCTTTCACCTGTACACAACTGCTAACATCTGCCCCAGCCATCTGCCATGGCAGCTGTCGCTCACTGACACTTCAGCCAGAGCCAGATTCCTTGGTACGGTCTGGTGTCCCTGCTAAGTGGTAGCACTCATTGAGCAAATAAAGGCATTCCTTTCTTTTCCCATACAAGTCATAGAGTACAGTGGGAAGAGCCTGAGATTCGGAGTTAGATGGATCTGGGTTGAATTCTGATTTTTTCCCGTCACTCAATATGTGAATTTGCCATTTCCTTATAATCTCAGAATGTTTCTCCTCGTGTAAAGGAAAGGGCCTTAGTTCTAACCTTTAAGGTTATTGAGGGGGTTTATGAGAAAATGTTCTAGATACGTAGCCCAGTTTCTCCCAGAATGGGTGCTTCTCCTCAGTGTTTCTCAACATGTGGTCCCTAGAACACCTATGTCAGAATCACTTAAAATGAAGGTTTTGGGTGTTACCCTAGGCCTGTTTAATTCAAAGTTGCAAATATCTGCCTGAGAATCTACATTTTAAGCAAATTTACCAGATGAGTCTTATGCAAACTGAAATTGAAAATTTCTGGGACAGGTATTCATGTTCTTCTTCCCTTTCTCTCTTTCCTTTCTTCCTTTTCTTTTTCCCTTTACCTTATTTAACAAGACAATAGACATGAGGCGTAACAGTTTTAAGGTACTAACTGTGTTATGTCCTTTGTCAAGTTATTTTCACCTTTCAGAGTTTCGTTTTTCTCTTATGTAAAAAGAAAATTGCCTATTTCTCCAGTCGCTGCTTGGAATAAATTATTCAAATGGTATCAGTCACTAGAAAAGGCATACACACAAATGATAACTATAACCAAAATAGTTACAGTTGTTGTAGGGGGTCCCTCTTTATTAAGAATAAGATGCAGTAATGTTCATGTGTGGCTTATAACGGAATTGTGGAGTTGTCCCAGGGCTGGGATGAAGGTGAGGTGAAAAAGGTACTTGTCTTGGGCACAAACTTTAGGGGATGTCAAAAATTCAGTAATCAAGATAAATAATATTTTATTTCAATATTTTTAGAAAATAAAAATTAATGGAAAAACCCACAATGAACAAAATATCAAAATTTTAAATAAAGACAGGCTCAGTATTATGATTTTTCCTTTTGTCTCAGATTCCAATGTGGCTTGCCACAGCAATGCTATTGTCTAAAATATTGCATTAAAATTTACTTATCTTGATTACTGAAATTTTTGGTGCCTCCTTAAATTTCACACCTGAGACAAGTACCTTACCTGCCTCACTGATATCCTGGCCTTGGCTTATCTCCATGCTGAATCATTTCAGCATGCTTAATTAGCTGAAACAGAATGGTCCATTTCCATGCACTTTCTGCCAGAATCTCCACTTACACTTCTAAGTGACACTTTGTGCAAATAAACACTCTATTTTTGATGTAGATGTTGGAAAATAACCACATTTTGAGGATGTCAGTATGGATATCAGGGATTCAGATAAATCTCAGAAGGAAACATGATTTTGCAAATGATAGTGTCACCTAAAGATTGTGTTAGGTAGAAAGAGAAGTAACAAGGCTGTACATCCAGTGTTTGGGGCTCATTTCCGATTGTTCTCATAAGAGCTGGAAAACCAGGAGTCAACAAAAAAGGAAAAATGTTCATGTAGATCAGAATCAGCCTGGCAAGAGAAGTGATCACGGAAGGAGATTTTTGTATAATTAAATGTCAGTTTGCGTTTTGAAATATTGCCTGCTGCCTCCCACTCAATCACCAAGTGAGATGAGAGGGAATATTCTCTATGCAAACCCAGAACTGACAGCCGCACTTGTTCGGTTCTCTGTGAAAGAAGAACTATAGATCAGAAGGATCAGAGCAGCTCATTTTCCCAGGGCAATAAAATGTTGCAGATAAACTACAGCATAAATAGGGGGACATTATAATTTCCCTCTATAAGAAAAGCAAATAAAAACCAAACAAACAAAGCTGTATACACCTTTGGAATTTTAGAACAGGGAGGAATTTTAGAGGTCATCTAGTTCATTCTCCTCCCTTTACAAAAGAGGAATTTGATGCCCAGATAGATGACTGGTTTCTCAAGATCACTCAACTATCAAGTGACTGTCAGAGCTGTCACTTTCTTCCACATGATGGTGGGAGCATTTGCTAGGTTGTTCAGCAGGTGAGTGGTGCCGTGGGAAGTAGTACTGGTCTCCTGTTCCTTGTAGGTGAATGGCTTTTAAGTCTTTAGATCTGTAGTGGGACTTTGAAATGGGAAGACGCTATTGGATAAATGCTCAGAACTGCTGAACACATAAGTTTCTTGGCGTTCCAAGAAATACTTCTATTTCTTTCTGCCCCATTCCACCAATCACACAAATGCCAAATTTACTGAATCAGAGACTACAGACCTGGCCATATGGATTTAGGTAAAGCTCCCTGGGTGTTCCTGATGTGCACCAACATTAAACACAATGGCTTTGGCCATTTTTTTCTTTCTGACAAATATATCTTTATCAGTCAATCACAACAGCGTGAATTAATTCAAGGGTAGGCTTGAGTGGGGGATACAGGATGAAGCATAAGAGCCTTAGAGAAGAAATATACGAAAAGGCAAAGGAGGAGAAATCTTCAAAAGCAAATGTTTCTTCTTTTCAATTTTGTCCTATCAGTGTAAGAATGGGAGGAGCTGAGATCCATAGTTAGCAACCGTACAGGGCGTTTTCTTCCTTTTTCTGCTCATAACCAGACTGAGCTCTTGAATGCCCTACTTGGAGCTACTTGAGAATTACATAGGCCAGTTGTCATGGAACATATTACAATGATATTCATCATCATGGAATGGTTTCAAAAGAAAAATTGTTTTTGATCTTTTTTCTAACCTCAGATGTAGACTGCTGAGTTAATCACGCTCCTCAAATCATGGCATGTTAATACTCATCTTTGGTTCACGAGAAGCTTCTTTCTTGTAGTTGTTTATTTCCTTATATTCCCGTTTCTCCCCCTCCCATCCCCAAATAGGCAAAATTCTCTTGCGTTTGGTATGAATCCCAACATGCTATAAATGTGTTTATTATTTTGGTATATTTTGCACTCCTCATCTGGGTCATTGAGGTGGGAGGAGAGAGAGAGAAGGAAGAGTTTAATGGTTGCCTCAGTGTGCTTTCAACAGACAGACATTTGGATATTCCACAGTCTTCTCTTAATTTTCCTTGGTGGTATAATACCATATCAATTTCATTTGATGATGTGAATGTCGTGTCCTAAGAATTCAAAATAGCAAATCCGGTATAGCCCACTCTTGCCTGTCTCTTCTCCATAGTCCCTACATAGGATGGTTGATTGCCAGCTGCCAATAAATTGAAAGTACTCTGTACCCATTTATATATTTGAAAATCCTGAAATCAGTCTGCAGTCTGATATAGTCACCAGTGGATATTAAGATTTATTTCAGTGACTGAACAAATTTTCTGCAGGCTGCTCTCTCTCAAAGATTTTTCTGAGTGTAAATCAGAGTGATTTTAATGACTTCATAACTTCGAAATTAAGAACCTATCTAAAAATAGTTGGGGAATGTACTTCATGAACATTTTATAGAGTAAATTTAGCAATTATACTTAGAGATAACAAATAAGTTTGTTTTTCATTATTTTTCCAGTGGTTTTTTTTTTCTGTAAGAAAATTAAGTCAAAGTCAGCCATTTCTTTCATCAGGAAAGTGAGAATATAAAGATGTTAAATGTCATCAAATATAACATTAGAAGCAGTGGAGATATTTGGCAAAGAAACCTTTTTTTAAGATCAATTTTAAAAGGGCAAACGACCATTTAAAAGAAGATCAATATGGAGAGAACAGGTAGTCAGAAGTGGCAATAAATCAAAAGTTCAAGCAAAATCAACTTGTCATCAGACTTTTGTTCCACATATGTACTTCTCGAGCATCTTCACCTGCCTTCTCTAACTTCACATCAACTCCAGTAGCAGTGGGGTGATGATACATGAACAGGTCACAGGGACATCCCCTTTTGTTTGCAACCTGGGGGTTTGGTCTCGCCCCAGGACCATCGGGACACTGATATTCAACAAGGCATTTTTTCCATTTCTTTTCTTAACAGTTTCTGATTTTGATTCTTACAATCAAATGTTTGACAATCTCAATTGCTCTGATATTGGGTCTTTGTGACCTGTTCTCATCATTGTCTTTTATATACCTGACCTTTTTCTCAGTAATTGGGCCATCTTCTGACTGTGGTACTTTTGGGACTAATTTCTCCAACAGGGCTTGCAGGGTCATTTCCTGACAGCCATATCACACCTCCTGAAGCTGCCAGCTTTGAATCTTGACCTGGTGTTCTAAACTCTAAAGGGAGCCTTAGGATTGCTATTTTCTTCTCCTGTTACTCTTGAGCATGTTACATTTGCTGTGTGCTTTGACCCAACAGGACAAAATCCCTCGTCTAAATCTATCTTTGTTCCCTGTTAGTGGCAGTAGCTTGTAATAGGCAGTAGCTTGTAACTATGAGGGGAAGATAAGAACCAGATAAAATTGTTCTCAGAAGGTACTGACTTCAAACTCACTGATGTTTCCATATTAACTGTTACCTAATATGTGTATGTGTGTGTGCGTGCATAAATTGCATTTTCAATTCTTCCAGACCAAGTTTTAAAACATTATAACAAAGGAAGCTGGGCACAGTGGCTCACTCCTGTAATCCTAGCTTCTTTGGGAGGCCAAGGTGGGAAGATTCTTGAGGCCAGAAGTTCGAGAACAGCTTGGGGAACATAGTGGGACCTGACCCTACAAAAAATAAAAAAAATTGGCTGGGTGTGGTGGTATATGTAGTCCTAGTTATTAAGGAGGCTGAGCCGGGAGGATCACTTGATTCCAGGAGTTTGAGATTGCAGTGAGCTATGATGACACCACTGCACTCTAGCCCAGGTGACAGAGCAAGACCTTGTCTCAAAAAAAAAAAAAAAAAAAAAAAAAAATTATATATATATATATAAATAAAAAACAAAGGAAAAGAATGAAAATCACATTATTGTTAAAATTTACAGTTTCTGATTTGAAAAAGCTTATAGGAAAGCTTATATTCTCTCTATATTTGAATACCCACAGATAAAAGTTTGTGCCTGCTGCACAATTAATACAACTTCTGTGACTTTTAAAAGAACAAATATAAATGATCCCTAAGATTTGTTTCAGTGAATTAATTATACAGCTGTTATTCCTTTGTCTGACAGTTGCTTGGGGTTTCACAACAATTTATCTTTTAGCTTTCAGAATGGTAAAATAAACAAACCCTTAATATCCAAAATTTTGTAGGTGCAGTAAAGGGAGAAGTTTATTGGACAAGCTGGGCAGATGTTATTTACTGGACATTTGTGTTCAGCTCCTCTAGAATCAGAGCCCTGTCAGGGAAGCTGGGCAGCCCTGTCCTCCTGCCTCTGATAAGATTATGCTGCAGTTGTCTCCAAGATAGAGCCCAGTCTTTTTCAACGCGTTGAAGAGGAGGATGGTTTATCACCGCAGTCTTTAGGAAGGAATATTTCAACAGTGTCTAACAAGAACATTTCTTACTGTTATCTTACCTACTCCTGATTGACTTTCAGTGTAACACCCAGTAGTGGCCACAGCCATTTACACAATTGTCCCATATGTTTTTAAACAACATTAAGAGTTATTGTATTGGTTTTTAGGATTCTATACTTCCATACATTTTCTAATATGTATCATGTTTAAAACTGTAATGGCCAATACAAAATTATTTTTAAAAATTAAGAATTTCTATAACATATGGCAGGGAATGATTTTTCTAAGCTAAAGGCAGAGGTCCTAAATGAAAAGGTAGATAGATTTGAATATATCAAAAATAAAAACTTAAATACATCCCCAAATCATCATGAACAAAATGAAAAGGCAAACTAAATTGGGAAATATTCACAATATTTGAGAGACAGAGTAAATGTGTTTGATATATTAAAAAATCCCTTAAAATCAATGAGAGACATGCTCCAATTGAAAAAAGAAAAAAAAAAGTGAAGGTCATGAATAGGAAATTCACAAATAAAAGCCATAATACATGGTCAATGTGCATATGCAAAACTGCCCAATTATACTGGCAAATAAGTGCATTTGAAAACATGCTGTGCTTGTCAGATTGACTAAGAGTTCTTTAAACAGTTTTCTCAGTGTTGTGAGAGTGGGAAATAAACATTCTTATACACTGTTGATAGAAATGTAAATTGGCCCTGACTTCACCACTATGCAGTTCATCCAAGTATCAAAAAACTGCTTGTACCCCTTAAATCAATTTAAATAAAGAAAAAAAAGAAAAAGAAAAAAAGTATAAATTGGTATAGGTTATCTAGAGGTCAAATTGTCAATATATATTAAAAGTGGACCTAGGAATTCTAATTCCAAAAATTTATCCTAAGGAAGTAATCATAGATATGCATAAAGACACAAATACAAAAATATCCTTCCTTCATAAAAATATTTAAAATAGTCAAAAAGTGAAAAAAACCTGTCATACCACCATCTCCAGGTTCTAGGGAAACAAATGGTCTTAGGTGGTCCTTGAGCCCCTCTCATCAGAAGGTGTTTGGGACAAATGGCTACCAATGCCTTAGGGGTTCACGAAGACTCCCTGGTCTTGCCCATGTCCTCTCCTCCTCGAGTCTCTATATACCAGGAATGAGATCCCAATTTGGCTACATTATATAGTGGATATTTTGTTGTTATTAAGACTGATATTGAAGATGAGTATTTAATGCATGGAAAGATGTTCATGATAAGTGAAAAAGCAGGAAACAAAAATTGTATATAGAGTAATCAGATTTTTATGAATGTATAATTACATTTTAAAAACCCTAGAAAAATACATTCTAAAATAAAATACAGGCATACCTCAGAGATATTATGGGTTTGGTTCCAGACCACTACAATAGAATGAATATCCTAATAAAGCAAGTCACACAAATTTTTTGGTTTCTCAGCACATATGAAAGTTATGTTTACACTATACTGTAGTCTAATAAGTGTGTAATAGCATTATGTCTAAAAAACAATGTACATACCTTAATCAAAAAATGCTTTATTGCTAAAAAATGCTAACAATCATCTGAGCCTTCCTCGAATCATCATCTTTTTACTAGTGGAGGGTCTTGCTTCAATGTTGGTGGCTGCTGACTGATGAGAGTGGTGGTTGCTGAAGGTTGAGGTGGCTGTGGCAATTTCTTAAAATAAGACAACAATGAAATTTGCCACATATACTGACTCTTCCTTTCTTGAAAATTTCTCTGTAGCAAGTGGTGCTGTTTGACAGCATTTTACCCACAGTAGAGCTTCTTTCAAAATTGGAGGCAATCCTCTCAAAGCCTGCTGCTGCTTGATCAACTAAGTTTGTATAACATTCTGAGTTCTTTGTTGTTGTTTCAACAGTGTTAACAGGTCTTCACCAGAAGTAGATTCCATCTCAAGAAACCACTTTTCTTTACTCATCCATAAGAAGCAACTCCTCATCCATTTAAGTTTTATCGTGAGATTGCAGCAATTCAGTCACATATTCGGGCTCCACTTCTAATTATGCTTCTCTTGCTATTTCCGCAATATCTGCAGTTACTTCTTCCACTGAAGTCTTAAACCCCTCAAAATCATCCATCCATACCATCCATGAGGGTTAGAATCAACTTCTTCCAAACTCCTGTTAATATTGATATTTTGACCTCTTCTCATGAATCACAAATGTTCTAAAATGGTAAATCCTTTCTAGAAGGTTTTCAATTTACTTTGCCCAGATTCACCAGAGGAATCACTATCTATGGCAGCTGTAGTCTTATGAAATGTATTTCTTAAATAACAGGATTTGAAAGTTGAAAATACTCCCTGATCCATGGGCTACAGAATGGGTGTTAAGTTAACAGGCATGAAAACCGTGTGAATCTCCTCATACATCTCCATCAGTGCTCTTGAGTGACCAGGTACATTGCCAAAGAACAGTAATATTTTGAAAGGAATCTTTTTTTCTGAGCAGTGGGTCTCAATAATTGGCTTAAAATATTCAGTAAACCATGCTGTAAACCGATGTGCTGTCATCTAAGCTTTGTTGTTCCATTTTTAAAGCATAGGCAGAATAGATTTAGCCTAATTTTTAAGGTCCCTGGGATTTTTGGAATGGTGACTGCACATTGGTTTTAACATAGTCACCAGCTGCATTAGCCTCTAATAAGAGAGTCAGCCTGTCCTTTGAAGCTTTGAAGCCAGGCATTGACCTCTCTGCTTTAGCTATGAAAGTCCTGGATGGCATCTTCTTCCAACAGAAGGCTGTTTGTCTACAATGAAAATCTGTTGTTTCGTGTAGTTGCTTTCATCAATGATCTTAGCTAGATCTTCTGGATAACTTGCTGCAGCTTCTACATCAGCATTTGCCGCCTCACCTTGCACTTTTATGTTATGGAGGCAGCTTCTTTCCTTAAACCTCATGAACCACCCTCTGCTAGCTTCCACCTTTTCTTCTGCAGCTCCCTCATCTCTCTCAGCCTTTGTAAAATTGAAGAGAATTAAGGATTTGCTGTGGATTAGGCTTTTGCTTAAGGGAATGTTATGGCTGCCTTGATCTTCTATCCAGAACACTAAAACTTTCTCCATGTTAGTAATAAGGCTGTTTCACTTTCTTATCATTCATGAGTTCACTGGAGTAGCACTTTTAATTTCCTTCAAGAATTTTTCCTTTGCATTCACAACTTGTCTAACTGTTTGGTGCAAGAGACCTAGCTTCTGGCCTATCTTGGCTTTTGACATACCTTCCTCACTAAGCTTGATCATTTCTAACTTTTGATTTAAAGTGAGAGGCTTGTGCTTGTAGGGTTATTAATTGGCCTAATTTCAATATTGTTGTGTCTCAGGGAATAGGGTGGCCTGTGGAGTCAGAGAGAGAAGGGTGAATGGCCGTTCAGTGGAGCAGTCAGAATGTCCACAGTATTTATTGATTAAGTTTGCCACTTTATATAGGTATAGTTTGTGGAGCCCCAAAACAATTACAATAGTAATATCAAAGTTCAGTGGTTACAGATCACCAGAGCAGATATAATAATAATGGAAAAGTGTGAAATATTTTGAGAATGACAAAAATGCGACACAGAGACATGAAGTGAGCACATTTGAAAAATGGCATCGATAGACTTGCTCTCGCTCAATGCCGGGTTGCCACAAACTTTGAATTTGTAAAAAAAATACAGCGTCTACAAAGTGCAATAAAGTGAAGTGCATTAAAGTGAAACATAATAAAATGAGGAATGCTTGTACGTGAGGTTTGTGATTGATTTGAGGGGGCATTAATTTGCTTCCTTTTAAATAATATTTCCCAAATTTTCTAAGTTGAACACATAACTTGTAAAAAATTTGTTGAAGTATAATATACATCCAGAAAAGTATACCTATTGTAAATGTACAGATTGATGAATTTCTACAAATTGAGCACACCTGTGTAACCAGCACCCAGCTCAAGACTTAGAACAGTTGTCAATCCATTTTGTGCTCATTTCAAGTCATCATACACCCCTCTCCTCCACGCTGATGACTAGTCTAATAACAGCATTGATTAGTTTTACCTGTTTTCATACTTTATATAAATAGACGAAATCATATAATTTATAACCTTTTGGTCTGGCTTCTTTTACTCAATATTATTCTTGAGATTTATCCACATTGTTGCATGTAGTTGTAAATCATTCATTCTTTTCACTGCATGTTATTCCCCTTGGGAATTTATATAATATATTTACCTATTCTACTGTTGACAGACATTTGGAACTATTATGAGTAATGCTTCTATGAGCATTCTAGTGAATATGTGTTATTTGGTGAACACATCTACATATTTCTGTTGGGTACAGGATACCTAAGAGAATAAAGAATAATAAATAATAAAGAATAAAATTGCTGGGTCTTAGACTATGCACATGCTCAGCTTAGTAGATATTGCCAGTTTTCCTGAGCGGCTGTACCAATTTATACTTCCACTAATGTGGTACACGTTTTGGTTGCTCCACATCTTCATCAAATACTTTGTATTTTCTGTCATTTTCATTTTAACCATTCTGTGAGGGTACTGGTATCATATTGTGGTTTAATTTTCATTTATGTAATGTCTAATGAGATTGAGTGCCTTTCCATATGTTTATTTGCCATTTGGGTATTGTCTTTTCTGAATTCAAGACTTTTGTTCATTTTTCTATTGCGTTGTCTATCTTGTTGATTTGAAGAAGTTTTCATATAGGAGTTATTTGTTGGAAATATGTACTGCAAATATTTTTTCCCCACTCTGTGAGTTGCCTTTTAAATATCTTAGTGGTGTTTTTAGACAAAGAAACAGTTTTAATTTTAATATATTCCAACTTATATTTTTTTCTTCTAGTTAACACTTTTTATGTCTTTGCCTACTCTGAAGTCATGAAAATATTCTTTTATCTTTTCCATTAGGAGCTTTATTATTTTTCCTTTAACATTTAGGTTTACAATCTTCTGAAATTGGTATATAGCATGAGGAAGGGATCCAGATACTTTTTCCCAGTGTGGGTATCTAATCAACTTATTCCATTTACTGCAATGACTATCCTTTTACCACTACATTGCCACCTTTGTCATAAATCAGGTGAATCAATCTATTTATCTATCTTATAGTCTGTGTTTAGACTCTCTTCTCTGTTCCATTGGTCAGGTTATTTTTCCTTGGGCCAAAATCAGACTGTCTTAATTACTATAGCCTTGTAATAGGCTGTGATATCTGGTAGTGTAAGTCCTCTAGCTTCATTGTTCTTCAGAATTGCTCTGGCCCATTCTTGGTTCTTTGAACTTCCATATACATTTTAGAATCATGTTGTCAGTTTCCAAAAAGTAAACCTGCTGGGATTTTGGTTAAGATTGCATTGAACCTACAGATTAATTGGAGAATAAACACATTAGTTGTATAATAAGAAAATGCAAAGTAATTTTAAAAATAAAATACTAAAACACTACTAGGTCAAGGTTTTTTAATAAGTTTTATTTTCCAAAAAGAAAACAAAATCTATAATTTTCAATTATAGATGTATTTAAGCCATATGTATTTTGGGTATACTCTAATAGATATGAAAGTAATAGTAAAATCTAGTTATTATTCCTTCAGAGAAATCATAAGATTTTAAGGTTTATTTGTGTAAGAAATGTGGAGGTAGTACATGTGACAGTCTAGGATGAATTTTTGCTTTCAAAGGTTTTGCTCATTTCTAAAGGCCTCATGTCACAAAGCGGTATATTATAAGCATAGGGAGATTGTGTGCTCCATTTCACATGGGGCAGTCCCAGTTGACATCTCTTGACTGGGTATCCTATCTAATTTAGCCTTTTTCCTGGACAAAAGTGCCCTGATTTGGCTGATTAATCACATGACTAACCTATGTAAATTAGATTATTTTTATTACAAATGCTATGCCAATACATTGTCTAAGAAAATAGTTTTCTTCGGGAACAAGTTATCCTAAATTAAAATTTCCCCAATATTTCTAAATGCTACTTTTAGAAAAATTATTCTCATATGTACTTGATTTTCCAAATGTGTATTATCAACAAAGCTCCCAGGAAGGGATAGGAAGAATATCCTATTGTGATGTTTGGAATAAAAAGCTTTCTTGATTGGAAAAGAAGGGAATTATTGGGGAAGTTGCCTATTGTCAAGGATGAGGTCCAAATGAGGACATGACACATTCAATTCAGTTCCAGGTAGGTGTTGGGAACCAAGCAAAGATTAATTCAAGGAGACAGGATGGAGGTATGGAAGCCAGAGAACAGGAGGAAGCAGAGGCAGTATGAGGTTCTTCAAAGAAATTCAACCAATGTAAATTAAAACCACAATGAGATATCATCTTACACAAATCAGAATGACTGTTATTAAAAGGACAAAAAATAACAGATGTTGGCAAGGATGTGGAGAAAAGGGAACTCATACACTGTTGGTGGGAATGTAAATTAGTACAAACTCAATGGAAAACAGTATGGAGATTTCTCAAAGAATGAAAAATAGAACTACCACGCAATCCAGCAATGCCACTACTGGGTATCTACGCAAAGGAAAAGAAATCAATATATAGAAAAGTTACCTGCACACGTGTGTTTATCACAGCACTATTCACAATAGCAAAGATATGGAATCAACCTAAGTGTCCACAGTGGAGGATTGTGTAAAGAAAATGTAGTGTATATACACAATGGAATATTACTCAGCCATAAAAAATGAAACCATGTCTTTTACAGCAAGATGGATGGAACCAGAGGCCATTAATCTAAGTAAAACAACTCAGACACAGAAAGACAAATACTGCATGTTCTCATGTATAAGTGGGAGCTAAATAATGTGTACACTTGGAAGCAGAGTGTGGAATGATTGACACTGGAGACTTGAGGTGGGGGTAAATGAGGGTGAATGATGCAAGGTCACTTGGGTACAATGTGCATTGCTTCAGTGATGTATACCCTGAAGGCCCTGACTCCACCACAGTGCAATATATCAGTGTAGCAAAATTGCACTCGTACCCCAAGAATATATAGAAATAAAAAAATTTTTTTGAATAAAAAATTTAAAAAATAAAGAGATTCTACAAATTAGGGAATGAGAGCTGGGCTCAGCTCCTGAGTATATGAAACTCTAGCTTCCTGGCTGTGATTTGGGTCAGGAAGCCCCATCCTGCCAGTCCTCTGGGACATCCATGACTTAAAAATGAGACGGAACCCGCTATGTCCTGAGTAGAGGGCTCTGGGATAGACTTCTTGGACTTTTGTGCCTGGTCTGGGGTTGCAGTCTGAGGAGGCCTCACAAGTGCTGGTGCTTGCTCTCTAACATGGAACAATCAGATGCTCTTTCCACATCTTGCTGGCGTCAGGGTAAATTCCCTTGACAGCTGTCTAGCAGGTCAGCTGGAATAGGTCAGAACCTACTTTCAAGTAGGTGAAATCTTTGGAGCAGTGGTTCTCAGCCTTGGCTGACCATTAGAATCACCTGGAGAGGTTTACACTATTAGGCCCAGGCTCCACCCAAGTCCAATTAAATCAGAATCTCTAGAGATAGGACCCTAGCATCAGTATTTTTTTGTACATGTATATACCTGTATGTATTTATTTGTTGAGACAGGGTCTCACTCTGTTACCTGAGCTAGAGTGCAGTGGCATCGTCATAGCTCACTGCAACCTCAAACTCCTGAGCTCAAGCGATCCTCCTGCCTCAGCCTCCCGAGTAAGGACTACAGGTGTGCATCACAATGCCTGGCTAATTTTTCTATTTTTTGTAGATATTGGGTCTTGCTATGTTGCTCAGTCTGGTTTCAAACTCCTGGCCTCAAGTGATCCTCCCACCTCAGCCTCCCAAAGTGCTGGGATTATAGCATGAGCCACTGCACCTGACCGCATCAGTATTTTTAAAAACTGTCCCAGGTACTTTAAAAAAATAGTTGTTAAATTGACAAATAAAATTGTGTATATGCATAATGTACAACATGATGTTTTGATATATCGTGTGGAATGGCTAAATCAAGCTAATTAATATACCCTTTATCTTACATACTCATACAGCAATTTTTTCACAACTCAAATCTGATCATATCAGGCCCCCAGTTTAAGGCGCTTCTGTACCTTCCCTAGACCAACACCTCCCCTTGGCCTGCAAAGGCGTTACCGGCCCCTGCTGCACTCTGTCGTCTTATTTCATGTCTCATTCCCCCTTGCTCTGTCTGCTCTGGATGGACTGGGCTGCTTTCGGCTTGTCACGCCTGCCATTCTTCCTCTTGCTTCTGGACCTTTGCACGTGGGAGCTCCTTTGCCTGGAATGTTCTTCCCTCTACTCGACTCATCCTTTAGCTCTTAATTTGACCATCACCTCCCGTTGGACTGCCCTGATCATGGCAGCCCCTATCAATTCACAGCACTGCGTCTGTTCTTCTGAACACTTGTTACAGTTGCATTTGATCCATAGCAGAGGAAAATATCAACTTCTTGTTAATGAAGTTGTAGGTAAACAGAATCAATTTAAGAGCTTAGCCATAATATATTTATATATTTCAACTCTTAGCAAGTATGTGTCATCTAACCAGAACCCTGTGAAAACAATATGTGCATTTAAAAAGGCCAGAAATAAACATGAGCTATTATTATGTGTCAATTATAAACCAAAAAAAAGGCTGAAAATAAACATGAACAATTATTATGTGTCAACTATAAACAAAAAAGGCTAGAAATAAACATAACAAAGTGTGGTTAACTTTGGTAAGAATATGGAGAATTTTCTTCCAATCTTTTTTCTGTTCTTTGTATTTTCCAAAATTTCTAGAATGATATAAATTACTTTTATAATGAATCAAAATGCAATAACTGTAAAAATGTGTCTAGATGGGATATATAGAGAGTATGACTGGAAATAAAAGTAGGCTGTGTAGTATGTTTGCTTTAATTGACTCCACCGATACTTTCCTACATAGCAAAAGCCAGAAAATACCATTCTTGTTTGTAAACTTTTAAAGATGACCTGAGAATTCTATGAACTAAAAATATTACTTCCTTGATGGTTGGGCCTGTCTTGTGTGGAGCCATCCGTTCAATTGCCTGTGTTCCCTTCTACCCCTAGAAGGTTCAACAGCAGGTAGGAGAGTGTGTTTACACCTCACACTAAGACTCAGGTGTTGACCTGCGGGAGTGCCTGCAAGGCCCTCTTAAGAAAGTGTTCGTGGTTGCAGTCCTGCCCCGGCAATGGCAATGGGAGGAATAGGGCTGTGATATCTGCCTTTGCTCAGGTCTTTATGCTGGGTTATATTTTGAAGTTCACTCTCCTGTGCTATGCTGCTGTCTCGTGCTGTGCAGTGGTGCCAGGCAGGGCAGAGGGCAAATGCAATCCAGACTTCATCATACGAAGAAGACTGTGGAGCCCAGTCAATAAGCATTGCTCTTTGTTACAGCTGGAGATGTACTGTATGTGCATTTTGGTTGAATGCAAAAAGCCAAGTGTTAAAATCAATATTTGACTAAGAATGAAACCTAATTCTATCCTTAAAAATGACTCTTCATATAAGAAAATAGAAAAGTGTATCATATTATGTATTTAAGTTTTATTTATCTCCTTGAGGTAATAATTTGAGGTAGCAAAGCTGGTCTTTTGCTTTTAATTCGTCTTCAAAAGATGAGAATAATTCGTAAATAGGATTTTTTTCCCTAGAAAGGTTCATGCCCTAATGAAATTAAATATAATCTTTAAAAGTTATTTATTTAATATCATTAAAGCTAGTATAGCATGTAATCCTACAAAGATTAGAATTATGGTATAATCTAATTTCTATCTTAATATTATTTAACTGTTTATAAATATTTGTATTTCAAAATAAGTATATGTTTTTCTCTATAGTTATTTAGCTAGTACTATATTTGCCTGTCAATCTATTTTTCTATTTAACTGATTGAAAATTTTTAGTAACTGTTTTTTACATGAAATTAACAGCTTTTGTAATTAACATTAATTATTGCAATGTTTTAGTCTTATAATAAGAAACATACATTTTTCCTTTTACTGATAGAATCTCAATGTAATAAGCATGTCAGAATATATTCACTACTAGTTTTATCTGAAATGCACATATACAATTGATACTCTGGCATTAAGAATAAAATACATTCCTTGTTCTCATTGTTGACATTGTTATGCTATTTATATATGATGGTAACTTGGAGCACTTCGAAGATCAAGAGTGCCAGAAAAGACATTGGTCTGTATAGACATTCAACTATTGAACCTTCTGAAGGCCAAGGCCAAACTAACGAGCAGCTTTTGGCTGAAGCTGAACAGTAGCTGAATTAATTATAGCATTTTTTTCATTTTGTCTAAGATTTATGGAGCACCTTTTAAATGTTACACATCTGGTTGGCTTTGAATCTACAATAAAAAATGAGAATAAAATAACCTTATTTTCTTTACATTTAGGTAACTCAAATGCCCCAGTCTATTTACCCATCATGTATCATATTAGCTAATTTTAAAAAATAGTTCAAATCTCTACTTGATGCAAGAATTCCAATATTTTTGTCAGTTTACCCTTCCTGAGCATTTTTTGAGTCCCTGAGATATCCCAAGCCAGTTGTTGTTCAACATCTTAACCAGCTGCCTGGTTCTGGACCACTGCCTTCCTATTTTGTTGGTCACCAGCATCCTCAGCCCATCACTGCTACTCTCCCATCTATGACTTTCATCCCAGGTGCCATCCCAGACTCTTGCACAATTCCCCACAGTAATGGGAAGATTGACTGTGATGTTCACATGACTTTGCTGTTGGCTCAGACATTTAAAAAACGGGGGGAGTATACAAGAGGAGAACTCAACAATTGTAACTAGATCTAGAGGTTCCCTGAGTTCACAGATGAAAGCCCTCCTCAGATGCTCCTATTGTGCAAAATCTTCTCTGCCCAGTCCCAGGCCTGTCACCATGTTTCAGAAGTCAGCTTAACTTCCCACAACAGGAATGCCTGGAACAAATCTCTAGTATCTGGATCACAGGCTTCCTGTCCCCCCAGGCCCAGAGCCGGTCTCACAGGCTCATACCTCTGAGTGTCCATTTCCTGCCCGCTGTCAATCTCATGGTAAGACTGACAGCTGAAACATCTCCTCCTTCCTACGCCCATGCACAGAGGTGTGGCCTTTCCCTTTAGTGCTTAGGATAATTCAGAACAATATCAGTATTTCCCCAAAAGTTGGGTTTATTCAATCCAGAATGACCTCAGATATGGGGTTTACATAGTAAAGTCCAGTTTGAGTTTCAGCAGTCCTAGTCTGTTCTTTCGAGGTGAGATGTGTTCACATTCTTCCTATAGTTTCCAGTCCCCGCTGATCTCCTGTGGTTAACTGCTTGAACAAGAATACATACTCATCTCCCAGTATCTAAAAAAAGCTTTCAGGGACAATACAATTTAAATCCACTTACAGGAAAGAAATATTTTGTGAAAGAAAACATAATTTGTGCAAAGGCAGCTGTGCCACAGTGAAGACAACTTTTTATATGATTATGGAAAGCAGATTAAGTTCCTTGGAGCCATATTATCTCCAGAGTCTCTATTACAGAATAGAGTGTTGCTTTACCTTCACGTAATAGAAAGATCCTCTAAGATATTTTCCCTAAAACAGAGAAGAATTGTGCCCCCAAAGCTGAGTTCAAAACTTTTCCTTAAGGGAAACGAACTACAAGAAACATTTAAAATGACAGTTTTTCTTATTCAGCCATCTGAGTAAGTAAGGTGTCAAAATCTCTTGGGATTCACATTAGACCAGGGGACACCATTAAAATGTTTCACTAGCACTCAATGAAGTGCCAGCAGGTGATTGGGGGGGAAATGAGACAGATGAACAGTCTGGTGAAATCAAATACTAAGCAATAATTTCATTCCAATGTAATAAAGCTATTATAAAATGCTGTAGAAGTATGCTCAGAGTTTTTTGGGAACTATCATGTAAAGAATTCTCCATAGTCACTCTCCCGAACAATGAGTAGCAGAGTGATTGTCTCTTCTAGTTTATTATAGGCTTTTTATTTTTTAAAGTTCTTTATTTTACACATTTCTTTAGCCACCATAACCACCATGGGGCCAAGGATAGGATGTTATATATAGTCAGTGTTTAATTGATTGTCTAGTTGACTTGAATCAAATAGGCCTCCCATATCTGGATCCTATTATGAAATAAATACTGAAACATACAACAAAATGAACATGCTCTATTGACCTCTTAATTTTCTCCAAAACTCTATTTTGGGGAAAGGAGTTGTTTGTAGCCTGGTACTCAGGAACTCAACTTTTTACCCCCCTTTGAAGTAGAAGTTTAAGAGTCAGTATCAGGCATTTTCAACATAGTTAAGTGGGCAAGAATCAGTGTCAAAGTCCTGAATGTTCTCCATCTATGTGTTTTTACCTTCACAAAGTATTGTCCAAACTTTCCCACCATACCCAGTGCTCCATTCCCTGTGCAAGTTGATTGCAGGAGAGAGCTAATGTCACATGGATGTTGGCACATGTTAGTGTGTGACCTACCCCAACAGAATTTGAACTTTGAGCTTTATTTTTAATTAAAGGGTGAATGACTTTGTCCTAAACAGTTGGGGCTTTAGTTTGAAAATGAGTGGTGGTATTTTTTCCTTGGGGAGTGCACTGTTATTATTGTTCTTAATCTCAAGATGCAAACAGCTGTGTGCTGAGCCCACATATAAGCTAAAATGATTAGAAAACATTGACCTTGGTTACTGTGTTCACAACCACTGCTACACACACCACACACCACACACCACACACACCACACATACCCCACACACACCCCACACATACCACACACACATTCATACCACTCACCCCATATACCACAAACACAACATAAACACCTCACACACCACATACCACATATGCCACACACACCACATGCACACACACCCACACACAACATACATATACCACACAAAAACCACATACCACATACACCAAGCACACCATACACTCATACCCCCCCACAGTATACACACATGCACACCACTCACTAAATATACCACACACATACCACCATACATACCACACACGCACACTACACCACCCCCACACAAATGTAATGCATTCATTTATTCAGCCAATATTTATTAAATGCCTATTTTGTACTAAACACAATCTTAGATGCTGAAAATACAAAGATAAGTAAAGCATAGTTTTTACACTTGAGATCTAGCAAGGAGCTTGAAATCTAGCAAGGGAGAAAAATGTAGACTTTTCCAAAGTGTTTATTGTACTGTGTTGTAATTTCTTGCTTTCTCCTCTGTATTTCTCATGGGACCATAGGGTCCCCTCAGGCATCCCGTCCACTCTGTTCACTGTTGCCTCCCTGGTGTCCATCCCTCTGCCTACATGGTCAATAAACATTTACTAAAACGAGTGAGTGAATAAGTAAACTACATAAATGTAATAAAACTATACAAATAATTAAAACAATAATACAAGGGTGTGTGTCATGCTGGCTATATGAACATGATGCTTCAGGAGTGCAGTGCAGGGAGAGGCCCTGGCAAGGGAGCATGATGAGGATGAGGGGAGTGAGGAGCCGGCAGGGGCCCTCTCGGGTTTGGCGGTTAGGGAGTGTTTAAGTGACTCTTCAAAGACCAGCGCCACATTTGGAAAGGAGTTGCGAGCTGGGTTGTTAGGGGGTGATGAGTGAACAGGAAGTGGATAAAACTGGCTGACTTCAGTTGAGGAATGAGATAATAAATCGTGGAGGGGAGGCAGAGCCTTTTCACACATCAGGAGAGAGGCAGTCTCCCTCCATGTCCCCCATCTGATGCGGCCCCTCCGTGTCAAAGGTGGCATTTCTCTACGTGTGCAACAGAGATGTCTTTACCTCTGAGTAAATTTCCTGTTATTTCCAAATTATTATTTTTAAAACATTGGATAACTGTGTGGGTCAGGAACAGTCCTAGGGAAGGTTGTTTTATTAGAAAACTTTCCTGATGAATCACCTCCTGGTTATTTAAAATCACTTCCTTAGATATTCACTGACCATCCAGTTTGGATCCATCAGCTCTTTTCCCCAAAAGCAGCAACTCAAGGACCAACCTTTTCTCATTCCTTCACCTGCACGAAAATGCCTTCTTCTTTCATAATGTTAAGTCGTTGGCCGTCTAGTCTGATAAAATATTACAAAAAGAGAAGATTGGTCCAATTATTCTGACTTTTCTTACCCTCATTCTTGGCGGTCCAAAGTAGAATGCTGCCCACTGCTCTGTTTAAAATCAGACACCCCTGTAGGTCCTTCTGCCTCATGCAAGTGAAACATGTAATTTAAGATAGTCTGAAAAAGAACTTTAAAATAGAAAGTGAGATTTTTCTTTCTTCTTCCATTTAAACTCACTGCTACTTTCCCCTTAGCCAGAAAGTTGACATTATAAATGTTATCACATTCATACGTATTATAAGCCTAGAAATTATATCATCTCAGGCCAAAAGTGGATGTTGAGACTCTGATATCTTGCCTGTCTACCTGTAGGTCCTTTTCCCAAGACCTCTGGAACTAAATATAGTCTGGCTACAAGTGCCTGTTGACAGGAGCTGACCTTATTCTTCCCCTGAGAGGGAAGGAAGTATGAAGCCAGAACTAGGACTAATGAATTGGGATTTGGTGGACAGAATGCATACCCCACCCCTAGGTGTTGCACCCTCACTAGAGTGGCCCATAAATGTGGTATGGAGGCTTGAGAGGTCATCTGTAAGTGAGAGTAGCTCTGGGAGGAGGTAAAATAAGAATGACAGATTATGAAGGGTGCTGGTACTCTGAAGAGGTTACAGGAGAATTCTAGAAGAGACATTCATTTTATTTTAAAGGTTTCGTATACTTAAATAAATTTATCTAAAGTCTAATTTTTAAAGGACACATGGCAATCAGAAAAGCACAGGTAAGCTGGCTTTATCTTTTATAAGACATTGCAAACAAAAGAGTCATTTTTTGACTTCAAGTTTAAAATGGAACATTATGATGTATGTCCTGTTTCTGTGAAATACCATGTGTTCGTTCACAGCATGGGCAAGGCCAAATACCTCCAAAGAGGTTCAATTTTCATATGAAAGTGTCAACATTTCTCCGCTGAGTCAAGGATGGGTGTTAGTCGTTTGAGTCAAAATATAAACCGAGGTTTCAATGATTGAGTAAGATGGTGCCTGGCCTAGCTTTGCTAGGTTAAAAGTTATTGGCTTTTCTTATAGTAATATTTCACAGTGGATTAGTTTTCTAGACAGGGAAAAGTATATTAATGATGAGCTCATTTTAAAATTTATTTATCCCTTTATCAATTATTTCAGTTATTTCTTATGATATATTTTATTATTTTATGAGAGGATACAGAGTAATATGTTTGAACATAACTTTTATGTGACACTGACATTTGCTAAAGTTTTATGAGAAAAAGGGCTTTGTGATACTATAATATTTTGGATTTAAGGAATAAAAGCAAAAATACGTATATATGCAGTTCAAATCACATTTCAATTATAACTGAATTATTTTCTGTAGCTTAGCTATAGGAACTGCTTAAACCTGATTTATGCATAGTGTGAGCAGATTTTAAGGAAGAGAACTGCCTTTGTGGAGAGTTGGAAGGAATAGATTCACTTGGCAAATTTTGTACAATAGAGTCCCTCTTAAAGTGGTGGCATCAGAGTAAAGTATTATGTGGGACAAATGGGTTTTACACATCAAAATTAGCAGTATTCAAACAACCTTCACAATCGGGCGTATGAGTATAAATAAGAAGATATTTTTGGCATGCTGTACATAGAATCTGTCTTTATGGTCATACCTTTTCTGAATTTTAAATGTTCAACTTGTGAACACTCCAAATATGGACTTATCTCTCGTTGTTCCTTGCTTTCTATAGAGCTCCAAGCCAACTTGGAGCAAAAAAAAAAAAAGCTGTTCAAAGCCAGTATCTTTCAGTTCCCCGAGTTTGTCCCCTGGGCAGAAATCCCTCACGAGCCACCACCCTTCCTTTATATAAATTCTTCAGCCCTCATGGCACAGCACCATTCACCTCTGTCCATTCTCTCTTATGCATACCCCTTTTCCCTTGGTTTTTGCCAAATTGCTTCCCGCTGCTTCTTTGAGAGTATCTTTCTCTTTATTCATATTGCAAACCAAAAACATTGTTATAATCACACTGATAAGTATGAAAATGCTGGTAATCCTGGTATTAACTAAAATGAAAAATTACATATTTTAAAGTAGCACTGAACAAAATAAAAAGCCAAGGCAGTCTTCATCATCCAAGGGCCTCAAGGTACTCAAAAATCCCTTTGAAATCCTTCCTTAGGTTATAATCCATCAATATATCCTTACCTAAGTAAATGAAGAAAAACATCAGCACTTAAACAAAATTGTGTCTTATTCTGTTTTACTGTTTTTCAATTACCAGTTTATTATAATATTCTATTTCTATTATTTTGTTTTTCAGATGTTCTGCGTTTTGACTTCATCAAAGATTAAATTGATGTTTATGGGCTAATCTGGAAATCTAAAAACAAATTGTTTCACTACATCTATAAGAAAGTATGTCCAGATGCCCATTGGCTGACTTATAAAGGGGCTTTAGAACATAACCCAATGTAAGTTGCAGACATGCTATGTTTTTGTCTCTGTTACCTCCCCCACAGTTAGGGCATGTGTCTGTTTGCATGTATATAGGTGTGTGTGGATTGTATACACATGTGTGTCTATACATACACATTTTCATAATTCTGGGTTCATAACATCATTTATTCCTGTCTTCAGTGGATATTTGAGAGCATTTTATGTAAAAGCTACAGTTCTGGATGTCCAGAGACTTGGTTGCTGCCCTGACAGAGCTCATACTCTAATGGGAAAACAGACATAAATTGCACAAAGACCTATGGAATGCTTACCATGATAGGTGCTATGAAGGGAGATCATGTAGCATATGTGAGCATATAACCAGATCCAGCCTTTTGTCCAGGGTCAGAATGGGTTCTCTGGAGAGGGTGATGTGCCAGTTAAGATCTCACAGGCAGGAAGGAGTTAGAGGCAAAGGGAGTGAGAGGTGATGGGGGAAGTGGCAAGGATGGGGTACAGAATGCTTCAGACAGAGGGAACTCATGCTCAAATACCATACCTGCTTGGTTAGGTACTCGTGTTGACTTTTTCCAGTGACTGAGTAGCTGGGAGACTTTTAGCTTAAACCATACCATTAAAAAATTAATTGTAATCATACTAGAAAATAAGAAGTCACATATAATTTCATAAGCATTTGTACTTTTTTTGTTTTTCAGGTATGAAGTACTCCTTAAGCCCTGACAACCACCTTGAAGATGGAATTATGAATATGGCAACTTTTCTACGGGGCTTTGAAGAAAAGGGGATAAAGAACGACAGGCCTGAGGACCAGCTGAGCAAAGAGAAAAAGAAAATTCTGTTTTCCTTCTGTGAGGTGTGCAACATCCAGCTGAACTCCGCAGCCCAAGCCCAGGTCCATTCCAATGGCAAATCCCACCGCAAACGAGTGAAGCAGCTGAGTGATGGTCAGCCTCCGCCCCCGGCTCATGCCAGCCCCAGCGCCAACACCAGTGCAGGTAGGAGGCAGGGCCCGGGCTCCTGTGCTGTGGAGAGACATGGTTCTGGTCTCGAAAATGAATGATTTAGAGCAAGACTTAACTTTTACCTTAAAACTGCCATCATGTTAATATGTACTTTTTCCCCTACAGGTAAAATCTGTGAGCTGTTTGTCACTTCTCAGAATATTTTTTATGCACTCAGGTATACACACAGGCCCCCCCCACATACACAATTTGTATATTGAACTGTAGAATTCCTATGTTGTCATAGTGTGTGAACGTTTCCAAATGTATTTTGAAATGTATTTAAAATGGATCAATGATGTCATTTTTTCCCCTCTCTCAAAATTAGGCTTTCTTGGGTTTCCTTTATCTGCTTTCTATGGGGTGGCATACCGCTTGACAGTATATAAAAAGCTACAGCTTTATTTATAACATCCCATGATGCAGGAAGGAGCATTAATCTTGCATGTTAGACTTGTCATACTCTTTTTGAGAGTTGCCAGCAGTGTGCTGGGGTGTTCTAACAATAGGAACAGGCGTTGCCAAAACCAACAAGGCTTACCTCTGAACTCCACAACCATCATGACTTTCACTTGCCTCTCACCCCTTCCTTGTGGGCTGGGTAGAGACAGAAGCTCAGGAATTTTTACATTCCTCCCTCTGCCCCGAATTCTCAACAGTCTTTCAAATCCTTCATCTTATCCTCAGGCAGCCCTTCCTCTTTCACATTGCTGGTCATTAGGTGGCCTCACTGTGTCAGAAATAAGGAAAAATGTGAAATTTACTGTTATCCATGGTGAAGATTTCAGCAAAAGGTGGGCCTCCTAGCCAGGTTTTAGGTGGGAGGCCAAGATAAACATCCTCCCAAATGTGGTGGCAGAGCTCCAAATTCCACTCTGGCAAGAGTTTGCTTTGTAATGAGGCCTCAACTTGGAGTAAGAGGATACAGAGAAGCCATTTGTTGGAATTTCACTCAGTGCTATTACATGGTTCTTGATTTTGTGTATGTACTGTAAATAAATAATTTCTATATATTGAGCTAAACCTAACTATTTCTTACCTGGTATATGGTTTAATTTCATTAAACTATTTTTTCCAATCAATACTTAACATGCTGTAAAAGGAAATAAAAGAACTTACAGGATATAAGATACACACTTATAATAATGAAAAAAATCGCTTTTCTATTTCATATTTATTTGTTATGATAATTATAATTATTGACAGATGCATTAATGTACCTGAATTTACACAGTAAAACATAGTTAGTGTTAGGTTAAAAACTGATACCTAAATCAGAGAGTAAATAACAGCCTGAGTAAAGGTTTGAGTTATATCTGTTAGAGTGCAAATGTCTATAGACACCACAGTCATTAAAAATTGTATTTCTATCTAATGACAGGGGAAATTGTCTATGATATAATGCTAAGTGAAACAATAGGAACTAAAGTAGAATATACTTTAGTGCTATTATGTGTGCATGTGCACATTATCTACTCTTTAGAGTCTCAGCTCAATGAGGAACAAGCCTGACATCGTTGTATTTTTTCCCATTACTTTCCTCAGTTTTTATCTATCAAACTTCTGTTTCCTGCTGGGTAGAAGCTCCCTTAACACCCTCTCAGCCTATAATTTCTCACTTTTGTATATTCAGAAAGACTCTTTGATTTAGAAGATTCACTTCTATTTATAAAAACATCCTTTCATTGCCAAATTAAGATTTGGCTAGACAGACCCTGGAACTTAAAGTGGAGGGCTCCCACTCTGCCCCTTCCTCAGCCTGCTTTCCAGTCTGTGATGGGAAACCATGGAGGGTGGGAAGGGTGGAGGTTACCCTACAGCCTTGGCAAGGTTGTGATGTTGTTCTTAGTTGGTGATTGCTGTTCTGGCAGCCTCTGTGGGTCACAGGTGCTCCTAACAGACCCAGTGGATGAGGAGCTCCCCCAGGCAGTCCCTTAGGCATTGGAGGTCCCTTGCGAGATAGTGGCGTCTTCTAGCTTACCCCCAGCTGGTAGCAGAAGGCTCCATTCCTCCACCACGTGTGCCTCTTTCAAGACTGCATCCTCTATTTTCCTGTGTACCAATTCCTGGGGCTTGAGGGAACATATAGAATCCATCTGAGAATTAACATTCCTCTTGAAAACCTAGAGCTGCTGGGGCCCAGGAAGGTAGAGGTGGAGGGGGCCGTGGGGGTAACACGTGGGGGTAACACGTGGGGGTATGTTTCCTGCTCAGGTAACATAGGAGAGGCTGGCAAACCCACTGATGAAGCAGGCACCTAATCAGGGAACAAAATGCCAGTCTTCCTTTTTTTCGCCCATCACTTGGCTTTAGAGAGTATTATGAGTTGAATTGTGTTCCTCCACCAAAAAAAAAAAAAAAAAATGTGTTGGAGTCCTAAACCCCAGTCCTTCAGAATGTGACTTTATTTGGAGTTAGGGTTTTTATGGAGATAATTAAGCTAAAGCCAAGTCATTGGGGTGGGCTATAATCTAATATGACTGATGTCCTTATGAAAAAGGGAAATTTGGACACAGAAACAGATACACACGGAAAGAAGATGATAGGAAGAGAGACACAGGGAAAAGACTGCCCTCTACAAGCCAAGGAGAGAGGCCTGGAACAGCCCCTTTCCTCACAGCCCTCGGAAGGAAGGAACCCAACTGATACATTGATTTTTGACTTCTAGCCTCCAGAACTCTAAGATGGTAAATTTCTGTTGTTGAAGCCACCCAGTTTGTGGTACTTTGTTACAATAGCCCTAGAAAACTAACAGAGGCAGTAAAATTTTAGCCCATTTCTCCCTCATAGGCAAAAAAAAAAAAAATGTGGTAGTAGAGATATTCTTTTCAAGAATTGTAAATTTAAGAGGTGGCTTCCCCTCTTCTGAGACAGTTTAGTGTTTGGGTTGGCGTGGGTGGGAGTGGGGCCCACAGGGTGATGGTTGAGACTTAAGCCATTTCTCTCAATAAAAGGTGACTGACCCCTAACTACTGGAAGTTCTTTCACTAAACTTAGAATTCAGGGTGTTTACAGAACTTTTACATCTCAGCTTTTAGAACAACAGGAGGGTTCTCAGGGTGTACCTAAAACCATTCTGCTATTAGAGAGAGTGTGTGTGTGTGTGTGTGTGTGTATCAATGTGCCCATGTAATTTTTTCCCTAAGTGAGGAACTTAGGATAAGTAGCAGAAAAATCCCTTTCCCATAACTATCCCCTCAGCCAAACATTGTGTGAATACTCTGGGCTACAGAAGGGAGAATCAGAAGGGAAGCGATGGGAGCTTAGGTAACTTAGTCTGTACATAAGAGAGCCCTACTCCTTTCCCCGTCCATTTTCATGGGGTAAGTAGAATTAACAGAAACCGCAGATGGGTCTCGGCTTCTGGACTAAGTAGTTGCATGCTTCCTTCCCTTGTAGGGTCCACAAAGACAGTAAGATCCTTATGTTCTTGGCCCCTAGCAATGGTGGGCAGAGGGACCTGAGGTACTCTCACGATTTCCTGTGGGCTTACTGAGTACAGAGGCTGCTGAGGGAGCCTGGAACCACAGAGGGGCATCTGAGTAAAACCGGGAAAAGCCTTTCCTGTTGGATTGGGGCAGTGGCAGGAGACAATTTCCTATGTGCCATGACAAAGAAACACCTCACAGTACCTGATAAGCTAATGAGCAAACACTAGACAGGCATCATGATGCCTCAGCAGATGCCTATGTGCAGAAGTGACAGCAGGCCATAAAGCATCCTACCTGAGCCTTGGTACCATGTAAGTGCATAAGCACCCTCTGCATCCCACCCCAAATCTACACGCAGCGCCAGGGAAAGAGTCACTGTACGCTGCCTGAAAGTAAGTTTCTATCATCACATGGTATGGGGTTTGTACTAAGCAAAGGAAATGATAACAGAATGAATCTTGAAGCTTTAGGCATGAAGGAAGAAAGAACAATAGAAAGAGTAGATATGTGGTAAGTAATACTAACACTATCTGTATTAGTCCGGGTTCTCCAGAGAAACAGAACCAATAGGAGAAAGGAATTGGCTCACACAATTACGGAGGCTGCCAAGTCTCAAGATCTGCAGTTGGAAAGCTGGAGACCAGAACTGCTAATGGTATAGTTCTAGTCCAAGTCTAAAGGCCTGAGAACCAAAAGAACTGATGGTGCAGTTCCAGTCTGAAGGCTGGCCCAAGACCCAGGAAGAGCTGATATTTCAGTTTGAGTCTGAAGATGGGGAAAATCTGATGTCACAGCTGGAAGGCAGTCAGGCAGGAAGAAGTCCTTCTTAATCAGGGGAGGATCAGTTTTTTATTCTACTCAGGCCTTCAAGTGATGAGGCCCACCCACTAAGGGAGGGCAATCTCCTTTACTTAGCCTTTCAATTTAAATGTTAAACTCATCCAAAAATATCCTCACAGAAACACTTAGAATAATATTTGACCAAATATCTGAACATCCAGTGACCTAGTCAAGTTGACACATAAAATTAACTCAATAATCACATAATCACTTTCCTCATGAGTTTTATAAATCATACTTGATGTCTGAAACAAAAATTATAATTATCTGATGTTAAAGACAATTGTATTTACAAGTGGGGAAGTTAAAGGAACCTAAATGGAAATAAGGTTCCATTTGATTTCAAATAAATAAGCTTCACAGACTAGCAAAGAGAAAATAACCAAGCAGCAAAGAGGAAGTGAGAAAGAGCAATCCATGAAGCTGAAAATAGGAAGTAATACAGAAAAATCAATAAAACAAAAAGATGGTTCTTTGAAAAAAATCAATGAAATGTATAAGCTTCTACCAAGATTGACAAAGAAAAGAAAGGAGAGACAAATGAAATAGGTGATATTACTATAGAACTTGCACAAGTAAAAATACAAATAAGCAAATACTATAAATTTATGTTCATAAATTTGACAACTTAGAAGAATGAACCAGTCTTTCAGAAACCACAAATGACCAAAACTCAAGCTAGATAAAGATGATAAAGATAGACAATCTGAATGGCCTTAGACTTGAAAAGTCATCAAACTCAAGCCAAAAAAAGAATAAAATAAAGATGCACTGAATATCCTATGAACTAAATAAGATTCAAACCAATATTGACCAAGTCATAAAAAATTTAAAAGATAGTTTCCACGGAATTTCTAGAATACCTAAACAAGCAACAACACCAATTTAAAAACAAAAAACTAAGAAGAATGGAAGCTTACAAATATTTATGAGGCCAAACCCTGACTAACAAACCAGCAAAAAAATATTAAAAACAAACAAAACCAAGTACGATTTTCCGGAATAGATGAAATTTAACAAACGATAAATATAATCCCATATCACAAGCTAAAAAAGAAAATATAGACTCAACAATGGGAATTTTGGTAATAACGGCGTACACATGTTAAAAATATCATACTAATACCCTAAATCATCAAGCTAAAGAAGAAAAATCATATGATCATATCAACTGATGCAGTGAAAGCATTTGAGAAAACCCAACACTCATTTATGATAAGAATATTCATCAGCCTAGAAATAGAGAATTACCTCAATTTAACAAAAGCGTCTAGGAAAAGCCTACACCTAACATCATACTTAGTGGTGAAAGACTGAACTTTTGTCTAAGATCAAGAGCAAGGGAGGGATGTCTGCTCTCACTTCTTTTCTTCAATATGGTGCTGGAAGTTCTGGCCACTATAGTAAGGCAAGAAAAATAAAGTTATACAAATTGGAAAAGGAAAAATAAAACCATCCCTCTTTGCCGATGACATGATAGTCTATGTAGAAATGCCAAAGAGTCTACAAAAGAACAGCTTTTAATAATCAGTGAGTTTTAGGAAGGTGGCAGGATAGGGGATCAACACACAAAAATCAATTGCATATCTAAATACTAAAAATGAACATATGGAAATCAAAATTTAAAAACACTGTGTCATTTACAAAAACTCCCAATAAAATGAAATACATAGATACACACTTACAAAAACATACATAGGAACTAATGCTAAAAATTGCAAAATGCAGAGAATAGAAATAAAACAAGACCTAAATAAATGGAGAGACATACCATGTGCATGGATTGGAAAACTCAACAAGATTAAGATGTCAGTTCTCCTTAAATTGATCTATAGTTTTCATGCAATTCCTATCAAAATTCCAGCAAGTTTTTTTGTAGACATAGACAAGCTTATTGTAAAATTTATATGGAAAAACATGACCCTAGTAGCTAAAACAACCTTGACCCAGAATAAAATAAGAGGAATCTGTCTACTGAATATTGAGGTTTACTATACAGCTAAAGTAATCAAGACAGTGTGGGTTTATTGGAAGTATAGACATATAGATTAATGAAAAAGACTAGAAAGACTATGTCCCAGACATAGACCCACACATATATGCTCAATTGATTTTTGACAAAAGTGCAAAAGCAATTCGATGGGGGAGGGATAGCCTTTTTGACAAATGATGCTGGAGTAATTGAACATCTATAGGCCAAACAAACAAACAAAAACAAACAAAAATATCCTTAGGTCTAAATCTCACACCATATACAAAAATTAACTCAAAATGAATCAAATTTAAATGTAAAACCTAAAATTATAAACTTTTAGGAGAAAAATAGAAGACAATCTCTGGGACCTCAGGCTAGGGAAATAGTTCTGAGTTGACACCAAAAGCATGATCCATAAAAGAAAAAATTGATCAATTGGACTTAATTCAAAATTTAAAACTTTTGCTTTGTGGAATGATATGGGAAGAGGATGAAAATACAAGCTACAGATAGGAGAAAATATTTGCAAACCACATGTTCCACAAAGAACTAGTATCTAGAATTTATAAAGAACTCTCAAAACTCAATGATAAAAAAATCAAACTATCCAATTAGAAAATGGGCAAAAGATAAGAGGAGTTAGTTCACTGAAAAGGGCACACAGATGACAAATAGGTACATGGAAAGATATTCAAGCATCAAGCATTCAGGGAAATGCAAAATAAAGTCACAATGAGATTTCACTATATACCTATGAGAATGGCTAAAATAAAAAATAGTGATAACACCAAATACTGGCAAGGATGCATAGAAAATGTATCACTAATACATTGCTGATGGAAATGTAAAATGTTATGGCCACTTTAGAAAATAGTTTGACAGTTTTTTATAAAACTAAACATGCAGATGCCGTTTGACTCAGCAGTTGTACTTTTGGGAATTTATTCCAGAGAAATGAAAACATACATTCCCATAATACCTGTAAGTGAATGTACATAGCAGCATTATTTATAATAGCCCCAAATTGTAAACAACGCTGTATTGGTTTCCTGAGGCTGCTGTAACAAATTACCACAAACTTGGTGCTCTAAAACAACAGAAATTTATTCTCTCAATGTTCTGAGCCTAGAGTCTGAAATGTGGCAGGGCTGCACTCCCTCCAGAGGCTCTAGGGACAATCCATTCCTTGCCTCTTCCACTTTGTGGTAGCGGCCCTGGCATTCCTGGGCTTATGGCTGCACCATTCCAATCTCTGCCTTCGTCTTCACATCACCTTCTCCTCTGTATGTCAGTGTCTTTTCTTCTGCCTCAAATCTGCCTTCTGCTTATCTCATAAGGATGCTTGCCATTGAATTTAGGGCCCACCTGGATAATCCAGAATTTTTTTTTTCATTTCAAGATCCCTCAATCACATCTGCAAAGATCCTTTTTGCAAATAAGGTAACATTCACAGCTTCCAAGGATTTGACATGGATATCTTTTGGGGATGACTTGTTAAACACACTGTGGTACATCTATACCAAGGAGTACCACTTGACAAAAAAAGGAATGAACTATTGATACATGCAACAATTTGGATGGATCTCCAGGGAATTATACTGAGTGAAAAAAGCCAATCCCCCAAAGTTATGTACTGTATGTTTCCATTTATATGACATTTTTGAAATGACACAAATTTAGAAATAAAGGACAAATTCATGGTTGGTAGGGGTTAGGGATGGGGGTGAGTGTCAGGAGGGAAGTAGTGTGGATACAAAAGAGCAGCATGAAAGATCCTGTGGTGGTGGATACATGAACCTACACAGGTCACACACACACACACACACACACACACACACAGATAAAAGTAATACTGGGGGAGTCTGAATAAGATTTGTGAACCATATCAAAGTCAATATCATGCTTTATATGTCATTCTGTATTTTTATAAAATGTTACCATTGGTGGAAGCTGGGCAAGGTGTTCAAGGGAACTCTCTGTATTATTTCTTACAATTGCATGTGATTCACCAATTATCGTAATAAAAATTTCAGCTAAAAAATAAACTCCCAGTCTTCTAGGAGTATTATCAGAGTGGACACAAATTTTGGGTTTTTTCTTATCTTTAAATATTATCAAGTTTCTACTTTATGGAGATTAATAAAACAATCTCTTAAGAGAAATGTCAAGAGAAGATAAATATAGTGTCAAGAGAAGATAAATATTTAAATAAGTGAATGGCAATATGATATGCTAAGAATAATGATAGATCTACATATAAGGTAGATGTGGCACAGAGAAAGGAATGATTAACTTTATGGAGGTCAGGGAAGGCTTCCTAGAGGTGATATTTAAGGTGAGTATTCAAGGATGAGTTTCAAGTTATTCAAGAAAAAACAACATTCCAGGTAGAGGGAACAGCAATGCAAATGCATGTAGGCACAAACTATAAATAGTTTGTTATTACTAAAGTATGATTTGGGGAAAAGGAGAAAGATCCCTTTGCACAGACAGAAAGGAGCCAGAACTGGAAGAAGGATCTTCCTATTCATGTGGGAACAGAGGTATATAGAAAAGTCACAGGCAGCTGCTGGAATTCAGAGCTAAGTTCTCCTGAGTTCTCTTTCTGTCTCACTCTGGTTTGTGCCAAATAGGAGCCTCCTCATCAAATCCAGACATCCATCCTTGGGTATTGTTTCCCCAGGATACCACACAATTGCAGAGGTTGTTTTCCATGACCCACCTACAATTTCCCAAGTCCAGATAACACTGACCATATTCATTCTCCATGTAGGGTGGCTAGTGACCAACATCCTGACCTCTACATTTAAGGTTTCAATTTTAAGACAAAAAAGGAGTTAGTCATGCAAGGAGAATGGAGAAAAGTGATCCAAAGGGAGTGAAGAGAATGTTCAAACTCTCAAGTTGAGAAAACACCTGGAGCATCTCAAATGCTGAGATATGGCTGAAACTGAGTGAGAGAATTAGAAAGAAACACAAGAGAAGTTTGGAAAGATAGGAGGAACCTTCAGAAACTTTTAAAAGCAATGTTTTATTTTAATCATGATTCTATGGGTCAGAAATTTGGGCTGGGTTCAGCTAGGTGGTTCTTGTCCTGGACTCACTGGGGGTCAGTCATGGAGCTGTAGGCAGCTGCAGATGGTTTAAGATGGCCTCACACAATTAGATCAGGCTTGGTCACACAGCACTCATGGAGCAGCATTACAAAACAGCAAGAGCAGAAGCTGCAACTACTGCATTCTTTTGGTCAGAGCTAGTCACAAGGTGCTGTGGTTTGAATGTATGTGTCCCTCCAAATTTCATATATTAGAACTTGAACCCCAAGGTGATAGTATTAATAGGTGGGGACTTTGGAAGGTGCTTAGGCCATGAGGGCTCTGCCCTTATGAATGGGATTAATGTCCTTATAAAAAGAAGCTTTAGAGCTGCCTGGTCCTTCTGCCTTCCCACCATGTGAGGACACAGTGTTTGTTTCCTCTGGAGAATGCAGCAACAAGATGCCATCTTGGAAGCATAGAGCAAGCCCTCATCAGACACGGAATCAGCTGATGTCTTGATCTTGGAAAGATCTGAGAAATAAATTTCTATTATTTGTAAATTACCCAGTCTGTGGTATTTTGTTATAGCAGCAGGAATGGCCTAAGATACCAGGCCAGCTCAAATTCACGTGGGTGGAAAAACAGACTCTGCCTCTTGATTCAAGAAGTGGCATCTTTTATTTAGCTTGAGGAATTTTAAACTGAGCTTGAGTAGATTTTAAATTGAGGGCATAAGCTTGATTATATTTAAGCTGAGAAGCTAAGGGTGATAAAACCTGGGTATTTTGCAACAGTAAGTGGAGGTGATGGTTTGGAAGTAGGCATGGAAAGCAAGGTTGGAAACTGGGTTGCCAGTTGCAACATTATATAGCACTGTATTTTCTTTGTTGCAGTAGCCTGTGCTTTCCCTTGATGCTCCCAGGGTCCTCAGTTGTTTTCTTCCCCTCCTAATGATCTCTTATTTTCATTGCTATCCTACATTCAAGATTAAACAGCATCTAGGGTTAGGGCACTGTGATAGATATTATGACTCTTAAAATATGTGTGTGTGGGATTTTAAGTACATGGGCCAGATTTCTCACATTGCATCTCATGAATATTTAAAATGTTAAATTTTCCATTAGGCCACAAGGTGAAATCCTCAAATGTATTTTCCCAGACGTTTTTGAACTTTATAAATTAAACTTGAACATGCCATACTAAAGAATAGCCACTAGATGGTGCCATGAGTATAGTGAAAGTATGATGTTTTCCTCATCCCCATTCCCACATCCGTGTTTTGGTGGAATTGATTAATGAGCACGGAAAGAAAAGAAATACCACACAAAGGGGGTGAGGGCGTGTGGACACGCACGTGTGGGTAGGAGCATGCTCATTTGACAGACTTTTTGAGCATCTTTTGTGCGTTAGAATCTATAGGGGAGATATCAGGGTGGGGTTGGGGGGAGGGGAGGAGAATAGGTGAGATCGTTCTCCAGTTTTCAGGAAAAAAAATTATTACTTAAATATATTAATATTGCTCCATATAGGGAAAAAATTGTAGTCCATTTTAAGAGATATTAGGTATAAACTTAAATATTAAATGGTGTAAACTTAGGTTTGTGTGATAGATTCATGAGAGATGGGCTAGAATCTGTCAATATGATAATGTCTTTTGCTTTTGCAGTAGAAACACATAGTTTCATTTTCTTCATTTTTGATAAATCAATTTTCCATTTATCATTCAACCAAGAAATCTAACTTTTGCAAAATATGAGTACCATAGTAAAAGGATAACAAATCATTGAAGTATCATTGAGTTTCTCCCAGTAAGTGCATTTAGGTAAGTCAGTCATTTCAGTGTGAGGCAGGTGGGTTAAATTGTTTACAATGCACTTATTTCCTTAAATGTCTTAATTTTAAGTCCAGAAAACAGCGTTTATAGAATAATTACTATATGGTCCATTTATTAGACAGAGCTCGTATGACTTCGTGTGGTTTTTCATGAAGGGGCAGACTTAGAAGGGGAAAAGCCCTTGATCAAAATATACCAAACTGGACCCTTGAGAAGAGGACATCTTCTGTTCTTAGTGTAAATCCCAGATCCTTATAAGAGAGCCCAGGAATTGTCTCTTACTTGAAATAATTCAGACCCTGTGATGATACAAACAGTAGAAGGACTATTGACATACTTTTCTGATTTTTTGTATTACCCAGAATTGATAGCTCTTTAGTTTCCAAGTATTTTACAAAATCTTGACTATATTCCCAGGGAAAGATAGAGTTGGTGCCCCACATCTGTTCTCCCCAGATCAATTTAATTGAGATTTATATTGTAGGGCTTATTGAGATTGAAGTTCCTTAGGAATGAGAATAGAGCAATTTGGAAATAGGATGAAGTCTCAGTTATAACTCCAATGCCCCCTAAATGCTTCTACTTTCAGACAGAGCCCCAGCCATTTTTGATGGCATCAGAAATCTAAAACTACACCTAATACAGACCTTAAAAAGTCGTTATAGAACAACTCCATATTCTGTACAGGTGGTTAAAAACTGTTAAACAAGTATGTTGATTATATAGTACAGAACTCTAAGGAATCAATATATAAAGAAGTTTGAATGGAACTTTTTTTAAAAAAGAATTAAAAGTAGTGATTGACCCTTTATTGGTGAAGGAAAAATAGAATTTTGCTATAGGAATGCTTTGGAATATGAGCTTTTACATATATCATATTTATTAAAAGATAAAAGTTGTTTAACATCAAGTCTTGGTTTTTAGATTTTGAAAACGAAACACTGACATTTTTCAGTGTCGAAACTGATGGAGTCTTAGACAATCATGGCAAATGTTTGGGTAGGCAAGTGATTTAAATCATCAAAGGCACACTTAAAATCTTGGTGTTTTCTTGAAATAGAAGTGTTACCCATTTTAAACTAATCTAATGAGAAAGGTTTTCAGTAGCTGGCTCAATGGCAATATAAATTAGTGAGCTCAGTTTCCACTGGGGGATGAATGTGTTGTCACCCTGACTGAATGACTTTCTTCACATAGACATTCTACTTTTATATCTTAACAGCATCACAGCCAAGGAGGCTGTTGGACATTGTCCCAAGTTAGGCATCCCTGTGGAACGTTACACCTGAGCATGGGGTTGGTATTCATTCTTAGCACTTAACAGGTTTTCTGGAGCCGATTCTTGGGCCAGCTGTGAAACATGTCTGCTCTTGTTCTGATTACATGAAGAGTTTGGGGAAGGTGGGAGGGCTGGGTATTGTATTTTTTATGGGCTGAGTGTGATGGCATTCACATCATGTTGACCCACTTCATTTCAAGAGCTTGCCCTCTGGTAAGCCTGCATTGCAATCCAGAGACTCTTGCCCTATAGACACTGGACACTTATCTATTATTATATGGACATGATGTAAAAGTTATAGTGAGTTTTTTTTTAATTTTAACCCTGAAGTGTTACCCATCTTATGGTATAGTCAGTTACTTTTAGAAGCTGCAATAACTCCATCAAACCATCAGGGCAACAATTTGGCTGCTAAAGAAAGAATTCACCAAATTATGTTGGATTGTCAAAGGAATAAATTCAGTTTCCTTCTTCACGTGGAAAATGACTTTGTGATCATATTCTAGATGTTAAGATTAGAGTCACACATTCTACTCTACTTTTTCCAGTGAGTAGCAAGACTACTGTTCACATAAATGGCTCCAGGACTCCTCCCCAGTGCAGGTCTGGGCCTCACAAAGCACCCAGGAAATGCTCTTGAAGACGATGACTGTTCTGTAGGCCCACAGTCTTCAGTCCAGTGTCAATGCTTGGGGAAGTTAAAGTTCTATAATGTACTTGCTTAAAAAAGTATTTCTTTGGGAAATACACTCATAAGAAAAACTCCAAGCAAATGCAACACGTTATTCATGGTTTTTGCAATATCCTTTTTAAAACTGTTTTAAAATTAAACAGTTGAATATTGATGGTAGAGAATATTACTATTTTTTTCTATGAGTGATTTTGAAGAACCCCTACACCAAGTAGAATGTAGCATTTGTAAATAAAACAGGCGTCTTTACTTTGTAAAGCAAAGCACATTTTTTTTTGTTGTTTGTTTCTGACAGTGTCACATGTGATGCTTAACATTATGGATATTTTGCTTTTGGGTACAATGAGAAGAGGGTGAGATAATCCAATGTTTTATGCCTCACTCTGAAAATACATTCTTCCTTTTAAAATTTCCCCTTGAAAATTAAGGTAAGTTGCTAAAAAAATATTTATGTCAAGTGCCTTTCACACTAGTGGGCCTAAAGTTTAGGTAATCAATGAGTGGTTGATACTGTTACCATTATGTTTTGCTTATTTTTTTGATTCAGTAATTCTGAATGGCTTCTTCTTGCCTTCCACTTCCATGCCCTAGTTTTGTCATTTTGCATTACTGCCACATTTCTGCTCTGCTTTGTGTCTTAGTCTTAATAGCACCTTCTCTCATATGTTTTGCCCATCTTGTTAAAACAATGCTACCCTCCAAATCTCTTGCCCAAGTAAGAGAACACCTGCTTAGATACCACTTCCTAATCTATAACTTTATAACAGTTTAGACGAATATTTCTGTAGGTCCACAGTCTCTTACCTGCAATTCCTGAAATCCAAGATCTGAAAACCAGAAGGTTTTGTAATTCATATTAATGGAAAAACCTGACCTGAACTGATATGAGGTTAATTATAGTCTTTATTTATCCCATCTAGTATGAATATGCTCATGTTTTGCTACAGAAATGTTAATGTGTCTGATTATAGAGTTGTGCCCCAGACCCCACTGGGGCACTATATAATGCCTACCACTGGAGGCATTATATAATTCATGGCATATGCAGAGTATTATCTTTCTAAAATCTGAAAACATTTGTATTCTGAAATGCATCAGGCACTAAGGATTTTAGATAAGGGATTGAGGATCTATTAATGTAATCAAATATCATGGTTTCATTTAAAATTTTTATTACTAGGGAGTTTCATGTGTGGCAATAATAAAAAGATTTTTAGGTACACAATCTCTCATGAAATATTTTCTAAGATGAGAAAGGTTGTGAGTGTGGGGGCGGGGGGAAGAAAGAGAGGTCACTGAACAATTGCTGAATCAGTGATGCCCAATGCTATTTCTCATAATACTTTCAAATGCTGCCTTAGGGGCTTCATGAGACACAAAACAAATGGAATTTGGGTGGCAAAAGTGATTGCATGTTCTATGACATAGGTATACACACATATGCTTGTGTGCATATTCACTCATGTATGTCTATACATGTCTCCAAGAAAGGGTGTCTAACCAGCAGCCTGTAAGGAGTCAACATGACATATACGGACATAATGAGGATACCCATGGAAGTGCCATGTTTAACATTGCTCCAAAATACTGTGTTTTATAAATGCATGTTGTGGCATACTGTTTATTTTTACACAGATGTTTTAGATTGTGGACAGTACTAAATGTGTTAGCTAAGAGCTAGTAGTATTACTAGAACTGAACCCAATCATTTACAGAAGATCTTCAAATTATGAATTGCCTTTATTGGAATTATTGGATTTGCTCTGCCTTTTAGTTTCTCAATGAGAACCTAAAACCCTTTAAAATTTTGAATAGAACCTTAAATGTGTTCTTGTCAATGCTGCCAACTAGGAATTTCTTCCAGTTATTTTTGTGATTTCTGATAAATGTTTTATGTCCTTTTTGCTTTGTACTTTGCGTGCGCATGTCAAAACTCTGTATTTTGTGACCTCAAATCATTGCTCCTACTTTCTGGGGTATAGCTACTTTGTACCTTTTTAAGAATGTGTCAACTGGTTCTTGGATCTTATATCTTAGTAACAAAAGAGGAAGGATGGTAAACAGCAAAGGTATAAATTTGGGGGTGGCTGGGATAAGGATATATGGGTTTAATGAGCTAGATTTTTTAAAATAATGAGCAAATATTATGGTGTTAAAAATATTCTCTATCTTTCATGTTTATTTTCTTGTTACACAATACATTTAAATTTTTATTGTTTAAGAAATTGTCTTAGAGTAAAATTGATAGTACTTTTCCCTGGTGTTAGCATAGCCCTGCACATTTTTACTATCATTATTATTTTAATTTAGAGACAGACACTTAAGAGTTAAAAGGATATTTAACTTGCTCTTTAGTGGACATCTGTGTCAAATATAGGAAATTATTATTGTTATAATTGTCATAGCCTCTAGTGATTTCATTTGTCTATAGAGAAGTCCTAGGAATCTACAGCTATTTTGGGTTTTGCAGGCTTTGTAAGTCCTTATAATATAGACTCCTGATTTCTTCTCTGTATCCTGCTCATTGTTGAAAAGCCAGAGCTATTTTTAACATTTACACAATTTCGATAGATGATTCTTCATTCCACAAGGTTTGGTGCTAAATCTGTGGAGTCTTTCATAATCATATCCTTTTTGTGGTTTGCTTGAATTTGATCACAGTGGCTGATTTCATGCATTGATAATGAAGGCTTAGGTTGCCTGTTCCTCGGCATAAATCCACCTCAGACTTGTACATTGACAGTGCTTCTGGTTTCAGCGTGCGTGGAGATATAGAATTGAAATTGCTCTGCTTTCTTTACAAATGACTCAGAGTGTGCTTGTCCTTCCCTAAAATGTTGCCAGCGTGTAAAGGATTTTCAATGAGCAGTGCAATAAGCCAGCAACTGGGAAGGTCTGGAGCGGCACTGATATAACGTGGTGCTGTCACACAGATGATCAGGGCTGGAGCCAAGTCTCGGTAGCACTGTGCATTACCCTGGTCACATACTGGAAGTTTTGTTTATCCAACTTGATTGCTCTCGGAGCTGGTGAAAGCCCTGCCAGGATGTGGAGTGGACTTCCTAGCAGAGGTGAGCATTTTTATTCTAAAACTTGGATGCTGGGGTCTGGGATGTCAGTAACAGATTCTTTCATACGTTGTGCTAAATCCTGTGGAGTCATCAATTGTGTTTATCACATTGTGCTGACACATCTGAAGGGGCAAAACTGAAAAGCAAAATATATGATTCTTTAATTTTATTGGGAAGTAACTCCTTAAATGGGTGTGATCAGCATCCTTTTCTTTCTTTGCTAGCTGCTTGCCGAGGACATCTTACCAGTAGGTGACTTCCTTTGCATTTTAAACATTCAGAACAAGTCAGTGATATTATGCGATTTGCTATCATTACTAAAAGTAGGTAATTAGCAGTGTTATTATGTGCTTCAGGTATATTTAAAAGGCTAAAGGCTATAAACTAAATGTACTTTCTAGAATCTTTGACATGAAAAACATATAGGAGGAAACAAGTCATGTTTACAGGATACCTGAGAAAGTAAGTGAAATGGATTACATTACTGGAGTTGACACCTTGTTAAGCTTGACATTATTAATAATTAAAAGTTATGACCTGTCGTGCACTGGACAACCAACAGTAATTGATTTCTAGTGATGGTGTGCCGAGAGAAGGAGGAAATTAACAGCATTTCTTCATAAAGTGTGTTTTAATTAAATGTGATGTTTTAAATGTAGCAGATTTTGTAATTTAAATGTAAATAATGTACTGGCCCTCACCTGAGGAAGTTCAATTACTAGATCATCATGCTCAGAAAGGTCTGATGTAGCATTGTGAGTACAGGATATTTGAAAGCCAACGAGATAAGAGCAAGCTCAAAGTTAACCTCCAAGTAGACGGAATCCCATTGCTTAGGCTCAGCTAAACTCTAATTCCTATGAGAAGCTGTTTCTAAACAAGAAAGAAGTGTGAGGGTTATGATGTATGCAAATACAATTGTGCTTATTAAGTGTGTTTAGTATGTTAGGTCTGCAGAGAAATCTGTTTTTATTTGACTGGAAGCAGCTAACATGCACATGGGGTGTGTATATATACACGTGTATGTGTTTTTCCTGCTAAATTTATTTGAGGCAGTTGTTTTACAGCTGTCGGCTTTAAAGTTATAGATAAGTGTGTATTTGTTTGACAGAAGACTCGAGAACCCCATTCACTGCCAGTACACGTAAAGCTTGGCTGAGCAGACGCATGAGGGGCAAACCATTTGTGTTCGCCAATCTGTCTCGGCAAGTCCCAGGGCCACTATCTTGCTAGAAGCCACTGTGTGCTTTTGAAAGCATGAAATTAGTTTTATACTGAGCACATGGTTTCTCATTTAGCAGCTCTTTTTATGGTAATGGTCAGTTTATGGTTCACTGACAGGATTTCGGTGTTCTGTCAAAGCTGATAGCTTTGCTAAGGTGTCTCTATGAGATTTAAAAGAAAAAGTGGGGAAGTGGGAAGAGCCTAATTAGACCCTCAAGAAGAGACTCTTACCTTCAATGTAGTCTACTCTCTGGGCTCACTGCCATTTCTCCAAAGTTCCTTTATGTTGTTTAATCCAGGACCTACAGATTTAAAGTGGCTAACATCTACCACTTTGGGCCTTCCCTAACATGTGGCATCAAAATAGCTGTGTTCTGAAATGTGAAGTATTTGTTTACCTTTCTGTAATGCTTTTGTAGAAAACCACTCTATTAGTGCCGACTGTATTGTGCAATTCATCATTATGCTTATCTGCTTGTCTGGTAATGTATCCTCGAGCACTGCTGGAGAAAGTGAAAGGCTTTTGTACATTTTGTATTTGATATACACTACCCATACTTTTTTGTACATATATGTGCTATGAGTAGAGTGAGTTAAGGAATAAAATTAAACCAGCCTGAAGATACATTAAAAATTTGAAAAATGTCTTCTTTCACACAATGGTCTGATCTAGAAAAGCAAAAGCTCTCAAATGCTAAAATTATAGAAATATTAAATACAGTTTTTATTAGTTTCCACAGAATGGTAATAGATGAAATGCACTGTAACTGTGGTTAGAATGTTGTCCTTAGATTTCTCCTTCCATCAGAAAATAACCCTTGTTGAAAGTTGTGCTGGTCATAAAACATTTTATAAATAGAGGTGATCAGAATTGCCGGGATATTTAGTGGAGTATTTATTCTTGTGCTTGTTCTTTGCGTGGTGGTAATGGATATGCAGGTGGAATAGGATACACATTGGAATGGTGCTAATATACTTTTTCTTTCATGTGGTCTTGACAGTGGAACTGAAAACACCTCCGAAATCTTGAATTTTCTGAATCTTTTTTCTTGTTAATCCTTGGATCTTTGCCTAGGTTAAGTGATTACACGTGATTAAGGATACAAGCTAAAATATTATTATTGAAATGTAGGGTATAATATGTGCGATTATAATTAGAAAAAGATTTTCTGTTTTTAGATGAAGCACAATTTTAAACAACTTATTTTTCTTCTGTTCTTTTGGGAATGTCATGTCACAAGTCACCATCAGATTGTCAGGGGGACTTTGTTTTAGATTTTGACTTACAAATAAATATCTCATATTTATCACTTCCTCAAAGTCCGTGAAACAAATTGAATTTGTGGGTTGAGAATTAGAAGGTTAGAGGGCATTGAAATTTCCCTTTGAAATTCTTGATGATATAATGTGTTTAGTGAAGGAAAACCTTTAAGGAAGTTTTAGAGTGTCAGAATTCTCCTAGAATAGTGAAATTTTTCATATTACATAGAACATAGAAAATTCACTCAGAGGAAATGAAGGATTAATTTGGCATATCTGCCTGAAGTCTTTATAGCAATTTCTCTTTATTAAGAAGTAGGATTTAGGAAGTCATCATGAGGATGTGAATCTCACAAATCTCAGTGATTTACCTGCAACTTTTCACTTTTATATCAAGGAATAGCATCTTGAATTGTTCTTCAGAAGATCTTAAAAATGATTAGTTATAAAATGTAGCAGATATGGTAAACCTGTTTTGGTTGAGAAACACGATTGCAATATCAAAGTACTCTCCAAGTCCTTTGGGCTTTCCCAATTGTATACATTCAATAATTAGTTTGGACGATGTATAGAGTTTGGAGTTTGTTTTGAGGTATGTTGCTGATGTGATTACATGTAGCGAGAAAGTGGGTTCTTGCCTCAAAGCTTTATTTTTCTTCAGTTTTTTCACTGACTTCCTTTTCCCACCTCCTATTAATAAACTAGGAAAACCTAGTTTTAGGGTTGCCAGATTTAGCAAATAAAAATGTCAGTTTCCCAGTTAAATTTGAATTTTAGCTAAAACAGTGAATAATTTTTTAGTAAAATATGGGCCATGCAAAATTTGGGGCATACTTATACTGAAAACTGTTCATCGTTTAGCTGAAATTCAACTTTGAGTGGGTGTCCTGTATTTCATCTGGTAACCTTACCTACTTTCGAAATAAGAAGATAAACCTCCAGTAATGGCCTAGAAGCCAAAATGGAAACTTCACAATCCTGCAAAAGCAGTTAGTTCCCACTGTTAGGGTTTATGCCTGAAAACTATGGTGAGAAACTTAACATTTGAGAAACTTCAAATGGTATAAAGACAAATAGGATTGGTGGAGTCAAAACCATGAGTAAGTATATGAAAGCCTCCTTTAATTACTGAGATAAAACAATAAAGGCAGTACATTAAATAACAGCTGTCAGTAACCCTTTAAATAAATAATCATAAGTATCATACAATTAATTTCCCACTGTTATCCCTTGCCAACTAGAACATTTTCAGGATTTTCCTTCCTCAGCAAGTTTGAGATGCTTATAAATTAATTTTGTTTTGTTGTAGTTAAGATACACAATGAGAGGTCCTTCCCTCAGTGCCCTCTCCCCTACCCCTCCATCTGCCCTTTATTCAAATGCTCATTGCCTTTTTGATTTTGGGACTTAATTTTTGACTGCCACCCTCTAGGTTCCTCAGAGAGGCACAGTGACTTGCAAACTTGACTTAGAAGAAAATCTGTGGGATCCTTTAATTATTCAACTCACCACATCTGAGTAAAATAGAATAGAGATAATATTTATTGTGTGCCTACTATATGCCTCATACAGTGTCAAAATATTTATAGGTAGGTTTTTATTGAATTCTTCTAACAACTTTATAACATATTAATGTAATACCCATTGTACACATGCTAAGCTAGTTACCAAAACCCTGTTCACAGCTCCAAGCTACCCCAGTTGTAACCACACCAGAACATTCTATCATGGATCTCTTACACACTGGGCAACCTCCCTGCAGGAGAATAATCTTCCTCTCATCTAAGGCTGTATTGCAAAATCCTCTTTGCTCACTTAGCCTTCTGCATTACCTTTCTTCTCTCTTCTTGTATCCTAATGTCCCCCTCCTACTTTTTTTTGTTAAGATCCTTAACAGGTGTGACCAGACATAAATGTGTAATTTGATTCTCAAAATGAGAAAAAAATAAATAGAAGTGAACCACATATACTATAACAGAATTTTGCATTAGGAGACCTTGCAGTTGATTAGTGAATAATATGGAGAAGATGTTTGGGATAATTTCTTTAACCCTTTTGTTTCCAGTCTAAAATGCTACCTCTCTCTGTCAGTCATGTAACATGTCAAACCAGGAATCTATTTTGTGCCCAAATTGTTCAGTTGAGTGCGAGTGCCATTAACCCAAGTTTTGGAAATGAATTAACTCTACCATCCCAATAAAGTACTATTCAGTAAACCATTCTTTGAATTAAATGCTACCCCCCTACACACACACACACACACACACACACACACACACACACACACACAAACGATCTAGTTCATTTCTCAGTGTCTATTGCCCTAGAGGACAAATTCTTACTTTCTTTCATTTCTTTTCTTGTCTATTAACAGTATTTCAGTCTGATTATTCTGAATCTGCAGAGATATTTTTTGCCTCTCTTCATCAGTGCTTCCCACTTTTTCCTAGTCATGAATGTTTGTGTTATGCATTACTTCTTCTAAGTGTTTAAAATGGTATTGGTGGCCTTTTCTGGCATCTAAACTCTGCTCATTGGGAAAAGATTCTGATTCCTTTTTACCTTAAATATTCTTCTACTCCAGTCCCCATGTTGGCTTCTATGTCGTCCTACTTACTTCAGTCCTGTTAGGTTGCGTGGTGTGTCTGTTATGGCAAAATACCAGTGTGAATGTATCAGCTGAATTTCAATCACTAAATATCTTCCAACAACACTTTTTTTCCTTTGAATTTGTCCTCGAATTTTTAGAAAAGGTGCTGGTCGGTAAGTTAAAGTTGCTAATTTGAAGGATTCTATTTCTCTTAATTTCTTAAAAGGTGAGATTGATCAACAGCTTTTTTTTTTTTTGGCAAATGGCAATTGAATAATAAATAGATGCCTCCCCCAGGGAACACCTATACTGTCAGAGGTGAGGAAGTTTCTATCTTCTTCTTCTGATTTCTTCCAGGGAGTCTGCAACACCACTGGGACATTTAGCCAGACATCTTTTTGCTGACATTTCAAGCTTGTTGTGTGAATTTCACTTGGAGATCTATGGTAATGCTAGTTCTATTTTTTTCTCTCTGATTCACTCTCCATTAATGGTGATTTTTTAAAACAGATAATGGAGGGAATGACTTTACATCTAGAACCCTTCCTCCTTCCAGCAAGTTAAATGGGTATTTCTTTACTCAAGATTTTTTGGGGGGTGCTAGGAAAGGGTGGGCTGAACTTTGAAGAAATTTTACCATATCCAGGAGTAAGCAGATTAAGAAATGAATCCACAGGGACTTCTTTTTCTGCCATTCTTCTACACTTTCTATGTTTTTATTATTGCACAATAGGTAATAGCATATTTGTAATAAATTAGTTAACTCTTATATAACTGGAGCTTTTGGATTTTGTGTAATTTAGGTACACAGCCACTTCGGTGTGACTTAAGGGGAGTAAACAGTGGATACCACTACTGCAGTAGTTAGAAATCTTATAATGGGCTGTGAATCATGCTTTGGTTTGGGTAAGGAGAAAATGGGGAGGGCTTGGATATGATCTCTGAGGCTTATCTCTTGCTTCACCTACAACTGACTTAGCCAGCATCAGACCCCCACATGAAAATTTTGTTATTGTCCTTTTTTAATAGAGTGAATGCGGTAAATGGTATATAATGGGACTTAGTAATAACAGCAATGATAGTTAACTTTCAAGCTAAACATGTGCCAGACCCTTTATATGTATAAATTCATTTAATCCTGTAACAACCCTATAGGTGAGTACTAGGGAAACTGAAGTACAGGGAGCTTAGATTACCTGCCCAAAGTCTGCCAGCCAGCTCACCTGAGATTTGAACCTTGCAGTACTTTTAACCAAATGCCCTAGACTAGCTCTCTGTAAGACATTTAACAAAGTCATTGTTGATATTATTTTGTGAACAAAATAGAAAACTGTATAAACTGAGTGATAATATAATTTAGTGGATTTATAACTGGTTGAATGCCTATACCCAAAGTGTACCTGGCAAATATTAACTTAAGGTAAGGCTCTAGGACTCTGCAATGGCTTGGTGACAGCATTGATGACCTGGTTATGAAATTCGTGGATGTTATCAAACTGGGATAATACATACATGGGAAGACACAATTAATTTAAATCCTGATACCCAGGTCACCACCCACACCAAATAAATCATAATCTTTGGGGGTACAATCCAGAAATCAATATTTTTAAAGCCCCCAAGGTGATTTCAACGTGCAGAACCAGTTAGAACCACTGTTCTAGAAAAATGGCCCAACTCTAACATGGTCATTTTCAACTAACAGTAAATGGAGGAAGGAGTGAAAAAAAGATGTAGGAATATTGATGAAGTATAAACTCATATATGAGTCCAAAGTATGATGTGGTTTCCCCCCACAGTCTTAGTGGTATCATAGATGGTATTTGTAGACATAGCGCATCTGTAACAATGAAGGTTGGAGTCCTGCTCTTTGCTCAACTGGGCAGAGTGTGCCTGGAGTTTGGATGACATGCAGAGGGCTTTAGGTGCTTTCATTTCAGAGTGACTAGCCCGGCCAAGGTGCACTCAGTACTTTGTCAAGGAGAAGAGATTATTAGGGGATTTATTACATGTAATATTTGAATTATAGTTTTTCAGTAAATACTCAGGTACAATTAAGATCAGTAGATGGACTTTTCAGGAAGAAATATTTTTGCTTCATATAAAGAACATCCCAGTAGAGCCATCTGAAGATAAAAGGATTCCTTTGTTGGACATGGTGCACATCCCTTGTTGGTGTTATTGAAGCAAAAGGCAGACTGTGACTTAGGCATGTGATAAAGGAGGTTTAAGCGTTGGATGGATGGTTAAAGTAGATCTTCCAACCTCAGACTCTAGATTATATGACCATGTTAAATTAAAAAGGTAATACATTAGTGACCATTTGTACATTACATTAGTTCTGCATTTAGGAGAAGCAGGGGAGCAGAGGGGTTGTGGGAGCAGTTTCTAAGGCATTCAAATCCCAGTACCACCACAACTTGGCTGTGTGATCACTCCCAATTACTTCACTTTCCAAGTCTCAGTTTCCTCATCTGTAAAACAAGAATAATAACAGACTCCACAGCATAGGTTTGTTGTAAAGATTAACTGAGAATAATGTATATAAAGATCTTTGCATGGCAAGTTGAGGGAAAATGGGAGGAATACGATATAATCAGAATTTATCATAATGAAATCTGTAGGGCTGCCAAATGATGACTTTATGGTTTGGCACAGTAAGTACTCAATAAATGCAGCTTATTATTATTTTCAAATCATTCTTTCTTTGATTGTAGCTGTCTTCTAGTAAGAATTAGGATCTGAAAGATAAAACCTAAAACAGGGAAGTATTGATGGGAGGTGTGGGGCTGGAGTTTAGGAGACCCAAGTTGGATGGCATGGCATGTGAGGCCATACAAAGAGTGGGCCAGGGTGAAAAAGGAAGGGAGTTTATGAAACGGGGATTGAGGAACCTTATTGCTTCTAACTCTTCATCCATTTCCAACTGTTACTTCATTTGATCCTAACTGTAACCCTGAGAAGTAGAGAAAGTAGTATTTGTTAATTATACTGGTAATAAATCAGCATCATCGGAAAGGTAAGTGACTTGCAGAACTGGAAGTCGAACCTAGACCTCTTGAAACCCCCCCACTCAACAGCTTCCATACGTTACACCAACTTCTTCTGCCTAGTTCTGTGTGCAGCTCAGCTTGAATGTTTACATTTGAATGCGGACTCACCAGTAGAGGCCATAAACAGTGTGATGAAATGTGGAAATAAAAGCAAGATGTGAAAAGAGAATAGGGTTAGTGAGTTGCATTTACTCCAGGGATAAAGTTTTAAAGCTTTCCTGTTGATTGGAAGACAGCATTTAAAGAAGGTCGGAATGATGATTAAAAGCTCAAGAAGTAGCCTTACCAGTCAATGATGTTAACATTATTATCACATTTTATTGTATCTGACTACTGAGAGGGCTTTCTGTGTAATATAATTAACTATCCTTGACACACCGTATGGTAAAGGGCAAGCTTCTTTAGCATGGCATACCAAATTCAATAGTTTATAAGAATCACTGTATATTAAAAGCTTAATGGTCCAATGAGTTGGGAGAGGAGGAAAGGCAGGAGACTAAAGTTTGTGCTTTGATTTTTTAATCAAAATAAGAGCTAAAACATACCTGCAAAATTGATGGAGAAAAAAATCCCATTATTTATTTTTTAGACAAAGTTGTAAGCCCCCAAAACAAATATCAAATAAGATGGAGAGTTTTATGAATTATTCTGCATACTCTTATTTCAATAAATATAGGTTATAAATATAGATGAGTAAGTAAAAATAATCCTTCATCTAATCAGAACCTACAATTATTAGCTGTAACTGTTATAATCATGGTTCTTGCTGATCAAAGTATTACATTTATTTTTCTTTTTCACATTTATATATGTTTATGTAAAAAATTAATAAGTAAGGTATATTTAAGGAAAAAGCTCTTTACCCATGGTTAACTACTTCTACACTTAGACAGTACATGTATTCTATTATTGTACTTATCACGCTGTGTATTATTTATTTTTAAACTATATTTATTATCTATTAGACTGTGAATATTTTGAAGATAGCAGCTGTGTCCTGATTCTTTGAAATATATGATTCTCGATACAATACCTCACACATAGTAAGTGATACACTGGAAACATTGACTAAAGGATAGTACACTTAAATACATAGGAATCTATGAATACTTATGCAGAACTCAATACATTATTTGATATTGCTGTTCATAAAAAGATCCATTCTTTAATTAAAACTACAGTGAGATGCTATTTTTCTTACCCATCAGATGGGTAAGATCAAGCCATATGATAATACGATGAGTTAGCTAGTGTGTGGGTATAGGGATACTCTCATACTTTGTTGTATGGAATGTAAGTTGATTCATGTATATGCAGGGCAATGTGGCAATACCATCAAAACTTAAAATGTACTTATCTTTTGACCTATCAATTTGACTACCCTATTTAGTCAACATATGTGCTTGCATATGTATACAAAGATACAAAGAGCAATAAATTTCCTTGCATGTGTATATATACATATACAATAACAAATAATGTTATTGTCACATTGTTTGTAGTAGGAAAATATAGGAAAAAATACTCATTGATAGATGGTGGTAATAATTATAATTCATGCATGCAGTGTGATATTATGTAGTAATTTAAAATAATAAGATACATCTGTAAAACTAGATATGGAATAATGTACAAGATATAAACAATTAGCAATATGCGGAACAAAGTATATATTGTTTGTGTAAAAGATATCAGTGTGTGTTTGTATATGCGTACATACATATATAAATACATACAGAGAGAGAGAGAAACGGAGAAGGAGGGGAACAGGAAAAACAGAAAAAAGAATGAATTTTTTCATAGGGGGACTGGATTTGAAGTAGAATTAAACTGTATACCCTTTCTACTGTTTGTAGTAGACTTACATTTAACTATTATACCCTTTTGTACTTTTGAATTTTTTAACATACACGTAGCTTACTTTGTGAATAACAAATATACTCACGTAGAAAAGAAAATGAAAGATGAAAAAAGTGGAGGGAAAATGGAAGGAATGTGAGGTGAGCAAAAGTTATCACAGTAAAAGCTTGTAGGGTTGCCAGATGATGACTTTGTGTGTTCTAGTCACAGTTAAGGGAAAAGATGTAGAGCAGAGGCTGACCCACCAGGTAACTGGATGGTGATCCAGCCTGTTGCTCTTCGGCCTCCCAAGTATCTGCTCCCTAGCAGTCCAGGGTGAAAACAGGTGTTTGGTCAAGTCCTGAGCAGGTGTCGCATTGGTCCTCTATGACCGTTTCTGGTGTCCAGCCTGATAGTGCATGTTTACCTTCCAGTGCTTGCTGGAAATACACTCCTCAAGTATTCATGATAGTACATAGTCATTTGAGTGTCCCTCCCATAAAAACTTCCACTTTCTTTCTTTTGGGTGTCCATGTAAAACACCAGGGCCTTAGGGAACTTCAGCTTTGTGATGGAAATGAAAACTCCCAAAGTAGCTCAGTGCAGTTCACACTACCACGTAAAAAATAAAGGAAGAAAGACCAAAACCAAATTCAAATAATAATAAAGCATGCCTTGAATTTTCAAAAATGACAGCATTCAGTGCTGTACTGAACTTACCCTGTTGTATTTTAATCTCATACATTTAGTTCTCTGAGAAACTTATAACACTGGGTGATCTTACCTTTGGGGTTGTAATACAAAGGCATGATGAAATGATGGACATTTTATCATGAATTCCCTTGCTTCTAGGGGTTTAATGTTGAGTTTGAATGTTAATATAACCATTCTTATTGTTTAATAAGCTCAAAATCTCAGCTGAACCAAAATGGGAGTGATTTTATCTTATATTCAACATCAGCTTGCAGAACTGTAGCATGAAGGGTTTGGTTAATATTATGATCCACTGACTATTGATTAACTAGAATTTTCCTTTTTTCATCTAATTGGTCTACATTGGCCAAACTGCTACTCTTTAAAATATGTTTTTCTTTGCATTTGAGGGTGATGCTGTTGGATTTTCAGAGCCATACAGACCCTTTCCCTATTATAATCAGCTGTACAATTGCTGGTATTTATGCCTTACCTACACAGGATTAAGGGTAAAGTTTGTGTTTGTGAATCCATGAAGAGCCAACTGGGTGACAGGAACACCATGATGTTTATCTCATTTGCACCATGCTGTAAGTTGGTTGAGCTGAGTAGACCCAATCAGTTGACCTAACACTAATATTCTATGAATTTCCTTCTTTCTTTGCCTCATAAAAAATGACAATAGAAACAGAGCAGGGAAAGATGCCTCACCAAACTCTCCCGGTGAGATGGTTTTAATGGGTTCAAAGAGATGTCCAAGGATTACCACAGGTAAAAGAGTACCCACGTGGCAAAGGCTGAACATTAGTACAAGAAAGAGAGAGATACTAATCCAAATAAGCATGTTTCTTTCCTTCACTAGGCATTCTTTGTGTGTAAATTAGTGCCAAAGGGTGGTCTGTTTGTGGCATGTCGGGGGTGGGGGGGTGGGGGGCGGAGGGGGTGTTGTTTGCGAAGGACTGTCAAGAAACAGTGTCAGCAAAGCAGGCAAGCTTGTTGCAGAGGGCCTGGTATGAACATCTCGGGTAGCTTCCCAGCCCTAGCCACACATTAGAATCGGTTGGGGAATTTTTAAATAATACAGATAGTTAGGCTCTACCCTGATCTATTCAATCAGAATTACTGACATGGGTGTTTTTAAGAGCTCCTTAGTTTGTTCTAAAGCTACCTCTGAGAATCACCTTGTGCTCTACAGTGCAAGGATAGTCTTTGAAAGCAGCACCCCAATGAAGTGACTGTGAAGAAACTGCCGAGAGTGAGATGAGAGAGAGCAGTAGCTGAGAGTTTGTGATTTGGTATCAGGCAGCCACAGGTTTACACCCTGCCTCTGACTCTGTGGGAAAGTTCTCGAACCTCTCCAGATTCAGTTTTCTCATCTGTGAAATGTACCTCCTTGGGTAGGTATAATGATAAAATGAAGTTACATATGCCAGAGAGCCTGGCACAATGCTTAAAAACGTGGTAATTGTGGGACAAAATAAAAGCAGAGCTGTACCTTTCTAAGTTGGTGGTCTTGGCTACCTCTTTTGTACAAAATGGGAATAATCCTACCCAGATCTGAACATACAGGCTGAAAGCTAAGGTATGCATATTTTACTTGAAGAAATAGATGTATTTCACTGGGGTAAATGCGTATTTCTAAAAACTTAATCCATTTTAACTAGTGACATCCATGATAAAGTCTGAGTTACATTTTTACAGTAAAAAGAAAAAAAAGTCCCAATAGGCTGTGTTTATAACTTTTGTTGCCTTAGGATGTGCTGGTCATTGTGGAAAACAGTTCATGGCAGGGATTCTTTCAAACTTAATTACACTTTGATTCTAGGCTGTTTATCCTCTATCTTGTTGTCATCTTATCTCTTTCTCTTTGTATCATAATAATTTTTTTTATTACTTCACACTAAACCTTCTGTATATAAATGTTTTCCAAATCATTCATTCAATAACATTTATTAAGCATAAATTTGATACTAAATTCTTTTTTTGTTTGTTTTTTGTTGTTGTTTTTAACAGCCCTAGAGACAGACTAAATTCTTTATTATTAGTATAGAAGCAGTACCCAATTTGCTAATAAACTCTGTTACAATAATTGATTCGTAAGTTAATTAGTGGTTTTGAAGCTTTTTTTTATAGATTTAGTATTTTAAATTAGGCCTGTGCTTCCAAGGCAACTAAGCACCAGGGAGGACTATTTCAGAAAAAGTAATGCGCAATTTCATAGGAAGAACCAAAATCTATACTACTAATAGAAAGTAGTAAAGTAAAAGGGACAGGAGGTAGGACCTAAGAAGTCAAGGTATGTATTAAAAGGCTTCTATTATGGTGAGGTCAACATTTATCTTCTTTTCTAACATTACCTTACATGGAAGAATGTCTTCCTGAGTACCAGGAGAATGAGGGATGAGGCCACTTAAAGTTCTTTCCTGAAGAAAATGAGGTGGTGGTCATATGATTTATCATTGAAATGGAACACTTTTAAGAGTTATCAATGATTAAGCCAGGACCGAGGCATAAACTCAGCCTTGCCTCATGGTGCAATGTGTGGTCACTCTAAGTAGGAGTGTGGTCAGTCTTAGAATTTTCCCAATGCACTGTTCAATAGATTGAACAAAAATCCAGAAATACTTAGATTTAATAATTTGGAATTAACAACTGAAGCAATCCTAGCCTTGGAGCATTACAGTATTCAATCTATTGCCTTCCTGAGAGCTAATATTTATGTGACCTTTAGAATATTTGAGAAATTGGACATGATGAATATTTCACATTAAGTATTATGCAACTTAAAAAATAACAAGACTGGGTAAGAAGCTGTAGTAGTCAATAATATATCTTTAAACTTGAAAATGCAAGGTACCATTTTGGTTTTTACTGATTTTTGTCACTGTAGTCTTGAAAATGCTGAGAGGTTTACTTCTGTTTTCAAATTCTGTTTTCCGAGACCATTATTTTACACTCATAAGATTATTTCCTTGGAATCTTAAACTAGATTTGGTCCACCTCCAGCTGTCTCAAATTGTGTTTAATCACCAGGAAAGTTCTGTTGATTGTCAATGATGTTGCTTGATTAATTCAGCTCTGGCTGGGTTGCCTTTTTACCTGTGTCTTTCAGCATGTCCTAGAAAATTAAATGTTTCCTTTTGGGATTTTCAGGAAACTTGAACTAAAAATAAAGTTAATTTCTCTTGTTTTTTTTGAGAAGAGAAGACTGTTTTCATTAGTTTTCTTTAATACAGTTTTGACTCCAGTGTAAATATTTTATGTTAACTAAATTTTGAGTCATGTTTTTACTCCACTATGTTATTAGAATTTAAATTATTTTTTGTCTGATAATCTAAAGCATAAACTACCTGAATCTTTTTTAAAAGATATTATTTCAAGGGTTGGATTTTAAAAAAATTTAAAGAGTACTTATGCTATCTTAGTTTTTAATAATCTTTAATAGTTTTCTGGTTTGATCTTTTATCAAAAATTCATAAGTGGGCTTTAAAATTATAGATATGTAAAATGGCTTTTTTAAAAATAATATTTCTTTTTTTAAATTTCAGAATCTTATGGAGGTACAAACACTTTGGTTACATATATTGCCTGTGCACTACCCAAGTCAGAGCTATAATCGTGAATATCCCCCAGACAGTGCTCCCCATACCCATTAGGTGTGAGTTTTCCCATCCCCTCCACCCCTCCCACCTGCTCAACCCCTGATGAATACTATTTCCGTGTGTGCACATAAGTATTGATCAGTTAGTACCAATTTGATGGTGAGTACCAGTGGTGCTTGTGATACTATGCTTCGAAGAATGGGCTCTAACTCCATTGAGGATAATACCAGATGTGTTAATTCACCATTGTTTTTTATTGCTGAGTAATACTCCATGGTATACATATACCACATTTTATTAATCCACTCGTGTATTGATGGGCACCTGGGTTGTTTCCACATCTTTGCAATTGTGAATTGTGCTGCTGTAAACACTCAAGTGCAGATGTCTTTATTATAGAATGTCTTTTTTTCCTTTGGGTAAATACCCAGTAGTGGGATTGCTGGATCAAATGGTAGTTCTACCTTTAGTTCTTTGAGGTATCTCCATATTACTTTCCATAGAGGTTGTACTAATTTGCAGTCCCACCAGCAGTGTATGAGTGTTCCTATCTGTCTGCATCCCCGCCATCATTTGTTGTTTGGGGACTTTTTGATATGAGCCAATCTCACTGGAGTTAAGTGATGTCTTGTTGTGGTTTTGATTTGCATTTCCCTGATGATTAGAGAAGTTGAGCAATTTTTTATATGTTTGCTGGCCATTATTCTGTCTTCTTTTGAAAAGTTTCTGTTCATGTCCTTTGCACACTTTTTAATAGGGTTGTTTGATTTTTTCTTGTTGATTTTCCAAAGTTCTGTATAGATCCAGGTTATCAGGCCTTTATCAGATGTGTAGCATGCAAATATTTTCTACCATTCTGTAGGTTCTCTGTTCACTCTAGTGATAGTTCCCTTGCCTGTGCAGAAGTTTTTTAATTTGATCAGGTTCCATTTGTTCATTTTTTTGCTGCTGTGATTGTTCTGGGGGTCTTCTTCATAAATTCTTTGCCTAGGCTAATGTCTATAAGAGTTTTTCCAACATTTTCTTCTAGAATTCTTATGGTTTCATGTCTTAGGTCTAAGTCTGTTATCCATCGTGAGTTGATTTTTGTGAGAAGTGAGAGGTGTAGATCTAGTTTCTGTCTTCTACGTGTGGCTATCCAATTTTCCCAGCACCATTTATTGAGTAGGCATTCTTTTCCCCAGTGTATGTTTTTGTTTACTTTGTCAAAAGTAGATGACAGTATGAGGATGGTTTTATATCTGGGTTCTCAGTCCTGTTCCATTAGTCTATGTCTCTCTTCCTGTGCCAGTACCATGCTGTTTTGGTTACTACAGCCTTGTAGTATAGTTTGAAGTCTGGTAGATTGATGCCTCCCAATTTGTTCTTTTTGCTTAAGATTGCTTTGGCTAGATGGGGTCTTTTCTGGTTCCACATGAAGCATAGAATTATTTTTTCTAGATCTGCAAAAATAATGTTGGTATTTTGATAGGGACTGCATTGATTCTGTAAATCACTTTAGGTAGTATAGACATTTTAACAATGTTGATTCTACTGATCCAAGAGCATAGTAGGGTTTTCCATCTGTTTACATCCTCTGCAATTTCTTTTCTCAGTGTTTCGTAGTTCCCTCTATATAGGTCTGTCACCTCCTTAGTTAAATATGTTCCTACGTATGTAATTTTCTTTGGTGCTATTGTGAAAGATATTGTGTCTTTGATTTGTTTCTTGACTTGACTGTTATTGTTGTATATGAAGGCTACTGATTTGTGTGCATTGATATTGTATCCTGAGACTTTGCTGAATTCATTTATCAATTCCAGCAGTCTCTTGGTTGAATCTTTGGGGTTTTCTAGATATAATATCATATAGTCAGCAAATAGTGAAAATTTGATCTCTTCTGCCCCCATTTGGATACTCCTGATTCCTCTCTCTTGTCTGATTGCTCTGGCAAGGACTTCCAGCACTACATTGAATAGAAGTGGAGATAATGGGCAACCTTGTCTGGTTCCAGTTTTAAGAGGGAATGCTTTCAATTTTTCCCTGTTCAGTATGATATTGGCTGTGCGTTTATCATATATGGCTTTAATAATTTTGAGGTAAGAGCCATTTATGCGCATATATATATACCTGAATTCTACCAAACCTACAGAGAAGAACTGTTGCCTATACTACAGAAATTATTCCATAACATTGAGAAGGATGGAATCCTCCCAAACTCATTCTACGAAGCCAATATCACCTTGATTCTCAAGCCAGGAAAGGACACAACAAAAAAAGAAAACTACAGACCAATATCCCTTATGAATATAGATGGAAAAATTCTCAATAAAATCCTAGCAAACTGAATTCAAATGCACATAAAAAAAATAATTCATCATGGTCAGGTGGGCTTCATCCCCAAGATACTGGATGGTTCAACATATGCAAATCTATGAATGTAATTCACCATATAAATGAAAGCAAGAACAAAGACTATATGATCCTCTCAATAGATGGCTATTGAGAATAATAGATGAAGAAAGGCTTCTGACAAAATTCAGCACCCTTTTATGATAAAATGGCTGTTTTTGAAGAGTATTTTCATATTGATTTCTATCAGTCATTCTTTTTTTTCTTTATTTTTTTTCAATTTCAAAATATTATGGGGGTACAAATGTCTAGGTTACATATATTGCCTTTGCGCTGCCCGAGTCAGAGCTATAAGTGTGCCCCTCCCCCAGACAGTGTGCACCACACCCATTAGGTGTGAATATACCCATCCCCTCCTCCTCCCCCACCTGCCAGACACCCAATGAATGTTACTTCCATACATGCACGTAAGTGTTGATCAATTAGTACCAATTTGATGGTGAGTATATATGGTGCTTGTTTTTCCATTCTTGTGATACTTCACTTAGAAGAATGGGCTCCAGCTCTATCGAGGTTAATATAAGAGGTGTTAGTTCACCACTGTTTTTTATGGCTGTTTTTTGTATACTCCATGGTATGCATGTACCACATTTTATTAATCCACTCGTGTATTGATGGGCACCTGGGTTCTTTCCACATCTTTACAATTGTGAATTGTGCTGCTATAAACATTCGTGTGCAGATGTCTTCATTATAGAATGTCTTTTTTTCCTCTGGGTAAATACCCAGTAGTGGGATTGCTGGATCAAATGGTAGTTCTACTTTTAGTTTTTTGAGGTATCTCCATATTACTTTCCATAGAGGTTGTACTAATTTGCAGTTCCACCAGCAGTGTATGAGTGTTCCTATCACTCTGCATCCCCACCATCATTTGTTGTTTGGGGACTTTTTGATAAAAGCTATTCTCACTGGAGTTAAGTGATATCTCATAGTGGTTTTGATTTGCATTACCCTGTTGATTAGAGTTGTTGAGCATTTTTTCATATGTTTGTTGGCTATCAGTCTATCTTCTTTTGAAAAGTTTCTGTTCATGTCCTTTGCCCATTTTTTAATGAGGTTGTGTGATTTTTTCTTGCTGAGTTTTCTGAGTCTGTATAGATCCTAGTTATCAGGCCTTTATCAGATGTGTAGCATGCAAATATTTTCTCCCATTCTTTAGGTTGTCTATTCGCTCTAGTGATAGTTTCTTTGGCTGTGTCACTCATTCTTTAGTGTTATTTTTTTCCATCCCAGAGTCTTCCTTAAGGACTGTAGTTTGCTAACCAGTATTAAGGATTTCTGATGACATCAGTTCTTTGGGAAGAAGGTGCAACATATTGAGACCAGACAGTAGTAGATTTAAAATCAAAAGTTGTTTAAAAAATTTACACATATAATAATGCTGTTGTATTTTGGGCGAAAAAAATGATTAACTATGAGAAAGACAAATTTTCAGGACCCCATATCCACAAGTGTGTATCTTTTACATTCACTGCTCTTTTCCATATAAAAGTAGTCACGTTGTAGTGGAAAGAACACCAGATGAGAGTTGGCTTTTCTGGGTTCTCATCTTGAGGCTATCAACTAACTCTGAGACCTTGAGTAAGTCACATAACTCTCTGGGCTTTAAAGTCTTTATCCCCAAATAAAGGATTCAGACTACTTTTTTTTTTTTTGAGTATGCTTTAAGAACCATTTAAGCTAGAAAATTCTAGGGATACTTTTCATGTGACTTCATTTCATAGTTGTTTTTTTATTCTTCTCATAGATTCTTGACGTTCAACTGCATTAGTAGTTTAAAAAAAGAGAAGAAAATTTGTAATGTTTTTTATTTTCTTCAGAATTAGCTGCTCTAAGAACATGAAGGATTAAATGAGAGATTATTATTGAGATAACTACACTCGAAGAGTTTAATCATGTGTATTTTATTCAGGCAACTTTCTCATTGATTTTTGTCTAAAAGAGTCAAACCTGACAAAAGGTCAGTTGCTCTCTGAGAATGGGGATGAGCTGCATTTGTTTTAAGATTCAGGACATTTTCTGTGGTTGTGAGACTTTTCATAAATATCTTGAAGTGCCCATATTGTTTGTTATCATCAATATTCATTCATTTAACTACTAAATATCCTTCTTATAGACTTTACAAAAATGTCCCAGTGATGTGATTTGTCACCCAGTGAAAACCTTCTGCCTCCAAGCTAATCTGGGCATCTGCTCACAAGTAAAATTTCCCCAATGTTCAAAATAAATCTTTTTAGTCACTTTATGGTAGCTTTTGATGTGCTCCATATGGCTTAAATACATAGAATTTAGGTTTGACATGATGTTTTTCCATGCGGGTTATTCAAATCAGTTTTTATTTGGTCATGTTCATGGTTACATTTTTAATCATATATAATTCCCAATTTTTTCTTGTTTTGTATTTAAATCTAAGGTTATAAAAATAAATATATAGCTAAGCAGAAAAACTATATGACTAGAGTCTACTTAAGTAGATTATAAATATTTTTCGAGTAACAAACGTTACTGTTTCTCATAGTTAATCCTTAAAAGGCTAGAAGTAGTCATTTGTAAATGTGGCAATCATATACCTTACAAATATTATTTTCCCAATTATATAGGACTTCCCAAGTGTTTCATTATAAGATAGTTCATGCTGTAAGAGCCTAATATTGCTTAGATAACACAACTCCCTTTGAAAATTCTGTGGACAAGAAATTAAATCAGGTGTATTTTATCTTGTTTGGAGATTACTTTTGGGGAAGATAAAACTGATGCATTTTTTAAATAGGATAATTCAAGTCAGAATCTATACTATTAATTTTAATATGTTTTGAATTTGTAAAAATAATAAAGTCATAAAAATTGAGAGATTATCTGAAAAAAATCTTCTGTTTCACTCAAACCATCTTTATAAGGCAGCTGTGATCTATTTTTAATGTTGAGTATTTGTTCATCTCAGTTGAACTCATCACTATAGTCCAAGTGCTCCAAGAACACATTTGGAACTATACTTACACTATAGGATTAATATTTCAAGACAGCATGGCATGCTCATTTAAGTCACACATTGTGGAGTACTTGGGTTGAAGTAATGTAGATTCTGATCTCCATTCTGCGTTAACTGGCTCAATGTCCGACAATGTCCAGTTGGACTAGTTATTCAACATCTCTGTGGTTTAATTTACTCATACGTAAAATAAGGAAAAGGATATCTACTCTAAAAAACTACAGACATGCTATGTATATTACATGAGGTGATGTCTATAAAGATATTTGTAAAACACAAAGGCAGTATTAATACTAATATTATCTCTTCTTCCTCCTCCTCCTCCTCCTCCTAAGTCATTTATTATACAAACAGAAGTAGCCCATAATTTTCTGGCTACTTTTTTTACTGATATTGGACTTTGCCATCATGAAATAATGTAGAAAGTCTAGAATAGGAGCACTAAAGAGTGACTTCTAATAAAAACACTAAATCACCACCAATACAATTTATTGACATCTTACCATGTGTCAACCACATGCTAAGAACCTTGTATATAAAAATCACATTTAATGTTTAAAAAGTTGCTGCAGTATAGGTACTAATATCCCCGTATCCTAATGAGTGACAGAGATCCAGAGAGTAACTGCCCCTAAGTTACATAGCTAGTTAGTGGAAGAATTAGGAATGTGATTCCAGGCTTGTCTAATTGTGTTGTTAAAACAATCCCTAGAGTGGGGCAGAAGGAGATGGCAGGAAACACAGAAAGGACAGGAGGAACGCAAACATGTATTAAGAAGATGAAAAGGGGCATGGAGCAGTCTTCTACCTCTGAGACCCCAAACAGTGGTAACTGATTTGTTAGAGCAATGAATAAACAAGGGATTTTAATAAAGGGAAAGACACAGGATACCAAAGGTGACCCTACCACCCTCCATTTTTTAACTGATGTTTCATAGTTGTTATAAAGGAAGTTGTAAAGGTTGCTGTGGAGAGAGGCTTTGAAATGACAATTATTCACAAGAATGCAAAAGTGAGAACTACCACTTTGGGGAGATAAGCAGAAGCTATGTCTCTAAGATTTCATTCTAAGAAGACTATACATCTTTTCCTATAAGGTAGTAAGGTAGTATGCTATTGTCTAGATTATCCTACTCTCATTTTTTAAACATTTGTATATATAGACAGGTTCATACATTTAGAAGAATCTGGGGTTCTTTGTCTGAAACATCTCATCAATTGGAACATAGTCATCACTATTAAATATTTATTTTTTTAGCCTTTCTCAAACAATTTGCATAGTAATTTCTTCTTAAATTTCTGTGCTTCCAGTTGTCAGTTTTGCACCATTTCTTGTCAATTTCACACTATAAAGCAGTGTGAAACTGACAGAGCTAGAGAAATAGAGAACATTATGACTACGTACCAAAAATATAGTCTGAAAAACCAACACCTTAATTTATAGCATCCGGAAAAAAATGTCTAAAAATGACCTTCTTATGTATGTATATCTCAAAAGAAAAGGAAAACTATGTGTGCATATACACATACATATATACATAAGTATACACCACATATATATGTGTATGTATACACATATATACACATATATATGTGGTAATTTTAAGGTAACTGAATCTTGCTTTTGTTATTGACTATACAAAATATGTCATAGGGAAATGTGTTAAAGCAGTATTCCATCTATAACTAACCTTTTCACTGAAAATCTATAACTCTCCTAGGTTGGAGTAATTTCACTTGACATTTCTAAATACTTAGGTGTTTAGAAATTAGATTATTTGCTTGAACAGTATACACTGAACATTTAATCACACAAGCCTCTTTTTTTTTTTACTGTACTGAGGTTTTGAAAAATGTCTATGTGGTTCCTGATATGATGGGTGAACTTAAATATACATTACATAAATTTAATTAATGTTGCATAGTTTCTGTAGATATACAGTAGTAATATCAATTCATTGCAGTGCTCATTTCCTTATATGAATCACAAAAATTTCCCCAAATTATATATTTATATATGCCTACCAATAGTAACATAGATTTAGAATTCACTTTCAAAATAAGTATTGATCATTAAATAAGCTTATTTTATAGAAAAATTATTAATGACTTAAATTATAAAAATCTTATATTAAGACTTTTCTATTAAAATAACTCATTTATGTGTGTGGGCACTGTTCTGTGCATCAAGGATGATAGATACATTCCCATCCTCCCTGCCTTCCCAGTTTACAGTCTAGAGAGCAGTTATTTATTCTAATTTAGCTTAAGGGTCAAAATAATTATCAACCTTTAAAAAAGAGATTCTATTTCAATGATATTTCTATTCTGAAAATTATTACCGTAGCCTCATCTTCTAGTCTGAAACTGAAATTATGTCTCAATAATGTTCACTAAATATGATTTCTAACATTATGAATGCTGGGCCGAATCAATCTGTATGAATGGCTTTCTATTACGTGAACCCTTACAAATCATTTTCTAACGTGTTTGTTAGTGTTTAGGGTTTATTTCTTAATGGGGCAAATTATAGAGTGGTTCTACCATGGTAGACATGTCTCTGGAGGAATATACATATCTAAAATATTTCTTGAGAACCAATCCATTTGAACCTTTCAACAGTTTCTTTTAATCCTATAGGTTTTGTTCTTTATAACCATGTTATCACAGATTCTTCATTCAGTTTTCTGATGACTTTAAATTGTTTCTTTTGATATTCACTGAGGCGAGATTATACTAATTGGTAATACCAAGATATTTTGGTATTTATAGTTTTTATATGATGTATGAGCAGTGACATTTGTAAGTCCTTGATTTTACTACTTATATTTTTGGTCCCAATTGATAACCAAGCAAAGAAACTTAGCCTAATTAATGTGTTAAGGACATAGAGTATTTTTTAATGCAAAATATATAATATTTTTAAAAAATGTATAAAAACACATGTAGTTTTGAAAAAAATAAGCCAAACACTCATGTATCTACCACTTCATGAAAAAATAAAATCTTACTTCAGCTGTCCCCTGCTTCTTCCTTAGTGCCCAGTAGTAATTCCTGTCTGGAATTGTATGTTAATTCCCTTGCTTTTCTTTATAATTTACCACTAAATATGTATATGTCTCTAAATATATTTAGTTTTTGCCTATTGTCACATACTCATCCACAAAGATAATTTTTGAGATTCACACTTTATGATATGTAGTTCATTCATTTTGAATGCTGTTTTATATTTTTTTGAATTCTATACTTCAATTTATTCATTCTATGGATGATATACATTTTGGTCATTCATTTCTTTATTAATTTAATTAGAAGCAGTGCTGTTACTGTTTTGACCATTCACATATGTACATATGTACAGATTTTCCTAGGTTATATACTTATGCTCTGTAGGGCATATCATTTCCAGGAAGTAGAATTTAGGGTGTAAGAGATGTGCGTGTTCAGCTTGAAATGGTAATTTTTATCTTTTTTGTTCATGCTGTAGCGCCAGAATAGTACCAGATGCATAGTAAACAGTCAATTAATGTATGTTAAATGAATGAACAAATGCCAAAATATTTCACTAAATTGTGTTATCAATTTATACTCTGACCAGCAGCAGATGAGCATTCTATTGTGTCACATCCTATGCAACTCTTGAGACAGACTTTTAAAAATTGTTGACAATCTGGTAGTTGTGAAATGCTGTCTCATTGGGGATTTAATTTGCATATTCCTGATAACTAATGAGGCTGAGCTTTTTTTCATGTTTATTGGCCATTTGTGTTTCCTCTTCTGTGAAATTCCTATTCATATACAATGACCATTTTAAAAGAATCATTAATTTTAAAAAAATATTGGTAGTAGTTACTTTATATAGTAGAGCTAATTCTTTTTCAGTTTTCTGTGTTGCAGATATATTCTCACAGTGTGTGGCTTGCACATTTATTCTTTTTGGAGTATCTTGATAAAATTAATTCTTAATTTTAATATAATCAAATGTTTTTTATTGCTTTTATGATTTGTGCTTTTTGTATTCTGTTTAAGTCTTTCCCTACCCAAGGTCATATAGATCCCAAATATATTAGTCTTCTACAAGTGCTATAATTTAGCTTTAAATCTTTAAGCTACCTGCAATTATTATTATACAAACAATCTTGTGCACTTTTTCTTTTATAAAGGTAGCCAGTTATTCCAGAGTCAATACTCATTGTGCTAAAAATCAAGTTTCTGTGTATGTGCAGGTTTTTCTGTGCTGTCTATTCTGTTCCATTTATTTATTTGTCTGTCTCTACACCAATGCCATACTATCTTAACATCTATAAATTTATGAAAAGTCTTCACAGCTGGTTGGGCAAAGCACTCTACCTTTTTTTCTTACGTATCTTAGGAATCATATGTATCTTGGCCATTTGCTTTTCTATAAAAATATTCAGTTATTTTATCTAAGTACATGGTCTACCTCTCCATAAATGTATGTCTTCTTTAAAACCTTCACATATATTTTATAATTTTCCTGAAAAATGGCTGGCATATCTATTGTTACATACACTTATAGGTATTTTACATGCTTTGTTGCTGTATTAGGTGATATATTTTTGTAAATTAGATTTACTAATTGATTTTTACTAATAAACAGAAATGCAATTGACTTTATGTTTACATATATCCATCTATCTTGCTAAGTTGTCTATTAATTCAAATATTTATATTTATATTATGTGTAAACATAAATCATATCATCTATAATTGTTCTTTTATTGTTTCATTTTCTCTATTTCTTAGAACTTGTCCTAGTTTTTCTTATTTTATTCCACTGGTAGAACCTCCAGTAATTTAAATATAAATGGTCAAAGTATTCATTATTGCCTTTATTCCTTATCTTATAGGGATACTCTTTTTTTTTATAGTGTAGATTAATTTTCTTTTTCCTTTTTAATTATCATGGGTACATAATAGTTGTTATCTTTATGGGGTACATGTGATGTTTTGATATAGGCATACAATGTGAATTAATCAAGTCAGGGTAACTGGGGTGTCCATCATCTCAGGCATTTATCATTTCTTTGTGTTAAGAACATTACAATTGCACTCTTTTAGTTATTTTAATATATACCCTAACTTACTGTTGATTATAGTCACTTTGTTGTTTTATCAAATATTGTTCATTCTATCTAGCTATATTTTTGCACCCATTAACCATCCGCACTTTATCCTCCCTCCCCACTACCTTTCCCAGCCTCTGGTAACCATCATTCTACTCTCTGTCTCCAGGAGATCAATTGTTTTTAGTATTTAGCTCCCACATATGAGTGAGAACATGTGAGATTTGTCTTTCTGTGCTTGGCTTATTTCACTTAACATAATGTTCTCCAGTTCATCCATATTATTGCAAAAATTCTTTTTTGTGGCTATATAATATTCCATTGTGTATGGGTACCACAATTTCTTTATGCATTCATCCATTGATGGACACTTAGGTTGATTCCAAATTTTGGCTATTGTGAATAGTGCTGCAGTAAATATGGGAGTGCAAATATCTTTTCCATATACTAAATTCCCTTCCTTTGGACATATACCCAGCAGTGGGGTTGCAGGCTGATATGGTAGTTGTATTTTTAGTTTATTGAGGAACCTCCATACTGTTCTCCATAGTGGTTGTGCTAACTTACATTCCCACCAACAGTGTACAAGGGTTCTCCTTTTTCCACATCCCTGCCAGCATTCATTATTGCCTATCTTTTTGATAAAAGCCATTTTAACTGGGGTGAGATGATATCTCATTGTAGTTTTGATTTGCATTTCTCTGATAACTAATGATGTTGAACATTTTTTCACATACCTATTGGCCATTTGTATGTCGTCTTTTGAGAAATGTCTATTCAGATACTTTGTCCATTTTTTAATCAGATTATTTAATTTTTTCTTGTTGAGTTGTTGGAGCTCCTGATATATTCTAGTTATTAATCCCTTGTCAGATGGGTAGTTTGTAAACATTTTCTCCCATTTTCTTCCTTTTGTTGTTTCTTTTGCTGTGCAGAAGTTTTTTAGCTTGATCCCATTTGTCCAATTTTGTTTTGGTTGCCTGTACTTTGGGGGTATTACTAAAGAAATCCTTGCCCAGACTATGTCCTGAAGCATTTCACCAATGTTTTCTTTTAGTAGTCTCACAGTTTCAGGTCTTAGATTTATGTCTTTAATCCATTTTGATTTGATTTTTGTATATGGCGAGAGATAAGAGTCTAGTTTCATTCTTCTGCATATGCCTATCCAGTTTCCCCAGCACCATTTATTGAAGAGACTGTCCTATCCCCACTGCATGTTCTTGGTTCCTTTGTCAAAGATAAGTTCACTATATATGTGTGGATTTATTTCTGGATTCTCTATTCTGTTTCATTGGTCTATGTATCTGTTTTTATGCCAGTACCATGCTGTTTCGGTTACTACAGCTCTGTAGTATAATTTGAAGGTATATAATGTGATTCCTCCAGTTTTTTTTTTTTTTGCTCAGGATGGCTTTGGCTACTCTGGGTCTTTTGTGGTTCTATATAAATTTTAGGATTTTTTTTTTCTATTTCTGTGAAAAAATATCATTGGTATTTTGATGGGGATTGTAATGAATCTGTAGATCACATTGGGTAGTATGGACATTTTAATAATATTGATGCATCCAATCCACAAGCATGGGATATCTTTCCACATTTTTGTGTCCTCTTCGATTTCTTTTACCAGTGTTTTATAGTTTTCATCATAGAGATTTTCACTTCTTTGGTTAACTTTATTCCTAGGTATTTTATTTTATTTGTAGCTATTTTAAATGGGATTACTTTCTTGATTTCTTTTTCAGATTGTTTACTGTTGGCATATAGAAATGCTGCTGATTTTTGTATGTTGATTTTGTATCCTGCAAATTTACTGAACTTGTTTATCAGTTCTAATAGTTTTTTTGTGGAATCTTTAGGTTTCTCTAGATATAAGATTATATCATCTACAAAGAAGGATAATTTGACTTATTCCTTTCCAGTTTGGATACCCTTTCTTTGGTTCTCTTGTCTGATTGCTCTAGCTAGAACTTTCAGTACTAGGTTGAATAACAGTGGTGAAAGTGGGCATGTTCCTTCTCTTGTTCCAGATTTTAGAGGAAAGACTTTCGGTTTTACCCCATTCAGTATGACACTCGCAGTTTTCTGTCACATATGGCTTTTATCATATTGAGGTAAATTCCTTCTATACCCAGCTTTTTGAGAGTTTTTATCATTAAGCCATGTTGAATTTTATCAAATGCTTTTTCATCATCAATTGAAATGGTCATATGGTTCTTATCCTTCATTCTGTTGATATGTTATATCACATTGACTGATTTGCGTATGTTGAACCATCCTTGCATCTCTGGGATGAATCCCACTGGATCGTAATGAATAAACTTTTTAATGTGTTGTTGAATTCAGTTTGCTAGAATTTTGTTAAGGATTTTTGCATCTATGTTCATCAGAGATATTGGCCTATACTATTCTTTTTTTTTTTTCCTTGTGTTTTTGTCTTGTTTTTGTATCAGGGTGATATAGGCCTTGTAAAATGAGTTTGGGAGTATTCCCTCCCCCTCAATTTTTGGAATAGTTTAAGTAGGATTGGTATTAATTCTTTGAATGCTTGGTATAATTTAGCAGTGAAGCCACAGGATCCTGTGCTTTTCTTTGATGCTAGGCTTTTTATTACCGTTTCTGTCTTGTTACTTGTTATTGGCTTACTCAGGTTTTGGATTTCTTCCTGGTACAATCTTGGTAGGTTGTATGTGTCTAGGAATTTATCCATTTCTTCTAGGTTTTGCAATTTATTGGCATATAGTTGCTTATAGTAATTTCTAGCAATCCTTTGGATTTCTGCAGTATCAATTGTAATGTCTCCTTTTTCATCTCTGATTTTATTTATTTGGGTATTCTCTCTTTTTTTCTTAGCTAGTCTAGATAAAGATGTGCCAATATTGTTTATCTTTTCAAAAAACCATCTTTTTGTTTTGTTGATCTTCTGTATTTTTTTCACTTCAATTTCATTTATTTCTGTTCTGATCTTTATTATTTCTTTTCTTCTACTAATTTTGGGTTTGGTTTGCTCTTGTTTTTCTGGTTCTTTGAGCGGCATCATTAGGTTGCTTATTTGAAGCTTTTCTACTTTTTTGATGTAGGCATTTATTGCCATAAACTTTCCTCTTATTACTGCTTTCTCTTTATTCCATAGATTTTGATATGTTGTGTTTTCATTTTTATTTGTTTTGAGAAATTTTTAAATTCCCTTCTTAATCTCTTCATTGACCCACTGGTCATTCAGGAGCATATTGCTTAATTTCCATGTGCTTGTATAATTTCCAATGTTCCTCTTGTTATTGATTTCTAGTTTTATTCCATTATGGTCAGAGAAAATACTTGGTATGATTTCGATTTTTAAAAATTTTTTTAGACTTGTTTTGTGGCCAAACCTATGGTGTGTCCTTGAGAATGATCTATGACCTGCGGAGAACAACATGTATTTTGCAGATGTTAGATGGAACATTTTGTAAATATCTATTAGGTCCATTTGGTCTATAGTGCAGCTTAAGTCCAATGTTTCATTGTTGATTTTCTGTCTGGATGATCTGTCCAATGCTGAAAGTGGAGCATTGAGGTTGCCAATCATTACTGCTTTGGGGTCTATCTCCCCCTTTAGCTCTGATAATATTTGCTTTATATATCTGGGTGCAGCAGTGTTGGGTGCATATATATTTAGAATTGCTATATCTTCTTCTGAATTGACCCCTTTATCATTATATAATAACCTTTTTTGTCTCTTTTTCCAGTTTTTGTCTTGAAATCTATTTTATCAGATAGAAGTATAGCTACTCCTGTTCCTTTTTGGTTTCCATTTGCATGGAATATCTTTTTCCATCCCTTTATTTTCAGTTCATGTGTGTTATTATAGGTGAAGTGTGTCTCTTGCAGGTAACATATGGTTAGCTCTTGGTTTTTTAATCCATTCAGTCACTTCTATGTCTTTTGATTGGAGAGTTTAGTCCGTTCATATTCAATGTTGTTATTGATAGGTAACGACTTACTACTGCCATGTTGTTGTTTGATTTCTGGTTGTTTTGTAGTCCTCTCTTTCTTTCCTCCTTCTTGTCTTCCTTTGTTAAAAGTGATTTTCTCTGTTAGTGTTTTTTAATTTCTTGCTTTTTATTTTTTGTGTATCTGTGGTAGGTTTTTTGATTTGAGGTTACCATGAGTCTTGCAGAAAACATTTCATAACCAATTATTTTAAGCATATGACAACTTTGCTTATAAACAAACTAATAAATAAATAAGCAAAGAGAAATCTAACAGAAATCCTACGCATTAACTCCATCCCCCCCGCCACCACTTTTAAACTTTTTGTTGTTTCCATCCATATGTTTTTATACTATCTTTCTCTCAAAAAGTTGTAGTTATTTTGGTAAGTGTATCTTTTAGGCTTCCTACTCGAGATATAAGTGGTTTATACACCACAATTAGAGCAACAGAGTATTCTGTATTTGTGTACTAACTGTTACCAGTGTGTTGTGTACCTTCAGATGATTTCTTATTGTTCCTTAACATCCTTTTTCTTTCAGATTGAAGAACTCCTTTTAGCATTTCTTGTAGGACAGGTCTGGTGTTGATGAAATCTCTCAGCTTTTGTTTGTCTGGGAAAGTCTTTATTTTTCCTTCATGTGTGAAGAATATTTTTGCAGTATATAATATTCTAGGTTTAAGGTTTCATTCCTTCAGCACTTTGAATATGTCATGCCACTCTCTCCTGGCCTATAAGGTTTCCACTGAGAAGTCTGCTGCCAGACATATGGGACCTCCTTTAAATGTTATTTTTTTATTTTTTCTTGTTTCCCTTAGGACCTTTTCTTTATCCATGACCTTTAGGAGCTTGATTTTAAATGCCTTGAGGTATTTTTGTTTGGGTTAAATCTGCTTGGTATTCTATGACCTTCTTGTACCTGAATGTTGTTATCTTTCTCTAGGTTTGGGAAGTTCTCTGTTATTATTTATTTGAATAAACTTTCTATTCCAATCTCTCTTTCTACCTCCTATTTAAGGCCAAAAACTCTTAGATTTGCCCTTTTGAGGCTATTTTTATAGATCTTGTAGGCATGCTTCATTCTTTTTTATTCTTTATTCTTTATTCTCCTCTGACTGTGTATTTTCAAATAGCCTTCAAGCCCACTAATTCTTTCTTCTGCTTGGTCAATTCTGCTGTTGAGAGACTCTAATACATTTCTCTGTTTGTTGACTGAATTCTTAAGCTCCAGAATTTTTTTTTATTATTATTTCAATTCCTTTGAATTTTTCTGATAGGCTTCTGAATTCCTTTTCTGTGTTGTCCTGAAGTTCATTGAGCTTCTTCAGGACAACTATTTTGAATTCTTTATCTGAAAGATCACCTATCTCTGTCAGTTCAGGATTGGTCATTGGTACCTTATTCAGTTCATTTGGTGAGGTCATGTTTTCCTGGGTGTTCTTGCTGCTTGTGGGTGTTCTTTGATATCTGAATGTTAGAGAGTTAGGTATTTATTTTAATCTTACAGTCTGGACTTCAACCTGTCCTTCTTGAGAAGGCTTTTCAAGTATTCAATGGGAATTGGGTGCTGTGATCTAAGTTTTTGGTCACTGCAGCCATCTCAGCACTGGGGGTGCCCCAAGCCCAGTAATGACTCTTGCAGACTCCTGGTGGTATTGTCTTGGTAGACTTGGATAAGATACAGGAGAATTCCCTGGAATGCCGGGCAAAGACTCTCACTCTCTTCCCTCACTCTCCATGCTGGTCTGCTGGAGTTGAGGGAGGAGTGGTGTGGGCACTCTCCAGTGTCCACCAGCACCAGATCACACCTGAAGCCAGCCCAGTCTCACCCAAAGCTTACAGTAATTGTTGCCTTGCTACCTCTGATGTTTATTCAAAGCCCAGCAGGTGGTGGATCCTGCAAGGACTGGGTCCGTCCCTTGAGGGCAGCATGTTTCCTTCTGGCCCAGGGTGGGTCCAGAAATGCTGTCCAGGAACTAAGGCCAGGTCTCAGGTGCTTCAGGAGTCTGCTTGGTATTTTATTTTACTGGTGCTAAGCTGGTATCCCCGTTATGAAACAAAGTCCTCTGAACTTTTCCCTTTCCTTTCGCCAAGTAGAAGAAGACTCACTGAACCTCACTGCCTGTAGTTGGGAGGAGGGAGTGACACAGGCAGTGGCGTGGCTGCTACCCCTTTTGTCTCACTGGGTCATGTGTACCCCAAGTCCACTGGCTCCAAGCCAGCACAGCTACAGGAATTACCCAAGGACTGCAGCCTTTGTGACAAGACTGCCTTACGAATTTAGTCCAGGCCCCAGGCTGCTTTTTCTCAGACAGTGGTGGGCCTAGCTGGTCTAAATGCTCCCTCTGTAAGCACCAGAAGAATTCTGCCCTGTGCTGTGTTCCCCTGTGCCTGGGTGCCTTTGGGTTTCAGTGCAAAGTCTCACAATCACTTCTCTCTCTCTCCCCCAGGCACACAGATTCTCTCTGTACTGGCGGGCTGGTGTGGCACTGCTGGGGGATGGCGAAGGGTTGGTGTAGGCAATGCAAGATTATCTTTTCTGCCCTCTTCAGTGCCTCATTCCTTGATACAATGTTAAAACCAGGTAGTATGATCACTTACCTGATTTTTGGTTCTTCTGGAGGTATTTGCTTGCATGAATAGCTGTTGAATTTGGTGTTCGTGCAGAGGGATGATCACTGGAGGTTTCTATTCAGCCATCTTGCTCTGGCCTCTCTATTGGTAATACTTTCAAATTTCATCAATAAGTATGAGGGTTTTTTTTAATAGATGGCCTATATATATATATATTATACAATTTCCATTATAATACTAGTGTGCTAACAATTTTTGTTATAAATAATATTGCATTTTATTAAATTCTTTTTCTGTGTTTATTGAAATGATCATATGGTTTTACTTATGCATATATATAAATGTAATGAATTTCATTAATTGATTGTGTAATTAAGCCAATTGTGTTTACTGGACAAATCTGCCTAGTTCATAATGCTTAACTTTTAATTCATTGCCGAATTCAGTGTGGTAATCTATCTTCTTGAGAGAGAACAGACTAATTTTTTTTCTTGTATTCTCCTAATATGGTTTTGTTACAGTACGAGTAGCCTCATAAAATGAATTAATGAGTATGTTTTCCTTTTTCATTCTTTGAAAGAGTTTGTAAAGTTGATTTTATCTATTCCTTAAAAGATTGGAATAACTCAGCTTTAAAACCAATTTAGCATAAACGATTTGGTTTTTTTATTTTTTCTTGAATCAATTTAGTTAAGTTGTCTTTTTCTAGGAATGTTTCCATTTCATTTATGTTTTCCAAATTTTGTTATATATTAATTATAGACTTTAATAATCAGTTTAAATTTTTGAAACATCTCATTATGTTCTTTTCATTGTTAACAGTGCTCATTTGTATATTCCTTTGTTATGTATTGAAACTTTATTATTACGTACCTTTTCATCTCTAGTGATTCTTTTGCCTTAAAGTCTGTTTTGTCTGATATTAATATAATTACTTGAAGTTTGTTTAGTATTTTCTATTTCTTATAAAGAGCATATACCTTAATTTTACTATGTTTTTATTTTATTTTATTTTATTTTATTTTATTTATTTATTTATTTTTGAGACATAGTCTCGCTCTGTTGCCCTGAAGTACAGTGGTATCATCATAGTTCACAGCAACCTCAAACTTCTGGGCTCAAGCCTCCTGCCTCAGCCTCCGAGTAGCTGGTACTACAGGTGTGCACCACCACACCCAACTAATTTTTTTGTATTTTTTGTAGAGACAGGGTCTTGCTGGTGCACAGGCTGGTCTTGAACTCCTGGCCTCAAGTGGTCCTCCTACCACCACCTCCCAGAGTGCTAGGATTATAGACATGAGCCACCGTGGCTGGCCTTATTTTTTATTTTAAACCTAATTTTTATTTGGAATCTAATCTGAAGAGTTTAGTCCATTTATGTTTATAGGGATAATTGATATGTTTGAATTTCTTGTCTACCATCTTATTATGTGCCTTCTATTTCTTTCTTTTCTTTTTGTTCTTTCTTTTTTTCCCTCCCTTCCTTGTCTTTTATTCTTTTAGATGGAAGAATGAGCTTTGTCTCTTTTCTTAAAATCCCATTTCAGCTTTCTACATTTCAGTAGTATATACATTTATTCTTTTAATGGTTACTCCATGTATTTTAGTATGATATATAAAGTCTGAAATTAATCAATATCTTTACCACTATCTTGAAAAATGCAGTCACTCTGAAATTTATATTATATTGTTGATCAATATTTTAATATCAGGCTATTTTTCCCACAAATTAAATATTATTAATACTATTCTAAATTTTTGATGAATTTTTAGATTTACCCTTTGAGAGAAGGAGTTATCAAGTCTAAACCTGTTTTGCATGTGATGATAACCTTGTGTTTACCCTTTCCCAATGTTTCCTTAGAAACATACTTATTTAAGATAAATTTGGAATGTCAGCTATGTTCAATATTGTTTACTGTGAAGACAACTCCTGATCTGGACCAAGAGAACTGTTCACTGACATACAGACCTAAGTGCTCATGTAAATACAAATACATGAAAATCTCTTGAAGAAAACATAACCTCAGCTTCCCCAGATGATTTCCTCATAACTGAGTGTATATTTTATAGGAGCTTGGAAACCACACTCACAGGCAGTTACAAGATGTGGTTTCTTTCATGTATGAGGCTTCCTTGTGTCAGAGTAGCCTGCATTCATTTGTAGGATCTCATTTCTTACAACTGAGTTGAGCGTAATCTTATGGGATCTGAGAAGTAATAACTGGACTACTGTAAGAACTTCTGTTGAGATGTATTTGATGCTATCATGCTGACATGCTGTGTTTCCTCTGCTGTATCTTTCTTAGTAAACCTGGTGGCTGTTAAAACCTAATATGTCCTGTAAATATGAAAGTCAATCTAAACCCAGACCACTGCTGGTCATACAGAGTGGGCATTGCAGCCCACAAATTTTCTAATAGCTTTGCTCATCCTTTCTTCTTGAAGCTCAGATGTCAGTAAGCTAGTATTTCCTTGTACTTCATTTGCCATTTTGGCCTCTAGTCAAAAGGCAGTGCACAGTGCCACCTTAAGAAGAGGACATAATGTATTTATAACGGATATGTAATGAAAGAAGAGGTGGAAGGGCTACCCCTTTCATCTGGGTGCAGTGAGCACTGCAAGAGAGAGGTAAAGTTAGAGCAGGTGAGAGGTTCGTGAATATCATGACTTCCCCCTTCCATCTTGGTTGATTCATAAAATGCGAGTGGTAGTATTAAATAGGTTAATGGGAAAGCCAAAAAACAAGGGACATTTATCCTTGATTCCTTTTGGAGTCTGGGGTGGGCTTATGGGTGGAGGCAGGAAGGGAAGACCTACTAGACTAGTTGTCCCTAGGCAACATGTAGAAGCCCAGGAAAGTGGAAAGGGTAGCATGGTGTGATTAGGAGTGACAGACATGCAGGGGCTCCTGGAAGATCATGATAAGCCAGTTTGTGAAGAAGACTTCTGAAGAATATCAAATCAATTATAAAAAAAAAAAAGCTAATGTATTGTTTAACACATTGAGTTGCAAAGTGTGAGTAAATTTGTAATTTCCACATCATTTCTCACTTCTGTTATTGTCTGATTCTGTGAGAGATTACCTTTGAAATAAAAGCAGCAATTTGTAAAGAAATAATATATACATAAGGAGTCATTTAATAGCCAGGCTTTCATAATCCTCAATGTTTATTTTGATGATTTGGTGTGTAATGAAATGTAAAAGTAGTACATTTCAAAGTATAGACATTAGAATTATTCTGTAATGGAAGAAATACATTCTTGTTTTTTATCATAAAGTGAGGAAAACATTTTTAAGACCCACTACTCAAAACAAGTGAAGCTAAAATTTTCATTATTTTTGTGTTCACATGCTTGCGGATAAATAAAAATCTTAGATAAATGATTTCTACATTAAATAATAATACCCTTTGTGTTAGTAAAGATCATTCTTAAAAAATATACTTTGTATCATATTCTATTTAAAATATTAGTACAATAATGAAGTCTCACTAATTCAGGCTTTACTAATTGAGACATTAGAATGTCACTGGTTCAGCATAACATAAATATTAGGCTACCTATCAAGAAACCTCTTTACCAAGAAATTTAATAGCAAAAATAAGTCTTCAGATGACAATATTAATCTGTATAAAGGAAAAATCACTTTCAAGGATTTTAATACATTTATGCAAATAATAGCTAATGACAAATTAGACATTTTTAAAAACATATTTAACCAAATCTCCTTTTGGAAACAATATATTAACTGGAGGTTCTGAATATTTGTTAAAGTCATGTTTATAACTTAATATAATCAAAGATTTGGTGGTACTAGCTTCATTTGGACATCTCTTTAGTCTGAATTAGTCTTGACCATGGTTTTGTACTAAATATCTGGGAAAAATTTGAACTTTTTTGTGATTTTTTTCCCCACAAACATTAAGTGACTAAAATCTCACAATCTTTTCTATTTTGGGTATGTGAACCATTTTGAAAATGAATGGAGAATAAAAGTGACTCAAAGTAAGTTAGTAAATGAACTTCCATGAAAATGCTTGAGCATGTAAAAGTCTACAGAGTAACTAATCGACTTTTTTTGTACCACCTCTTGCTGGATCAGGTTTCATAATCACACGGGCCAAGTTCAGTTCAGTTGACCCAGTATCTATGGAGCACTCCAATGATCAGGCACTGAGCTGGGCCCTGGGCCTGTGGAGAAGAAAAGGGCACTCTTGAAGCACAGACAGTTGTGAGAGGTGGGGGTGAGGTGACTCAGACATATAATTGGTCTCAGCCTAATGTGGAGTGGTAAGAGAATCGTCTATACCAGAGTCCATGACACTTCAGGCTTAGGTGCATTTGATTTAATAAAACTGTTAAATTATAAAGGTTTTCATGTTTAATTAATATTGTTTCTAAAGCATAATGTGCGACAGAAACAAGTAACTAATACCTAAGATGTCATGGAAAGTTACATCCTACTTAGGATTGGATCTCACCCTCTAGAGTACCTTTTCCATAGAATGTTTTTTCTCTAAGGTCTATTATAAGGTTTTAGGTTACAAAAATATTGTTTGCTTTTTCTAATTATGCTTAATCTTAAAAAACACAAAACACAAAGTAGCAAACAAAATTCCCATATCCACATATAGCTACTGTCAACATTTTGCTGATTATCATGTATATTTTTTATAATATTGGGGAGGAAAATCCCCTTTATCTACATTTCTACTAGCGGATTTACTTTTTTTTCCCTTATTTATTTGTAAGAGCTCTTTTTATATTACTTTTATTCTATCAGATATATTAAAATATAATTTTCTAGTTTGTCATTTGTGTTTTATATTTTGTCTTTTGTATTTTTATTTTAAATCTATAATTTGATATTTTGTTTTCATATAAGACACATAAATCCTTTTTCATTTATGAAATTTACCACTCCAAGATCACATAAATATTTACTATATTTTTTGTTTTATAATTTTTTTACATTTAGCTTTAAATCATATGGAATTTAATTTCACTTTGAGTATGAGTTTGATTTCTCTTTTATCCCTCACTTAACTAGTGATACCAGCACCATTGTTCAAGTAATCTTTGGCCTTCTCATTGATATTAAATGCCACCTCTATCATATCACTTTATATTATTGATCCTATTTGGGGGGCTTCCAGTTTTTTCTTTGATTTTTTTGTCTGACACTGGCATTATACATTTTAAAATTTAAATTTTTAAATTATTTTATATCACTTTGTTTGGATCAGATAATACAAATCCACTATAAAAATGCCTTAGAGTTAATGAAGTTTATATTTTATCAGACCTATTTGAGCATAAATTATCTTATGTTTTGCCTTATTTAAAACTTATTAGTTTAACACAATTACTAATTTCTGTATGTATGTTTAACTTTTCTCCCTTTCCTGTGTGCGTGGTAATTTCATGTTGATTGTGTTGCCAGATTTGAGAAATTCTTGAAATGATGGAGATGTTTATTAATGAATTATTTTAAAATTTACATTTTTGTATAATTGCTATATAATAGCTGGATTAAAACTTTCTAATGTAGTAAAAGAAAAGATATATTACTCAGGTCTATTTTGGTTGTAGGTGCTAAGAATTCTACTCAAATTAGTTAAGGTAATTTAATTTTATTATCTTTAACAACAATTTATTGTTGTAACAATATTCATTGTCTGTAGAAACAGGAAGGTGTTAGGAGGGCACATAGCTAGTTCTAGAGACTCAAATAATGTTGTTAGCTTCCATCTACAGTAGTGCTTTGAAATGCTGGCTTCAGTCTCAAACAAGATCTTTTCATGTAGGAAAAAGCTGGTTACCAATAGGCCCAGACTCCTTTTCTCTTTAGCATCTCAGGAGAGAGGGGATTTTTCTCCCTAAACAGCCATATTTCAATCCCAAAAAATTCTCGTTGGCCTTTCCTAGATTACCTGAGCTAACTGGTAAAGTCTGGGAGCAAGTTAATCTGAGTGGCCAACCTGGATAGCATTGCCCTCTCTGTGGTGATAGACAGGGATAATGACAGCCCAAATGACTTAACCTGGAATGGGGAACTGCCCTAAAGGATGTGAGAACTCTCCAAAGGGGACAGAAAAATATGTAGAGTCATAGCTAAGGTGGACTTACTATGAGCCCAGTGAAATCTTAGCTCAAAAAGAGCCTTTTAAATGCGTGAGCCCCTCCCCAAACTCTGGGACGGCCCTCCAATGTGTTCATATAAGCATATGTTGGTGGCTATTTTATTCATAATCAGTTGAGAACACTGTATCCTTCAGCTCCAGCTTCTCCTCCCATATTTTTTGTCATGGCAGGTGGCACTGGAGTGGCCACAGACATGTGTGGAATCTAGATAAGTAGAAGTTGAATTGGGAATATTTTAGTTTCAGTTTAGGTAGATATATTTACATGGTTCATCGTCACTTCCTTGCGTAGCTAAAATATCACTAGCTATCCTGGTGTAGCAATGACTTCTAGGAATATTCATCCTGTCTGCTCGGCCAAATCACCCAATGGAGCCATATTAAAATATGAATATATCTTACGGCAGCAACTTATGTGTAAAATAGAAGAGCCAGAAGGTTTGACATGTATAAAGCCGGAAGCTGGTAGGTAGGAAAGTCTTTTAGTCAACTGAAGTGCAAAATTTTAAGTGGAGGATTTGGTTCTCATGGTGTATGTATGAGTGTGTGTACATATTCAGTCATGTGTCATGTATGATTTAAACACATACTTTTATAAACTATTAATAATAAAAAGCTAATTTCAATCATGCTAGAAGAAAGACATCTTTTTATCTATAGAAAATATTCTTTAATCATCACTATATATATATGTGTGTGTGTGTGTATATATATAAAACCAAAAAATATAGTAAGAAGGTATTACAGATGTGTGTCAGACAGCTAATTAACACAATATATTCTTCCTGGATTTTATGATGTTGGTAGTATTTGTGAGCTTTTCAAAATTTGTTTATTTTATTGTGATTTCTTTTCCCAGTCTAAATACTTATTTTCCTAAATGCTTGTTTTCCTAGTAAATTTTATATTTGTAATTTTATATTTCTTTTCTTAGTAAGGATCTCCAATATTGTATAAGCTTCTGTCTCCTCAAAATTTAGATCTGCCTCCAGTCACAGCTACTACATTTCATTGCAGAGGTTGTGATTTGAAATTATAAAGCATTAAAAAATACAACAGATATAGAATGTCCCATGCTCTTCCCTTTCCTCATCCTCCTAATTATTTTTGTAAGCATAAGGAGAGGTAGGAAACAACTCAGCAAGAGTTGAAGCAATCTTCTCATATCGTGGTAGATAATACAGTTCCTTCCCCTGTCCCCCATCTATCTATCTTGGCAGAACAGGGTAGAAGTGATGTCATTAGGCAAGGGATAATATTTAAATAAAATCTAAAGTAAATTTGTGGTTGTCCCATCAAAAGTTTAAGCTTTGGAATGTAGAGATTTCTTTGACTTCATTCACATTCATGGAAGCCAAAAATATAATAGAAATTTTCTTTCTTTGAAAAAATAGATAAACAGCCACTTGGAAATAATCTTATTTCTTTTTTGAATACTCATTTTGAGGGCCTAAAACTTTAAACAGTTCATTCCTATTACTAGTTCTGCGTAACAAATCACACCACAACTTTGTGGCTTAATGTGGAACAGGCATTTAATTATATCTCAGAGTTTCTATGAGTCAGTAATTTAGGAAAAGCTCAGCTGGGCACTTCAAATTCAGAGGCTCTCATGTGGTTGCAGTTAGGGAGCAGCTGGAGCTAGAACAGCTGGACACTGGCTGGGCATCTCTCTGTCTTTTCCCACGTAGTCTCAGGCATCTATGTGTGGTCTCTCCATGTGGGCTACTTTGGGCTTCCTCACTGCGTGATGGCCTTAGGGGAATCTGTTTACATGGTGGCTTAGGGGTCCAAACCAAAGTGTTTCAGCTTATGTCTCAGCTGCATCACCTTTAACAACCTAGCCTCGGAAACACATTTGTTGCTACTTTCACAACATTCTATTGGTTAAAAGCAAGTTCCAATTTTACCCAGAATCAAAAGGAGGGGAAGTAGACTACCTTGCGGGGAGGGGAAAATGTGAGGGTTCTAAAAGAGAATGTAGGATAAGAGGTACAAGATGTCTCTGGAATATACTATTTGCTACACAGTTTTCAAGTAAATCAGATACATAATTGGTAAGCAACATTTTGATGTAGTGAACATAATCTAACTCAAGAAATTTTTTAGTGCTCTTAAAATGTTTTCTCAAGGAAATATAGAAACTGTCTAGATAACCCTATAATAGAACTTCAACATAAAACAGAAAAAAGACCAGGGATTATACCTAGTTTTATCAGTATATGAGATTTATTGAAGACATATTTCTTCACAACTGAGATTTTAAGAATGAAATAATATGACCTACTGTATTATTAAAACCATTATTTAAGCCAAAAATGAGAGTTTCAGGATGACTGTCCTTTTACCTAAACCTTCTCTCTTGGTGTGTTGTCACTAGAGCAACTGGTACAGTTCTTTTTTTAGATTAATTCGGTAAGGATGAAAAAAAATAGTGACTGAGGACTACAAAGGCAACCCCTGAAAAGCAAGAAAATAAACATATATTCACAAACACAACAAAAACAAAATCGTGTTTATTACAATTGATGGAGTGTTAGACAAAATTTTTGAGGTGGTTCTAACTATGCTTTGCATTCATTGTATAGCTATTATGGACCATGGAATTTAACAATATTGAAAAGCAGACAAAATATGGGCATGTTATTTAAATGGGCACACCAGTCCAACGTTTTTAATGAAAGCAATAATAAAAGTAAAACTTAATAATAATTAACTCATTATTTACCCATCATAAAGTAAACAGGGATTTTGCATATGTCAACTTAATTTAGTGTTTTATCACTCAGGGCAAAGAAATTATGTTCACATGTTCTAGCTTTTATTACATATTAATTGCAATAGATTCTGAATTAGATTATTTTTAAATGTTTTAGGTTCAAGGTATACATTAGCATACTTGTTTTTTTTTTAAAGATACGGGTTCTTGCTCTGTTGCCCAGGCTGGAGTGTAGTGGCACTATCATAGCTCACTGTAACCTCAATTCCTCAGCTCAAGCGATCCTCCTCCCTCAACCTCCTGAGTAGCTAGGACTACAGGTGTATGCCACCATGCCTGGCTAATTTTTTAAAAGTTATTTTTGTAGAGACAGGGTCTCACTATGTTGCCCAGGCTAGTCTTGAACTCCTGGGCTCAACTTCTGCCTCAGCCTCCCAAAGTGCAGTGATTACAGGCTGAGCCACTGTGCCTGGCACATTAGCATACATTCTTAACTCAGAAAACCAGCTGTAAATGTGATTTTTGGTCCCAGTGCTTTCTCAGTAATTCCCTTTGTCTAGAGACACCTACAGTCCTTATATAAACACTCTTCTAAATCTTATGATTGTGAAAAAATCTGTAGGTTTGTGGTTGTTTATATATGACATCTTAGACTTAGACATTTAAACTAAAGAAGAGCAAACATCTGGATGTCAGGAAGTCAGGGGTGGGGTGGGGATTCTGGGACTACTGCAGTTAGAAGTGAGTTGTGAACTTGGAAGTCATCAACTACAAAGGTGGGACATGGCCAGTTTGGGGGAGGAGATCAAGTGGTGCACAAGAAATGCACGGATTCAGCGTGATATGTTATCACATAAAAGTTATCATTATTTTTCTGAGAGTGAGGTTATTTGTCTTAATGGCTTGCATGTATGCATATGTGTTTAATTATGGCAGCAATAACTGATGAATTGATGTGCATGATTTGGGGTAGTAGGTATAAACAGGAAAGATGTGGGAACTAAAGAAAACTGCCAGCATTAGACCATTTCTACATTCAGAAAACTCTGTCTTTCTAAAAGCAAGAAGATTTAAGCTTTGGGGGGGATCATAGATGTTGTCCTAAATTTTAATCTCCCTATGGGTGATACTCCTGGTTGTTACCCTAACCCTTTAATGGCCATAGCTTGTGACCCCCACATCCTTTTTCTTGTTGTATAACACAACACTTGCCCTAAATCTTCTCTCCTAACCTATTTCCTTTGTTGAGGAGGCATCTTTGTATAGTTAAAAATAAAGCAGACTGCTGAATTCAAATCCCAGCTCCACCACCTACTTATTGGATATCCTTGAGTAGGTAATTTAAGAGCTCTTTGCCTCAGTTGCCTTGTATGTAAAATGGGAATAACAATAGTCCTTGCTTATAAAGTTGTCCTGGAATTAAGTGAGATAATGATACTGAAGTAATACACGTTAGCACATGTGCACAATAAATATTAATTATTATTATTTCACTGTCATTGTCATTATTTGTATTAACAGTATTCTAGCCCCTCACTTGCTCCTTGGCCCCTCCTGCCCCTCCTTTTTTGCCTTAGACTTCCTAAGTTTACTCCTCAACAGGTTGGTCTGACTAGGTATGGCTCTCTGCAGGGCAGAGTAGACTGACTTGCATTTTACTTGACTTTCCACATTCCACAGTAAACAGCATGTGTTTACTGATGTATCTATTTTGCTTAGAACATTTCCTGGCATGATATAGTTTTCAAGGAATACTTTATGATGTCTATTCTGGAGGCTAGATTATGAAGAGAATTAATGTATCTTAACCTTATATAGGGCAAGTAAAGGGGACTGGAATTATAAAAAATTTCTATACTGTGAATAGGCCAAAGTAAAGATTTGTGAGTCAAGTAACAAAACACACAGCTCAACCTTTTACATAGCCCTTAGGGGTCCTCTAGTCCCATCCCTCACCAACTAGAAGCATACCTTTTACAACATTAATTTATTCAGCCAGACAGTCATTAATATTTATCGAGAACCTATTCTGTGCCAAGCTTTAAGTTAGGCATCAAAGATACATGGTGAATAAAGCAGATTTGGATGTTACCCTCATGGAGCTTACAGAAAAATGGGTAAGACCAATATTAATCAAATAATCACACAAGTATGTAATGAGTACTGTGAAGGAAACACCTAGGGAACAATGAGAGTAAACAGCAGGGAGAATGGTTCTAGGTTGGTGGAGGCTGAGGGAGAGAACAGTTATGGTGGCTAGAGAGGAAGTTAGCTGAGATTGAGGATTAAAAGGAGTTAGTTGAAGAAAGAAATGGGCATTCCAAACAAAAAGAGAGAATGTGATGATGCATTTGAAGAATTAAAAGAAGGCCATCGTGGCTGGAGCAAAGAGAGAGGAATAAGAGTCAGAAATGATATTGGAGAGGTAGATATATCCATTTCTTCCAAGCCATTCATCTTATTCCCCTCTCTTGAAAATATAAATGTTCCTCAATTTATGATGGGGTTATGTCTCTATAAACCCATCGTTAATTGAAAATATCCTAAGTCAAAAATACATTTAATGCACCTACCTACCAAACATCATAACTTAGCCCAGCCCACTTTAAATGGGCTCAGAACACTTATATTAGCCTACAGTTGGGCAAAATCATCTGGCAACACAGTCCACCATAGTGTATCAGTTGTTTACACTCATGATTGTGTGCCTGACTGGGAGCTGCGGCTCACCGTCACTGTCCAGCATTGCCAGAGAGTATGCTACCATGTATCACCAAACCGGCAAAAGACCAAAATTCAAAATTTCAAGTATGGTCTTTTCCGAATGCATATTGCTTTTGCACTATCGTAAAATCCAAAATTGTGAGTTGAACCATCATAAGTCAGGGACTGTCTGTACAATGGATTGGAAAGAGGGCAAGAAGAGTTTGTAGGAGACTTTTAGGAGAGATTTTTTTGAAAATTAAATGTTCTATGAATCATCTGGAGGTCTTGTTAAAATGCAAATTCTGGTTCAGTACATCTAGTATGGGGCCTGAGAGTCTGCATTTCTAACACATTCCCCGTGATGCTGGTGATTCTTGCCCAGAGATCTCACTCTGAGCAGCGAGGGCCTGGATGAAACTATAGCAGTGGTGGTGGAAATAGAGAGAAAGAGACAGGATTCAAGAGAGATTAGGGAAGCAAACGTGAAAGGTTATAGTGAAGAATGAGATGAGAGACATGATGAAGGGAGGAGATGCCAAGCATGGCTTCTAAGTGTCTGGCTTGTGTAACTGGTTGTGGGTAGCACACTCACCACAGACCCTGGAAGCACAGCCAGGTTGGGGAGAAGATCACGAGTTCAGTTTTGACATCTTGAAGCTGAAGAGATTGTGAAACTGAAGTGGAGAAATCGCTTGGCAGTTGGATATATGGATCTAGAGCTCAGAGAAGAGATCTGAATTGGATATATAAACTGGAGTCATCAGCACACAGATCAGGGATTAAACCCGAGGGAGGATCTCCTCGTAAGAGGATGTGGAATGAAAAAGGAAGGATCTATAGGAATGAACCTTGAAGGACATGAATATTCACTAAGCAGTTAAATATGTTTATCTATGAGCACCCTTAGCATATTTTTTATTAAATGCTTTAAATATGTTTAAAATAATACAGAGTAGTAAAACAACCTCCTGTGTTCCCACCATACAGCTTTGTGAAATCTTAACATTTGTCTTATTTCTTCAGATATTCAAGAAATGCATCATTACAGGGGAAGCCCTTTGTAGACCTCTCCCTAGAGGCAACCACTATCTTGAATTTGTTGTTTATCATTTCTATATTTATATATTTACACTTGAGATATGTGTGTGTATCTCCATCCACGCATCCATACATTCATAAAAACATATAGTACTGTTTTGTATGTTGTCAAATTTTATAAATGGTACTATGTCATAATTATACTTCTTCAATTGTTTTTAATTGATCAGTATTTTGTCTTTGGTATTATCCATATTTGACACTTGTAACTGTGGTTACTGTCTGCTGTGTAGTATTCCATATGATGAGCATTTAACAATTTATATATCCATTCTTGTGTTGATGAACATTTAGTTCATTCTCATTTATAATGAGAATACTATATTACTATACTACTGTAAGGATGTGGCAATGTGAATTCTTATACTTGTCTCCTTGTGAACCTATGCAAGTTTCTCTCAGGCATACTCATTAATTGGATGTGAAATCAATTAGTGGGTCTTGGTCACACTGTGGAAAAAATGAAATGTTAGAGAATAGACAATATTATATCACATATAGTAAGGATAAGTATTGTTTCATGAAACTTTGGTTTCAGTTTTTTATATTTTTATATATATATATATATATATATATATATAAAAATAAATAAGCATGCCCACACATAAAGATCTCTTATTTTTTTGAGAAATCTGAACACACTAGAATGCTGGTGGAAAGGAACCAGTACAGATGAAAAAGAGATCAAATCCACAGGAGGGAGGAAGAAAGAAACAAACTTCTTCAATAAGATAAAAACAAAAGAAATATAGATTTGGATGGCAGTACATTTATAGGTGGGAGAGCAAAATGTCCAGGTAGTTTTCTTTTGACATACTCTGTTTTGTGTCTGAATTAAGATAAGAGATAATATGCTGGAAACAAGGAGGCTAGTAGTAGGGTAGAATTCTTGAGAAAAGTGGAAAAGGTTTGAAGTTGCTACTAGAGAATATAGAAGAGAAAACTGATTAAGAAAATGTAAAAAGTTTACTATGAGATGTTGAAATTTGGGGATTGGTGACTAGAAATTATACTATTATCAGGGGGAGAAAAAATAATTTTCTCTATCAGCATTTAGCAACCCAAAAGTAGAGAATATAATAGTTGGTTTAATCTAAGATTTGAGTTTTTCTGGTCAAGTTGACCAAGGACGGTGTATCAGTGGAGCTATCCATGTTGATGAGAGAACGGTGGAGGAAGGCGCTAACAGGAAGGTGAAGAATCAATCAATAGTCAGGGAAAAAGGACTGAGAGAAGAGAAAGAAGATCCGTTTTAGGGGTCAGCAAACTATGGCCTGCGGGCCAAACCCAACCCACTGCTTCTTTGTGTACATAAAGTTTTACTGGAACACAGACTTGCGCGTTTGTTTAGTATTTGTCCTCTGTGGCTGCTTTTGTACTACAGTGGCAGGGTTGAGTAGTTGTGACAGTAGGTTTGCAAAGCCTAAAATATTTACTATCTGGCCCTTTATGGACAAAGTTTGCTAACCCCTGGCCTATTCTGTTTCCTTCATTTCTCTCCTTGGGCTCAAAGAACAGACATAGTGTCTGAGAGAAGTGAGGACAGGAAGAGGAGGTAGAAGAGGAAAGAGTGAAAGTTTCCAGGGGTTGCCAAGGCCCAGGATGATCATGAGAGTAGACAGGTGAGGCGTAGTTGGGTCTCTGAAGGTCCTCAACTTTTTCCTCAATAGAGGACCTGAGAGTATCAAATGCGAGGCCCGTATGGCTGTTAAAATCATGTGGGGTGCCGATGGGTTTGGGGGTGGTGAGAAAGATGGTAAGCCCAACATCAAAGTCTTGGAAACAAACAAACAAAAAATGTTTGGGAAGGCTTTGAAAACCAGAAACAAGGAAGGATAGAAGGAGAGATGGCCTGTTAATGTGAACTTTACAGACACAGAGTAAGAACTAATGGTCTCCAGGTGGAACTGAGGAGCAAGGAAGACAGCAGTCCACCCCCAGCCCAGAGAGAAGGAGCCATGCCCATGGAGAGGGTCCCAGGGGAGTGGTGCCTTCAGAGATCCAGATTTCATTCAGGGCAAGAGACAGAGGAAACGTTTAGGACAGAGATGGAAGATAGCAGGGAGTTTTTTGTTTTGTTTATTTTCTAGAGGATGGGAATTCTGGAATGAAAAATAGAAAGATTTAAGAATGAGGTACATTCTGTGGGTTTAGGCCAGGGGAGAAAACTGGAAAAAATAGATGGCAGGAGGTGCTTACCTATGGGAGTCGACCAGGGGTGAGGTAGCTGCAGTCTGCAACCTTTTTGACACGAGGGACTGGTTTCATGGAAGACAGTTTTTCCATGAGGGGTGGGGACGTGGAGGGGGACCGTCACCACCTCGGCTCCACCTCAGGTCATCATGTGCTGGATTTTCATGGGGAGCATGCAGCCTGGACCCCTCGCATGCGCAGTTTGCAGTGGGGTTTGCGCTCCTATGAGGGTCTGATGCACGCTTATCTGACGGGGCGGGGCTTGGGTGGCGATGCGAGCCATGGGGAGCGGCTGTGGGTGCAGGTGGGGCTTAGCTAACTCACCTCCTGCTGTGTGGCCCGATTCCTGGCGGCCTTGGGGTTGGGGACCGCAGTTCTAAAGAATTGGCACCAGGGGTAATCTGATGGACAGAGAGGAACAGGCTGCTTTTCTTAAAAAAGTGTATTTAATACTGCCTGGAAGGATAGTGCCATATCGAAATCCCAGCCAGCTGGGCAGAAAGGCCATGGTATTAGTTAATGCCCAGGTTTCTAACCAGGTGTTGCAAATTGACTACAGAACCTGGTGGATAAGAAACTCTGGCTTTCTCAGAGTACCTTTGGGTCCTGGCATCTACTTATTAGTCAATGACTCTACCAAGCGCATGGCTGCTCAAGCCAGAAACCTCACAGTCACCTGTACCTCCATTCTACCTTCCGTGTTTCTCTTGATTCCTTCTTCACATTGCCCGTGGATTTGCTGTCATGGTATCCTAGTGAAGTTTTCTTCTCCAGTCTAATCTCCCAAAGGCATTTCCTTTTTTTATCTTCCAAAATGAAAAGCACTACTTTTTCCTTACTATAAAAGCCATACATGCTCACTGTAAAATCAATTCAGATAACACAGAAGGCATAATAAAGAATGCAAAATTATCTCAAATCCTACAATCTAAAGATTACTATTGTTAACATTTTCCTATATACCTTTACAGACTTTCTCTATGCAGGGACACATGTTTTTTAATTTAATGGAACCACGTTGTATGTGCTTATTTAAAATTTATTATTTTTAAGCAATATATCATGGAACTCTTTCTATCAGTACTTAACTATATCATTTTTAATGCAGACTTAGTATTCTGCTGTAGGGATTTGTCATGATTTATAATCCAATTCTATATCATTGGATATGATTTATATTTCTTTGCTACTATATATAACAATATAATGAACAACCTTATACTAGTGTCTTTTATAAAACAAAAATCTTATCATGTCATGCTTTCTTGCTTGAAATTCATCAGTGGCTCTCTTGCCTGTGACCTTTAGGATAAAATCCAGTCACTTACCCTGACAGAAGAGGTCATTTACCATCTGGCTGTGGCCTGCTTCCCCTCCAGCCTGATTTCTCAATACAGCTCCAGCCCTGCTGCTCTGGTCAGCAGCCCTGCTTAGGTCCCTGGATAATTCCTCCATTACAAGAAATTATCAATGTATGTTTATTTGTCCGACTTCCTAGCTGTGCTATAAACTCCTCAAGGTACTATGTGCTTTATCTCTGGGAAGAGTTACATGTGGGGCACTCAGTTCTTGTTTGTTTACAAGAAAGACAATGAATGAACGCACGCACGCATATTCTCTTCCTTATTTGTCATTCTCCTTTTCTGGCAGTATTTTGATGAGTACTTTCTTTTTTGTTACAGTTTATGTTTTCTTATGATCTTGCATTCATTCATTCATTCATTCATTCCATTTAACAAAAATGGATTTAGCACCTACTATATGCCAGGCACGTTATAGGTGTTAGAAAGTAGTGAACAAAACCTCCTGGACCTGACATTCTAATCAGGGGGCAGACAATAAATAATGTAAATAAGTGAAATGCATACTATGTTAAACAGTGATGAGTTAAAAAATAAAGTGGGGATGAGGATTTTGAAGTGTGTGTTTGTTGGTTATGTATATTTTAAACAAGATGGGAAGGAAAGCCTGTATCCTTAAGAAGGGAGGGATCTGATCATGCAGTTGCTGGGGGAAGAGCATTCTAAGCTGGGAAAAGAGCAAGTACAAAGGCCCTGAGGCAGGTGCATGCCAGACAAGTTGGAGGAAGAGCAAGGAGGCCAGTGTTCCTGCATCAGAGAGGACTAAAGGGAGAGCAGAGAAGGTCAGAGTGGGGGCACCAAGCCGGATGGCTGTGGGATTGTCAGAACTTTGGCTTTTGCCTTGACTGAAAAGAAAAGCCAGGGTTGTGATATGTTTTGTTTTAACAGAATCTTCCTGGTTACTATGCTGAAAAGAAGCCAAAGTTGACCAGTTAGGTGGCCACTGCAATAATTCAGACAAAAAATTTTTGTTGTTTGAACCAGCATGGTGGCAGTGAGAGTGGTAATGAATGAATGAATTGTGGATTTCTTTTAAAAATGTTTGCTGATGGTCCAGATACAGGATGTGGGAGAAAGAGCAGAATCACAGATAACACCAAGGTTCTCCATTCCTCAAAACATAAAAACAATAAAAATTCTGTTCTGTTTACCCAGCAGTCACCTATTTGTTTTCCCATTGGCCTAATTTAAGACTGATACTTAACTCATCCTGACTATATTAACTTGAAATTATCTCAAAAATAATTCTCCATATTTGAACATGGTTTTTGTTTATGTGGTGTCATTGTAAACAACGTGTATGTGTGTCTTATAGGAATCAGTCTCATTATTTAATAAGCATATCATGTATAATACCCAAATCCAGTTTTAATATCTCTCGTAAAATGTCTTGGACTGTGGTGCTTTAGTAATAAAATTTCCCTGAATTTTGCAACTACATTTGCTTAGCACCTGGATCACTTTTCAGTAAATCAGTTCAGATAACTCTAAATGAATTAATAGATAAAGCAAGCCTGCCTTTTACTCACAAATTTTCTAGTGACTATATTAATATTAATAGCTATAAATGGAAGTAAAGTATTTACAATAATCTGTTTTCTATTTTGATTAAATTATTTAAAACAGTCACAGAATTACAAGTCTTAAACCATAGGGTAACATTAACAGATTTGTACTGACGTGTATTTCAAAATAATTTAAATATGGTTTATTTAGAAATATAATGACAAAAATCCTAATTCAGGGAATGTTGCTTTTTAAAAATGAAAATGTAAAAAGTCTTCTTGAAGCAACAAACTGGCCTCTTTGGGCAGTGTTAGACACAGCTGGCATTTGCCCCCTTTGACTCGCATTTCTAAATTGAGGATTCATCTCTGGGAGGCTGATGATGAAAGAAACAGTTTTTACTTGGAGGAGTGCCTTTATATGCCTTTATATGTGGAGGAGCAAGAGATACACCTACCTTCTGTTTTTCCAAGGGATTCTCCAATTTCGGCTTTAAACTCACTTAGGCAGGACTCTCACTACCAACCATACAAGTTAAGTGACCCTTTTACGAAGGCTAGTATTTAATTGTTTATAAAAATGTGTGCAAAAAATTATTAAGATACCATTTACTCATACCATGAATTGAAATGTCCAAGGTAGCCAGCACAGGCACCTGGGATGGCAGAAATTTCAGGTCTGACTGACAAATGCCACGCCTTTCAGAGAAACAATATGCACTGCCATTTACTTCTTTAAAAGTTGTTTTTTCTTAAATGGGTAAAAATAGAAAATGAAAAGATGTGGAAGATAATATTGATATTTAAAACTAATGATTAAGAGTATGATCTGGCATCTCTAGTGACCTTGGATAAGATCCAGGTGACCTTGGCTAAGTTTCTTAATATCTCTTTTACTTTCTTTACACAGTATATTAAATGTGAATAATAATTGTGCCTATTTTATGAGGATTGTTGTGACGATTAAATGAACAGTTTAATGTATGAAAGTCTTGGGAAATTTCCTAGCACATTTTAAATTCTCAATAATTGTTAGTCATTATTATTGTCTTAAGAATAAATGGAACTTTTGAGTTTACATATAAATTGCATATTAAGAATAGACTGCATTCAAGTAAAGAGAAAATAATTCCAGGGGAATCCTTACCCTGGCTAGTCTTAGCATATTGTTTTAATTTCATTATTTGGTGAGTAATATTCCTGCCAGAAGCTAGGTGGGGAGGATTTCTTAACTAAGCATGTGAAATTTTCGAAGTGTATGAGCTATAAAGTCTTGTATCAATATTAATAACATATTAGAAAATTAATAAGGTAGCTGGTATTGCAATCATTTTTAGTTTGTTCTAAAAAGTGAAGTAAACATGGTGCAATAGCAGATGATGCCAGTGAGCTGTATCGTAAAAATGGCCTTCATGATCACTGTGAAACCTGGGCCACAGCATTCCTGCCTCCTCATTGCCCCCACTCTTCAAACTGAATTCATTCAGCCTCCCATAAAGACTGATCGTGTCTTCCTTTGCTTTTGTGTTGTACTCTCTAACATCATCTCTGAGGGTCTCCAGGTTTTGTAGGCACAGATATGTAATCTGAAGATCTAAAGATGACATTGAAGAGAGCAGAATTTGCATGGGTCCAGGGAGTCCATGGCACGTGGCATATTAATGTGGTAGTTTGGATTGGAGAGTAAGGATAAGCAAGCTATAGTGAATGAGTATGGTATACTCAGGCATCGGAAAAGTTTGGTGGAAAGTGTTCTATAATGTGCCAGGAATGGAATGTGGATTGAATGGAACAAATGTGGCCTGTGAGGATGCAGTCAGCAGATATATATTCATAGTGCAAGGCTACATATTGCAGTCATGGGCTGCAGAACTTGAGGAGTGAGTGCAAACAGAGAAGGGTCATTAAGACATTTATTTATTTTTTTTATATATATATATATGTATATTTCCTTCCAATCAGGTCAGGTAATTTGGATTAGATGCTTTTTGAAAGTGTCTTTGCCTAAAATGGTAACTTTTTTTTGAAAGACCTGGTTTAATTTTTCTCATGGGTATTTACAAGCTGTTCTTTCTTCCTTGACAGTAAAATTATTTTTTACTGTTAATTATTGAATTTTCCTGTCCATGCACATTTTGTGTATTCATCCACTCACAAATATATTCTGCCAACCTCCTGACAGAGAATATGAGATATGAAAGTATAGATAACCCCTTATAAATGTATAGCCATCCTTAGGGAAATTACACAAAAAACCTCCCTGATCAAGCAGATAAGGGGGTGTCATGTGGGTGTACAAATGGCTACATATTATTTTATACCTACACCCCCATATATATTCTGAATATTTTGTTAAAAGCAGAAATTAGTCAATCATATGAAAAAATATTATTCTTTAATATTTAAAAATAATTGTGTAGCCAAAATCCAAAATATACAACTGCTCTGTAACATCAATAAATATGCCTACAGTGGCGTGTGTCACTAGCGCCAGCAATACTTCCAGCAATGACTGTGTTCAATCATTATTTCTAAAGTGCAAAACAGAAATACTAGAGCTCTTTAATTGAGGATTTCTCCTTAAAAGTATAATTCCAATTTATGAGTGTATATTTTGAAAAACATGTTATTTAAATTTTGTCCTCTGTGAGGAGAGTGGGGAATGGGGAGTCATTGTTTAACAGATACTGAGTTTCAGTTTGGGAAAATGAAAAAGTTCTAGAGCTGAATGGTGGTGATAGTTGCACAACAATATGAGTGTAGTTAATGCCACTGCGCTGTACACTTCGAAATGGTTAAAATGGTAAATTTTATGTTATGTATATTTTACCACAATAAAAGCTAAAAGAAAAAAAAACTAAAGGTATTTCCATCATATTTATAACATCATTTTCCTTGAAATAAGTCTAAATCCAATGTAAATATGCAAGTAAAAAATGCATTAACATAAAACATTGGTCAAACTTCAATCTAGTGAAAATATTTAAATAAACTGATGTTGGTATTGAAAAGAAAAACACTAAAACATTAGCTAACAAGGATCAGAAGGATGATCTCTTGATTCATTCTTGTCTTGATAACCTTGTAAGTTTAATGTAATGGTTTCTAGCTTGACTGAAAAGTTTAGAGATGACTTTTTATTGACTTTAGTCAAAGAAGAAGATTATTCAATAAAGACCATAAACATTAAACTTCTGGTGTCTGGAAGTTGTATTAGATTGAATTTCAGGTATTATGTGCAGAATAAAGTGCTTTTATTATGATCACTCTTCTTTTCAACTCTATATATTTCCAGTTTAATGGCATAATAATAGTATGACTGGGATTTACCAGCCAGAGTTATAAATATGTAACATTCATTTCTAGGTAATATATTACACAATTCTTTTACGAAAAAGTAGTTGCCCTTGATTTAAAAATGGGTATTTGATTTGAATAAATGATTCTGGAATTTATGTGATACTCTAAGTTACCCTGTCCTCTCAGATGCTGACGTGCTTTTGAGAGATGTCAGAGTTGGATAAATAATAATTGCCTTCACGAATCTTCAGTATATATTATGGTTATTTTAAAACCCAATTTAAAACCTTTATGATAGAAATACTTTAATTTTTACCATACCTATTGCCTTAGCCATGTTTTATTGAACGATAGCTATGTATTCTAATAGCAAACTATGTTTCCTTCTTAAAGGACTGACTGGAAACTATCTTTATATACACAAATGGATATCTGGCTAGCATGTCCTTTTTAATGACTCCATCTCTTACAGAATTCAGCTGTACAATTCACACATTTACAAATATTTTCTCAATCTACTGGAAAAGGAAAGGAGTGCATAAATTCTTGTGATTAGAATCATCTTAAAACTCTAGCACAGGTAGGGATCTTACATTCTAATCTCCATTTGGACTGCGGAGAAGCAGTCATAGTTAGAGGGACATTAGGTAGTGGAGTGAGTAGGAATTTTACTCCACAAAATCAGTTGTGCAAAAAAAAAAAAAGACACATATGTTCATTTTCATAAGCAAATTTAAATCAGGCTCCAAGGTGGTAGAACACTTAATCCTAGTTAATTGGAGGCTCCCCAACCAGAAGATCTTTGGAAACTACCAAGTTCTTACACTGAAAGGAACAGCATGGGATGGGAATGCTTGTTTTGGTCTTTGATCCTCACTGGTCCTTGCTGTGACCTTTCTGTCTGTGCCTATGCCAATCTTGGGCATTGTTATTTGACTATTGTTGTCCCTCTTTCCTTCTTCACAGGGCTGGATTAAGAAATGTAGATGGTTCCAGCATGGAGAATATTATAATTCAAAATAAGAGTCATACTAAACTTTCAAAACCCAGTATATGGGTGTTGAGTTCCATTGGATTTCAGGTAGTATATGCATAATAGGTATGCTGAGATGAAAACAGCTTCATTCTATAGTATTTTAAATGCAAAGTTATTGAAAAGCTCATTGATGCTGAACTTATTTGGGGGGCCCTGGCTTGGTGGGTTTCCTAAGCACATACTTAATCTGTTAGGTGGGCCAGTGCTGTTGACTCATAGGCTTATTGAAAAGTAGCCCCAGAGGCCACCATGCCTGAGAATATCACTAAATGAGTAAAAATTCTTTCTTCCCATTTGAAGATTTTTTTTCCTAGCCTCTTCATTAGGACATATTTTTTCACTTGTGTTTTCAAAACAGTGCCAGTATAAGTGTTAGAACTGATCAGGAATTCTCACTAGTCCTCCAGAAGAGTGGAAAGTGAGGTGGTCAGACACTCAGGTGAGGTTAGAGATAAGTCAAAATGCATCAAAATTTGCCCAGAATAGCTCCAGTTTTTACCTAGTGCCCCAGTATAAATTTTTTCTTTTTTAACAGATTTAGTGAGATAATTTACATGGCATACAATTCAGTGGCTTTTGGTATTTTCACAGGTAAGTGTAACCATCACCACAGTCAATTTCAGGACATTTTCTTAACCTGAAAAAGAAACCCTGTACTCTTTAGCTACCACCTGCTTATGCCCTATCTGCCCTCCCCACAACACCTCCAGTGCTAAGGAATCATTAATCTACTTTCTGTCTCTATAGATTTTCCTATTCTGGACTTTTATATGAATGGAATAATATTGTATGTGGTCTTTTGTGACTGACTTCTTTCACATGGAATGTTTCTAAGGTTCATCCATGTTGTAACACTCATCAGTACTCCATCACTTTTTATGGCTGAATAATATTCCAGTGTATAAACATACCACATTTTGTTCATACATTCGTCTGTTGATCAACACTTGGGTTGTTTCCACCTTTTGACTATGATGAATAATGCTGCTGCTATAAACATTCATGTACAAGTTTTTGTATGTACCCGTCTTTTAATTTCTCTTGGGTATATATAATACTTGGGAGTGGAATTGCTGAGTCATATGGTAACTCTATGGTTAATTGTTGGAGAAGCTGTCAGGCTATTTTCCAAAGTGGCTGTACCATTTTACATTCACAGTAGCAGTGTATATGAGGGTTCAAATTTTCTACATTCTCACCAACACTTACTGTTATCTGACTTATTGATTCTTCCCATCTCAGTGGGTGTGAAGTGGTATTTCATCATGGTTTTGATTTGCATTTCCCTGATGACTAATCATGTCAAGCATTTTTTTCATGTGCTTATTGGCCTTTTATATATCTTCCTTGGAGAAATGTCTATTTATATCCTTTGCCCATTTTCTAATTGAACTTTGTCTTTTTTATTATTGAGTTATAATAAATATATAATAATATCTTTACATATTCTAGATACAAGTTTCTTATCAGATATATGATTTGAAAATCTTTCCTCCCATTTATGAGTTGTCTTTTCATTTTTTTGATGGTATCCTTTGAAGCACAAAATTTTTAAATCTTGATGAAGTCCAATTTATCTATTTTTTTCTTTTGTTGCTCATGCTATTGATGTCATAAATAAAAATCCTTTACCAAATCCAAAATCATGAAAATTTGCCTCTGTATTTTCTTTTAATAGTTTTATAGTTTTAGTTCTTACATTTAGGTTTTTGACCCATTTTGAGTTAATTTTTAAATATAATTTAAACCAGTGTAATTATTAATAGCACTTCCTTCTAATCTCAAAAATTTCCCTGTTTGAATAATAAATTATATGGCCACCCTAATTAGATGTTCAGTCAATGAAATAGAGCAAAACTCCTTGACCTATGAGAGTATCATGACTCTACTTATGATTTCAAGAGCATCATGTTCTAACAGCTAACTGACCCAAATTAGCTACATATAAAAGCAAGAGTCATATGGTGCTAAGGAAATATAGAGAAAACAGTTTTATTTAAAAAGATAGAATGCATCAAAGGGTAAGAAGATAAACCAAAGCTCACAGATGTCTTCTTTCAAAAGCCTTCAACTATACTTTAAAGCCTTGAAGTCCAGTCCCTTTTTCATTCCTAGAATGTTTTATTCCATTCCTGCTGTTGAAACAGTGTGGCTATATGTCAACATGCTCAGTAAGGGGTCTATTAACTTTAAAATGTCAGTTCACAGGCAATTTTGTATTTTCTCTTAAAGAATGTGTATATATATATATATATATATATATATATAAAAAACAAGTGAATTTCATAACTTGCTGGAATTAGTGGCTAATATTTACAGTTACTTTAGTGATACAAATCCATGGTCCCCAAAAAAGTGTTAATGTTGCTGAACTGAGGGGTATCCCAAATTCTCTATAGTCTGGCTGTAGACTTGTCATTTCTCCACCACTTCTAAGGATATCAGTTTAATTTTCCTAACTGTATAACTCTTTTGAATGAAGTACAGTAGTGAACTTTAGACCTGATAAAAAATATCTATGTGGCTATCAGGTCAGCTTGGTTATGAGTTGACAATGATGTGTGGTAAACTCCTGTATAGAATTTAATAATAATAATTAATTTAAATCTTTTAGAAATGTTTCCCCATTTATCTCTCCTAATAATAATTATCTATTTCTTTAAGTTTTCATCCTTGAATGTAGTACCAAAATAGATAAACTTCTATATCTGAATGTAAATGAGTCCATTAATCATTGTCCTGGTATTTTCAGGCTTCATATATAATTGAGTCACTTATACTTTTGATGACATTTCTCTGATTGTAGGAAAAAAGGCAAATGTGTTTTTATTTTTAACTGCAAACTTGTGTTAAGGATTCAGTATACAGCAGAATTCTTTTTCTATCTTTTGATATCTTATTATCCAAGTATTAATATTACACTGAGACAAAAACCTGGTTACTTCACATTTGCTTGGCTTTGCCCCTTAAGGCTGAAGAAGACATAGGGACCAAATGTCTATTTAGCAGGACAGGCAGTTATTGCTTTCTTTGTTCTGTCAATCCTATGATTATTTCATAAAAAGTATTTTTAATAATGTTACATGTTTATCAGTTTCAGGAATAGCTCTGTGGAGCAGAACACAAATATACAAAATGTAGCCAATGAAACTATGGATTATTTTTATTAGTTATCAAGCTCTGAGTACTTTGAGATTGTGGAGTGCTTTTAAATTATTCATTAAGCATCTCTGTATCAGAAATAATTCATTATTGCATTATTCTCTCCATTTTCAAAAGGGGTCAACTTACTTGATTATATCAGACAGCCAGGCAGGAGTGGAAGATCGTAACTCATATTTCTCTATTGTTATATACTTGGGCAACAGTGTTACAGACATTGAGAATGGTGGCAGTATTTCTGCCCCCTCCTCACTGCAGTCATTCAGCACCCTGCCTGATACTAAAAGAGTGGATCATAAAAGGAGTGTGTTGGATGGGTGGGATGAGGATCACTAAAAGAGGTGAGCCTCTCTTCTTTAAAGGAGCGTGTGGTATCGTGCGGGTGGCTGTTGGCAGAAACAAAGTTAAGAGCCAATGCTCCTGGGGTGTTCTAATAAATATGGACAAAATTGTTCACTTCCGATCTCCTAGAAAAATTGTGCCTAACTAGAGGTGTTCTAAATCAGTGCTTCTCAAACTTAAAAAGGCAAGTTCTGATTCAGCAGCTTTTGGTTAGAGTACAAGACTGTATTTTCTAACAAAATTCCAGGAGCTAGATGCTGCTGGTGCAGGGATCACACTGAGTAGCCAGGATCTATGTGGTCCCGGCTTGCAGTGGGCCCATAAGGGTACTGGAGTTGGAAGGTGAAAGAGCAGGGCCTGTCATGCGAGGAGGCAAGTACTTGCTCCTGTGAACAGAAAGGGCAAAGAGGAAGCTCCAGCAAGGACAGAGGGAGGTACTAACTATGGAAGATTGATAAGAGACAGGATCCCTGGAAAATCTTCACAGGTGAGAGCAGATGTGGCCTCTCAGAAGGTTGCTAATGTTTGCAGAGGTAGATGAGAAACACTATTTACATAGTGGCATGAAAGACAGCTTTAGCAACATGTTTTTGAAAGAAATAGAGGAGAGAAATTGACGTATCAAAATGCAGTGATGTATGTGAAAGCACTATGTGAAATGTAAAGTGCTGCTCGAATATGGAGCATTTAGCATTAATCTAGTAGCCTTGGGCAAGTCAGCCAACATTGGACTGGGGGGCAGATCAAGATTATCACCAAATGATATGAAGGAAAGAAGAAACTGAAGCGGTAATGGACAGCCAGTTTTAAAGTCCATGCAGGGAAGGGAGGAGAGGCACAGGATGCATGTGGTGACAAGATCTCTTGCTTAGGGAAGAACTGGAACCAGGGAGCTGTAACAGACCTTAAATATCCATAGGACCAGATCCCTTATTTTGTATATGAGCAAACTGATGTCTGGAAAAGCTAAATTATATGCACAAAGTCACTCAGCAAGTGGGGAACAGAGCAGTGACCCCTTTATCACTGCCAGATATAACTAATAAAAAAGGGGTCCCCAAGTTAAATTTGAGTTTCAGATAAACATGAATAATTTTTAGTATGAATATGTCCAGTGAACACCTCTAGTCAAGCACACTGTATGTGACATACTTATTCTAAAAAAGTATTTGTTGTTGATCTGAAATTCACATTTAATTGGACATCTTACATTTTATCTAGCAACACTAGACTCATTGAAAATTCAGTACTTTTTAGTAAGTAGAAATATAAGAGATATGAGGAAAATGTATTTCTTGAGTTGCTATTAACCTTGTATTTAGAATGCAAACTCATTCAGGGTGTGAATTTCTGTGTGTTTTTGTTTCCTGGAGTTTCCCCAGAGTCTAGATCAGTGCATAGCACTCAGTAAATATTTATTGAATGAGTGAATGATGAAGGTATGGTAATATTAAATATATTGTGGCATGTAGGATGCTTAACATACTAAACAGCAGAACTGACATTTAGATATTTGTTCGTAAAAATATTCTTTGTGGCTGATAATTCATTACTTTTTTCAGCAAAGCAAATCTTGAGCAAACTTCCCAAGAATGTTCAGTATGGCAAAAATGGTACAAAGAATAGATAAGATTTTTGAAAGTCAATTTTTGAGTCATATTAGGGTTTGAGAGTCCTGTGTCACTAGCCTATTAGAATATCAAGAGTAATTCTTAGGACTTTAACTGATTAATAACTTGAGGATTTAAAGTATGGCATGTAGCACAAATTGATGTGATTTGGAATATATTTCTGAAAATAATAAACACTTCAGAGCTCATTTTTTACCAAAGGGAAAGCTGGCAGAGGTATTGATTGCTGGAGTCTCAATATAGCCTCCCTGCCAGCAAGGTGGGTGCAGGTGGAGTTGATCGGAGTTACTTCATCTTTATCTAGATCTAAATCAGTGCTGAGGGAACTGATTAGGTTTACCCAGATTTAGGCACCTTTGATAAAACCACAATCTTGTTAGAATTCTTTTTTTTTTCTTTTCTTTTTTTAAATTTCGGAATATTATGGGGGTACAAATGCTTTGGTCACATAAATTACCTTTGCACCACCCGAGTCAAAGCTACAAGCGTGCCCATCCAGACAGTGCGCACCACACCCATTAGGTGTGAATTTACCCATACCCTCCTGCCTCCTCCCACCTGCCCGATTCCCGATGAATGTTACTTCCATATGTGCAAGTAAGTATTGATCGATTAGTTCCAATTTAATTGTGAGTACATAGGTGTTTGTTTTTCCATTCTTGTGATACTTCACTTAGAAGAATGGGCTCCAGCACTGTCCAGGATAATACAAGATATATTAGTTCCTCATTTTTTATGGCTGAGTAGTACTCCATGGTATACATATACCACATTTTATTAATCTACTCATGTATTGATGGGCACTTGGGTTGTTTCCACATCTTTGCAATTGTGGATTGTGCTGCTATAAATATTCAAGTGCAGATGTCTTTTTTATAGAATGTCTTTTTTCCCTTTGGGTAAATACTCAGTAGTGGGATTGCTGGATCAAATGGTAGTTCTACTTTTAGTTCTTTGAGGTATCTCCATTATACTTTCCATAGAGGTTGTACCAGTTTGCAGTCTCACCAGCAGTGTATGAATGTTCCTATCTCTCTGCATCCATGCCAACATTTGTTGTTTTGAGACTTTTTGATAAAGGCCATTCTTACTGGAGGTAAGTGATATCTCATTGTGGTTTTGATTTGCATTTCCCTGATGATTAGAGATGTTGAGCATTCTTTCATATGTTTCTTGACCATTAGTCTATCTTCTTTTGAAAAGTTTCTGTTCATGTCCTTTGCTCACTTTTTAATGGGGTTGTTTGATTTTTTTCTTGCTGATTTGCCTGAGTTCTTTTTAGATTCTAGTTAATGGCCCTTTGTTGGATGTATAGCATGCAAATATTTCCTCCCATTCTGTACGTTGTCTACTCACTCTAATGATTGTTTCCTTGGCTGTGCGGAAGCTTTTTAATTTAATCAGGTCCCATTTATTTATTTTTTTTGCTGCTGTGATTGTTTTGGGGGTCTTCTTCATAAATTCTTTGCCTAGACCAATGTCTATGAGAGTTTTTCCAACATTTTCTTCTAGAATTCTTATGGTTTCATGACTTAGGTTTAAGTCTGTTATCCATCATGAGTTGATTTTTGTGAGAGGTGAGAGGTGTAGATCTAGTTTCAGTCTTCTACATGTGGCCACCCAATTTTCCCAGCACCATTTATTGAATAGGGATTCTTTTCCCAAGTGTATGTTTTTTTCTACTTTGTCAAAGATCAGATGGTAATATGAGAATGGTTTATATCTGTGTTCTCTGTTCTGTTGCTTTGGTCTATGTCTCTGTTCCTGTGCCAGTACCATGCATGCATGCTTGTTAGAATTCTTAAACTGAGACTTGTGGCCGAAAGGGACTTGAAGTGCAAGAATAACTAGTACCACTGCCATTTGTTAAGGATTTACTGTAAGCAAGCATGCATCCAGCAGGATTTTATTTAATCTCATAAGAATCCTGTGAAGAAAGTGTTGTGACCCCCATTTTTCAGATGAGAAAATTGAGGCTAGAAAAATGAAGTGACTTGACACAGTAAGTGGTGAAAATGAGATTTGAACCTAAGTTTCATTCTATTGTACAGCACTGCATATAAACTCATTCTTAGAATAATAAGATCCTGCAAAATATAATACTGCCTTATTTTACAAAAAAAAATCATCATTTAGCATATTTACAGTTGGCCTTTGAACGACATGGGCTTGAACTGTGTGGGTCCACCTACACACGGCTTTTTTTCAACCAAATGTGGATGGAAAATCAGTATTCATGGGATGAAAAACCCACATATAGGGAGGGATGACTTTTTGTATAAGCAGTTCTGCAGGGCAAACTGAAAGACTTGAGTATGCCAGGATTTGGGTGTACGTAGGTGGTCCTGGAACCAGATCCCATGTATACCAATGGACGACTGTACAAATAGATCTTATTACTCTGAATCTAGCTTTGCGTTTGCATGAAGATATTAAACATCTTCTAACCCAGGGTCATCAGTCCAGTGTCTCAGTTCTCATATTTTTTTCTCCTCCTCTGTCTTCTTCAGGAAGGTGACATACTTCCTCTGCAGTTTCTCATTGTGCAGTTACCATCTTACCTGGGTCTATCAGTTGGTGTCTGGGCAGGTAGCAGATGGTATACTCAAGTAGAGTAAACAAAGAGTGTTTAATGAAGGGAGTATTTTCAAAGCTACGGGCAGGGTTAAGAGAACCAGTGGGAGAGAGTGAAGGACCAGAAACTAGCAAATGCTGGAATCAGCAATTGTCCCTAGACTCGGAAGGCACAAGAGAAAGGAGCAGTTACTAGAAGACAAAGAGAGCTGTAGCTATAGGAGAGGGACAACCAACAGGTGAGGAGCTGCTGTCTTCCATAAAGGGTAAAGCCAATTTGTTGCCATCAGGAAGGTACAAAACCAAAGTCTGGGGTAAAAACAAAGAAACAAATATACAAATGCCTTCACACTCTTCTTGCAGTCCAGTCTTTTGCTAGTGGCCGACATTAAACTCAACCAGAAGCCAGAGTGCAAGGGATCTACTGATCTAGTCCACAAAGGTCAGTCTCCCAGGCATAGATCAGGGGGGAGAATGGGGATATTGGATCTAGAAGGGAAAGTGGAAAATATCTGTTGCGTAGGGCTTCACTGCCATGGTTATGTAGCCAGTAAGCTTACTTTCCCTTCTCCTGCATGCTTGTTTTCCATAGTCCCTTCCTTTTCTCCCCCAGGTTCTCTCTCCTGCAGTTGTCCCTCCATGCCCTGCTCTGCGCTGGGGCCATTAGTGTTCCTTCCTCCATTGAGGTGATGTTACCCTGCTGCTTGGCTCAGTTTCTGCAGAGCTACTGGTGCTTCCCAGCTCTGTTTCCAGGGCCATAAAGGGATGCATATTGTGGGGCAGGTCTCACCAAGAGGACCCTCCCTGATCATCTGATTCCTTGGTTCTTCGATTACCCCTGGGAAGCCTTTCTTCCTTGTCACACCATGGGCAGACTCTTTATCTGCCTCACAATACTTCAGAGTGTTAGAGTCCTAAAGGTTTTTCCCTCCAATGGCTACCCTCTGTCTCCACGGCAGTGCTGATATCCTATGGCATTTCTTTTTTTTATTAACTATATTTATTTTATTATGTACTGAAGTATAATTATTGACATATCATCCTGCAGAGATAGAGTAGACTCTCACTGAGGTTGGAGTCAATAACATATGCATCTTTTCATTACCCAAAAGCCCAGGAATAGTTCTCTTCACATGCTAATATTCAACATATCTTTGTAGGTTAATTATTAGAATAAATGCAAGAATTTGGAACTATTAAATAATAGTTCATTTTTTAAATGAAAGATAAAATTGTACGTTTTATTGTGGTTACAAGGGGCTGGAGCAATCAGTGAGAGTGTTGGGGAGATGTTGGTCAAAGGATACAAAATTTTAGTTAGAGAGGAGGAAGAAGTTCAAGAGATCTATTGTACAAAATAGTGACTATAGTTAATAACAATGTATTATATTCTTGAAAAATGCTAAGAGAGTGGATGTTAAGTGTCCTATGGCATTTCTGTCCTTGGATCAGTGGAAGTCCATCAGCCCCCAATATTTATTACCCAGTGGTATCCAGGACACATTTGACACAGCCTCAGAGCACTGGCACTCAAAGAATACAGCTCAACGATAAGAGGCTTTTCTTTTCTCTTTTAAAATAAAGGTTTTAACATGCTTTCCTTGAGTGTTCTGAAAAGGATATATAAAACAAAACAGTATTTCAGGAAGTTCCTTCCCCCTTCTAGGTACTTCCCTCAATTCCTCAGGCATCTTCTCTCTTATCTTCACTAAGCCCCTCCCCAACCTCTAACCTATATATCTCCCTTCTTTGTACTCTTCTCCCTTTCTTTCATTTCTAGACCACAAAAGTCCTAGAGAGCTTTCCAGGCAACAAAACCCTTGGAAGGGCAGAGAAGAGAAAGAAACTGAGCTGGTAGAGTCAGAGCCCTTGTTAGTAAATAGAGGATGAGAAAGGCCTCCCTCATGTTCATATCAAATCTGTAAGGTAGGGGGTTCAAGCCCCACGTTATAAACAAAAAGAAGTTGAAATATAGAGCCATGATTTGAACTAATTATGACTCTAAAATACGTGCCCTTTTCATTAATAATAGTATTAATATAGTAATGCCTAGCAGTTGAACAAATACTTTCACCAGTCCTTATGCTAGCTATTATGCATGTCTCATTTTAAATTTTTGCATAAACCCAATGAGGTAGGAGTATTGTTACAACCACTCTATGGATGAGGATACTGAGGTTCAGAGAGATTTTGACACCTTGTTGGCCATATAGCTAGTTTGTGTCAGAGCCACAACTCGAACCCGGTCCATCTAACTGCAGATCTGTTCTCTAAATCACTGCTCAATACTCCCATGATGCCTGCTTTATAATATTATATACCAGGAAATAATGGTAATATTAATATACTAGCTTCTTATTTATCAACTGGATAATTCTGGATAATTCAGCAGGGGGATTATTTGTAAGAAGTGAGTAAGAATCAACATGGCAGGACCTACTGAGAAATGGCTTGAAGTAAGGAAGGTCAGTTAGTGATCGATGCTGAAGTGGAACAAAAAAGTCAATGCCCATAATTTTGAAATAGAGAAATTTAGGGTTCATAACATGACCCAAGAGAATCACAAATAGCAGATGACTTTGTGAACCTGGAACTAAAAGACAGATTACAACATGCAGATCCCTCAAGTTGATGTTTATTAGTTAGCCCGTTCTCAGATTTGGATGACATTGAAGGTTCACAGTATTCCTTTAAAGATAATGTAGTAATAGTCATCTTTCCCCAGGGGAGTTTCCCAATAATTTGGACCATTTCCTTCATGATTGGCTCCCATTTAGTACCGGACTCCATCCAAGCACACATGGGTATTCTTGACAGCTCTTAATCATGCCAAATAATATCAGAGTAGAGAGTGAAGGAAGCATACTGCATCCAGTTGAAAATATGGCTGTGAGATTTTTGTGGATGGTGAGTCCTGACATTGAAATTAGCCTACAAATTCTGAAATGCATGAAATACAGAGACGTTTTCATAAAACAATACAGATTTTGGCTTGACTAGTCAGTTTTCTCAAGAGAGAATTGACACACAGAAAAAAGCTGTGAAATAATTCTCAGGAGTCCACAGATGAACGGTGCCATAGGCTTCAGGTAATTTTCCAAAATGTGTATTTCTAAACAAAATTTCCATTTTGTTAGATGAAAGCCATGCTGTTCAGTTATTACCACATTAAGATAAATTTTAATGTTAAAATATAGATGTTATATATTTTAGGTGATCTCTGACAATATTTCGTGGAACATTTGGTATTTTTTTTCTTTCCTGATTTTAGGAGCAAGGAGGTTGAGGGAACCATGCTTTTGGGATCAGGGAAAGCTGTCCTAAATTGTACACACAAAACATTGTTCTATCTGCCAGCCAGTCATTCACATTCTTTCCCCTTCTGCCTCTCCCACAATCTGACTTTACAGGTAAAGAAACTCAGACTCGGAGACACAAGTGTGTAAAAGAGCACTTGGTAGAACCCACATCTCCTTGAGCCTTCCTTTCTCCAAGCCAATTTCTAATGTAAATCTTTCCTTTTCTAGGCTGACATTTCTTTTCAGTGTCATTTTTGTCAAATTTTTATAACATGTGAGGCACTATACCAAGCACTCAGAATAAAGAGACCATGAAGTGCTCTGCAAGCTCACAATATGGGGCAGGTTTTTTTTCTTTCTTTCTTCTTTTTTGTTTTTGTTTTTGTTTTGTTTTGTTTTTAGATAGTGACCCAAATGGCTGCTTGTGGAGGCCTGTGGAGTCAGTACCTCCACAAGGTGGGAGGAAAGGCTGAGTCTTACTGGAGCTATTAAGGGGAACATCAACTTGAACAGAACTGATAGTAACATAATGAGTTTAGTGCTCAAGTAAAGGGAGGTTAAAATGTTTATGTAAATGAGTTTGTAAACTCTCCCTACCTGTTAGCTGAAGGTTTGTTATGACCCTTGATTCAAGTAAGCAAGTGAAAGAGAGTGTGTATGTGTGAAGGGAACAGTGGTGCCTACAGGAAAGAAAAGGGAATGTAAATAGGAGGTGGCCTCTGCTCCCTTTCTGAGTAATAGAAGCCAGCTAGGTGGGAGTCTTCCCTGTGATCTTTACTACACTGGGTCTTGTTGGTCTTTGATGGCAGCTAATATAAAACATACATGTGATGGTGTGTATGGTCCATCCTGGTTATTGACATTTTATTCTGAATCCACCAGATCTATTTTTTGCTAAATATGATTTGCTCTTCAAGACCATGTAATGTTTAAAATCGGGGGGTGGATTAAGTTTTAGCTATGTAGGCTAGGCCTAGCAAAGAAGAAGAGAGAACTGATTTTTTTGACCATCTACTGTATGTCAGGACCTGTACTGGGGAGTTTAAATGTAGTATTCATTTATAGGTAGTAAAAAATTGTGCTGTCCATACAGTCAGGATGATTGCAGTTACTGTATCTATAGTCTATGAATGGGTGTTGACTTCCATTTCTTCTTCTGCGAGATTATATAACTATTGTAGTTTTAATTAGGAGGGCAATGATGCTGATACCAAGAAATTCAATGCAATGAGCTTTTTATTATTAGAGATAAAAATTAATCCTCAGTTCCTTTGGCCTTTTAATTGTTAACTGTGGAATCAGTCAAATGTGGAGGCTGAAGAAGCATCAAGGGATAATGTAATTGCAACTCTTCAAACAATTGTATCTGTCTAGAGAATGAAGATTGTTGATCTGGAAAATAGATCTCATTGTTTCAGTAGTAGAATTATGCGCTTTGCTAGTGGCTGTTAAGGGAGCTTCCCTAAGAAACTTTTTACCAAAAGAAAAAAAAAGTGATACTTGTTAGATGAAGAAAATTAAATTCAGCCACTTTTCATTAAGCAAGGCCAGAAACTCTAATTCCCAAGTTCATAGTTGAAGAAAGGCCCTAGAGTAGTAATTATCCATTTTTCAAGTTTCCTGATAGAAAGCTCTTCAATTAGATATAGACAAGGGGAAAATTATGGTATAAGGAAGGGTATTTTGTCCTTTCTAAAGAGTGCTAGGGAAATACAGACTGTATAACAATGTTAAGAGATAATTATATTAAATGAGTTAAGCACTTTGAATTATCTTAAAAGATGTTAAATTACTTTCATTATTGCTGTTTCACTTAAAGTCCTTAAAATTTTAATTCAGAAAAATAACTTGCACTCAATATTCGTTTATGTTTCCTAAATCCTCGGGGAGGGTAGGTTACCTTGGTCATCCTTGAACATCCTTTGGGAAAATAGGTTATTCTGTGGATGAACTAGGTAGAGTTTTCTCTTCAAAGTTCCAATGAACATTGGAAATGTGATTCAGTGTATTCGTTATGTTGTCAGGAAGATTGATTAGTTGTCTCACTTGTTGGTTCTAATGTTATTTGACAAGCATTGTTTGCACAACCATTATTTTTTCTACCTCCCTCATTCATAAATAAGGAAGTTGCGAGTGTAAATTATTGACTTGGTATGAGGCAATGGACAATCATGGATTAATATAAGTAAGAGGAAATGCCCTCCTCTTTGTTAAACCACATAATGGTAATACATGAATATTTTATTTTGCCTTTTAAAGCGAAACAAGCTTAGAAGGTGAGTTTAAGTAACCTAAGGCTTTCCTGTTTTGTTTGTGAGGTAGTGTTTCTTATTATTTGCTGCTGAGCAAAGAGTGAAGATATAACTGTTTACCTGAACAGGGTAAAATGGAAGCCACTACGTAACTATGGTCCACCAATAAGCTAAACTCCAAGTACAAATGTGTCCAGGAATTATTTCCAATCTAAGCATAAAGGTGATTTAGAACATACATTTAGAGTGTTTAGAAATAGTTACTGACACCTTACATGATTTTGATTTGCTGAAAGAGACTCCTGCTAGCACATTGTGAATATAAATGGGAGTTTTCAAACCTAGGTCTTGAAAACTAGATTATATGTGCTCGTTATTACTATTATTAGAAGGTTATAAGGTCCATATTCGAGAAATGTGAAAAAACTATTCTTCATTAAATCTATAACATTTCTTATTTTAAAGTAAATCATAAAGGAATGTTATATGCGAATGGTACCAAAAGATGATGAAATTGGGGAATCAGGGAAAATCAGAAGAAAGAAACACATTTATGACCTTAACATGGTTTGTTCAGGGTGTTCAAGATAAAGCAGCCAATTTTGTGTTTAGAAAAAGAAATGAACGTTAATATTCTCAAATGATAAAAGTAATACAAGTTTGTTGTTGTAAAACATTTCAATAATATAGACATGAAAAGATAAGAGAAATTAAACCCCAACAACTGCCCTACTGTGTGTCTTCCACCACTCATAAACAGCTGCCATTAGCCACCAGTGTGTCTCATCTTAATTCCATGTGTGGCTGTGGGGGGACATTTTTTTTAAACAAAAATATGGTTTTGTACCTACTATTTGGTAGGTACTTTTTGTCCCACTTAATTATTTGCCATTATTTGTTTGTATTATGCCATTAAAAGACATTCACAAAGAGAGACTGAGAGAAAAGGAAGCTCAGATTCTGTATAACTGGGCTGTTCTTCTAACAGCCAGCTGCTCCCCACCACTTTACTGATGACTGTACTTCCTGACCAGGGACCCTTAGCTTACAGTACATGAGCTTTGATCTCAACTATAAACTTCAGAAACCCAAAGTACTGATTCAACCTCATGGGGAAATGGAGTTAATTTTTTTTTAAAGATAGCATTAGAGACCCCAACTAGGTTGGGGGTGGGGGTGGGGAGTACATTTTCTTCATGGATTCAGGAGGAATAAAAACTCAGTGAAATTATCACAAACCCAAGGACTAAGAAAAAGATTATACAGGCCTGCACCATAATCAGTCTAACTTCTAGTATATAAGTTTGTTTAGAGACAGAGTTAAACCACAGTGAGAAGGCAAAAGGCTTCAGAATGTGGTTAATGAACAAAGAAACTATTGCTAGGGTTTTAGAATCAGAACATAAGAGATCAGAAAGAAGGGATAAACGAGATCAGTTTTAAAAATAAAAGGATATTTACTTTGTAGTTATAAAAAGAACAGTAGGAAATGGAAAGAAGTTGGGAGAAGGACACAGACTCAGCAAACCCTGTTTTCCCTGAATGTGGAAATAGAGGGGAAGACCATCAAATAAAGTAGAACAGAAATTCAAAAATTGCATTCTGGACCTGCTGGAAGGGGGTAGGGTCATAAAAGGTGGTAGGGTGGGGAAGTGGAACACTATAATGAGAAAAGCAGGTCCCACTGATGCAGGTAAAAGGTGTCAGCAGGAACAGTTTCTGCTGTCATGTGTTGAAAGCTATGGGAGCCTCAGCGTAATGTATTTCTTTGCTTGATCCTGTCACACGTGCACATGTGACCTTCAATAGCATTATGGGTGAAAAGTGACTGGTTGAGGACAAGATTTGAATATGATTCGTTTGCCCAGCCAAATACTCTCTCACAACAATTCCTTGCTTACAGTATTATTTTTAATGGCTACAAAGTATCTCCTTTTATGAATGTGCCATAGGTAATTTATTTTTGTTATTTGACATTTATGCTACAGTAAGTTTTTTACTATTATGAATTATGCTATAGAAAATATCCTCATAGGTAAATCTTAAAAGATTGTAGGTGTGGCATTAGTTGTTTTCTTTGAATAATTCCCATAAATTGAGTTACAGGGCCATAGGGAATGCCCATTTTAGACTGTTGATACTTCTTGCCAAGCTTTCTTCCATGAAGTTTGTTCCAACATACACTACTATCAACAATGGAACAGCAACCATTTCCCACAAAGATGAGACTGCTACCACATTATCAGTTTTATAAACCTCTGAGTTATTTTCTTCTAACAGTGTACATGATGTCAATGAAGTTACATGAACCCATTTTCCGGGCACCCATTGTGATCAAAGGTATGCAATTTTAAAACAACTTGGTAGAAGTTACAGCTGTATTCCATCGTGATCAAAGAGTACTCAAGCTATACAGAGTGATCATAGTCATAAAATTATTTTATTACCAAAGGATTATAACCTATTTATCTAACCATAATCTAAAATACTCTTTTTCTTTCATATTTCTTAATGTATAGCCACTAGGAAGGAAACTGACAATTCTTCCTTTTCCTAAGACTAGAAAAATCAACTAAAGAACATCAGAACATAAGGTTCCCGAACAGTTTAGTTATGTTACTGTAGTTTCATTTTAAAAGAGCATCCAAAACAGAATCCTACCCACATTTGAAATTTATTACTGTATTTAAGAAGTTATGAAACATTGTTCATGTATATTATTTAATGTGAAGAAAATAAAAATAAATGGAAAATGTTGTCCTTCTGTCATTGACCTGCATAAATGCATTTAGTTTTAAAAATAAAGAGGCTTAGGAAAAAATAGCAATGCCAGTTTTGAAGACTCACAGTGAGTCTACTCGAAATTAAATTTTAAAAAAAACAGTCGTTTGAATCATATATTTATTCTGGTTCTATGTTATTTTAAATGGCTATGTGTATAGTAGAAACAGCAACAATCTAGGGATCAAGAATTAAAGTGTTAGACTGAACTCTGCCACTTTCTAGATGTGTGAACTTGAGGAACAAAATTTGATCACCTCTGAGTCTCAGTTTATATATCTATTTTTAAAAAACAACTTTCAGTGCTTCTTATCTCTTGCAGGGTTATTATGAGTATTGAGATAAAGGAAATGAAAATTTATGAACTGCTATATACTTGTAACATTACTTACTACTTTTAATAATTATAATAATATGTTTTTTCTCACGGCCTCAAGATCTTAGGTTTTAATATTTAACACTCTAAAGTGAAAAGCAGGAAAGGTGGGAGGAAACTGAATAAAAGTCATAAAGGAAGAATATTCCAAATAAACTTTATACTGAAGTATAACATAACTCAGAAGAGTTCATAAATCATAAGTGTCTGCCTTAATGAATTATAACAAAGTTAATACACTTAAGAACTAATACCCAGGTCAAGAAATAGAACATTATCAGCAATCAGAAGGCCTGTTGTGCTCCATCATGAACCAAGAAGCACAACCCTCTTTCCCAAAGATAACCACTATCCTGATTTCTAACATATAGTGTAGTGTTGCCTGTTTTTAAACTTTATATAAATGGAATCATAGAATATGTATTTTTTAATCAGCCTTCTTTAGAAATGTTGTGTATAGCTATAGTTGAATAATCTTTATTACTGAATAGTATTCCATGTTGCAGATATACCATAATTTATCTATTGAGAAACACTTTTTCAAATTAAGGAAGTTCCATTTTATTTATAGTTTACTAAGATTTTTTGTCAAGAATGGCTGTTTCATCTTTTAAAATGCTTTTTCCACATTTATTGAGATGGTTGCATGATTTTTCTTTTTTATTCTGTTGAAATGGTAAGAATTAGATTGATATTAGAATGTTTAACCAATTTTGCATTCCTGAAATAAGCACAACTTTATTATCAAAAGTAAATGAGATAAATCTAAAATTATTCCAAAGTAAAAAGCTTATTTTTAAAAATAAAGGAAATGAAAAAGAAAGTGGAGCCATTTCTTATCATCCAGGTCTTGTTGTAGTCAAAACTACAGTCACTTTAAAGTCATGAGTTTCAAACAAAATTAAGATAAAATGGAGAAAAGTCAGTAATCAGGTTTAAACTGATAGGGTAGTCAAAAGCATAAATAAGAAATATATACATTCAATTTATTTAAGACTGTCAAGAGTTAGGAGTTCAAAATCAATTGATAAACCATGAACAGTACTTTGGAAAGCCTAACTGGGTAGAAATCTTTGGGGCTGGGAGGTGACTCAAACTGACACAGTAACTCCCATGGGTCTACAGAATAAGAATCTCTTCAAACCATTCTGCTGTTGTTCTTTGCTAAAATAATGGTAATAATAATAACTGTTAATAAAAAGTGAAATTGAAGAATGCTTAGAATTTTAATAGAAGCACAGAATGATTGCCATCTGAAATTATTTCCTGAGTCCAAGAAAAGCAAGAAACCAGATCCAAGGATACATCTGTGAGCCAGGGTTGATTTAAGACAGTTTCTCACAAGTGCTGACAGAGATTAAGGAACTCAGTCTTCTTGCTGAATTTGCCAGATTAGAAGTATCTTCTACTTGCTTGAAACAAAGTTACTATCATACATTGCTTAGAAATGAGTTTTTAGGCAATTTTGTCCTGTAAATGTCATAGAGTGTACTTACACAAACCTAGATGGTATAGCCTACTACACAGCAATAGGTATAACCTATTGCTCCTAGGCTACAAACCTGTACTGAATACTGTAGGCAATTTGTGTATCTAGACATATCTAAACATGGAAAACGTGGAAAAAGTACAGTAAAAATATGTTGTTATAATCTTATGGGACCACCATTGTATATGTGGTCCATCATTGATTGAGATGTCATTATGTGGCGCCTGACTGTAGTTCCTTCCATATATTAAACTACTGACAGATATGTCAGCATCTAACACTTGCAAAGCATTGAGAATACAAGAGGTATAAAACACAACTTCTAACCTGAAGAAATTTAAAAACTAGTTGTGGGGACATAGGATAAATTCAAATTAATACATTTTTATACATGATATTGTTAAAGCTCAAAATCATGTGGGAATGTGTAGATAGCAAGTCCTAGTTCAATGTAGAGATAAGTTTCTGTAAGAATGGGAAGTTGGAAGGGTTCCCAAAGAACACATAACCTGAACTCCATTAATACTGCTTTTAAAATTAGAATCACAGAGAGTATGGCAGAGGACACAGCTAGTTAGGAAAGTGGGCTTGAGAAGGCATTGTATTAGTTTGGATTAAGGTCACCTGTAGTGATGGAAAATCCAAAATAACAACTGATTAAGCAAAATAGAAATGTATTTCTTTACTTAAATCTATTTTTTCAGTCATCCATGCATAATATGATATTCCATGGTGTCAGGGAGCCAGGTTTTAATTTTCTTTTGCCCTGACATCTTCAAGCACACAGCTTTCACCTCAGTGTCCTATATGGCTTCTCAGGCACCAGTCTTTATATCTACATCCCAGGCAACAAGAAGAAAGAAACACAGGCACTTCCTCTCCCTTAAGGAAATATACTACCTGGAAATCCTGCATGGCCTGAACTTTGTCATATGGCCACACCTGGCTGCAAGAGAGTCTGGGAAATGTAGACTTTATTCCAGGTAGCCATGTACCTAGCTAAAGATTAGTGATCTATTTATAAAGAAGGGATGGAAATATATTGAGAGACTATGAGTGCTCATAGCCACAGGCATGTAGGCATGAGGAGTGTAGGACAAGTGTGAGGAGACAGATTAATTGAAGCAAATGTTTTTTGTATCTCATAAATCTAACACAGGAAAATAACCTGGTTGTGAGTGGAGGGAATCACAAATATTCTGTTAGAGAAAAATCCAACATCATTCAATTTGACTTTATGAAGTCCCTAATTTTTTTTTCTTTTTGGTTTGTGGCCCCTTGATAGAAAAAAAAAATTCATCATCTGTGCTTGAAGGAGATTAATTCTGAACTTTAAGTTCCTTCTTCTGTTGTTATGTATCTACTTAGATGATTGCAGAATGCATCAATTGGAAGTATTGAGAGCACTTGAAGGAATACATCTTGAACTAAAAGTTCAGAAAATAAAGCAATTCTTTTTTAAATCTCAAACTATGTTTTAGAAGAAAGATCCTGTGAAATGAGGGGGAAAATGAATCTCTTCAGGTTAGTCTGTCTGATTTTTGTTTGTTGGAATAGAAGAGAGATTAAACAGATAAATGAAGGTTTCGAGGCCCGATCTTAATCTTTTCCCATTTTTAGTCATGGGCTTTGTTCTTCCCTTCCCCATTTCAACTTTTATCCAAGTCACATTATAGGCAATTAGTAGACCTTCTTTTCAAATAAAAATGTTTATTTCCTCTTCTAATTTACCATTGAACACTGGAACTCTGAGAGAAACCATTTTAACTTTTATAGTAAACAATAAAAAAGCCTCATAAAGCTTCTCACAAAACTTCATTATTTTTAGAAGTTAAGATATATTCTTTATGAATACCAACATTGTGACATTTGTGTTGCCAATTATTTTCTCTAGAATCATTGCTTTAACTCCACTTCCTGTTTCTTGGGAAGACTTTGCAGAGGACATTTTTTTTAATAGGCTATAATCACACAGGCAACAGAGATCTTGGCAAGTAGCTATTAACAGTATAGACAGAAACTTGGAGTGTGATGGTTTTAGACTTCCTGAGCTTCCTGATGCTATTTTAATGCAGTAAGAGTATAAACTAAATTTAGATCCTGCTGACTATTGCCAGAGCGAGTGCATGTCTCTTTTGCAGACAATGCTAGATTTAGTTGCTGTGTATTTCTGTCAAGCTGGGAATGCAGTTTGCAGCTCCCATCCCTTCTAAGCATTTTCATAACTATACATATGTATTTAGTAACTGCTTCGATTTGTTAACTGGTCACTTAAATTTTGTTGTGGTTCCTAAAGCAGTTACTGACACTTGTAGTATTTTTCTTGTGTTCATTGCATTTTATTTTAATAAATCTGGTATTATACTAAAAGTTAATTTCTGGCATTAAGCCCATGTTACTTCCTAAGTATTTCTCTATTCCGTGTTTTTTCAACCTCAGCACTATTGGCATCTTGGGTGTCATAATTCTTCGTTACTAAGGTTGTTCTATATTTTGTGGAATGTTTAGCAGCATCCCTGGCCTCTACCCATTAGATGCCAGTCACTTTTTACTACCCTGGTTGTGACAACAAAAAATGTCTTCAGACATTGCCAAATGGTCTCTGAGGGACAAAATCACCACCAGTTGAAAACTATTGTCCACTCTAATCTGTCCACTTCTCCATCTCCTTCACTCTTACCCTGGTCCAGGCTACTGTCTTCTCTCAGCAAATGATTGCAATAGCTTCCTGTGGGGTTGTCCTGCCTATACCCCAGCTGCTCTCCAGTTCTTTCTCCATATTATAGCCAGCATGATCTTTTCAAAACCCAAATCTCATCATGTTACTCCCTTTAAAAACACTGTCATTACTTTCCAATGACCTAGTACAAAGATAAAACTTTTTAAATTAGCCTACTAGTATTCATCCTAGTTGGACCCAAGTACTCCTTGGCTTCACCTCAACCCACTTTTCTCTTGCCAGTTATACCTGCCCTTCCTCCTGCACTTGAAATGCTCCACCCCTCTCTGCTCACCTGCTCAACTCACATTTACCTTTTAGTTCTGGTTCCAGCCCCAGGCTGCTAGGGTATTCTTATTTGATGATGTAGGAACAAACCAGAGTGACACATTACAGGTAATTCTAGGCCAATTGGATAAAAACCAATAATCTAAAAACCACTTTATCAAAGGACCAAATTATTGAACTAAGTCACCAAAATAGTTGACCCTTGAACAACATGGGTTTAAACTGCACAGATCCACTTATATGTGAATTTTCTGCCTCTGCCACCCCAGAGAAAGTAAGACCAGCCCCTCCTCTTCCTTGTGCTCAGCCTACTCAATATGAAGATGACAAGGATGAAGACCTTTTTGATGATCTACTTCCACTTAATGAACAGTAAATACATTTTCTCTTCCTTGTGATTTTCTTAATAATGTTTTCTTTTCTCTAGCTTATTTTATTGTAAGGATACAGTATATAATACACATAGCATACAAAGTATGTGTTAACTGTTTATGTCGTCAGTAAGGCTTCCAGTCAACGGTAGGCTATTAATTAAGTGCTGGGGGAGTCAAAAGTTATACACAGATTTTTGGGTGTTTGGAGGATTGGTGCCCTGACCCCTACTTTGTTCAAGGATCAACTACTGTATACAGATTTAACAAAATCTTGATTGTCTTTTTACTATTTGTAGAGTTGCCTACAATTAGTTTTGCGTGGGTTGGGTAGGGCTTTAGGGAGCTATGAGAGCTATAAGGAGTCAGTACTTGGGATACCGGGACTCTGAGGTTATCAGGCTCTCTTTCTACCTGTGAGCCCTGTCCATACATTCGATTTTCCCTCTCTGGGACTAGCCCACCCATGTGCTGACCTCTTTCTCCATCTAGCAGGCAGTTTGAATCAGAATCAAGTTTAAAATTCCTTAAAATGCAGTTATGATAACACAATGAAAAGCAGAAATCTTCAAAATCTATTAAAACATTCCATACAGTATGTATTGCTTCAAAGTTTATAAGTAGTTAAAAAAACAAAATTTGGTAAATTTGTTGAAATTAATAAATTCAGCAATTTGTCATTTGAGATTATAATGAAAGAATCCTAGAAATTCTAAAATATTGGCAAAATTGATAATGACTTTAAAAGGATTCAATAGAAATCAGTATCAGGTGAAAATTTCCCATGTAAAATTTGGGTTATATTTATAAGAAGAATGAATTCACAATAAGACTAAATCACTGATTGCCCTTCGACTTTTGACAAATTAAATATTCTTTAAAAGGGACTTAAAACCCATGTATTTGTTGATTACAGTCAAGAAAAATGTGTCATAGTTGCTCAATTGCAATACATTTCTTTGGTGATTACTCTAGTAATAATCTGTCTCCTTCACTGTGGTAGAAGCTCCATGAGAGCAGGAACTGTGACCTTCTAGACACATTGGAGTAAAGGTTGCACCCCCAACATTCCAGGTAGTCCTGTCCCCATTGTTTTGCTGGGCACAGACCATGCCGCAGCTCTCATAAGTTTGCATTGGGTGTTTGCGGCTCTCTCAAGCTGGATTCTCTCTCCGTGCTCTGGTGTCTCTACCAGCCTAGGGTCTCAGAAACAGCCCTGTGTCCCCAGCTCTGCTGGGCATTGCCCTAGTGGGGGCTGTCTGTAGTGGCCCTACCCTGGCAGCACTTCTATGCCTGGTCCCTGCAGCTTTCCAGGGCATCTTTTAAAATCTAGGTAGAGGCAGCTCCACCACCACTTCTTTACTGGGTATAGTACATGCCATGCTGGTGTAGCCAAAGCCACACCGGGGGTAGCTGAGGATTGCAGGATGTGGTGCAGAGAGCAGAGTGCAGGCAGCAGAGCCTTGAGACAGGGTGAGGCAGCTCACTATGAAGTTTCATGGATGCCAACAGCCCCATCTTTGAAATTGTTCTGGCTGACACCCCCGCCCACCACCCTTCCACTCTGGGCCTGTGATGGGGATAGCAGCCCTGATGATTTCTGAATTGTGGTTTCTGTTGTGATGGCTGACTAATCTCCATATCAGATGGTCGTTTGGCCATACCCTTTGTTTCTCTCTTGAACATACTTTCTCGTCTCAATATGGATAGGCTGAGAATTTTCCAAAGTTTAAGTTCTGCTTCCCTTTTATTCTGTCTTTAAATTAGTTCTCTCTTCTTACATTTTACTATAAGCCCTCAAGAGGAGCCAGACTGTATCCATGATGTAGGCCAATCAGAGAAAGAGAAGTAATATTCTTGAGCTGAGCTTAAGAAGACATGCAACAGTTCATCATTTCAGGCAGAGGGCAGAACATGAGAAAAGGCAAGTATGAAAGTTCTTGTTGTGTTCACAGAACTTTAAGTAGCTGACAGGGGCCAAAACCACCTCAAATAAACAAAGTTTATGTACTTGAAGGCATTTTCATATGTTAGTGTTAGGTAACATTCACTGAGCATTGGCTACATGCCAGGTACTGTTGTCAGTGCTTCCCAGGTAATAACTCATTTAATTCTGTCAACAGGTCTATGAGGTGGGTACCATTATCATCCCATTTTACAGATGGAGAAACTGTGGTTAAGTGACTTTCCCAGGGTCATAGAGTTACAGGTTGGCAAGCCAGAACTCAAGTCCAGGCATTCTGACTCCAGAGCCCACTCTTAGCCTTTATCCTCCATTGCTCACAATGAAGACTGGATTTGCTCTGGAGGATCTAATCTAAAGTTCTCGTTTTTGAGAAAACTAAATTAATGAAGAAAGTTTATCTCCTCTTTAGATTATATGTACCACAAAAATCGACCCATTCTTGTTCAGTTTATTTCATTAAACATTGCCCTTCTCCAAGGAAAAATGTGTGACTGAATGGAGACCTCTTCAGTGGTGTGTTGGATCAATCATTACATTTTCAGGAATTTTGCCTGAAAATGGTTGTTAAATATAACCATTGTTAAAATTAAATTATATAAACTTATATTAAATGAATTGCATTTAAAATAAAAGTAATAAATATTCAAAACCCATTGCTTTCTAATCATTTTACTACATTTTACTATTATCCATGCTCTTGACGTTTTTTATGACTGTTGTAGCTGTGTGGTGGAAGTACTATGCAATGGTATGCTGCTGCACATTTCTCCCCAACTCCATATTCAATAACGGCCATGCCTGGAATTGGCAGTGATGAAAGTATTTACACCATGATTTTGTAAACACTACTAATAAGGGCTCCCCCAAACCCTTGCAGAGAGCTGGTAGTTCAACATTTAGCACCACACCACCACCATCATCCCTTCTTTAGAACATTTTGCCTTCAGTTGATTCTCAGGAGGACTCTGTATTATATAGAGATTTTAAATTGTATAGCAGAGACCTCTGGTGTCTAAATTACATTAGTGCGACAGTACTTAAAAGGAGTTTGGAAATGTTCATCAGTTTCTCATTAACACAATTTTTTCAGAAAATCAAGAATCCATCTTAGCTTTAATAACCTCCAAAAGAAACTTCATCCTTGTGTTTCATGACCCCCAGTGGACTAAGGCTTTCTGGTTTAAGAAACTCAAATGCATCACTCCAGAGTAAAAATTTGTTTCTTCATTTTCTTCCTCAATTTGTTGATGTTGGGAGCCACTATAATGTCGAGCAAAAAGTCAAGATACCTGGATTCTACTTCTGAGTAAGCCATTAAATAGCCATATGACCTGGGTCTAGTGGTCTAATTTGCACTTTAGAATCATCTGGAGACTTTTAAAATATACTGATGACAGGCCCCACCTATTTAACCCATTAAATCAGAGTTTCTAGGGGTGAAGCCTAGGTGTTGGTATGTTTGAAGTGCTCCTGAGATGGTTCTAATGTGCAAACAATTTGAGAACTACTATTTGAGATATTTACAGAGAGGGCAAACAGTCTATGATTAAGGGTTCCAGCTGTGGGGCCAGAACTTCTGTTTTCAAATCCCCACTTCTCAACTTCCTAGCTGTGTAACCTTGGGTAAGTTACTTGCAGTCTCTGTGCTTTTAGTTTCCTCATGTATAAAATTAGAATAATAATAATAATATTATTATAGTTAATAAAGGTAGACCGTTTAGAGCAGGATTTGGCACTCAACTGTTTCTTGCTAATATTATTATTACTAAGCATGCTCTCTTCATAGTTCTACATTGTCTCCATGCTTTGTAACATATAGCCATCTACATATGTGAACACACCTTGATATTCTTTTTACTGTACTTTTTATCTTTCCTTCTGTTTCTAGCTTTTTACTTATATCAATATTTCCTCTTTTAACTGTCCAAAATTCTTTATTTTCCTTTTGGTTGGAGAACCCTAGACATGGTAAAGTGCTTGAGATGGCTCAAAGCCATTGCTGAACAATGTCTACTCTATTATTTTAATAAATCTTTAGAATTAAAACTTTACATTGGCGGAAAATGATGTTTCCTTTACATTACAAAGAATTAAACTCTTCATATTTTTTTCCCCTGGTAAATGAGGTAGAAGCAGTAAATTTTTGTAGACTCTGCTCTTAGCAGGATCAAATCAAGTACAGAAAGAAAGAAAACGTGTTTGCTACAGGAACTGAGGTAAGATGAACAAGTGGAGCAAAATGCTTTGACCAAATCCTTATAAGCAAAACAAAAACAAAGGAGAAATGCATTTTCTCCACTCATTCAACTTGAAGAGGGTCAATAACTAATTAGATGGAAATAAAGGAGAAACCCCTCATGAATATACTATTTTATGATAAAAATTCATTGAAAGGAGCAACCTAATAGTACTTTGATAAAGGAAAATATCAGGTCATGGCAAATCAAAAGTACAACAGACTACTATTTACTGTGGTTTCCTTGGATGCCTGTTTTCCAATGCCTTGGTTAGAGTAAAGGGAAGAATTAAGGTAATTATATGAGCATCACCAACAACTATTTTGAGGTTGAAAACTGGAAAAGATTAATTCAGTATTATTGTCCTCTGTGACCCTCATATAATTTTTATTTAGAAGACAGTAGAAATTAACTTATTAAATACTACCATTTCATTAATGTTAATGGTATAGTAGCTAGTGCCCCAAATTGACTTATTGATAGGGTGATACTTCAGAAACTTAAAAGGAATTGAGTACTGTCACTTGTGATTGACTTTTGTTCTTTTCATGTGGCAAAAACTAAGTATAGGTACATGAAAGGCCATTTCTCTTGACCAGGATTTGTTTGGTTGCAAGAAGTGGTCTCAGGCTAACTTAAGAAGGAAGAGTTTGTTGTGAGTGAATCTCAGGAAATCCAAGGTCGGTAACTGCAGCTGGCTGGGACTTGTATAAACTGGTGTCAGTGACCTGGAAAACCACAGGGCACCATCTTTTCTCTCGGTGTCGGTCTTTACCTTTTATGGTCTCTTGCTCTCTCAGCACTTTGTGCTCTGTTCTTCTCATTCTAGTTACCTTCCCTTCTATCCCATCATGGCCCCCAGTGAACCTGGTCAGAGCTTGGCACTCTCCACCATTTACTCCACTGGTTTCACATCTTCACAATTCCTGACGGATTGATTGGCACATTGTTTTGAAGGAGGCCACCAGTCGTATGTCTCTCTGATGGTGAGCTACTCCTAAATCAGTTATCTCCACCTGACCCGATCAGCCATGGCTGGAATGGTGGTACAGAAAGGGGTCACATTAGGCAAAAGAGGCTGGGGCCTGGCAAGCACTGGAAAGATGCCTTATATTCTGCCTTAATTACAAAATAGGGGGAGAGGGGGACTAAAGCTTTTCCAGCTAAAAGTTAAAGCATATGTGTAGTACATGATTTCTGTAGAATACTAGTGAACTAAACCATAAATTAGAAGTCTTCGTGATGTACTGCTGCAGTTGCAGACTGTTTCCGGCTCACTTGGTATTAAACAGATATTTTTCTAAATTTCATTTGCTTGAATCATAATATGATGACTGCTGAGCATTAATGGGGGTACCTAGATTAAGCTGGGGAAAAAATAGCAAATCAATATCTCTGAATCTCAGACTCTTTCCCTATTGGGGGGGGTGCACACAGAGATGAAAAATTGAAATCTTTTCAATTCTATTATGCCACTATATCCAAATATGTTGATTAATATAAGAAACATAATACAGACTTTATTATTCAAGTTGTTCATAAAAGACACATATCATAAAGTTTTTTTTCTTCTTCATCAGCTGTGAGTTCTCTTCCAATATGGATAAATTTGATAATCTTCAAGAAAATAACCATGATAAATGAATCTAGATAAAATAACAACAATAAAAACCACAGGCATTTTTATCAGATATTGGAGCCTGAGCATAAGTTGTGTAGATTAGCTCTTTCGTGGAGAGAAATATGTGAGCAAATAAAAAGAGCTCTGTGACCAGAATCAGAGAACATTGTTCTGACGTAAGTTCCATGAGACCAGGGACTCTCGTATGCTTAGCACTCGTAACAGTGCCTGGTGCAGAATGGGAACTCAGCATTTAAAGAATAAATATTCTTATGATTTTTCACTGAGCCAGCAAAGTGACAATATAAGCAAGGCAATTTTCCCCTCTCGGCCTCAGTTTCTTCATTAATAAAACAAGATGGTTTTGGAGTCATTTTATGTATTGAGATTCTATGATTATATGACATGTTATCAAAATATCTATTTGTTAAATCTTTTCTTAAAACTACATTCTCCGTTTGAAAGCAAATAGTGGTTTCCCCAAAGCAATCCTTTATCTTTCCTTAGTAAGATGGTTTAAAATTTGTATATGTGAATTATCTTGGAAAACAGTATATTACTGATAAAAATATTTTTATAGCTAATTTAACAGTATGAAACCAGATGAGGGGAAGCTGTAGCCATATGCCTCTCGGACTATATTTCAGCAGTTTTAATTTCAGTGAACTCAACTATTATGAAATATTTTACATGATATTCAGTCTCATAAGCAAACACCTACTATAATCAGCTCTTAAAAGAAAACAAAGCCCATGGTGATTTCTTAATGAAATTTTTCTTCTTAGATTTTATGTTAATAGAAAACAAATCTTAAAATCCCTTTGGGTTTCATCTCCCAAAGTTAGATTTTTCTTAACACTTTTGTTTGCAGCATATCATCTCACTATAAAATTGTCCAACTTGTCCAAAGTTCTATGGTCTCTTCCATTTCTCTCTGAATATATGCCGTAGGCAAACTAGTAAAAGCACATTCTTCCCAGCTGGTGATCACTCACACAGGATAAACAGTCACGGAGCATTTTGCTGCCCTAGGCAAACTCTGCCCAAGAGGACCAGCTGGCTTTGCATAAAAATAAGCAAGGTAGAGTGGGTGCACACGAAGCAGGTAGTGACTTTTTAAAAAATGAAAAGAAAAGAAATGATAGCACTTCTAATTTAACCCTGTTGAAAAACTTGACACATCTTGAGCATCTATCTTAAGAAAACCTAAATTGCATTATTTGAACATCTGCTATCCAGTGTAGGAGGGGAGCTGGTGCTCTGTCTGGTGGCATCACTGATGACATAATATAATTCTTTTGATGTGTGTGGTTGTGCAGAGATGTGACATGTCTGAACCATGTTAATTATATGGCACGATGTTTATGACATGACAGAGAATAAATAGTTTAATGAAGGCCGTGTTATAAAGGTTTCTGGAGAGGCACAAATTCCCGGCATATAAATTATTGCCTTTGTGCAAGTTAAACGCTTGGGTAGAAATGGCAGTGCTACCATAGCGGTTAAAAAGATTTAATGCCTTGGGAAAAAAATCCTGCATTAAGCCAATCCCTGAGCTGGATTCTTGCCGTCACCTCTCTGCAGGCTCCGGATGCTCATCTGTATGGATGCAGAGATGCAGATACTACAGGTGAAGAGATTAAGTCATTGAGGAGTTGTGGGAATTGATGGCTGAGGCTCACCATAAATATTCTATTACCATTATCCTCATCCCCTTTTATCTTGTTTATTTCATATCACTTACTGTACATTAGCATTGTGACAGTGATCAATGTGAGCCTCCTGGGTGTCTTTAGTCCACATGCTTGCCCAGGCCTATAACCTTACTCTAGTCAAATCAGAGCATCACTAGAGCCCAAGAGAAACTTCATTAGGTCTCAGTATTTACCTACTATAAGGCTTTTAAGTGATATTATTTAAATTATCTAGTTTTACATACATGTTTTTATGAACCACGTTTTCTTTTAAATAGCTAAACCCCTCCCACTACAATTTTTAAAATAAGTTTTATTTTTCAGTTTAGTACAAAAAAAGTAAAAACAGAAAAGAGTAAAGACTAAAGTAAAATTTTCATAATACTGCAATGTTAACATATTTTGGAGTACTTTCTTCCAAACATGTCTTTATAGATATGCACATATACAAACATTCACATCAATATATAATGTATATTTTTACATGTTTGACCTCTATTGTATACTCAGTTTTACATGGTGTCCCCTACTTGTTATATAGTGTACACTCTTATGTCACTAAATATATCTCATATTTCATAACATAGACATACCAAGTCTTCTGCTATTCAATGTTTAGAATGTTTCCATACATTTGTGATTATACATAATGTAATTAACATCTTCACTCATACAACAATTTTAATTCTTTTTTTTTCTCCTTTATTTCTTTTCCAACCCCATTTGGATTCTCAAACTCAGAACTTATATAATTCCTTAAATGTGCACTCAATTCAAATAAGTAGCAGCCTACTTAATAACAATTATCTTTCATCTACAGAGAGCTATACTTGTGAAAAATTGAAAAGCTATGATTAGGCTACAATTTTTCCTCAGTTAAGCATAATCTCACCAGAAATAATAGTGGTTAATGCCTTTAGGTGGTCTTAAGCAAAACCTAAGTACTAAGTATTGAAAATGAGTGCTACTGAACAATTTTCTATGTATTTTAGACGCTAAGTATGAGGACTCTTGAACTAATGGATAAGATGTGCTAGAACTTAATATTTAGTGTGATAGAAAAATCCAAAATAATGGCATAGTTCAACATAAAATGATATACTCTCAGATACTTTCATTCTACACTGAAGGGGGAAAGAAAAGGAAAAAACAAAATTCTCTCCTGAAGGAAAAAAAAATCAAAGAGAAACAAAAGGACTGCTTGCTTTTTTTAAAAAAAAATTCCTTTTATTTAAAACTGTTTATATTTTCAATTCCCCCAAAATATGAAATTTTACATTCTCTGGACATCATTACAAGAAAATGTTAGTTCAACCCTGCTGCCTCAATTTTCTGGTTTTTATAAGAAGAGAGCTTGTGAGGAGCACTAGATTTGAAGATTGGTGACCTTGGGCAACTTGTGTATGCTGTCTTGGTCTCAGTGTCTTCATCTGTATGATGGCTGTCATGAGAATTAAACGTAAAACCCCAGAACAGTTCTTGATGCATGACTGGCTCTCAGTCAATGCTAGTTTCTTCTGCACCTGCTTTTAAATGATAATGACAGATTATTTCAAGAGATAAAGTTTTAAAATAATTCCTCTTCTTGAATGAAAGTCATCAGTCATCAACTAAAACTGTGCTGCAGGTGAATGGTTACCATTTTTCCATAAAATCATAAACATGTAGACAACTTGAGGGACGATTCATAATACACTAAAAAGAAGTGAGGAGTTAAAACTCTAAAGTTAAGCAATTCTGGTGTCCTCAGTTTGCTCTGATTTCTTCACATATAGCTAATTGGTCAAAAAATTCAAACAATAACTTACCTATGTATATCAATTTATGGTTTCAAATACTGTCATATTTAGTTGGTTTGATCCTCACACAGCCAACATCACAGAGGCTTGTAGAAGGTGAGTGAGTGATCAGCCTTAGGCAAAACAGCTAATTAATATTAAAGACAGAATTAAAAGATATGTTATTTCTTTCTCTCAGTTAGGTCTTTTAACCATCAAGTAAGGAGAGAAGAGAAAAATCAAAACTAAAATGATAGATTATCTAAAAGTTAATGGAAGGGAAAACTTCCAATCAGTAACTGTGCTCCTAAATGATTATTAGAATTAAAAAACAAAAATTGAAAATAAACGAACCATGTATGCATCTTAAAAACTAGAGAAAGTGTATCAAAATTAATCAAAAGACGTTAGGAAGCAGACAATAATGATAAAAGCAATTATTAGTGGAATAGAAAGCACACAAGAAAAATAATGAATCAAATATTTTTAAAAGCAGCTGGTCCTTTGGTGGGGGGTGGGAGAACTACTTAAATAGACATCCATGGCCAACCCTGATGAAGGAAAAATTAGAGAAAGTACAAAGAGAAAACATCTGAATTCTATCTAACCTTCCAAAAATAGACAATCATATTATTATTCAAACTTTGTAGAGAAAGAGAGAGTGAGGGGTAGTCAGTTCTCCAATTCCTTTTATGAAATTAGCATATACTTAATATCAAGCGCATGGTAAAGATGGTGTATTAGTTTGTTAGTTAATTTATTAGTCTTAGTTTGCTAAGACTGTGGTAACGAAGTACCACAGACTGGGTGGCTTAAACAACAGAAATTTATTGTTTCACGGTTCTGGAGGCAAGAAGTCCCCCCTCAAAAAAAAAAAAAAAACAAAACTGTCAATAAACTATGACACAAGCCTTAAAGAAAGTCCCTCTGGATCTGGATCTGTGAATTATTCACACCAGCAACTCATCACTTTGAAATTTCTGTTCAGAGGAATTGGCAATTTCTTCTGCCTTCAGTTAGTTGCATTGCTTGGCCTGCAATAGGCGAAACTTTTGCATGGACCACAGCTTCTTCCACTTGTGGTTACCTTTCTTCTATCCTTTAACACAACGTATTGCTACTCTGCAAGACAATCTGAAATTGCTGCCATTCCTCTGTTATTGCTTCGCTAATAACACACATATACCCTAGACTTGTTTATATGCCATCTTTGTGTGTAATGACTTTTTATTTTTAAAGCCAAAGGCTTTTAAAACATGGCTTTCATGCCAGATCACAGTATGGCTTTTTTTTTAAATGTGAGTTTTAAAAACCATTTTTAAATGCCAGTTAAACTCAATACATGATATGATTCAAAGATATTGCTCAACTGAGGAGACAATATGAACAGCTATGACCAAGTTCATGCACACACTGACATGGACCACTGCAGTCATGAGTGACGCCTTGTGGATAGTTATTGTAAGATGCAATTAATTATGGATGCACCCTGATTCAGAGCTGTGAAAATATGTTTTTAAAAGTTTTAGATTCTATGTAATATGATAATAAAACAATTTATAATGGAAACTGTCCTCATCCTAGATATTAGGGCAACCTAATGAGCTAGAGAGCAATGGTTCTCAGAGGGCAATCCCAGGACAAATAGCATCAGCATCACCTGGTATATTAGTCAGGGTTCTCCAGAGGGATAGAACCAATAGGATATAGATGGAGATAGAGATATATAGATATAGACAGATATAGATACAGATAGATATAGATATATGAAAGGGGATTTATTAAGGGAATTGGCTGATGAAATTATGGAGGCTGAGAAGTCCTACAACAGGTTGTCTGCAAGCTGGAGACCTGGGATGCTGGTGGCATGACTAAGTACAAGTCCAAAGGCCTCGGAACCAGGGAAGCTGATGGTATGACTGTCAGTTCAAGGTTGCAGGCCTGAGAATCCAAGAGGCTGCTGATGCAAGCCCCAGAATCCAAAGGCCAGAGAACCTAGAACTCTGATATCCAAGGGCAGGAGAAGAAGGGTGTCCCAGCTTGAGGGGGGGAGGGAAAGAGAGAGAGCGCACGCGCACAAATAACATACCTTTCCTCTGACTTTTTGTCCTATCTAGACCCCAAGCCAGTTGGATGGTGCCTGCCTACATTCAGGATAGATTTTTCCCATTTAGTCCACAGACTCACACAACAATCTCCTCCAGAAACACTCCCACAGACACACCCAGACATAATGCTTTATCTAGATATCCTTTAATCCAGTTAAGTTGACATAAAATTAACTGTCACACCTGGGAACTTATAAATGCAAATTCTCAGCCTCCACTGCAGACAGGTTGAATCGGAAATTCTGAGGATAGGGCCCAGAAACTTCTTTCAACAAGCCCTCCAGGGATTCTGATGCACACTCAAGTGTGAGAATCACTGGGTTAAAGTAAAAGGGAAGTCATGGGCAGGAAGAGCCTTCCTTCCACGTTTCTAGAGAAATGCTTGCTAATATAATATATAACACACACACACACGCACACATCTCTCTACTTGGTACTTGGTTCACCCAGTATAAGAATTTATGTGTTCCTTTAGAGCGCTACATTCAAAAATATATATATATATATGTGTGCGTGTGTGTGTATTCGATACATATATTTGATACATATATATATATATATGATATGCAAGAGGCCTGCATTTTATAATGGCATAAACATACCTTGGTCAGTTTTATCAGTATCATCCTTAGCCATCTCTCTCCCTTTGTTCCCTATGTTCCAAATTATCTCACCTTCACAGTCTTCCCTCATTTTCCCTTTACCACCTAGATTGATTTGCCTTTTGTACTTTTCTCAGATTCTTTGTCCCTCACTTTTCCTATTTTTAACTTTTTAACCTTGTTTTAACCAAAATAAAAGTAGCTAGTCATGTAAAGGTTGAATCCCCAAATCAAGGAATAGAGGAATATAGAAACAAACAAATACCTGTAAAACTTTACCGTTCGGACTCTGGGAAGGTAGAGTTTAACTGCTGTCCTCTGTTATTATAATGTGTAAAAGGTAATATCTGTTGGTGGATAATTTAAAAACAATTGCTAAAATATATAATATTTGGACATGTTTCATACAAAATAAAATGTTATTTTCTATTTTAGAAAACATAGTCTCAGAAATCACGTTCATCTCATTGGCTTTAGTGCTGGCTAGCATGCTGTGTATTCTTCCTTTGGGCCCAGATATATTTTCTTTTTTTAAATTGTTAATACACATCCGGTAGAAAAATAAAAAGAGATGAGATGTTCCTTTGTTAAATGTTCATTGTAATATCCTCATTGCTTTAAACTGTAAGGCTTGTTCTTCGCTCAGGAGAAACCTATTTCAGAAGTAATTATCTTAGTATTGGAATCAAACAAACAATCCATTGTGAAAGTGAAATCTCATTGGAGGTTCAAGCTCATAACATCAAATAGTAAATATATTTGCATTTTTTGATCCTTGATGAGTAGTATAATTTTAATACTCAATCTTCCTTAAAAACATGCATAGTGTACGTTTCTTTTGTACAAGAATTTCTTTTTAGTTTAGAGTGAAAAGTATTTTTAAATTCTTAGAGAGAGAACATTGGGGAAAAAAGAGGGTAGTTACGTTTTTAAAATATGATTTTATAAACTTACTTGCATAAATTTAAATTTTTTTCCTTGTGAATTGAGGAAAATATATTACCTGGAATTTTAAAGAATCAGCATGATCAATTCAGAATACATCTCAAACTCCAGTGAAGTAACCTACTTTTCCATAATTTTTTTTGGCTCCGTAGGCTGAGGAGGCAACATCTACTGACAGTCACTGTATTGTTTGTTAGTTTCAAACGAGGTACACAGTGAGTGAGTGGGGTTGGGCCAGTACTCCAGCAGGCTGAGCATACAAGGAAGAGTTTGTAAAGGCTCACACTCAATCTGTAATAAAACTGGTGGCAGGTTAATGTACTTCTCAGCTCTTGATACATTTGTTATACAGAAATTACAGACTGGCTGAATTGACTCCTGCTAAGAAACATGCTTCTAGGTAAGTAACATAACTTACAAATGGTAAATTTGTTCTAAAGTGATAGAAAATATATATGTAGGTATACTTAGCTTTAGTTGTAATTTTCCAGAGTTGTACAGATTTCACACAGTGCTGGGCAATGCTATGATTAGTATTATTTTTGTCCTACTAGATTTTTAGGTGACAAGGTTTGGCAATTTAGAACAATCTTGGAAACGTGTGTATAAGTTAAAGAAGCAGTCATAATTAGCATTTCACCTGTATTTTTTTTCTTTCCATTAAAATCAGCATAACATTTTGGGATTTAATCGGTAGGTGTTATAGAGTCTTCATGATCTAAATGTTAACATGACTTCTTGTGTAAAAATATGCTGGATTTCTTTATGTTGTTAAAATGCTTGAATGTGTCTTCTAAAAACGACTGTTTTATATGATTATTTTATTAATATTTAAAATAAATGGAAAGTCTAGATTGTCAGCTTTAAAATTAGTTTCAAGTAGTAGAACATTGAAAAGGTAAAATATTAATATGCTGCATATTTTTAGTAATATTCACAATTATACAATATAAAATATTTTAAATATAACATTTGTATGCATTAGTCTTAATAGAAATCTCACAAAACCTTTCAAAGAAGATGATATAAGAAGCTTTCTCCTTTATAAAGGAACGTAATTAAATGAGAATTTCATCAGAAAGCTACATCAACATTTTTTAAAATGCTTCTTTTACTGTCATGTTCATATGGTAAAACACTGGCTGAATTTCATGGCTTGGATTATTTATTTGAAAAACAAACATTTTCCTAATAGAATAAGTTAGTAAATATACAATGAGTTGAGGAATTTTCCAGTTACTAAAGGCTAAGCAAACATCTGAAATCTCCAAGAAATTAGGTGAAAACATCTTTTATTGCAATGATTGTACTTTGACCAGTTGTAAACATTATTCTCACATGTCAGAATAATTTCAGTCTTTATTTTGGAGTTATTAAGAATGTCACTATTTAGGGATGTTTGATAACCCATTTGGGATAAAGTAAACATAAATATGTTAGCAGTTTATATGTTTGCTTTGTTGTCAATGTGTTTAAATAACTCAAATATCAGGTCAATCTGTGCAGAGAAAGCAGATTGATGATGTGCTTTGGGGTCAATTTTTGCTGTAATTTCAAGCCTATTATTCTACTTGGTAACAGTGTACTATAAGTGAAGAAAAGTACTGGTCTAGGAATTAGGAGACCCAGGTTTTTGTCCTGGCTTCCTAACACCTTCCCTACCCATTAGGTTACTTCCTCTATAAAATAATTTCTTAAAGTTTTACACTATGTTTGCTATTCCACTTCTACCTTCTTAGATTCTATTATCTTGTCATGTTGGAGACACTATATATGTGTATAAAGTACACTGGAAATTTCAAACAAGGGCCATCCTTTGAGATGGGAGCTCCTCCAGGTCATAAGTTTCAATGCCATTGGTGGGAAGTAAGTGATGTAGGTGATTTACGAGAGTGGCCGTGGCCTTTGGAAAGTATGACTGCACTTGTGTGAAGTAGCCACAAGTTTGTTAATTATTTACCAAGGTCCTGACACATATGTGTTTCACAATCCCCAGAGTCAGGAAATTTTGACTTGAAGGTATTTATTTTTTTTAAAAGTGATCCCGCAGTTGAAATTGTCTATACAATATCTTCTTACAAGCAAAAATCTCAAAATATTTTCACAACATATTCATGACTTCTCCATTTTCCCAAGATTTCCTCCATTTGATTGAAAAAGTTTGCAGACTTGAGTTTTCCATCATTTCACTGTGGCTGAGGTGACAAGGCATGAGCTTGAGATGCCAGGAATTTGAACCCTTCTCCTACACTTCCAAGTGGTTTCAGGAAAATCACTTGTCCTTTCTGCACTCATTTCCTTTGTAAGTGAGGGTACAGATATTAAAGATTGCTGTAAAGGATCAAATAAGTAATGTTTATAAAGTGTCAAGTATAGTACTTTAGCCTTTAAGTCCTTCAACAATAAATGGTAGGCAATTATTGTTGTCTTATTGAATTAGCAACTGTTGATTTCTTTTTGGATTCACCACCCTTTTTAGGATTGCTGAAACTGTGTGGGTTTTATGAAGTTATATACTTCAGTGTTCCAATAAGATGAGTGAATTATTTTCCTGTGTGAATTTAGAGTCAACCAGAGCTAACGCTAAATTATAGTTGTGAGCTATAATTACATCAATGGTTAAAAACATTTTGGCCTGGAGGAGTAAAAAGTTATATTTTACAGCGCATGTGAAAGAAGTATTTGTGAATTCATCTCTGTCTTCTATTCATACCTCAGTTAAAATGAGCCATGGTGTTGAGCAGTTTCTTTGGAACATTACATAAACTTACTTATTCTTGGCCACGTAGCAGTTGGGAATATGCAAACAGGCCTGAAAGGAACCAAACAGCAAATTCTTTACGGGCAGGAAACGTAATATTTACACAATAATCAATAGGGTGATGGCCACTAAGGTGGCTTATGACTAAGTTTTCTTGTTCATCATGAATGGGCGCTGGCATCTTTTCTTAAAGGACTTACTTATGTTAAAATCTTCAACAGGACTAGACTGAAGCACAACTGTGATGTGGGCATTTCAACACCAGAGGCTCTGTTCTTCCCTGTTCCCCTGCTCCAGTGTAGCGTGCTCTCACATTCTCCTCTCCCCTATTAGCCTGGCTTTCTGATCTTCTATTCCCACCAAGATATAAATGGCTTATAGTGGTTCATTAACATTTTGTATGTATTTGCATTTTAACACACTAAAAAACTGCAAGCTAAAAATCTAAAAGCTCTAAGCCCATACAATTATAAGCAACAACAGTGGATTGGGAGGTTTTGGAGAAACAAAGAGGTATATCCTCTAAATCGTGCATTCTCATTGCCCCCAAGGGGCAAAAATTTGTTCTAGGGAGCAAAAAAACCCTTACTCTTCTTATATATAAAGCACAAATATATATATGGTACATAAACAAATACATGGTATATCTGTAGTATTACGATTTCATGGGAGGTGATTAAGTAAAAATATCTAAGAAGGCCCCTTAGGAGGGTGATAATGAAAAAAAGGTTGAGCAACACTGCTCTAGATGACAGTATCAAAGGACTTTATAAGCCTGCAGAGTATGAATTTTTACTGAATTGTTTCTAAATGCTTTTAGTATAAGGTAACTTATGCCTGATTTAGTATCTGTATTTGAAACCAGTATTTATGTTCTAATAAATCAAATGTGATCATCTGTTGTGCCATTACTTTTTTTAGTTATAAGAAGAAATAAAGAGGAAAGACGTGAGAACCAGATATATTTGGATTTGAATTCCAGCTCCACCTTTTTTGTTCTGTGACCCTTGGCAAATTGCTTACGCTCTGTAAGCCTCAGTTTTTTTGTCTTTAGTTTACTTAGGGGTCATAGTGTCCACCTGGTGGAATTCCAGTATCATAAAGATTAATCAAAATAGTGTACATAAAACCTTCTGCAAGTTGCCTGGTATATGAAAAATGCATGCCAGTTAGTAGCTATAATTGTACGTGTTGTGCCTTTTTATATCAATTACTGGCTTTAAAAATTATTATAGGAAAAGAAATTTAGATTTGGGAGACAAAAGTATTATTGTCCATGAAGGACAGAGGTCCCTCTAAGACAAATGTTAATACTATCCATGAAAAGAAAGATAAACTTCTAGTAATCCTTTAAACCATTAACCAAACCTATTAACATAAATCAAAAACAGAATAAAATCTAAATTAACATTTATAGATCTAATGTAATCTCTGTTAAATGTAGAATGATTAATAGTCCTGACAGTTTTGTTGAAATATGTTTTCTTTAAATACTACACTGCAATTAGCTATAAAGTCATTATTTTATTTCCCCTAGTATCATGAGAACTCAATGGCATTGGAAATTCACTTCTGGTTGTGACATTACTTTTGCCCAGAATGTTATCATTCCCTTACTCTGTAGAGATATTTGCCTTTAGGTAGTCATTGACATGCGTGGAGTTGTAGGATAGATAAAGAAGTTAACTGAAAAGAAGTAGTGAGTATTTCAAATATGAGAATTCACGTGGAGTTGGGTGAATTCCATTATTGATGCAACTCTCTGTGGAAGATTTTGTTTCCTTAAAAGGAGTGTCCACAATTTACCCCATCACTCTCCCTCTGTCTCTCTCTTTCTCCCTTTTTTTCCCAAGTACTTGTTCTGCTTTTGTGATCTCTTAAAACTCGAACCTGACAAGATTTTTTCCAGGTTATTTTGCTTTCTTTTATTTTGTAAAATTAATATTCACCTCTAAAGATGAAAATCTGACAAAGAAGTGCTTTAGTTGTAAGCATTGTGATGTCGCAAAACAGAATAAATGAGTGACTCTGATATGCATGGTATATTCTCCTTTGTTTTTTCAGCTTCTTTTTTGGTAATTTATCTCCTCAACAATGTTTGCACTTTTCTGTGACAGAAGTCATTTAATAATGAATAACCATTGAGTAGTGTTATCCATGCCAGAGTGTGGCTTTGTAATTCTTGGCTTGACAGCAGAAAACATAGGGGTTTGAGAAGCAGAGTTAAGAGAATTCTATATGTAGGCGACACATTTATCCAGCAGAAATAGCCCACAAGTAGTAGAATTCAAAAAGTATCCATGATACAGTTATTCAAGACTCTTTCTAGCTTTCCAGGGAACGGAGAGAACCGAGTTTCCCAGGATAGACAAACATCACATTTCAAAAGCATATAAGAAATCAAAGAGCCTCATTTGGAATAAAATATGTTGGCTCCAATTCTGTCTCCATATGCTTTAAAAATCATACTCCAAGATGACTTTGGAAGAAGTTTTGATTTCAAGAAGCCATTAGGCTAAAAAGTTGGGTTAAGAATATGTGCCTACTAAATGACACCCTGGAAGTTTTGTTGCACAATAGGTATTCTCTAATCCATGTAGAATTATCTCAAGTCTACTTACTACCATTCCAGTAAAATAATCTGAGAATTTTCAAGATAGTAGGAGGCGAATGTTTTAGCAGAAATAGTGAGATTTGAAATAGAGTTCCTTTGAGGACTGACTAGTAAAATGATTTCCCCGAATGTGGAAATCTTGTCATCCCCAAGAGGTTAGAATAATTTTAACATACTTGAACTTGGAACCCCAGCATCATGAAGAATTAATATGGTATTCTTCATCCCTATTTATTTCAGTGAATACAGGCAAAGTGACTTAATCAAGATGTCTTATCTAGGAAAGTTGGAATTAGAACACAACCTTCTGTCCATCAATTTACTCTTCTTCCCTCTGTTCCAAGTAGGATGGGCAAGAGCCCTGGCCCAGGTGACAGGCTCCTATTCCCTAGTGGTGGAAGGTCATGTAATGCCCCCTACTCCATCCCTTGATTCTATTTGCATCTCTTTCACCAAATTCAAGGTCTTTCTTTTTCTATAATTTACTTAAAAATTAATTGAGCCACATCCATGACCTTTCTCTGTTAAAAGTGTTTTTGCTTCTATTCATGCTTGTGCATTTCTGTTTCTTTATGTGGAAATATTTCAAAATAATTTGGATAAACATTGTCAATTATTGTTTATTCCTTTAGAAAGATTAGAGTGGTCTTGGGTAATGTAGGGAAGGCACTGGCTGGTCTGAATTTGTTCATTGGCTGGATTATTACTGAAATGAGAGAAATCTTGCCACTGCTGGCCACCTATTGTCTTTGTTTTTTCATTCATTATAACTCTCTTGGGCCTTGTAGGGTACTTAAATGTCATAGAAGGAAATAGAGGTGGTTTGGTTTGATAATTGATTTGTTCCTGCTATATTGGTTCTACGTCTCATACAAAGTAGCAGAGCCTAACTCTATTTTATGTTGTATCAGTCAGGGTTCTGATTGGTCACTGAAGGCATAATCAGCTGAGATTTTCAACGAGAATTTAAGAAAGGACCTATTTGCAGAGATGTGGGCAGGTTTAGGGGAGTTGACAACAGATGTTAAGGTACCTATTGACCCACCATAAGCTCTCCCATTCCTGAAAGGGAATGGGAGGTGATAGAGAGGTATCTAAGTCTGTTAAGAGCTGAAACTGAAGGCTGGAAGGAAGCTGCTCAACAGGAGCTGTTCTCCTAGAGAGAGGCCACTGCTAAAATGTAGTTAAGGAGGGAAACCAAAAGAAATACCCCGACTTCTCTCTTCTTCTGTCCTTTCTGCTGATGGTGCCTCCCATTGGTTCAGCCCAACCTGAAGCCACAAGTATTGCAGTGCGGAGGAGAGGAGGACCCCCTCTCTAGCACCTCATACCCAAACTCACACCTCGTACCCAGAAGGAGCAAAGAGTAGAGAAAGGATCTGGGAGCAGAGAACAACCAGCACACGTGGTCTCCCAAACATCTTCTCCACCCAGCATTTAATTTGAACAAGAATTGATGGACATGCTCCTTTTGTGCATTAAATTCTTCTCTGCTTTCTTTAATGTTCTAAGATATAGTTTGGCTTTTAAATACAGTTTGTTTTAACTCAGGATCCTTAATGCAAATGTTAATTGTTGTGATATGCAACAGTAGTGCATAAGGTCTAGTGAGAAAGATCCATTGGCTCCTAGAAGAAATGGTCCCAATTTGTTGGGCTTTTGCATTTTGACATGCTTTTTGATGATCTGCTAATGTTCTATGGCATCAGCTGGCATGTGTCACAGCCGTCCAGGAGCCTGTCTATAGTAGCTTTTCTCCTAGTTCTGAATTCAAATATTTTCATTCTTCTGTGCATTTATTTAGAAAAGAGTTAACCATTACTTTAGTCATTCACTTAATAAATTTTTATTGATCATTTATTATAGGCTAGACATTGTATTAGGAAGGCCCTGAGGATATCAAAGTAAGCAAAGCAGAAAAGTTTCCTGTCCTTAAGCAGTTTATATGTCATTTTTTTTTCTAAACTAAGTCTTTGAGACTTCAGAGACTCTCTTAAGAATCCTTACTCTTCTAATGCCTTTTGTGTATGTGGTAGTGGGGAGCGGGGGGAGGACAGCACATATTCTGTTGTTTCTTTCAACTCTGAACAGGTGAGGTTACCAAATAGATGAGGTATTTATTTACAGTACTCTATTTTGTGTCATTTTTGTTCATTCATTAAAAATTTTTTATGAGCATCTACTATGGATTAATATATGTAGAGATTGAGAAATTAGTAAGTTATCTTAGTGTTTAGGGTACTGCTCATCTGCTCATCTAGTTGGAAGCAGAGATATGCAAATAACTACAATGGCAAGGTGTCAAGAGCTATGGGGCTAGCAAATGATTCCATTGTTTTGGATGAGGGTGACTATGAGAGTTGCAGTAATAACCCTAACACCCAATTTCCTGACTTCTCAGGTGAGCAGTTCAAGGACTCACTGCTAGTAACATGTATTTTTATTTAATAGGAGTCCCGTAAGTACTCACTTGTAAAATCAGGGTTTCCCAGAATCCATTGGCACAAACCATTCAACTCTTTAAAATGCACATAAAACAATTCCAAGCACAGCATGTTAACACTGTTTGGGAGCTGAATTAGGGAGCTCAGTATAAATTACGTTTTTAGGGATCATTGTGCATATACTTTATACTAGTACTATAGTCCTATACTCTAGGAAGATACCCATTAAAACTGTGAAAACTGAAACCACATAATCATGAAAAAGTTGTCCTAATAGTAGTCGACATTATTAATATATCTTAATGTTTGTAACTATGGACTCTTTATAGCTACTTGGGAGGTCATAGCCCTTATTATGTTTCCAAATCTATATCTTAAAATGCTTTGTCTAGGACAGAGTTTTCTGATCCTCTGACATATTGAAAAGGGAGCTGAACAGTTCTGTTTTTTAATCCAACTAAGGCTCAAAATTTCCTCTGGCAGTACGGTTTTGGCAGTACAGTTTGGCTCTTTCTCTTTTTCCACACGATAGAAAGAAACACTCCCATAGAAGTGTATTTTTCACCTCTTCCTGACTCTCTTTTTCTTTATCTTTTTTGATATCCCTGGTAAAGATAAGGGAAATGAATATTAGCCATTTTCCATTAAGGACAGTCTTCTTCAGGTTCACCATAATCTCCACAGTAATTGGATTCACACCTTAGCTCTGACTTTGTTAACTGCAGCTCATCATTCATGTGATGCCATGCCAATGGTTTACCACTCAAAGACCAAGGATGCCTTTACAAAGCAACATTCAGATTCTCCTTTATTTTGCCATGGATCCATATGTGGAGGGTCTCATAAAAAACTGTCTCAGGGACTATCTTATTAGAATTTTATGTTTGTCTTTATTTTTTATTTGTAATGAAAGAGGTTTTTATTTTTTAATTTCAGAATATTATGGGGGTACAAATGTCTTGGTTACATGAATTGCTTTTGTACAGTTTGAGTCAAAGTTATAAGTGTGCCCATCACCCAGATAGCGTACATTGTACCTGTTAGGTGTGAATTTACCCGTCCCCTCCTACCCCCTCCCATCTGCTTGATTTACATTGAGTTTTACTTCCATATGTGAACATAAGTGTTGATCGATTAGTTCCAATTTAATAGTGAGTACATGTGGTGTTTGTTTTTCCATGTAGTGAAAGAGGTTAAGTGTTTATACACCATATGATATACAGTGTGTCCAAGGAACTGGGAAACACTATAAACTTTTTTTTATATATTGTGTTAGCTATATTTTAAAATATTATGCTTGTGTTTTCTTTAATCTCCAGAAGTCTTTTTAAGTGAAGGACCTCTAAATGTAAAGCGTTGTGTCCTATCATTAATCTAAAAATTTTTAACAAATATCTTATTTTCCTTGTATTTTCAGATGTTTTGGACACCCTTAGTATATTTGTTAATCAACCTCTTTTTTTTTCAGATTAACCATTGAATGCATTGCTTTATATTTACAGATCCTTCACCTAATAACATATTATTGAACATACTGTTTCAAAATGTAACTTACACACCATTGAAAAATAAGTTTATCCTGTCAGTTACCTAACTTTGAAGGCAACTTGACCCTTTTGCCAGATTTTCCTCAAATGGTAAAAAATCTTGGGAGAAAACCTGCACTTTAAAGACATAAAAGTCAGAATTATTTTAAAAATGTTATATCTTTCTCCTATATTATGCAGTTAAAATAATGTATGTCTTTTTATCTTTGAGAAATACCAATGGCAAAGGGGAATCAAAAGGCATTGTTTCCAAATGTTTGCCATTCTGATGCTGAAGATAACTATTATGCTATTTTGCCTTAATCAATTCTTATTTTGTATCAGGATATGATTGTATCAATTGTCTAGTGGGTTTAATGCCTCTTAGCTGTCTAGTAAGACAAGGAAAGGTTTAGCTATCAGTCAGCCAAGTCTCGTGCTGTGACACATTGATTCAAAGAAAATTCATAACATATAGATAACCACAAAAGACTTTTGTGTCTTGGTTTCTCACTTCCCTACCTTATTGATTTGCTTTTCTTCTACTTATGATAAAGGCAATGAAATATATACCCTGTGTGGAATAAATGTGAGTTACTGATGTAAGCAAATAGCTGAAAAAGGCACAGCGACACTCTCAAAATGACAGCTTGTTACAGGATTCATCTTTCAACAATAAAACCCCACAGCTTTTGCACCAAGCTCAAGCAAGAAGGATATCATGTTATCCTTTCAGCAAATTTAGTAGTATCTTTTACTCGAGCTTTCATTTGTTTTCAAGTATCCCTTATCTTGAATAATGTATGTCGCTTTCTGTCGTGTGTACCTAATTTAGTGATTTCCTCTGAATATCTAAACCTTATTTATCAAGGAAACATTCTCCGTAGACCAGTGTTCTAAGCACGGAGCTTTGATATAATGGAGTTAAATGTGAATCAGAATTTATTTTCTCTTCTCATATTTCAAACACATTCTTCCCCTCCTAAAACATATACATGCACCCAATCCTGCCAGGTGAAATCTCTCACTCTACTTCTTTAGTCTTCGAGAATCTTCTTAGAAACTATTTTACCTTGAGTGTTGTCTACATATTACAAACGTGACAATAACCCCAAGTCTTCTATGCCTCGACAAAAAAAAATGTTGAAATCGTATATTTGTGAAATGGCTATGTATATGAGCTACTAGATCATGCATTTATTCAACCATATGTAACTATTTCCCACCATGTGCCAGGCTCTGTGCTGAGCAGTAGGTCTCCAGTGGTGATATTTCTTTTCTTTTAGCCTAGCAAAGTGGAGAGCAGGAAAAGGAAGGATACTAATATTGGGAAATGTAAATTAATATTATAATTAGAATTATGTTCTTAAATTGTATGTTGTACTGAACATTACATTTTTTCAAATTAAAGAAAAACACAACATGGTAAAACTTAAGAATATAGATAGGTATATAACAAAAGCAAAACTTTCCTTTCCTCTCTCCCAAACCCCCAGTCCTCATCCCCCGATAAATGTTGTTAATGAAATTTTTGCTTTGTTTCAGAGTAAAAAGAAAACTCAAAACAAAAAACTAAAAAAACCTACACAGACACACAACTATATATATGGTTATATATATATAACTATATATAACCATATATATATAACTATATAAATATATATATATATATTTGCTACACACAAATAATATCATATGATATATTCTGCATCTTAATAATTCTACTTAGCGCTATATCTGGTGTATCTTATAGGCTTTTCCATAGTAGGACTTATATTTATCTCATTTTTAAAAGATTATCTTTATTATTTTTTTGTCAATGGAGTTTTTATTTATTTTTTTATTTTAGTTTTTTTTCCTTTTATTTCAGAATATTATGGAGTACAACACTTTGGTTATATATATTGCCAATGCACTGCCCATGTCAGAGCTACAATCGTGGACATCCCCCAAAACCACAATGAGGTATCACTTAACTCCAGTGAGATTGGCTCATATCAAAAAGTCCCAAAACAACAAATGTTGGCGGGGATGCAGACAGATAGGAACCTCACACACTGCTGGTGGGACTGCAAATTAGTACAACCTCTATGGAAAGTAATATGGGGATACCTCAAAGAATTAAAAGTAGAACTACCATTTGATCCAGCAATCCCACTACTGGGTATTTACCCAAAGGAAAAAAAGACATTCTATAATGAAGACATCCGTACGTGAATGTTTATAGCAGCACAATTCACAATTGCAAAGATGTGGAAACAACCCAGGTGCCCGTCAATACACGAGTGGATTAATAAAATGTGGTATATGTATACCATGGAGTATTACTCAGCAATAAAAAACAACAGTGAATTAACACATCTGGTATTATCCTGGTTGGAGATAGAACCCATTCTTCAAAGTAAAGTATCACAAGAATGGAAAAATAAGCACCACTGGTATTCACCATCAAAGTGGTACTAACTGATCAATACTTATGTCACACATGGCAATAATATTCATCAGGGGGCAGCCAGGTGGGAGGGTGGGTGGCAGGGATGGGAAAACTCTCACTGATTATCTTTAAATTTTAAAACAATATCAAATTTACCGAAAATTTGCAATATAGTACCAAGTACTTTTTCTTTTCCTATAACCCTGGAACACTGTGGTATGGATTTTTTATGAACAGCACAATCTGCCATGCAATTACAATACAATCATCAAAATTGGGAAATTAACATAGATACAGTCCTACATTTAATCCTCAGACTCTATTTAGGTTTTGGCAGTTGTCCTAATAATATGCTTTATAGTTACAGAATCTGTTTCAAAATTACTGATTACATTTTGTTACCATGTCTATTTAGACTCCTTTACTTTGGAATAGTTCCTCAGTATTTTGTGTTGTTTTTTAAAATTTTCGTGATCTTGACTCTTTTGAAGATTACGGGCCAATTTGTATTTCCTGATGTTTCCTCTTGATTGATGTCAGGTTGTGTATCTTTGGTAGGAATATCATGGAAATGATACTGTAATCCTCTCATTGTATCCTATCGGATCTCAGGTAATTTTAATTTTTCCCATTACTGATAATGTTCGCTTTGATCCCTGGATAAATTTGGTGTATGCTAGACTTTTCCACCATAGAGTTACTCTTTTCCTCCTTTATAATTAATAAATGCTTTGTGGGGAGGTACTTGAAACCATGAAAACATCTCATTCCTCATCAAACTTTCCATTTACTCCTTTATTTCTATCTGTATGGATGATGCCTTCCTATTTTATTCAATGAGTTATAATCCCTTACTGTCATTAATTATTGCAATGTGCAAATTGTCCCAGACTGGGCCAGAGCGAGCTCCTTCAAGCTGACTCCTTTGTCTTTTGACTCAAGAGCCTTGTCATTTTTTGAGCACCTCCTTGCTATCTGGCACAGTAAGACATTTCAGGCTCATTTTGTACTTTCCTTACGCCAACCCTGATGTCAGCCTTTTGTCCAAGGAGTCCTAGTTGTTTTTAATGGAGAGTGATATTTGGAAACCAAGATCTGGGGACTGGGGGTGCTTATTGCCTTTGGGGATGTTTGTTGCTGCTCTCAAGCCCTCTCAGTGGCCAGTGCTGGGTTCATATATATTATATGTATGTGCACACACACAAACATGCATATGCATGTCTATATTTATTTCTATACATGTCAGTATGTGTTGAAAACCACAAGTTTACATTGATACCTCCAGTCTAACACCATAGGGTGTACTCATGTTTCCTTCCTTTCCCTGTTTATAGCTCAGTTCTCCAACAGTGAGAAACTGGTTCTCATTATCCTAATATCTTTATGTGATTGATCAACTCTTCTGTGAGAACCATCTCCCATTGCCACTGACACCTTGCCCTCATGTGGTTGCCTCCTCATCCTATCGGGCTCTGGCATATCACATGAGGCTGCTGGCACCTCTCCCCCTACCCATGTGGAAGCCCTCTTTATCCCACCCATGCACCAGCACCCCATCACAAGCTGAGTCCCATGGCCAACATGGACACCCTCTTCACCCTACTAGGGCTATAGCACTTCATGTTGGGCTGCCCCCATGTGTGGACACCTGTTTTACCCTCCTGAGGCTCTGACTACCCATGCAGGGCACCCCTCTGCCAAAGACACCTTTCTCACTTTGTTCTGTTATGGCACATGGTTCCCCCACCCCCATGCTGATGTAGACTATACCTTGCTCTGCCCCATCTAATAGCTTTAGAAAGGAATTAAGAAAGTGAAGTAAAGAGTGAATTCTTTAAAAAAACTCATTATTTGTCAGTATTTTATCTTGAATAACTACAGAGGAGGAATAAAAATAGGATTACTAAATGTATTGTAGCTTAGACCATATTACCTCTCTTTTCTGAGTCTTTTTCTTTCCCCCCAGCCATGATTACTGATGTTGTTAATGTGTGTTTTGGCCTTTTAATGTAGGTAAGCCTTAACTCATGAGCCGTATATGAACACTCTGATCAGCACAGGAGTTTTGACCTGCTCCGTTTCCAACCTGGGCCTGTTCACCCCTCCTTAGGCAACCTGGTGGTCCCCCGCTCCTGGGAGGTCACCATATTGATGCCGAACTTAGTGCAGACAACCGATCGGCATAGCACACTATAGCCCAGAACTCCTGGACTCAAGCGATCCTCCGCCTCAGCCTCCCGAGTAGCTGGGACTACAGGTGTGTGCCACCGCCTCCGGTGCCCTATATGAACACTCTGTACACCTGAACATCCTCTTATGATTTCCCTTATTCCATGGACCTCCTAGCCACAAACCTACTCTTTTTGTTGTCTCTGGTATAGCTGCTATTGAGAGAAATCTCTCTTCAGTACAAAATCCACTAAACAGGACATTGTGGCTCCCTTTTATCGCCTCTTGCTGACGTAGGGCTCAGCAATCTCTTGGGTCAGGCTCAAGACACAGCAATGTCTTCTGCAGGCCTGGGGCCGGCTTTAGGTTTGGGGCTCAGATAGCTCTGAGTAGGCTGGGTGCTTCCAGGTAGACATAACATGGCTTAGTTTCATTCTGTGCATGTAACAAAATATCACATGTACTCCATAAATATGTACAAATATTATGTATCAAAAAAATACATTAAAGGAGCTTCACAGCTCAGGGCACTTGAGGGTTCCAGGCTAGTATAGGGACAACTTTAGCTACTTTAGGATTCTTCAGGCTCTTTCCTGCTAAGTAAGGAACCTAGGCAGTTTTCTCTGGGGAATGTCCCAGACTGTAGTTAGAAGTTTGCAGCTGTTGAGTGTTCTATTCACATATAGATAAGACGTGGTATGGGAGGTTTGTACTGCTGGACTCTAGGGCAAGTTTGTGTCAGCCTGACCTGGAGGGCAGGCAGTCTGTTTCTGTCCAAAAGTCAAAGCTGTGACATCTGACACTGATAACAAAAATAATGTTTGTATGAAATTTTAATCCCTGAAAGTTTGCTGCTCATGGATTATATCTATATCTTATATCTATGATTACATATTAAATAGCTTATAAATTTATTTATGCAATAGCTCTTTGAAATCTTTTCCCCAAAGGAGGACACGCCATGCCATTTTAAACAAACTCAAAACCACATACCTACTAACCTGATTGTAATCTGTTTGTCCATGACATTTAAACTAGAAGCACATTTTTGCAATGTACTCACTTTACAAATTGGAGACTGTGATTTTAATTTGGCACGTTAAAGTATCTTTCATTACACCTAATACAGTGCCAAGCCCATAAGCTCAGAGAGTCTTAGGGTGTCAAAGGGAACAAGTCAGAGAGGTTTATTTTTGGGTCCTGGGCTGAGGACTCAGGCTGTCAGCAGGAGCTCATTTATTCATTCATTTATTCAATGGATATTTGTTGAGCACTTCCTGAACTCAACATACTGTTAGGTATGGAACAGGATACAGTTAAATATGACATCAGGTTTAGGTTTTTAAAAAATCGCTCTGGCAGCATTTCAGGAGATGGAATACAGAAGAGGTAGAAAATGGCTGGAGAGATGGGCAGAAGCCATTACAGGATTCGGGGGAAGATGCTGACATGAGGTGGGGGCAGTGGGATGGAAAGGAGGGAACAGATTAGACCCAGTGTGGTTCTTAAACTTCCAAGGGTTGTGAGCCCCTTTAATCATCAGATGAAAATCTTTTATCTTCTCCACAGAGAGAAAAATGCACATGGGTATGTATACAAATAGAGTTTCACAAGGCCCACCCTTCATCATCCTCTTCAGGAGAGTGGGGCACAGGCTTGGGCTCTGGAGGTCTCCAAAGATACCTGTCCATGAGCCCTGCCTCGTAGGACTTCAAGAAGGGAGAACACATGTTAGGCTGGGCTGAAGAGGGAAGGCACCACAGAGGAAGTGGTACATGAGCTGGGACCATAGATCAGGATGGGGAAGGCACTTCAGATGGCAGGCTTTTGGCATTGTATGGGTCTTCAGGAACTACATTTGGGGAACCATAAAGCTTGAGTCTCAAGAGTAATCACTTCTCAGAGTCTACCTCAAAACTCTTTCTTGTTATATTATGTAATAGTGCATATGAAACCGCTATCATATTGCCTGATAGGTAGACTTCAGTCAATATTAGTTCTTGTTAAGTACATCAAAATACAGAAAAGGCAGTGCGATGTGTTGATGTTTCTCCAGAGTGATTGAGGGTTGTTTGATAGTGATGGCTTAATTCTATCAGCAGTCCCAAGAGTTAGAAATAAAAACTGGTCAAGAGCAGAACTGAAAAGTTTAGCATTTCTGGACCACACTGTCAGCAATTACAAAGTTTCTCCTTTGTGAGATTGAATGTCACAGTACATGACTCCTAGAAGTAGCAGAAGTTGTTCCAGCTGCCATGCTGAGCCACACGGAAGTCAAATGTTTCTCCCATTTGCACTGTAAATCTAATAAAGTGGTAATTCGGAGTGTACTCATAGTATTTTAATGTTTTTCACAAACTTCTTTACCATTAAAATTCTGACAACTCATTCTCTGACAGGAATCTAGACAAGGATGACATTGCCTCAGCATGAAACCATCTTCTTGCCAATAAATAATAATGAGAAATTACAGTATGTATGTATTTTACATTTTAAAAAAAGTTTATAACAAGCTAAAAAATTATATGGTCTATGGAAGATGTAACAAAGTATACAAAAATAGGACTTTGTCAAGATATTTAGGTATTGAGATCCTAAATTACCATTTCAAATACATTTCAAATATGGTAGGAGAGATGCTAATAAGGATGATTTTTAAGAAAATAAGACAAAGGAGATGTAGCATGTGATGGAGTCTGTGAGTAATCACCAGATTTATTTGAACAAGTGATGGGCTTAGACTTTCTTCATGTTTTATTTTAGTCTAATGCCCCAATCCTATCACCCATAATTCAGGAAATGGTAGGAATAAAAAGTAGCCAAAATTATCTTTGGAAAAGTTGGCAACTTGATTTGAATTTTCACAATGAAAGTAAATCTTTCACCAAAAATTGTTTGAAATAGAAATCTCTCTTAAACTAAGTTTAAATGGATTTGTGACTTATAGAATACAGGACAAAAGGCAGCTTTCCTTTGGTCCTATACAAAATAAATGTCCTGTTACACGTATTTTTGGTAAATATTGGGCCTTGATAACTTAGATGCAGAGCATGCTTTGCAGAGTGGCTATGTGCATGCATTTTGTAGTCTGACTGTGAGCTAATATAATGACCTTGAAATGATAGGACCTAACTGATAGGTTGTTTGCAGGTTTAAATGAGATGACTGGGTGTAAGTCTCGGCACAGGGGCTAAAGAATCACTCAGTACAAGTTAATTGTTATCATTACGTTCACAAAATGCAGACAGCACTAACAAAAAGAGCTTCACAATATCTAGGACAGTGATGATAGAATGGATTTATGTCTGCTTTCCTATACAGTGGTAAGAAGCAGAGCTGTAGCAAACTCCAGGATTTCAGCTTCCATATTATTTTCATAAGACCCAATATGATTAAGCTTGGGTATCATCAGGGAAAATAGTTGGGGGTTTGTTTTGTTCATAAGTGCAAAATCTTCTTAAAGAATCAAATTAAGTAAGCAAGTTGAGAGTGGTGCTCAGAATTTTGAATGTTTTTAATATATATAAAGCTAACATTTCTCGAGTATCTTCTGTGAGCTAACATTGTGCTATATGATTTTTCCTTTTCTTTTTGTTTTTAATTAATATACAATAAAATGGACTTTTTGTTTTTTGTTATTTTAGGAGTTTTAACATATATTTAGATTCATGGAACAACCACCATAATCACAATTCAAACAGTTTCATCACCCTAAAATCTTCTTTTGTGATATACCCTTGTATTCATACTCCCTCTCCATCCCTAACCCCTGGCAATCACTGAGCTGTTCTCCATCACTATAGCTTTGCCTTTTCCAGAATGGTACATAAATGGAATCACACAGTATGCTACCTTTTGACACGGGCCTCTTCCACTCATCATAAAGTCTTTGAGATTCATCCTTATTTTTGCACATATCAATAGTTATCGTATTTTATCGCTGAGCAGTATTTCATTCCATTTGATGCCGCACCAGAATTTGATGAGTAGTAGTTTTTTAAACCTCAGTAGCATGTAGAGTCTGAAACTATATTAGTGAATTTTCATACTGTGTTACATTAAATGCATTGGTCTGTCTGCACTTTGAATAGATCTTTTTTAACTATGCATGATTCTGTAACTTCCTGCATTGGTCATGTGAAGAATATTGGTTTTCTGGAATATGCAGATTCTTTAAATGTTGATATATTTCCTCATATAATATCAAAAAATCACATTTATTGATATCATCAATCTTAGAAAAATCTTTAAGTATTGGAAGGCTGTCATGTTCATAGTGGTGAATACTAGTTATCCCAAATCTTAATTATTACTTGAAAGCTTGAATTTTATAACTGACAAAAAATATACTGTTTCCCTCCAAGTGATCAATTCACTTCATTTATTTTTTTTAAATGTCTGGCAGATAGCCAAATCTTAATAACTATAGTTTATCTGCCAGTCACTTTTTTGAGTGAAAATGATATTCCATGAAAAAAGTAGCTAGTTCAGCTCACAACTCAAACAGTAACAGAGGGGCTTTTTTTTGGAGGCAGTCATGATACTTCAGTATACAACAGAAGGTACTTTGTGCATACTTTTCATTTTGTCACACAGAATATTCAAAAGATGTTTACTAAATAGTTGAGATTTAATGAAGTTAATCATTTTTACTACTTTATCAAGGACATTCTTAAGAGAAATTTCTTTCTTTTTCTTCTTTTTTTAATTTTGAGCATATTGTGGTAAAGATAAGGATGTAGCAGTTTGGTACCTCTGCTTTCACTCATCCTAGGGCACCAGCAGTCTTACACACTATTGCTTTTGTACCATCAGTGAAAATGTTAGCACAGTGAAGAAGACAAAGACCTGGTGTTACTATGAAAATAGTTTTGACTTTGCAGACCTTCTGAGGGTGTCTCAGGACCCTTAAGGGTCTACAGACTACACTTGGAAAATTTCTAGCTTGTGCTTCATGTTGGTTCAAAGAATAACTATGATCAATATGGAAAATAGCTCCTATGAGGAAAAAAAGACAGAAATGGAGTTGTGTAGACATGAGAAGACATAGATGATGGAGTGGCTTGATTCATGTCTTCAGGTGTATGGGTTAGTTGAAGATCACTTGTTCTCCATGTTTGGGGATGTAAACAAAACTAGGGAAAGAACGTTATTGACCATAAAGGAGGATGGTTTGTCTCATGCCCTAGAGATCTTCAAACCAGAATCCTATTTACTCTCCTAAAACATTTACTATTTCAAATGTCTGAAGGTAAAAGACAAGATAAATGATTTCTTGAAGTTCCTCCAAGTTCTAATCTTATGATTTTGTGGTCCAAATGATGTGTGGCTTAAAATATCGCTAAGTATAGTTGTCTTTGTTGCAGACACTTTTTTCAAACCAAAGTTTTCAATATTTCTGAAAACTCAATTCCATTGTAAATCAGTCTTCAGTTTTATATGGTTTCTCAGAGCCCTTTGCAAGATGCTGTTCTAATAACTTGCAGGTTAGAATTGAATCAAACTTTGGTATAGACAGTGATGCTAAGGGAGCCACAGGTTGTTCACACACATGCTTAGCATTAAGGGGGCAGATAATCGTTAACAGTTATGATGTGTTCTTCCCACCTTCACTGAAAACATCTCAGGACATCAGGACACAAGAGCCTCTGGCTATTGTCCATTCTGCACTGTGGCTCCTGGGACAAAAGGGTGCAGCCTTTATTTGGCTCACCACCTTTGAGTGTTGAACAAGCTTTTCCCGGGTTGGTAGGATTTCCCTACAGGGACAAGCAGGCTGTAAATTGAATTTTTGATTCCTCTCTACCTTTGAATCAGGGACTATATCATGGAATTAAAAGTATCACAAATAGACTGTGAATGTTTAGGGACCACAGAAGTTCAATTTTGTTGTGTGCACTTGTAGCATAATGCTTTTAGGGGAAAAATCTAAATTATATTTTATATTTATAAAATGGTAATTTCCAAGAGTCCATTTCTGTTTCAAGAAAAGTCCTACAATTTGTCCCTTGAAGTTATAAGCTGAGATACAGCTGCAAATAAAAGTTATATTTCATTAGAAAAGAAGCTTTCAGAATTATCAAGGTCTTAGAAATGAAACCGTAAATGCACCTTAGTCTGTATAAAGAGACTAGGAGATATGAGTTCTATTCCAGTTGTTTTGCCTCTAGAAAAATATAACTGCATGGGGAAGGTTTAAGAAGGATAATTAAAAGTGAGTGGATGACATTGAAGTGGCAATAACTAGACTGACTAAAAAGATTAGGATGTCATTCCTTCAGGCTAGAAAAGCAAAGGAGTATGTTTGAAGACTATAAAATTTTGCAGCATATGGATAGGACCAAACACACCTGCTCATCAAGTCCCTAAAAAGTAACACAAAGGAAGACCTATGGAGTTCTAAAGAGGACAATAAAATATAATAAATAAAAAGAATAATTTTTATTCAGGAGTCACATTATGGGAATAATGTAGGTGGTATAGGCCTCTAAAAAAAAGATTCAAAGAAGATTTAGGAAAATTTGTGTCCAATAGAGCCATGATAAAAATTAAGGGAAAATATCTCTTTTGAGAGAGAAAAATGCATTCATAACTTTTGAACTGGAAATCAGAGAAGAGAATTTTGGACCAAATAATCCATGAGTTTGACATAAAGTGATGGTTATCATACCTTTGTGTTCAGAAACAGAAAACTAAACATTTAAATCCTAATCAGGCTAACATTAAAATGTTATTTTAATTTTTTTTCCTAGCTCTATTTTTTTCTCAGCTAACCAAGTATAACACCAAACAGGACCTCCTGAGTTCATTTTTCATTCCACCGTCCCCCTAAGCTGTTTCAGAGAGGTTGTTATATAATACTTCCTTCATTTCCCCAGCAATATATTCTCCCTACTTAGCAATTTGCTGATCATTCTTTTCAAACTGAACCTAACTATCTCCCATTATAATTCCCCCCTTTTTATTTCAATCAATTTTAAATCATATCAAACTGTAGGAAGAGTACAAGAAACACCCATATACCCTCTCACCTAACTTTACTAAATATTAATTTTTCCATACTTGCATTAGCTCTCTTACTTTCTAAAATCTATTGAATATTGATTTATGTTTAATTTGTTTATGTTCATATGTTTATTCGTCATTAATATGCATATATATACTCATGCTGAATCATTTGATAATTATTACAGATAACAAGACACTTCACCCCTAAATTCTTCAGCATGGATATCCTAAGAACCAGAACATTCTCTGCAAAATACTTGGGAGTACTGATAAAATAATATTGATAGAGTACTATTATATAGCACACAGTCTTCTCATACTTTTCCAATTGTCACAATAATATTATTTAAGTAATTTTCTTTTTTTTTCAATCTAGGATCCAATCCAGGATTATACCTTGCATTTAATGGCCGTATCTCTGTAGTTTTCTTTAAACTAAACAGTTCTTCAACTTTTGTTGTTGTTACTGTTCTATACAATGTTTACATTTTTTAAAAGTTCAGGCTGGTTATTTTGTAAAATGTCCTTCATTTTGGATTTCTTTGATTGTTTTCTCATGATTAGATTCAGATTAAGCATTTTTGGCAGGGTATCTGCATAGGTAATGCTGTGTCCTTCCCAGTGTCCTTCTCAGGGACCATAAGATGTCAATATGTTTCTTAGTGGTGATCCTAAGGTAAAGGTAGTGTCTGCATGATCTCTCCATTGTAAAGAAAACTTTTTTTTCCTTTTTAATTCAAATATAATTTGTACAGTAATACTTTGAGATTGTGTGAATAATCTGTTTCCCCAATTTTTTACCTATTGGTTTCAGACTCCATTGATGATCATTGCCTGAATTGGTTATTACTATGTGGTAGTGAAATTCTAGTTTCCTATTTCTGTCATTACTTTTATTTATTAATTGGTTTGCCTTGCTTTCCCTTCTCCCTCTCCCCTTAAAAAAAAGGTGTTTTTTAGAATCACTATGTACTTACGGATACACTTTTTCCCCATTTTTTAACATGATTGTATAATTGACAAATAAATATTGTGTATATTTACTGTGTACAATGTGATGTTTTGTTATCTGTGTACATTGTGAAATGATTAAGTCAATCTAATTAATATATCCATCAACTCACATACTTATTTTTTTGTGGTGAAAACATTTACAATCTACTCCCTAAGTAATTTTCAAGTATACAATACATTATTATTAACTATAGTAACTATGCTATACAATAGATCTAGAGAACTCCATCCTAATTAAAACTTCATATACTTTGGTATTTGAAATTTTTCAATTCAATATTATTATAATCTATTCCTGTCATTATTCATTTTGAAGCTCAAATTTTACCAAATTTGATCATTAGCAGGAGCTCTTCTGAGTTGCCATATTCCTTTTTGACTTGTCCTTATCAGTTTGACAACATCCTCTATGGCACATCTAGATATATATTCAGATACTTCAGGCCTAACTTGTACTTTCCTGTTCCAGGTTCCTTTTAGTGGGGAATGGTATTCAGAAACCCAGATCTGGACACTAGGGTTGTACATTGCTACCAGAGTGTCACTGCTTCTAGGCCCTTTCAGTGGATACCAGAATACACACACACACACACACACACACACAGAGAGAGTAGTAGTATAGCTATATGGTATAGTGCTGCTATACTGCTACCATCATTTCATTTCAGCATCACAGGGTCCTTCCCCTCTTGCCCCCATCCCATATTTGCATTTTCATTCTCCCAAGTGAGAATCCTGGTACACCACAATATCAACATATTTATTTATTTCCTCAGTCCTACAACACACGCAAAATAGTTTCAGATCTGCTACATGCCAATACCATTATCAACAACAAACTTATTGAATCAGGTTCAAAAATTCTTACATTTTTTGGTCTTAGAATATATGTCTCTCTATATATAGTCAGAATATTTTTAAAAAATAAACATATGTGACTAATTCTTTTTCTTCTCAAATCAGTTTGATATAGATTTCGGGGTTTTTGTTTTAATTTGATTTTATTGTGATAAGAACACTTAATATGAGATCTACCCTCTTAACAAATTTTTCAGTGCACAATATAATATTGTTAACTATAGGCACAGTGTTGTACAGCAGATCTCTTCAATTTATTCATCTTGCATAATTGAAATTTTATATTTGTTTTTAATATAATCTATTGAAGAATCTATTTTCCAATGTTGTTGATTTAATCTGTTTTTAAATATGCAAACAAATGCTTTTAAATGATAAGAAATCTAAATGTTACGTTGCTAATGATATGAAAAATCTCATCCAAATCCAGTGTCATCATCATATGTAAGATCTATTTAGAAACTATTTAAGAAAGGGAAAGCATAAATATTTTTCCTTCTTATACTAACAAAGATTTAAACTTTTACTACCTCTCTTAATTCAGGATCAAGAGAAGTTTTTTTAAGCATACTAATACTGCAAGGCAGTATAGAGCAGTGGTTAACAAACGGTCTCTGGAATTAGATGATCTAAGGGCAAATCCTGGTCCCAACCCACCCCACAATTGCTAGTTGCAACCAGGTCAAGTCTGTCATCCTGTCAATGCCTTGTCCTCTTCATCTGTACAATCGGGATACTGCAGACTTGAGATAATACAAAGCACTCAGCTCAATGTCTGATGAATAGTAAGTTGCAAATAAATATTACCTGCGATTTTGGTGGTGATGGTGTTAAATTTTGAAACTATATTCTGGATATCCAGGGTTCCTAATACTAAATTTAAAGACTTATGTTCTTCTTGATGACTGGGCTTTTTGTGGGTTTGGAGTTGGGTTTTGTTCTCTCTCTCTCTTTCTCTCTGAGTACTTTTGATGCACAAGGAAAAGTTATAGCTTAGCTAGAAGTTCTGGCACTGGGAATGACCTTGTCCTTGTTTTGAAGTATCTGAATAATAAAAATAAAAATTCCTCCTGCAAAATTCCAGCCAGTTGCTGCTGCTAGTCCTGGGGCAGGCTGTCTGTGTCAGGATGCCGAGCATTTCTGCCTCTATAATCACTGAGGCATCTGCCAGAGATCGCATGGCTGAAAACTAGGTAGGAAAATCTGTATTATATCTAATAATAGCTCTGGAAATTTTCCCGAAATGCTTGCCGGCCACTCCCAGGCTTGACAGGCACAGTATATATAACTAAAGCAAGTATATCATTCCTACTCATTGCTAGTGAGTGTGCTATAGCACTAACCAAAATAATAGCTAAGAACCATTTGCTATGACTTCTTTATGCTTTTACTTGTAGTGCTCTTGGGTTATAGCCAAGAGTGGCTAGATATATTTACATAGATGCTGTAGTTTTAATCCAAAACCAGCTTTTTGTAAACTAGAGATTCATATAAACTATCCATTCCACCAATGCAATAAAAGAAAAGTTATATTGACACTATTACTCTTTTATTTCATATAGGGATTATTTTCAAGACAGTGCAAAATTATGGTATGTTTGCATTCATGTGGGGGGTTTGGTGAAGAATATGTAATAGACATGAAGAGCACTGGCTTCTGTATGTGTGTCCTGGAGACCCCCAGGGATGGGGCCAACGAGTCACAGAATAACACTATAAATGCTCAAGGAACTGCAAAAAGGTTCTAAAGAGAAAGGTTAAAAAGTTTTGATTAACAGTTGGAAAAGACAGAGCAGTGAGGTGCTGATTCTCTCAAGATGGAGAATTATCGTGAAGGCCCCTCACTTGTATTGTCCCTTCCAATGTGTTCACGTGGTCATATATTTTGTAATATTTGCTAAAGTAAGTCATTTTAGCCACAATTGGTTCAGACCACTGTTTTCTTCCACTCCAGTTTCCCTTTTGTCTCACTTTTCTTCATGTTGGCTGGTATTGGAGATAGCTTTGGGCATAGGAGACCAACGGTTGGAGATACGTTTACTCAGAGTTTAGTGGGATGTATTAATACATAAGGCCTGCAGTCACTTCTGATTAAGCTATTGCCAGCCATCACAGGGAAGGAGTGGCTTCTAGATCCTACCACTCAGCTGGCACTCCTAGCAGAGCCAGAGGCTGTGTTGTGTTATTAACGTGCCATGCAGTACCCAATCCTGGAGTTATATAGTCGGTAGAGGAGAAATAATGATTGAAACGTGTAGAACCAAAAGCTATTCTGTGGAAAATTCTTTCTAATCACCAGACATGGGAACTTGTAACTGGATGATTTCATTCTAATTGATCCTTAGTCAAAATGTAAGTTCTCACCTATCAAAAATGTACTAGCTAATATACTGGTATATGTAATTACAAACACATTATACATTTTTTCTTTTTGGGGGGAGTTGCTTAAAATAGAATTTATAAATTTTACAATATTTTATAGAATTTTAAAAATTTTATAGGATAAAATTCCTGACTAAGGCACAAACCATAGTAGTCCTACAGATAAGAATATGTTTGTGTAAGTCACAAGTTTTAATGCGTTCCAACTATCAAAAATTTAAGTCTGATCAACCACACTAGAGAAAAGACTGAATTATCCTACTGGTTTCTCTATATAGTGATATCTTATAATCATTATCATATGAGAAGAGAATCAAAAAGTAAGCAACCAAAAAATGTAGGAGTAACATACACATGTGTCAGGGAGTAAATGTATGAAATATGTGATTTTTCATATTTTGTGAATTTTATGGTTTTCTTTTTAAGCTTTTTTACATTTATAATTTGTTACAAATGTTATTTCTTTTCAACCTATATAAACATTCACTTTCTTGCCTAATTTTGTGTTTGTAATTTCATAGTAATTTTCTAAAAGAGGGCACCCCACGAATGTAGACCTCAGGTCTCTCAAAATCTGAATTTGCCCAATCCTCTACTCATATATAAAGTGTGCATACAGTGTAGTCTTATAGGCAGTTACTCATTCATATGCTTAAGGTTATCAATAATAAGTTAGGTTATGAGTAAAGATTATACCGTATACATTTAACATGACAGATCATGTTAATAAGTAATAAGTTGTAGTAAGTTGGCAACTTTTGCTCTAAGAAATAAAATTTTAGATGCTGGCTGCCAGTACTGTGTACCTCATCTGTATTCTGTGAGTACTCGACGTGTTCTGGTTGAGAATCTCTCCTCAAAGTAAGACACAATCAGCTTAAATGGTGGGCAGACCATTTTCCATTACAAGAAATCAGACTCCTCAGAAAAATGTCCATTTCTAGGACTGGGTCAGGAAATACATAAAGGCCTGGAATATACCAGAAAGAAAGGAAGCTATCAAAAACAACTGAGGTTATGTCAAAAAGGCACAGGAAATAATTTGAAAGTATCAAAAATAATAGTGACTGTAATTTATTGAAACCCGTCAAATATATTAAAATCCATGAGTGCATAATGATAGCAAAAAGGAAAAAAAAATTCTTGATCACCTTTGAAGGATTTGAGGGCATAAACTCATTCTGTAAACTGGTTGATAAAGGGAAAGAAAACATTTATCATGTCTTTACAAACTGTAATTCAAGGTTAACCAAATAGTTGATAAGAAAAATGTATGCTCTATAGAAGAATTCCAGTCAATATGTGCAGAAGGAATAAAAGAACTAAACCATCACTGTTTTGTAACCCTTTTTGAAATAAACCTAGGCAATAATCATCAATTGTTGCTGAAACAATTTGGTGAAAGGTTGATGGAGAATTTTTACGATATGGGTTAGTCTGGGAATACCAAAACCCACTAATACAAAAAGAAAGACAGCAGATATTATGCACCTTCGGATGTGATGTAGTAGCAAGTGCAATCCCACCTATGAAATATACTTGTCAAAAAGTATATTTTTTTGACAAGTATATGATGAAACCTCTAGGTCTAACTACCAATTTTCAAGAAACACAGAAAAAAGAGGAACATGTCACATACCATGGAAACCAATCAGCAAAATCCAAAATGTAAGACAGTACAAATGACTCAATTTCTTCTATAAATAAATGGCAAGAGAAAAAAAGGGGGGATAATCAAAAATTAATTAACAGATTAAAATAAATTAATATTTAAGAGACATTTCATCCACATGCTGTGGATCTTGATTTGAACAAAGAAATTTTAAAAAAACAGCTTTGAGGTGAGCAAAGAAGGTTAAATATGGACAAGTTATTAGAAGATATTAAGGAATTACTGATAATTTAACATGTGATAATAGTATTGTTATTGTTACAATATTTTAAAATGAGCTTATCTCTTAGAAGTTCAAATTGACGTACTTAGAAATAAAATAGTAACATTTGAGATTTGCTTGAAAATAATCTAACTAGGGAGAAAAAAGTGTTGAGGAGTATATTGAAATAAGGTTGGCTATATGTTGATAATTATTAAATCTGGATAATGGAGGTATGGGGATTTATATTATTCTAATTACTTTTAGATAATTCTGAAAATTCTAGGTTTGTTTCATGGTAGGCAAATGTACACAGCAAATAAATGTGAGAAACACATGCTGAGAGATACCATACTTATACTTTCTTGTTATTACTTGATTTTGAAAATGAAAAAAAAATCTTGATCAATAGAAACATCCAGTTATGACATTTATGAAAATTAAATACAAATGTAAGAGACAGAGGTGTGCTGGTGAATAGCTCTCTGAAGAAGAAAGCCATGATTTGTAGTGTTTTCCTGTTTGCATGGTGTGAATACTCCCACCATGGCTCATTTCAGGCAATCGGTGGGACCTCACTGAATATAGAGTTGAGAAGAGATGTGCACAATCAGCTCTTGAGTCTGGATGACCAGCTCCAGCCCACCACTGTCAGAGGTAACAGAGCAGCATTAGTTTCCAGAGTGAGACTCTGGATCTTGGGTCAGATCCCAACTCTAACATGCACCCTCTGTTTTCCCTTGATCAACTTCATCTTTTCTGAACCTTAGTTTCCCCTTTGTAAATTGGGGATGATAATTCCTACTACATTAAGATACAAGGATTAAATCAGATCACACATGTAATGGACCTAGTATGGTTCCTGTTGCACAGTGAATGATCCTTCATTCTAATATCCTTTCTTCTCTTCAAGTTAAAATAGAAGAGAGAACTCTTGGTCTGTGGTGGTTTCAAAGTTTCAAATGAAGGGAATGAAGCTAATCTCTTTTCAGAAGGCTTCCTGCCCAGAATTTTTATAATTAGTTAAAATTGCAGGTTTCAGGCACAGTGTCACAAGCTGCCAGAAACTCACCAAGCTGTAATTTGGTTGGATATTAATTGGTAGGCTACGAAGTGAATGTGATATGATTGTGGCTAGAATAGAACTATTTATTAAAGGTAGGGATTTCTGTCCAATGTGATCTAAAATTATAAATACACAGTAAGAATTAAGTATTATCTTAGAATTGACATGGTAAAAAGCTTATAACTTTCTTAATCTTCTTGTAGGGAATGTTGAGACCCAGCTGAGATGTTTCTGGAATGAATAAGCCTAAAGGTTATGTTGGAAAATTGGAAATGTTTCCATTCACAAGTTTAATTATGTTTGAGCAGAGTTATTAATAATGGTAGCATTTTACTGCCAAATTCTTTATTTAAGTTGGGTAATTAACCATGGTCTCAGTTAATGAAAAGGAGTTTTTTTATTTTGCTTTGTTTGCTGAATAATTTATTTTTTCTGTGAAGAAATCTAAGATTAAGGTAATCACTGATTTGTAGTAATAATGTAGTTTTCAAAATTACTGAATTATATGCATATGTAAATGTTTTTCAGTTTATTATAACTAAGATTGGCGAGAAGTTGAATTATAAGTCAAGTCCGTTTTTAGAATCTGGAGACACTAATACTAAAGGCATTTAAAATTTGATTTACATATGTGGGTTAATATGTTCCTACTGAGAATACAACTTGGGGATGTATTTTTCCCTCTAAGGGAGAGTTGCATGAATCATAAATCTACATATTTTGGATTTCTGAGCAAATACTTAGGAGATAAGAAGCAGTATACTGCATCATCCGTCTGAAGCAATATGCTATATCATCTATGCCAATCTTCTCTGATCTTTAAAGAATAATTTGCCCCTTGGAAATTTGAACTTCCTGTTTTCTTGAAACAGTACTATTTATACTAAATTGAATTTAGTGGGCCATATAAGTATGTTTTAAGAAAGGAAATGGAACAAAGTAAAGTAGAAAATATTAGTGTATCACACATAGAAAGGATAAATAGTGTTTTGTGAAACTTATGTTTCAGGTATGTGTGTGTGTATACATTCTAAGTTGTGAAGTAAAATTTATTTCTGAGTCATGGTAAAAAGGAATTGATGCTTTGAAATGTACAATAAAGAAGTTACTGAAAATAAAATAACAAATGTCCCTTTTGTGGTCCATATCTTCTTGAAAAATTGTTTTAATAGGATCATCCTAGATTTAGAGGGGGCCAGGGATGCCTAGCCTACTGGGGAAAGTAGAGATCAATACAGAGAGGAGAGTTGCACTCTTGGGGAGGACATGGTTGTGGAAATGTATCTTCTGTCTGTTTTAATTGTATCCTCTCTCAAGCAGGAAGGATACACTATGTGACCTGTCCATCCATCCATTTTACAAATATATAAATAAAATTTAGTATAATATACTATAGTATATTTATTATATTGTATTCTTTGTACCAGCCCTATTGTCTCAATTAGATTTCAAAACTTTTGAGATGAGGGACTTTGCCTTGGGATTCTGGTATCTTCTCACCCATCACATACCTCACACCCAGTAGTTATACTTACTAAGTAATTATTGTTAATAGTGAAAATGGCTCATGTTCACCCAGCATACTATCTAGCCACCTTTATTCATCTGTTTATGTTAATATGCATATTCTACCTTCCACAAAGGATTTGCAGCAGCTTATGGCATGAATAAATAAGAAAATAATGGATGAATTATAAATAAAAGTAAAGAACCATAATATATAAAAATATATACACTTGTAAATATTTATTTATTTATTTATAGATCATAAAATAAGTAGGGCTAGAGGAAACATCCCAGTAGGCAAAGTGAAAAGGAACATGTATCAGTTACATGATTCTTATTATTAGAGAAAAAGAGACACCATCAGGGGAAACAAAGATTTTCCTTATATACATGACTGAAGACATTTCTCACATGAAGTTTCATATGGGAGATAATGAGTATCTGGACTAGAAAATATTCACACCACCACTCCAGATGAAACTGGGATAATGGATTTTATTTCTGTGTTACTTCTGTTCCTCCATAAATGCTGAAGCCTTTATGATAAAGCCCAGCAAAGTAAATCTGTAAGAATACAGGAAATTATGGGCCAATAAGGTAATTTTTTGCCTGTTCTAAATATATCACTTAGAAAATTTAGAGGAAATTGTTCAAACAATCCTCCCCCAAATACCACCTATCTCAACCAGATTTTTAGCTAAACTGGATGGTAGAGAGTATAAGATTACCTTCCCTGGCAAGGGCCTAGATGATGGGCATTTAGGATTATTGGTTGAAAGCAAATTCTGCAGATGCCCATCATCTAGGCCCTTGCCAGGGAAGGTAATCATGAAGAAGACCCCCAAAGCAATCACAGCAGCAATAAAAATAAATAAATGGGACCTGATCAAATTAAAAAGCTTCTGCACAGCCAAGAAAACTATCACTAGAGTGAACAGACAACCTATAGAATGGGAGAAAATATTTACATGCTACACATCTGATAAAGGGCTGATAACAAGAATCTATACAGAACTTTGGAAAATCAACAACAAAAAATTAAACAACCCCATTAAAAAATGGACAAAGGACATGAACAGAAACTTTTCAAAAGAAGACAGAATAATGGCCAGCAAACATATAAAAAATTGTTCAACTTCTCTAATCATCAGGTAAATGCAAATCAAAACCACAATGAGATATCACTTAACTCCACTGAGATTGGCTCATATCAAAAAGTCCCAAAACAACAAATGTTGGTGGGGATGCAGACAGATAGGAACACTCATACACTGCTGGTGGGACTGCAAATTAGTACAACCTCTATGGAAAGTAATATGGCGATACCTCAAAGAATTAAAAGTAGAACTACCATTTGATCCAGCAATCCCACTACTGGGTATTTACCCAAAGGAAAAAAAGACATTCTATAATAAAGAAATCTGCACGCGAATGTTTATAGCAGCACAATTCACAATTGCAAGGATGTGGACACAACCCAGGTGCCCATCAATACACGAGTGGATTAATAAAATGTGGTGTGTGTATACCATGGAGTATTACTCAGCAATAAAAAACAACAGTGAATTAACACATTGGTATTATCCTGGTTGGAGCTAGCGCCCATTCTTCGAAGCAAAGTGTCACAAGAATGGAAAAACAAGCACCACTGGTACTCACCATCAAATTGGTACTAACTGATCAACACTTATGTCACACATGGCAATAATATTCATCAGGGAGCGGCCAGGCAGGAGGTGGAGGGGATGTGAAAACGCTCACTGAATGGATGCGGGGAGCACAGTTTGGGGGATGTCCACAATTGTAGCTCTGACACGGGCAGTGCATGGGCAATATATATAGCCAAAGTGTTGTACCCACATAATATTCTGAAATTAAAAAAAAAAAAGAAAGAAAAAGTTATGATGAGGGCATCCGGTCAATATCCTTTGGTGGAAATTAGCAACTTTTTCAACATTCCTATTGTAGTATAGGATGAGCCATTCTACCTCCACAGAAAGATGGGCTATTCTGCAACAAATGTTTTGAGTTCTTGAATCCACAGAATCATTTCAGAACAGTTTCAAAGCACATGGAAATACTTTTTGCTCATACTTTGCTTTGTTTCTTCTCTATATTACTGCTAATCACCAACTTTCGCTCAATCTGGTAGTACTATTTTTGTTTTTTCAGGCTTCATGTATGTCAGGAGGTCATATTAGTTTTCATACAAATATCCAAAATTGATTTGGGAGTGAACTAAAAAGACAGAAGACCTAGTGTTTGGAAAGTCAAACAGAATCATTAGAATGGTCAGGTATTTATGAAACATCTACTTTGTGCAGAGGTGGAAGGATCACTTCTACAACTTGAAAGTTCATGGTAAAGATGAGCCACAAAAATTGGGGCCTAGACCCCTCTGAGAGGATTCCCTGTAAGAAGCCAGGGATTAAACACAGGTGACGGTGTACAGGGTGTTGGACTTGGGGCAGTGGAAGAATGGTAAATACCTAGAGAAAAGGGATAAAGAAGGTCTATAGGAATGACCAAAAAAATTTTACTTCTAATTTACTTGAAAGAAGGCTCTTAAAAATGAGAGGTGGGAGAGTAAAGAAGAGATGATGAAATGAAATATTCTTGGTCTGGCTCTAGTGAACCTAAGGAGGGGTGATCTTTAGGAAAGCATAGAAACACTACCAGGTTGCCATTTTAAGAATATGGTTGCAGATGAATGCCCCTTTAGAAGGGAACATGTTATTTGTCTAGTTTTTTTTTTTTTTAGGGTCTAACAACTCTTTTGAGAAATAAATTGTTGGATTGTAATTTATTTGTGTAATAATCAAAGGGTTTAGTTGCTAGCCAAGAAAATAACTGGCTTTTTGCCCCAGAAAAAAAATTTGTTGAGAAGTCATTGGGGAGCTCACAGAATCACCAGGAAGCCTGCAGAACTGGGTTCAGGACGTTGGAGGAAGTAAAGGGGAACAAGGATTCTAGAACCAGAGCCAAGATTTATGCCATGGAATCCATCTGCTAAGAGCAGGGCTGCTGCTGCCACTAAGCACCGCTCACCACAGCTGTATCCTACCACTGGCCGGCACTGCTGGACCCCCACCCATTCCTGGAGATTGGATGCAGCTGCTGCTACTGCTGCTGCCTCCAAAATGGCTTCTCCCCTGTTCCTGCCTCTTTGATACCACTGGTTCAAGATTTAGGGGGTGGAAGGCCAGGGAAGGAAGCCAAGATATGTTTGATTGGCTGAGTCTAAGTCAGGTACTTATGTCTTTGCTTCAAGGAAAGCTGAGAAAGTGAGAGTCTGGCCATTTGGGCTCTTATAGTGAGAAGTGGACTTTGCCTTCCATCAAAACTCATAAGGTGTAGAATTCCTCAGAGAGATGTAAGGTTTAGATTCTAGGCATCCAGGAAAAAAAAAAGATAAATGTCCAGTAAAATTTCCTTTTAGGCCTTCATATCTTTTTGAGTTGTTGAATGATTTTTGGAGCTAAATTCTCAGGACATCCTAGAAAAGTCAATCCAATGAGTCAATTTTCGGTTCCAGTTGAAATGATGCAATTCAAACCTGCCTAGAGCCATTGCCAGTTTGAAGATCAGCTTCAAGTGCATCACAACTTCTTAGTGCTGAGTAGCAACATTTTTAAGTTTTGATATCAAATTTATTCTGTTGTAGGTGCTTATATTTGAGGTGGAATAATTGAAAATAAATCTAAATGTTTGGGATTTTATCATGTGTGTGCCCTCCCAGGGCTCCCAGGAAAGCCTCGATAATGATGGTAGCACACGAACTGGCTCTTGTAGGCACTAGCAGTATAGGCATGTCTCTCTCTTCACTAGGCACCCTGCCAGCTACCCTAGTCCTCTCAACAGCTGCTGCTCTTTCTGAGTGCAGGCCAGTCTCCTTTCTGTCTCCTGTTAGTTGACAATGCCAGTTACAGAGAATCATGCCAGACCACACTCCAATGTGGCATCTGTACAAGTAGGGACATGGAAAAATTATTTAACTAGTCATGATTAAAAATTCTTATTCTTACGTATGTAGCTTAAAAAGACACAAGATTCTGAAAATGCAGAGTAAGAACCTAAATAACTCCCATAAGTTTCTAAAATATGTAGTTAGAACCAAAATAACTTCTATAACCCTTCCTGGGAAGATGCCCTCCCAAGCCATTCTAGCCTAAACTTAGAAAATAAGGTTTATTTTTAACTTTGGTACCTCTCTGAGTTATTCTGGGAAGGTCTTAGGGATTTTCCGGTGTCGTTAAATGCTACAGACAGAGTATGCGCTGCACAAAGCTGGATTTTGTCTGCATTATCACTGAAGATAAATCCAGGAAACTACATGGGCTTATTGTTTACACCAGCCCAAGCTAGGCTGAAAGATGTCAGGGTGACGATGCATCTGATAGTGACAACCCTGAATGAGTTCTGGGGCTGGGTTGTTATATTACATTTTTATTAATAGTTGCACATCTTGAGATCTGATTCATTCCTAGCTATAGGCCTTTGAGCCCTTACTAATTTGCATAAGTGCTCAGAACCACACTAATTTTTTCTTTTTATTTCAGTATACTTTGTGTTAACAGAAAACAAGCAAATAGATTTTTGATAAGCAAATGGTGGCTCAGCTGAGGAGATGTAACTTGGAGCTAAAAAGTTACAGATTAGTATACAGTGGAGGAGATAAAAATCCTGGTAAATTGGTGGTTTCAGATTTTCCCATGTATACACTTCTATAGTTTCTGCAAGATTCAGAGATGCTAAACTCTCATCATGTTGTCAAATTGTTGCTAACATTTATCATGAAGCAAATCTTCCTAACATTTCCATCAGCGGTCTAAAAGAAGATAGTAGGTTTTCATTTTATTTCCAAAGTGATTCTTGAATTTTCTTGCACTGAAAAGTAAGATTGAAGGTGTGATGTGGAGGTGACTCACTGTCCCCAAAACACAATCCCAAAGGGGACACCAAGGAGCAAAATTCCATGTGACACCCTGTTCCTCATCTGCCCTTTCCTGTAGACCTGATGTAACAGAAAGGGAGTAAAAAAAGGAAGGTCAGGAGACAGGGAACTGGCAGGAGTGTGATGGAACCAGCTCTCACTGGCTTGGGAGAGCCAGTTGTATGCATTTCTTTCCAAACTTACATTAAGTGACACATTGGTAGTTTAAAATCAGCCATGGTGGGAATATTTACACCATAGACATTATTAGCATTTATTAGCATTGCACTGGTGACCTGCTGTTGTAAGGAACATTGTGTATCACAACCTTACCATTATTACCACTTCCTGATTCTGACTTGTCAGGGTATATAAAAGTTCTAAAGACCTAGGCCAGGGGTGGGGAACCTGCGGCCTTAAGGCCACATGTGGCCTTCTAGGTCCTTAAGTGCGGCCTTTTAACTAAATCCAAATTTTACAGAACAAATCCTTTTATTTTTATTAATACATTTTTTTCATCTTTTATATTTTTATCTCATTTTTTAAATGAATGTATTTAAAATACCAAAGAATAAAATAAGTTTCAATGAAATAATCCTCCCAAATTGACTGGCACAATTAGAATATTAGTAAACCACAAGGGCTAAATTGACAGCTGTTACGCTGATGATTTAGTTCTAACTTTCCCCCCACCTGACTGGGACCATTACTGCACAAAGCTGGTTGGTGAGGGTTTATTTCAAGATAAATGTCATGAAGTTGGACTGAATTTGGTAAATTTAGTGAGTGTACATACAGACAGTGTACCTTCCATGATAGGAAAACATTGAAGTGTTTATTGCACAGATAAAAAAATGTATTAACAGATCCAGATGCTCTCATTTCTTTTCATTGTATCTTATATCAGCAAAATCTCTGTGCTAAAGCTACTATTTCAAGTGACACTTTGCAACAAGTTATAAGTATTGTTAACTATATTCATGCAAATGCAACACAGCATAGTCAGTTTTGTAACATGCTAAAGTTGAATGATGAGATATTCCATATCATTTGGGTCTGCCATATCATTCTAAAGTGTGTTGGCTATCTTAGGGACAGGTGTTAGCCAAAATTTTATCTCTGCAAGAACAGGTAGTTAAATTTTATGAAGAACAGAATCATCAATGTGAATTATTGAAAGAATATTTCTATAGGAATACAGCATTTCTGTGTGATATCGTGTCAAATCAAAATGACTTGAATATTTCTTTGCAAGGTAAAACTAAGTCTATGTAAGATATGTGGCAAAAAATCCAAGCATTTCAAAAAAAGCTATTTTTTTTCAAAACAATTCTTCAAAAGGAAATTTCAGATGAACATTTTCCCCAGTTAGCAAAGGTTACTGATGAGCAGGATGATATATGCAAATCATTTGAAGAATACACAGCTGTTATAGACCTGTTAATTGGAGAATACAATGAAAGGCTCACTAACTTTGAGAATCATGACATCACACTCAAATTAGCATTTCAGCCTCACCTAGTTGATATCACCAAGGCACCTAAAGAATTACAGATGGAATTGATTGAGTTCTCAGCAGATGACATTTAAAAGTCATTGTTTGATGCTAAGAAAAATTCAATTGAAATATGGAAAAATGCAGAATACCCACGCCTTTGGTAACATGCCCAAAAAATGCTTTCTTGCTTTTCAACCACTTATTGCTGCAAATCTACATTCTTCTACCTAACCCAAATCAAGACACCCTTAAGATTACAGATGACTGATACTCATCTAAAGGATCAACTGAAACTGCAGACCTCCATGCTGCAACCAAATATTCAAATGCCTTTCCAACAAAAAACAGGCACAACAAAGTCATTAAAAGGTTAGTTAACTTTAAAATTAACAGGCCAGATGCAGTGGCTCATGCCTGTAATCCTAGCACTCTGGGCAGCTGAGGCAGGAGGATCACTTGAACTCCGGAGTTCAAGACCAGCCTGAGCAAGAGTGAGACCCCATCTCTTCAAAAAAATAGAAAAATTAGCCGGGCATGGTAGTGCGCACCTTTTGTCCCAGCTACTTGGGAGGCTGAAGGAGGAGGATCAACTCCTCGCTTGAGCCCAGGAGTTTGAGGTTGCAGTGAGTACAGTGATGCCACTGCACTCTAACCGGGGTGACGGAGCAAGATCCTGTCTCTAAAACAAAACTAAACTAAATTAAATTAACAAGTAGTTTTCAGTTTTTGAAATTACTAAGTACATAGTAGTTAGATTTTTACAAAATAATGTACATTTTTAAGTATATCTAGTTGAAGTTTCTTGAATGTGGCCTTATGTGATTACAGCTAAATTAATGCAGCCTTACAACATGAAAAGTTTCCCCACTCCTGACCTACACTATAGTCTGCCTTATTTAAACCTTTGTGTAGTAAAGATATTCAGGGTTGGAATAATAAGTTCTCTGTTTAAAAGTTATCCAGTATACATGTTTCCTGTGCAATTCTAACTTGCTAGATCTCTGAATGCATAGTGATCTTTTCATCCCACTCTCCTTTTCTTTTTTTTAACCCCATTCTCTGTTATCCTCTCTTGATTAATTGGTCTTCTCAGTGTAGACACTGACATTTTATGAAGTATTTATATATATGCACAGTGCCTGGTTAGTATGATCTAAGGTATCAAATAATATTATAGACTCTTTCAATTCAGCAAACATTAATTGAATATCTCCTTTGCCTAAGACACCATGCCAGAGGAAATAAGGCACAATATCTGGTCTCAAGAAACACAAAATCAGCTGGGCACAGTGGCTCATGCCTGTAATCCTAGCACTTTGGGAAGCTGAGGTGGGAAGGTTGCTTGAGGCCAGCAGTTCAACTTTATGATTATATCACTGCACTCTAGCCCTGGCAACACAGCAAGACCCTGTCTCAAAAAAAAAAAAGAAAAGAAAAAGAAAAAAAGAAACATGAAATCTAGAGAGAAAATCAGACATTTGTACAACTAAGACTAATGCAGAGCATAATGCAAAAGATTATTAGAAAAAGTACAAAGCAAATGCAAGCTGGAACCCAGAGAATAGAGATTATTTTTGACTGCAAAAATTAGAGAAGGCTTCATGAAGACAGAGCCATCTCAACTAAGTCTTAAAGAATTGATATGCATATTGAAGCTGAACCTTTTAGTTTGTATGAATATATGTCTATAAGATTCAAATTAAAATAGATTTGAATTAATTAATATTGCTTATTGATCTGCCAGAATTAGCTTATCATCATGGGAGTTAGAAAAGCTTAACAAAAATAAGATTTTCAGGTCATAAATGTATGGAAATTTACTAGAATCAGAAGATGCCAATGCAGAAAATGCATTTTTCTCATCTCTGTGCCCTCCACAGGTTATACTCAGAGCACTGTTTATAGAAGGTCTCTAATAAAAGTTTGCAATTGTCGATGATTAATTATATGTCAAGCACTTTTACATGTTTGATATTGTCAAAGACTAAAATCAGAAAAGTGAGGAGATTGATTTTATTCAGGCCATTGCAAAAAGGAGAGCACCCCAGACCCAAAGATCAGAGGTTCTCTGCAGAGTGGTGTTGCATTAGACTGTTATAGGCAGTAGTTGACAATTTACAGGTGGGGAGATTTGTAATTGGGATTTTGTAATCAGGGTAGGTCTCAATCGGTTAGCTGAATAGGAGCTGATTATTTATCTCTGTGTCTACCTAGTTTCAGGGGAAAAGCCATTCTAATCTTGGCTAATCACTCATGAGACAAAGAACAGGAAGTTGACTAAGGGCAAAATGAGAAGGCTTTGTGTCTAGCCTAGTCAGCAGGTTCAGGCAAAAGGGGAAAGGTCTGTGTTTGGCTCGGTCAATAACTAAACCTCACAGTTACTCTGAAGTATACTATTATCACCAAAAATCAGAAACTGACATTCAGAGAGGTTGAAAGTCTTACGGAGGTCACATAGCTAATAAACCACAGAATTGAAATTTCACCCCATATCTTTCTGTCTCTCTCTTTTTATTATGCCACATTACTCACATTGTGTTGAATGAATGCTTTAACTGTAATTTTTAAGGGTAATTTACTTTCTATATATATTTTATACCCTACCTGGTTTGGAGAGAATGTCCTCCAAAAAGCCAGGTCTAAATGTTTAGAATTGACAGAAGCTGGTTTATAACAAGCTTCCTTACTATATTTCCTTCCCCTTAAATAAATCTAACTTTCAAGTGAATTAATAGGGAGAAATATGGGATTGTATCCTAGTGTCTTTATATTCAGAGTGAATATTTACAGTGATTACTCTTGCTATAAATCAATAAGGTATATTCTAATAGAAGGTATCATTGTTTCTTTGTCAACTCTGTTCTGTGAAGCCCTAGAGGTTTGCAGGAGGTGCTTCAAGATCCTCATAGGATTTTGGCTGGATGGGAGGACAGAACAGGAATCAGGCAGGGCTTGGTTACCTAGCTTCTGCCTGAGCTGTTGGGTATACATGTTAGACATGAGACTTTAAAAAGGATCACTAAAGAAGGTAGTAAAAATGTGAAAACCACTGATCTGATAGAATAAATTACTTTAGTAAAACACATGCTGAACATATGTTTCTCCTGGAAGCTTTGAGTTCCTAAGTTTATTGGCTATTGCCAGTTTCATGGAGACTCTTGCTGTGCTTTTGATATTCACAGAAATGCAATGTTAAGATGCACCTGAAACGTTCATTGGCACAGCAGGGGAATCTAACCTGACTGTACTGAATCATTTGGCATCTATTCCATACTCAAATTATTGTGGTAATTATGATTGTGAAGTGATAATTTGTGGTTGAGTTTTCTCCTGGGGCCCAGTCATCTGATTTTTTAAAATCATGTTTTATAATATTGTGCTAGTAAACAGACCAGGTGTTGTTTCATAGTACCTGCATCTTATTCTCTGAACACTGAAGCAAAAATTGAAGCAAAACAAAAGCCACTACACTTCTGGCTGTGCTACCTTCCTAAGCATAGTAAGTGTATCTGTTCTAAGTAGAAGAGAGGAATGAACAGTTTAAGCTTAGGATCTGGGGGCTGCGGGAGCCAAGAAATTTAGGGGCATCTTATCACTGCTGGCAGTGGGAGTGTGGGCTTTTTAACTTAGAGGCAAGCAAGCAAAGTCTAGTGCTTTCCTGCTTCCTCTTGTTCTCTTATTCAGGCATAACCTAGCTGTCCCCTACTCTATGCATCATTTACTGAGAAGCTCAGGCAATGACAGGAGATGCTGTTGTTAGCTTCAATTCCCTCCATAATCTCCTGGTTTTAGGCAGGAATGCTATTGTCAAAGGAAGATAGCAAAATGAAAAATAAGAAGACAAATCAGCCAGAAGATACTAGAAAATAGAAGAAAATGAAATAAAGGAACTATGAACTGTATTTACCCATTGGAAAGCAAAACAAGTGAATTATTTGTGTGAGTCAAAGTTTCTAGACATTTTGTAGAATTGAATCTTAGGAAGCTGTGTTTTGAAAGAAGTTATGGACATGGATAGACAGGGAATGGAGTGACATTCAAGGCAGGGAGACTGCAAGTGCAAGAGCCGATAGTGGGAATGAACCATAGACATTGACCATGAAAAGATACACAGGGGCGAGAAATAAGTAGGTAAGGATACAGAGGGTGGCATCAGTAGAGCTAACTTCTTCATTTTGCTGCTAAAATTATAATCATTGGTAAACTGATAATCAATCTCTCTAAGATAAGGGTTAGAAATTTTTTTATTCTTCTTTGATAAGGTTTGGAAATTTACTGAATATGGGAGGGGTCACTTTCTTGGTCCCCTGAATGAGGAGGAAAGTTAGTATTAGCTATGCTAGAAGCCCTGTAATCACATGTTTCTTTTGCTTTCTCTTTCTCAGGCTGGAATTGGCAGATCTGAGTAATAATAAGCAGGAGGAAGAAAAGAGAGAACACAAGACAAATGTGTGGTTAGAGTACTCCTAACATAGTGTTAATACTAACTTTCTTCCCCAATTAGGGGGACCATGTTCTCAAGATGCTTATGAATAGATTCTTTAAAAGAGTAGTTCTCAAAGTGAGGGCTCTGAACTACCAGCATCAGTACCACCTGTGAAATTGTAAGAAATGCCAATTTTCAGACCTCATCCTAGGCCTACTAAATCAGAAACTCTGAGGTACAACCCAGTAATCTGTGTTTTAATAAACTCTCCAGGTGATTATAATGCACGTTAAAATCTGAAAACCACAGCCTTGAAGTTTTTCTTTTTTCAATATAAAAGTGCTCCAGAAAGTAGAAAGTTGATGAATTTCTCTCCTAACCTCCTTTTCTCTATGCTTTACAATTTTCTGATTAAATCTGGGAGAAAAAAACAAAACAAAAATAACAACAACGAGGTGGTTCCAGGCCTTTGGCACACTAATCTCCCTTTAACAAAGAAAAGTGTAGCTGGACTCCAGACCTATAGACAGCGGCTGCAGGAGCACCCAGCTGGGGGCAGCAGGCACAGCATCAGTCCCTGCCTTGGATGGATAAGCCCAGGAATAATATTTTTTAAATCAGTTCTTAACCTAAGACTCAGAAGTGTTTTATTTGACGGAACTTCAGAAACCAAATCATTGTGTCCAAGACAAAAATACAGCTGGGTATGCTGAACTTTAAATCTAAGAGAATTTAGCAACCCTTTATTAAGTGCACAGAGATAATTGGTAGCTGCAACTTTGGGGGGCCAAATAAAAATGGCAAAGGTAACAGACATCACACTAAAAGGGAGACAGGTGGAAATATGAAGGCATTGGGCACTCAATGTAAGAAGAGCTGAGGTACAGCTTTTTGACAAAAGGAAGGAGAGCGAGAGTCATGGGATGGACAAGAGGCAGATAAGAGGGGCGGGAGTCCAGGGTGAGAAGGTAAGGCCGAGGGTTACTATCCATGAAAAGCAGGGACACCTTCTACTTAGAGTCATGGCCGGTCTGTTTTTGGGTGTCTTTTTTTAAGCATTACAATAAAAATTAATAGATTGATTGATTAAACTAAGACTTTTATAGAAAGTAAAGCTAAGACTAGCCATAAAACATACTGTCATAAAGAACCATAAAGCATAGATATCCTTGTATCACTAGTAACTAACATTTTGAGTCCTCATTATGTGCTAAGCACTGTACTAAGTACTCTCATTTAATCCTTACAACAACCCTATGAAATAGACACTCATTACTATCTCTGCTTAAGAGATGAGGAAATTGAGGCTCTTAGAAGGAAAGTTACACGGCTAGTAAGTCCAAATCCTCTAGGATTTGAATGCAGGCAGTCCTACTCCAGAATTTTAGCACCTCACCACTGTGCTATAAATAAGGAAAACACATAAATCTCTCAAGTTCTCAGGTCTCCAAGATGATTAGATACTACTCTATATGCTATCATCCTTTTTAAACAATTATTTTATTATTTTCTTATTATAAAGCAATATATGATCATTGCATCAAACTCAGAAAATTCAAAAAGTGTGTAGAAAATAAAGATTATTCTTGGTCCCATCATGCAGAGATTACTGATGTTAACATATACTATAATTTATCCTTGCACTTGGTGCCACAGAACTGTCTAGTGTTTCCTTTAACAGGCAATCAGCTCTGGCCCAGGCACTCTGAGTCACTAGGTCTGGGTGAGGTCAAGGCTTGTGTATTTAATAAGTGCCTCTTCTATAGTACTATAGTGCAAGCTCAGTTCTAAAAACACTGTTCTATACCTTAGATTTTCATATATTCCTGTGTAGAAGATCCTTTGTTTGGTTTATCTCTGGATTCTAGAGCACCTTAATTTTTCTTATCAAAGCTGTCTTTTAGAGTCAGGAAGATATCTAATAGAGAAGTTGTTCTTAAACTTTAACATGCATCCACCTAGAGGACTTGTTAAAACACAGACTACAGAGTTTCTGATTCATTCAGCCTGGGATGGAGCACAAGAATGTGCATTTCTGACAGGTTCTTAGGGTGCTGCTACTGCTGCTGGTACAGGGACCACATTGTAAGAACCACTGTAATAGGGAGCACTTCCAAATGAGAGTTCCTGGTAGAAACTCTTATTGTGGTCTTTGAACATTCCTTAAATTCAAGTGCAAAAGCCTGACTTTCATGCCATTGTTTAGAAACAAATTTAGTGGCATATAATAGCATGGTTAGTATCATCCCTTCCTCAGGAACTCCAAATGTGAAAACTCTATTCATCTGTTTTCATGTCTCTATGACAACGTAAAAGTGTAACAAGAAAAGAATAGCTGCTGATGTTGTCAGCTAAAAAATCTTAAGTGTCCAGATGATTGTTGGTGGTGATGGAAGGGACAGTAGGACAAGGTCGGTTGCATCCAATAACAGGCATAACACCTGTCACAGAAGTCTAATATGTGACATTTCTTAAGTAGGACAAATACCAGAGGAGGATGTTGATGCTACTGGCAGTTTTTATGAATTATACATGATGCATTTTAAAATCCAGCAGAAAACTGCCATTTACCCTCTATAATAAAACATATTATATGAAAAATGGAGTGCTAGGCGAGTAAATATGAGGTGCTACCAATAATATAAGTACATTTCTCTTTGCTGTTTAGTACCTGACAGAAGACCAAGCTTTTAAAAGTAGGGTTGACCTTTGGAAATTTAGCAGAAGTTTTCCTGAACTAGATACCTTAGTACCATTGCTCTATGCTTCTAAACTGGGCAACCAATTTCTAAACTGTAACTCTACCATTTTATTGGCTTTTGGCTTTAACTCTTTGGTGCTGAGGTAATATAAATGTGTAGCTCTATTTGGCATTTAACATTTACCTGTCAATCACCAGAAACACAGAAAATCCACTGCCACACAATGTAATTCATCCTAGAATTTTAAATGTTAAAATTAGAAATTTTCATTATGACTAGAAATTGCTGAAGTCATCTAAGAAAATTCATTCGTTATTCAGTTAACATGTATCTATTGAGCACTTTCTACATTCCAAGCATTATTATAGATTCAAGGGATAGAACAGTGAAAAAAAGTATACACATACAGTCCTGACCCTTAAGGAGCTTACATTGTAGTGGTGATGAGGTCTGTCTTATTCTGGGTCTTCAAAGAACCTGCTATGTAAGGAAGCGACTGTGAGGTATCACTTAGGGGATTGTTAGAAATGCAGAATCTCAGGACCCATTCCAGATGTCCTGAAACAGAATCTGCATTTTATTTTACAAGATCCCCAAGTGAGTCATATCCACATTAAAATCTGAAAATCACTGCTCTAGAAAACAGAGCCTGAGGTAAAGATTAAAGTTTAAAGTTCTGATTTTATTTGGGAGTGCAAGCCCAACAGAGTAAGAATAAGAAAAAAAAAAAAAAAGGAGAAGGAAGCTGCATAACAATGAGATAATGAGACTTCAAAATGCGTCTGAAAGAGGCACAGTAGGTCATTCAGCAAGTGGGTTTGTTCTGCATGAGGAATTTCTGCAGACAGTTGGCCAGGAAGAGTCCTACTTAGCTTTCCTTCCTGAATCCTGCTTTCTGCTGCTTGAGGTTAACACCACTGAGAGGTTTCTGCACCCTTGCCCTTCTGGGTTACAATATCCAAGTCTAAAAATGGAGCAGTGGGTACATACCAAGCAAGAGAAAATAAGGCCAGGTGGGGTGGTGGCTCACACCTATAATCCCAGCATTTTGAGCAGCCAAGGCAGAAGGATCACTTGAGCCTAGGAGTTCAAGACTAGCCTGGGCAACACAGTGAGACTTTATTTCTACAAAAAAATTTTAAAAAAGAAAGAGAAAACTAAGAGAGCAGTTAAGGGTTTCTGAGAAGACATACAAAGTTTGTATCTCAAGATAGTATATATGAAAACTTCCATCTAGATAAGTTAATAGAAATGAATAGAAATGGCATTTATTTGTCAGTCAGCAGAAACACAGAAAACTCTCTGCCAGACAAGATAATTCACATAGGATTTTGAATGTTGTATTAGAAATTGTCATCAAGAGTAGGAGTTACTGAAATCTTTCTTAACATTCCCTAGTCCTCCCTGACTCCCTGATTATGACCTCCTGGTCCTTTGAGACCACTCAGGATTTCCATGTAACTACTATTTTATTAGCTAATCCCCTGTCTCCAGGTTTCTAGCCCTGTTTTCTCACATTTATTGATGCCTGTGGTGCATTTATTAACTTATGAGTCTCAAATATTCAGGCTCATTCCTATTCCCCCAGTGTACTGGCCCAAATCATACCATGCACATGTCTACTTTGATAGCATCATGCTCATATCCTCATTCTTGGACAAGAAATCAGGTCCAGATATAATCAAATAATCTGGGTCAGTAAATCTAGATAAGTAAGTGGGAGGAGGTATCAAAGAATAAGCCACAGATCACAGAGTGAGACAGATCTAAGACTCAGGCGATACCAGGCACATACTCTGTCAGGGGTGTGACCTCCCAGAGGGTTCCTACTATGAAAAATTCTCATTCAGATCATCCAGATTTCATTTGGTCTGAAATCTGAGGAAATTATGAAAATGTGACCAATAGCCAAATGTCATGAGTTGCTATCCCTAGCAATGAGAATATAGATTTTCCTTTTCATTTTTGTCATTTCCTGTGCTTTTCAAAATTTCTGTGATAAAGCTGTAATGCTTTTATAATTGGAAACTCTCCAATTATTTTCATGAAATAATATATTTTGGCAAGGAAAACTCTTTTAAAAACAGAGTAAGGAAAAACCAGAAAGGCATGTAGCTATTAAATTTTAAATTATTTGCATATTTTATAAATACTCAGTAAATCTCCCTAAACTCAACTCTAGAATTTAGAAAACTCTGGATTTCCACAGCTCCCAAAACATAAAGGAGAAAATCTTTTTCTCAGAGCAAAAGAGGAAAAATATGTGAAGAGTCAAATTAGAAATTGTGCTTTCTGAAGGCAATACTGTACTTCCAAATGTCTAATGAGGCATTTCAAGAATGTCTGTGACTTCCTTGTGCTGGTGAAACACAGACACTCTCCTGTCCAGCCCTGTAGTAATGAGAAGGCCTTTAGAAATGTCAGTGTGTGATATTGGTCAGCCCTAAACTCTAGACACCTTTTAAGGAAGTGCTCAGTGTCACAGGGCACTTTTACCCTTTCCTATTTTTTTTCTCTGAACAGGGAGGGTCCTTTTCAAATTTTACTTCAAACTCCAGTCTCAACCAAGACTGGACACCGAGCAGATACCGCACACCGAGCAGAAACATGTTGTCCACTAGTTGATCATTTGATCAACTCTGATGAGCATGTCAGAGGTAATTTTGTATAAATGTTAACAGATATGGTTAGTTTGTTTCTATAAATTTGTTGATTGCCGGCTACTACATATACTTCATATGCTATTACAAAAATAATAATAACCTCTACTCAGATCTGCAAGATAATGGATCTTCTAAAGGTGGTTTTTAAATCAGTTCAGAATTCATTGGAACTAAAAATCCCTCCTCACCTAGATATGAAATGTTCTCTTTAGAAGATTTCATAAGTCTCAGGTTAAAATCTCTGTGACAAAGAGGGAAAATTGGTGTTCTCATTGTGTCTGCTGCCTTGATTTGGGACACTAGAGGCTTCCATCCTCTAATAACATTAATGTTTGATAGCTAAAACTAGTTAGTTAATTCACTTGAGAATACCATACTTAAGGACATGAATTAGTAATGGCCATTTAGCTTCCTTATAATTATTTAGCTCATTTGATAATTTGTGAAAATAAATGCATCATCTTAAGAGATAATTATTCCTGACCATTCACTTTTCATATTTCACCAAATTACTGAATAAGTACAGCTATTCATATAGATGCTTGCCCCTGCACACATATTACAAGCACTGGGACTTGCCACCCTTTTTGTTTGTTAAACAGTGAGCTGTAGTATTCACTTTGATGATCCAATGTGAATGACTGCTTTTAGGTCCCATCTTCATAACTGACTATGCATAAATACGCTCCAAATGCCATGTCTTGGTCTCCTTCATTTACAAACAAAAATCTGTACTTATTAACAATTGATGATTCTAATAAAATTTTAAAATTTTTCATATTTAGAAAGTGACTCTTCAAGTTAGTAGGTAATTTGGATTGGTTTATAAGCCAGAGTGTATGACATAGATGAAATAGCACAGGAAGCAGTGTGTCTTGATGTTCTATTTTAATCAGAAAGTAAATCTCACTGAAACAAAAAATCATAAAATCTTTCTTGACAGCCTAAGATGGCATGTGGTAAAATTATAATATTTCTATAAAAAATCTGTTGTTAACATTTAACATGTCCAAATACATTGCTGTGCATTTAAAAAAATTATACTGTATATTTGAAACATGCCTTTATTAGGCATCCAAAATACTTGAGATACGGGAGAGGGACCTTACTATGTTAAAGATATAGGATAGACTGTTCCAATAGATATGGAGCCAAAAACAAAATAAAATCATCTGAGTACTTCTTCAAATATGTCATGTAGGAAACAAGTTACTCCACAATTATGTACCTTGCTTGAAAAGAAAATACTTACTATTCCTTTGTGCTACTGAATATAAAATGTTTTTGGATTCAGTTAAAAAGTATGTGTAGGCACAGTGACATTTTACAATTTTAACTGTTATAATACTCTTTGGAAATATAGTTTGAGACATTCCCTCCAGAACCACTTTGACAAAGACAGTATTTATAGGCAGACAAGAAAATTTCCTCAAAAAGCCTTGCTGTTTTCATTTGCAATAAATTGATATCTGTATGTCCTATAATATAGTTTATGAACACTTACAATATACAAAGGCATTTACTTTGGAAAACCTGTCTGGATAGTAAGACCTACTGGTATATTATTTGCATTTAAGTGTATATGATGAACAAGATTCAAAAAAGATTACCAACATAAATATTTTTCAGTTGCAGAAAGGGTTGGTAGAAGTGCTGGGTTCCAACTCCAGTTGTCTCTTGTTAGTTAATTCCAAAGTTCTAGATAATAGAACAGTTCTTTAATTGGGACAGAATTATTTTTATTAATTTTTCAGTTCCCCCTTCCTTGAAATTGCTCCTTTTTCCTAGTCATCATTAGCCCTCTCTTAGGAATCCACTTTTTAAAAACATTTACAACTTTTTTTTTTTACAATTTGCCCTATATTGTAAGGGTTTTTTTGGTTTGTCTGTTTGTTTTTGCTTTTTGGGAGTTTTTCCAATTGGCTTTTAAACTTTCTGAGAGCAGAGTCTCTGCGAGCTCGCTTTGATAACTCTCACAGGGTCAAGTGCAGTGCCAGTCCTTAGAGAAGGCTTTTGATAAAAGTGTTCTGAATGGATTTGGCTTTAAAACTGGTCACAAATTGCCACAGAGGCACTTTCTGAATGGAGACTTGCGTTTAGCTTCTAATAAATTAACTATGATAGCATAACTATCGGTGAATAATGTAGCACTTTTTTTTACTTCCCCATAAATAGGGAATTATTGTAGTTCATTTAGGGAGGGAGTGTATGGAGGAGGTGCCAGGCTAAGAAGAACTGAAGCTAGTCCTGTCTTCATCAGCGACCAACCCTGTGATATTTTTCAAGTAACCAACCACTGTCAACCTGTCTTTATCAGGGTCAACTGGAGATACTCACTACTCACTTTGCTTGCCTCATAGAATTGTTGCTACAATCACATGAAATAATGTATGAGCTAGCACTCTCAGTACTATATAGTACCATAAAAATGTACATTATAATTAAGTTATGATACATTGAAAGTTATAAAATAAAATTGTTGTTCTAAGATCCTAGGCCACTGCCTTAATATTGGGATGGAAAATAATTTCTTTTGAAAAATGAGATCCTGGAAATTCTATTTCAAAAGACCAAAGTTTTACCAATGCTTATACTCTGAACAACACTCCAACACAAACAAACTAATCTTCTGAGCTGCCTTAGAAGATCATGCGAACACCAGCTAACATATATTGTGTGTGTGCACTCTGCTAAACCCTGTGTGGAGGGCTTTAGGCACGCTGTCTCGTTTAATCCTCAATACAGCCCTATAAACATGGACAATAATATTATCCTTACTTTGTAAGTGAAGAAATTGTGGCTTAGATAGACTGATGAGTCTAAGGCTGCCCAGATCAAAAGGCACAGAGCCAAACTTGACTCCACATTTGTCTTACTTCAGCACCAATATGTGTCTCCTCTTTTCTGTCCTGGCAATACTGTTAGCTAAGGCCCAGTCAATTTTAGAGCAATCCAAATCCATGAGGAAGAAAATTAAATAGTAAGTATCACATTGTTTTATTTCAAATTAGTTTAAAAATACCTATGGAATTACGTTGATCTTTAGAGGTATTTAAGGAAAATTTTAGCATCTTTGCATATAAAGAGTTTTTAAAATACTAGAAAACATTGGAAAAACTCTTATGGACATTGGCCTAGGCAAAGAATTCATGAAGAAGACCCCCAAAGCAATCACAGCAGCAACAAAAATAAATAAATGGGACCTGATCAAATTAAAAAGCTTCTGCACAGCCAAGGAAACTATCACTAGAGTGAACAGACAACCTACAGAATGGGAGAAAATATTTGCATGCTACACATCTGATAAAGGGCTCATAACCAGAATCTATACAGAACTTTGGAAAATCAACAACAAAAAAATCAAACAACTCCATTAAAAAGTGGCCAAAGGACATGAACAGAAACTTTTCAAAAGAAGTCAGAATAATGGCCATCAAACATATAAAAAATTGCTCAACCTCTCTAATCATCAGGGAAATGCAAATCAAAACCACAATGAGATATCACTGAACTCCAGTGAGATTGGCTTATATCAAAAAGTCCCAAAACAGCAAATGTTGGCGGGGATGCAGACAGATAGGAACACTCATACACTGATGGTGGGACTGCAAATTAGTACAACCTCTATGGAAAGTAATATGGAGATACCTCAAAGAACTAAAAGTAGAACTGCCATTTGATCCAGCAATCCCACTACTGGGTATTTACCCAAAGAAAAAAAAGACATTCTATAATAAAGACATCCGCACTCGAATGTTTATAGCAGCACAATTCACAATTGCAAAGATGTGGAAACAACCCAGGTGCCCATCAATACACGAGTGGATTAATAAAATGTGGTATATGTATACCATGGAGTATTACTCAGCAATAAAAAACAACAGTGAATTAATACATCTGGTATTATCCTGGATGGAGCTAGAGCCCATTCTTTGAAGCGAAGTATCACAAGAATGGAAAAACAAGCACCACTGGTATTCACCATCAAGTTGGTACTAACTGATCAATACTTACGTCACACGTGGAAATAATATTCATCAGGGGTCAGACAGGTGGGAGGTGGGTGGAGGGGATGGGAAAACTCTCACCTAATGGGTGTGAGGCGCACAGTTAGGGGGATGTCCATGATTGTAGCTCTGACTTGAACAATGCATAGGCAATGTATACAACCAAAATGTTGTACCCCCATAATATTCTGAAATAAAAATACTAATCATCAGTGATGAAAAATAAATACCAAGATACACATCTTTAATGAGTTATTGCTTGATTAAGACATGCCTGTTGCAATGCATGAACTTTCCAAATATGTAATTTCTGTTCTAATGTCAAGATTTTTTCTCTAATGTACCATTTAAATTATCATAACTTCCCTTAAAAAATAACACTACTTCTATTGGAAAATCATTCTAGTTTCCCAGACTCTCATTAGTTGCCAATATATATGATGTTTTCTCTTAAAAAGTTACAGGATAGTTACCATTGTAGAAGGCAAAAAAGATTGAGTTATTTATAACTAGATAGGCTAATAAAAAAAAACTCTGACATGTTCAAAAATATAATTCCAATTTGGCAGTCTTAGGTGATTTGCTGGGTAGAACGTTCATAATTATTGTAAACTTTCTTTAATAAGAAAAGAAAGCATTCATGTTGTATTTTGGTTAATGAGATTCTGACCTATAATTGTACAGTATATTAAAATAAGCTCATAAAATAGTCTGATCCTAATTGTACTTTTATTAGTGGGCAGTTCTGTGTATTGCATAAATATCTTTGAAAATCCTGATTATATCATACTATTTTCATATTCTTTCTTTCTTGTAGAATCTACTAAGAAGAGGCTTTTCCTTTTATTTGATGTTATAGACTTTACGTCTCCCATCAATGTGATGAGAATTGTAGCTTAGTCACTAAGTAGTAAAAATGGAATCATTTTGATCCTGCCCCTGAAATATCTTCCTTGTTGACTCTTTAGATATTGTCATAGTAAAATGCACAGCAGATCATAGCTTTAACAGGAGAAATTTAAATTATCCTAATGGTATATTTGGGGGAAAAGATGTTTAAAACCAAAACTTTTTCTTTTGATCATGACATTTTGGTGTAATAAAATTGTTGGCTCTGTTTATTCTTTTAAGGGACCTTGTAGCTATTGACCCCAGAGAATATTTGTAATGAGTGTATTGCAATTAATATAAAATTTCAAATAACTCAGAAATATACACATTGTCATAACTGTGTCTCAAATTTAAGTGGTGAATGTAAGTTGCAAGTAGAGGATTCTTCAAATCATTTGAGCACAGGCAAGATTAGCTTTTGTATCAGGTTCTATTTTATACATAATGCCAGAGCTATTAAAAAAAATAGAATCAGCAGCACAAAACTGCAAAACTGTTACCATACTTAGATTTAGAAACTTTACATCCTACTTGCTATTATGTTAAAAGTCAGAAAAATTGTTTATTCTATACCTGTTATCCAATTTCATAAGGCATAAAAATGACAATCCTACATTATAACCAAGAAGTTTATACATGAAATGGATATTTTATTATTACTTTGAAATATTTTCAGAATTTGGTTAGTGAACTGTAGAATCTCTTATGGCTTCACCCAGCCCCAAACCTTTACTCCTCCTCCCTCAGCATAAAGCTGTCAAATCAGCTGGCAGCATCCCAAAACCTAAATGCAGCTTCTAGATGTTGCTGAAGAAATTCAGTATACCAGGATACTCTAATGCATTCTCAAGATGATCAGTTGGTTTGGATATGCAGAAGTGATGTGTTTTGTTGGTCTGTAATTTAGTATTTCAGAGAAAAATGATGGCTGACTGGGGACTAAATAACCACAAGTGGGTTATTATGTCCCATGTCCAGATTCATTCCAAGCATGCAAATTCGGAAAATCACCTATGTGTTTATAATGTCACTTTCACCTTGTTTTTTTTTTTTCTATCCACATATATTCATAAAACTTTTGAGAAACTCAGCTGCACTTCACCATTTCCTTCAGTGGGAGTCTAAGTGCTGCTATTATGCAGGAAAGTGGGAGTTGGAAATGTTTCTTCTAAATGTAATGTGGGTCTTTCTACTAGAGTGATATAATTTTGGGAAGTTTTGTTAGGCCCTCTGTAATACAGGAAGAAAAATAAATAATAAGGGATTGGTTCTTGACTTCAAGGAGCTCACAATGTAGTACTTAAAACTGATGTGTAAACAAACAGAATCAGACAAAACAAGAACTGCAAGACAATTACTTCAGTTCTGTTGAGCAACTTAAGTGACTATACCCCTATGTAGAACCAACAATAAGGAATTACATTAATTATTCTTTCAATATAAAGGAGTCTACCTGTGCAGAGATTTGACAGAGAAATTATCTGACCCAAAAGATATAGAAATGGATACATGATAACTTACCAGACTTACATATTAGATAAGTATTTTCTCATTTGGAGTAGCCACCTTAGGAAACTATGTAATACTCCTTTGATTAGAATATTAGTAGATCTCCTCTGGTTGACTTGCCTGAAGAAGTAATTTGCTTTATTGTCAAACTTGTCAGCATCCAATTTATATTTGTATTTTTTCAGTCAAGATGCTAAACCTCCTTCTTTTATTGCATGTTGAAATGATATTTTAAAGAAATGTCACATTGTTTTTGAGTGGTATTTTTAGTTCCCAGTATGCTGGAGTTAGTTTCTTTATTGAGCCCATTGTTACAATTCAGATTATACCTGTTATTATACAACCCTTATGTCTGCAGACATTCCTTAAGCAATGATGGTTGGCCTTATACTAAGCCAGACCACTAAATCTGGTTTTTGCTGTAAGATTGGCACAAATGAAGACCTCATTTAGAGTTATTTTCACTTAGGTTTACTAATGAACCAACAAATAGGTAGCATAACAAATGTGAGATCAAGGTACAAGTTAGTGGACACGGTTCCTTATGACGCCTTTGTTACTTATATTCATAGTGGCACATTCAAAGTGGTTAACACAGTCCATATACCATAAGGAATCCACCTGGACAGAGCAACCGAGAACCAGCAGCTTTGCCTCATAGCCCAATAGGCTGGGGAAATAGTGTTTACCCATCTCCATAGATGGAATTTCTTCTTATATACTCCCATGTTTTATTATATTTTTTACTGAGTCATCAAACCGGGCTACCATCAGTCTTCAGAATGGTATTTGAATTTCCAAGAGACTGCCTGGCCCTCTCATTTCTCTTCTACACAATCCCTTGTTTGATCTAGTCACTACTAGCATACTAGTTTGTGGTTAAAGTATGCCCAGGATCTGCTTTTGTCATTCAAAGTATTTATTGGGTACCCACTTTAGGAAAAACAGTGTACTGACAATAATGCCATAACATTTAAGTAACTTAATGGAGATATTTTAACAGACAAAACTTTAGGGAGAAAATAGTTCCACATAAAACTATAAAAAGTATTCCTATTTTTAAATTATTTTGGGAAAATAGTTAGAAAGGAAGGTTAAAAAATTTCTCTAAGTTTTCTCCCATTAATTCAGCTGTGACTGAAATTTTGACAATTAGTTGTAACTAAACATTTGTTTAGTTCTTTCTTTGATATAACAGTATGCAGTGTAAGTTTATCAAAAATTCTGTTTCCATTAATTTTCATTATTTTAAATACTTTCCACCTACATTAACTTGACACTAAGTTATAAAAGTAGTAAGTTGTATAAACCCATGGTTTTTGGAATCAGAAGATCTCGGTCTGATATTCTAATTCTGAAACTCAAACAGCATAATTTTGAGCAAGTCCCTTAGCCTTCCTGGAACTCAGTTTTTAAATCCAGAAAGTGGGTATTTTTTTGAACCACAAATATGTGTACCAGTTATTAGGTCACTCAAGATATTCTGTAGAAGATACAAGCATAACAAACAGCAAGGCAGTCTGTTGAAAAATCCACATGCCATCTGTTACTTAGAAAAGTCTAAATACTTATCCATTCCTTCAGAGGTATTCTGTTATCTGTTAAAATACACACACACACACACACACACAATGTGTAATAATACAATTATTTAAATATTCTTTTACTAATTTACTTTCTACCTTATGTCAAATAGTGTACTTCCCCTGTACAGCATGCATCGCTTAATAATAGGGATGCATTCTGAGAAATATGACATTGGGTGATATCATTGTTGTGCAAACATTATTGAGTGTATTTACACAAGCCTAGATGGAATAGTCTACTACACACCTAGACCATATGGTATAGCCCATTGCTCCTTGGCTACAAACCTGTACAGCATGTTACTGTACTGAATACTGTAGACAATTGCAACATAATGGTAAGTACTTCTGTATCTAAAAATCTAAACATAGAAAAGGTGCAGTAAAAATATAGTCTTATAATCTTATGGGGCCACTATCATACATTCGGTCCATTGTTGACCAAAACATTGTTGTGCAGCATGACTGTATATGGATTAAATCATGATTCCTCATCTATTTTAGAACTGTTTACAGAAAGTGTCTTCAGTTAGGGATCATTTCCTTCTTTTCACTATAAACACCTAAAGTATGTAATATAAAAATCTGTTGCTATATCAAAGTGTCCCACTAATTTATTAAAAGAATAAGTACAGCAAATGCTTTTTATTTTCAAAATAAAGTTTCTGAACCATAAGAATTAGTAGACTCTTCTTAGAAAGATTAACACTAATGTTAAGGCTAATTTTTTTTCAAAGTGACAAACATCTATGTATTAGAAGATATCAGAATTTTGAAAGCTGTTATGGAGCTGTTATGGAGCCAAAGCCTTTATTTCATGGAGTTTATTATGGCATTTATTGCAACTTTATGGTATTTTCAGAATCTAAATTCAAAACTGTGATGATGTAGAGTATATGATTCATGCTTTTGATGTATCATGTGCATATTTCCACTCCCCCATACATAGAGGTTTTGTTTTTTGATAAACCCATACCAGAATATTACAGATTATGTATATTGTAAATAGACTTCATATTTGACACATTCAAATATATCAAATGGTTTACTCATCTAAAAAAGTCTGTAACATGTTTTGTACACTTAAGACTAAAACATCTCAGAACCATGCTGTGATGGGGAGAATATAGGACAAGGAAAATTCTGTAGTGAGCTCTATAATATAACAACTATTAGCATCAATCATGAAAAAACTCAGTCCATACCCCACCCAAGGTAATATCTCTCATCACAGTGGAGGAAAATGCAGACTACAAAGAACGTGAACTAGAACTCCATAAACAAACATGGCAGAGGAGGCAATTGAGCCATCTGGGGCATATTAAGAAAACAAGCTCATTTAACCAACTTATGTTTGGTTATATTTTTAAGTTATCTTCCTGAAAGCATTTCACAATTTATTAACATTATTTTTTAGTTTTCAAACATTTATATTTATTAAATATGTCTTCACCCTAAAGCTACAGTCCCAAACCCCTGGGCTGTATGCTGGTACTGCTCTGTGGCCTGTTAGGAAATGGGCCACACAGCAGGAGGTAAACGGCGGGGCTAGCGAGCAAAGCTTCATCTGTGTTTACAGCCACTCCCCGCCAATCACATCACTGCATAAGCTCTGCCTCCTGTCAGATCAGCAGCAGCATTAGACTCTCATAGGACCTCAAACTGTACTGTAAACTGCACTTGTGAGGGATCTAGGTTGCGCACTCATTACAAGAACCTAATGCCTGATGATCTGAGGTGGAGCTGAGGTGGTGATGCTAGCGCTGGGGAGCAGCTGCAAATGCACATTCTCATTAGCAGGGAGGTTTGACTGCACAATAAATGTAATGTGCTTGAATCATCCCAAAACCATCCCCCCAATCCCCTGGTCCATGGAAAAATTGTCTTCCATGAAACGGGTCCCTGGTGCCAAAAAGTTTGGGGACTGCTGCCCTAAAGAATCTAATACGGAGGCACTTTGCTAATCACACATTAGTTTGTAACAGGATATACTGAAATTACCATGGCAACTATATAATATATACATATTTTTTGCTAACTTAGAATTTTTTCAAGATTCTTTAGACTGACATTTTCAAATCTTGAGCTCTACTGAAGATGATCTTTACTTCTCCACATTGTGAAAAGTTGAATTAATCTTTTTAGAGAGTTTTGAGTGTGGTTAATTTTTTGTACTGGAATACTTCAACTTAGAATTTGTAATTCAAACCACCAAGAAAAAAAAGGCACGTGGAGCAATAATATTCTCAATTTTTTTTCTTACTGTAAGACATGAATATAATATATACTTCATATCTACCTCATAAAACATTCTAATGTTCCCAAGCCACATTAAAATGCAAAATAAGATGGTATTAAAATGTAGCTTATATCAATATTACCCAAGAATAATTGGCACAAAGATATCTGTGCCTAAGTCTTGTGATAAGCTCAGACAGAGTCACCACAGGAAAAGTAGATGGAAGGAATGTGAAAGACTAATGAAATCATAATTTCAAGAATAAAGCTACTAACTATGAAGGATACAGATTAACTTTGTATATGCAGTCATTAACATCATATCAAGCTATGCCTATATCCAAACTTAAGTGCCAATGTAGTACATTTTATCTGTGAAAACAAAAAGTAATATATATGTCATAGAACTTGGCTACTACTGAACTTGGTTAAAATGTTGCTGCACCTTTTAAGATAAGATGGTGCACTAAACCCACCATAAAAATATAAAAATCAGATTTGTGGCTGTTAAAAAAATAAAACCAAGGAATGTAGGACATTTCTGAAAACATGGATTAGGTACTGAAAGTGGGGTGCTGCCATAACAAATATCTAAAAATGTAGGCCTGGCTTTGGAATCAGGAAGTGAGTAGAGGCTGGAAGAATTTTGAGGAGCATGATAGAAAATTCTAGATTGCTTTGAACAGCTTCTCAATGGAAATATGGATATTAAAGACTCTGCTGGTGGAGGCTCAGTAGGATGTGAGAAACATGTTATTCGGAACTAAAAGAATGGAAATCCTTGTTACATAATAGCAAAAACTTAGTGGAATTGTCTCCTTCACTTACGTGGAAAAGGAAAGAACCTGTAAAAGATAAACTAGCATATCTAGCTAAGGAGATTTCTAAGTGAAGTGCTGAAAATGTGGCCTGTTTGTTCTTGCTGCTTAGAGTAAAATGTCAGAGGAGAGAGATAAATTGAAGTGAACTATTAAACAAAAAGGAATTCAGGTTTGATGATTTGGGAAATTCCTAGCCTATTCAGATGACAAAAGATCCTAAAAGTAAGAGATTGCTTCTGAAAGTGTGGCATAGAAAAAAAAAAAGCCAAGGGTGTGTTTGTATTACTATTTGCTAAAACCTTTGAAAGATCAAAAGATTAGAGTGTTTGGTCCTAAGATATTAAAGTTGTGCCTCATAGATCTTCTCAAATTAGAGGGATTCTATGAATCTTAAGACTGTTACCCTCAGCCTTCTCAACAGAAGCCAAAGATAGAGAAGGGGTTATCTCAAAAAGATTTGTAGACATGGCCTCTATCTAATGAAGAGCATCTCTTTGTCATCCACAAGAGACCCACAAAGTTTTGGAGAAAATTATATCAGTAGAAACACTGCCAGCTTGGACTGAAAGGAACTGAAAGATTACAAAGTGAAAGGAGGCTGTTAGGCCCCAGAATTTTACTTGCAGGAAGCAGGTTGATAAAACTATTCAGTTTCAAACATATGCTACTGTTCATGAAAAAAGAAGAATGATTAAGAAGGCAGAACTAATAGTCCAGAGGGCAGAACTGAGAGTCTCTGGATAAGAGTGGGCTTGACTGAATTCTCTCTGCTTAGGGTCTCACCAGGCATTGATAGGCTGGATCAGGGTGGGGAACCTGCCGCCTCAAGGCCCCGTGTGGCCGTCCAGATCCCCAAGCGTGGCCCCTTGACTGAATCCAAACTTCACAGAAGAAATCCATTTTAAAGGATTTATTCTGTAAAATTTGGATTCAGTCCAAAGCCTGCACTCAAGGATCCAGAAGGTGTTGTTCTAAACCACTAATTTTTTTTGGAAATTTGTTATGCAGCAATAGAAATCTAGTATAGATATTAAACTTAGATCCACTAAAAGATTCTGAAGAATTTAGTTCATACAATTTAAAAGAAAAAACAAAGTAGCTCCTTGAGATTTTTATGTACACCCACTCCTAAACTGTTTACAAAATGCTTGTTCTGAAAACAGTTTTTTAAATGCTATATTCTCTAGATGGTTTCTATTAAGTTATAAATGCATATATTCTTGGATCCAGGAACTTGCCAGTTATATTCTACTTCAAATCCATCTTAATGTACACTTACAGAAATGGATTTCAAGTCCCCTCTTCAGAGCCATACTTGTACACAGGGCATTGTGGAATTTTCTAAAATCTCTTACTTTTCTTGAGTAACTATTAATATCAGTCACTGAATTGTTTATTCTGTGTAGAAATTCCATATATCAACCTGAACCTATAGTACCACTTCAAAGAAAATGTCCATTTGGGAAAATTTTGTTTCCCACTCTAGCTTTCATTATATCAGAACACAATCAAGTCTCCAAATGGAGGGAAATAGTGCGGCCTATATTTAAGTTTTTAAATATATATCTGGGATAGGAGTCTAGGATTGGGAGAATGGCCAAGTTAACATACTAACATTCCAGAACATACTAACTTGAATCATTTTGTTTTCTTTAAGAGCTGAAAATGAAGGTATAGGGAAGTAGGAAAGGGAGTTGTATAGTGTTCTAAGAATTTGCTAAAATACTGGAGAAAGAGAAGTGATAGGCCAAGGTGGGAAGCCTAAAACTCTCTTAGAAGAAATTTATGCTCACAATGTTTTTTTAAATTTTGAGTAGGGAAACTAATAATTTTGTGTTCCCACTTTAAGGGATTCTGCATTGGTCAGGATTCAATTTCAGAGAACAAATCCATATTAGCTAATTCAATAAGAAAGGGATTTATTAGAATGTATTAATGACATATAACAAGTATATAATAAATGAGTTATTAGAATATTTGAGATGGCTGAAAAACAAATAACCTTTAGTTTGAGTTTCTAGATATGACTTCTAAAGCCCTGTTATAGAACTGGGCTGCTAAAGGAGCTGCTGTTGCTGCCATGATAAGGAAGCATCACTATCCTGCACCTCTGCTACAACTGATAGCATCACAACTAGATGACTTAGGCTCCAAGTCTCTGCCATGTTACCTAATTTAGCATTTCTAAATAGTGGAACATAAATCATATCTGGAACCCTAGCAGCAGGAGCATATAGGAAATGTAGTTTTTAAGCTTTCCGGAAAGAATATTAGAAGAAAGTTGGCATAGTTGTTGAACAACCCACAGTATCTCCCACAGTGGCCTAATAATTTAAATTAAGAAGACCTATGAAAGCCATTTCATTTAGGAAAGCCAAATTCTTCATTTTGGAGGTAGTAAGGAAAAGATCAGATACCTAAAGGATGATTTTTCCTTTGAATCGTCCTAATTTCAGATTTTATTAAGATTTTTTCATTTGCCTGGAAAATTGTATTCCATCCTTTCACCTTGAGTCTGAAAGAGTCCTTATGTGTAAGATGTGTTTCCTGGAGACAGCAGATACTTGGCTTGTATCTTTTAACCCATTCAGCCAGCCTATGTCTCTTCAATGAGCAATTCAAGCCATTCACATTTATTGAGAGAATTGATATTTGGGGTGGATTTCTGTTTATCCTGTTGGGTAGTCTCTTGTTCTGTTTTACCTCTTGAGTCATTGTGAAATCTAGGTTCTGGAGTTTTACCTTTTGAGTAGTTTTACACTGGTGGGTGTCTAATGTGCTGGTGGTTAGTGTACAATGCAGGTCTAAGCACTTCTTGCAGGGCCAGTCTGGACTTCACAAATTCTGTCAGTGATTGCTTGTCTGGAAAAGTCTTTATTTCTGCCTCATATAAGCAGCTTAGTTTGGCGGGATAAAGAATTCTGGGTTGGCCATTATTTTGTTTTAGAAGACTGAGGATGAGTCCCCAGTCCCTTCCGGCTTGTAAGGTTTCAGCTGAGAAAACTGCAGTTAATCTGATAGGTTTCCCTTTGTAGGTTACCTGCTCTTTTCCCCTCACTGCTCGGAGCAGTGCCTCTTTTGTGTTTACTTTGGTCAGTCTAATAATTATGTGGCGTGGTGAATGCCTTTTCACGTTGAATCTCCCAGGAGTCCTATGTGCTTCTTGTACTTGGATATCGAGATTTCTGGCTAGGCCATGGAAATTTTCCTCTATTATTCCTTCAGATAGATTTTCCAGCCTTTGCGAATTTTCTTCCTCTCCCTCAGGGATGCCTGTGATCCTTATGTTTGGCCTCTTTACATAATCCCACATTTTTTGTATGCTTTGTTCATGCCTCTTGCTTTTGTGTTCTTTCTCTTTGACTGATTTATTTAGTGCATAGGAGTTATCTTCCAGCTCTGAGATTCTTTCCCCCGTGTGATCCAGCCTATTCTTAAGGCTTTCTACTGTGTTTTGTAGATCCTTGAATGTCTCTTTCATTTCCAGTATTTCTATTTGATTTTTCCATAATACTTCTATTTCTTTAGAAAATTTTTCATTCACTTCTTGCATTTTTCTTGTGGTTTCTTTGTGCTGGGATTCAATTTTCTCTTGAATTTCATTGAGCTTTCTTACAATCCATAAACGAAATTCCTCTTCTGTCATTCTACCCATTTCATTTGTGTTGGTATCCGTTGCTAAGGAACTAATGATTTCTTTTGGGGGTAACTTTTCACTCTGATTTTTCATGTTTCCTGAGTTCTTTCGCTGATTTTTTCTTACCTGGCCTCTTGTTCGAGAGCTGGGGGTGTTAGGATTAGTTTATGGCCCTGTCTCCAAGCCCCCGAAGTTCATTCCTTGGCAGAGCCAGGGAGAGGAGTACTGGTCTGTATTGCCTTAGGCGTATTTTAGCAAGTTTGATGGACCTCTTGGGTTACCTCTGACCTGTTGTTTTCACCTCTTCCCAGTGGAGTGTAGTAAGTTTGTTCTCCCAGTTTGAGCTCCAAGCTGGTGGATTGTACTTGAGGGTATGAATCCACAACTCCATCATAGCTAGGTATTCTGTTGCGCCCAGGGCAGACTCTGGTCCCCCAAGTGGGGTATATGAAAGCCCCAAGCTTTGGGAGGGGCCTTGTAGCTCCTAGGGGTTACTTTGACCCTGCTCCTCCTGAGGTGTGTATAGAAACACAATTGCTTTTGGCTGCCGTGTGAGAGCTGAATTGGGAAAATTCTACCCAGCTCAGAGGTTGCTTATCCGGCTGCGTGTGTCTGGCCCTCTAACATGTGTCTCCATGTGTCACTGGCTGATAGGGGGGTCTCCAATTGTGCACCCCCTTTCCACCACTAGAACCCAAGGCGAGGCGGGTGGGTGTCTCTATACCCATAAGTATCCGCCAGGGGGATGTTCCCACCGGGGGCAGTAGTGACCGCTGGAGGCACTCTTAGATGGAGCAAAATTCGCTAATGAAGTGGGCAGGGTTAAGGGGAGCTGCTCTGGTTCAGCTGTGGCTCTTGAGGCATTCGGTTGGCATGAGAACCGGCACTTATACAAAATGAGTCACAATAACCAGCAACCTTCAAAATGACCGATCTCTGGGGTACAGGAGGGCTGGCACCTGAAGAGTGGGCACTAGGACCAGCACGTAACGGACTCGTAGGAGGCCAGAGCCGGGGAAGCAGGACCGGATGGATGGGCTGCAAACTGAAAAGATTCCCTATTCAATAAATGGTGCTGGGAATACTGGATGGCCACATGTATAGGACTGAAACTAGATCCACACCTCTCACCTCTCACAAAAATCAACTCATGATGGATAACAGACTTAAACCTAAGACGTGAAACCATAAGAATTCTAGAAGAAAACGTTGGAAAAACTCTTACAGACATTGGCCTAGGCAAAGAATTCATGAAGAAGACCCCCAACGCAATCACAGCAGCGACAAAAATAAATAAATGGGACCTGATCAAATTAAAAAGCTTCTGCACAGCCAAGGAAACTATCACTAGAGTGAACAGACAACCTACAGAATGGGAGAAAATATTTGCATGCTACACATCTGATAAAGGGCTCATAACCAGAATCTATACAGAACTTTGGAAAATCAACAACAAAAAAATCAAATAACCTCATTAAAAGGTGGCCAAAGGACATGAACAGAAACTTTTCAAAAGAAGACAGAATAATGGCCATCAAACATATAAAAAATTGCTCAACCTCTCTAATCATCAGGGAAATGCAAATCAAAACCACAATGAGATATCACTGAACTCCAGTGAGATTGGCTTATATCAAAAAGTCCCAAAACAGCAAATGTTGGCGGGGATGCAGACAGATAGGAACACTCATACACTGATGGTGGGACTGCAAATTAGTACAGCCTCTATGGAAAGTAATATGGAGATACCTCAAAGAACTAAAAGTAGAACTACCATTTGATCCAGCAATCTCACTACTGGGTATTTACCCAAAGGAAAAAAAGACATTCTATAATAAAGACATCCGCACTCGAATGTTTATAGCAGCACAATTCACAATTGCAAAGATGTGGAAACAACCCAGGTGCCCATCAATACATGAGTGGATTAATAAAATGTGGTATATGTATACCATGGAGTATTACTCAGCAATAAAAAACAACAGTGAATTAACACATTTGGTATTATCCTGGATGGAGCTAGAGCCCATTCTTTGAAGTGAAGTATCACAAGAATGGAAAAACAAGCACCACTGGTACTCACCATCAAAGTGGTACTAACCGATCAGTACTCATGTCACATATGGCAATAATATTCATCAGCGGGTGGGAAGGCAGAAGGTGGGTGGAGGGGATGGGAAAACTCTCACCTAATGGGTGCAGGGAGCACAGTTTGGGGGATGTCCACAATTGTAGCTCTGACATGGGCAGTGCATGGGCAATATATATAACCAAAGTGTTGTACCCCCATAATATTCTGAAATAAAAGGAAAAAAATAATTTAAAAAATAAAAATGAAAAAAAAAGATTTTTTCAATGACAATTTCATTTTTTTCAGTATAAGTTCTCTGTTGAGTGATTAGTATTAAATTAAATGAAGATGAACATCACATTATTTGTCATTGGCATTTATTTTATGCTTATATAAAATTTGCTTTATCTTATTATCACAGGTCTGCAAAGTTTTCTAGTCATTTCTAAATTATAGTGAGAGTTCACCTATATCATGAGACAATGGTCTGTATAAAATATTTCTGTCCTGAGTTGAAAGTCCTACTTACAAGCATCTTTTGGCATTGAGCCTCCTCTTTATTTGAACTGGCTTCAAAAATACTAATGTCAAAAATAACATCGGCTTAAAATGGGCTTACAGCAGTGCTGGTAGTTTTAGTAACTGAGTCAACCTTAGGCCAAATGCCATTTGCTGGCTCAAGTCATATGTTAGGGTATTATTTTCTGTGACTTACCATCTAAAGCATTAGGGCTTAGATATAGGTGGTCACAAAGAAGAGTAGAAATCAGTAGTCGTGAACAGTTTCTTCCCTGCTGTAACATACGCAAAAAAGTAGGTATATTATAAAGTGTATGATGACAAATTGACAATGACTAAATTAGCATAGCTGCTGCCATTTGAGAGCGCTGGACCCTTTGCAGTAGCTTTGAGTATTGTTCATTAGTGAAACCTGATGAAAGTAACCACTTCTTATTCTAATGTTTATTTAGATTTATTTGAGTGACTACCAAACTAATTTGAAGTTAGAGCTGCTTAATAACAATAACAAATTACTAATCTAAACAAACTACTAATCTATATGTACTAGTAGGCTAAGGGCTAAAAGGAAAGCCAAAGCAAGCTCAAAGCAAGTAATTGGGGGAGTGGAGTGAATTTTTTTAACCCTTGCCCTCCCCTAGCAACCAATCTTATTTTCTTTGATCTTCCTTTTTTGCTTGCTTTTCTTTTTCAGAGTTGAAAGACATTTGCCTGGTTGTTATTCCTCCCCCTTCCCCTTTCCCATCATTATTTATGTGCCCTGGAAGTAGAAATTGTAATTTGGAGAAGGTGACTACTACACATGTGCACTTTTAACTTGATGGCAGAAAGATTATGAAGGAAGATGGGTATAACTAAGGTGACAATTTAACTCAGTTTGCTTGGGGCCTTCCTAGTCTATGCCAAATAGCATCCCCTTTCATTCTCCAAACTGTCTAAGTTTAGATAATAAATTACATGGTCACCCTAGATATAACTAAGATGATTTAAATGATGGTATAGAAAAGTGTAGGAACTTCCCTAAAAATGTTGACAGTGGTTAACGTTTTGGTTGAACCAGGTTAAGTTAGCCCCTTATTAATAACTACAAGGACAGAATTGCCTTTCCTGACACTTGGGTTTCTGTGCATTCTTCAGAACTATGCTATCTTTTGGGAGTGTTTTGGGGTATTTAAGTAATTGTTCTTGTGTATATGCATGAAAATTGAACTGCCCAATATTCTTGTAAATTTATAATAAATGAGAGGATATTTTCAATTCAATAATTTAAGAAAAATAATCCTAATGAGAATTCTTATTTGAAATTGTATCTCAGAAATATAAATGGAGATTTAACCAAATATATTCAACATGACTTTTTAAAAAATAATTTTTTTCAAGGATACTATTGTTGCTAATAATTTTTGGTAAAGAAAACGTATTTAAATGGGAAATGGAATGTTTGAAATGTTCAGCAAACAGAATAAAAATTAATAGAGTAGTAATTTCCAGATGCTTTAGTATTCTTTTCCATTTATAATTTCTGAATTTTGTTGTTATATTTTAGTGTTTATCATAGTTTAAAGAAAATTTTTCTTGCCTCAAACCAGATTTTCATTCCCATTGATAGCAAGTAATTCATTTTTATCATAAGGAAAGCAATATTAATATTTTGGGAGAATTTAATTGAATCCTAGAGTAGTTATTTCCTTTGTCTTCCCTTGTAACAGTAACTTTTTGTGGTGGGTTGAATAAATAAAGCTCACTGCAAAAGCTAAGGTTTTAGAGTTCCCAAGTAGGTTGTAACAGACAGTATTCCCGTATGAAAATTCAAAATGTTCATTTATAATGTACTTAATATAAGATTGTAGGGACTTTTGAGAAGCCATTAGGGCCTGGTATCAATAAAAATAAGACACAGAGGAATAAAGTATTTGATGATTAAAGTTGCCAAAAACCTTCTGTAAGCAGTTTAGACATACAGCTTTCAATTAGAGCTAACATACTTTCAGTTTATTTTTTTTAACCTGTTAATAATTAACATAATGCAACAACCACATCTGGACCATGAGTCAATAGAACATAATTCCAAAGGAGTTTTTATAGTATGTTCTTTTCCGTAAAAAATATTCTCCAAAGATCTTACAGTATACTTTTCTTCAGTGTTCTTCTTCCCAATTACTAAATATTGGCACTTTTATAGGGTGTAATTTGCTGTGGGGTTTTGCTGTGGTAAAGATGACATGAGGTTAATCACAATGACATGCTTTCATTCTCAGTTTGTTAATGAGGTGCGCTTATTGCCAAAGGAAAGTGTTCTATGAAAAAAGTAGAGCCCATGTTATGATTGTTATGATTGAATCGTGTGTTTTAGCTATCCAACTAAGTCTATTAAATTACAGTGGTCAGTGATATACTTATGAGTTATAAAAATTACAGTTAAGTTATTTAAAGAAACAGGCTTTTTTTCCCAAATAGACATTATGTTTGCCTACGTGAACAACCAGAGGAAGAGGGTGTAGAAAGCTCTTAACTGCATCACAGCTGAGAGATCGATAGGTTTTCTAGAAGACAATGTAAAAGGGAGGAAGAGCCAGGAAAGAGAGAGAGAGAATCTGCCAGTCTTGAGATTTGTGTCACTTTTAAGGGGATTCATAACTGTTTATTCTCCATAAATGGAGTACGTACAGGTTTCAGTGGTTTAACTTTTGAAAAGATATTGTTCCTGACCAAATTGTCATCACAAGATACCTACTCATATTGCTGCTAGCACCACTACATTTTTTCATTATGGACTACAGGGCATGCTCTGGATCTGTTTTCCACTAAGGAAAAAGAAAATTAGCTGACACTTGAAGTCACTGGAGCAGAAGGAACCCTGGGGTCCAAGTGATCTTATGGAATGGATCCTGGAGGGAGATTTGAGATTCAGCCCACAGCTGACACTTGATAAATCACTGAAAGGTTCTCCCTAGGCCTCAGTTTATCTAGTAATAAGGATGACCCACATATTCCATCATATCCAATTTATGAAGAAAAAAGAGAGAATCTATGTGAACCCTCAAGGAGGACCAGGTCTTAGTGTTAAGTAGGCAGAGCAAAGTATAAACCAAGCAGAGAGAGAAGGGCCAGTGGCTTTACTCTCCACCCCAAAGCCTCACCAGGTTATGAGGTCACCGTTTGGGTAGAACAGTCTTGAGGTGCTTTTAAATTAGCCCTGCTTAGAAGAGATTAAGTTAGAGTTTCATTAGCGGAGAGCTATCCAGGGATGAATATTATACAAAGTCTTTTAAGAAAAGCAGAATTAGCCAGGCCAACCTCTGCCTCCCACTGGGTTCTGTTTGCTTGGGAGTCATATACCTGAAGCCCTTTAATTGCTGTCTGTAGTTTTCTAGTCAATAAAGTACATATTCTACTCAAAGTAAAACATGTTCTAATAAAAATATTCCCATTTTACTTAATCCAAGAACAACTGGGAAGCTGAAGAAATTTCTTTTTGAAACCAAACTATACAGATAATACAGAAAGGACTGAGGGAACATTTCAAATTGTGTGGAACAAATAGGAAATATATTAATACAATGAAAATAATTTTTAAAAACCATAAAAGAATTTCCTATGATTACAAAGAAATTTTCTAAGAGTTGGAATATGTGTGTGTACATATATGTGTGTGTTTGTTTGTGTCATGTGTATGTGTGTGTGTGCATGTATGTATATAGTTTCTTGGAGAGACTGAGCCACTGTGGGACTAAGATACTTTATCTTTGTAATAAGTAGTGGATAATTAGAAAATCTCTAAGATCTCATTAAATCTTAACTTGCTAGCACTGTTGCTACCATCAGTCATTATAAGTAAATGTGATTCAGGTAAAACATTTATCTAAATGGAAAGCTGAAATAATCAAGTAATATGTAGCATTAAATATGTAAAATTCTTAGAAGGGGAGCAGAAAGGGAATTTAAAATGGAGAAACAACCACAATTTATTGAACACTACCACGTTCTGTATGTTAAAACAATGGTAACAACAGGTGCCAGGCATTGGGCTTAAACCTCATATATGCATTGTCTCATGTAATCCTATGAAACAAATTCTAACATACTCCCCCTCTTATGAATGAGAGATCTGAGACACAAAGAAGCTCACTCACTTGTCTGAGGTCTCTGGGTTCAAGCCCAGTGGCCTGGCTCTAGGGTCCATGCCCCCTCTCACTCAATCCTGGTAACCCTGTAAGGTGGGCATCATCCCCTGATGTAGATAATGATTTCTCCATTACAGGGGGTGGCAGCAGAGAATCAGAGGGGTTAGGTGATTTCTCCAGGGTTGCACACAGAACCTATACAATAGCAGGCAGGGATGTTAACCCAGGTTTTTTTAGACATGTACTTTCCACTATACTATGCTAAACTTTTCCTCATTATAATTTTTGTTCTTGTGGTGACTGTTTAATGAATGCTGAGTTGGGTTTCTGACTAAAATTAGATATGCCTCACAAAAGAAAAATCAGCAGATCAACACTAGGTTTCAGACTGCAATATGCATTCACATCACCATAACATCCTCTTTTCAAATTGGCCCATTGCATAGCTTTCCATAAGACACACATGGTGAGACCATTTCACAAACCTGCTTGTAGTCCAGTGACTAAACTGACGGTGTCTCATCGACATTCTTCCTTTTAATCATGGAGCTAGTGTGGTAGAGTGAGGCTTGGTTAATTATTTCTAAATTCCAGACCCTCTAGTAAAATATTCACATAATCAGGTTCAGTATCAGTGGGTATATACAAATGGGAAATAGACATGGAATTTAGGCTTTACTAGGGAGAGAGAGAACCGCCACTTCCCTCCCCTTTGGGGGACAGGGAAGAGCTGTGGATTAGAAAAATGCTAATACTACTTCCCAACTAGCCCATTTTAGAAATAAACTCTTGCTCTCCCTTTTTCCAGCTTTCTTTTGTTCTCTTCTTTGGTGTTCTCCTTTCCCTATGGAATATGTGTGCCTGAGCAGCCCTACCTGGTTTGGATTTGATGGGAGAATGGACAGGAAGCTGGATCATTTAGTCCCCGGCTCTCTGCTGATACAGGCAGAATTTGAGCCAGTTAGACTAGAGTTAAGCCCCCTATTCATTTCATGTATGCCATTGAGCAGCTAGAGAGTAATGATGATTTTTATTCCCTGCTGGCATTATGTCTGAGAAGCAAACTGACAAGTAACAAGAAAATTCAAAATTAAAGCTGACATGTCTTCCTTAATTCTTTCCAAAGTGCTTGGGTATGATTATTATTTAATGCTGTTTTGTCACTGTAAATATATGGCGTACCAGTCAACATGTGAAATTGTTCCAGATAGTAGAAACTGGCCTGAAAACTGGAAGAGTTTCTGTCATTCCATGACATTTTCCTTCTATGTATAGCCCTAAAGCTCAGCCGTACTGTATCATCACATTTTCCTTTTCAGATTCACTACCATTGATGGTGGGTCAGGAACATTACCCATGTACACAAAGGACAGTGCATTGTAACCTTTGAAGATAGAAAAGAAAAGTCTTCAGTCACTAGGCAGGCTGACGTCTGAGCTGTCAAGTAAATTATGCCAGCCCAGGATGTCTGCTCAGAGGATCATTGTGGTGTGGCATGTGATGAATGAGTGGTTTTCATGGCCTCGGACTCCTTCCCAGGAGAGAAAGACTAAGTCAGAAAATGATTTTAGCAATCATGGTGGGTAAGTGTGACAGAACTTAAATACCACCTCCATCTCCCTGCTTGCATGAGGAATGTCAGGACTGGGTCTTAACTTGTAGGATGTTCAATATAAAGATGAGAAAAATAATCTTCCCTATTCATTTCCCCTCTTTGAAATAAAAATTTGCCCAAGCTGAACAGGATTTCTTTATATCAGAAGTTTTGCTGATCCAGAGAGAAGGGTTTACAAAATGCTCACCTTTCCAATGGAGGTTAGAAACTGTCGTTGACAAAATGGCACTCAGTTCTCACCTTACTTCAGTGTAAGTCTTTTCATATTCAAGCACCCTCAACTCCTAAAGCAATATGAAGGACCACTTCATCTTTTGGGAGACTCTAAACATAGGGTAAGTTTGTTTTAGTTCATAGATTTAAGAATGGGATTTATTACTAGAAGAAAATAGAAGTTGAATATTCATAGAACCCTTGATCCTCTTATAAGCAGACGACTTGAAAGAAGCCTGGGCTTGAAGGGAATTTTTTTAATCTTTTCTTTTTCTTGTGCTTTTGGGAGTGATGTTAAGTTCTGACATCTGTAGGACATGTGCATTTTAAACCTCTTTTACTTATAAGCTTCAGCTCTTTGGGGAAGTTGGGTTTCTTTATTTATGTTACCTAAACAACAGAAATTGGCTTCCATCTCACATAGTCTCTGCATTATTAAAATGCTGCTTGTTGTGCAGAACCTTAATGGGCTCTTTAGGGCCTTTACATATTAATGTATACACTAAGAACTATTAAAACGTCCCGAATAAAACAGATTCACCAGTTAAGTGTTCTGTTTTACTTGAATGAAAAGGACAAGCTAGTTATCTTCATGGTCATTTAAAAAAATTGTAATCTAATACAAAGATATATATAAGGCAACTTAGTCACATAATTCCAGGAAAGTCCTAGAGCTTATTACTCTCTTTTTGATTCTCATCTTTAAAAAGGCAAACAAACTAAAACAATTTTAACCTACTATTGATTATTTAGTATTAAATACTCAGAGTAAATTCTTAATCTGAGACAGGTTTTGCTTGTCTCAGAAGGTAAGAATAAACTCAAATAATACATCATTTTAAAATGATCTAGCCCACGTTTTCTCTTAACCAAAAAGGGTTAATAGTTCCTCATCAAATATTTACTTAAATATTTAATATTAAAACTTTGTTGGACCAAGTTAGCAAACTGGTTCAACTGGGCCCTGGGTGCCCTCCTTTTAAGAAGATGGAGTAGCAACCCAACACAGCACTGAAAGCTCTAGTTTAAAGGTCAGGTGCGACAGCTACAGCTTCTGTTCTTCACTCTACCACTCGTTACGTGGATGATATCATGAGTACATGGGTACACTGGGGGCACCAAAAGAAAAGTGATCAGTCCTATCTGGGTTTAGGTGAGAGGGAGAGGAGATTGACAAAGACTTCCCAGAGAAGATGCTTGAACTAAGTTTGAATGCCATTGTCCAGATGAACAGGGGATGTAAAGTGTAAGAGCACAGACCTGTAGGAGTGAGTCAGCGTAAAGCCCCAGGATGTAATAGTGGTACTTTATGGCTGAAATGTAAATATAAGATGAAATATGCAAGGGATGCCTAGAACAAGTTGAAAAGGCTTTATACAAGATGAGGATTGTAGATTTTGTGAGAAGCCATGACACGGTTCTAAGCAGAGTTTGTGAACTGTTCATATATATATTCTAGAAAGATCATTATGACAAAGTATGGCAAAGGCTTGGCAAGGGCAAAGATTAAAGGCAGGGAAATTAGTTAGAAGGGTATTTCGGAGGCACAGGAGAGAGATGATGGAGGTGACAGCAGTAGCCATGGAGTGGAGAAAGAACTTGAGGATGTGAGGAAAGTGATTCCTCTGAAATCACTGAATAAAAGAAGGGTGAGGAAAGAGGAGGGAAGTCTCTAACATCCCTTCCAGCTTTCACCTGCCATGGACCAATTATTCCAAGCTGCTGGGTCACATACTGAACCTCTCAATTCAACAGAGAATTTTCACAAACACACTTAATGGAAATATATTTTTAGAGCTTGATAAAATGGATTATTGTTTTGAATTCTTGCTCTTAAACTATTGGAATCATTCTGTTTTAAAAGGAGCTCTATAATGTTAGTGCAGAATGAGTCAGGCATTAAAGTTAATCCTTTATTCAGAAGACATACCATAGACAAGTAAATAGGTGCTGTGAAGTTACCCTGAATCATGTGGCATACTGTGAAAAGGCAAAAACAATCCATTTGTGCTTGCATTCAGAAATTCCATGAGGTAGGTTAACATAAATACCCAGCAGGCTCTGAGAAACAATGGCAGCCTATAAGCAGTATCCACAACTAACCTGAAGTCAGAACTCATGCTAACTTTTTTTTTTTTACTCTGAGTACATTTGTTACTTATCCTACCATGAGCACTGTCTCTACATCATTTCAATACTTTCTGCCAAATTTCTTGGAAGTACCTCTCCTTGATCCCATCCCATTCACTCCAGCCTACTGTAAGCTGGCTGCCACCCAGAACATACCAATAAAGTGGCTCGGGCAAAGGCCACCAATGTCTTCCTAGTTTCCAACTCCAGAGGATGTGTCTCACACCTCACCTTACTTGACCTTCATGCTATGTTTATGAAACTCTCCTCATTTGTCCTCAGTGACATCAGGATTGCCCTGATTTTCCCTCGCTTCTGTCCACTTTGTCACTGTCAGGTCCATGGGCTCCTCTTTCAAACTCTATGCACTCCCTGGGTCAATTTATCCACATACATGGCTTTTATATGTAGGTGGTGTCCATTTTTCTGGCCTGAGTCATGCCCTTATGTTTCAGAAACAAAAATCTAACTTTCTATTAGACATCTACTTTGGGTTGTCCCTCAGGCAAACTTAAATTCAGCACATCCAAAACTGACTCCTTCTTCCCCAAACCTTGGCCTTTTGTGATCACAGTCTCATATTTTTTCATGACTAGACCCTGCATTCCTATGTAGGCATATGTAGCTGTTCCTACTTCCCTCTCATACATACCTCCCCACTCCAAGCATGCTAAACCACATTTAGTCCTTCAGATGTGTGTACTCATTATAAACTCTGAGTCTTTGCACATATTCAGAGGCCTTGATACACATGTACAACAGATATATACATACAATTATTTACTTTATCTGGCTGAATTTTACTGAAATTTCAGGCCTCTGTGAAGGAGTTACCTCCTCCAGAAAACTTTCTTGCCCCCAGGCTCATGTTGTTCAATGCCTGTATTTTGTACCTGATACTCTATTGCAGCAGTTCTCAACAGGGTGGGAGAGGGTGAGGGGATAGGTTGTAGGAGGATGATTTTATCCCCAGGGGACCTTTGACAATGTCTGGAGATATTTGGGGTTGTAACAGGGGTTGGGGCTCTACTGGCATCTACTGGGTAGAGGTTAGGGATGCTACCTACATCCCTATAATATCCTACAATGCATAACCCCCCACAACACAGAATTATTTAGTTCAAAATGTCATTAATGCTGAGATTGAGAAACGCTGCTCTATTATAATTGCCTATTTAGTTTTCTGTTTCTCCCACTAGACTATAAGCTTTTGGAGAACAGGAACTGTGTCTTATTCACCAATGTATACATGAGAAGTAGCAGATTGCTTGGCATATGGTAGATACTCAGTAAATATGAATGTATAAACTGAGTGGATAGGTTGTTGGATGGTTTGAATGGTTTCCCATTCTAGCCCAGAGAGAAAACCTATAGTTATATGTGGACTAAGGGCAATAAATCCTGAGGTTTCACTCCTGAAGTGGTCCTGATACCAATTCTACTGTTTAAGGATACTGATCATGGAAAAAAGTAGGAGGACTCAAACTATGGATGCATGTTTCTATTTTATTGTGTATTTAAATATATATCACTTTATTTAGTTAGTTATTTTCCTGTATTGTTGAGTGAGGTATAACAATGTATGTAGTTGCACTCATTGCTAGTAACCAACATAGGTCTGAACACCTATTATATGCAAGACATTTAGCATGCCGTCATAGGAAAACAGGGTTTGATTTAAATACTGGCTTAGTTTTAAAACTGAGCTATATAAACCTAAGCAAGAGTCTCAGCCTCACTAATTTTAATTTTCTCAATCATAAGCATAGTGTTGTTTTGATGATTATATGAACTAAAGCATATAAGGTACTTGATATATAGTAGGTCCTCAATAAATGTTACTTCCTTCTGCCCTCTTCTCCAAACTACCAATATCAGTTAGAAATTGCATTTGACTCAGAAACAGAGCCCTGATAATAATGACTTAAACAGTTTATTTTTCTCCCACATAAAATTAGTCTGGAGGTCTGCAATCTACAGAGTCATTAAGGAATTGAGGCTCTTTTTAGCTCAACACTTTACCATGCATAGAGTATGATCCTGGTACTCAAAATTCCTGTCATCACTTCTGTCTGCCAAGCAGCAAACTATAGGACAGGGTGAAGAAGATCATGTCCTCTCTCTTTGAAGGAACCTTCCAAAAAGCATTTCTGCTACAGTGAATATGTTCCTGTGTAAATTCTTTAAGACCTAGCATCTTAGACTATAAAGGACAGGAATGTTGTAGCATTTTAAAGAATTCATTTTACCATTATACATCTGTTAATAACATTGTTTTATGGCCTCTAAGTTTGTGTGTGTGTGTATTCCCAAATATATTTACTATATTTTAATATGGACTTATAGAATTGGAGCTCATTAGTTCTTATACTCAAAAATTATTTTATTTTTAAAATCACATTACTCATTGATAGGGCCTGGAAACAGTGATATCCCAATAGCAATGAGCATACCCAATGCCCAGACTTAGGTTTCTAAATACCATTCTTAATAAAAGAGACCAGAAATCCTTGAAGATTAGGGTTTATATCACCAGTGATAAGTCATATTGCTATCATCTATCCATTTAGTATCATGTGATGAAAAGGGTGCTTTATGTCTGTGGTATTCTTTTAAAAAGCCCATAATTATAATCCAGTCATGAGAAAAACATTAGACAAACCCAAACTGAGGGACATTTACAAAATAACCTGACCGATAATCCTCAAACTTTTCAAGGTCATGATAAAAAAAGGAACTGAGAAACTGTCACAGACCAGAGGAGACTAAGAAAGTATGATGGACAGAGAAAGGGTATTAGTGAAAAAAAGCTAGTGAAATATAAATAAATAAAGTCTGGAATTTAGTTAATAGAAATGTACCAATACTATTTTATCTTTTTTTAAATTTAGCCATTCCACAATGTATACATATATCAACATATTATGTTGTACACCATAAATATATATAATTTTTATTTGTCAATTAAAAAACAACACTGGTTTCTTAATATTGACAAATTTACCATGGTAATATAAGATGTTAACATGAAAGGAAACAAGGTAAGAAGTACATGAAAACTCTCTGTATTACCTTTGCAATTTTTCTATAAATTTGAAATTATTCCAAATTATAAAGTTTGTTTTAAAAATACAAATTACTGGTACACATTGAGAACTTGTTATGTTAATTTGTGTAGGGCATTATCTATGGTAGATGCATTTGAGTATAATCTCCATGTGTGTAGAGACTTTGTCTAGTTTGATCTCTGCTGTATCCTCAGGGTCCAAAGGAGTACCTAAGGATAATACCAGGGGGAAAAATGCACACACAAAAAAAACCTCTTCTCTGTTTCTGAGTTATTGTGATTTTTTTCAGTGTATTATTCTGTAAATTGTTAGAGCATCCTGACTAGCCCTCCCTTTCACAGTCCAGAAGAATCAGTATACTTTTTCTCCATAAGTTTCCTAAATGTAACATTTTATAAGGGATAGGTCCTAAAGGAGTTGGTATTAGACTGCCAGTCTCTTTATTAGAAGAGTAAGGGTTTGTAGTACTGATTCTAATCCAAGGAAATTGAAGCCTTTTAATAATCCTATGAGATTAATATATCAGGGATTAGAAGGCTGCACAGTTCTAATTTTCTATAAATTAGTCATTTTTCTCTCTATTAGTATAAAGAAGATCTAATGGAAAAGGTACTTGATTAAAATCCCAGCCTCAGTACTTACTACCTATGTGATTATGAGGAAGTTCTTTAATCTCTATAAGCCTAAATTTGCTGGGAAAACTGGGATACTAATACCTCACAAGGTATAGGTACAATCCTCTATTAATGAAAATACACGGTATATTACTATAATAAGAGCTCAAGAATACAGTGGCTCTCATAAGACAGAGGCTTGTTTCTGTCTCACCTAACAGTCCAGAAATGGTATGAGAGCTTGTTGGGAGCCCTGACTACTCCATCTTATTGCTTAGGCACCTCTGGTCTGCAATCCTTTTTTGCAGGCTCAACTCACCACCACTTCCACGTTCCAAGCTACAGGAAGGAAGAAATCTGGAGGAAACACACCTTTCCTTCTGAGAACATGACCTGGAAGTTATTACTTCCACTCATATCTCATTGGCCAGAACTTAGTCATGTGGCCCCAGCTAGTTGCAAGGGAAGCTGGGAAATGTTTACTTTAGTAGGGAAGCAATTTGTTGAGGTCATACTTCTGGTTTCATGGAGATTGGCAAGACAACTAGCAGTTCCTGCCGTGGGCACCTGGAGTAGTGCCTCACGTGGAATAAATGCTCACCAAATGATGTTTTCATTAAATCATCTGGAAGATAATTAGTGTGAAAGGAAAAGGTGAGTAGAAACAGTTTAACCAACATTTTACTTGTGAATTACTCAGAATTAAGGATAGACCTTCCTAGGAGGCTATGTTTGTATTTGAAAACTTGCTTATCTTTTTGTAAATTAAAACACAACTCCCAAGAAATAAGATTTATATTCATCCTAAGGAAAAAAGCTACAGAAGTAATTTTTTAAAGTGTATTTGTTTTTATCTGTAACAACTTAAGGTGGTTTATTTTCTAGCTCAAGAAACTCTGGTAGATTCATCTAGAAAGAATACTGCTTTGGTGAAAAAAGATACAAAGTGAACTATGTTACCTATTTTTAATGCATAAATTCTTTTGTTTGCTCAGTTGTAATTTTGTTTAATCAAAATTTTCCTGCTGTATACTCTTTGCATGGATTCAATTTCAAGCTTTTAGAAATAATTTATATTTACATATGTGGGACTACATTTTTATTGACCTATTTTCATTTTTCTTGGTTTGGTTTGATTGTTTTCCTGAGGATATTTACAGTAACCTGCTGAACTTTTGAACAGTTTTGTTCCAGGGAAAGTAGTTATACTGAGCCCCATTCATGCTAACCTTGCCTAGGACATTCTTACATTCCATGGGCCACAACCCAAGGTTGTCAGCCCCTCATGTGATTTATCAGACCACACTGCTACCCAGCTGGCAGCTGGACAGTGCTCAGTTGGCCCTGCTCTTCAGGTGACATTGGCAACATGAGGAGTGAACATGATACTGGTTATATTAGTTTTCTTGGGCTGCCATAACAAACTACCATAGACTTGCTTAACAGAAATTTATTTTTCATAGTTCTGAAGACTGAGATGTCCAAGATTAAGGCTCCAGCCAATTCAGTTTCTGGTGAGGGCTCTCTTCCTCTCTTCCTGGTTTGCATATTGCCTCCTTCTAACTGTGTCCTCACATGTCAGAAAGAGAGAGCTCTGGTGTCTCTTCCTCTTTTTATAAGGGCACCAGTCCTATTGGATTAGGGCCCCACCCTTATGACCTCATTTAACTGTTATCACCTCCTCACATGCCTGATCTCCAAATGCAGTCACATTGGGGTTAGGGCTTTAAAATATGAATTCTGGGGTGACACAAACACTCGGTCCATAACATTGGTCTTCTTTTCATTTACCATGAAACTCACAAAGGGTGAGTGTTTTTCCTAAAATTTGCCCTATGCCATCCTGGGCAACCTGCCTAAAATTTCATATAGTAGAAGAAAATATTGTTCCAATAGCTTCCTAAACTCTCTTTCTCTAATGAAATCTCTGGTTTAATGTCAGTGTTTGGCCCCACAGAATACTCTGGGAGTTATGAAATGTTAAGATATTAAAATGTAATAAAATGTTATTTGTAATGCACTCTACAGTTTTCTTGCTTATATTATCTCTTGAATCCTCATGGTAACTTGGTGAGAATGATTGGGATGGTGCACTTGGCTCTATTTTATATTAGAAAATTGAAGTTTAGAGAAGTTCCATGATTTCCCTAGGGTCTCAGGGCTAATAATTGATTGACATTGAGACTCCGTTCCAGGCCTTCAAATTTCTAAACCACATTAGACCAAATATGAGCTGAATTTGGCTCTGGAGTCACTAAGGTTTGGTTTCAATCCAAGTTCTGTCACTTATTAACAGTAAGTGGACAAGTTACTTAACTCATTAAAATCCCTCAGTCTTCTCTGTGACATGCAAATAATAGGGCCACCTCATAGGGTTCTAATGAACATTAAATTCTATAATGCATAGAAATCACTTAGCAAAGTACCTGTTACATAAAAAATTATTTTAAATTGTTGGCTATTATTTTTAAGCACATATCAAATTCTGTTTTATGGAATTTAACCCTGAAACTGAATTTATACATTTTATTGGACTTTAGGATAAAATATTATTCAAATTATGTAAGTTATTGACTGATCTCAAAACCCTTTACAAGCTTATAAGTGTTATGTAATTTATAATATAAATGTTATTGAGATATAAGCATCTTAATTGTCACCTCAACATCTGTTTCTGTGTGTATATTTATTTATTTATATATTTATTCATGTCTGGTCAAGCAACAGATTAAGAAGCTAACAATTAGCAGATGTTTTAAACTGCTACCAGTTATTCTTCAAGCAAGTCAGTGGGATTTTTTAATTATTTGGCTTTGGTTTGAGGTCATTTAGTCCTCACTAATAAAAGAAACTGAATTTGGAATTCTCACTTTTCATCTCATACCAGTAAGCCAATAACATTCATTATATGCTAATAATTATGATCAGACAAACCTTAAAGAAGCAGAGATTTAGCTGCTTGAAATTTGGTATACTGAAAAGCAAAATTAATAGATTTTCAATTTTTCCCATTAGCCAGGATTTAATCTCCATCAAAATACATATTTTTCAATTAGTCTGATTCTACAAACCCAGCATAAGAGGTCATTGTCATGTAGGCTTATGTCAACTATGATGACTGGGAAGTATTCTTCTAATATGCCTGGATTTGTCAGGTAATTTAATGTGAATGTCAGGGTAAAGTAACAACACATATTTTAATTTGTCTAACACATCTGTCTTGATTCTCATATGGAATAGGTAATTAGGGAATGTTATACATTTCTAGATTTAATATATGTGTGTGTATGTGTGTGTGTGTGTGTGTGTGTATACAAGTAAGGGAATGTTCTTATTCAAATAATTAGTTCCACTTAAACTTTCGTGTAGGAGGTCAAATAAGCTTTCCTTGGGTAGAGGAAACTATACCAAACCAAGAGTTAACACACTTAGAACAAAGTTTATTAGCAATGTAAATGTCATTACTTCTGATATGTGATCAACTGAACAGTGAAGGGCGAGTGTGACTTTCAGGCTACAGGAACAGAGTCTAATGACTTCGAGGCAAAAGAACTGTTTCCAACTGGGTATGGAAGTTATTCAATTCTGACCAACTTGATTGGGAATTAATAATACTAATGACTTGTCTTGATTCAAAGTTATCTTGCTCATAGTATCTGGAGAGGACACCTATGAATACATGCACGGGTAAAGTAGATTATAACATAAAATTATTTTCTTTCTATGCCACATAGATAGTCTCAGAATGACTGTACACACATGGACAGACACCACACACATCCTCTAATGGTTTTGTTTGGGAGGACAAGATGAATATATCTACTACATTTGTTTGTTTTTGTGTATAATTGTTACAGTTTTAAGATATGGCTTAACTTGTATGTACTTAGAAAGGAGAGTTACTTATAACCTTGTACATAACTCACTCATTGCCCTTGTAACATGTTTATTTTATTATCCCAACTAGCTTCTTTTTTTTTTTTGATTGTTTGTTTATTTGAGTTTAATTTATCTTTTTTAAAAATTATTTACTTATTTCAGAATATTATGGGGGTACAAATGCTTTGGTTACATATATTGCCTATGCACTGCCCAAGTCAGAGCAACAATCGTGAACATCCCCTAAACAGTGTGCCCCACACCCATTAGATGAGAGTTTTCCCATCCCCTCCACCCACCTCCCACCTGCCCGACCCCTGATGAATATTATTTCCATGTGTGACATATGTATTGATCAATTAGTACCAATTTGATGGTGAGTACCAGTGGTGCTTGTTTTTCCATTCTTGTGATACTTCACTTTGAAGAATGGACTCTAGCTCCATCCAGGATAATACCAGATGTGTTAATTCACCATTCTTTTTTATTGCTGAGTAATACTCCATTGAATATATATACCACCTTTTATTAATCCACTCATGTATTGATGGGCACCAGGGTAGTTTCCACATCTTTGCAATTGTGAGTTGTGCTGCTATAAACATTTGAGTGCAGATGTCTTTATTATAGAATGTCTTTTTTTCCTTTGGGTAGATGCCCAGTAGTGGGATTGTTGGATCAAATGGTAGTTCTACTTTTATTTCTTTGATGAATCTCCATATAACTTTCCATAGAGGTTGTACTAATTTGCAGTCCCACCAGCAGTGTATGAGTGTTCCTATGTCTCAGCATCCCCACCAACATTTGTTGTTTTGGGACTTTTTGATATAAGCCCATCTCACTAGAGTTAAGTGATATCTCATTGTGGTTTTGATTGCATTTCCCTGATGAATACAGAAGTTGAGCAATTTTTAATATGTTTGCTGGCCATTATTCTGTCTTCTTTTGAAAAGCTTCTGTTCATGTCCTAGCACACTTTTTAATGGGGTTGTTTGATTTTTTTGTCATTGATTTTCCTAAGTTCTGTATAGATTCTGGTTATCAGCCCTTCATCAGATGTGTAGCATGCAAATATTTTCTCCCATTCTGTAGGTTGTCTGTTCACTCTAGTGATAGTTTCCTTGGCTGTGCAGAAGCTTTTTAATTTGATCAGGTCCCATTTATTTATTTTTGTTGCTGCTGTGATCACTTTGGGGGTCTTCTTCATGATTTCTTTGCCTAGGCCAATGTCCATAAGAGTTTTTCCAACGTTTTCTTCTAGAATTCTTATGGTTTCATGTCTTAGGTTTAAGTCTATTATCCATCCTGAGTTGATTTTTGTGAGAGATGAGAGGTGTGGATCTAGTTTCAGTCTTCTACATGTGGCTATCCAATTTGCCCAGCACCATTTATTGAATAGTGATTCTTTTCCTCTGTGTATGTTTTTGTGGAATTTGTCAAAGATCAGATGACAGTATGAGGATGGTTTTACATCTGGGTTCTCAGTCCTGTTCCATTGGTGTATGTTTCTGTTCTTGTGCCAGTATCATGCTGTTTTGTTTAGTATAGCCTTGTAGTATAGTTTGAAGTCTGGTAGATTGATGCCTCCCAATTTGTTCTTTTTGGTTAAGATTGCTTTGGCTAGAAGGGTCTTCTCTGGTTCCACACAAAGCGTAGAATTATTTTTACTAGACCTGAAAAAAATGATGTTGGTATTTTGATAGGGACTGCATTGATTCTGTAAATCACTTTAGGTAGTATAGACATTTTAATAATGTTGATTCTAAATGTCCAAGATCGTGGTAGAGTTTTCCGTCTGTTTACAATCTCTGCGATTTCTTTTCTCAGTGTTTTATAGTTCTCTCTATACAGGTCTCTCACTTCCCTAGTTAAATATATTCCTAAATATATAATTATCTTTGGTGCTATCGTGAAAGGTATTGCGTCTTTGATTTTTTTCTCGGCTTGACTGTTATTGGCGTATATGAAGACTACTGATTTGTGTGCATTGATTTTGTATCCTGAGACTTTTCTGAATTCATTTATCAATTCCAGTAGTCTCTTGGTTGAATCCTTGGGGTTTTCTACATACAATATCATATCATCAGCAAATAGTAAAAGTTTGATCTCTTCTGCCCCCATTTGGACACCTGTGATTCCTCTCTCTTGTCTGATTGCTCGGGGAAGGACTTCCAGCACTATGTTGAATAGAAGTGGAGATAGTGTGCAACCTTGTCTGGTTCCGGTTTTAAGGGAGAATGCTTTCAACTTTTCCCCATCGGTATGATATTGGCTGTGGGTTTATTGTATATGGCTTTAATAATTTTGAGGTATGAGCCAGGTATGCCCATATTGTTAAGAGTTCTTACCATAAAAGGGTGCTGGATTTTGTCAAAAGCCTCTTCTGCATCTATTGAAAGGATCATATAGTCTTTGCTCTTGCTTTTATTTATATGGTGAATTACATTTACAGATTTGTGTATGTTGAACCATCCCTGCATCTCGGGGATGAAGCCCACCTGATTGTGATGAATTATTTTTTTGATGTGCATTTGAATTCAGTTTGCTAGGATTTTATTGAGAATTTTTGCATCTATATTCATAAAGTATATTGGTCTATAGTTTTCTTTTCTTGTTGCATCCTTTCCTGGCTTTGGTATCAAGGTGTCATTGGCTTTGTAGAATGAGTTTGGGAGGATTCCATCCTTCTTTATGTTATGGAATAATTTCTGTAGTATATGCACCAATTCTTCTTTGTAGGTTTGGTAGAATTCAGGCATGAACCCATCTGGTCCGGGACTTTTTTTTGTTGGAAGATTTTTTATTATGGCTTCAATTTCAGTGCTTGATATTGCTCTGTTTAGGAATTTTATTTCTTCCTGATTGAGCCTAGGGAGGTAGTGTATTTCTAAGAATTTGTCCATTTCCTCTACATTTTCATGTTTTTGGGCATAGAGATTTTTGTAGTATTCGAAGATGATGTTTTATATTTCTGTGATATCAGTTTGACCTCTCCTTTTTCATTTCTAATTGAGCTTATTAGATTCCTTCCCTTTCTGCTTCTAGCATTCTAGCAAGTGGCTGGTCTATTTTGTTTATCTTTTCAAAGAACCAACTTTTTGTTTTATTAATCTTCTGTATAGTTCTTTTATTCTTGATTTCATTTAGTTCTGCTCTGATCTTGGTTATTTCTTTCCTTCTGCTGGGTTTAGGGTTGGTTTGCTCTTCCTTTTCCATTTACTTGAGATGATTCATTAATTTACTGATTTGTGAACTTTCTGTCTTTTGGATGTGGGCATTTAAGGTGATAAGTTTTCCTCTAAGGACTGCTTTTCCTGTATCCCACAGATTTTGATAACTTGTGTCCCCATTATCATTTACTTCAAAGAATCTTTTAATTTCCATCTGAATCTCCTCCTTGACCCAATAGTCATTCATCAATAGATTGTTTAATTTCCATGTTTTTGGATAGAGAAGTGTGTTTCTGTTGGAATTGAATTCTAACTTTATTCCACTGTGGTCTGAAAAGATACATGGTATGATTTCTATTATTTTAAATTTGTTGAGATCTGCTTTGTGGCCTAGGGTGTGATCAATTTTAGAGAAAGTTCCATGAGATGATGAGAAGAATGTATATTCCGTGTTATTTGGGTGGAGTGTTCTGTAGATGTCTATTAGGCCCAAATGTTCTAGAATCCTGTTTAGGTCCATTGTTTCTTTGCTTATTTTCTGCTTGGAGGATCTGTCCAGTTCTGTCAGTGGGGTGTTGAAGTCCCCGGCAATATTTGTAGCAATAGGGTTGTTCTCACTGTCGTTGATTGTAGTTTGTGTGGAGGAGCCAGTTACCTAGGTATTCTGTTATGCCCGTGATAGGCTCTTGTCCCCCAGGTGGAGTATACGAAAGCCCCAAGCTTTGGGAGGAGACTTGTAGCTCTCAGGGGTTACTTTGACCCTGCTCCTCCTGAGGTGGGGGAGAAGCAAGATAGCTTGTAACTGCCGTGGGAGAGCTAGATTGAGTCAATTCTACACAGCTCAGAGATTGCTTATCTGGCCAGTGGGGGGACCACTGCTATGGAGTTCAGAGCTCTCTCTCCGGGCTTGGAGGGCTGCTTCTGATGGGAGGGGCCAGCTGGTGTGATTGCTGAGGTCTCTATCCAGGTTTTTTCTTCCCTGTCCACAAGCTCGGGCACTTTCCCCTCTGATAGGGCCACTTGTGGGCTCTTGAGTTCCCCCACATTTTATGTGTCTGGCCCTCTGATGTAAGTCTCCATGTGTCACTGGCTGATAGCGGAATCTCCAATTGTTCACCCCTTTTCCACCACTAGACCCCAAGGTGAGGCAGGTGGGCGTCTCTATCCCCAGAAGTCTCCGCTGGGGGATGTTCCTACCGGGGGGAATAGTGGAAGCTGAAGGCACTCTTGAATTGAGTGAAACTCCCTAATAAAGTGGACAGGGTTAGGGGGAGATGCTCTGGTTCAGCCTGTGGCACTTGAGGCATTCAGTTGCCATGAGAACTGGCACTTATACAAAATGAGTCACTATGGCAAGCAACCTTCAAAATGACCAATCTCTGGAGTACATGAGGGCTGGGACCTGAAAAGCGAGCACTAGGACCGGTACATAGCAGGCACGTAGAAGAAGGCCAGAGTCGGGGAGGCAGGACCAGATGGACAGGTTGCAAACTGTTTCCAATACACAAAGTCCCACTGATACAGATCAGGGGCCTCGTCCGTCCTGGAACCCATGGAGGCAGCTATCCGTGGCCACCAAGGGTGTAGCCTGTCATGCCCAGGCCAAAGAGCCTCTGGGCCAGGGGTGGGGTGAAGCTAGAGACCTATCTAACAGTCAGCCCCCGCCAGGAGACCTTAAAAATGGCTGCTGTCAGTCTGGTGTACAGCAGGGTTCAGATCACGCCTTGAATGCAGCTCTTCTCAATCCGCCTGGGTACCGAAGAGGCAGTTGCTAGCATCCCCGAAGGCATATCCCGTTGCTCTCCGTTCAACTCCTGTGCCCTGGTCCCACTGACTTCCAGTGGCAAGGTGCCTGCCTCTAGATTCCCATATACTGTCCCAGGAAGCTGTATCTCAGCCTATCCCTGCCTGGCCCTGCACAGTCCCTGTACAGTGCACCCGAGAGTTCCGTTGGCTCCCACAATTGCTTCCTCTCCACAGAGCCTGCTGTCTCGAGCAACATTTTTGCACCAACTCTGGGCTTGTCCCTGACTGAGTGAATGTGAAGTCTGTGGAGATGGTGCGTGACCACCTGTGCTGACCTGGCGAGCACATCCTTCCTGCGCTCTGTTCTCTATTGTATTCCCTGCACTCTCTGATCTTCATGAATGAATCTCCCTGTCACCTGTTTTCTTGGGCTGAGTGTCCCATGATGCTTCTCTGTAATTTCACAATGCTGTTTTCTGAGTGAGCGATCTGCACACAGGCAGCCTTTGGTGTACTTCACCTCCTTCCCTGGGAGCAGTGAGGTGAGAGGTGTCTACCAGAGTGCCATTTTTTCTCTCTCCCCAACTACCTTCTTAAGGGTGAGTACCATGTTTTAGGATGAACACAGGGCCTGGCTCTACTATTAAGCATAGCAGATGCTTAATAAATATTTGAATGAATGGATAAATGGATTAGAGCTTATGAATGGAAGTCTACAGTACTTAAATGTGCAACATACATAAATATAAATATTACATGAAGAATCTATCAATGTGTATGTGAATGAACACACAAACATACATCCTACATTCAGAGTACTGTCAGAGGTTAAGGAAAGTAATTAATGTATAAGGTGTGTAGCCAACAGTAATAATATATAATTATGTAGTTAAATAATGAGTAATTGCTGAAGCAGGGAAAAACTATTTAAAAATTTATTGATTGCTTAATGTGAAAAATGGATATATGTCAGCTTAACAACATTATAGGTTAAATATATCAACCTAAGAAAACTTACAGAAGTTCAAACACATTTACATTTATTCATAACCACAAGTTTTTTTTTAATGAAGGCAGTTAGTTCAAGCCACAAAACATTTTATTCATTATTTTCCACACTGTGGATATAACTAGTATCATCTTAGTAATTTATTAAAAATACTGACACATAATTATCCAAACTTTTATAAAAAGCAATTATAGTCCTTTTCTGATAAGAATAATAAGTTATGCAATTTATAAAGTTTTAATAAACCCTTAAATTAACCTGCTATTTTTTCCCAAGATCAGTAATTATAAAGGAGCACAGGTCCAGTTTCCACATTTTCTACTAGAAATATACTAGCATGAATGGGCAAAGTTTCTATTTAAAGTAGATGCCGCAGTTATATAATTAGAGAATTACAATGATAGGTCTTACAGATGGAAAGGAACTATATTCATGTATACTTTTTGGCATATGCTACTACAGAAACATGTTTCACTGTGAGATTTATATATCTGATATATAATCAACTTCGCATTATCTACTCTAAGTAAAACTAGAAGTAGCCTAGAATGGAAAAAAAATTATTACAATATCTCATTTTAGGAAGTAGCTTTGGCTTATTCCCTGTTAATCTTGGCCTTAAAAAACAAGAGCCCTTCAGTCCAGCTGGGCCTGGGTAGTCTGCTTATTTTCTCATAGAGTGTTGTGAAAGCCTTATGGGAAGTCTTAGTTTTACCCTATTGGCCCAGTGATATGGGGCTCCTCTCCATGTCATAAATATTCATTTGCAGATAACGATTACTTTCTACTGCCTCAATATATTTTCATATTCAGTTTTCTCTTGGATTCCTTATATCCCATATGAGGAATGCTGAAAAGCCATTTGTTAAGAGGTTTTCCTCAAACCTTCTTCTCTAGCAAAAGAATCAGCCTTTATCACAACACGCTTAATTAACACCTTGATCAGGTAAGCAAACATAACAGTGCAGCAGAGATTACTGGAACAAGACAATCAGTTGGACTTACCCTATGTTTATTGAATTGCCTGAATTTTTTAAACCTATGGTGGATATGGGATTAGAGCTGGTATCCAAACACCTCTTGTCCCCTGCTTTCTTCCCTGAATTATGACATTGTACTATCCGTATCTCTTTGCCACCAGTTTTCTCTGAAATCATTATAGAATATGTTGAATTTATGAATCATGTTTAAGTTTGGTAGTCATTAAAGAAATGTTTGTCTACAACTGAGTGTACATAAAATGATTGTGTTTGTATATAAAGATAGTTAAAATATAATATAGTAGGTATGTTGATGTGGAATATAGGTGTCATAGGAAGAGAGTGAAGGAATACTTCATTCAGCTTTAGTGGGTCAAAGAGAGACTTCCTCTCTTAAAGATGGTTACAAATAAGAAGATGAGAGTGGGGAAAAGAGCAAAGGGTCAGCAGGAGAAAATCACAGCATAATGCATGGATAGAACTATAAACAGATGTATATTACTGATGCATTGTTTGAGACTGGGATGGTGAGAAATGAAGCTCAGATGGTAGTCAGGGGTCTCAACATGGAGGACCATGTAGGTCATGTTAGTGTAAATGACCTGATGGAAGTGAAGCTCCATGGGCATGGAGACCCCAACTGTCTTGTTTAGGTCACATTCCCAACATTGTGCATAGATCTTGCTCATAGGTCGTAGTCTTCAGCAAATATGTGTTGAATGGATGAATGAAAAAAATGATTTTAAGCAGAAGAGTGATGTGGTTCAATTTTGATTTTAGATATATTGTTCTGGCAGCAGCATGGGAGACGGATATAAGGAAAATAAAACTCGAGTGAAGGAGACCAATAATGGTGGGATGAGATGAGGGTTTGAACTAGGGCAGAGGTAAGTCACAGGGATGGATTTGAGACATATTGGAGGGTTAAACATCTAAGACCAGGTGGCTGTTGCCTGTCAGAAGAAAGGAAAGGTAGGAGAAAAGTGTTATGATAGAGTTGTCACCATTTAAGTTAAAGAATACAAGGAGAGGAGTTGTCTAAGGGAAGGAAAGTTTTTCTGCAAACATTGTGATTTAAATGTGTTTCAACTTTTACTTTTAAATGAACCTATAAGGAAATTCTAGTTGATTTTTAACGAAAATCTTGTAGTACTTCAAAATTTTTAAATATCCTTTGAGCATAACACTAGCGTCAGGTCAAGAACATAAACTAAAAATGTGAGCACCTCCCCTAAAAAAAATCTTTTTAATTTTAAGGACACCAAAACATTTGGGCATAATCACTTATTCTTCACACAGAAATTTCGGTAGGGAGAGAAATATGTTAATCCTTTCCTCCCTTTTGCTTTACTTTTTTTGTTGATATTCTTCCCCTCAGTCTGGCTTTCTGCAGTGAAGGGGGCAGAATCGGCTACCACATGGAGCCTTGCTCCCAGACAAGTGGCCTTTGAAACCTTCTCCACTTTGCTCGGGAAAAGAGCAATACTTGTGAGTGGATTAACAAAATATGGTATATGTATACCATGGAGTACTACTCAGCCATAAAAAAGGATGAATTAATGCCTTTTGCAGCAATATAGAAGGAACTGGAGACCATTATCCTAAGCAAAGTATCTCAAGAATGGAAAAACAAACACCAATGTACTCTCTAATAAATTGGAACTAACTGATGGCACACAATGCACAGAGGGAGTAAAAGTCATTGGAAATCAATCAGGGGGGAGGGGGAGGACAGGAGGGGCAAAAACCCTCCTAATGGCTACAATGAACACTATTTGGGGGATGGGCACATTTATAGCCTGGACTCAAGCCATGTATCAAAAACATTTGTACCCCCTTAATATTTTGAAATAAATTTTTTTTTTTTAAAAAAAGAGCCATGCTTGGAGGCCAAGGAGAATCTCAGATAAACAGCATTTCTTCTTCTGTTTCTCAGTCTGATTTTAAGATTTGGTAAGGGGCAAAACAAACCCAACCAAAGGGCCATCCTTCATTTGAACTTAAAGTTCAAATAATGTTAAATTTAGTTTGTAATCAGATCATTATAAATATTATTAAAATATCTAATTCTGGTATACTGAAGATTTATAAGATATCTTGTTAATTTTTTTCTTACTCGTTGATACTAGCTTACTTCCTCTTCTAAATATATGTTTTTTATTGTCATAGGATATTTCTTTAGGATGAGTAATTTCATTCTGTCACATTTCAAAGTAAAATCTGTCAGCCCATGTTAGTTTGGCTTTAGACATGGTTATGGGGCATCCAGTTGGCAATTCCCAGCAGTCAGAGGCCTGAGCTCTGAGTAGCAGAGAGATGGTCCCCTGAGAGGCAGGGAGATCATCCAGAGGTAGAGGACCATAAGCAGAAAACCAATATTGACACCTGAGCAACATCAATGTATATAGAACCAGAAGAGGAAGGGCAGTTCTCAAAAAGAGAAAACAACTTCATCTGAGAGACCATAGGAGGGCCTGGAGAAAGAACTATCCTAGAAGGCAGGGAAGTTCAAGAAAGAAGGAGTGAGGAGAGGGGCAGAGCAAGATGGCTGAATAGAAACTTCCAGCAATCATCCCTCTGCACGAAGACCATTTTCTACAGGTATCCATGTAAGCAAACACCTTCAGAAGAACCAAAAATCAGATAAGCGATCATACTACCTATATTTGACATTATATCAAGGAAAGAGGCACTGAAGAGGGCAGAAAAGACAATTGTGCATTGTCAGTGCCACTCCTCCCCCACCTCCAGCAGTGCTACACCAGCACGCCAAGTAGAGAGAGAATCTGGGTTCCTGGGGGAGGGAAAGTGAAGTGATTGTGGGATGTTGCACTGAAACTCAGGTCCTCCCTGGCACAAGGGAACACAGCACAGAGCAGAATTCTGCTGGTGTCCATGGAGGGAGCATTTAGACTAGCCTGGCCAGAGGGAAATCCTTCGCACCAAAACCCGAGTTACAGCTAGCCCCACCACTAGCTGACAAAAAGCAGCCTGGGGCCTGAACTAAATTCTAGGCCAGTTAGGCTACAAAGGCTGCAGTCCTTGGGCAATTCCTGTGGCTGTGCTGGCTCGGAGCCAGTGGACTTGGGGTGCATGTGACCCAGTGAGACACCAGTCATGGTAGCCAAGCCAGTATCTATGACACCCCTCTACCAAATCCAGGCAGTACAGCTCAGGGAGAGTCTTCTACCACTTGGGGAAAGGCAAAGGAAGAATTCAGAGGACTTTGTTTTGCAACTTGGGGAAATAATTTAAAAAAAAATCAAGCAGAAATTCTGGAGCTGAAAAATGCAATTGACAAACTGAGAAATGTGTGAGAGTCTCTCAGCAGCAGAACTGACCAAGCAGAAGAAAGAATTAGTGAGCTTGAAGACAGGCTATTTGAAAATACAGTCAGAATAGAAAAAAGAATTAAAAACAATGAAGCATGCCAACAAGATCTATAAAATGGCCTCAAAAGGGCAAATCTAAGAGTTATTGGCCTTAAAGAGGAAGTAGAGAAAAAGATTGGAGTAGAAGATTTATTCAAAGAAATAACAGAGAACTTTCCAAACCTAGAGAAAGATATCAATATTCAGGTACAAGAAGACCATAGAACCCCAAGCAGATTTAACTCAAACAAGACTACCTCAAGGCATTTAATAATCAAGCTCCCAAAGGTCACAGATAAAGAAAAGGTCCTAAGGGAAGCAAGAAAAAAGAACAAAATAACATATAAAGAAGCTCCAATATATCTGGCAGCAGACTTCTCAGCGGAAACCATACAGGCCAGGAGAGAGTGGCGTGACCTCTTTTAACCCTAGAATATTATATCCTGCAAAAATATCTGTCAAACATGAAGGAGAAATAAAGACTTTCCTAGACAAAAAAAAGCTAAGGGATTTTATGACCTCTAGACTTGTCCTTTAAGAAATACTAAAAGGAGTTCTTCAATCTGAAAGAAAAGAACGTTTATAAACAATAAAAAATCATCTAAAGGTATACAACTCACTGGTAACAGTAAATACACAAATTCAGAATACTCTATTACTATAATTACAGTATATAAACCACGTGTATCTTGAGTAGGAGTACTAAAAGAAAAGTCTATCAAAAATAACTACAACTTTTTGAGAGAGAGAGAGTATAAAAGATATAGATGGAAACAACAAAAAGGTAAAAAGTAGGGGCAGGATGGAGTTAAAGTGTAGAATTTCTGTTATATTTCTCTTTGCTTGCTTCTTTGTTTGTAAGCAGAGTTGTCATATGTTTAAAATAATTGGTTATAAAATGTTTTTTGTAAGCCCATGGTAACCTCAAATCAAAAAACCTACAACAGATACATAAAAAATAAAAAGCAAGAAATTAAAACACACTACCAGAGAAAATCACTTTTAACAAAGGAAGACAGGAAGGAAGTAAGAAAGAAAGAGAGAACCACAAAACAACCAGAAATCAAATAATATGGCAGGAATAAGTCCTTATCTGGCAATAATAACATTGAATATGAATGGTCTGAACTCTCCAATCAAAAGGCATAGAGTAGCTGAACAAATGGAAACCAAAAAAGAGCAGCAGTAGTTATACTTCTTTCAGACAAAACAGATTTCAAGACAAAAACTGTAAAAAGAGACAAAGAAGGTCATTATATAATGATAAAGGGATCAATTCAGCAAGAAGATATAACAATTCTAAATATATATATATCCGACACTGGAGCACCCAGATATTTAAAGCAAATATTATTAGAGGTAAAGGGAGATAGACGCCAATAGGGTAATCGCTGGAGACCTCATCACCCCACTTTTAGCATTGGACAGATTATCCAGACAGAAAACCAACAATGAAACATTGGATTTAATCTTCACTATAGATGAAATGGACCCAATAGATATTTACAGAACGTGTGATCCAACAGCTGCAGAATACACATTCCTCTCCTCAACTCATGGATCATTCTCAAGGACAGACAATATGTTAGGTGATAAAACAAGTCTTAAAAATCAAAAAAATTGAAATCATACCAAGTATTTTCTCTGAACATAATGGAATAAAACTAGAAATCAATAACAAGAGGAACATTGGAAATTATACAAGCACATGGAAATCAAACAATATGCTCCTGAATGACCAGTGGGTCAATGAAAAGATTAAGAAGGAAATTGAAAAATTTCTCAAAACAAGTGAAAATGAAAACATAACATATCAAAACCTAGGGGATAGAATAAAAGCAGTAATAAGAGTAAAGTTTATAGCAATAAGTTCCTATATCAAAAAAGTAGAAAAGCTTCAAGTAAACAACCTCATGATGCATCTCAAAGAACTAGAGAAATAAGAGCAAACCAAACTCAAAATTAGTAGAAGAAAAGAAATAATAAAGATTAGAGCAGAAATAAATGAAATTGAAACCAGAAAAAAACAAAAAATTAACAAAATGAAAAGGTGATTTTTTTGAAAGGGTAAGCAGAATTGACACACCTTTAGCCAGACTAAGAAAAAAAGAAAGAATATCCAAATAAATAAAATGAGATATGAAAAAGGAGACATTACAACTGACACAGCAGAAATCCAAAGGATCACTAGAGACTACTATGACCAACTATATGCCAATAAATTAGAAAACCAAGTAGAAATGGATAAATTTCTAGATACATACAAACTACCAAGATTGAACCGGGAAGAAATCCAAAACCTGAATAAACCAATAACAAGTAATGAGATAGAAGCAGTAATAAAAAGTCTCCCATCAAAGAAAAGCACAGGACCCAAAGGCTTCACTGCTGAATTCTACCAAGCATTCAAAGAATAACTAACAACAATCTTACTTAAATTATTCCAAAAAATCAAGGAGGAGGGAATTCTCCCAAACTCATTCTATGAGGCCTGTATCACCCTGATACCAAAACCAAAAATACAACAAAAGAAAAGTATAGGTCAATATCTCTGTTGAACATAGATACAAAAATCCTCAACAAAGTACTAGCAAACCAAATTCAATAACACAAAAAGATTATTCATCATGGTCCAGTGGGATTCATCCCAGGGGTGCAAAGACAGTTCAACATATGCAAATCAGTCAATTCGATACATCATATCAACAGAACGAAGGACAAAAACTATGTGCTCATTTCAGTTGATGCTGAAAAAGCATTAGACAAAATTCAACATCCCTTCATGATAAAAACTCTCAAAAAACTGGCATAGAAGGAACTTACCTCAACATGATAAAAGCCATGTATGACAGACCCACAGCGAGTATCATACTGAATGGGGAAAAAAAAGCCTTTCCTCTAAGATCTGGAATAAGACAAGGATGCCCACTTTTACCACTGCTATTCAACAAAATACTGAAAGTTCTAGCTAGAGCAATCAAACAAGAGAAAGAAATAAAGGGCATCCACATTGGAATGGAAGAAGTTAAATTATCTTGTTTGCAGATGATATGATCCTGCAGACACCACAAAAAACTGTTAGAACTGATACACAAATTCAGTAAATTTGCAGGTTGCAAAATCACCATACAAAAATCAGTAACATTTCTATATGCCAACAGTAAACAATCTGAAAAAGAAACCAAGAAAGTAATCCCATTTACAATAGCTACAAATAAAATAAATTACCTAGGAATAAACTTAACCAAAGAAGTAGGAGATCTCTATAATGAAAACTATAAAACATTGATGAAAGAAATTGAAGAAGGCACGAAAAAATGGAAAGGTATTCTGTGCTCATGGATTGGAAGAATCAATATTGTTAAGATGTCCATACTACACAAAGCAATCTACAGATTCAATGCAATCCCCATCAAAATGTCAATGACGTTCTTCACAGAAATAGAAAAAATAACCCTAAAATTTATGTGGAGCCACAAAAGACCCAGAATAGCCAAATCCATCCTGAGCAAAGAGAACAAAAGTGGAGGCATCACATTACCTGACTTCAAATTATACTGCAGAACTGTAAACCAAAACAGCAGGATACTGGCATAAAAACAGAGAGACTAATGAAACAGGATAGAGAACCCAGAAACAAGTTCACTATAGATGTGTGGATTTATCTTTGACAAAGGTGCCAAGAACATACAGTGGGGAAAGGACAGTCTCTTCAATAAATGGTGCTGGGAAAATTGGATTTCCATATGCAGAACAATGAAACTAGACCTTTATCTCTCACCAAATACAAAAATTCAAATCAAAATGGATTAAAGACTTAAATCTAAGACCTGAGAGTATGAAACTACTAAAAGATAACATTAGAGAAATACTTCAGGACATTGGTCTGGGCAAGGACTTCTTGAGTAATACCCCCAAAGCACAGAAAACCAAAGCAAAATTGGACAAATGGGACCACATCAAGCTAAAAAGCTTCTGCACAGCAAAGGAAACAATCAATAAAGTGAAGAGATAACCCACAGAATGGGAGAAAATATTTACAAACTACCCATTTGACAAGGGATTAATAACTAGAACATACAAGGAGCTCCAACAACTCAATAGGGAAAAAATCAAATAATCTGATTAAAAAATGGGCAAAGTATCTGAATAGACATTTTTCAAAAGAAGACAAACGGTCAACAGGTATATGAAAAATGCTCAACATCATTAGTCATCAGAGAAAGGCAAATCAAAACTACAATGAGATATCATCTCACCCCAGTTAAAATGGCTTTTATCAAAATGACAGGCAATAATGAATGCTGGTGGGGATGTGCAGAAAGGGGAACCCTCATATGCTGTTGGTGGGAATGTAAATTAGTGCAACCACTGTGGAGAACAGTATGGAGGTTCCTCAAAAAACTGAAAATAGAACTACCATGTGACCCAGCAATCCCACTGCTGGGTGTCTATATCCAAAGAAGGGGAATTCAGTATATCAAAAAGATATCTGCACTCCCATGTTTATTGTAGCACTATTCACAATAGCCAAGATTTGGAATCAACCTAAGTGTCCATGAATGGATGAATGCATAAAGAAATTGTGGTACACATATGCAATGGAATATTATTCAGCCATGAAAAAGAATGAAATCCTGCCATTTGCACCAACATGGATGGAACTGGAGAACATTATGTTAAGTGAAATAAGCCAAGCACAGAAAGGCAAATCTCACATGTTCTCACTCATATGTGGGAGCTAAATATTAAAAAACAATTGCTCTCCTAGAGATAGAGAATAGAATAATGGTTACCAGAGGCTGGGAAGGGTAGCGGGGAGGGAGGATAAAGTGGGGATGGTTTATGGGTGCAAAAATATAGTTAGATAGAGTAAACAATATTTGATAGAACAACAAAGTGACTATAATCAACAATAAGTTAGGGTATACTTTAAAATAACTGAAAGAGTGTAATTGGAATGTTCCTAACAGAAGAAATGATAAATACCTGAAGTGATGGACACCCCAATTACCCTGATTTGATTAATTTACATTGTATGCCTGTATCAAAACATCATATGTACTCTATAAAGATATGCAAGTATTATGTACACATAATAATTAAAAATTTTAAAAAAGAAGAATGCCAAAAAAGAAAAAAGAAGGGAGTAAGAGACCAAGTGAAACAAAGAGCTCCTTCCTCTCCTGGGGTAAAACCTTGCCTCCCTCATAGCACTCCATCCTTACCTTACTCTTCTCAACCATTCCTCCTGGGTAAAGATTTTTTTAATGGATCTTTACAGTAAAGGAGTGATTGAAAAAATCATTCATTTTGGTTCACAGAGATACAGTTCTGTGTGAAGAGAAAATAACATGAATCTAATAATAATGCTTTACATTTTAACAAGTCAATGTCAGAGCTCATTATAAACCTTATTCTATGTGGCATTTTGGTGAGTTTGTTTTTATTCTGTTTCTCATATTCACAAAGGAACTGAAGTATAAAAAAATTAAGATTTTTCTTCAAAGCCACATAGGCCTTAGATCTGAGTAACCTTGGCATTGTTGAAATACAATTTGCCTTTTTCCTCTGAGCTTGCTTAAAATATCAATGAAGCCCTTAAAAGCTTTCTCATCATTTTTCATTTTTCCCTTACATAATATTGATCTCTATTTTTTAACTTCAAAAATTCATATTAGCACAATTGTTAAAAAGTTCAAAAATAACTCTTTAAAATTAAGCATTTAACCTAAATTTTTTATTTTTAAAAAGACCCAATTGTACTGCATATAGTATAGTTAATAATACAAACAAAATTCATCAATATTGCACAGAATGATAAACTTTACCTTGAAAAGTTTGTTTACAAGAAGAACTGAACCCATCTTTTAGTTTTTTTGTTTTTGGTTTTTTGGTTTTTTTCCTGGTAGCTGCTAGCTTCACAAAGGATTGTTGGCATATCAGTTGATGTTTAGTCTGGAAAAATAAAATTAAAAATTATACTCTTCCTTTTATGTAAGTCCAATTGCTATTGCTTAAAATTTTCTTTCTGGAATTTCCCATGTAAAATTCTTAGAGATTGAGAAAAGACTATAATTCAGATCTATTGATAAGGGCTAATTGCTGATGCAGATATACTATGAAATACATATGAAAAGTTTGAGAAGATATATTAGGGAAGATAAGAATTAGCCATTCCTAAGTCCCTTCACTTTTGAAGGGTCAAGATTAGGTTAATATCAAATACTTGGGAGTAGAATCTTGAAATATTGACTAGATCTGAATTCTTGCTGTAATATTTGAGACACCTGAAAATCAAATATAATTGTGGAAATTCAGATGCATTGTCATTTATTGAATAGTCCTGGTAACTTTTATGATGGCCAAATATTTTAAGCATATAATTATCTTTTACAGAGGAATTATAAATGAGAGCCTCATTCAAGAATTCCCTTTATTCATGGCTGTTGTTTTTCTGCCTTTCCTCCTGGTGATACTGAAGAAGCAGGACAGAGTGGGCAGGGAAGGCCCACATACTCTAGCACACAGACGCTGCACCATCAGTCTTAGTGTGTGGTATTGGGGGGTGAAAACCAAAAGCCCTGACGTGGAGGAGTTCTCAGGCCAAAGCTCAGAAATGAAACTTGCCTCTAAGCTGACCTCTCCCTCTGTGTTCTTTCTCTGTGATTGGCCCCTCCATCTACCCAAGCCAAGAGCTTTGCTTTATAGGCAATTGGATAGTAGCCCCATTCCAATCAGTTATCATGACCTATTGATTCCGCCTCTTTCATCTGGATTCTTTTCTCACCACAGCCTAACCCTCAGTTCCTGTCTCTCGCACAGATTACTTTTAGTATAATGCCTCCTACTTGAACTCCTTAGCTCCATCAACCTCTGCCCCACCCACCCCTTCCCTGTGAGCTCCTCTTGCACATACACATAATCCATTCTCTAACCACTGATGTTCCTAACATGAAAGTCTCATCATGTCAAGCCCTTGTTTAAAATATGTCTTTGTCATAACACTCTGGATTCCTAGGCAAAATTTAAAAAAAAAAATTTTTTAAATAAGATAAAATCTGTCTTTGACTTTGAACTGCCTTTAGGACAAGTCCAAACACATTAACCTGACTTATAAGACCTGCATTGGTCTGATCCCAGCTAATCTCTCCAGGAACATTTCTTACCCCAGAGACAACTTTAGTCAATACCAAAATTCTTTCAGTTCAGGACACCATGCTTGCTCTGGCTCCAGGTCTGGCTATATGTGTAGTTTCTTCTACTTGAAACATACCTGGGTCAGCTCTCCCTCTTCTCCTACCTCTTTCCCTTTTGCATAGGTAAATTCTACTGTTCAGGTTTTCAGTTTAGATCTCATATTTTTTAAAGAAATCCTTACTGGACACCTGTGAAAGAGTTACATACCATCAGCATATCCTATAATATTCCCATCGACACATACCACTCTGTATTTTAAATGCCCATATATTCAAGTGGACCCTTCACAAGGTAATTAGCTTCATGAGGACAGGGACTGGAGGTTTCCTGTCCATTGTCATATCCTAACACCTAGTACAGTGTGTGGCTTATAGTCAGCTATCATTAAATGTCAGTTGGATGTTTGAATAGATGGATTTTTTTACTATATTACCAATAAAGGTAGAGTGAGAAAAACAGGAACCAAAGCAGATTTAAAGCCACAACAGAGGTATCAAAGGACCAGGAAAGCCAAGAGGGAGATCCTGCTTTTCCCTGCCTCATGCTACCATTTGCAAGCCCTAGGACAAGAGGGGTTGGGCAGGTGGGAGAGGGGGTGGAGGGGATGGGAAAACTCTCACTGAATGGGTACGGAACGCACAGTTTGGGGGATGTCCACGAGTGTAGCTCTGACTTGGGCAGCACATAGGCAGTATATATAATCAAAGTCTTGTACCCCCATGATATTCTGAAATAAAAGAAAAAAAGGGAAAAAAAAAGAATACAAATTGAGCCCCACATTATGTCTAACTATTTTAAAGTTGAAAATCAAGCCAACAAGCTGTTAAATAAAATGTTTTATCCTGTTACTTTGACAAATATATATTCATAAAAATCTGAGAAGGCCAGGTATTATTTTAGAATTCCTCGACATCTCAAAGTTCTGTGTCAGAACATGGAAGCACAATGTGTCTCCTGTCTCACTCCCATCCTATACTGCAAGAATGTGGGCACCTCATTCCTTACTGCTAAGCTTCATCTACATTTCCTGAAAATAGCTATCCCGAGGCCACTCCCAGACCCACACAGGTGTTGTCTAGCTCAGGGAGAGAGATCTGGAAAAGAGACCTGTGCAGGCCTTGGAAGTGGTTCCAGGGCCATTAGGGAGTAGACTTATGGAATCCTAAGTACCCAGGATGTGGTCTAGAAGGAGGGGGTGGGGAAGGCATAGACTTACACGTGGTCCAATCTCCTTGGCCTACAGACTGGGTAGGGGCATGGTCAGAGAGGGTTGTGTCTAAGGTTGATACTGCCAGCAGAAGGTGACCTGGATTTTTTCTAGAGGTTGTACTCCTATTATATGTCTGTGAAAGTGTAGCATTAGCAAGAACTGCCTAATATTGTATATGTAAAACCCCATCTGAATATATGAATAGGTCTCAAAGGTTGTAGATATATCTTTCCTAACTAATCTTTTAATTGTTTATATTTCAAGGCCATGTGACTCTCTGTTACTGTTGTGTTCTGGGAAGCAGATTCAAGTAGTGCTTAAGAGCAGCCTTTCAAGTTAAAACAGGGTTCTGATTGTGAGTAGGTTTGAGTTCTGAGCTGTCCCTTTGCTGGCTGTGGAGCCTTGGGCAGAGTGCTTCATCTGCTGAATAGAGGTAATAAAATCTTCCTGCAGGGTTGTAGTGAAAGTACGTGAGGTTAAAGTCTTTAAAAGGCTTAGCTCAAGTAAATGCTCAATAGATCATAGTGCTGTCATCATCATCATAATCACTGTCATTATTTTTACAGCTGTTGTTCCTCATTGTCTGTAACTATTGTGATGACCTTGGGCAAGTCACATAACCTCTCAGAACCTCAATTTCTTCATCCATAAGATGAGATGTTTGGAGGAGAGTATAACTAAGATTCTGCCAAGTTAAGAGTAGGGACTTTCTGGAGTTCTTCCTCTTTCAGTGTACATTGAACTTGAACTTGACCCCCTGCGCTATGTTGTAAATTATTAATGGAAGTTAGTTACTATGCATATAATATCATTGTTTATCCTATTTTAAGCAAACCTGGTATGTAAAAGCTGAAAAACTCTGGATTAAGTATGTAGTTTATGAAATAAGTATTTGCTTTACAGAAAGATTCAATGTAGAGTTCCTTTTACTCACATGTTCTTCTAGGACATTAAAAATTAAATTTAATTTACAAAAAGGTATTCAGTTTGCCTACAACTTTTCATAAAACATGCAGAGATTTTTAATCTTTTTGAATCACAGAATCTTTTGAGAATTGATTAAATATGATTTCCTCTCTCAGAAATGAGCATGGTTGCAAATATTTACATATAATTCCTAGAGAAGGGGTGGTCTAAGGATCCTAATTTAAGACCTGGCATAAAGCCAAAACAAAGACAAAGCCAATAAAAGTGTAATATGCTGAGGATATTAAAGGCATTTCTAAATTTGGACCTCTAAACACCTGGCTCTTTTCAGGATCAGAGAAACAAAGAGAGGTCTAACATTTCTTGGATGCATACTCTGTGCCAGACCCTGTGCTAAACATTTTAGAAGTGTTTTATTGTTCTTCTCTTTCCAAATCTAAAAGACAGATATTATTTCTGATGAGAAATCTGAGTCTCAGAGAGTAAGTAATTCTCTGAAGTCTCATCACTAGTAAATGGTCAAAGCAAAATTTGAGTTGGGTCTGGCTCTAAAGCTACTACACTATGCTAAAAGGCCCAAAATTCGCTCACATTTCTTCCCAAACTCCTAAATCTTTATAAAAGAATAGGTCACTGAAATGCAGAGATTTCTCTTCCTTAGTGAACTTCTCACAAAGGAGCTCCTTAAACCAGCTTCATGTTGACAGCCAATCCTTCCCCTCTTCCATGTTTTGTGCCATCTCATTGGAGCTGGGAGGACTTGCAGGAGTGATATGCGGCTATTGGGATGAGGTGGGCAGGCAGAGAGCTGAAGAATGATGGACTCTCTTGGCTGGATGTGATTCAAAAGTTGTGATCCCCTACGTGCCCTAGTAAAGTTTTCCAGCTGACATCTGTGTTAAAGAGTTGTCAGCTGAGGAGCAGAGAAGTGGCCTGTCAGATTCAGAATGTCCCATTTGCCAAGTCTCACATGTGAAAAGTGAAGACAGGTCCCATTTGGAAAAGAAGACCTGCTTCCCAAAAGATTTATTACATAGGGGTCATGTTGCATAACATGGGCTAAGGTCAGTAGACTCAACTCCTCCTTGACTCATTCACATTTCATAAGATAGCTAGTTAATTTCACTAAAAAGTAGGGAATAAATGAAGGGCCTTATGTGAGTGACAGAACAGCCTGAGTCTTATTGGAATTCTGTCTTGGTGCTATAAGCTATTATTGACCTTTCTTCATAAACAGCTTGACCCAATACTTCACAGAAATCACTGTACTTTGCACACTTAAAGACCTTATGTATTAAGGTAAGGTCTGTGTCCTCAATGCAGCTTATAAAACTTTATATATTAAGGTGAGGTCTGTGTCAAGAATGTCAAAATAGAACATTCTTGGTGATTTGGGAATATGCTTACAAATCCATTTTTGGTTTCAAGTCATTTTAAGATATGCTATCTTATCACCTCAGACTTCACAGTGTGTCCTAGAAAATTATGCTGTTTTCACAGTGATATTAAAGGCACCATGAGATTTGGTATTTGGTTTGGATTTTCTTCATGATTTCCCACATGATATAGAATTGCTTTATAAAGTCACTTGCTACAAAGTATTTCAGACCTTTATTTGGCAGTAATGAGGAAAATTCTATTTGAGAGTGTTTGGGAATGAAATATGCATATTTAAGAGTAACTGACATCTGATGTAATTTTTCTTATATGCTACAAATGGTACAAGAGATAGTCTACTAATGTCAAGATGGTACCTCCTTATATCAGCAAGGCAGCATGACATAGTGTTAAAGTACAGACTCTAGAGCTAAATTGCGTGTGTTTGAACCCAGCTTTGCTAGTTGCCTACTTTGGGACTTTGGGCAAGATATTTAATGTCTATGTGCCCTGTTTCCTCATCTAGAGAATACAGGTAATAGCAAGTTCATTAATTTGAATATTGTGTGAGTTAACATACATAAAGTGCTTAGAACAGTGTTGACGCATAATAAATGTTATATGTTAGCTGTTATACAAATGTGTAAAGATGACCAATAAGCTCTACTTTAGGTGTTAGATGGTTTAAAAAATAAGTTAGTTTATCCTTAGTTTAGGATAAGGCTTTATATAGAGTTTATCCTTATCTTTGTCTTGAGAAAGCTCTAACTAGGATGACTGCCATTCCTTCTGTCCTCTTATATCAAATCTTCATATCTGCAAGTGGCTGACCTAACATCTCTGTGTTGAGTATCTTCGTGTACCTGTAAATGGAAATGTTTGATAAATTTCAATTTGATAGATTGAATAAATGCCATATCCCACACATACCAAACATATTTTGGCCAAACGTGTGTCAGCCCTACTATGATAATGAAATATTTCTTTTTCTTTAAATGTTGCTGACTTCATAGCAGTTTTTAATATAATCAGTGAATGCTAAGGGAAAACATAACAATAATATGTGAGAAGTCATTGCAACCATTTGATGCTAAAAAAATAAAGTGTCTTCATACTTGAAAAGACTGGGGAAGTATGGTCACTCATTCATGCAAAATATGTATTGAGTACCTACCATAGGTAGGCCTGGCACTGTTCTGGGAGCTGGGAATATAGTCCTCATTGCCTTCATGGAGATTATATTCCAGTGAGAGGAGACAATGAACAAGTAAACAAATAAAATAAGATAATTTTAGAGACAGATAAGTGTCATGGAGTAGATAGAGCAATGTAATAGAGGGAGGGCCTCACTGAGGAGGTGATAATTGAGCTGAGGCACAACTGAATTGGGAGAAGAGGGTCCCATGCTGAGGGAACAGCAAAGGCCAAGGCCTAGATAGGAATGAATATGATATGTTTGGGAAAGAGAGAGGAAGCTTAGATCTTGGGTGGTGGGGAGGGGAGGTGGTACTAGGTGAGGTTCTGGAAGTAGGCAGGAGCTTAAACATGTGGTAACTGTAGGCCCCTGGTAAGGTGTTAGATTATAGTCAAAGTGCAGTGGGAAGCCATTACACTGGAGTGACATGATCAGGTTTGTATTTTAAATAATTTGTTTGGCTGCTGTGTGGACAACCAAGTATAGGAGAATATAAATGGTCCCAGGAAGATCCTGTAGGTCCCTTAAGAGCCATTAGCTGTAGTCCAGACAAATGTCAATGTATTGGCCTAGAATGTGGCATTGATGTGGAGCGAAGCTGTAAGATTTGCAATCTATGTTAGAGATAGTAACAACAGGGCTTACTGATAGTCTGGATGTAGGTGAAGGCTAAAGGAGGAATCAAAGAATCATATATTTTAAGGTCTTGCTCAAATCCTGCTTTCACGGTGAAACTTTCTCCAGCCATTCTAACCCACTTTAGTCTCTCCTTTTGGTGCCGTGGTTTTTTTGTTTAGCTCATAATATGTGCAAGGCACAGTGTCAGGTGCTTAGGATACATTAGTAAACAAAACAAAGATCCCTGCCCTTGTAGAGGTTATATTCTGTCCTGTACTACTTCTATGTCTGCACCTGTAATTTACACTAAATTTTCTGTCTTCATATTAGTCTTTGATTGTTTCAGATATATTATTTTTGTTCTTTAAATAGACAGTTACCTTCTTAAGGACCAGGAACTACACTTTTCAATTTACAATAACATCTAGCTCAGTGATGGGGGAAGAAAAAGTAACAGTGAAAATATGTTGTTGTTGTTGTTTTTTTTCACAGATAACTTGTTTCTAGGCTTGCCTGCTTTAAATAAGTAAATTTGTGAAAATCTAAAATTGCAACTCAGATCATTGGAAAGGCCATCATTTTTCCATTGAAAAAGGATGATGATTTATTCACTCAAGAGTTACTTTAAAATAACAGACCCCTCCTAATGAATGTAATTAAAAGTTTGCTAACAGGTCATTATATCTTTGTCAGGGGGATTAGGTAAAGGAACTGAAGTTAAAGTGTCAGAGGCCAAATTAATCTAAAATGAAGACATGCTAAAATTCAGAATTGTAAGTAAAAAAGAAAATGATTTCTGATTTCTAAAAATTCAAATATATACACTTTGTAGAGGACTTCCATTTTCTACATTTACAATTTATAATTGACAATTATAAACTGATTTTTTAACCAGATCATATTCATCCTGGCAATGAAAACCATTTGAATACACAAGAAAATTGGCTTCTGGTTATCTCTTTCTGAATTATGACTTCAAATGTAAAAAAGAAGACAAACATCATGGTTTATGTTTTGCAAGGAAAATTGAGCATCTTTGTAAATAATCGTAGGATATTGACTCCTTTTCAAGACCCCTTATAATGTAGGCACTGAGGTGCTATTGCTAGTGTGATGGCTCTAATACATTCATCCTGTGGGTTAATTAAGCTTTTGAGGACTATCCCAGGAATCCAGTGATCATTTATGACTTTATTTCTGTGGAAAATGATTCTGAGTTCTAGAATATTGACTTTAAAACCAAGGTTAGGAACACATTTCATTTATAAGGGGTCCTCTTAAACTCATTTCTGTAATTCTCATAATCTATGTACTCTTTTTGAAGATGATCCTAATTATTAATGGGAAATAAAACCTTTAATCAGGTAGTATGCAGCAGGACAATTCTTATAGTAAAGACATAGATGATGTTCCCTTTACCTCATTTATTTATTCAACATATTCATTGAGTGCCTTCTCTGGGCAGGGCCCTAGACAAACAGCAGTAAATCAAGACTGATCTCTAAGCCAGAAGACCTTAGATCTCGTTGGGGAAGAAGACATATGCACAAATAATACACAATCAAATGTCTTAAGTATTGTAATAGAGATGCAAGTGAAATGTATTGCAGGTTCAGAGAAAAGCAAGATACATTCTTCTGAGGGAAGAGGGAAGGCTTCCTGGAAGAGATAGCATATAAAATGCCACTTGAAAATGGAGAGAAATTGAAAGGGGACTATGGGGCGCGAGTTCTGAGGCCAGCGAGGGTACCAGAGTGGGTTCTGGGAATTGGAAGGGAAGGCGAGCAGCGGCAGGCAGACGAGACATGCTCTTTATTGTCAGGGTGCAACCGCAACTACAGCAGCGCAAGTAACATGGCAAGCACTCATATATATGGCTCACGACAATAGTGGCAACATGCCCAATCAAAGGGTGGGCACGTGGGTCTTACATAAGCGGTTACATCATAGATACATAAGCCTTACCAGAAGGCCGGGCCGGAAGACATACCGGCAGTCACCTTGGTTTGGCCGAAGAAACCTATTGCCTATACAAACAGGTTTCTCCTTACAGGGACAGAAAAGCAAAAGCATCCTAGGAGGCATGACAGCATAAACAAAGTGACAGAACTAAGAAAGTGTGTATATACAAGAACCAGCTAGTGCTTCATGCAGTGAACATTTCTGGAGTAACTACCAGGTATAAGACACTGCATAAGGGGCCAGAGACAAAAAGAAAAGAGGTGGGCCTTACCCTTGAGGGAAAATTTGGGTTACTATATCTTATAAATTATAAGTGAAAAAACAGTTTTCAGTTAAGTTTGAGGATGGTGGTGAATGCTGAACTGAGGCATTGGAATAAGATTCTGTGGTGATGGCTTTTGTGATGGTGATAATGCTTGTCATTTACTAAATCCTTCAATGTTCTAGGCATTGTGGTAAGAATTTATTATACATGCATTTTTCCTTCAGGTCTCCTCATGAGATATGATTACTGTTTTATTCCTACCTGTTAGCTGAGAAAATTGGGGCTTAACAAGTCAATTAATTTATGTAATGTTGCCCAGCTGGTAAACAGCAGAGTAGAGATTTAAACAGGTGTGTTGGATTTCAGAGCCAGTAACTCACTAAGAGCAGCCATAGAAGATGTTTGAAAAGGAAAATGATTGATTCGAGCTGTTCTTAAGAATTCATTTGACAAGGGGAATACAATGATTACAGAATTATGCTAGTAAACAGCTAATGAGTAGCTAAATGAAGGTAATGATAATGGGTATGAAAAGGGGAAGGAGGTGATGGATGTCAGAAAGATAACGATTCAGGGGCAAGGGAGCGGGAGAAGTCAAATACAACTTTCAGGTTCAGAGTTGGTATAATTGGAAGATCTGTGGTGCCAGGCAATGAGATAAAGGCCACCAGAAGAGGAATGTCCTTTGGGGAGTGAGATGAGGGGATGGAGGTCTGGAAGCTGGGATAACTAGTTTAACTTTGTACAAGTTGAACTTGAGGTGCCAAAGGGATACAGGTGGGAGGATTTAGCACGTGGTTAGAAATACAAAAGTTGAGCTTGGAAAAGAGGCCATTTTGAAATGGGATCATATTCTACCAGTGGTACAGAGGTCCAGGGAGACTGAAAAAGGCCTTCAAAACCATGGTTTTATTAGGCTAGAGAAATCATAAGCCAGATTACAGGGTTTATGAAGTGAGGGGATTAGTAAAAGTGAAAAAAAAAGTGTAGGCTACTTTAAAAGAAGCTAAAAGTTAAAGGCAAGTAGTTGGTAGACCAAGAGGCTGCAGGAATGAAGCAAGTTTTGTTTGTTTTTCTTAAGAATGGAATGATGGCATGACTAAAGAAAGATGGTGATTGATAGAATAGGGTTTTATGGAGTGAGTGGGGCTGCATTAACTCAAGGTGATGAGTTAGCTGGGTCAGGGATGCCTGGTGCCTCCTTCAGATCCATCTACTCTTCCCATGTTTTAGATGACCACTTAAATGCCACCTCTCAGCTGAGCCTTTTTCTCTCCCATAGTTTCCCCCATAGAGGCTTAAATGTTTCTTATCTTATTCTCCCACGGCTCTTAGTGTACACACATGGACCAGTGGTTCTCAAACATCATCATGCTTGTAGTCACCTGGGGGGCTTGCTAAACCACTAATTGCTAGGCCCCACCCCCAGAGCTTGTGTTTCTGCAGGTCTAGAGTAAGGCCTCGGAATTTGCTTTTCCTACGAGTTCTCAGGTGACATTGATGCTACTGGTCTGGGGACCACATTTTGTGTACTGCTGAACTAAACTAAAAATATATGAGAGGTACAAATAAAGAGCTTGAGGATGCACTAGTATGCCATATCTGGAAATGTTCTAGAAAAATACTCCAAGAGTCAGTCACGATTTAATGGCAGGCAAAAAAGAATGGAATACTTTGCCTAGCTCTGTGAAAGAAAAATATTTTGAAGAAGGCATCAATCTAATCTCTCCTGATCAGAGGTTTCTTAGGAGAGGTCTACCAAAGATGAAGATTAAAAAAAGAAGTAAAAACCACAACCATGACTATAACTTTATTTTAATCATGAAGAACTAAATATTATGTGAACAAGAAGTGCACAATTGTTATTTGGGGGAAAATAAATACAGAGCTAGAATACCATGTTCCATTTAGAATACTATTTTGTTATTACTCATAACTGAGATCATTTAGGCCTGGAGAAATGCACCATTTCTAGGAGTTGGTTTTATAATTACCATTTTGTTTGCTGAATTTAATTATTTACTTAGGTTTACCTGTCTCTGATAGTTACTGTGAAAATGTGACATAAGCAGATATACTAAATCTCTGAATTTGGGTAGGTGTAATTCATTCTGTACATCACTGAAGTGTTGGCTGTGGTTGGTGAATGTGCTAAGTTGCACAACCAAAGGTACAAAATCCTTCCTGACATTTGCAAACATCAGTCGTTTCAAGTTTCTTTTATTCAGTCAAATGCCCACTAAGCTAACTCATCAGTATCAATGACAATCCGCTTAGCATAAGAAAAACAAGCATTCAGTCATAGCCACACTGTGTAACATGGATATATATGAGAAGCCTTATTCTGATCACATAGTCAGATGCCACTAGATGGAGAGTTAAATTGGTTAGGTATGAGAGTAAATTATGTATCATTTTAGTTGCAAGCCTACACAACTGCTAATTTCACTATGGTAATTGAAATTAGGTTTTTGAGTTGAGATGCGTAAACATCACTATTAATGTTATCAAATTGTCATCTGCTTTAGTATTTTTGAGTGATATGCTCTGAATTTTTATTTAAAACCTAAAAATCCATAGGAAAGGAAAGAAATTCTTTAGACCATTAGGTACGCAAATAAACTATTCTGGACTAACAGAATATAAATAAAATTCATTTTAAGAACAGATTCCTTTTTGGGAAAAAAAGGCAATTTTAAAATTTGCCTAGTTGCCCAAATAGGCAAAAAAAAAAAAAAAAAAGCCCTTGAAATCTAAGTGATACTGAAAATTCGAAATTGTTATAAAAAACAGATATTTTGAGAGAATTGAATTGCTTTGTTAGGAAGGAGATGCGAGTGTCAAGATTTCTTGATTTTATTTTTACCATGATAGAGTGGTGGTTTCTTTTCTGAGTAGCTGGGAGATACTCAGAAAAATTGCATGAAAGAAAGTCACTTGTCAGTCTTTTAGGATATATTTGGTTCAGTGTCGTCAGAAGGTAGTCTGCCCTTTCCCTAGAATCAAGTTGCAAACACTATCCTCAATAGTAATTAGAGCTAAGCTGCAATTACAGGACATATGATTTGTTCAGACGTACTGCCTGCCGGCTGTTTCCTAGCACCACATTTCACAGGAGCGCCAGGTTGAAATGATGGAATTATTTATCTCTAAATGTAATACCTCGTACAGTGCTCAAATGGAGAAGTGAACGTGGACTGTAATCTTAAAAACGAAGGTAAGCACTGCTGGCTGATCAGCATTTACACCTCAGGGAACTTTTTCATGAAGTATGTGACAAAAATATAAAAGTTTAAATCTATTTCGGAAAAAGAGAAAAATACCAGAGTTAAGAAAAATAGAATTTGCTAATTTCACGACTTCCTTGTCTAATATTATCTTGGTTTTCCTAATCTGTTTGTATTTAAATTGTACTTTTGAGTCACTTTGCTAAATATAATGATGATGTGACTGATTTCCCACATTTCCTTTATCTTTATGACCTACTGTTACTTTTTCATTCGAAGTAGTTATCTCAGAATAACTACTAGGTAAAAATGAGATTTGTGTTTAATCCAGGTATGTCAGAACACTCTCTCCTTTTTCTCTTCTCTTCAGAAAGTATATTTAAGCTGATGATTGTACATATCTAAGAATCCACATTCAGACTGACAGAATAGTGCTGGGAGCCTGTAATCAAATTGAGTGACATGGGTGATTTACACTCCTGTCACATGATTTTTATGATAGGCATCATTTCAAGTTTTAACGTTCTATCTAGTTCAAGTCAAAACTCAATGGCTTCATGTTTATTTAGACCCTTGGGCATAGAAATCTCTCTGGAAACCAGGTAAGTTTAGCTCCTCAAGAGGGAATATTGTCTGTTATAAGAGTAGGTGTATTTTGTTTGTATACAGTAGGTACTTGTGAAATTCTCATTTCTATTTTAATGTTATCACTGTTTTTCCCCACCTGAGAAATTCTTTTCCTTTCAATTTTGCCCTTTGTAAAACATGAATAAATATTACTGTTAGGAAAGAACTTAGAAACTCTTGGCACCAGGAAGATGTTTTGATCTCATAGTCAGTCCCCAGTGGGATTTCAGATGGTTTGGAAATATTGAAAGAGCATCAGCTTCTTTTATTCTGTCTTTATTGGTGGATTAGAGATGTAAACACAGAGGTTTCAGTAGACTCTTTCAAAAAATGAGTAAGTTAAAGCCAAAGTGCATAAATTTTTTTGAGATCCTTAAGACTCTGTGATGTGTAAGTTCTTAGCAGACAATGTTACTCAGTGTAGTTATTTAATAGGCTAGTACTTGGTTTTTAAGAAATGTTTTTCTAGCCCTGGGTCCATCATTGGCTTCATTTTCTATGTTTTCTTTGTCATAGAATTATTTATCCCTGAGCATCATTTTCTTTATCAGAAAAAACATGGAATGATTGTAAGCCATCTAAGAGTTTAGAAGACTACTTTCGATGGTATATGTAAAATTCATGTAAGAAGCTACTTAATATGTGTATAAGCACCTTATAGTACAATATTTGTACCCAGGACATGATGATAAATTTCTATAAAAATACGCCATAAAATTCTATGGTGCATTTCTAAGTTCCTAACTTGTCTCACTGTATCACATGTGTGGCAGATACCATGGTGGGAGCACTTTTAAAAAACAATCTTCATTTGTTGCAACTGACATGACTACTTGAGACATAACCAGAGATATGATCTAATTTAATTGTTACATGTTGTCACAGGGACAAACTTGTCCTGATACTGGCATAATCTTGCTATTAATCTTTTGATTTATGGCAGCAAATATTAAAAACAAAATTAATACAATGTAGCAGCAAAACAAGGCAAATGACAAATTTTATGAGTGCTTCCTAGTTCCCTGGCAGTATTATGGTGAGAGACACATACAGAGACAAAGAGACAGAGATATGAGAGAGACAGGAGAGATGAGAGGCAGAAAATACAGATAAGTGAGAAGGAGGGAGACTCGGGAGACAGAGTGATGAAGAAAGGTAGAGAAAGGAGGTGTTAGAGAAAAAGAGAGATAAAAGTCAATCAGAGTTTGGAAATATGTAGAGATTGTGCAATTTTGGAACTTTGGATGCTTTTCGCCTTTCCTTTAACTGGAAACATGCTTTGTCAAGTTAAATACATTGAGTACCAGGTCCATTTTTATGAATTGTTTACTTTCCTTGGTGTCTTTTAAAGCAAAGGGAGCTTAAAGTCTGTTTGAAGTTCAGAAGAGACCAAGAGTCAAAACAAATGTTCTAAAAGAAAATATTTCCATTCCTTTGTTGCCTTATGAAGCAAATTATTGAAAAGGAAAATAATGAGTACTATGATTAAATTCTCTACTTCAATGGGACTCCTTATTTAAAAATCATTATGGCTTTGACTTTTGATGTTCATTGAGGGGGTAAGAGGGAATCATTTGGAAAGCCAAAAATAAATTCCATGTAAGGAATATTATTCAGTTTTAAAAAAGAAGATCTTACCATTCGCAAGAACAGGGATGAAACTGGAAGACATTATGTCAAATAAAATAAACCAGAAAGAAAAATACTGCATGATCTCTCTTATATGAGGAATCATTTTTTAAAAAAGTCAAATATATGGAAATAGAGAATAGAAAGGTAGAAAGGTGGTTATCAGAAAGGTGGTTACCAGAATGGGTTAGAGGAGAGAAGGGCACAGGGAGTTGTGGGTCACAAACAAAATTGCAATTGTGTATGATGAATTTATCTAGAGATCTAAAGTACAGCATGAGGACTATAGTTAATAATACTGTATTGTATATTAGAAATTTTTTGAAAGTATTTTTTGCTCTTACTACACATACACAAAAGTAACTATGTAAGTGAGATGATGGATATGTTAAATTGCTTTACCATAGTAACCATTTCACTATGTACATGTATATCAAAACATATCTTAAATTTTATACAATATTTTTTAAAAGAAACTGACAGTCAAATTGTAAAATAAAAATTTTGATGACTTTGATGAATATTTTTTTAAAAAGAAGAAGAAACTCCATATAAGAAAGTGTGGTAAAAAGTTAGTACAGTAGTACAAGAGTAAACATAATATACAGGGACGGGGCAATTATTTTTGATAAATCCCTTCCCATGCAGCAAATTTTGGGGTACTGGAGAGCCTTACCTTATTCTGTTTTGCATATCACTAGTGCCCCAGAAGCTGCCTGCATAACTGAAGCAAGTAGCCTCAATTTCTGGGATGCCGGACAATGGCAGAGTTCCAACAAGCCAGTCCAGAGATTGGCCCAGTCTGTTAAATATCCATTAAAGACCCTTTGGAATAAGCATCCTCTGGGTCACAGGACAGTCCATGTTTCTTAGGATAAGGGTGATCTGACGTTGTCTCTCAGTTGCCCAGCTCCTGTGTTTGAAGGAGTTAGATGCCCTAGGTTGTTCCTGCTCACAGTTTTTGCTCTGCTCTGTTTCATTTTGTACAGATTTCTGCCATACATTGAAAAGACAAAAGGGAAGAAAATCATTTTAGGAGTGAGATATTAGGAAATTTCACATAAGTAATTGGTGCTGATTCTAGTTCACTCTGTAAAACTAAGTCAAACTTACCATTCTTCCTTCCTTCTCCAGATCCTCCTTCACCACTTTTCCCATCCTAGCCCCAATATTACCCCATTACTCGTAATCTCTTCTCACTCTGTCTCTGGCGTAGCCAGATCAGGCACACCATACCAGGTTCCATAGGGATGGAACAGTGGCTTTCATTCTGCTTAAACAGCAACCCTGGCTGCCAGATGGAAGACATCTCTGCTGCTCCTGGGTGCAAATGGCTTCTTTGCTAAGGGAGAACCAGTAGTAGCCTCCTCTGTGATGGTTACCATGATTGTAGTACGCCACTGGAATTTTTTCTGAAAGTTCTATAGTGCATTATAATTATGGTGGCTATGGGATATGCGTGCAAAAAAGGTTACAGCAGTTTTTACTGTTTTTATTTACTCCCAAGGTGTGCTTTCTGGGATTCTATGACTTTTTTGTTGTTAACATGGGCAACAACTCTTGAATAGCTATGAAGTGTTTGGTTAATATTTAAGCTAAGGATACTTTTTTCTCTGCCAAGGTAGGAGTAGACAGCACTAGCAGAGCAAATATTAACTCTGTTTTTTGGTTTTTTTTAAATTAAGCAATCTTCTGGGGCGATATCTTTTTTAAAAAATAATTTATATAAACCACTATTTTTTCCCCATTTTGGTTCTTAAATGCCAACAGCCTAGACATTGAATGCAGGAACTGAAATTCTCTGAAACTAAGGGAAAAAACATTTTGTGCCCTGGAGCAAGAATTTATAGCAGCAGCTGAATGCACGGACCTCCAGAATTGCTGTATCCATACCCTTTAGCCTGGCCCTTTGTGCGAACTGCAGAGGAGAGGCCTAAAGACAGAGTCAGAGGCCTAAACAGCCCTGCTGCTTTTACCTTCTTGAATAGAAGATCAGTTGCCATTGCTTGAAAAAATGTGTCTTTTCAGATAGTGTTTTTGTTGCAATTCTGATAGTACTTCAGTATAAAAACCACCAACACAAATGTGAGTGTGCCACCTGTGATGAGGCTATTTGAATTTGTTATATTGATCCAAAGTTTTAATGGGCTTTGTTTTTCTCTTTTTTTCCCATTGGGAATATTAAAAGAATTATTTAGAATGAGGTGTTGTATTCAATCTTCTGCTGTTCTTTAAACTGGAAAGAAAAGTTGGCTCTTGGCCACACTGGCTTTTCTTTCTTGAATTTCTTTCTTCTGTTACTCATGTTGATAAAACATTAAAATTAAAATCTCATCTAAAAAATTAATACTTTCTTTTAAATTTCAGTCAAAATAAAAAAGAAAACAGACCAAATACTAATCTACTTAAATTTTTAAAGAAGATAATGACTATAATATATGATTCCTGTACATCTTTGATAGTACAGACTTAAATATTCAAAACAATGTCCCTGGCCACTGAGCTCTAAGATTGTTCTACCATCAGTCAGGTACCATGGTGAATTAAGCTCTCCTAATCCCATTTTCCTTATGTAAAATGAAGGATAGATTCCTAAATTTATGTGTACCTCTAAAATTTTATGAAATATAATTCCTCTAGAAATATTCAGTGACTTGAGAAACATAGTTATTGACTTTCCTAGGAAAGTCTTTATTTTTAGGAAGGTTAACTAAAATAAGTGATAATTCTGTGCTGCCATTAGATCCCTAGCACACTGTAAAGGGAGAACAAATAGTTCCTCGGTTTGTAACAGAAAGAGGCTTCAGCCCACATGGAAGGGTCTTGATGCCATTGAGGAGAGTCACTAGGCAAATGTAGCTTAGGACCATCTCCCTGGGTCTTTTTGCCAGAAAATTTCGTCAGGCGCCTGTGACCTCCGAATCTGTTCTCGACCTCAGACGATTTTAGTAAAGCCCTGTCTGGAGATAATTTTGGCTTCTCTAAAGACTTAGTAATTTAGGAACTAAGCACATGACATTCCCCTTTGATAAGTCAGGTGTTTAAAATCTATTTCAAAAAACTAGAGAAAACATTTGTTAGAATCCTTTTTTCCTTCTTTAAGTTTCCTTTTCTCACATGATTACTATTGTGTTACAAGTTGAGAAACTACAACAAAGCAAAAATACTTTAAATTCAGTTTTAACCATTTAAATTTACTTAAATTCTGAAATTCTCAGGTTTTTCAATGTTGCTTTGAAAAAGGATTGCAACTAAAGACATATATATCACATGTTTAACCAAACTACAGTTTGTACTATAAAGTAAATCTTATCCATTTTTTTCAATGCTTAAATATAAGAAACTTATTACGTGGGCAAAATGAATCACCACTTAGCTGAGCATATTCTATTGCCACAGCATCTGGAAAGCCATGGTTTTGTGTAAAAGTTGGCCTATTACCACTAAGCCCAAAGGACACTGCGGCTTAAAATCTCTCATGGTGTGGCTTTACTGCTGTTTTTTGATGCCGTACTTCATTATTGCTTATCAACTTCAGTGTGGTGCTCAGAAGGATTGATTTTTAAATGCAACATTCTGCCAGGCTGCTGCTGTGGCAGCTGCTGTTGAACTCTTTGGAGGGAACCCTGAGCTGCCCCATGGGAGATTTGGGCACAGAACTGCCAACTGTTAAGATTTTATGGACTCGGAGTTCTAGATACACATTTTTCTCTTTGGCATCACTGGATTCTGTGTCAGTCTCCTCTATCCATTTCCTAAATTCAGCAAGGAAGCATCAGCATTAAAGGGAACTTTTATTTGCTCATAAATTGTTTTGAGCAAAATCAAGCTGGAAGTGGAAAAAAGAACTCAAAAAGCATTATATTCATCCTACAACTAAACAAACTTGACAGTATTTGAAAATGTTTTTCTTATTTTGCCTATATTTGTTATAACATTTTATTTAAATTAATAGCATCGACCACATTTTTAAAAATTTCTGTTAATGTATAACATACAGAAAAGTGCACATAAGTGTACAGATGGATAAATGTACACAAATACAACATACCTGTGTAACAGTCCCCCAGATCAAGAAAATGGCATATCCAGCACCCTAGAAGATCCTTGCATGCTCTGGCTCAGTCACTCCACCCTGCCATCCCATCCCACCCTTTCTGCAAGGATAGCCACTATCTTAACAAACAGCATAAGTTACTTTGCCTAGTATTGTACTTTATATAAGCGGTATTATACAGCAAGTACTCCTTTATTTTAGTTCTTTTTCTCAACATTATGTTTTCAAGGTCTATTTGTTGTTGCATGTAAATAATTACATATCATTTATTCTCATTGCCATATTCCATAGTGTGAATGTTTTATTGTGTGAACATACCAAAATTAGTTATTCTTTCTACTGTTGGTGGGTTAATTGGCTAATTTACAGTTTGGGGCTATAATAAATAGTATTGCTATAAGCATTCTAGTACATACCATTTCTGTTAGGTATATACCTAGAAGTGGAATTGCTGGGTCATAGGGTATGTATATATTCAGCCTAAGGAGATATTGCCAAATCGTTTTCAAAGTAGCTATAACAATTTACACTTCAGTATAGAGTCTTAATTGCTCCATATTCTTGTCAACATTTAATAATCTTTGTCTTTCTTCATTGTATTGAACCATTCTCGTGGTTATGTAATAATCTCATTGTAGTTGTAATTGGCATACCCCTAATGACTAATGAATTTGAGTACCTTTTGTATGTTTATTGGCCATTTTAGTATACACTTTTGTGAAGTGTCCATTCAAGTCTTTTGTCCATTTATCTAGTATTGTCTTTTTCTTACTGATCTGTAAGAGTTCTTTATTCTAGATTCAGTTCCTTTGTCAAACTATATATATTGTGAATATCTTCTCCCAATCTGTGAATTGCCTTTTCACTCCCTTGATGGCATCTTATTCCTACATTCATAATCTTAATAGAGTGTATTCATCAATTTTTAAATTTTATGATTAGCACCTTTTGTTTCCTGTTCAAGAAATCTTTACTTACTCCAATGTCACAAAGATGTCCTATTTTTCTTTTTATTGTTTTACCTTCTAATCCAGAAACCCTAAGAATACTTTGAGAACCTAAAAAAATTTTTTTAATTGTGCATTTCATTTTGTCTATGGTTTTTTGTTTGTGCAGTTCCCGTCACCATTCTCCCATATCCACCTCCCAAAACACAAGCCGTTCCTCAAGGTTTATCTTAAGAGATATCTCATCTATGGAAACATTTATGAACCCCACTCCTAATCAGATGCAATTTCTTTCTTTCTTGAACCTCCTTAACATTTTGTTGATAATATATGATCCCTGCCCTTTATGATAAGTATTAATGAATTTAACTATGCTCCCCTGGGATATGTCATAGTGTCAGATGAGTAGGAGTAGTTAGTTACCAGAGTAACTGAAGCTTATACAACACTGGCTGTGTGTCAGGCACAGGGTTAGGCACTTTGCATAGAAAAAATCTCAATTAGTTCTCCTACCAGTCCTGTGACTTGTCCAAAGTTGCAGAAGAGAGCGGTGGACCTAGGAGCTTTCAGCTTTTGTCTCTTGAGTTAGTGTTTTAAACGTATGTATAATAGGACAGTGTTGCCTGAAGAGCACGCTACAATGCCGTGATCTTCCCAGAAGCTCTGTGGAAAATAAAAAATAGGATTGATTCCATTCTCAAAAAATTCAGGGAATAAATTTTATCTGCCTAGATGTTCACAGTGCCCATTAGCATATTAAAAGTTCTGAGACATTGTAAAAAGACCTAATTTAAGCTTTGTTGAAGACAACATTTTCTAAATGTATTTGATGACAGAATCTTTTTCATGTAACAAGTTTACATATAACCTACTTTAGGGAATGATGGTGTGGGTTTTAAAGTCAGACACACATAAGTTTGGACTCAGGCCCTACCACATACAGAGTGATCTTAATTTCTCTAAACCTCACCTTTCTCATCTCTAAAATGGGGATAATAATAATACAAACTTCATAGAGTTGTATTACAATTTAATTAAATAAGGGACACAAATCATTTAGTGTATCATCTGGCATGTAGTAAAATCCCATTTTATGGTAGTTGTTATTATTTTATCTTCTCTTAAAAAGTAAAATAAATTCTATCTGACTCAGTTTATAATCCCTGTAGCTGTCAGCACTGTGCCTTGTTGGGCCCTCATAAGGATTTGTTAAATTAAATAATACTGTTATTTGGGCAAGATTATTATTAGATAAATATATTCTAGAAGCAGGTCTTACAAAGTATTAAAAATTTTATTATATATTTTAGTTATTTAGTATCAGATACTACACTAAGGTCAAATAAAAGTTTCAACTAATTCCCAACTGTAAACTATACCTGTTTGGAGGTCCAACATTTTAAATCTCTTAGTTTGAAGGTGAAATGCTTCTCTATACAGCTGAAGAATCTGTCTATATAACTGAAATATTTTTAGCTGTATAATTTGGTGACCATAGCATAGGAGGAAAAAGCAGAATTCAAAAGTCAAATTGCCTGGGTTTTAATCCTGGCTTCTCCATAGTGTAAACTGTGTAAAGTTGGTCTTAATCTCTCTGTGCCTCAGTTTCTCTTCTGTAAAATGGGTATCTTGTTTATTGGGTTATTGTGAGGATTAAATGAGCATATGTACAAATATATATGGATATATACACAAATAAGTATTATACATATGTACACACATATGTAATGTGCTTAGGGTAGTACCTAGTACATAGTGTGCTATAAAAATGTTTTCTATGTCATTATTATTATTGTGTAACATTTTTAGAAGCAAAACTCCTTATCAGTCACCTCCTCTATTCATTTGAAAAAACTTCCTTTGAAGCAATCAGTCTTGGTGAAGAAGTATCAAAAAGCAGGTTTTAAAAGTGAAAACAGCAAGGTTGAGGTGAAGGATTGATGAAAGCGTAGTTTATATTTATTCAGAAGATCTACCAGTACTTTAAAACAATCTGTGTTTAACATGGCAAATTGTCTGTCATTAAAATGCTAATGAAATGGTAAACAGCTGCTAAGTTTTTATGCTAATGATGGTGGCAGCTAAGTAGTTCTCAAGCCTTGTGTTTATTAGCATAGAGATTTGATTGGGTAAAGGGGATCATTGTGTATTCCGACCTTTGTTGATGGAGCAATCTGTTTGTGAAGTTCCCTGTAGCATTCTATTTGATTTGAGTTTGTTAGTACAAAGTGACTCTCACCAGGCCCTCGAGGGGCCGTGTATTACACAGTGTTATCAGCGCCACCATTATGGGCTTAGAGAAAGAACTTTGCTTCCCTTTGGGAAAGCCACAATGGCAAAATAATTACAAATTTGTTCATGGTGCGGCTTTAAGTAGAATGATTCTGTATACTTACTCTTTATACTTTATACTTTTAATAATTATAGTGATAAATTATGAAAGGTCATTGTTCTATTATAAGAAATATCTCTATTTTTAAATTTAGCTAAGAATTTAAAGCAAAGCTTTTAGAGTGAATATTTTAATAAGTGCCTGTGCAACATTTGACATGTTGATGTAATACGTCATCTTGTATCTACAAGCACTGAAGTTAGCAATGTAATATTACCTAATTAGAAGAGTAATGTGTAATTAAATACAGGGTGGTTATGTGAATGATAGGCTGAGATCAGAGTATTTCCTTAGGCCATCAGAGGAAAGTATTACTTCTCAATCTATACTTTTGGCTGATCCCTTTTTCCTGAATCCTACTCTATATTCCCTAATGGATGAGGCTGAGCTGATGACTTGCTGTTACAGATAAATGCTTCAGTTACCCTTCCCTTTTTTTTCTGTTTTTAGGATCAATGTAAATGAAGTATGACAGTCCATTAAACACAACTGCCAATAATGTTCTGGAATGATTTGAAATATGATGCAGGGTTTATTAAGGAAATTCATTACCAAAAAAGTATCATTGAAATAGAAATTTTAATGATTCTGGGACACTGTGTAAGAGACTGGTGGAAATTTTAATAGTAGGAGCGTTTTCTCATACTTTTCATTTCTCCTTGAAGTCAGTAGAGTATTTTAGGCATGTAATTATTGTGTGATCCTGTGTAGGCAAACCAAAGAAACTGGAACCCTTGTAAACTGATGATGGCAATGTGAAACATTTCAGACCCTTTGGAAAACAGTCTGGCAGTTCCTCAAAAGTATAACCCATATGATTACCAACTGACCCAATAATTCCCAAAATTCCACTCCTAGGTATATATCTTAGAGAACTGAAAACATATGTCTATATGAAAACTTGTAAACAAATGTTCATAGTAGCATTATTCATAATAGCCAAAAAAGTAGAAACAATTCAAATGCCCATCAACTGATGAATGCATGAGTGAAATGTGGGACATCCATACCATGGAATATTATTCAGCCTTAAAAAGAAATGAAATTCTGATACATGCTACAACAGGAATAAAACTTGAAAACGTTATGTCAAATGAAAGAAGACAGTCACAAAAGACTACAGATTGTATGATTTCGTTTAAATAAAATATCTGGAATAGACAAATCTATAGAGTCAGAAAAAAGATTAGTGGTTGCCAAGAGCTAGGGATGTTGGGAGAAAATGGAGAGTGATAGCTAAAGGGTACGGGGTTTCTTTTAGAGGTCATGAAAATGTTCTAGAATTGATTGTGGTGGTGGTTGTACAACTCTGTGGATATGCTAAAAACTATTGAATTGTACACTTGAAGTAGGTAAATTGTCTGATATGGGAATTATAGCTCTATAAAGCTGTTATATTTAAAAAAAAAAAAAAAAAAGGCATGCCAGAGCCTGTCTCCCAGAGAGGCACCTGTACCAGCTACTACTTACCTGCACTACACGGGAGCTACAGGCTAAAGAAAAATGCTTGTTAGTGGAGAGGAGTTATCAATCTCCTACTTATGCGTTAAGCCAGATATTTGAAAAAGTGGCAGCTAATATAACTGTTAAAAGGGATAGTTGCTAAAATAATACAAAACTCATTGAAGACAAAAATTTGAGTTCCTGTCCCAACTCTTCCCTGTCCCAACTATTCCCTGTCCCAACTACAACCCTATCCACAGCCAGGCCGTAATAAACCCTTTTAGATTCTCTAACTGTCCAATGTCTAGACTACCTATTTCCCTCAAAATTAGAGCAACTTTCAATTTGTTTTCTTTTTAAGAGAGCAACTTGAGTCATAATTTTCTTGAGAGCAGACAGTAACTGTAAGAGTTCAAGTATTTTTCCTCTTGTAAAACCCTGTATTTATCTCTGATTTGCATAAAACATGCCTACTAGCCATTCAGTAACTCTGAATAGTAAAGAGCATCTGGCTTCAAGAGGCTCCTCCCCTCTTCTTTCCTGTATTTTTGGCTAGTCAGAGGCAACGGGTTGGACAACAGAACGTTCTCATTCTGCCTGTCCTACCTGCCAACAGGATCTGTGACTAGGTGTCTTGGCTGAGTCTGAGCAGCCCTTGTCCCTTGCCATAGGGAAGCGTTCTGCATCACTGTCTTGGACAATGAGGAGGAAGATCCTTCTTAATTGTGTTTACTACTCCTGTGCCATTTGCTTACTTCCAGCATAACTCTCTTGCTCGCAGGTTGTGGCTCAGCAGTCTTGTTTTTGCACTGTAGGTTTGGGAGGGAAATGGATGTGAGTGAGAGATTGAATTCATTTTTGTTTTGTTCTTGGCAGGCAGTACATGCCACACTACTACCCTTCCTGCTCTTGTGCGCACACCTACCCTGATGATGCAGCCTTCACTGGATATCAAACCATTTATGTCTTTTCCAGTGGACAGTAGTTCTGCCGTTGGGCTCTTTCCAAATTTTAACACAGTGAGTAAATGCATTTTTGTTTTATTTGTGCCCTCCTCAATCTCTTTCATTACATTTGTGAATAGGCAATAGATGTAACCTTGTTTCCAAAGTGTGTAATTTAAAAACATATATTGGTTATACTGCTCAGCTGTGCTATGGAAGATGCTGATTCACCCATGGGAGTCAGTCCAAACAATAGCCAGCATGTTTATTTTATACATATTTCCACAGATTACTTTTCACCTGTTGCATTGCACAATTTTGATAGACTTTTCAGTGGCTTTAGAACCTATATCATTTCTGGGATGCTGTTCACGTGCTCAAGAATACAATTTACAGATATCAAGCCACATTGATATTTTCCTTCTACTAGAAAGAAAAAAAATGACTGTAGGCTTTATCTTTCCGGGTGCATTTTTATTTGGTAGATATTTTAAATAAAATGTGACTTACAAAAACAGGATTATTTAGGGGCTATTGTGGATTATGTGAATCTGACTCTATTAACAAAAAGAAAAACATTTTTAATCTACATATTAGTTATCTGCATGATACTTTGACATCCTTTTAAAACATGACAAATACTAGTGAATTACCTATAGTTATCAGTGCTCTTCATTCAGGTCACCTGGCCTTTATTTGAATGAAAGACATTTTGTAGGTGTGTCAAGTGGAGCAAGACATCTTTCAACAAAAGAATTCAGCATAAAATCAGCCTGTAGCCAGGTACTAAACTTATAATAAGAGAAAAGGTTAAACAGTTCACGTGATTTCATGAATTATGTCTGCTTGGTTGATAAATATAGTCAGTTGGGGTGTGATGGTCTACATGAATGATAGAGCATTGTAAATGCTGCTGTAATAAAAAAAAAATCATATTATCAACACCACCAGACAGCGAACATCTGAAGTACTGCCAAATGTTTCCTTTGCAAACTTATCTTCTGTATGAAGTGAAAACAGCATGAGGATTTTTCCTTAAGGGTTGTAAATAAAATCTGCTGACAGGCCTTCTGTCAGGGCTTAGTGCTGTAAGGTAATTAGGGGGTAGGGGATCAGCCAACTTTTTATAGAGCACTGGCCTTGTCTTAGTGAGTAAACGGTTGAATGTTTTTGTCTTCTTTACGTTTTTCAGAGACAAATCAAACAGTAAAAAAATAAACAACCAAAAAAAAAAAACAGGCTTAAAAAGGTGAGCATTGTTTCTAGAGCAGTGGAGCAGCTCAGTGGGATAAATCACGCCTGCCTTGGTTCCATTAATCCTTCGGTAGTCACCCTCCCAAAGTACCACATTATGCCATCTCAGAGAGCTTGAACTCAAGCATATGTGTTGTGTCCTCTATTGAAACATGTGTTATTCCAAACATAATTGAATTAACGAATTAAACTATACTTTTTAGAACATTTACTAGGTATTTGTATTTTGATTATGTACTGATTAATGTCTTTGGGAGATAGCATTTATAGCCACTGCAGAAGTCTAGTTGCTGTCAGGAAGCAGCATTGATGATATGGGTAGGCATAAATGGCTCTTACTATGGTTCACCTCTCTGTATTTATTTATTTTTAACACAAATAACACATGAATACTTATTTCAAATATTCAAATAAAACATTAGCATTCAAGGCAAAATGAGAAAGTCACTGTTCCCTGCCCCTGCGCACACTCTTACTCCCTTTGCTGGAGGAAAGTGCTGGCAGCAGTTGCCATCCATCCTTCAGGCCCCCTTCTGGAAGTATGTCATGCATATACCTAATAGGTACTGTGGTCTTTTTACAGCTTCAATCATATGATTAGCACTACTCTGTAAGTCATTTTTTTTATTAATAGTTATCAAAATGTCTTACATATGCCTCTCTGTTTTTGAGAGCTGTAAAACAAAAATGGAGTGAATGCTTTCATAAAGGTTTTTTTAAGATAAAAATACAGTTTCATAATGGCTTGTTAATACTGCATAGGGGTTACAGATGCACTAACATGCCTTTTTGTTTGTTTGATTAATTGTACATGGCAATTACTCTTATGATATATTTGAGAAAAGCCAAATAGTAATTCTATTATTAGAAGTTCATTTTTTTCTTCCTTTGGAAGAAAACAAACTTATAATTTTCAAATAAAAATACTATTTGGTCAAGGTGAAGAATACTGCAAAGAACTACATGAAATAGTTATTTTACTCTCTCTATATTATATGCATGGGGCATTTATGAGATAGAGAGCCATTCTGGTAGTGTATTAAAAATTAAGTCATTCCAAGTGGGACCCTCTATCATCTTATAAGAAATGAATTTATAGGATCATTGGGTGACCTATGATTTTTCACTGTGAGTCGCAATTTTAAGTATTCTAATCCTTTTCCTATAGGCATTTCCATTCTAGTATTCAACTCACCTAATAGATTACTTGGGGAAATTTCATAAAAGGCATTGTCCACATTTTCTTGGGAAAACACTATTACATCACTACTAATAATTACTCTGGATTATGGGATATTTGTGATATTTTACATCTTTCAAAGGATTCACACTTCAAAACATTTTGGTAGGCCATTATTATTACTCCTATTGTCCAGAGAAGGAATGAAAGTTATTAAAGGAAGAACTGAGACTTTAATTAGAATCTTCTAACTTCATGTTCTGACTTTTTGCATCCTTGGCTCTTTTGGCCCATATCACCTCCCACTTCATACATTGTGAACAAAGCTCAATCAGAAATCTTTTGTGCTCTTTTCTGGAAACATGGTAGATAATTTCAGTAGAATCATTAAGTAGAAAGAGGAAAGGATTTTTTTGAATGTGTAAACCAGACCTCTAAAGACAAAAATTATGAAGCAGAATATATTTGAAAAACAGCTATAATTTCTTGTGGGCAAATTTTAAAAGTATGTTATACTCAATAACCCACTTGTTCTGTGAAAACCAGGTGAATTTTACTGTATCAGTTTATTTTTAACCAAAGCTAATATTAGTAAATATAAGAGATGAGGTCAATTTTAATCTTGTAATTATTGTCAGAAGAACAAAAACACTATGCTCTAAGCCCCAGCCTCCAGGGCTGCAGACTGGTGCAGTCTGTGGCCTGTTAGGAACCGGGCCGCACAGCAGGAGGTGGGCGGCAGGTGAGCAAGCAAAGTTTCATTTGTATTTACAGCCGCTCCCCATCACTCTCCACCCCACCTCCCTGCTGGTCCGTGGAAAATTTGTCTTCTGTGAAACCAGTCTCTGGTGCGAAAAAGGTTGGGGACCACTGCTCTAAGACAATAGCTGAAAGTTTTGGAAGTTTAACATTTTACTATTTTCTTTAATTAGATTTTTAAAAATATATCAAGTGATGATTTCCTCCTTTTTAAATAGTGCAGTATGGTAACATGACATGAGAAACTAGCAATAATGAAATGGGATTCTGTTGTATTCCAAAGTAGAATAGGTACCTGTTCTATGCTAAGTTGTACTTGATGAAGAAATAGGCTTCACAGTGTTTTTTTAGTGGTTGTCTTGCCTTATATGCCACAACTAACAAAATGTCTGTCAGTACCTACTTAGCTATGATGAATAAGCAAATAATTTGAGACACTGTCGAAGCAGAGTTATACAGAGACATGATAAGGAAGATGGAGTTTGGATCAGTGATAATTTATGATGGGCTATATGTCAAGCACGCATGACTGGAGAATGGTGATGTTAACTCTGTGCTTCAGCAGTTGTACTTCACAGAAAGACTGTTTGGAGTCATTTATAGCTACAAGACTGTGCAAACCCAAACATAAATTTTTAAAGATCTCGACCTTTATATCTAAAGCCTAATAGGCTTCTGTGCCTGACTACCCACTAATGCTCACTTCTAACACTGCTACCCACCTTCAACTATTTGTCATTCAGGGCTCAACTTGGATATCACCTCCTTAGAAGGTGACATAGAAGATATGACTCTTCAAGTCTGAATTAAGTCCTATCCTCTGTGTTTCCAAAGTAGCCCCAGATCACCTCAATTATAACAGTTGTCACACCATAGTCTAATTACCCTATTATCTGACTTCTTCACTAGAATGTCAGATCTTTGAGAACAGGGGCTATATCTTGTTCATTTAATATGCTGGCTGTCTGGCATAGATGCTCAATGAAATTTTTTTGGAGGAAGGGAGAAAAGGTCAGAGGAAAGGGCTCCAGTTCCTTGGTTTTCAATGTTCATACTCCCCCATTCAGCAAAAGGAATACTAATATTTCTGAGCCCCTTCTAAGTATTAGGTGATAAGCCCAGGTGTTTACTTTTATTTTTATTTTCCTGAGGACTGTCATCACTTTTTAATCTAAAGGCAATAGTTACAAACTTTTCTCTAGCTGTAGTTCCTGCTTTCTCTGTGTGGATGGTGTGGAAACTTTGGCCATTATTTACTACATTCCTTGTCCAAGGCCCTAGCTTTAAGAGCATTTAGTTAAAAAACAAGGTTGTTAGTTACTGAATTTTATTGGAAACATAATATGTGCACTAAAGAGTACTGGGCTTGGGGAGAGGATAAACAAAATAAATAAAATAAAAATACCCCTGTGCCCAAGAAACTTGTAAGAAATAGAATAAATAGACTTGAAAAAGGCAAGATAATAAAAACCAAGAAACATTGGCAACGTGAATACTTACTAAATCTTTTAATATTGAAGAAACACCAGAAAAAAATAAATTGTTTTGTATTCCAGTAGAAGCTATTTTCATTATTTTGTTATTAATTTTTCTTTAGACTTGCCAGATACTCTGTGGTCATCATTTAATGGTTGTACATAATGTCTTGGGAGCTGCCAAAATATACACAATATAATGTTTCTTGCATTAGAATTAGAATCTCCTATTTCCTTTACTCTGGATGCAACTTTCATTTTTGTTCACAAACTACTGGGATAATACCAAGATGGATGATAGTAACTTAGTATGATAAAATAAGTTCATTTAGAAGATCCATTCATATATATATACTGTTATGAACTAAATGTTTGTGTCTTCCCAAAATTCATATGTTGAAGTCTTAGTTCCCAATGTGATAGTATTTGAAGATAGGGCCACTGGGAAGTAATTAGGGTTAGCTGAGGTCACGAGGGTCGGGCCCTTATAATAGGATTAGTGCCCTTATAAGAAGAGACAGGAGAGAGCTCTCCCTCTCTCTTTGCTACGGGAGGACACAGGGAGAAGGTAGCCATCTGCAAACCAGGAAGACATCCCTCAACAGAACCCAACCATGCTGGCATCCTGATCTTAGACTACCAGTCTTTGGAACTATGAGAAAATAGATTTCTATTGTTTAAGTGACCCAGTCTATGGTATTTAGTTATGGCATCCTGAGCAGACTGAGACACATACCCGACCAATATGATGTATGTGACGATAAGTAGGTAAACAGTCATATTGTGTATATGCAGGGATGTATTTGTGTAACTCTCCAGAACTATATTTATAATAAAGAGCTACCTTTGGACCACCATCACCTGTCAGTTTCTTTGCCAATTAGCAGGTGTTTATGAGCCAATTATTTGAAATGTCTTTGTGGGTTCTGCCATGTTTTTGCAACTGCTTTAGGAAAGCATAAGCGCAATGGATGTTACTGCTACTTTATCGCAAGAGGCCCAACAATCTTATTTTTGTGAAAAATAATCTGCTTTTCACTACCTACCTTAAAATTATTTTTTCCTGAAACATGAAAAAATATGTGCAACAGAATAAAGGTTATTTCTAAGTATAAAGTCTCAAAGAATCACCCATGACAAGCTGTGAAATGATCTATATGATTACCATTTATTTTAACATTCTAGATCCTCTGAGATTCTGGGTCATTCATAGTTTGGCAATATCAACGAATATTTAAAATGTTTCTTTCTTATAGTAGAAGTAATAATATATTTATCAAGGAGATCCAAAACAAAGAAATTGGGAATCAAAATCACATTTACTTTGCTGTAGTTTCATGCCATATTTCTCATGAGGTGTTACTGTAAGGAAACCCGAAGTAAGCTAGGACATTTAACTTTTTTCCCTGACTTTAATATCTTTATAAGTCCTATTTAAACATTTGAATACATATTTTTCTTTTATTTGAATTTTTTAAAGTACAGTACTTCTTCTAATGTAATCCAAATAATGAATTTTTGCCCTTTGAGTCTTTTTTTTCACTCTAATAGTGCTAGCTGTATTTAAAAGTTATATATTCAATATTTTTTAGGATACCAGTATGTCCAGCTGGCTCTACTTGAACTGGCATATTTATCACAGTCAAATAGAAAAGACAATGTGGTTGAATTTTTATTTTTCATGGTATGGTTTAAAATATATTGAAGTATTATCTTCTTTTATATGTTCTAAACTAGTGCATAGAATTAAAACATGAAATGAAATTTTCCACAGTTGCTCAAGTTCACTTGAAGAGGGGAGAGGTTGATGGCCTACTATTAGGCTTAAGTCAGCAGCAATGCTTCCCAGATCATTAGAAAAAAATTGAGTAAAGGCAATCTTTGAAATGTCATACAAAGCTAACAAAGATTTTGTGTAAATATTTCAGCATATATTTCTATGCCTAGAAAATTTTATATCCCCATTAAATTTTACAGAGAGAAAAATTATGTAAACATGACCATTAGGAGGAAAAAAACTATACAGTGACCATCTACACGATTGTCTCCCTCACTCCTTCAAACCACAAACATGTCCTTTTAAAATTTGACTCATGTCTCTTGCCTTACTCAAAAGCCTCAAGATTTGACTTACTAAAGACTTTGTGTTCAAATTTCCCTTTTCTCTACTCACTCTTGAAAACCCATTAGAATATGTAGATATTTTTTATATGGTATATTATATATATGATATTATTTGATATATGATAAATATGTAGATATTATTTATATGTATGTATGTATAAATATATGTTTGTATAATGTGTAGTCATATTTGTTCTCTCTCCCTAATAAATTACTTGTTTAGGACATGTAGAAAAGGTCATTCTTTTTCTACATGTTCCAGTCATTATGCTGGGGGGAGTAGGGGTAGTTATAGTGATGAGTAAGACAGAAATTGCTCACTGTCTGATAGGAATTATTTCCTCCTCTTGTGTAATTCACCATAACATAGTAGAAGTTTCTGCTCATAGTAAACAGTCAATTTAGTTGATAAAAGCTGCCAAGAAACATCAGATTGAGACTTTGATGGGCCCTTATGAGGTTAGAGAACACAAGGTTTCAGGAGCCTGTGAAAAAAGGCATCTGTAGTCCCACCATGCTGTGTCCTCTTGCATGTCCCTTCCATTATCCTAGTCTCAACTTCACATGGCTCTGGGGCCTTGTCTTCAGTGCTAGAATTTCAAGGATTATGTGTACTTGGAGGGTACATCAGATTTTCTGGCAAGACAGGTCTTGGCGCTATCCCAGGTCGACATTTTTCAAGAGTAGAGTCAACTTGGAAAAAGTGTTTATGTCAGGCCCTCTTCTTCAAAAATTTTATCTTATTTTTCACTAATATTCTTAATAAATCTCCAGTTAATTAAATAAAGAAGGGGAAACCAACAGCCTTATTCATAGCTTCTCTCAGTAACCAAGCCTAAATGTGTCTGTGGTAGAGCAAGAGAGCTTAATAAATACAAAAAATTAGCAAAATGTTATTGTATACAACATCCCCTCCAGCCCAGAAAGGATATTTCTAAATTGGTTGCTCTATAAACTTTAATTGATGGTGGTGGCCTCTGAAAAACTTTTATCAAAAGCTTAGGAACCCATCCAATAACACAGATTTTTTTTTTCCCCTCTCTCTGTAGATTCTTATGTTCAGAATTAAGTCTCTCAAATCTCCTTTGGGAGTGGGGAGACATACTTTAGAATATTTCAGGCCCTTTACTTCTATAGCTGCTCCTGAGGGTGCTAAAGATGAATTGGAGCACTGTTTAGCAATCTGTGAAGTTCCAGCATCTTTGCAGAGCTCAGTAGGAATCCCAGACAAACACTTTTTTCCCACAGACTTAGCTTTCAATTTAGGTTTTATTACCTTCCTTTTTATGTTCTGATGCTTGAAATTTTAAGAAAACATAAATTATATAAATGATACCTTTTTTTCACAGAATTCTAGTATCAGAGGGCTTTAGCATATTTTAAAGACATTCTACAATTAATTCTTTTAATGTACTCACATATGAAATAGGCTACATGTGTCATTATTGTACCCTTTTTGCAGATCAGAAGATTGAAGAATATAATCTAGCTTTATTTCTTCCAGTAGAGAGCTTTACCACTGAAAAGGAAAAAATTTAAAAAATCTAAATATCAGAAAAGCAAGAGCTGGTCTCCACCATACCATATCTTAAATTTAAATGTATATACTTCTCTCAGGTTATTCATATGGGAAATATTTTTTTAAATACCCAATAAATCCTTGCGACCTTTAAAGTAAGGTTGAAAATTCTCCTTTATTCTACTTAGGAGATAGATTTGTCTTGTCAGTCTTATACTTGTTTTCTCTTATTGTGATTACAGTTTCTAGAGCCAACTAAAGATCTGAGTGGTGTTGTAGAAAATATATTTGATTTTTTTCACAGGCTTATGATTTACAAATAATTAGAAGTACACAGAAAGAAATTCTCCAGCAATTAAAAACATGTGTCTGGGCCTAATGTCATTGTTTTTCCTAGGTAGACTCCAAACTTCCTTCATATCTAAAATAGTTCATTGTCATAACAATATGATCAAATCCACAAAATAGCCATTTCCCAAAATAAGCTGAAGCTATTAGATGCTAAAATGATTATTAATGGCTGCTATCACATGGTATACTATTGAAGTACTTACCTTCCAAAGAAGGTGGTGGTGGCATTCATTTATTCCGTCAGTCAGTCATTCATCAGCTAGATCCTACCTCCTCCCAAAAGCCACTTGGAGAGTTATTTCTGATCTCAGAGAAGTAACTCCACTTAACTTGTTCCAAAGTAAACTTCTAACAATCCTACCTGGCCTTGACTCTGCTTCATTCTGCCCAGGGAAGGAGGAGCCAGAAAGAAGAGGAGAAGAAGGAAGAATGCTCCATTTCATTATATAGGGAAAGAGCACTGGACTAGGAGTCAGAAGACCCATGTCTGAACACATATTCTTTGATCTTGAGACAGTCACTTAGCGCCACTTTTCCCCATTTTAGAACGGGGATGATAATATCTTCCTATTATTACATCATGAAAATTGACTTTATTATACTTATGAGGAATTGAGGATATGACTGAATATTTAGAAAATTTCTGTAATGTGTTTAATGAGAGGCCATGAAAAAAAATCTTAAGTATGTAACGTATCACCATGCTTTTAAAAATAATTTAAAATACCATGAATATCAAGTCAGATGATGTTTACAAAAGGACACTTAAAGTAGAAAAACTCTATTTTTATAAATAACGTTAATACTTTTATGAATATTTCTATCTCTTTGATCTCTTCTACCTAATGAACTACCTTAAATAAACCAAGTTATGTTTATCACTGGGGCTGACTTTGTGCATTTAGAGCAATCCTAACTAAGGCAGATGCTGAGGATATACATATGGCTAAGACCTTCAGTTTAAGAAACTTGCAGTCCAGTTTAAAATAGTCATGCCTGGTACTTAGCAGGTGCTCAATTTATGTTAGCTGAACAACATAATGGTAGGGCATACTTAATGATCAAAATCATGTGACTGCCTGGAAGCAGTAAAGAGGTGCTGCAACTGAATTTGGACCAGGGCTGGGGACAGGGTATATTGAATGGAGGCTGGAAATAATCACAACCAGTTTGATTGGATTCTGTTTTTCCCCGTTTACCTTCAATGATATTTAGGTTTTAAAAACTACGTGCAAAGATATTTTGAACCTGAGAGCTGTGTACCTATGACACACTGTTATTGAGTCCTAAGACATAATGATGTTTTCTATTATATTTTTACAATACTATTGACTTCCACACATAGAACCTTTATTCCCACATTATTCATTAATTAAGCTACAACTAGGTTAAAATGGCCATTTAAAAAATATTTTAAATTCAGTCATAATAATCAACATACCAAATTATCCTTCATATACTGATAACGGAAATTTATTCCAAAAATTCCTTGTACTTTTGACTGCTATACATCTCCCTGTACCCTCCACTGACACACATCTGTTTTCCTGAATTTAAATTGCCAATCACATGAGAAGAACCCCCTTAACCTCTACTCTGAGCAATAGCATCTAAATGTAAGTTTGCTGCTTACTCAAAAAAGATTAATAGTTTTATATTCTGTCCCAAAGTATTATATAGACCTTAAGGGTGTGTACATACGTATAAAAGCTATTTTTTCACAAAATGCAAATATCAGCCTAAATAAAAATTTAGAAGTTATACAAGCTAAGATATTCATAGTTCCACAGCCATTAGGAACAACAGAGAAATGTATCAGTCTTTAGACTTCTGGGGTGAGGGTGGGTTAAAGTGATACATTTTAAATCAACTCCTTCAGAAAAGAACTTTCTAGAAAGACAGCCTGGAGCACACAGCTCATCACTCCTTATGCAATCAGACCGTCCTTTGTCTTCAGAGAGAGCACTGCTGCCTCACAGACCTGGCCCTTTTAATGGATGAGTAGCTTCTGAAGAAGCATTGTGACACCCAGATGTGGAGTTCTTTGAAGCTATGCATCCAGGAAACCGTCATTTTGTTACAGTGCAAGGGTAATATCAGAATTTCCTGGGAGTCGGTCATCACAGGAAATTATCAGCAATTCATAGACTTCCCTTTTTGCGTTTGCTTCGGCCTCGAGGGTAATCACAAAAGATTATAGTCTCCATTTCAGCTTTCATATCACTGAAATATTCTTCTCTGCTGAGAGCATGATTGATTTCCGGAGGCCAGCTTTTAACCCCAGCTTTGGGAGGGCCAATCGAACTGCAGTGGTCTGATACCTGCCAACAATTGTTATTGTGATATTGTTCTGTTGTGATATTGTTCCTGACTAATTATACAAAATCTTCTAAATAAAGTGATGTATCATCTTCTCGTGTTGTTAGGTATAGGCATTTGTTCAATTCTAGTAAAAGTTTGAGAGATTGCAGGGAGGCAGGAGGGTGAATAAAAATTTCAAATGAGTATTATAAAGACTTTGAAGGGCCAAGCATCCTGATAGATTGAATTTCAGAAAGCAAAGCAGAATAATTCAGAAGTATTTCTGAAAATCTTTATAAGGAGTGGATAGATTATAAATACAAATGATTTTTGCCTCATAACATTAAAATCTTTTCATGAATGTTACTGAGAGACTTGTGTTCTATGACAACTTGCTCTGTGGTTCATGTAGGCTTTTCTCCATTCCTTGATTAGGAATTCTTGATGCCACATCCATGGCCAAAATATAAGCAAACTGTATGCATTTTTAATTTGGTGATTTCATTTGCTGTGTCCATTTTCCTCTTACATAGGTATTGCTCTATTCAGAACATATATAGAGGCAGACTGGGCTTTGTCTATATTTGAAATAAATTTGGTGAATAAAATAGTTTTCCCTGGAAGTGACTGCTTTTCCTTACATATTCAGAAGAAAAGAAAGACAGTTTCCTTTAAACTACTTTTGGTTTGAACTATAGTCTCCTTGCAATCACGTTAAGAATAATTATAATAAATCAAATGGACAAATGTTGAACGTCAAGCTGTATCATTAACAGAGCCTTATTCAATAGAGTAATTATCACTGCAGAAAGCAGAGTGAGGCACTTTATTAAAGCTCTTTATTTTACTTTGCAACCGTAGTATATTTTGCATAATATAAATGCAGAGACAAATTTGAACCAAAAACTTTTCCTACTGAGAAGAGCTAATATGTGTACATATATACATTCATGAAAAAGGGCAATAGCAAGATGAACATATGACATAATATATTTTTTATTTCACCTGTCCACAAAACCACTCAGGGACCACTTTCTTAATTAAAGCCCTAAAATGTTAAGTGTGCCAAGGTGAGCCTGTGAGAAGAAGGAGGACCAGTAGAATCAACGTTGATATAGCTGTGACATCCTTGGAGGGGAATCGAGGACAAAATACAGGATGCCCACTAAAGTTGAATTTTAAATAAACAACAAATAATGTTTTTAGTATTAATGTGCCAAACATTGCATGGCACATACTTACATTAAAAATTATTTGTTTTTTATCAAAAATTCAACTTTAAATGGGATCTTATGTTTTTATTTGCTAAATCTGGCACCCATAGAAGGAGATCTGGGTTCTGGTCTTACCTGAAGAGGCTCAAGCAAGTCACTAAAATTCTGTAAATCTTTTTTCATTTTCAAGTGAGGAAGACTAAAATCAGGCTTATGGATATGGGGCCCAACTTACCTGCTTTAACCAGAATTCACTTTTCAGTGTTTTATTGTATTGAATTTCCAGTTAGGATTCTATTTGGGGGTGAAGGGAGGAGGAGGCTCTGGGACTCAAACTAAAACAAATTTTTTAAAAAGTTTGAAAATGTAGATGATCCCTGACATTTTACTACTATATAATGGGTGAGTGGAATGGGGGAATTAAGAGCCCAGAATGCTTAGGATTAGAACGTTACAGATTTGTTGCTTTTCTAGAGCTTTACCCGTCCTCAATTCTCATGTTTCTTCTTAGTGCAAGGGTAAGAAATGTGTTGTCCTCCATTTGGGTGAAAAATGCTTCCTATCTACTTAGCTTCCCAGAATGAAGATTATATTCAAACAGGCCCAGGTTTCTGCTTTTGCACTTTTTCCTGCTTGGTGGGGTTTTCTTTGCATCTTACACCTTTTTAATTTGTGTCATAGATCTCAGCATCAGGATATATCTGATTAGTTACTGAACAGCCTTTCAAACTGAGCTTTGACAGAATGGTTTTGAAAGGATGTCAGTTAATGCATTTGGCTGTTCAGGAGGTTTATTGATTTTAAAATCAAGAAAGCTCATTACCTCCCTAGTCTCTTAGAAAGCCCTCATAACATTTTTTAGCCCATTTACCAGAAAACAAGCAAACACATCCTTACTTACTTGGATTTGGAGATTTAACACCAATAGTTTTTAAAACTACACCTGTTAAGTGTCAGCAAGCAGTCTTTGGTTACTCATATGCCATTTTTTTCTCCTAAAGAATAAAAAATTCTGTTTTAAAAAAAGATATTTCTCAGACTTATTTTTGGCACTGAATTTTATGTTATGGAAGTTTTAATCTTGGGGACAATTTGGGGGTTATTTTCAAGTCACTGTTTAAAAAAGAACAAAAGGAAAGGCCAAAAACTGTGTATTATCTTCTTTCTCAGATATTTGGCCTGTCCTTCCAAACTTCAGGATAGATCTTTTCTTCAAATATGCTATGGAATAATCACCTCTGATGACCTATCCTCTAATGAGTCTCTATTTTATTCAGAATTTTACACATCTATTGAAAAACTATTCTGTAGTCTGTATTCTTAGAATGATGTATTTCTCATTTTATTTCACCCTGAGGAGACACAATTCTACTAAATAAATAACATAGGAAGAACCCAGCCCATTTTACTTAGATTTTCTTCGTGAATCCAATTCCTGTTTCTATCACTCTGAATAGTGTATAACCAGTTTTGTTGGTATTTATCTTTGTGGGATATAGTTCATTGCCAACTATATATGTCTTGGGCTATTTGTTCTTGTTTATTAAATATGAATGTATCTCACTGAGAAATATAAAACGTAAGTGCTTTGAGGACAGTAACTTTTCCACATACAAAAAATATTAATGTATTTATCATCATTTTATTTCTTCTTCTGAGCTATTAAAATTCACAATAGAAGTAAATTCTTATTAATTCCCTAAAAGATTCCAAGTAGTTTTTAATTTTTCTTAAAAAATTTGTGATTTTTCTCATATTCCTTCAAAAGGGCATCTAACAATATCACATGAACTTTTCCTTACTTTATCTTTGAAAGATGTTACAGATCTTTAAAATCTGTACATATACTTTGACCAAAAATTATTTTAGTTATAGGAACATCAAATCTTGAAGACAAAATGAAAACCCTTTCAAAAACTTTCTTTGCATCCTGATGGAAAAACACCCCTCTCTCCTAATTATTTCCAGTCACGTCTGAACATTTGTTTGTTCAAGAAGGGAAAGAAAGAAAAGCACAAAGTTTCCTTAGGAGACATAATTCAGCTCATTACCTTAATGCTTTTTCCCTACATTGAAAGCAGCAGTTGCAATTGGGGTTGAGGGTGGTCTGGGTTTCCTCAATACATCACATTAACCAATTAGACCTTTCAATATGCATTTTTTAACCTGCATATGGATACATATGCAATATAATTTCAATTCTTTAGTTTACTCATCTAAAATTTGCATAGGAACATCAACACCCAAAACATTGCTGGGTATGTGTTCATTAATGACAACGAAGGAGAAGTGAACATTCAATTAAGTCCCATACCCATTGCAGAAGTAAGTTGAAAGTCTTATTTGTTAAACTGAACTTTTTGAAATGCTCTTTGATGTGGCTTCTTAAATTACCCAGCAGCATAACTACAGATTTGCTGCATCACTCTTGATCCCTGGCAGCATGGAAAATCACCAGGCATGTGGAGCCAGCCAAGAAAATGGAACATTTTACATTTGTGCTGACCATATTTGTTACATACAAGGTTCTACTGTCAGAGTTAGACATTTAGCTTTAGTAAGGTACACAGGTTTAATTTTACAGCATCTCCCATTAACAAAATAACTACTGTCTGAAAAAGAACTTAAAAATTATTCTTTCTACTCAGAACAGTTTAAAAATTATCTGTCAAAAGCATTACTGGGTTTCCACTAAAGAGGGAGATGGTGAAATCACCCATCCATTTGCTTTTAGCTTTTTTGCTTTTACCATTTGGCAACTCATTAAGGTTTTAAAAGTGTAAAAGATGAAAAATATTACTTTGTTGTAATATCTTCACAAACAACTGTTAGTTAGATCTTAGACAAAATATGTATTTATTTTAAAGTCAAAAGAAGTAACTCATGGTCATTTTGCTATTTGCTCACTACGTTCCAGGCCAACTACACTGTACAGAAACCCACTAGGAAGGTCTCAAGATGGGTAGTGCCTAGTACTTAGCACTCATCCTTAGAGAACTTCTAAAATGGAAATTAGTTTCCCTTTCTTCTTGGGAATATATTGGTGGCGGTGGCTCTGAGATCGGTTGTTGTCTTGGTACTTGGTAGTTGAAGAAAATCCTAGGCAGATATCTTACAGACCATGTTGAAAGCTGAGAAGCATGCCTCTTTGTCTACAGTTTTTACCAATTGTGCGATTCTGGATTCTGTATCAACTTCTCTAAATCATGGAAGGGATTTTTTGCATATTTGTTATGGCTTTACATGTAAAACTATCTGAATCACAGTGGGTATCGAGGCAACAAAAATGTTTTTAGGAATTATCTGTGGTAAAATATTGTTTGTTTCCCATTCTCCTATTTGATTTTTTTCATGGTACTTACAACACTCTGAAATTGTCTTATTTATTACTTTACATATTGAGGTCTCCCCAATTAGAATGCTAGATTTTTGAAGGCATGTTCTCCACTGTATGTCCTGCTCCTAAAACAGTATATGATAGGTACTTAATAAACTTTTGTTAAATGAATACATTTTTCAGAAAAATATAGTAAATATATAAACAAATTGCAAATGATACATTTATAAAAGTGTGATGGGTTGGAAAGGAGCAAAAATTCCCAAGAACAAAACTGTATATTTAAAGTTTATATGAAACCCTTAATCTCTAAAAAAGGTGGCATCTTTTACTATCAGAGTTACCTAGAAAAAGGACATTATTTTATGGTGGAAACACAAATCTGTTTGAATTCTGTATGTTTCTTTTTACTCTTCCCCAAAATAAAACCAAGATGGAATTTCTCCAGAAAGACTACTGAAAAATGCAGACTTTAGTCTTCCTTTCAAAATGAATCTTCAAAATGTATCACAGGATGTTTTTTCCCTGACTCTAGTCATCTTTTTTGTCAATGGAACATACAGCTCTAGTTTAATGAATCCCAGAGCTCTTCAAAGGAGGCCTGACAATATGGAATTTGAGCAAAACATATAAAACTCTCTAAATTCATTTTTTTAAAAGCAGAAGAAAAAAATGAAATGCTCATCTGTAGTCTATTCTGATGGCCTGCCTCATCTCTGGGCTGATTTCACTTGCATTTTCTATAGGGAATATTTACTGCCACTAGGGAGGCTCTGGAAAAGTGGGAAAAGGTGAAATCCTGGGGTCCCACTTAATTTCTGCAGCAATTAGGTGTTTCCAATTGTCAACCAGCCTCAAAATACTTAGAAATGTACAATATTTTGATAAAATAGTAATAGTAGCAATAATAATAATAGCTTTATTGAGGCTGGGACTTAGATATAATGTTACCTATCTATCAGTTTATGAGGTATGGGTTGTGTTATTTTAGCCTTTATGCCAGTTCTAAACGGCTGGTTAACTTTCTGCTGGGGTAACCATGTCCCAGTGAAAGAGGGCACAGTTGATGTTGTCCTTTGCAAGCCATGGCCAATGTGAGGTTTTCAGCAAAGAGCAGGGGATTCTAGAGGGAAGCACTTTTCCAAACATTTGACCCTTGATTTAATCAACAGTCTGTGGAGAGAGTGACATGCCATTTGCCTTCCTTTCAGCAGCACTAATGGCATTCAGGTGGACCCCTGTCAGGGTGCTCTGGATAGGAGAGAAAGTGTCAGTATGGCAAGTCTCAGCTTTGACACATTCCAGATGCCAAAATGTAGGTCTCATGGTAGCAGCACTCCCAGTATAGTCTTCCATGTGGTTTGTTTTTATTGAACCTTCTGATTTGAAATCCAAAATAGTACAAAGTTTTATGGTTGAACTAATGTTGCCAACAATATGCAGTTGGTTGTATTTCTTGATCTTTGAGAGAAAAAATTTTGTCTTTGTTATATTTATATCTGTTTTGTTTCTATTCAAGTTTTCAAGGATTTTAAAAAAGTAAAACATTAGCATAAAAGCATGTGGTCAGAGTCTTTGAATATGAAAGGCAAAACCTTTTTTGAAGTAACTTTAGAGAAATATTGCTCTTCAGTGATGCAGCTATCACTTTTAAACGTGTTGTTTCATGAATATTTGAAGTCCTAATGAGACCCTATTGTCACATTCTTCTCCATAAGTCTGATACTGGAAAAACGAAAGGATGAAAAAGTTATTCTTTTTGTACTACTGTAATTCAGTAACATCACAGTTAAAAAGTTGATGCCTAGCCAAACTTACAGAATGGCCTAAGTCTCAAAGGTTTAGCAGCCGAGGCCCTCTTTGCAGCAAATCAGGGACAGGTGCAAATGACGACTACCACCTGCTAACATGTAATCTCTGGTCGCAGAACTTTTTTTAAGTGTGCATACCCAATGGGTATAATGGGGTAGGAGGAAAGGACACCCAGATTTTTATTTATGGCTTTCCCGAAGTTGCACAAGAAGAAATGAGCTTATCCTAAGAATATCAGAAATGGGTCAGAAAGAGAAAAACCAGACTCACTTCTCCAGGACACTTTTACTTAAGCACCAAGTAGGCCTTATCTGAAGTTTTTTCAGGCAGCTACCTTCCAGGCTATAGAAGTTCTAGGAACACTCGTCTATTCTTCCCAAACCCTATATCCTATAGCAGTGCCACGCATGACACGCACCATTCCTGTAGTGTTCCTGTAGCAGGGAACGGCATGGAGAGAGATTCCTACCTGAGTTTGAATCCTGGCTCCAACACCTGCAAACCTGAGGGTGATAAATTATCAAACCTTTCAAAGCTTTGGATTCCTCATCTGTAAAATAATAATAATAGTATCTGCCTCATGTGGTGATGAAGACTACGTGAGATAATCCCTTTGTATAGATCCTGGTGCATAGTAAGAGCTCTGTAAATAAAAGCTGCTCTTACTATGATGTTGTTATTGTTATTACACAGCTAGAAAAAGGATTTAAAAAGATATCCTGGGAGGATAATGCATTGATGTCACTGTTAAGGGAGGATCCTAGATGCTTAAAGAATGAGAGAATCAGAAAAGGGAAAAAAATGCAAAGTGGAGGTGGGGCAGAGGAGACAGATGTTTTTGTGGCTCTCATGCCTCATGATTTTGCATAATGACAACTTATTTTCCCAGCCTCCAATTAAATAGTTTGTACTACCTTTTTCACTTTTAAAATTATGTCCTTTCTTGTGTTTGACTTACCTCCCTATCCAGTCTGAGACAGCATCTCAAACATATCAGGCCTCCAGAAATGTTTGCTTGAAATTTTAAAAGTCAAAAACTTGGTTTCTACTTCTGTTTAGTAGAAAAGCTAGCAGAGCCTCCTATATTGTATAAGTATATATTGAATACTTTTCAGAACATTGGTTAAAATAGATTCTTAAGTTTAAGGTGAGATTTCCCCATCTTTTTTGCTGTTTAATGGGGTAGTGCCCAGTTCGCTCCCATTCTCAGCCTTCCTGGATGGCTGGTTAAATCACTTTAAGATTCTTACAAAGATAGAACTCAAATTTCAGGACTCTTGAAAAGTATTGGGATAGTTAACAAGTATGTAATTCTGGTTTTTCTGCCTCAAGTTCCACCTAGCAAAATTATCTAGAGTCTAAATATAATCTAGTATTATGCCAAGTCCCTTGATCACATAGTCACATAGCCCCGTCTTAGATTCATCCTACCTTTAGTGCAGCACTGCAGTGTGTTTCTTTTTTCTGTGTCTAGGTTTTATTTCCAGCTGCATATTTTTATATGATTGCTTATGCTGTGCAGAAGTAAATTACTTTTTGGTATACCCAGTAAAAGTAATGATCTTTTAAAAAATTCACACAGATTTGTAGTCCCCATAATCTTGGTGAATACACCAAAGAAATCTGTTTGTTCTTATTTTGATATTGAAAACATGATAGATGGTGTGATAAGGCCAGCTTCATTAATTCATTTTATAAGTACTATAATATAATAGTTAATTTGTCCATACATGGCCTCCAATTACTGCATCAATTCCTGGTAATAGCCACAACCTCATCTTTCATTTTTTATTACCTACCAGTTAATTGCATTAATAGGTTTTGCTTTTCATTTCTGCATGGTTTTCATTAGAAAAAGTGGCAAGTGTTAATTATTTTTCAGGCTTTGTACTCAGAGAAGAGCAAGGAAAATAGATTTTTTAAAATTTTCATGTAATTGTGCTTGCTAGCCTCAAAATTCCAGATGACTACTTCTAACTTTTACTTTTTTAGAAAAGAAGAGGCTTATTTGGGACCAATAAATTCTGCCAGGTAAGGAATATTGGTAGCTAGAGCTATGTAGTAGGGTTTTTTGCCCTTTAAAAAAAGCTTCTTTAGTATTATTTTCTAACAAATCGTAATTTCTCAATCCATATACAGTTCTTTGCAGTGTGAACTAACATGAACTAATTTAATATGACTATTTAATGAGACATTTGTTCATTTAAATATTATACATTATAAACATTTTAATAAATATTTTTGAAAGTGCTTATTCATTTTTAACAATCAAATGTCTATGAAATGCCAATTGAATCTTTAAAAATGGGAATTTACTGTGCAGTTGTGATACCTCCAATAATTTACCTGAGTATTCTACACATGAAATCATTATGATATAGATATGTAGCTTTGACTATACTAAATTGAATCACTTGCATTTATCACATTTTAGGATTTGTGGGAATGTTTTTATTCATCCTGAATGTTTTATTCATCCTGAAAATTGGTGATTGAATAAAAGAATTACTAATGATTTAGTTATACATATTTCATTATGATTACAGAGAATTGACATTGAACTAGTGGAAGGAAAAATTTAAGTTAATATAAATTAATATCATAGTTACTTTATCTAACTTTTAGAGCACTGTAGGAATGCTAAGAACAAAAATTTAGAGTTTTACCAGTTTGTACTTTTAAAAGAAAAGGTATGTGAAAACCTTCTCTGTTACTGCCACATCTGGATCCCACTGAAATGACTCAGGTATTTATAGTTATTCCATCAGATGGCAAACACTAAAACAAAACATCAGCTTGACAGTGTTTCAAGATATCAGATACACTGGCGAATGGAATATTCTCTTTTATACCATTTAAAGTCTTCTTTCAACTAAATCATGTCCCCCCAAATAACATTTGAGTATAAAAATATTGATAGAATTTTTTGACAAATAGCAGAGAAAGAGAAAAGAGATTTAGACCAGAAGAAAAAGTGGATCTTTTCCCAAAACCTATAAGGAAATAGAGAATCAAGTAGAAAATAAAGAAAATCTATTCCAAGTGAGAAACATGAGGGTAAAATTTTGATATGGTTAGTGATAAGTCATTCAAAGGATGAAAAGGCAGCAAGAGTTAATGACAGGTAGCAAAGAAGGGGTAAAAGGCCTGTACTTATTTGATTTTATGAGAAAAATTAGAACTATGTGTATAAACTAGAGAAGCCAATTCTGGTGAGAGTTTCATGAAGGAACTTCCTTAGCTTGATTTTCAGAGAGCAGATGGCTGGGAACTTGCCTGCCTTTATATTTGGAGTGCTTGGCTACAACTCACCTTTCAGGACAGAGAACTCTCAGCCCCTGGAACATGAAGGCATATTTTTGGGCTGATGTGGTGCAAATGTGAGATTTGAGCAGAATAAAGCTGTTAGACAGCTAACAATTTCAAAAATGTAAAGGGAACATATATTCGAAGATCTCATTGAAGTTGTCAATAGATATCATGGTTTACTAAAAATTTGGAACTAGATTTTTGTAGATCAGTCTTTTGTCTGTGTTTCTATATTGTATGAGAACAACTAGGGTATGTATGTGCATTTATTTTAAGTGATGAAAATTTTAATTTTTAATGTTAATTTTCAATATATTTTTTGAAAGGAGTAATAGGAAAGTCTACATTAAAACTCTGATTTCATGGCTATTATTGCTTATGTGTTGTAGAAGTCTATTTTAATTTAAATCAAATTTAAATTAAAGAAAAAATATTAGTGTATGGATAAGGCAAAAATAATAAAAGTGGTATGCAGAAAACTGGTGTTTTGGAAATATTCATATAGTTTAATCCCATGTAGTTCACACATCACCAGATGGGAAATATTTTTCAGAGCCTGTGAACAGAAATTATCTCAATAAAGTGCTCTTGTTTTTTAACTTTATAGTATAGTATAGTATAGCTTTTGCATCCTGCCAACATAGTTAGCCTATTTTATTTTTAAACCTGTCCAAAGTGATTCGCCATCTCTAGGAACTATCAGAAAGTATAGTTTCATATTTTGCAAATGTATGCATTTGTGGGTAAAATAAGAAAATGAACTAGGATTTTATTTTCTGACTTTTTGAGATTTTCTCTGCCCCATGGAGGATTTTATTATTATTATTATCTCATTAAATAAAATTTAATACAATCAATTATGACCTTGAAAAAATGAATCCCCAGATTTTTCAGTAATGATATTTTATGTTTAGTAAACATAATACTCTTAACTATTTTTTCTTTTTTACTTATTCAATTATCATACATAAATTGACTTTTGGGGGGGTGTATAGTTCTATGAATTTTAACACATGTATAATTTGTATGACCATCACTACAGTTAGGATATAGAATAGTTCTATCACTCCAAAAATCTCCCTCTTCACATTTTTAAGTGTCCCAAACCACCATAACTGTTCTTTATAGTGGGAATACGTTGTCCTGCCATCTCAAACTTGTAGCAAAAAAAATTGGCTAATTTATTATTAAATAACTCTTCAATCCACCCTCTTTACTAATGTATTTAAGTTCTTCTAATTGTTAATTTTGTATTTTGTTGATATATAATCATGATTAGAGATAGTATTCATTTCTCCTCTCTATCAAATATCAACTAATCCAATCTTAATCTCTAACCTCAGGAGATTTCCTAGATGATTGTGTCAGTGGATCTGTCCTCATTCATGTTACATCTGTTTATAAGTAATGCTTTTTTCATCATCTGCATTGTTTTTTGAACTGCCACTTATCTGATGTTAATGCTGGAGATTATTATCTGAAGTACACAAGAGAATCACTGCTCTGTTTCTTTTCATAGGCTCTACAGATAGAGGTGTTCTTTTTCCTGAGTGTTTTAACGGCTTTCTGCTATACTTTTTCTGTTTGAGTACTTTTATCTCTGTATATTTCTCTGAATATGTATGATACATACAAGCCAAAAAGGGGAAATTCACAGACTATAAATCAAAACTTAATTTTATCAATATTTAAACAAGGGTTGCATATTAACCAATGTGTTTTAGGCATTTAAGTATACAACTGTGACGTGCATTTTCAGAGAATGAATTTCAATCTATGGTACATGGAAGTTTAATAAATTATTTTTAAAAAAAGATCAGTATTTTATATGCTATGATAAGAGCCTGTCATTTATGACTTTACCATAAATCAAAAATTAAGAAACTTAAATATATGGGTAATAATTGTCATTAAGGTCATTTGAGACCATCTTAAATATTATTACCTTGTACAGGGAAAACATTAACAAGTTAATTTTAACCTTGACCTTTGGATCTTAAGTTTTCTTGTTGTATGATTCTTTTAAGGTTTTTCAAGGCTCCTTTTATAAATATAAGATTTCTTGGGATGTGGTGATTCTCCTGTGGTCCTTTTGTGTTATGATTTCAAACCAGTTTTTTGTTTCTGTTTTTGTCATTTGTTTTTATTTTTAACTTCTGGAGACATATTACTATTGAGTGAGATTCTTTATTATCCTTGTTTGGGAACTAAAAGTTAAAACCTTAAGGAATAGTACAGCTACTTTTATTTGCTCACACTATTGTCTATCCTTCGAAGTTGTAAATTGACTATTTTATCATTTGCTCTTCAGATGGATCCTGTGCAAAAAGCAGTCATTAACCACACATTTGGAGTGTCCATTCCCCCAAAGAAGAAACAAGTTATTTCTTGTAATGTCTGTCAGCTTCGCTTTAACTCAGATGTGAGTATCACCTTTTCATTGCTCTCTGTAGTTTGTCAAGCTAAAAGTCTGATTGTTCTGAATATGTACATCTCTTCATATTTACATACTTTCTAGCACCAACTCCTATTGGTGGCCCCACTTATTTCAGTGTGCCAGTTTTCCAAGGGATTTGGGCTCAATGTTTAAACCTTGAGCAATAGAGTACAGTCAGCCCTCTGTATCTACAGGTCCCATATCCATGGAATCAAGCAACCCTTGGATTGAAATATTTGGAAAAAAAAGTAAAATAACAATACAACAATAAAAAGTAATACAAATTTAAAAACCAATAGAAGATAACAGACAATAAGTGGTTAATATAAAAAATTAATCCCTCACACAGTGGCTCATGCCTGTAATCCCAGCACTTAGAGAGGCCAAGGCAGGAGGATTGCTTGAGGCCAGGCTGAGCAACATAACAAGACCCCCGTGTCTACAAAAAATTTTTCAAAATTAGCTAGGCGTGGTGGCACATGCCTGTAGTCCTAGCTACTTGGGAGGCTAAGATGGGAGGATCACTTGAGCCCAGGAATTCGAGGCTGCAGTGAGCTATGATTGCACCACTGTACTAGAGCCTGGAAGACAGAGTGAGACCCTGTCTCTAAAAAAAAAAAAAAAATTAAGAATTTCTCTATGAAAGTAATCAATCTCACCTATATCATTTTACACTTAATTTTGCCAAATATATTTACTTGTCAAGAATACTTGAATAACAGAAAATATGAAAAAAGGTTTTAAAATGAAATGAAAATATTTAAAAAAATTAAAATTCAATGAATGCTGAAGAAAACCATTGTTACTACTCTTGATATCAAGTGTCACATTTTATATGGGTGCCAACTTTTGTTAAATACCTGAAAGAATAATGAATTTACTATGTGATTTATGTTTTCCCAGAACATACAGGGAAAGCTTCATAAATTGTTTTATCGGGTCGGCATAAGCATCCTGTTAAAAAAAGATAACAAGGAAAGGGAACAAATCAATCTCTTTTATGAAAGCAGATTTTAAAATGTATAAATAAGATAACAGGAAAGCAAAATAAACAATATTAGAATATTTGTAATACTCAGTTACCAAGTAAAGCCAATGATCAATGTAAATCAGAATCTGAAGGATATGTGGTATTTCCTGAGTTACTTGACCCCAGAAGCCATTTTGCAAGAGTATGTTAAGGATTAATGTTTTTTGAAAATACTAAAATAACAAATATTCTTGTTTGCATATACCATTAGATAATGTTTTGGTAATTCTACCATAGGAAGCAGAGTAAAAATTATAATCATTGGAAGAGAGGAGATATGTTTATCATGATTTATAAAATTACATTTAATGCAATTTCAATCAAAAGTTCAATGAAATTTTTTTGGTACCTGATAAAACTCCAAGTGCAAGAATCAAAATGTACCTAAATAAATTGAGAAATATACAGTGTTAATTCTAAGTCTCAATATTGTTAAGGTGTGAATCTCCCCAATTTGATCTATAGATCTAGCACAATCCTGATCAAAATTCCAAAAGTTTTTTTTCTGTAGAAAATGGCAAGTTGTTTCTTAAATATAAATAGAAAAGAAAAGCCCTAGAATAGCCAAAAAATTTTTTTAGCACAAATTTAGAAGACTTAAACTTCCTGATTTCAATACTTACCAAAAACCTATAGTAATAGAGACTGTGAAAATGGTAAAAGAATAGTAGACACATTGACCAATGGAACAGAATAGAGAATCCAGGAATAGACCTGGACTTATATGGTCAGTTGATTTTCAACAAAGTTGCAGAGGCAATTCAATGGAGAAAGGCTAATCTTTCCAACAAATAGTGCTAGAACAATTGGATATCCATATGCAAATTAAAAAAAAACCTTGACTGCTACCTCATACAAAATATAAAAGTTAATTCAAATGGATCGTACATATAAATAGAAACTTAAAATTATAAAACTTCTAGAAGAAAACATAGTAGAAAATCTATTTGGCTTTTGCATTAGGCAAAGATTTCTTCGATAGGAAACAAGACGTGTGGACAATATAAAGGCTGATATATTGGACTTCATCAAAATTAAAAACTTTCACTCTTCCAATGACACATTTACACTGTTAAGAAAATGAAAAGACAAGCTACAGACTGGGAGAAAATATTTGTATCTGCTTAAGGACTTTATATATTTATACAAAATATATAAATACCTTACAACTCAATAATAAATGATAAATTGGAAAAAGAGTTGAATAAACACTTTACCAATGAAGAAATATGAATGACAAATAAACACATAAAAAGATACTCAAGGAAGTACAAATTAAAACCACAATCAGATAGCACTACACCTATTAGAATGGTGAAAATTAAACAAACTGATAGCATCAAGTGGCTAGGATGAAGAGCAACTAGAACTCTCTTACATTGTTAATGTGAATATAAAATGGAGCAGCCACTTTGGAAAACACTTTAGCAGTTGTTTATAAGAAAGTTTATAAAGTCATACATACATTTCCCATACAACCCAGCAATTCCACTTCTAAGTATTTCCAAGACAAATAAAAACATATATTCATACATATGTGTTGTTTAAAGTAACTTTTATTCTTCATTGCCCAAAACTGGAATCAACTCAAATGTCCATCAACTGATGGATAAACAAACTGTAATATAGCCATACAGTGGAATACAATTCAGCAATAAAAAGAAATAAAGTATGGATACATGCTACAACATGGATGAATGTCCAAGGCAGTATGCTAAATGAGAGAAGTTAGACACAAAGACTATATACTGTATGATTGCACTTATATAACTTTCTGCAAAAAACAAAACTATGGGGATAGTCAGATCAATGGTTAACGGGCTAAGGGTAAGGTTAAGGAATTGACCACAAAGGGGCATGAAGGAACTTTTTTGAAAATATTCTGTATCTTCATTGTTGTGGTGGTTATATGACTGTCTTTGTTTTTCAAAACTCATAGAACTGAATACCTAAAAAAGGAATTTTACTATATGTAGAGTATACCTTAGTAAACATGACTAGAAAAAAATCAATGATATAGTTTTGGGCCACAAAATATTTTATAAATAGAAGACTAATTTATGATAGAGATGTAACCACTAAATATATTAAACTAAAATATTACTACTAGATTAAATGTAAAATAAAGGACTTTTGCAAGAATGGACAGAATAGTAAATACTGAAATAGATCCAAGTAAATTTAACAGATTTGCATAGTTATTATACAAATTTCTATAGTTATACAGGGAAAAATTAAAGTCTATAATTTTATGAATATAAAATGAAAATGTTCACTACTTACCTGACCCCTTATAAAATGAATGCCCACCTGAAGACATACTCTGTCTTTAACGCTAACATTCTCACTGCAGCAATGCCAGATGATAAAAAATCTCACAATACAATATAGATAGATTTCAAAGTGAAATTACAAAAATTTTGCAAAAGAGGTAGAATTTCATGAAGTCCATGAATGTAATGTTAGAGACTGCTTGATACCAAGCTGGTGACAAATGAGGATTTGCCTGTTGGAAGAGTTAATTTAAGAAGAGAAAAGTAACAAAGTTGGTGATGTACAGGCTCTTCAAAAGAAAAATTTTTGCACATTCAGTGAATAATGGGGCTTTGGGACAATTATGAATCTCTTGAATTAAAAGAATAACATATTTACATGGTTCAAAATCATAGTAATTTTTAAAAAATACATTGAAAAATCTATCCCATTCTTCATCTTCCCCCCCATCCTGATGTCATTCCCTATTTGTAACCACTTTAATATTTTTTTGCATATCTTTCCAGGGTTTGTTAATGCAAATATAACTATGAATATATATTATTCTTATTTCCTCCCTTTTCTACATAAAAGGTAGCATACTATTTACACTTGTCTTTGCCTCATGTTTTTTATATAACAATATATCCTGGAGAATTTTCCCTATCAGAACATAGAGAGCTCCCTTACTCCTTTTTTTTTTTTTTTTTTTTTTGAGATTGGATCTTGCTCTGTTGCCCAGGCTAGAGTGCAGTGGCGTCGTCATAGCTCACTGCAACCTCAAATTCCTGGGCTTAAGTGATCCTCCTGCCTCAGCCTCCCAAGTAGCTGGGCCTGTAGGCGCATGTGTGTACCACCATGCCTGGCTAATTTTTCTATTTTTTGTAGAGACAGTGTCTCCCTATGTTGATCAGGCTGGTCTTGAACTCTTGACTTCTAGCAGTCCTCCTGCCTCAGCCACCCAAAGTGCTAGGATTATAGGCATGAGCCACTGTGTCTGACCTCCCTTACTCTTTTTACAGATGTGATAGGCAAAGATGCCCATGACCTGATCTCTGGAACCTATTAATATGTTATCTTACATAACAAAGGGGAATTAAGGTAGCAGATGGAATTAAGGATGCTAATCAGCTGACCTCAAGATAAAAAGATTATCCTGGATTATCCTGTGAGCCCAATGTAATCACAAGAGTCCTTAAAAGTAGAAGAGGGAGTGCAGAGTGATGCAATGTAAAAAGGACTCTACTGGCCATTTTTGGCTTTGAGGGTGGAGGAAGGGGCCACAAGCCAAGGAATGTAGGTAGCCTCTAGAAGCTGGAAAAGGCAGGGAAATGTATTTTCCCCTACAGCCTCCAAAAGGGAATTCAATTCTTCCGACACCTTGATTTTAGCCCAGTGAGACCCGTGCCAGACTTCTGACCTCCAGAATTATAAGATAATAAATTTGTGTTGTTTTAAGCCACTAGGTTTATGATAATTTGCTATGAAAACAATAGAAAACTAATACAGTAGTCTATGTGTGGATGTTCCATAGTTTATATAATTAGTCCCTTATAGGTGGACACTTGGGTTGTTTCCAATCTTTTGGTATTTCATAGATGTCATAGTCAATGAATGATAGGACATAAATCTGGGTCTCTTACTTCTAAATCCACAGCTCTTCCTATTATATTAAGTTGCCTCATGTAACTCTACTTATTTTCTGAGCATTTATTGAGCTTCTACTATATTAGAAGCACTTTGCTAGTCTCCAGAGTCCAGCAGCAACTTTTACTAGCAAATGGTATGAATGAAAATATTTAAGGTTTGTCCTCATGTAGAACCTTTCAGAACATGTTCCAGGTCCCCTACTCTGTATTTTCATTATTCCATACTTAGAGAGGCAGCACGATGTAGAACACTGGATTAAGAGTCCTTGAACATGGGTTTAAGTCCTAATTCTGAACTTGGTAAATCACTTCACTACTATGGTCTTCAGTCTCCTCTTCTGTAACCATGACCTAAAATGGACTACATGATCATTGGGAGGATCATTCAAGCTCTGTAATTAAAAATCTGTGTTAGGGCGACAGAACATAAACACCTCCATCTTACAAGTGGAACAGCTGAGACCCAGAAAGAATGACTACGAATTTTGTTTTTTATTTGTGTCATGGGTTGGGTCTACACCCAAAAATTGCTCTGGGAGTAGGTTTCACCTTTGACTTGAGCACCATATTAGCCATTTCCTTTGTATTTACTAATAGGGACATGGACAAATGTCCACAGATAAGCATATGGCCACCAGCTTCCTCATCACTGCTCAAAAACTCTGTTGATAATAAAGAAAGAAATTAAATTTTTGAGTCATTCTTAGACTCTGGGCAGTAAAGCCACAAAGTCTGGATGGCAAATTCACAAATGTGACATATACAGGTTCCCAGTGTTTAGTAATGGTACTATAATCTGCATAACCAAGCTCTGAAACTGAGCATTTTTTATTTGGGAGAGAGTTTATTATTTTGTAATTACCCTATTTACATTTTAATGTAAGAATTAAGAAGACGTTCATCCTTATTTTTTTTAATAACATTTCTAAATCAGCCTGTGACTGAATTGGCTTCACTCTTTCAGTACAGAAAATATGTTTATTGAAAAATCTGGAAGGCAGATTTACACGGTAAACAGACTACATTTTGCAGTTCTTCATTACCCATATAAAATGTACCAGGGTAGGCCTCATGCATTAAAATTCAATGTGACCTAGTTTAAGTGTTCTGTAGCCCCCTTTGTCCAGCTTTTATCATCTCAGTAGAACTTCACTGTTGAAAAGCAAAAGGCTACAGCTTTATTTACACAATACAGTGTTATGTAAATGAGCAAGCATTAATCACAAACATTTCCCAAATGAACCTTTACAAATTAACACCATTAACTTTGCCAGGAAGCAGGCAGTGCAATCCAGGAATAATATGCTTTCCAACTGAGTCCCAGACATTTGCACAAATTTGTGCAGCACCCCAATCTCTAGTTTCTCCTTGACCACCTTTTATTTTCTAACGTGGTGTATGTAAGCTGAATGAAGTTGTCCTAAAGCTGAATGTTTCTTTATTCTCCAATGAAGAAGTGCACTGCAACTGCAGTATGGTCATAAATTGGTAAGCCTAAATCTGAATTTTTACCTTTTAGCTAGGAAGTGTCATTTCCGGAGTTAAGCCTTGCCAGGGAAATAAGCTAAAATGCTCTTTAAAAAAAATTTTGAGGCTAACATTTCTCTTGTTTTGGCTAGGTTGAAAGTTGGCAGATCCCAGATAATTCTAATTTACATATTAGTTTCAGTTCCTTGGAGAATAGTAACAGAAAGATGAAAGAAACTGATTCTTACACTAAATCAAATCTTTACACAAAATCATATCAAAATCAAATTCTTAAACAGATTCTTACACAAAAGTAGGGCAACTTGATTCTCTTAAATGTTAAAAAACAGGTTATATTATTATCTCAGAACATAGTTCATTATAAATACTCTTAATACAATATATGGCTGAATTCTTTATGCTTTATAGGCAAATTGAAATAAGAGCATAATGATCTTTTTAATCAAGTTTTATATACTCTAATTCAGGAATTGGCCCTGAAATTTTGGTACTCAGCATTAATACCACAATTGATTAAGTATTAGATACTGTGCCTCTAAATGCTGACTCTATAGGCTTTCATTACTCATTTGGAACTAACCCATTTGATTTTTCAAACTTACAGTACTACCTTTTGAATAGCATTATAAACTTTGAATCACTTACAGTTTGTGTTTTCTTTATTTTATCTTGCTTTGTCCTACCTCTAGGTTAATGATTTTCTTGTTGTTTTTCTTTGTCTTTGTTTTGCTTTTTAGTTTTAGGTTATCCAATATCTCTCTCTGTCATTTTAGCCATCTATTCTTTTTGCTATGCACTATTTCCTCATGTCTGAAGACATAAGGTGATGACCTCATGCCATTTTGTTGATTTACATTAGAGTAATTAAGTACAAATGGACAGGAAATTAAAGGTTTGCTTAGAAGTTAAAATGGTAGGGTGACAAACATTTGTGTGAACATTTCTGTGGGTGACCTGACTCTCCTATTCTTTACTATAAATCTCTCTCTGAAATTTCAGAAAGTGCAATCATTCAACGGTCACCCTCAATTCCCATATGAGTGCAGTTGCCATGCAATTGATATGTCCTCAGTGCAACCTCACTATGCATTTTGCATCTTTGTCATCGTAGCAGTTTTCATTTGGATAAGGTCATTTAAGTCATGCCCTCCTGGGTCTTGCTGCCTATATCTCTTTTTTTGGTTTTAATTTCATTCCCACTTCCTGATTTGTTTAGCAGTTAATATAATACAATAAAAACTCTCATCTGTCTTGCATAAACAAACTGACCCATCCACCATCTGCCATTTAGGAGGCCTTAGTGTTGTCTCTGCTAGAGGCCCTGATTTTCTCTGTCATCCAGCAGAGACCTCAGCCGTCAAGAGATTAGGGAGAAAACCACAACTTTGGGTTCCACATAGACTCCCTTTCCACGTGCTCTTGGCTGATCCTCCATCTCCCTTGGCCACCAGGCCTAACTCCACCTCTCCACCAGCTGTCCCTGCAGCAGCTGTGGTTCTTTCTGAGAAATCAGAGCAGCCAGGGAAACAGGAACTCCATTAGACACCATGTTTGAAGATGTCCCTTGCAGCAAAAGCAGAAGAGGCACTCAGCAGCAAGGGCACTTGCTCCAGTTTTCTGAAGGATCAAACTTTTTATTTGTCATTATAGAACATTCTTATAGGGGATTCCACATTTTGCTATTGACTGCCTAGTGCTTGCTTTTAGCTCTAGAAATTCTGTCTGCATGTTATCAATGTTTCTCTTCCCTTGTGTACTCTTCTAAACCATCACGTTTCTCCTTCCTTTCACGTTACTCAATCCTCTCTTCTCCCGTTCCTCTAACTCTTCTCTTTTTATCCTTCTTCCTCTTTCTCCGGCACAAAAGTACAGCAAATACAGTTTTCCCTTTCTTTGACATTTGTAGTTTCTTCATTAAGCTTTTTTAGCTTAACAACTGGATTTATTGCTTTAAGTTTATAGGTACTTCACTTGAAAAGGCCTCTAGAAGGTTTAAAAAAATCCATATCGAGCATGTTATTTGAAACTCAAACCAACAAACTGTTAAAAAAAAATAGGTTTATCTTATATTTCCTGAATTTTCAGACACTGTATTTGATGGTACTTTACCCTAACAGGTATGTCAGAAAAAAACTTTGAACATTCATCTTCTAATATTTGGCCCTCCCCACCTGGCCATCACATGTATCCAAAAAATATCCACACATGTGTGAACTCTACAGATTAACTGTTTCCTCCTTCAAATGCACACACATGTAAATATATATATATACATAATTACTGCCTGCCACTCATACACATCTATAGTATTTCTCTTGAAAGCCCTTGAGATAGATAGCAACTCCTTTAGTGTATAAATTTATGCCATGTTTATATTTATATAATTGTATATGGTATATATACAGTTACGTATAAGATATTTTTGTGTGTGTGTATGTGTGTGTGTGTGTGTTCAAGAATACTGGTGCCTAGGCTGTTAGGTTTCACCTATGCTAATAGTGGCCTCCCATTCAGAAACAAAATAAGCCATGGAAGTTGATCCTCACAGGAAAGTGAGTTTATGATAAGGGGGTTTGAAGAAAGTCACACTTAAACTGAACTCTGCAGCATATGATTAAATGGAGAGATACTGCTGTGATAATAATCTCATTGCTGGGCTGGGAACTGAAAAGCTAGTTGCAAAGTTTCCATCTGATGTTTGACAGTACAAATTATTAGATAAATGAATCATATTGTAAGTTTGAAAAACTAACTGATTCTGCCAAGAAAAAAGGTACTGAAAATAGAAGGAATCAATAGCATCGAATGGAAATCTAGAAAATGAATGCTTTTGTCAAACATTTTACATTTTTCCCATAAATAAGACTTTATATTGATTCTTAGGTTTGGAGGGTAGTGAAGCAGATAGGAGGTAATTAAAAGCATAAATCTTAGGTGCTTGGGAAGGTAATTCTCTGCTTTGCAGACAGAGCTGACAAAATGATGAACATTTTTTGCTTCAACATGACAGAAATATAGTGTGATTACAGGGAGCAGGGACATATCATGCTAAACGTTTTGTTCAATAGCTGCTGCTTAACAAAACTCTTAAAGTTCAGTCAGCTTTTTTGAAGCATATAGTAGTTACTTATTAAATTAAGAAAAAAATTTGCTTTCAAAATAGCACTATAATATTATAAAAATGTCACAGTCTTTCTCAGCATTACATTATTTTAAATGATATTTGGATAATTTAAGGCTGATTTTAAATTATCACTGACAAAGGAAGACTAGATTAAAAGTTAAGTTTAAAAGAGTGAGCATTATGATTTGTAAAGACTCATCAGATCCTATAGCTAATGGGGAAATTATATAACACACATCATTCAATATTTTTCTGGCTTTCCTTTAAACACAAATACCTCACATGACTTCTTACTTTAGCTATTTATAAGTGTTCAATAATACTTAAAAGTAGATGATCAGCCTAATATGATGTTGTGAAGAACAAAAATTATTAATGTTACAAAGAAAGTACCAATACCCACCCCCACTCATCAGAATAGGTTCTCAACAGAAAACCACTAAGTATCTATGATTCATCACCAAAACTGCAAGCTTTGGTACATTTCTATTAAATATTGGTTTGCTGATCAAACACTAATAACACCTATTAAAAAAATGCTATGGGTCTTCTTTTTTCTTATATAAAATTTCTGTGTTAGTAACTCTTTTAGTCAAAAGTAAAAGATTCCTGAAAGGATTTTTAAGTCATTGTGTTGGTAATTTTTTTCATGTAAAAGTTGTCTGGCCACTTGGGAATTAGAGGAAAGACTCTTGAGGGTGTGTGTATTTTCCTTCTTTACTTGGTATGGATTTCTTTAGTTAAGACTGGTTGTAGAATCCTTAACAATAAGATAATGTTTCACTCGATTTTTGTGGTTTGGGATTCTTTAGCTAAAAAATTTATTCAACATAAAATTAAGAAAGGTAGAATTTCTAGGCTGAACACCTGTAGGTTGATTAGTTGCTGGTTTAAAGTTTATGTTCGGGCTTTATTTAGGACATGCTTGGTTTTCCATAGCTTGTCTTTTTTTCTATATGCTTGAGTGGGGGGAATTGGCTATAATTTTCACAACCTTTACAAGAAGAAAAAAAGTGTTATTTATGTAAGACAAAAACAAAAAGAAGCTGGATGGAACAAAAAATAGGCTTGTCTACTCCACTGTTTTCAAGAAAGAGGCTGATTTAATACAGTTCAGAACATTCTGCAAAAGAGATACCTTTTAGCTACTCTCATCTCTCAAGCAGCTCTTTGAATAAGGTGACAGCATTTTGCCCCGGAGGCCAGAGAACTTTAGATATGATGGATCAGCATAAAGAGCAGTTTTTCTGGAAAGTCTAACTAGCTGTAAGGAACTTTATGGCATGTGGCTTGGGGTGGGGGGCGGGCAGTATATGAGGAAGTATTGCTGCAGCCAATTTCTAAGATTTTAAGCTAGGAAAACTTTGTTAGAAAAATACTGTAGCTGGTTAACATGAGTTCTTCAAGGAGAGTGAAGAAGCCGTGAACTTGGCCAGAGACAGGAGAAGAGAGTCAAAATATTTCCTGCCTTGAAAGGAAGATCTGAGAAATACCCTCATAGACCTGGGTATCTAGCTGGGAAAACAAAACTAATACACTTAGAAACACTGGTGAACTGTATGATGTTAATCCATGTGGAGATAACACGTGTGCTGGAATAATCATGAGAGCAAAGCTAGCATTTGATAGATACCTACTTGCCTGCCAGGCCCTATACTAGGTACTCTTCACATATATTATCTCTGTATTTCCACAAAGGTTTTTGGATTAGGTGACGCCAAGAAAGACTTGAGAGATGGTCAGGATTTGAAGGAGAGAGAATTGAAGAATTATAAAATATTACAGCTAAAGTAGATAGGGTTTGTTAAGAATATGGTCCATGGATAGGCTGCAGGTAGCCTATGGAACCCCTAAAACTATGCAGAATTTTGTGTGTCTGTATAGCTTAAGCTATGTTCACTTAAGACAGGTGATTGAATCTTCCCTTCTCTCAGGGTGAATGTTCCACAGCTTTCTTTGGCAACATGTCCTAGGATTTAATCACTTTTAGTAGTATTTCATCTTACTCAAATCTTAAAAAAAAAAAAAAGAAGAAGAAAAAGAAAAGAAAAGAAAAGAAATTTTGGTCTTTTTTTCCTTCACTTCAGTCCTACATTTTAGGGCATATAGACGGTAAGTGTTATATTCACTACTTGGAAAACAGATCTGATGAACAAGGACTCCAGAGAATGCATTGCTCTGTTAAGGTTCTGACTTTTAGGGCTGAGAATATGATTCATCTCATTAATTTGTGTTTCCTTGAGATTGAAAAGTATGTTTTAGCTCTAATAAATAATAATTTTATTACTTTATCAGTGGTATACCTACATATCTGACATTCATTGCAGATCATTTTTAACATTCCCTCCTCTATAGGATGAAGGCATTTTCTGAAATAGGGAAATATTAGGTCATTAAATATGAAATGTCCAATTTGGAATCAAAAGTGTAGTTTATTATATCTCAAACAAGAAGCAGTACAATTAAAGTATGTGCCTAAACTATCGACACAGTTTTGCCATCTCAACGGCAGCTTGTTTATGCCAGCAGTGAAGAAGCCTGGAGAGCAAGTGGCGATGAAATCACAAAAGGCATTTCCCACAGCTTGTTGAGAATTGAATATTTTTCCTTGCAAGAAAGGGTCCAATGTCTGCAAGAAGTGGTAGTCAGTAGGTGCAAGGTCTTGTAAATACAGTAGATGACAGAGAGTTTCCAAGTCCAGCTTCCGTAGTTTGGGCAGCGTTGTTTGTGTGACATATCGTTGAGCATTGTCTTGCAAGAGGATTGGCCTGTGTCTATTGACCAATCTCAGCTAGTTAATTGCAAGCGTCCTCATGCTTTCATCCAACTGGTTGCAGTAGACATCTGCTGTAACCCATTAACCAGGTTTCATGAAGCTGTAGTGGATAATACCAGTGATGGACCACCAGACAGGTACCATTAGTTTTATGATGAATATTCAGTTTTGGACTGTGTTTCGGCACTTCATCTTTATCCAACCATTGTGCTGAACTCTTACAATTGTCAAAAAAATCCATTTTCATCACATGTAACAATACAGCGTAGAAATGGTTCACCTTTATGTCGTGATGGTGAAGAAAGGCAAGCTTTGAGAAGATTTCTCTGCTGATGCTTGTTTAATTCATGTGAAACCCATCTATCCAGTTTCTTTACCTTGCCAATTTGTTTCAAATGGTCCAGTATTGTTTGAATAGTAACGTCAAACTTTGCTGCTAATTCACATGTAGGTTGAGATGGATTCACTTCCACTACAACTTTCAGCTCATCATTATCCACCTTGGTCTCAGGTCACTCACGTGGCTCATTTTCAAGATTAAAATCACCAGAATGGAACTTCTCAAACCATCGATGTACTGTGTGTTCATTAGCCACCTTTTCCCAAACACTTCATTGATATTTTGAGCTGTCTGTTCTGCATTGTTTCCACGATGCAACTCATATTAACAAATAACACAAATTTCTGATTTATCCATGGTTTCACAAAAATTGCTCCAAAAAATTTTTTTGAAAGATAATCACAAGCCAAAAAAACTCTGAGTTTGAAAGACTGGGGGTGTACCTTCACAATTAACATAAAACAAGAATGGTCAAAGTGAAATGTCAGAGATATCAACTGTCAAACTTAGTATTTAATGAAATCGGACATTTCATACTTAATAACCTAAATACGATAATACACTTCACATTTGGCACTGTCTCATTCTTAAATTTAAAACACAAATAAAAATTCCAAGTAGTCATGTAAAGTGAAAGAATTGAAATATTTCAAGTTTTGTTTCTTTGTCTTTAAAATAACTGTGCTAACATTAGTTGAAAGCAACTGTTGAAATGCAAGAATGTGCATGGCACAGGGTTTGCAAACTTGAACTGCATCTGAAACCAGCTTGAATGATTCCTAACAAATAAATAGGTGTAGCTAGCAGAGTCACTTGAATTGGGAATTCAACTGTATAACTACAAGCTCTCTGTACTCTAACTTCCATGTAGTTAATTAAAAGATAAATAAGAAAAATGTGCTAATTTTAAGTTTACATATATATTATTGAAACTCAACTGTAACCACAGCAGTTGTTTAGAACTTTGACTAATAAAACATTTTTTTCAGGGAAGAGTATTTTATTACTATAGTTGAGAATTACCAGCATGTAATGATAGTAAAAAGCACACTGATTTCTAGTCAGTTTTTTTATTGTTTTTAAATTATCTACAGATAATGCCACCCCTTAGTTCCTGCACCCAAGGTGGACAATCCCACAGCCCCATCTTCAGTATACTGCTGAAATTTGTTATTCAGTTAATAGGAATTCTAATTCTGCTTTAAATACATGTTACATTTAACACAGGAGATATGTAATGCGGACTTATGATCACCAAATAGTTGCCTTTTTGTTTGATAATGCCCACTGAATGTTCTCTGAAAAGTAGCTTTCGTTATCTCTGATCTTTGAGCTTAAGGTGATTACCTGGTTTTTGCCCTGGAAAGAAATAACATTCTGTATTATGAGAGAGACCTATAGAATCCTTTCATATAATGATTTATTTTTATATGTCATGAATTTTTAATGGCTTTTTCTCTTATCATTTGAGAGGAATGGAAAAGACTCTCAGATTCACTAAAGGAATAGTTAGGGTTATTTGTTATAGTTTTGTAATTTAAATTGTGTAAGCCAACAAAATGCCCTATATACACTTTTAAACTAAAAATACTAACAATCTCTTTTTAAGATTTAATTTATACATTTGCACAGATGGTCATATAAGGAGGTATTCATTAACATCTGTAAATGTTGGGAAAATGATGGATGTCTATATTTGTAAAATGCCAGAATAGAATTACTGAGTTTGCGGATGTAGATTTAAAAATACAAAATTTGAATATCTGAAAAACATTCTTTTTAAGCTAGCTTTCTAGAGATTCAGACATTGAATAATTGTCTTTTGCATAAATTTCCATATTTATAAGTTCAGTAAGTTCTTATTAATTTGGACTACATTAATTAGGAATTTGTGATTATTCAGGTATAGGCAAATTGTACTTTTGTTTGGTCCAAATTCTTTCTTCAAAGATAATGTAGATGATTATTGCAAAGGAGGTTGAAGCATAGAGATTTAGCACACCAGCAGAACCACTTTTTTCAAGCATTCTTAAGGACTTAAGGGTGCTCATTAAAACACAAACAATAATATAATATAAAATAATTATCTATTTTAACAAATCACTTAAGAATCTCTGGTAACAGTTATCAACTAACATCATTTCTGCAAAAATATTCTACTTTTTGGACTTTTTATCATTTCATTATGCTTGCACCCAAATTAGTCCACATTAATGAGGTTTTTCTGAAATTATAATCATTTAGTAATGTCTAATACTATTGCCATTTTAAAATAAAATGAATATTTTTGTTGCTTGGTTAACATTTCTCTGAAAATCTTTCAGGTCAAGTGTTTAACCCAGATAATATCTAGATTCATATTTCAGGCCAAGCAAACATTGTTTTGAGTTCTAAATTATCCAATTTAGTTATCTACACTGATCAAATTAGCTAAATGATCAATAAATCACTGACTATGTGTTCTGAGAGTCTATCTTGATGGACAAGTAATTGAACCATCATATATAAGAATTTCTTTTCCAATTGAGCCATTGCTCTGTTGTGAATCTGATCATTCCACACTGAGACTCGTCAAGCAGCCAGACTCCAAAACTCATACCAACTAGTGACCCTTGCTTCAGTTCACTACTTCCAGTCATAGTTCTATAGCCTGTGTGATCAATTGGTGCATGGGGCTATTTCTTTCATGGGGTGTGTGTGTGTGTTTGTGTATCCCCCAGGCAGAAATAAGTCAGGAATCTGGAGGAAGAGTAGGTGCTCATTTGATTATGGCCACTCTCGATACCAAAGTTTTCCCTCTGTTACTCACCTAGCATACTCAAAATTCAGATTCCTAACCAATTATGCCCATCTCCAGTGCAATTCTCGCCCCTTGCCCCATTGCTTGCTGTACTTCAGCCACAATGACTTTCTTTCATTTCCATATATCTGCCACGCCACTTTGCCCCTCCCACTTTTGGTCTAAGTTCATTACTCCTTTTAGGTCTCAACTTATATTTCTCTTCCTCAGAGGAGATTTTCTAGACTCCATAGTCTAAATTAGCTCCACTTCCTCCAGTAATAATTTTATAACACCCAGCAAACTCTACGAAATGTATCACAGTTAGTAAAGGCATCTTTACTTATGTAACTATTTTTAAAATATCTATTCCCTGCACATATACACACACACACACACACACACACACAAATAGTTGTTGATTCCATAAGGACAGATAATGGGTGTATATTGTCCATTGCTGGCTTCCTAGTGCCTAGCACAGTGCATAAATATTTCTTGAATGAATGATTGATCCTAAAGGGGATCTTTAACTTATGACACAACACATACTGATTGCTTGAAAATTACTGAATTTTTTCTCTATAGTGAAAACTATATCTTATATGACCTTAAAGATCACATCTCCAAACCTATTTTCACCTCCAGATCATCCTCTCTAAGGAAATGATCTTTTTTTACCAGAGTGGCTAAGGTAGAAGAGTCTATTTTGTTTTGGATTGTCCACTGTGAAGGCTGTTTGGACTTGGGCTTGGGGCTTGCTTTGAGGCCCCATAGTGTAGTGATTAAGAGCCCAATCATTTAATCCTGAGTTTGAATCCAATGCTGCACAGACAGCTCAAAATGTCAATGAAGTGTTTGGGAAGGATGTAGCTAATGAATGCACAGTACATCAATGGTTTGAGAAGTTCTGTTCTGGTAATTTTAATCTTGAAAATGAGCCATGTGGGTGGTCTGAGACCAAGGTGGATAATGATGAGCTGAAAGCTATAGTGGAAGTGAGTCCATCTCAACCTACATGTGAATTAGCAGCCAAGTTTGATGTTACTATTCCAACAATATTGGACCATTTGAAACAAATCGGCCAGGTAAAGAAGCTGGATAGATGGGTTCCACATGAACTAAATGAGCATCAGCAGAGAAATTGTCTCGAAGCTTGCCTTTCTTTGCTGTCATGACATAAAGGTGAGCCATTTCTACACTGCATTGTTACATGTCATGAAAGATGGATTCTTTTTGACAATCTCAAGCATTCAGCACAATGGTTGGATAAAGATGAAGTGCTGAAACATAGTCCAAAACCAAATGCCAGAAGAACTGGTACTTATACGGCAGAAATTATTTCATAACATAGAAAAGGAAGGAATCCTCCCAAACTCATTCTATGAAGCCAATATTACCTTGATACCAAAGCTAGGAAAGGACACAACAAAAAAAGGAAACTACAGACCAATATCCCTTATGAATATAGATGCAAAAATTCTTAGTAAAATCCTAGCAAACCAAATTCAGCTTCACATCAAAAATATGATCCACCACGATGAAGTGGGCTTCATCCCAGAGATGCAAGGATGGTTCAACATACATAAACCTATAAATGTGATGCACCACATAAATGTAAGCAAAAACAAAGACCATATGATCCTCTCATTGGATGCAGAAATAGCTTTGACAAAATTCAGCACCCTTTTATAAGAACTCTTAACAAAATAGGCATATACAGAACATACCTCAATGTTATAAAAGCCATATACAACAAACCCACAGCCAACATCATAATGAATGGGGGAAAATTGAAAGCACTCCTGCTTAGAACTGGAACCAGACAAAGTTGCCCACTGTCAACACTTCTGTTCAACATAGTGCTGGAAGTCCTAGCCAGGACAATCAGGCAAGAGAAGGAAATCAAGGGTATCCAAATGGAGAAAGAAGAAGTCAAACTATCGCTTTTTGCTGATGATATGATTCTATATCTAGAAAAACCCATAGATTCTGTCAACAGACTCCTGGAATTGATAAATAAATTCAGCAAAGTCTAACAGTACAAAATCAATGTACATGAATCAGTAGCATTCCTATACACCAACAACAGTCAAGCTGAGAATCAAATTAAAGACTCAATACCTTTCACAATAGCAAAAAAGAAAATAAAATACCTAGGTATATATTTAACCAAGGAGGGGAAAGACCTCTACAGGGAGAACTACAAAACACTGAGGAAGGAAATCACAGAGGATGTAAACACATGGAAAAACATATCATTTTCATGGATTGGCAGAATCAACATTGTTGAAGTGTCTGTACTACCCAAAGTTATTTACAGATTCAATGCAATCCCCATTTAAATACCAACGTCCCATTTTTTGCAGATCTAGAAAAATAATTCTACAATCCATATGGTACCAGAAAAGACCCCGAATAGCCAAAGTCACCTTAAGCAAAAAGAAAAAATTGGGAGGCATCACTTTACCAGACTTCAAGCTACTCTACAAGGCCATAATGACCAAAACAGCATGGTACTGGAACAAGAACAGAGACCTAGACCCATGGATCAGAACAGAGAACTCAAATATAAAACCATCCTCATATTGCCATCTAATCTTTGGCAAAGCAGACAAAAACATATGCTGGGGAAAAGGATCCCTATTCCATAAATGGTGCTGGGAAAATTGGCTATCCACATGTAGAAGACTGAAACAGGATCTGCACCTCTCACGTCTCAAAAAAATCAACTCACAATGGATGACAGACTTAAACCTAAGGCATGAAACTATAAGAATTCTAGAAGAAGAGGTTGGAAAAACTCTTCTAGTTATTGGCCAAGGCAAAAAACTTATGTCTAAGACCCCAAAAGCAATCACAGCAACAAGAAAAATAAATCAATGGGACCTGATTAAATTAAAAAACTTCTGCACAGCCAAGGAAACAATCAATAGAGTGAATAGACAACCTACAGAATGGGAGAAAATATTTGCATGCTATGCATCTGATAAAGGGCTAATAACCAGAATCTACAAAGAGCTCAAGCAAATCAGCAAGAAAACATCAAACAACCCCATTAAAATGTGGGTAAAGGACATAAACAGAAGCTTTTCAAAAGAAGACAGACTAATGGCCAATAAACATATGACAAAAATGCTCAATGTCTCTAATCATCAGGGAAATGCAAATCAAAACTATGGTGAGACATCACCTAACTCCAGTGAGAACAGCTTTTATCAAAAAGTCCCATAACAACAGATGCTGGCATGGATGTGCAGAGAGAGGAACAATTCTACACTGTTGGGGGGACTGCAAACTAGTACAACCTCTATGGAAAGTAGTATGGAGATACCACAAAGAACTAAAAGTAGACCTACCATTTGATATAGCAATCCCACTACTGGGTATTTATCCAAAGGAAAAAAAGACATTTTATAAAAAAGACACTTGCACTCAAATGTTTATAGCAGCAAAATTCATAATCACAAAGATGTGGAAACAACCCAAGTGCCCATCAATACATGAATGGATTAATAAAATTTGTGTGTGTATATACATATATACACACATATATATATACACACACACACCATGGAGTATTACTCAGCATAAAAAAAATGGTGAACTAATACCTTTTGTAATAACCTGGATGGAACTGGAGACCATCCTTTTAAGTATCACAAGAATGGAAAAACAAACACCACATGTACTCACTACTAAATTGGAACTAATAGATCAACATTCATGTGCACATACGGAAGTAAAATTCAACGGAAATCAAGCAGGTGGGAGAGGGGAGGAGGGGATGGGTAAATTCACACCTAACTGGTACAAGGCACACTATCTGGGTGATGGACACACTTATACCTTTGATTGAAACTGTATAAAAGCAATTCAGAACATTTGTACCCCTGTAATATTCTGGAATTTAAAAAGTAAATTATAAATAAATAAATAAATAAATAAATAAAAAGTTGTTGAATTAAGATAATTCACACTGATCATATTGTATATTATATAAACATCATTTCTTATGACTATTATTGGTGAGTAGAACTTTTAGACAATATCACACAGAATCAGCAAGTGGAAGCCCACTAGCATTTGCTGATTATATTAAAATATTTCAAATTTTATGGGTGAATCAAAGTTATAGGCATTTTTATTTTTCTTTTGCTTCCAGTGGACCAATCTCTTATATGTGAGGAAGGTTGACCAGATTAATTTTGAATGAAAACTTCTACTTTAATCTGGTACTTTACTGTAGAGACAGCCTTAGCATGACTCAGGTTGACTAAGCAACTACTAAAGATATAGTTTCATTATTTTCTCTTAATTATATCTGTATGTTTTGAAGTACATGATATTGATCTTCACATTTACATATTTCATTTAATTTTGAATTATAAAATGTCTTCTGGGTTTTAATAATTGGTTTAGGGCTTTGGAGTATGAGTTTTATGGAAACCTATTTTGTGAAACAGGTTTTCAAATGAGTAATGATAAATAAATAATAAACATGTATAAAATATTACTAAAGCTGTTTTTCAACCAATTTTCTGAGCATTGCACTTTCAAAGTAACTTTGCCACTTTTGTCTACAATAAGGATATTATTCATCAAATATAAGAAGGCACAATTCAAATTCTAATTTTAGATTTATTTTGCATCATTTATGTAAATTTCTTTAATATGGAAACCAAAGTAAGTGTAATACCTTCTGGACTGATTACAAATTAATGTGTGGAAGCCTGGGAGCCTAATTTAAAAGACCATCAGAAGGCTTGAATTAGTTAGCTATAGAGTCACAGCTTTAATGCGTAAACTTGAATTATATTTCATTACTTATCATTGAGTAACAAAAATCACTCTTAACGAAGCATACAATGGCAGTCCATTTTCCCACTGAACGATAGCAGCATTCTCGAACACATTAGCAACGTGGGATGTAACTGTGAAATCACTATAAACTCTGAGATATCTTTCTTTATATTTCAAGGTAGCTGATAATTATTAACTGAAATTTCCCAGTTTAATATAAAATGTGAAATTAATTTGAGGGTGGTGAATAATTTCCAGTTTTAAATACTTTTGGGAAAATCATAAAATAAATGACTCAAGAATATTAAGTAATTATTAACAAATTCTTGATAATTTGTCATATTATAAAAATAAAAGATAATATCCATGTGCTTCATAAAAATTCTAAGGTTTAGAAGTTATAAAAAGTTAGAACCCTATATGTATAATTCTTTGATAAAATTAGATATTTTTATAAAATTTAAGGTTCCCTTTATTTCATGTTCAAGTTATGTTACTGTACAGAGCACTCATTTTCCCACTCTGATATAATAACAGAGAACATGACTTATCAAATGCTTTCTCTGTGGAGTTCCTGATTTGCCCCTCCATCCTTTATGATTTGAGAGAGTGGTCAAGGGCATGTTTTGCCAGGATTCATTTACTTCATCATGCCTCAGTTAAACTCTAGTGCACTTACTAAGAGTTTACATACACATTTATCCTTAAACTGACTCAGATATTGGCCCCCAATCCAGAAGATATAATAAATATACCTTTTAGAAATACTAAAATTGTAATGTAAAATGGAGAGTTGGTCTTATTTTCTTAGATAATCATCTCAGATACTTCTTGCTGAATTCTTAACTAAATTGTGATGATGTTAAATTGTGACATTAAATAAAAATTATTTTATTACCCATTATCGATGCTGAAAAATTCATGTAAATATACTTTCATTAGGTTGGTGGGAGGGAAATCCTTTTCAAAATACAATCTATATAATTTTCAGTGTTCATAAATAGAATTAAGAAATAGAGCTGACTTTGGCAGCACATATGCTAAAATTGGAACAATACAGAGAAGACTAGCATGGCCCCTGCACAAGGATGACACGCAAATTCGTGAAGCGTTCCATATTTAAAAAAAAAAAAAAGGAAAAGAAATAAATCATCTGAGATGAATTTTACCTTGGTACATAGCTATGATAAACTTATTTTTAATAGAAGATAATTTTTAATTATGACTTAATTTGAAATAAAAGAGAGAACTGGAGGAGAGAGAGAGCAGAATTGAACAAATGAAAGAATTTGTGCTCAGATCACAGTTGATATAGCCAAGCTCACATAATTGTCTCTTTCATACCTTGCCCTATTCAACCCTAAACTGGTTACATAAAGTGTAGTTGAATATCTACGGGAAGATGCTTAGATTGCTGGGAATCATATAAAATTAATAATCTACCTTCCAATAATTGAAAGTGAACTATAAAACTCACCGGGAAAATGAGACAAAATTTTGTTCACTTGGAATTCTATAAGAAACCATTTTTTATTTATTTTTTAAAAAGCACTTTTCTTAAAACACTTTTTTCCTATATTCCTGCTGATTTCTAATTCAAACTGTGTTGTCTTTCTAGTTCATCATGTAGATTCTGTTACAGTTTTTTGGTCCATTCATAGCTTCTCTATGTTTCCATGTGTAAAGTAATTCCACCAATGAATCATCCACCAGAAACATGAGCATCAAGACTCTTAGCTGACTAATAGGCTGTGTTTGAAAAATTAATTTTACGCCCACTAAAGATCTTAACATTTTAAGAAATGAATTAATTTGCCTACGTTGAAATTTTTTGATATTGTGAAGGAATGTAATGCTCATGTATTAAATAGTGGCATTTTAAAGCAGCTGTAACCCAAAAATTCTACTTTTGTCTTATAATATTTGATAGAATCTAAATTGGGCCCAAGGAGAATTAGCAGTCTAGAATACACATCATCTTCTTCTTAGAGAGCCACTATTTTTCTCTTTAGTAACATAGAAATATTTGGAGTTGATGGGGCTTTTTACATGTATACTCTAAAGCTAGCAAATATAGAACATCACAGGCACAACTCAGGCATGGCACAATCCAGAGGATACCACTCATTTTGCACTATATGTGAATGGTGGCCCACAGAGTTATACGATGTGATGGCCCTGGATAGGCCATAACATCAGTAGTGTTTCACTAGCTATAAATTAGAAATTAGCAATGGCATTATGTCTTTTTAAGCTAAAAAACTCATGATAGTTATAATTTTTTCTGGACTTTGTTTTCAACAGATCCCAATAGATGAGGATCGAATGAAGTGAATATCAAAGCCAGGAGTATGTCATTACTGATATTGCAGGCCTTACAATTGCAAATATCAACAGAAAGACTTACTAGCAATCTTTAGATTAAGTAAGGCTTTCTCTTGGGTATATCTTATGTTTTCTATATTGTAGCTTTGCAGAAAGCATTTTAATAGAAAAAAAGTTTTATCTTAAAGCAATAATTCAAGGAATTAGCTAATACTCAGTAATATTTTGTTTTTTTCTTAATATGTTTGTTTAACTGGTATTTTAAGTGCCTTGCTTTTATCTCAAATAATTATTAAAGCTTCAATATAAATAATTTACTTGTTTTAACATAGGATTATAGTTTGGAGCAGAGAAACTATTTGTAATGTAAAAGCAACATCTTATGTCATAATTATTTTCTATACAAAATGCCTATAAATAGGGCATTTGATTTTTAATCGTAAAACACTATGATATGTTTTCCGTTTTACAGGTGATCTTCATTTTCAAGGTAGCTTGATGTGGCAACCTTTCCCTGTTGTTCCCTTTATATCTCTGTGTTCTAGTGAAGCTAAAAAGTGGATGTGCCCAGGGAATGCTATATAGTACACAGGACTCAGTGCCCTAGTATATACTGTTCCCTTTGCCCCAAATACCTTCCCTTCCATTCTGCCACTTCAGAGCCCTGCCCCTGTAGCAGGGCCCAGCTCTGATGCCTCTTTCTCATGAAGCTTTCTTGATTTCTTCCAGTTGGAAGAGATTTACTTCTCTGACTCCCATAGTTCTTTGTTTCTTTGAACCTCCCATTTTACAATTCCACCCTCTGCTTTGGATTATAGCTACTTGTATTCCTGTCTTTTCTTCCAACCACCATTCTTGCAAGTAAGGGTCTTTGTTTTTAATCTTTTACAATGTCTAGCATATGGCAGGTACTAAATAATTCTTTGTAGAATAAATAATCAAGTTCTCCCCTTGTTAATTTAGCTTGTTTTATGGTAGTTCATTTGACGTATGTTTTATTTGGCAATTTAGCATATAGGGTTTCCTGAAAATTAATTGACCTCTGCTATTTCCCCTAACACTGCCTAACACATTGAATCTAAGGTCTCAAGGAAAAAACAAAACAAAACAAAACAGATGCTAGTAGTTTTAATGATGCACTTTCTTTAATTAAGGGAACAGTCCTAATTACTTTTTAAAATGCAAAAAGAATGATTATATTGGTAAATAGATAGAAAAGTACTTTCTTGAGGGACATTGCCTTTCCCCAGCTACTTTGTGAGTTGTGTGTTTGGACTGTTCTTTCCATATAAAGTGAACACATTTTAATGTCAAAATTCAACATCCTAGCCATCTTTCTGAAGTCCAAATTAGAAATAAGGTGACAACCAGAAATGAGAACACAGTGAATTTTAGACTTTCTCTGGAATACTTTGTTGCATTTTTGTTTTTAAAGCAATAAGTTATTTCACTCTTGATCTTTTTTGTTTGGACCAGTAGGGTCCTGAGAGATGAGGATTTGGGAGAGTGAAGGGCTTTAGTAATGAAGGTGATTAATGGAAGAAAAAATTCCAGGATGTCATTTCCTGTCAAAGATGTTCCTCTATCAGTGGAAGCTACCAGAATGGCTTTGAGAGAAGAACCTAGATACTGATGAGTTCTCATGTGGAGGTCAGTATGGTGATTTGGGCAACTCTTTCTAATTCTGCCAATTCTTGTCAAGAGGTTTGTTTAATCACTGCCAGTTGGGGGCACAGCAGCACTTTAGGAGGGAAAGCAGAAAGCAAGCCATTAGTGCTAGACAAACATGTGTCTGATGATTTTGGGGTGTAAAGTAAGCCAGGTTGGCCAACCAAGTCTCTTAGAAGTGGTACAAGAACCAGTGTGATTGGGCTTGATGTGTATTGCCCAGTTCATGGGCTTTCTGGCTCTTGTCCTTGTTTCTTTGACTCCTCAATTAAGGAGATTCCTAGAAAATGAAGTCAGGGTTGATCTTGTTGCTATTTAACAGTGTCTCAGTTTCACTTGAAGATTTGCCCAGGATTTAGAAGCTGTTGACACTGCCTCAGATACAGTACTGAGGATAGCAAAGTGCCACTACCAAGAATACCACAGGAGAATTGGAAAGATGCCAAATGTGAGTGAGTGGCGCTTGCCACTCTGTCTTTACTCCACAATCTTCTCCTTTTTTCCCAAACAACAGTCAGTAGAAGATAAGAACTCCTGCTGCACTTCTCTCCCTGCCCTAGAACTCAAAGGGAAAGTGGGTCATAGCTATGAAGAGTTCTTTTCCATCTTGGCATCCAGGGTGACTGTGGCTGTACCAGTTAGCTGCGATTCTGTCGGTATCCCAGAGTGTTTAAAATATGATTTCTGTAACTAACTATCTTTTAGTATGATGATTGGCCTATTTTAGAAATATAATAGTGGAAAGCACCACCTGATGCTTATCTCTGTTGTACTCGGTATGTGTTTTTATTTGAGAAAGAACCTGCTATATTCTCATAGTCACAGTGGGTTTACTAAAGGTACAATAACATTCGGCCACTATGTTTATACTACCTGTAGACATTGAGTTATTTAACTTCTCCTCTATTCCTTTGAAATGCTGGTTAATAAACCTATAAATAGTGGAATTAAATGAATAGACAGTATCACTTAGAATGGCTGGAACAGGACCATAATGTATTATGTATTTTTCTCATAATTACAAATAATTTTTATTTGATAGTTTTTATTTATAATAACCTCTATATTATTGGTTATCTTCTTGTTGTTAAATAATGTACTTAAAATATTATAACTTTCTCCTCCCTTGGGATTTTTTTTTCCAACTTGACAGAGAACAATATGAGAAGTGCTTGAGCAAACCAAGTAAGAGCAATGATAAGTCAATGAAGATCTAAAAAGACATTTCTGAAAAGATATTCAGAAAGTTTGGGACTGTACAGTCAGTACAAGGCTATAGACCTTGGGTGGTCTGAGTTATATACTAGAGAAATCACCGATAGAGCTTTAGTTGTAATACAGAACCAAAACCTATCCCTAGATTGCACTACAACCAAGGCAATACATTGTATTCTTAACTCCCTTCCACCCCACAAGAAATAACACAGTAGAATCAAGGAACACTGAAAAACTGACTGTGACAGGAATCTATCAAAAAGCTCCAGCTCAGATGGGACAGCAAATACATGAGTATGATATTTCACTCACTTTATGACCTTTGACTCTGTGGTTGCATCAGCCATAACGTTTGGCATGAACAACTTCATCAGCATCATTTATGAGCTTGGGATAAAGTGAATTTATCCCCCACCAAGATCTGGAAGTGATACTGGCATTGAAGTGGTACTCACCATCAACAGTTCTGCTGAACCAGGTATGGCTGGATGTCCAAGTACAGCAAAGCAACATGTGCCTAGTGAGCTGGAGTGTAACAAGCTGGGGAGTCAGAAGAAATACTCTAACAACACACAAAAATCAGCCTTAGATGGCTTAGTCTGATTGTGGCATGTTGGAAAAGTGCTTCGTCTCTAGTAGTTGGCAGTGAAATGGTTTTATTTAAGCAAAGGGTAGAAGCAGAAATGATAATAACCAAGGCTTCAAGAAATCAATGATATTATTATAATTAGGACTTTTTTATTGTATTCATAGTCTCCACTCATGATTTTACCAAAAGAATCACATATTCTCCGTACTGCCATTTCTGTACATCTCATCTCTTTTCTCTCCTATTCAAATAAACATGTAAGAAATAGCTGTTGTAGAAATACTCCCCATTTGAAATTTGTATCATCACGCCCCTGCTTGAGAATCTCCTCTCAATGGCGGCCTACTCGACATAGCCACACATTTAGTTTCCTTGGCCTCCTGTTGAAGATGTTCTACCAAGAGGCCTATGTAAGCCCCTCTCCAGCCACATCCCTCACTGTTCTGGCACACCAGCCTCAGTCCTTTCTTATGCCTACATCCTTTCACCAGAAATGTACTTTCTCTACCAGTTTATATGGATCCCTTTCTTGAAATCTCAAATCAAAAGTTACCAATTTTAGGAAGTCTTCATTAATACCACTCCTCTTGGGTCCCTTTTTTTGTTGTGTCTCCTACAACATGCATGCTTTGCTATTTTAGCTCACCCTTGCCCATAGACAGCTCCGCATCACACTTGTTATCTTATGTATGTGTGAAACCTCGATGGCCCCTAAAGACAGAGAATCTGTTCTGTCCACTGTTGCTTCTACCTACCTACACACATACACACAGACACACACACCCCTATCAGGAAAATGGATGGAAAAGTTCATATAATCATCTTCAAACACATACAAGTATATAAAGAAAACATTATTATTTCCTTAGAAATCCTCTAACAAAAATTCATCTTGTTTTACCTGAGATTTATCTTCCATTTCACTTTTATACCTAAGCCAGTATACCATATGTTTTGTTTTTACCAAAAGCATGTTATATTTTTTCAGAGTCTATTCATAATGAAATTCAAGTAAATATACTTAGATTCTTTTGTTAATGTGTACATTAGTACTAGATACCAAAAAGATAAAAAGTCTTGTTCTTTAGGCAGAGGGGAATTTTCCAAATGTCAGTAAATTGACTAAATGTTTTCTAGGCTTGTTGTAATTTGTTCTGTGTTTTGTCCGCTTTTTTCTTCCTTTTGATCTAGTATTGTAGATACAGTTCTATGTATGCTTTGTGTATAAGTGAATTTAACACCAACTGCTTTGACTTCAGAATCACATCTGAGATCAGAAACAAGGATTGTCCCTAACCTTTCCTGTGGCTTACATTATCTGTTCTTGGAACTGGAGTCATCAAAATGACTCATGAAGCACGAGTAGATGTTTCCAAGATGCAGTGTCATTTCCCCTCAATAGCATCTATTAACACGTTGTTTTGTCACACTAGTTGGTCTCCGAGCAAAGTCCAGAAGAAAGTAGATGTAGAGCAGACAGGATTTAGCTAAAGGGAAATGGTTGTGGAAGGTCATGCCCACACGCATGGGTAGGACACTCAAAGCTGCTGATGCCAGCCGAATGTTTGGAAAGCAACCCCAATGGGCACTGGTGGGAGGAGGCACTGATGACAAAGCTCACCTTCATCATAATTTTTCCCTGACCCTCTTGTCCTCTCACTTAATGTCTGGGTTTTTTTAAGATGCAGGTCCTCTGTGTTGTATAGAAGGTTTTGATGTACTACAACCTCTTAAATACTGGTCTACCACTTCATTAAATGCCGAAAACATAGTCAAGTGCTGAGTTGTAAATGTCTGTGGCACCTATGATTGAATGTATTTTTTTCCTGCATGATCATCCATTGTGGTGTTTGTAAGTAGCAAAAAATGAGCCTGATTTGTTCTCCTTTGTAGAGCCAGGCCGAGGCCCACTACAAAGGAAGTAAACATGCCAAGAAGGTCAAAGCACTAGAGGCAACGAAAAATAAGCCCAAAATGGTTTCTTCCAAGGACAGCGCAAAGGCTAATCCCAGCTGCTCCATCACTCCAATCACAGGCAACAACTCTGACAAATCAGGTCAATGACACTTTTTGTTCTTTACATTCTTTGTGTTTCTCCTGTTCCCCCACTGCAAACCCATTTTCCTCCCCTCACTTGTTGCATGTTACTTTCCATGATTTATTTTTGTAATATTAATATGTTTCCTTCATAAGATGGATTATGTGTTTGCACAGAATCTAAGCATTTGATATGTTGCCATTCCATGTTGTTAAATATATACATCTAAGTATATATGTGTGTGTAAATATATATATATATGCATGAAAATAAGTAGAGGCTACTTGATCACAATGTGTTTAGACAAAAATCAGGAAATAGATCTAAAATACTGAGTTAATGATTATTTCTTTCTATTCCTTTTATGTTTGGTTTTTACTATAGACTTTTTCAGTAAAGGAATTTTTAAACCTGTTTACTAATAGACATTTTTATATTCTCTTACCCCAGTGAAGGGCAAAAGGGTGAAGTTTTCTGAGAGAATGGCATTAGCAAATAAATCTGCAAGTGTGCTTAGTAATAAAAGATTTTGATTTTTGAAGATCTTCGTGGATTTCCCCTCAGAGTTACAAATGAAGTTAAAGATTTTAAGGGAACTATTTACAAAGTTAAGAATTGATTAACAGAAGAACTTTATCTATAAGTAGAAATGGGTTACTACTGGAAGTGTCTCTTAAGAAGAATTTATATTTCATAGTCCCAGTGAATCAGCAGTATTTCTGAGTAAGTTCATTCAGTGGAAGGAGAAGAAATTCATTTTTGCAGCATGCATACCATGAAATTGGATGGTTAATATGCTTTCACCCTCTCACATCTGTCCCTCAGGGCCCATGATGGATATGTCATCTTGTTTCAGTGGCTAATTGAGGAATAGTGTCTATTAAAAGAGACTAAGAGAATATGTCCCTTTCTCTTACGTTTGACTTTCTATAGAGCCAAACATAAGAGAAAGGGACATATTCCCTTTTACTTTTTCCCTCTCTGTAGTGGGAAACACACACATTAATTCTCTTTTGCTCTTCAAATCATTGTAGAATTTGAGGAGGAGGCTTAAGAATGCTTCCCCATAGCTGCCCAGGGCCTTTGGAAAAGAGCAAATCCATTGCAGTGAGAGGAAGTTTCAGAAAATCTGTTCAGTCAAAGAGACTGTGTAAAAAGGGACCATTATTGATTAGGTTCCATAGATGCTGCTTCCAAAAGTTCTGCAGCCTAGAAAGAGTAAGCTAACCCAAATTTGGTAATAAAGACTTTTTGTTCTTTGTGTGATAGAATCACTAAATCATGTTATCTGATGAACCGATACAGTAATAAATACTGGATTATTATATAGCACTTCTCCCCTTCTAAGGAACAAAGTCTTTTTACTTATATTATCTAATTACTCTTTAACCAATATTTATCAGATATAGTATCAAGTATTATCTCCCTTTTACAAAATCACAAGTTGTGGTAAGGTACACATTGTGGCAGTTACTTGCTGGAGGTTAGCCAGTATTTGGAAGAGCAGGAACCATCATCTCCTGACTTCCTGCCTGTTTTCATTTTCTACAGGATATCATTGCCTCTGCAAAATAATACTCTGCCAAAGCTTTTACTACCTGAATTATGCTCTTTACCTACAGGAGAATGTATAAGTAAAATGTTAAAACAATGGAAGTTAGTGTCACTCGATTCTATCAGCTTATTTTGTGACTTGAGCTAATAGAACAGTTGACAGGTACTATAAGTGTTCCAACATTTCTACTGAGTGTGCTCAGTGCTCCACTGAAGTTATATTATTATTTGGGAATTGAGTTTGCTCTAGGGATAGTAGTAAAAGTAGTGAGCAGAAAAAAGTATCAAAAACAGAAATAGAGGAGGATCAACAAGAGAAGACTCAAAAAAAAAAAAAGAAACCAGAAGATAATTAAAGGGAGAAGGCAAGATGTGGAAGAAGAGAAAAGAAAGTAGGGGGAAAAGTCAAAGATTAGGAGATAGAGTCAAGGAAAGAGCAATATGGAAATAGGAAATCCAAATAAAGGAGCCTGGGTTGTAGTCACAGCATGGCTTATACCTATGGGGTGCCCAATTTCAACAAGTATATGTTGAAATAAAATTTAACAATTCAAGGCTTTTGTTCCAACACTCAAATGTTAGCAATGCTCAGTAAAACAAAAACACTTCCTAAGCCTTTGTGTTTGCCCACTGAGCATTTGGAACATGCCAGGGTCAGATATAGTAGTGATATAAACAAGGAATGAGAACTAAGATCTAGAAGAACCATGAGGGAGAGGAAAACCAATCTCAACCACAGCATCTCCTCTTCAGGAGATATGTGGTGGTCTTTAATCCTGCATTCTCTGCTTCCTCTGCCATTTCCCTACCAACCCCCACAGTACCTATCTAACAGTATTGACCTCACTCACCATGTGACTATACAATTTGGACTAGAAGTGATGGAAACCACCTGTATTTTGGGGTTACCTCATTTTCCATGTTTCCTTATTCAAAATCTGTATAAATTATTTGGTAATTCATTGGTTGGGTCATTCAAATTGCTTATTTGTTCCCTCCATGTTTTGTATAAGTATTAACACTAATGAAATATTTTATTTCTTTCTTCTATTTGCAAAAGCAATACCAAAGTTGTTGAAAGGTGGCACCATTTAAAAATAAAGTGGGTTGTATTTGCTAAATAGATATATGTTCTTTTGTCACCTTCAACTGAATGCCACCTTGTAAGTAAGAATTCCCATATGTGTTTTATAGAATTTTCAAGTTAGAAAATTAGAAGTTTTGCCCAGGTGGGAAATCTGGTCTAAAAAATGTAATACATAATGTATTGCTAACCACCTATGTCTAAATCCTTGAAAAGCTCCTACAGCTTTGTCAGAGTCCTAGATTTTTATTGATATCTGGCTTTTGTTTCATTTAAAATCCTGTTTTGGAAAAACAGAAGACACAAAAACCAGTGCTTCATAAAAGGTCTAGGCAGACCGTAGAGAGGAAAGGAAGTAGGAAGGAGAAATGGCGATTGTGACACTTAATCGACTGAAATGTTTTATTTCAGAGAACATTGCCTCTAAGGAGTCAGCCAAAAATTAGAGTAACAGTCACAGTGAAAATTCATGGTTGCTTGGAAAAAATCTCATGAGACTGAAATTCCCTAGCATTTGTCTTTTTCTTCTGAATGAAGGGCTCCTGTCAAGTGGGCTTAAGCATGTGATTCTTAGATATTTGAATGAAAAGTGAAAGTGTTACTCACTCGATGTCTCAGCTGCCAGATTTCCAGGCATTCACAACATCCATAGGATTGACTGATTCAATTTCCATTCTGATGTTTTAGCATCAAGAGCTTGGCAACACAGTGTTGTTCAATGAGAGCAAATTTTGAGGAAGAAGAAATAACTGGGTTAAGGGAGGGAGCTTTTAGGAGAGCAGCACCCTGGGATTCATTGAACATCAGTCAAGGCAAGGTATGAATTCAGAGTATCTGACAAGGAACATGGGACCCACAGATGACCTCTCTGTGCTCCTCGAGAGTACACATTATTTATTCTAAGAAGTGATCTAACAATCTTCCAAAAGCTATGGAAGCCTTCTTACCTTCTTATCTGCTATTTCAGCATTTGGGATAATCATTTCTCACTTTTATGATATATTTGGAGACATAATTTGGCTCTTGTTGCATCAGATCTGTATAATACAAAGAGATTTATTATAACGGAGCTATCATATATAAAAATGTCAGGGTATTATGGGAAGCCTTCCTTTTTTCTCTCAGGCAAGTAAACAAAATAAGTTTAAACTACAATAGCAGAAATTTTATTTGTTACAAGATGTTCTAACTATATCATTTTTTAAAATTAAATATATTTCATTAAAGGAAGTTAAGTAACAATAGCTGTCCCATTCACTTTTTAGATGTTGAGGTAGAATTAAATGTAAAATCCAAAGAAATGGCTTTATGGCTTCCTAGGATATGTCCCAACTTTTAATGATACATCAGTGGAAGTTTGAAACATAGTGAGAGGGAGGGAAAATGTGCTTTGGGAGAATTGGGGTCAAAACACAGCAAGCATTAGGCAGCTTCAGGAAGATGGCTAGAACATATTGGCTAGACACTCTACCCAAATTTCCCCGTGAAGTTCAAGTGTCATAATGCCATATGACAACACACTTTCCTGTGATAATACATCCCATACATCAAATTGAAGACTTTTTTGTGACAGCATTTAACAACTCATAATAGGTTCCAAAAATACAGAATGTTTTAAAAAATCTTAGTTCTTAAAAATAGTAAAATATTATGATATTCAACCTAGTGATAAAATATTGTGATAGTCAACCTCATAGTCCAGATGTCTAGATTTTAGCACTGGATTTAAAAAAAATTAATTAGACATCAAGATGGAGAAAAATGCAATTCTAGTTTAAAGTACATAAAGCTATTTAAACAGCCTTTAATCAGTTGCTGTCTAAACAGACAAAAACATATGGAATGATTCAAAATGCCATAGATATAAATGCAATTAAGAACAAAGATGATGGAACCAGCATGTCCTGCTTAAAATATGACAATAGGAACACCTTAAATTTGTTCAGTTTATAACAGCTAGTCACATATATGTTTTCATATGACCCTCTTAACCCTGTGATAGGTAGGGCTAAAATTAATATCCATCTTTTATTCATTCATGCAACAAACTTGATATCCATTTATTCACTCAACAAATATTTATTATCTATACTAAATAGTATATCTGCATATTTTGCCAGACACTGGGGTGCAATAATGAACAGAAAGACATTTTCTTGCCCTCAAAGAACTTCCAACCTAGTGGTGTTTTTTGTTTTGTTTTACCATATTGGATATTAGGGATATAAAGAGAAATAATATATAGTTACCACCTTCAAGCTGCTCCCCAAAATATGGTAACAATGAAGAAACTGGGTTTTAGAAAGGTTGAGTGGCTTATGTGAGGTTGCACCACTCAAATCCCAATAAAGTCAGAGTGGGAACTGAGGGCTTCTTGTTCCATGCTTATTCCATTATTCTAACTACTTTTAAACTTCTGTGACTTGGAGGAGCAAATGCAAGTATTCCAATGCGCAAAGTCGGAAACCAATAAACCACTTTTTAAAGACTTAGTGAATAGGACCATCTATTACTTTTAAATTGCTTGCTGACTGTTGATACTTTTTTGGTAGGAGCTGTGGCAGTGAAGGTGCATTAAAGACTTTGTTTGTTGATAATCTTTAGTTCCCTGTAATGTTTAACTGTTATAGAGCAAAGCTTTAGAAGTTACAAGTCTTTTCTTTTTTTTCCCCCTTTTATTTCAGAATATTATGGGGGTACTACACTTTGGTTATATATATTGCCCATGCACTGCCCATGTCAGAGCTACATTTGTGTAGAAGTTACAAGTCTTTTCAAGAGCAAGTTTGAATAAAAACACTCATTTCCGGTAAATGGCAAATGACAAATGTTCTCAAAGCTCCAGCTTGATAATTATAGACTTCACATGTCTAGAGCCAAATATACTCACTGAGATGGAGATTAACACTGGGAAAGGCCATTGCCAAGATGGCAGAAGCCTTGCCCTGCCTCCAAAAGGATTCAGTGGGTTATCTTAAACACTGTCCACATCTTCAGTAGCACTTTGAAACATTCCATCCAAAAGATTTCCACTGAGGGCAGGAAGATTGCTTTGTTTATCCCACACCCATGACCTATGGAGACTGTGAGATAACAGTGTTAGGAAAGACCTAAGGGGGGGGAAGGAGAATTGGACACCTCAAACAGCTCATTTTAGTTTTCAGCATGTTGTGCTTTTGCATGGCAGCAGTTCCTCAGGTGTGAACACAGAGTAGTTATCAACTAGTAGATCAGTATGATTTGCCTGGAAAGACTACAGTTCAGCTTTTTATGGTCACCCCATTGCCATATGAAAGTGCATTTTCAATTTTGTCAAAGAGTTTTCCTGCCAAAGATACAAATGGAGACCCTCGCCTCGTCATTTTTATGGGTTCCCCTGTGTGTTTCATAGTTTTTATGTGTTGTTACAAATGGGGCCAAGTTTTCCAACTGACAACTTCTCATTTCCACTGACTACCAGATGTCTCCATCAATTAACCAGCAAGGTCTTCTTAACTGCCTCTTCACCCCTTTCTGTCTCTAGCAACAGGACCTTGCGATGTTGAATAGAAGAAAATGATAGTTTTCTACTTTGGCAGCATCTGTCATTTGTAGACAAGCACCATCATAAATTTGGCATACATCTATCCAAATCCAGGAGGCTGAAATTTAGTATCCCTCATAAAATAATAGATTAACTATATTTATGACAAACATCTTAAGTCTGAAGTTCTGGGGTACAATCATGTAGAACATAAATGAGTCCCATCTGTCTAAAGAGAACAGACCATTATACTAAGGCTCATATTTTCATGAAATGCACATATATCATTAAGACTTTCAAAGTCATTTTAAAAAATGGAACTGCCTCCATCTTTGCCCATGCACCTTGAATCTGACAATAGCATCCTTCCAGGCAAGGCTGAAGATTCTTAGGGTAGTTAAGTGTTTGTCATCCTCTTGAAACTAACTTCTGAAACTTTTGAGCATTTTATATTGCTTTGAAATCATGCTGAACATTTTATTGTTAGTTTCTCCACTTTTTAAAGCTGTTTCCTAGTGTTACTCTAAGAAAAGTTAACCAAAGTTGAGACTGATTTATTTTATTAAAGATCTGTTAACTTACGATTTACTGGGCATGTATTATAAACCACTCCAAAAAGCAAAACCTTGGATTTCTCCTTGTTAAGGCTTATATCGCTATTGAAAACTTTTCTCATCTTCAGTCATATTTATTTTAACTAATATTCATCTCTTTTGATTACATTTATTTACAACCTTTCTGCATTAAAAAGATATTGGAATATAAAAGGACTTTGTATGTACATTGAATAATTTTATAAATATGTAACCACAAATGCCCTTGAGATTTCAGCAAAGGTTATTACTTATATTTTTATGACATTCCACTTATTTGCTTCAAGAAGAATTCTCTAATAGTGACACATTTTTCTGGCATGGATGGATGATCAAATAGAGCTACTCAATTTGTAGATTCTGTGGGCAGGGCTCATGTGCTAGGCATTTTGTGGGATTCTGGGTCCGATTCTGATGATGCTCACAGTCACAAAGTTAGCCTTATAGTATAAGGCTTAAAGTGTTTTTCACAGAAATATTTCTATAGTATATTCCTCTTCCCTGACTCCTTTCATTGAGACTTAAGTTCACTGTTATGAACACCAGGCATAATATTATATGGTAATGGATTGGTGCTCTCATTTCTATAGACTAGCACTGTCCAATAAGACATCCTGTGATAATGAAAATGGTCTATAATCTATGTGTCCAGAGTGTGCATAACTAGCCACATGTGGCTTTTCAGTATTTGAAACATTCCTCATGCTACTGAGAAACAGAATATTTCATTTTATTTCATTTTAATTAATTTTGAGTAGCTACACAAGGCTACTGTATTAGACAGGACATGTCAATACTGTGGTACCCTTTGCTCTTTTGACCAGCTGTTACTCCAGGGAAGGTAGTAAATTCTCTTAGCCACTCTTTTCTAATCTGTAAAGTGGAAATAATGCCCTCTCTACATCACAGCAGTGTTGTATGGGTCAAATAAAGTAATTGTAAAAGAGTTTTACAAAATGTAAATTATAATAGAACTGCCTGTTATTGATGGCCTTACAGTTTTTTTTCCTTGGTCCTCCCACGGTATCTTATTTTGGCTACCCTTCTTTCTTCTATCAGTGAGAGATGACAGCTGCCTCTTCTAGTGGTCAGCTATCATCATCTTCCATCATACTGCACTTAATATCCTATGTTCTAGAAAAACAGATCCAAGCTTGTTAGACTCATATGCAAAAAGTAATTTTAACATCAATATTACTAATAATTAACATGTAATGGAATAATCATTATGTGCTTGATACTATGCTAAATATTTTATATACATTATCTTATTTAATGATTATAACAGTCTTCTTGTGGATACTGGAAAGTGAGACTTAGGTGAAATAATGGCCCAGAGTCATTCAGTTAGAAAGTAGTTTCAAGGCCAGAGTCTCACCTGGACAGTCCCTCAAATCTACTACCATAATATGCTACCTTTGGGTAAAGGTTCATGGACGTACTGCTTATGCTTTTTGATGACTCTTTGAGATTTTTTTCACTAGGTGACTTCTAGAAATCTGACATCTCAGAAAGGTGTGCTGTTTCCTTCCCCCACCCTATTTTACAACAGGTTTTGTTTTTTAAAAAAATCAAGTTGTGAGAGGCTTTGTGTAAGGATCTATTCACCAAAGTATGAATCTTGAGTGTCATTTACATACTTTGCATCTATAGCATAGTAGAAAGGGCATGAGCTTAAAGTCAGATGGATTAGCTCTGCCTCTGATCTCACATAACCTTGACCAAGTCATACTCACTGAGCTTCTATTGCCTCATCTATAAGACAAGAGTGCCAATACCTACCTACTAGGGTTGTTGTCAGGATTAATAAGCTAATAAAGGTAAGGTGCCCAGCTCAGTGCATGTCACGCAATAGACACTCAATACATGGTAGCCATAAGAAGCAACCATTTGTTCAAAGAAATTTCTAGGCCCTGTCCTCATTGTGATTCTATGATCATTTAATGCCATGCGGCATGCAACAGTGATCCGCACTTACAGTCCTCTTTATGTGCTTGTTTTATTACCACATAGTAATTATTTGCACTTGTGTTTTCATTCCACGACATTGTGGCTTCATGAGCCTGACTGTCCCAATGAGACATATAAAGATGTGGAAGGACCTTTTTGGTCTTCCTCACCTTTTTATGTAGTGGAGGAAATGTCTTTACACTCATCCTTCCACTGGTTCATGTGTCTCATTCATTATGTCCCCTGAAGCTTCTGGTACTCCATACACAACAGTAGTCACATAGTTAGCACATATTGTCATTAAGTGCAATTTAATAGGGAAAGCTCTGGTGCCCTCCCTAGAATGTGAACAGGGCAAGAAGACAATGTATTCAGTGAGATGGATGCCCATCTTACAGGTTGACAGGTTGCTCTATGTACAGCTACAGTATTGAAATAAGGGATGACTCAACACATCTCCATCTGTAGAGAGAGAAAATTGGGTGCTATACGTGGAAAAGCAGGCCTACCTGGAGCCAGGGTTGGCTACTAAGATCAAAATATTAGGGAGGAGGGTGTGATCCAAATGAGAAACACGCCCCAGCCTAACAAGTCCCTGCTGGCATATATATCAGTAAAAAAGGAGCAACTTGTCAGCCCATACATTTCAGTTCCAGTTTCTTGCAAAAAAATTTTCTTGGCATATGATTTTTTGGTATTTATTTTGGCTATTAATTACTTAGTTCTAGAAAATATGTGCTTTGTTTTCTTTCAAATATGAAATGACATAAATACTCAAAGTTTTTATCATAGTAGAGATTATTTTATTCCTTGCTTTCAATTATTTGAACTTCTATCAGTGTCTTATGGTGATTTTTGCCCATTTAACTAGTAAAATGGCCATATCTAAGTTAAAATAATTTGTCTTCCCTAGCACAATATATTTGTTCTTAGTTCTCTGTTAACAAGTAAAGAAATTTTACTCAATGTGGAAATTAATTCATATACTACATTTTGAGTATAGGAAAAGTTATTTGTTTATTCTTTTCAATCAAAATTTTACCCAATCCTTTGAGTAGCCCATATGACATAATGATTAACATCCAATAAAAGGTTTTTTAAGTACTTTGAAAAATCATTAGCAACTGTTCTGCTGATATTACTTATGGCATTTTAAATTTGAGAGAACACTTTTGAAAGGCAACTTCATAGAATAAATTAAGAACCATAATAATGTTTATTCCATTAGAACAGTTAATTCCTCTTCCTGTACTCTGTACCAAGGAAATAATTCTAAATACAAAGCAAGAAAAATAAACTGCTGTGCATTAAGATGTCCATTGTAGCATTTGTATTATTGAAAAATGGAAACAAGATCATTAGTACTAGGGGAATTACTTAAATAAAGTACTTGTATTATGCAGCTTTAAAGTAAATAAAAGTAGCAACATGGAAAAAGCAAGTAATATATTAAATTAAAAAGTTCCAAAATATATTAAATCAAAAATTACAAAATGGTATATTCATTCATGTATTTCCATGTATTTATTGAGCCCCCACTGAATACCTAGCATCATGCCAGGCACTGGGTATCTGACAGTGAATCAGACACACTTGGGTCCTGTCCTCATGACAGCATATTGCCTGGAAGGGTAGGTACTGAGCAAGTGATGACAAGCTTGATGACACTGACCTCGTCTGAGAATGAAAGAAGGCCTGGGCAGAGGATTTAAGTTCTCTATGCCTGCAGATGAGAAGTTAGCCAGGCAAACAGGGACCCTGGTTTAAGGGTGGGGGAGAAGAGGATTCTCATCAGAGAGACCAGTAGTACTTCATAGGACCTGAGATGTGAAAGAATGCCCCATTTAAATAACTCAGACAATGAAGGACACTTGGGGTTAAGGAAGGGAATTTAGGATGTTGGTAAGAGAGTGGTTGAAATGATGGGTAAGGACAGAAATAAAGGCAGAATGAAATGATGAGCATAAACACAGAGGTTCTTAATCTCTTTTTATTCCATGAATTCCTGTGACTGACTAGTGAAGTCTATTCTCAGACTGGTGTTTTTAAATCTATAAAATATAACATACAAAGAAAACTAATTATATTGAAATACAATTGTCAGTTTTTTGTTATGATATACTAATATAGCAATAATGCTTAAATAAGATCTAGCAGTGGGTCTAATGTCTATCATAACTTTGAAGTGGTGATGAGCATAAACAGTATTTCAAGCATTCTATGACAACTGCAATGTCTGATGAGCCTATCTGATTTGTATTCGTGACAAAGTTACAGGTACTGCTAGGACACCTATAATTTGTCACCTTCATTTATAATTGAAGAAAATCCTAAATTTCAACTGAGATCAATTTTTAAAAAGATGTTTTTTGCCATCCAAGTTCTTGGATCCCTTGAATTCACAGGTCCCTTTGGAAGTCTTGTGATTCCCTTGAATTCACAGGCCCCTTGGAGAAGAGCCCAGGTTAAAACTCCTGTTTAGTGTGACAGGATTATGGGTTCTTTTCTCTATTTTCCATATGCTACGTTATTTTTATAATAATTTCTTATGTCTTGATGATGTTTGTATATCATTGGGCACAGGTAGGATGGGAAAGAAACTCTTAGCCATTTATTTTGTATTATAGTTGTGATGTTCACAGTTTGCAGTGCAATTTCGTATCTATTTCTTGCTCAATGCTGTCATGGTCACAGTCACACAGTTGTAAGTCTCCATATAGCGATATTCCTAAGAGGCCTAGCATGATGATAAGAAACCCCAGATAAACCCCTTTGAAGACCCAGGCCTCTTAAAATAATGTCACTTTTTAAAGGAGACTTTCTATGGTCAACAGAGTTTCTCCTGCAACCTAGAGATTTTAACTACAAAGCTGGCTTTGAAAATTTCATAATAAATTATTTCATTTAATTTAGGCATAAGTGCTAGATTAGAAATATAAAAAAAAAGTATGATTGGCTTTTAGCAATATGTTTTTAAAGGATTGGTAGCTTTCTTATGCCTGGGCAGTCTAGCCCCTGAATGTCCACATAGTCTCCTTAGAGCAGGCCCCTAGTTAGGTCCATAAGGGGTGAAAGCTTGGTACCTGTCTCCCTGAAGCAGCCTGAAGCAAAAAGCTTGTTTCCTGACAGTAATATTTTTGCCCTGACTAGAGGAAGAAAGACTCAGTTTCCTCACTAGCTCTCAGGCTGACCTTTCCATTGTTAGTGTGCACCTCCCCCTGCCTGAAGTATCAAAGCTAAAACTCTTCTCTGATCTCTGCATCTAGAGAAGAAGGAGGTTGGAAGGAGCTGAATTCAAATGTTTTCCTTATACCTTGTGAATCTATCTTTCCTCTGTAAAGAGCCATTCATTTAGAAGAAAAAGAACCTGTTCCTCATTTCACCTAGAAAATTAGTTTTTAATCTTATTCCTGGCTTTTGAATCTCCACCGGACCTACTCCCTGTGGGACTTGAGTTGAGTGACATGAGTTACTTATTCTATTTTCCATAATAAAGCTGCCTCAGAAATAACTGTTCCACATCTCTTGGTGACACATAGCAAAAGGGGTAATTTTTCAACCCAAAGAAGTTAAAATATGATTTCTCTATTGTACAAGTCAAATGTCTGGAAAACTACACAGAATAGGAGAAAGCTGTTCATTAGATTCAAACTCTAGCAAACAAGCCCTCTTTTATGCTCACTCAGAAAAGCTGACAAGTTCACCAATACCAGTGCCAGTTCACTGAGACAGTGAGGATATGCTGCCAGCTTTCAACATGGAGGTTTTTGGAGATGCCACTGTTTTATCTGAGTATGTGAGACTGGCAGCTTCTGCTCCCCAACAAAGTGGCACAAGGGACAACTGGGCAGTTGTCATGTGGTGCTCAGACAAGGAGGGCAATGGCTGACATTTTACTGAAGTACAAAATCGCTGCAGGCCAGAACCAATGGCCAGAACCTGATTGACATAGGCTTTCAAATAGAAAGAGCAACGACATCCTGAGTTAGGAGTGTAGCCTGGCAGATGTGAGTACAGCACAGGAACAGTTTTGGACTTAAAAATTAGTCACTTCACTGTCATGGGTCCTAAGTTACTTTAAATGAATAAGCTTTTTGGTTGTTTAAATAAGATAAGGATATGCAGATTCTGATTCAGAGAAGAGTCACTTTAATTTATAGACAATTTTCCCTGCTTTTAGTAAGATTAGTCTAAAAGCCAAGATATGAAAATTAGACATAAACATAGTTAATTAGGAATTAGCAAGCTTCACAGTCATCAACCATGCTTGAAGAGACAGGGTTTCTGGAATTTAGCTGGAGGCATAGTAATGTGGCGCTGGGTGTTAAGGGCCCGACAGCATCATACTGGCCCAATGTGTAATATTTTGGTGCTTGGATAATTTCAAAAACTAGCTTTAATTTCCATGTCTGTCTTTGGCTACTTGATGTTTCCGGGCTCATTACTTAAGTACTCTGTTTTGTTTTCCATATCTGCAAAATGGCATAAGCCATATAGAAAACTTTTTCTGTTTCCAAAGGTAGTCCAGCAGTTCACCCTTGAGTGGGTCATTGAAATCATTTTCTGACAGGAAATCCTATGACTAATAAAGCAAGTCACCTAATTAGTAGGTATTATGAAATAAACCAGCCTATACTATACTATTCTTGGTAACCCTTGGGGACACTTGGAATTAGACCAAGTCTAAATGAGACATCTAGTTGGAAGCCTAAATGGGTGACTAAAGGGCTTCCCGTATACTGAGTCAGTCTCAGGCTAGCTGGTGTAAAGTTATGTGCCTTGGGGATTTAGTGAGGAGTGTTGCCACTACTAAGACATAAAGCCTTCATAATGACACTTTCAGTGATGGTCATCTATTACCTAAAGGGTAGGGAAAATTAAATAATGACACAGGACATAGTACTTGGAATTTCTTAAAGTACATTATTACATAAATATATCAACCATGTAATTGTTGATAACTCAAATGAATATAGCATGATGTAATTTAATACTGACTGTATAGAATATTGCAGAGATGGGTTGTTGGGCTAGAAACCTCTGATGAATCTCCAAACAGAATAGCTGTAGTTCTATGAGAAAGCTTGTCAAAAAACAGAACACCAGTTTAATTGCAAAGAGGAATGGCTATATTTTGGTGATATATTGTTTTCACATGTGCTTTAGATTTTCTGTTAGAGGTACATGCCTTAGCTATATCTTTATCAGATGTACATTGTTTGTCTACATGTAAGTTTGTATAGGATTCCTAATAAAGGAGATAATGAAATTGACAGATTTGTTCATTTTATCAAACTTCAAAATATTGGACCTGGCACAAAGGAATGTGTTTGTTGTTATGACTCTGTCCTAGTACATTTCAGGGAGATCCATTCTTAAGATAATTATTTCAACCTCAACTAACATTAAATATTTATTGCAAATATATTGCCTCGGCAACAATGATAAGAGTAATTTATGTAATCAACAGCTAAAATGTGTTTATGTGTCTGTTCTACGTATATTTGTTCCACTAGTTATGATTCAGCTATTAGCAGTGACTTTTTCTTGTATTTTTACTTGTGAGGCTAGAGAGCAGTGCCTTCAATTGGACATTCCTTACTTCAACAAAATTATTGCACACCTCTGGTTTTCTGTACACTGGGCATGAAGATAAATTAAGACATGGTTCCAGGACCCAAGACTCTCTCCATCCTGGTAATCATTTTGAAGTGCAAATAAACAATTATAATTAATGTAAGATCATAATATAATTATGTGAAGAGGAGCACGAGAGCATAGAGCAGAGAAGGAGGGAGGAGGCAGGCTCAGAGTCTAGAAGTAACAAGTTGAGTAAAGGAGTTTTATGGTAATCCAGAGAGAATAGATGAGGGCCTGAAATGAGGCAGTGGCACAAAGTAGATGCTGAATAAATGTCTGCTAAATGAAAGGGTGAAGAAGGCTGAAAGAAGAGATAGTTAGAAGATAACATCCATAAACTTTGGTAGTTACTTACATGTAGAAGATCAACGGGGAAGAATTCAAGAGTCATTGCTGACAACTCTAACACATAACTGGTAATGCCATTAATTGATGTGAGGACTACTTGGAAATACCCATGAAACATCTAAAAATAGATATCCTATAGGCTACTTGGGGGAAAAAGTGTCTTCAACCAGGGAGGTAGGTAGAGAATTCACCTGTGGATTTAGGAATCTATGACAATGTGGTAGAGGAGGTCACGGAAGTGAATTAGATCATATAATGCCCAAGAAGAGGACAAGAGTGTGACCTTGAGCAATGCCAACACTTAGAGGCAGACAGAAGAATAGGAGCTGATGAAGGGGGCCTAGAATGAGCTATTGTAGAGGCTGAAGGAGAATCTGGCAAGGGAAGTATTACAGACATCAATGGGGGGAAGTGTTGTGGACATCGTGGGGAAAAGTTTCAAAAAGAAATTTGTGCCCAGTGCAAGAGAAGACTGAAGAAAGACCATTGGCTTTGGCAGGATAAGGATGAACAGGAAGAGAGGGAACAGAAAGGGCCACTTCACATGTCCACTTCCTGTTCAGCACCGGAGAGAAGGCAGAAGGGGGCGGGGGGAAGCTCCAGGAGTGAATCGAGTCAAGGAATGACTTTTGGAACATGGAGGTTTCAGCATTTTAGAGACAGAAAGAATCCAATAGAAAGAAAGTAGTTGAAGATTAGGAAAAAGAGATTTAAAAGATAGAGAGGCCAAGTGAAAGCATATACCTTTTCCTCAGAGATATGAATAGGTGAAGATGGAAGAAATTGTAACATCAGGGGTGATTTTATCCCGCTTTCCCATTTCTGTAAGAAACAGGAGAACAGACATTTACTCATGAGAAATTGGAGTATTGGTAGGGAATTTAAGAAGGCTAAAACTTCCATGGAGAAGCTGACTGATGTCTATATTCCCTTTATGTAATCACTTTCCCCCCATTTCTTTGATTTATTGACCTCTTCTCCAAGTATGTAACTTTTCATTTTATATGTTCCTAATTTAAGCAAATCTAATCTATATGATTACAAAATTTTTAAATGTATGTGATTATTGCATTGCCAAGAAAGCTCTGCTTTCCAAAAAAAAAAATCTTTTAAATAGTGCATTCAAATTATTACTATATTTTCCAAGATCTTTCTGCACATAACCTTTAGGAAAATATCTAAAAAATAAAGTGAGGCAAACTGACTACTGTATTTGATCATTATCTGCAATATTGGCCTTTTCTTCCTGCTCCTTTAGATGGATACAGTCCTGTTATACTACAAATGAGCACCCCTTTCCTTGTGCATCCAAAAATATGGTGATGATACGCTAGTATCTGTACATTTCTTATAACATTTTGTTATGCAAAGAACTCCAAAGTACTGAATTGACTTGTTCATATTGCAGCTTGTGTGCTGCTGCTTCTTTTTTAATATTAATTTTTTTTTTCAAATCTATTAAATATCTTAATGGAATTGTACTTTAAACTTTAAAATATCTGTCATCAGTTGGTGATTTCTATCACTTGTACTGTGTCAAATGTGTAGATAAGGAGGAGATGAATGAGGTAAAGGCTTAAGAAGTCTTCTGCAGCACACCAATTTACATACATACAGGTTTGTAGGTTTGTTTGGTTTTTTTTTTTCTTTTTGTCTGGTGCAGAGCCCCATGGGCTTTTCAGCTTCATTTTTCACAAGACTGCACAAGTGGAAGAAAGTAGGTACTCTGACTGACACCCGTGAATTTCTTATTATTCAGAAAGTGGGAAGATAAAGCAGAAGAGAATGATTTCAGAATTCCTTATCAAAGTGAGCTAACTTGGTTTAATGAGTGTTAAGCAGTAATATGGGCCTTGCTTTGTTTTTTGGAATAATAATGAAATGTTGGACAAGGTGCTTGTGAATACAGGAAAGGATATGACCAGTATTTTCACTGCATGCCTCTGGTTAATTCTTTGTAGCGCAATATTAAGTATAAAAAGGAAAAATTAATTGCATTAATTGACAAGCAGTATTCTTCAGTAACCTCAGAAAGCAAAAAGTACGATTCTATAATATTAAAACTGTGACCTTGGTGTCCTGAGCACTTTTTTCAATTTTGGGGGCTCCTTTTCTATTCTGAAAGGCTGGTCTTGGAAAGACATCAGTAGGTATCAATGAGCAAGTTTCATGGTTTTTCAAAGATTCTTTTTGACAAATGGTAAATGACTACACAATAAGCATTACATTGTCATTGAAAGCAAAATATACATATTAAAACTCTTAAATTTTAGTCTTTTAAAATAATAATGATAAAAAATAATATGCAGATAGATAAATAATATTCCCCTCCAAATTAAAAATTAAAATCATTGCTTTAGGGCCTGGGTGTTGAGCTGGGATTGTCTAGTTGTAGTGATTTGCTTGTAAAGACTAGTCCGTGGTTTTTTGCAGTCCTCGGTGCTAAATGGTGTGGATTTAGAAGCCCATAGTCCTGAGTATAAAATGGAATCCATAACCTAGGCCTCATTGTCTGAGCTTACTCCTTACAACTATTAACTTTTCATTTTCGTTCCACCTGAAGCCCTCACCTCACTTTTACAATCTTCTTGGTTCTTAAAGGCAATAAGAAAATGGTAGTATTTTGCACATGTAAGAATTAGAGTCCCAATCACTTAATCACTTGCTTAAGATTAATCAATCAGTCAGGAATGTAACTAGGAATAGCCAAGTTTTCCTAGCTGAGAGACCAGGGAGTTTTGTCAGCATCCTAAATACCATTATCTCCAATCTTAGTAAATGGCACCAGTCACCATGAACCAAGTGCTCATGCCAAAACTATAATAGTGGTCTTGATTCCTCTTTCTGTAATATCCCATATCTAACCAGTCCATAAGCCTAGTTGGTTCTACCTACAAAAATATCCTGAAACTTCTGTCCATTCTCTACCACTACCACCTTGGCCCAAGCAACCATCCACTCTCTCATGGACAGCTGCAGTAGTCTCCTAACTGACCTCCCTGTGTTTATCCTTTCATGGTCTAGTCTTCACATGCAGTCAAAATGATCTTATGAAAACACAATCAGATCACCTCTCTCCCCTATTCAGTGATCATACTTAGATTACATCCAACTTCTTCTTGTGCTCTACCCAACTATGTGTGATCTGGTCCCTGCCAATTGCTCCACCTCATATCCTGCACTTATGCTCCAGTCTCGCTGACTTTCTTGTTTTTGCTTGTTTCCACTTCAAGGGTTTTTTTACTTGCTGTTCTTTCTTCCTGGAATACTCTTTCTCCCAGAATTCCTATTATTTCATTCATGTGCCTGTCAAATATCACCTCTTCAGACAGGCCTGAGCTGACTCTTTTACCATGCCCAGGTTTATTTTTCCTCTTAGTACACAGCACATTATATATGTACACATATATAATTTATACATAGTTTTATATGTGCTTTGAATATAATTTTACATATGCTTTTATATTTATTATAATAAAAATAGCTTTTATATGCACTTATTATAATAGCAATACAAATTTATTTATATAAATAATAGATTTATTTATATACAAATATTTATAATTTATAGATTTTTCAAATATATTTGTATATATAAATACTCATGCACACAAACTTATTTTCTGTCTCTCCCACTAGATGATTAATTCCATCAAGTCAGAGACTTGGTCATTTTACCTCTAATTTTAGTGCCTAGTATAGCATATAGCATATAGTAGGTGCTCAATAAATATTTGTTGACTGGATGGATGGTTATTTCCTTAGGATAGATTTCTAGAGGGAGACTTACCTGGTGAAATGGTAGAAACTTCATATATTGTTTCAGAATGGTTATACCACTTTACCTCCCCACCAAGCAGTATGCATAGATGCCTACATCTAATCTTCTCTCTCACTGTAATTTTTAAATCTTTTGCATTTCTCAGACATAGAAACTGATGCTTTCTAGTGGCTTTAATTTGTACAACTGGATAAATCAAGACACATTATCAAAAGCAAAAATGCAAGGATATTGTTATTTCACATAGGAAATCAGAGACCTTTTTTTGGGTACCCATTAATCCCGCTGGCAAATCAGCAAAAAGTGAAAACTTGGAGAAAACAACACTTAAGCAAATTTTTGCTTAAAATGCATTTTTAAAGGGCTGCTGCCATTTGCTTTCTTAGGTTACATGCAAAGTTGCAACTATAGAGGAGGAAAAAATAATTTTCTCTCTCTCTCTCTGATTTCTTGGTTGGGACTAATTCCTGTAACAAAAGACAGATTAACAAGAGAAAAACAAAGAGCAGTTTATTAATATGTGTACCTCATGTATAAATGGGATATAATCAGAGAAATGAGTAAATCTCCAAAAAGTGACTTTGAATCCAGGCTTAAATACCATCTTCAGCTGGAACAAAGAAGGATGTTGAGTAGGCCAGTTACAAAGAAGGGACCAGGAAAAGCACAGTAAACAAGGATAACATTTGTTATGCAGATTTAAATCAGTGCCTTCTCCATTGATAAGAGTCTCTAGAGATTTAGAGTCATCCTTCTCTTGGTACAGAGAAGGAGACACCCTTATACATTTTATATCCTATGTAGATATAAATTTCTCATACAAAGGGGTAACTTCTCTGTTTTCAGAACTTGTCCTGTGGCTGCTGTTTTTCAAAATAATCCTTATGCTAAAGAGGCATATTTAAGGGTGGCATATTCTGGTCTCCTTAATACCATTTTCTTAATTGCCTACACAACCATTAAGGAAACAGTATTAAAGCAGACTAATTTATCTGGTTCTCAGCAAACTTTGCCCATAATTTGCTATGCTTCCTATGACACTTTGTAACTTAGATATATTGATGTTACCATCTACTCACCTTTATTCAACTACACTGATACTGTGTGTTAGACAGAATATGGAACAACTGGAATTTTCATACATTGCTGATAGGAATATAAATTGGTACAACCATTTTGGAAAACTGTTTTCAGAATCTATTAAAGCTAGATACATGAATATCTTGTGGCCCAGCAATTTTACTATGTGTATATACTTAACAGAAATGAGTATTTATGTCTACCAAAAAACACTTATAAGAATGTCCATAGTAGCCTTATTCAAAATGGCCAAAAACTGAAAACATTTCAAATGTTCAATAGCAAAATAGATAAATAAATTGAGGCATACTCATACAATGGAATACTACCCAGCAGTAGGGGAAAAAACCCTTCCATATGTAATAGCATGGATGAATCTTATAGACATAATGTTGAGAGAAAGAAGCCAGACACAAAGGAACACATATTGTGTGATTCCACTTATATGAAGTTCAAAAATAGGTAAAACTGATCTAAGTTGATAGCGGTGGCTACATTTGGGGGGCAGTATCAACTAGTAGGAGTTCAAGGGAGCCTTCTGGGGTGGTAGAAACATTCTATATCTTCATATGTATTGTGTTTACATCAGTATATAAATATGTAAAAATTTATTAAAATTTATGTACAGTATATGTTATACCTCAATAAAAAAGAAATTAAAAGGAAATTAATAGGTACAGATAGTAACAGTTTCTACCTCATTACAGTGTGTGAAAAAAATGAGATAAGAAGTTCTTAACATAGTGCTTGATGTATAGTGAGTACTCAGTTAGTGTTAGCTATTGATTCGTAATTACTATTGTTGTTTTTACCATTACTGTAAGATACAATTGCCTGGAGCAGTCACTAGGCCAAGCAGACTTCCCTAATAATGACTGCGCCTCTGATTTCAGCTTTCAAGAACTACGCTGAAACCAACTTAACATTACTAGTTTTGTTAAAAGGAAGTTTATTGTTATTGTAAAGTTTTCTTATTTAGTGTAGAATTTTTTAACTCTCAAAACTGCATTTAATTCAAGATTTTTGTTTCCTTTCAGAATAGATAAGAATTTTTAATTACTTTGAAATACAAGTCATCATTAATCTTATGAAAAGACATTCATCTGCTTTAGTAATGAAAGAAATGCAAATCAAATTAACAATGAGATACCATATTTCATCTGTTGGATTGGTAAAGACAATGGGTAATTAGGTTGGTAAAAGTACAGGGAAGCTAGCAATCTCTTATGAAGCTCCTAAGAGTGTTAATTTGTATGATTATTCTGGAAGAGCAATTTGGCAATGTATATCAAAAGCTCAAAAATGCACATATTCTTTGTCCCAGCAATTCCTCTTCAAAGTTTATGTCCTAAGGAAATTATCAGGCAAGTTTACAGAGATGTCTGTATACAATATTATTTATAAATTATATAAATAATAAATTATATAAATATAAATAATATAATTTATATTTTATAATTATATTTATATATTTATAATATATAAATAATAAATTATATAAATAATATTGTATGCATTTATATACAATATTATTCAATGAGGTAAAAACATGATTGCCTATACAGTCATGCATTGCTTAACAACTGGAATGGGTTCTGAGAAATGTGTTGTTAGGTGATTTTGTCATTGTGCCAATATTTTAGAGTGCACAGTACTTGCACAAACCTAGATGGTATAGTCTACTACACACCTAGTCTATGTGGTATATCCTATTGATCCTAGGCTACAAACCTGTACAGCATGTTACTATACTGAATACCATAGGCAACTGTAATACAATGGTAATTATTTCTGTATCTAAACATATCTAAACATAGAAAAAATACAGTAAAAATACAATATAAAAGAATTTTTAAATGGTACACCTATATAGGGCACTATATTGCTCCATGAATGGAGCTTGCAGGACTGGAAGTTGCTCTTGGTAAGTCAGTGAGTGGTGAGTGACTGTGAAGGCCGAGGAAATTACTGTACACTACTGTAGACTTGATAAACACTGTACACGTGGGTGATACTGAATTTATTTGAAAAAGTTTCTTTCTTCAATAATAATTAACCTTAGCTTACTGTAACATTTTTACTTTATAACTTTTAAATTATTTTAAACTTTTGATTTTTTTATAACTTAGCTTAAAACATAAACACATCGTACAGCTGTACAAAAATATTTTTTCTTTGTATCCTTATTCTATTTTTAAAATTTTTTTTTAATTTTTAAAATTTTTGTTAAAAACGATGACACAAACACACACGTTAGCCTAGGCCTACACAGGATCAGGATCATCAATATCTGTCTTCTACCTCCACATCTTAACTAACTGGAAGGTCTTAAGGCACATAATACCTAGATGGAGCTGTCATCTCCTATGATAACAATGCCTTCTGAAATACCTCCTGAAGGACCTGCCTAAGGCTGTTTTACAGTTAACTTCTTTTTTATAAGTGGAAGGAATACACTCTAAAATAATGATTAAAAGTATAGTATAGTAAATACATAAGCCAGTAACATAGTCATTTATTATCATTACCAAGTATTGTATATATATTATACATAATTGTATGTGCTATACTTTCATATGACTGGCAGCGCAATAGGTTTGTTTACACCAGCATCACCACAAACAGTGAGTAATGTGTTGTACTATGTCATGATGACTACTACATCACTAAGTGATGGGAATTTTTTTAGCTCCATTATAATCACATGGGACCACCATGATGTGTGTGGTCTGCTGTTGACTGAAACGTGATTATGCAGCACATAATTGCATACTCTGTTAAATCTCCCCTTCTCAATCCTCAAAGACATTGTCAGATATCAGAATGTGTGGCCTGATTTGAAACTTTAGGCTCTTATCCAATTCAACAGTCCCTTCCTTCTGGCCATGGAAAGGGGCATAGTCTGCTCTTTCTTTCTTCCCTGTCCCATGCTTTCTGATTCTTGCTCTTTCTATTGTTAGGGATAGGAGGAGGAATTAGAGGAAAGAAAAGGGCAAATGTTTTTGTACTTAATGACAATCACGGTTGTCCTCTGCATGGCAGGTGTCCAGATGCTGTCTGTCTCTCTTGGGGACCATGTGTGAAGTCTTCATGAGGTTGGTTCCCTGACCTCTTCCAACCCTTCCTCAGCTCCTGCCAAAGGAGGTCACTCCTCAGCCTCTGCTGCCATGGTCCTGGTGGTCAGCATTCCTGTGTTAGGCACTAATAACATGGTCCAAGTCTGGCCACCTTTCAAAGTGTCCTGTTGGCCCGAAGAAAACTTATTCAACCTTGACATGCCAAATTGAGATTACAGATTCTTCTACTTCCAACCTTTCTCAGTCCAGCCCCATCTCTCTCCATCCTTTCTTTCCCCTATTTCACTTTGTATGAGGGGCAGATCACCAAGCCTGCTGTGGTCTGACTAGGGAATGAAATGCCAGTATCCCCTTCTCACTTGCACTTCTAGCTTTACTTATTTGGCTGGATTCAGAAGTTCCCAACCAGGCCAGAAACTCATGGCTCCAGTGAGTTGTCCAACCCTCAGACTGTTCTTACATAGATTGCACAGGTGGGTGATGGGATGTTGGTAGAGTTCCACTAACTGTGAACTTGACAGGAATGTGTGTGGGGGCTTCTGGCACACTTTGGCTAGCCTGCCGCGGTGCTTAGGACCATGGCTGTCAGTTCTCCACTGTGTCCTTCACTGAGCCACAGAAGTTCCATTCAGCATCCTTTCAACATTAGTAAAAGTACAAACTGGAAACAACCCAAATATCAAAAGATTAGTTGAATCCATATAAGTAAATATCCATCCATATAAGTAAATATCATTTGGTGTTATAAACCACAGTCCAATTCTACAGTTATTGACATGGAAAGATGTTCTTGATTTATTCCTAAGTGAAAACGTTAGTTACAGAATAATATGTTTTTGTATATTCATATTTACTATTGTGTGAAAAATAGCATGGAGCAATATATACCAAAACATAATCATGCTAGATCAAGGATCGGTAAGCTACTGCCTATGGGCTAAATCTTGCCTGCCACCTATTTTTGTAAATAGAGTTGTGTTGGATCACAGCCATGTCAGTGGCTGCTTTCCTACTACAAAGCAGAATTGAGCAGTTACAACAGAGACGGTATAGCCTGCAGAGACAGTACATATATGTCATCTGGTGCTGTATAGAAAAATTTAGCAACTATTATTCTAGATGATGTAATTATGGGTGATTTTAATTTTTTAAAATATTTGTCTGACTTCATTTTTAAAATTTTCTACAGTGAGCCTAAATGTATTATACAAAATATGTGTCTGTTATTAAACCACTGAAAACTGGTTTTTAAATAAACTCATTACATTAAAATTAAACTCAAAAGTAAATCTTACAAATAGAAGTACATAAATTTGATTATAGCTTCCAAAGTCCTAATTCAAAATATAAGACCTACATTGTAGGTAGAATATTATTTTGATTGTTTTTCAAATTAAGACCTATATATGGATATGATTATTCCATATACCAACAATATTAGTTTCTTAAAACAGCTTTTTAGAACCTCTGGCATGTTCTTTTTATCTTCTGTGTTAACATATCAGTCCTCTGAGGCTGTGTTTCAGTAATATAATGCTAAATTTGATGAATAAGGTGGATTGATTTGAGTAAAGTTTTTGGAGTAAAAAATAAGGGTGACAAATTTTGAAGACTGATTTTCTTTACATAGTTTATCAACTGGACATGAAAGCAGTCCCAAAAAGAAGGGTTTTCAAATGTTTGGAGCTTTGGAAAATAAATGAATCAATGTGGAACCTCTGAAGGAGGCTATTTTGAAGAAATAAATTCACTTGGATGCATAAATTATGGATATTTGTTACAAAGGGCAATTCTGATGTAGCTAAGCAAATTTTGCTTCAAACTCCTGTAGGATAAAACCTTAAAAAAGGTGTTTGAGTAATCAGGAAATAATTAAGACAGTCAGAAGACCTGCTAATTAACATTAGGTGAGGGAATACTTGAAAATGGAATTCGTATTAACCAGAAGTTCCAGATGACATGCATCTTTATTAAAAGAAACAGAAGTAAACAGTACACTAATTAGACTTTCAAATACACAAAATAAGGAGACTTTAAAAATGCCAGTGAGGAAAGAGAAATAATATAATAGATTTGATAAAAATATTAAGCAATTAAGATGAGAAATAATAAAAGGCTCTGAAGTTTTTTATTTTGTACGTCCAAAAAGAATGCCACAATTTAAACATAAATACATCAGTGACTTTTCTGATTTTAGAATCTGTTTTATTGACTAGATGGTATCAATCCAAAAACAGAATTCCCTTAATATGGTGAAACTGTTTACACATTTCCAAAGTAAAAAGTTTTCCTTAATATTCTCAAAGATTAAGACTCTGGCCTACCTGGGGGGAAAAATGAAAACATCTAAATTTTTCATCATGTAAATGTTAAACACACCATGCCTCTCAATGCATTTTAAAAGGGAAAGGTCTGCCTTTAGTATATATTTTAATAGTTTTAAGATAGTCTCTGCCTTCTGGCTCAATCGAGCCTTTATAATAATAATATTTCCCATTACATTTTTTGCCAGCTATATGCTCAATGACCAGGTATCACCAAGAAAACCCCAAGATTTCTAAAAACTAAGTATTTCTTCATGTTTCTGTGCCTAACCATTCATTTGCCAATCCTTTTCACCTCTACTCTGTGCTTATCTAAATCTGACCTTCAAAACCTTCAAAATGCGACTTCCTTAATGAAAAATGTTTCTTTCTTCCCAAGTAGAAGTGATCATTTTCTGCTTTATGCTCTCATGCCTCTTACCAGTTTCTATCATAAGTTAGAGATCTCTGAATGACTATCCCATTTCCTCCTCCTGAACTGTAACTTTCTTATAGTCTATACCTACTTTATTTACTGTTCTCTTCAGTGTCTAGCACGTTAGCAATTAACATATTGTTAATATGTACTTGTTAATGCATAAGTTACCTCTTTTGAAAAGGAGATATAAAAAGAAAACCTGTTTTTCCTAAAGAAATAAGGATATAGAGAAAAACATATAATTTTATACATCTTCTCAATATAACCTGAATCAGATGATTATTGAACAGGATAGATATTTTCATTTAAGGCAAATATACTTTAAAACTAAACCGCACCATGAGTTCAAGACCCAGCCTGGAAAACATAGCAAGACCCTGCCTCTACAAAAAATTTTTTTAAATTAGCTGGGCGTGGTGGTGTGTGCCTGTAGTACTAGCTACTTGGGAGGCTGAGCTGGGAGGACCGCGTGAGCCCAGGAGTTTGAGGCTGCAGTGAGCTATGATCGCACCACTGCACTTCAGTCTGGGCAACATAGTGAGACCCTGTCTCTAAAAACAAAAACAAAAAAAGCTAAACTGCAATTGTAAAACAAAGTTACAGCTATTTCACATCTAGGGTAACTGTTATGTGCTTTTATATTATTAATGACATATTAAGTCACCCTTTTGTGCTGAAAGATTAGTGCACCACATAGTGATTAGTTAGAGAAAACATCATGCTCATTTATGCCCCCTACTAATCTGTGGGACATTGTTTAATTTTGATGATGTTCAGTTTCCTCATCTTTAAGATAGGAATAATCATTTTCAACCATACCTATTTCAAAAGTTTTCTATGAGAGATAATAAGATAATGTAAGTGATAGCATTTTCTAAACTGTAAAGTTCTATATAAACGTACAGGTATATGAGGGACCTTAATATGAGGGACATTAAAATAGTAATATGAGAGAGAATGAGTGAATAAATGACTGATTCAGGTCAGATTCTTTTAGGTCAAATTTATATGAAATATCTTATGAAATGCTTGAAGCAAGGAAAGATTTTGGTGTGCAATAACTTAAGTTCCCATAACAAGAAACTGAGTAATACCAACAGGGCATATATTAAGATTACTGAATTATTTGGTGCTTTATGAGTTCTATAAGATTGAAAATTCAATCTGAAGGATCCTTACAGATGAGAGAGTTTCAGGCCTACAATATTCTCCAATCAAATTTACTATTACCAATTAAGAAGAATGATTTTATTTCCTTCTCTCTTACTATAGAGGTCAGTTTAATAAAAGTCTGTGACCTTTTCTATCATACTTCATGTCATACTGAAGTTTTAATACACTTGCTGAAAGGGAATATAGAATGTGGAACCTAAGGATAAGAAAGGATCTCAACATGCATTTATTCTAAACAACACCCAGATCTGGAATCCCTCTCTAACACCCTTGCTGTGTCTAGTCTCAACCTGGATGGATCCAGCTCAGGGAAAGGGATGGATATTGACTGCTGATCCCTAAATCAATTAGGCTTTTCTTAATGTTTCAGTAGAAATATGATCTCCCATAATTTTTGATGAGTTCTGAAAGCTTTGGTTTAGCCATATACAGAACATGTAACATACACACAGGAACGCCACATTGCTATTGCCTAGGCAAGCCTTCTCTCTTGGTCATTCAGGCCAATGGTATACAATTCCAAATTAGTTAAGGCAATTAGCAAATATATTCTCAGCTTTAATTCCCTTTCTATCTTAATGAGAGTTAATCAGCATATCTATAGACATTTTCTAAGAGTACCAACTCTACTAGGATTATGGTGATGGATTTTGCTGTTGCCTACAAAGCTCCAGTTTCTTTCCCAAAGGAGTCAGTGAACAGAGCTTGTCTTGAATAGCAAATGAACTTCAATGAGTTAGATTCTGTTAAAGTCACTCTGACCCCTCATAGCCTGCACATGGGCCTTGAGGATTATAAGCATTTAGTAGCTACATGATCAAACTACCAAGATGTCTTTAAATGATTGGCTAATCTTCATATTGTGCTTATGGTTAATGTCATTATTTAAAACTTTTATGCAGTAATTAATAAGCATAATGAACGAAATCCTTGTCTCATATATTTGCAAATTGCATTGCCTTTCAAAGAGCAGTAAAAACTTAACTAATCATAACCAAAATTAACCATGTTTCTTCCCTCCCCTCTCCCTATAACCCAAAGTTAAAATTTTAACTTGGTGTAAAAATTGAATTTTAACTTTATATCCTTGTCATAATTAAAACATGAGTAGTCAGATGAAACTAGCATGGCCTAATGACTTCTTTCATATACCATCATATCATGTAATTGCATTGGAGGGTAGCTGCTTTTGTTATATAATAAAGACTTCGTTGTAGCATAATTTACAACTCACGGATATCAGACAGAAAGTTACATGCTCCAAGTGGGAGAACAAAGTCATTTTTCATTAGTCATCATGGTCTTGGTGTGACCTAATATGGAAACTGATGGCATGGAGTTCTGTTTAAACTGATAAGAACAGATACTACACTTGATCTTAGCCAAAAGGCCAAGAAGCGATCGTGGAGTTCTGTTTAAATCAAGCTCTATGAACTAAAATCTGTACTACAGTAAAAACTCCACATAGGAATCAAATTTCTATTTTAATTACTTTATGGTGATTTATCTATATAAATCTAAATCTATATCTTTATTAGTATGATATATGAGGCTTTAATAAGGTCTCTCTGTGTCTCTCTTAGAAGATAAAGGGAAGTTAAAAGCCAGCAGTTCCAGTCAGCCATCAAGCTCTGAAGGTGGCTCATTTCTCCTCAAATCTGGCACAGCAGCCCTGCCACCTGGAGCAGCTACTTCTCCCTCCAAGAGCACAAATGGAGCTCCCAGTACTGCTGCTGAATCAGAAGAAGAAAAAGCAAAAAAATTACTTTACTGTTCACTATGCAAAGTGGCTGTGAACTCCCTGTCACAGCTAGAGGCACACAACACAGGTTAGCAGCTATCTTTTGAATTTAAATAATGTTTATAACAAAACCCAACTTTTCCCATCAGAATGCCACATCTTTTGTTGTTCAGACATTAGGTTTGTTCAATGTCTTCTCTATTTTTTTGATTCAAAGGAGTGATTTTAGAAAAGTACGATATGACTTTGGAAACGGCAAGGCAAAAGCAGATTGGAGATAAAACTTGTTCTATTCTTTATTTCCTTAAAAGCATCTAATACTTTCCAAAACTCATTTTGATGAAGTGACAGAGATGTAGATAAATATTTATGCACAATGTTCACTGCAACACACTTAAAAGAGAAAAAAATGGAAACCTAAAAGCCCGCCAGTAGGGAAATATTGACTAAATTATAGTAACCCAATATGAAAGAATATATTACTCAGCCATTACAACATAATAAAATATGTACATGGTTCGCTATGTGAAATTTTCAGAATATTTAATAAGTATGATCCCAATTTTAAATATATATTTTTTTAGTAAATAAAGAACCTGAAAAGAAATGCGCTAAAATGATAACAGTGGTTACCTCTGAGTGGTAAAAAATACAGGTAATCTTTATTTTCTTATGTTTCTCTCTATATTTCCCAAATTTTATTATATGCTTTTACGTTTTTTTCCATTTTTTGTAATGAAAATATATGAAACTTAAAATTAGCATTAAAATGGTCATGAAAAAAGCCTTGGGAATTTTAGCCTGAAGACAAACTTCTCAAGGATAAGAAAACAAAGAGCTCTGCATGGTTCTTCAATAGCTATTTAATTTATGTCTCTTTCTGTCTTAGGATCTAAACACAAGACCATGGTTGAGGCTCGTAATGGGGCTGGTCCAATTAAATCCTACCCTAGACCTGGATCAAGATTAAAGATGCAGAATGGCAGTAAGGGGTCAGGACTACAGAACAAGACATTTCATTGTGAAATTTGTGATGTTCATGTTAATTCAGAAATTCAACTCAAACAGGTAATGTATCCCCAATTAGTATATACTGTTGTTTGGGGTCACCACTTGACTGAGTATCTCCTCAACTATAAAATGGTTCTCACTGTGCACACAGTTAAATTTACTAACCTTTATAGGATGCATATGATATACAATATACAGGTGCTATGTGGAAGAAAAAATGAGTATCAAATACTCGAGCATCTACTCTTACTGTAAGTCAGGTTGCAGGCCAGGTGTTAGAGATAGAGAAATGAGCACAACAGTCACTGGAACTTGCAGGTGAGCATGAGCTGCACCTGCAAGTGAGATGTTAAATCTGTCTTCCAAGGACTCAAAATCTGGTGAGGGAGAAAGACTCATCAGTAACAGTGGTAATACCAGGCAAAATTTGATAAGGATTAAAGAGAACAGATGAGGGACAGAGAGGCATTACAACTGAAAGGGAAGCAAGTCTTAATTTAGAGATCATAATGATTTTACCCGAACCCTCTTCTAAGTGTGGGTCTAGTGTTGGGAATGGAGAAACCATCTACCTAGACATACATTTTACATGGAATAAAACTCACATTTAGATTCAGCTAATGCATTAAACTTTTTTCAGCACATTTCTAGCCGAAGGCATAAAGATCGAGTTGCTGGGAAACCGCTGAAGCCGAAATACAGCCCTTACAACAAACTCCAGAGGAGCCCGAGTATTTTAGCAGTAAGTTTACCTCACCTGCTTACCTGTTTTGTGGGGTGGCCTTGCTGGGTTGGGCAGCCACTGTGGGTAAAGATGGCCTAGGGACTAATGGTCATGAAAGATTCTGAATTAAAATAGCCCTCATAGAAGTTTTAGAATGTACTGCTTAGTTGCTGCTATAGGACACCTTGAAGAAAACTTCCTCAGAGAAGAAAACTGAACCTTTTTGAGAGCTAATCCCTTACTCTTTATCAAGACTTTTGCAAAAGGCTACCTTCTTTAGCATATAAAGGAAAGACAGGTGATGCCTGAGGAATACTGGGATGTGTTTTTTTGTTTTGTTTTGTATTTTGGAACACATGCTTACATTTCCTGGGATGTGCTGAGTCTGGAAGGAGGGATTGCTTTTGTAAAACAAAAATCCATCCATTTAATTTAATATCCACCGGCTTTCCAGCATTTTTTGGGGGGGGGTACAAGACAGTAAAGTGATATTTGTATTGCGCTCTCTCTCCATTCTAGCTGGCATGTTGGTAATCAGTCTGTCTCACTGCTCTCAATATGTGCTGTTTTCAGTTTCTTTGCAAAAATACTAGGGGCTCAAGCAATAGGTGTCATATAAATATCCAGATGGATGGATTTCACAATCTCCCTGGGACTGGGCCCAGTGCAGTGCTCAGTCTGCGGATGAAGCTGGAATTGTCCAGCTGGAGGTGATCCTGAGATTACCTTCCAAAGCCTCCGTCTGATGCTGCAAGCAGGTGTTACCTGCGTTAAGCAAATCCAGCTCATAGTACTTCTTCTGATTGCAAAAGAGAGAAATTAAGGTTTGATTTCTTTCTTCACAGGATTCCACACTGGAATTCCTTTAAATAGAGATTTTCCAGCCCATTGACAATCATTCCCGAGAACAGAAATTTGATTTAGCTGTGATTTTTCAAGGAATACTCATTAAGTGGCCAGTGAAAGAGGTGTAAACTGACTTTGTTTTCTTGACTCTTCATGAGTCCCTGATGACCTGAACCCCAGGTACCTAACCTTAGTGCCCCTTAGCTAAGAGAAGTGAAGAATCATGCATATTCTTTAAAAAAAAAAAAAAAACTCTCTAGGTCTCATCATGGTTTCAGACAAGTCTGAATTTCAAATTGAGCTCCATTGCCTAACCAGAAACCTTCTTGGTATGTTTGGTTTTTTCCTGCTGAACAGCAGCATAAAATAGCTTTAGTATCTATTCAGAGGGGTTTCCCTGTGCCCTAGCGCCCAGGAGCAAAGACCACCAAAAAAGAACTGAAATGGAAACAAATCAAAATAAAGAAAGCTATGCCAAGAGCCAGCTTGGTGAAAATAATCATTTCTTGACTCCTGAGAGTACAGATTTTTTAAAATTTAAGCCATCTTAATGTTGGTGTTTTATTTATGAAGAGATGTCGGTGGCCCTGTTATTCAAAAGCAATGTCTCCACCCCATTCCTGGTTTTCTCCCTCCATCAGGCGAAACTTGCATTCCAGAAAGACATGATGAAGCCTTTGGCCCCGGCCTTCCTGTCCTCGCCCCTGGCGGCGGCCGCGGCCGTGTCCTCTGCGCTGTCACTCCCGCCGCGGCCGTCCGCCTCGCTCTTCCAGGCTCCAGCCATTCCTCCGGCTCTGCTGAGGCCGGGGCACGGGCCCATCCGCGGCACGCCCGCCTCCATCCTCTTTGCTCCATACTGACGTCTGCAAGCCCCAGACGGCTGAGGCCAGTAGGAAAGTTGAGAAGGAAAGCCAAAAGGATTCAGCAATTTAAGCATTTTGTGTTGCAGTGCCCCACCCAAAATGCAGCCTACTCCAGCAAGCCCCAATTCCAAAGAAAAATCATTAGATTCAAGAGTGCTTTTACGGACCGCTCCTAGAATTTAGGAATCTGAGCAGCATAGGCTTTCTCTCCTATTCCCTCCCCGACCCCGTCCCATTCAATTTGTGTATCTGAGATATTTGGTTTCTTGAAAACGTATTGGTCAGAAAGACAAAGAAAGAAAATTATTCTCTATTTTTCCATGTGTGTGATCTGGCTTAGAAACAATATGGAATATTTTCCTGACAGACTTGAAAACTAGGATCTTCCTCAGATGTCTGTAAATAACTCTGGAGTCCAGGTGGGCATATTCTAGTATGGGACAAAAATCGATGAACACAAGTGCTTACTTGTGGATGCCATCTTACCAACAGATCACAGCGTTTTCTTTTTGATGTACTATTGTTGACAGGGATTGTGTACTGTTTTAGACCCAAGTACTGTTGTATCCTGTGTAGTACTAGATCTGTATTTCTTGTCTGAATTAAACATTTTTAGTTGCTGTGTAAATGTTAGGAAGCAAAGTAGCTTTGAATTTTCTCTTTAAGAGAACAAAAGATAAAGTAATGTATTTTCTTTATTTCACATTTTATTTGAAGATATTTAAACAAAATAGAAAGCCATATAACATAGCTATAATTACTACCTGTTTGCTATTTTTGTTTAACTTATTTTGTAGCTTCCTCACTGGTTTGAGTTGCTAAGCAAATGTATACAAACAGAAAAAGAGCTTCCTAAATTGCACATTTTTGCACCTCTTGTGCATTCTGCAAGAAGACAATGAATCCATGTATTTCTACATAATTATCTTCTTCATTTTTAACCTGTTTTCATTTGTAATGATGCTACATAATTTTGTGGCTCCCTAATGCAATAATGTACAGAAGATAAAACATTTGTAATTGAACAATTTGTCTTTCTGTTCACTGAATATGTTGCAGGTCATGTTCCCGTGCCCCCCTTTCTAAGCTGATATCAAGAAGACTGGAATGTTTGTGATATCAGGGGCAAGAGTTAGCATAAAACAAAATAGAGAGAACTCTTTTAGAGCATCTATATCTGCAATCTGTAAATGGTAAAATGTCTGTGTATTTTTTTAAATGTACCTTTTCAATAAAAGTACAAAAAATAAAAATCTGTATTTTCAATGTTATTTTCTTCTGAGATGTGTCCAATTTGAAATCATCTGATGAAAGATTTTTAGGTACAAAGATTGCTTCTTACATAGCATTTTCAGCTCTTATTTGCAGCATATTTATTTGTCATGTTTATTCATTACCATTCACAGTATCTCCTTGAGGTGAAACTTTACTGCTATTTTCTCTCTGAATCCCTAAGAAGTTGGGCCAAAGCTATGAGTTTATCTGAAATTATAGTAGCAACCTGTGAAAATTTTTAACTCTCTGATTTTTTAAACTCACGTTGGTCTTCTCAATCCCTAACTCATCTTTGTTGGTGTCCGCAGCATTTGCCATCTCTTTATAGAGAATTTTTTCCCACTCCTCCCCCTTCACCTTTTCTAATCAGCCCATCCTTCTTTTCTTTCACCTCATTCTATTGCTTTTTAAGTGTAAAAATCAATACATCACTCTTCTGGTCATTTATTGCTGCTAAACAAACTACTTCAAAACTTAGTAGGTTAAAAAAACAGCCATTTTATTATTGGTTATATCAGGATTTCATGGGTCAGGAAGCCCACCCAGCAGGCTTTGTGTGGGCTGCGTGGCATCAACAGCCTTGCCTTGCAGTAATCAGCTGGCAGGTGGGCGTGGCTGAGGGCCCAAGACAGTTTCACTTACATGTCTGCAGCAGCAAAAATGGCTTGAAGGTTGGGTTGTACTGGAACAGTCTACCAGAGGTCCCACCTGTGGCCTCCCCAGCATTGTTGTTGGCTTCTCAGGTAGTTACATAGTAGCAGGGAAAATATTTTAAAAGGCCTGGATGAAAGTCAAAAGGCTTCTTAAGAAATAGTCTGGAAACTCCCAGCAGGTGACTTAAGCTGCATTCTATTGATCAAGAAAGTCACTAAGGCCAATCCGCACTCAAGGGGAAGAAAATTAGATTCTGCTTCTCAGTGTGAAGAAAAGCAAAGAATTTGCCACCATCTTTAATCTACCACACTGTTATAGAATTTTAAAGGAAATGGTAGCAAAACTATTAGAGACCCTGTTTCTCCTGACCTTAAGCCCAAACCATGTCAGTATTTTAAAATGAGAAAAACTGAATGGGGGTAGGACTTAAATTTTTATTTCTAAAAAATCAAGGCCAGTAGATGGCAGTGTAGCTGTGATACATGGCAATAGACTTCCTCTAACACAGAGTTTATCCAACTGTTTGAAAATTGTTGGCCTTAATATTTTAAGCTCATAATCAGGTTACTTTGAGGGTCTAGTAGTATTCTAGTTTGACATTCAGAATTTTTATTTTTAAGAAATATGATTCATTTGAACTCTAACCAATACTAGTTACACTTAACTTTAGTTGAACCTTCAGACATGAGTTATAGACATCGTGCTCTGACGGAATTATGTTTTTCAGTTTAACACTCTGGACTATTTATTTTTATTTTTATGGAATTCAATGGTAATTATATTTGATTTATCTTACATTATCCTGTATCTCATTAAAGCTTACTGCAATCTTGAAAAATTTTTTAATGTCAACATTTAAATAGACCCAGGAATTTAACAGGATTAGATTTATAGAGTTAAGATTTTTAAAATGACCTCAGGGAAGAAGTACAAAAGAATACCAATTACTTAAAGTGCATGCCTGTAAAAGAAGCCATGAGTAGCTCCAAGCAATGATTTATAAAACACTATTAAATAGATATGTCTTATCATCCACCCTGATTTTGAGGTGCCATAGGTGGGTCAATCCTGAAGGGATATACATTTTTTAACTAACACCCCTTCCTATGCTATTTCTAATGGGAAAAGAATGCCACTCAACTCCACTTAATGTGAAAATTAAAAAACATGCTGCTTCCTCTGACACAGTCCAGCTTTTGTCTCTGTAGAATCTGAAAACTGGTTTCAGGTAGGGTTACCAGATGAAATATAAAATACCCAGTTAAATTTGAATTTCAGGTAAACAATAATTGTTTAGGATAATATTTATTTTAAATAATTTTTAGTATGGTATTATATGTAGCATTAAGTATGAACCATAAATAAGTATGCAATATTTGGGACTGACTTATACTAACAGATTATTTGTTGTTTATCTGAAATTCAAGTTTAAGTAGACATCCTGTATATTTATTTGCTAAATCTGGCAACCTTTTTCTCAAGCACATGCCTCTTCATCTCAGGTACCATGATGCCTCAGGAGAGATATGACCTCTTGGGTATTAAACACTAAATAATGAGTTTTTTAAAGGCACATTATGAAATAACACTCATAAATAGGCAGAGGAAGGAACTTGCATTAAATAAAAGTCAATGATATATTGACATTGGACAGGACCAGCACAAGGGAAAATGTAGCTACAGATGCCTCTTACTTAAAGTTACACTGATACCTGTTTAACAAAATCAATTGTAAAAGGAAACAACAAAATTTTCATCTGTATCATTCACCAAACACACCACCCCTGATTTTCTCCTTCTCTGCCCTAAGATTTTCAGAGCAGAAATAGATATGTTCATGTAGAATTTTTCTTTCAGGAAGCACTTTAAGGAAAACTATACAACAGTTAATGTTATTGAGAAAGAAACCAAAGAAATTCACATTGGAAAAAACAAAGGAGAAAGAGCTGATAGAACATGAGGGGGAAATCCTGTCGTGCAGACTCCCAAAGAATCCAAAGAGACTCCCAGAGGAGATTGAGTTTGGGGATCTTTGGGGAAATGGGTACCCACTGCCTGGGGTGCCACCAGAGAGCAGGGGTCATGGGGGAGGGAAGAGATGGCCTGGAGCTGTCTGACAGGTAAAGATGAAGTCTGCATCAAGGCATATGCCCTAGATAAGCACATGCATCTTCTGGTAACAGGCCAGTGAATTTCATTTCACCTCTGTAGGTTGGCTGTTAGGATTCTGGCCTCACGTTAGTGTCTCTTCCATCAGATCCTTGTTTTGCTAATATCATGGCCCTCAATATCAGAGGTGACATGGCCTCTTTGGGAAAATATTAGTTTCTGGGACTGTGGTGGGTTGAGGAGAAGCTGTGTAGTGCAAAAGCAAATTCCACAGGGGATGCTCATCTTTGCCTCCTTCCTTCCTCCAGGTAATTAGCTCCATGGGGAAATTCATCAGGGGCAGGATGATGCAGGTTCTCTGTAGCTATGGGATGTGACTAGGGAATTGCCCTGAGATCTTTGGCTAAAATTTTAAAGCCAGAGTGACTAACGTATTCTTCTTCTCCTAGCTAAGTGCTCAAAATGCATCAACCTTCTGGTTGTCAAATAGAATTCCTTCCACAGGTGTAATGAAAATATCTTCATGTCATATTCTTCATTTTAAGAAGTCATTTATCTACAGACAATTGGACAAGCGTGCCATTAAGCATATGCTTTTTGTTTTTATTATAGTGAAAAAGTAAAATTAGGATACAGGAGAATTAAATAAGAATAATACATAATTTTCAATCAAAGACCTGAATTCAAATCCTGGTCATGTCATATACACATTAGTTCTGTGATTTTATGTCAGAAAAAGATTGTATGTCATTTTCCCAAAGGCTTGGTTTTTCACATATATAAAATACTAAAATATGTATAATGGTATTCAACTCATAGGGTGATTCTGAGAAGCAGATAAAATTAAACATGTGAAAATGTTTTTGTACATTATTGCATGCCATACAAATTTTCATAGTGAATTGATAAAATCAATAATTGTTCTCATTTTAAATTTCTAAATTTTAAGTAAGTTTCTCTCAAATTAACCAATTTTTGGGTGGTGACCTAGACTCAGAGAAAAATCCATCTGTAATGGAGAAGAAATAGCAAAATCATTAATTGTACGTTTATGTTCCTATTCTTAAAGGTATAAATCAAGTAGAAGTAATACTAAGAGAGCCAAAGTAAATGCAAAATGTTTGCTTATCACAAGTATGTTTGAATTTTATCTTATATTCCATATAAGAAAAACAGAATCTCAAGTTGTAAAAAATTAAAAACTTCTTTATGTTGTTAAAAAAATCATCATTCCTGTTATGAAAAATAAAAACTTCTCCTTGATGTAAAAATTTTTTAAATGCTATAAAGAGAATTTAAACATATGAAACCAACTAGGGAAAATATTTACAATCCATAAGACATATAAGGGTCACATCCTTATTATACAGAGAACTCATACAAAGTGAGGTGGAGGACTCTCAGAAAAGGAAGAAATTAGACAATAGAAAAACAGTCAAAAAAGCAATCCAAAAAAGGCAAAATATATACAAATGCCTAATTAATATGAAGAGATGTTTGTCCTCACTGGAGTCATATGAATAAAGTCAACATTTTTTTTTTGATCTAGTATATTAACAAGTTTTGTAAATTTTCTAACCCTTGTTGTGGTAAGAGTGGGAAAATGGACACATTTAGACACTTTTCAGAGTAATGAAAATTGCTTCAACTTTTCTGGAAGGTGATTGGTGACATGTCTCAATCATCATGTCAGTTAGCCATAATCTTCGGCCCAGGAACTCCATGTCCAAGGCTCTACCCTAAGATAGTGGCCATGTAAATATAAAAAGATTTATGTACAAGTATGATTCAAAATAATGAAAAAATGTTCATGCACAGAAGATGGAGGAAAAAAAGCTATGGAACCAATATGCAGTGGGAAACAGCATGACCATTAAAAATGATGGCATAGTTCTCTAATTATTGACATGAAAAGATGTCAATGATATGTGTCCAAATGGGGGAAATAAACAGTTATAGAATGTATGTTGAGTATGAGCATACTAGTGTTAAATTTTAAAACTACAGCTGTATGTTTGTATTTATGTATGGAGAGATGTCTGATAAAAGTGGTTATCCAGACTGATAAAAGAAGTTACCCTTGAGTTGTAGCTTTTTCTATGGCTTTACATTTTATTATAATTTTTGATATGGTTTAAATTTTTTACAATGAATATGTCACTGTTTCAAAATCATACAAATATAATCAATTGTCCCATTATAATTAAAACAGATGATCTCTACTATATAATGACTGAAAGACAATTATAATTAGAAAATAAATATATGATAAATATCAAATAAGAATGGTTAATTGTAAAAATATAAAGCAAGTTAAGTTTCAGTGTTATACTTCAGATTTACTTTCTCTGCCTTCAGTGGTACTATTTTCCTTACATGTTGAGAAACTATAGTAAGGTTACTTCAAAAAAGGAAACGCCTAATTTACTTAAATAATGTAAATGGACTCTTGTGGTCTATGACTCAATGACACTAACATGGATTTTTCCCACCTTCCTCCTAAGTTCTGGGCTCTTCTATTGCCCAACCAGTGCCGTGTCTTTTATAACTAAACACCAATTTT